>OX328266.1:28320090-29570090 GCA_946814005.1 Chamaenerion angustifolium | reverse complement strand
GGTCTATTTAACACATAAAATCTGGTTTGGTTAGAACCGGTTCGAACTTGTTTGGTGTATTATCTTTGTTGAAAAGAATTTGGCTTTGGTCCGAACAAAAAGTTGGACTAGACTGGTCCAAAAGTAGAACTAGTATTGGGGAACGAAACGTTGGACTAGACTGGTCCAAAAGTAGACCTGGTCTTGGGGAGTGAGTGCATGCCTTTATTAGGGGAGTCTGCGAAATGAAAATGAGATCTCTGTAATAGTAGGCAAATTAGAAGTTAGAGCAATTCAAAGAATATACTGGTTCGAAGCGGTTTCATTTGAATTTAAGTATAAAATAGTACCAAAAAACAAATCGGTTTGAACCGCTTTAAAAGTGCATTAAACCCATTTTTTATTTTTGCCTTAGTTTAGCCGTAACAAGTTTTATTGTGAAACTACCTCAGCCAAACC
This sequence comes from Chamaenerion angustifolium, assembly GCA_946814005.1. Classification (NCBI taxonomy): domain Eukaryota; kingdom Viridiplantae; phylum Streptophyta; class Magnoliopsida; order Myrtales; family Onagraceae; genus Chamaenerion; species Chamaenerion angustifolium. The sequence continues at coordinate 29,569,652 of OX328266.1, read as the reverse complement.
AGTTTCTTTTAACAAACCTAGATATGAAGGTAACAACTGTCATGAAAAAAAGATGAACTTGACATGAATTGAATGCTCAACCTTCTAATCTGGAGTCCGACGCGCTACCTTTATTCCACAAATCATAGTACCCTAATAGATTTGGATAGGCTAGTTCATGTTCCTATTCATGGTCTAACCGATTCTTAACTGAACTAAATATGTCTAAAGCAATCCGGTATCTTTTTGTCTCACTAAAATAAGTGGTCTATTCAACACATAAAACACTGGTCTGGTTTGATCCAGTTCGAACTCGTTTGGTCTATTCTCCTTGCTAAGAAGAGATTTGGTTATAGTCCGGACGAAAAGCTTGACCAGACTGGTCCAGAAGTAGAACCAGCCTAGGGATAGAGCGCAAGACTAAATGATGGAATGGTGTGAATTTAAAAAGTAGTTCTCTATAATAGCAAGTCCATTATATGTTAGACCGGTTCAAAAACATACAGGGGTACAAAGCTGTTTGATTTGAATTTAACGACAAACTACCAAAAACGTAAATCGGTTTGAATCATTTCAAAAGAGAATTAGATCCATTTTTTTAATTGCTTTACTGTAGGTTGTCCTAACTGGTTTCGTTTAACAAACCTAAATATGGAAGTAACAAATTTCATGAAAATAAATGAACCATGCGTGAATCGAACACGCAACCTTCTGATCTGGAGTCAGACGCTCTACCATTGCGCCACAGATCCTGATGCCCCACTATATATATGGATATGAATGTTTATGAATCAGTTTGTGGTTGAAACGGTTTTGAGCTGAACTAAAACTGTTTAAAGCAATTCAAAATCTTTTCGTCTCACTAAAAGATCTAATCTATTCGACATGTAAGAAAGTGGTATACTTAGAACCCGTCCGAACTCGTTTGGTCTATTAGGTTTATGAAAATAATATTTCGCATCATTTTGGACGAAAAGTTGTACTAAACTGGTCCAAAAGGCAAGACATGGATAGGCTTGTTCATGAACCGATTCAGGCTCGAAATGGTTCAAAACTAACGTAAATCTGTTTAAAGGCAATTCTGTTTGTTTTTGCCACACTAAAAGAACTGGTCTAGTCAATGCATAAAAAACAGGTCTACTTAAAATCGGTTCGAACTCGTTTGGTCACCATATTTATTAAAAAATATTGTTTAGTACAGACGAAAAGCTAGACTACACTCATCCAAAAGTAGAAATGGTATGGGGGAGTGAGCGTCTGAGTACATAATGGGAGGGTGTAGAATGAAAATGATATCTCCATAGCAATAGATAGTAAAGTAGAGGCTAGAACGGTTCAAACAAAGACAGGGGTTCAAATATGTTTGATTTTAATTGAAGTTTAAACTAGAACCAAAAAACAAATTGGTTTGAATTGCTTCATAAGTGAATTAAACCCATTTTTTGATTTGCTTTACTTTAGTTTGGCCAAACCGGTTTTCTTTTAACAAACCTAGGTATGGAAGTAACAATTTTCATGGAAAAAAAATAAACCTGACGTGAATGTTACACGATACTTTCTAATCTGGAGTAAGACGCGCTACCATTGAGCCACATATCCTACTTGCCTAATTGATATGTATAGGCTTGTTCATGAATTGGTTCGGTGTCGAGCCGATTATGAAATGAACTAAAACAGTATAAAGCAATGCCATATATTTGTTTCTCACTTAAAGAACTGGTCTATTTAACACATAAAATCTGGTTTGGTTAGAACCGGTTCGAACTTGTTTGGTGTATTATCTTTGTTGAAAAGAATTTGGCTTTAGTCCGAACAAAAAGCTGGACTAGACTGGTCCAAAAGTAGAACTAGTATTGGGGAACGAAACGTTGGACTAGACTGGTCCAAAAGTAGACCTGGTCTTGGGGAGTGAGTGCATGCCTTTATTAGGGGAGTCTGCGAATGAAAATGAGATCTCTGTAATAGTAGGCAAATTAGAAGTTAGAGCAATTCAAAGAATATACTGGTTCGAAGCGGTTTCATTTGAATTTAAGTATAAAATAGTACCAAAAAACAAATCGGTTTGAACCGCTTTAAAAGTGCATTAAACCCATTTTTTGTTTTTGCCTTAGTTTAGCCGTAACAAGTTTTATTGTGAAACTACCTCGGCCAAACCAGTTTCTTTTAACAAACCTAGATATGAAGGTAACAACTGTCATGAAAAAAAGATGAACTTGACATGAATTGAATGCTCAACCTTCTAATCTGGAGTCCGACGCGCTACCTTTATTCCACAAATCATAGTACCCTAATAGATTTGGATAGGCTAGTTCATGTTCCTATTCATGGTCTAACCGATTCTTAACTAAACTAAATATGTCTAAAGCAATCCGGTATCTTTTTGTCTCACTAAAATAAGTGGTGTATTCAACACATAAAACACTGGTCTGGTTTGATCCAGTTCGAACTCGTTTGGTCTATTCTCCTTGCTAAGAAGAGATTTGGTTATAGTCCGGACGAAAAGCTTGACCAGACTGGTCCAGAGGTAGAACCAGCCTAGGGATAGAGCGCAAGACTAAATGATGGAATGGTGTGAATTTAAAAAGTAGTTCTCTATAATAACAAGTCCATTATATGTTAGACCAGTTCAAAAACATATAGGGGTACAAAGCTGTTTGATTTGAATTTAACGACAAACTACCAAAAACGTAAATCGGTTTGAATCATTTCAAAAGAGAATTAGATCCATTTTTTTAATTGCTTTACTGTAGGTTGTCCTAACTGGTTTCGTTTAACAAACCTAAATATGGAAGTAACAAATTTCATGAAAATAAATGAACCATGCGTGAATCGAACACGCAACCTTCTGATCTGGAGTCAGACGCTCTACCATTGCGCCACAGATCCTGATGCCCCACTATATATATGGATATGAATGTTTATGAATCAGTTTGTGGTTGAAACGGTTTTGAGCTGAACTAAAACTGTTTAAAGCAATTCAAAATCTTTTCGTCTCACTAAAAGATCTAATCTATTCGACATGTAAGAAAGTGGTATACTTAGAACCCGTCCGAACTCGTTTGGTCTATTAGGTTTATGAAAATAATATTTCGCATCATTTTGGACGAAAAGTTGTACTAAACTGGTCCAAAAGGCAAGACATCCTTATATTTACGCCACAGAACCTATTACCCTAATAGATATGGATAGGCTTGTTCATGAACCGATTCAGGCTCGAAATGGTTCAAAACTAACGTAAATCTGTTTAAAGGCAATTCTGTTTGTTTTTGCCACACTAAAAGAACTGGTCTAGTCAATGCATAAAAAACAGGTCTACTTAAAATCGGTTCGAACTCGTTTGGTCACCATATTTATTAAAAAATATTGTTTAGTACAGACGAAAAGCTAGACTACACTCATCCAAAAGTAGAAATGGTATGGGGGAGTGAGCGTCTGAGTACATAATGGGAGGGTGTAGAATGAAAATGATATCTCCATAGCAATAGATAGTAAAGTAGAGGCTAGAACGGTTCAAACAAAGACAGGGGTTCAAATATGTTTGATTTTAATTGAAGTTTAAACTAGAACCAAAAAACAAATTGGTTTGAATTGCTTCATAAGTGAATTAAACCCATTTTTTGATTTGCTTTACTTTAGTTTGGCCAAACCGGTTTTCTTTTAACAAACCTAGGTATGGAAGTAACAATTTTCATGGAAAAAAAATAAACCTGACGTGAATGTTACACGATACCTTCTAATCTGGAGTAAGACGCGCTACCATTGAGCCACATATCCTACTTGCCTAATTGATATGTATAGGCTTGTTCATGAATTGGTTCGGTGTCGAGCCGATTATGAAATGAACTAAAACAGTATAAAGCAATGCCATATATTTGTTTCTCACTTAAATAACTGGTCTATTTAACACATAAAATCTGATTTGGTTAGAACCGGTTCGAACTTGTTTGGTGTATTATCTTTGTTGAAAAGAATTTGGCTTTAGTCCGAACAAAAAGCTGGACTAGACTGGTCCAAAAGTAGAACTAGTATTGGGGAACGAAACGTTGGACTAGACTGGTCCAAAAGTAGACCTGGTCTTGGGGAGTGAGTGCATGCCTTTATTAGGGGAGTCTGCGAAATGAAAATGAGATCTCTGTAATAGTAGGCAAATTAGAAGTTAGAGCAATTCAAAGAATATACTGGTTCGAAGCGGTTTCATTTGAATTTAAGTATAAAATAGTACCAAAAAACAAATCGGTTTGAACCGCTTTAAAAGTGCATTAAACCCATTTTTTATTTTTGCCTTAGTTTAGCCGTAACAAGTTTTATTGTGAAACTACCTCAGCCAAACCAGTTTCTTTTAACAAACCTAGATATGAAGGTAACAACTGTCATGAAAAAAAGATGAACTTGACATGAATTGAATGCTCAACCTTCTAATCTGGAGTCCGACGCGCTACCTTTATTCCACAAATCATAGTACCCTAATAGATTTGGATAGGCTAGTTCATGTTCCTATTCATGGTCTAACCGATTCTTAACTGAACTAAATATGTCTAAAGCAATCCGGTATCTTTTTGTCTCACTAAAATAAGTGGTCTATTCAACACATAAAACACTGGTCTGGTTTGATCCAGTTCGAACTCGTTTGGTCTATTCTCCTTGCTAAGAAGAGATTTGGTTATAGTCCGGACGAAAAGCTTGACCAGACTGGTCCAGAGGTAGAACCAGCCTAGGGATAGAGCGCAAGACTAAATGATGGAATGGTGTGAATTTAAAAAGTAGTTCTCTATAATAACAAGTCCATTATATGTTAGACCAGTTCAAAAACATATAGGGGTACAAAGCTGTTTGATTTGAATTTAACGACAAACTACCAAAAACGTAAATCGGTTTGAATCATTTCAAAAGAGAATTAGATCCATTTTTTTAATTGCTTTACTGTAGGTTGTCCTAACTGGTTTCGTTTAACAAACCTAAATATGGAAGTAACAAATTTCATGAAAATAAATGAACCATGCGTGAATCGAACACGCAACCTTCTGATCTGGAGTCAGACGCTCTACCATTGCGCCACAGATCCTGATGCCCCACTATATATATGGATATGAATGTTTATGAATCAGTTTGTGGTTGAAACGGTTTTGAGCTGAACTAAAACTGTTTAAAGCAATTCAAAATCTTTTCGTCTCACTAAAAGATCTAATCTATTCGACATGTAAGAAAGTGGTATACTTAGAACCCGTCCGAACTCGTTTGGTCTATTAGGTTTATGAAAATAATATTTCGCATCATTTTGGACGAAAAGTTGTACTAAACTGGTCCAAAAGGCAAGACATCCTTATATTTACGCCACAGAACCTATTACCCTAATAGATATGGATAGGCTTGTTCATGAACCGATTCAGGCTCGAAATGGTTCAAAACTAACGTAAATCTGTTTAAAGGCAATTCTGTTTGTTTTTGCCACACTAAAAGAACTGGTCTAGTCAATGCATAAAAAACAGGTCTACTTAAAATCGGTTCGAACTCGTTTGGTCACCATATTTATTAAAAAATATTGTTTAGTACAGACGAAAAGCTAGACTACACTCATCCAAAAGTAGAAATGGTATGGGGGAGTGAGCGTCTGAGTACATAATGGGAGGGTGTAGAATGAAAATGATATCTCCATAGCAATAGATAGTAAAGTAGAGGCTAGAACGGTTCAAACAAAGACAGGGGTTCAAATATGTTTGATTTTAATTGAAGTTTAAACTAGAACCAAAAAACAAATTGGTTTGAATTGCTTCATAAGTGAATTAAACCCATTTTTTGATTTGCTTTACTTTAGTTTGGCCAAACCGGTTTTCTTTTAACAAACCTAGGTATGGAAGTAACAATTTTCATGAAAAAAAATAAACCTGACGTGAATGTTACACGATACCTTCTAATCTGGAGTAAGACGCGCTACCATTGAGCCACATATCCTACTTGCCTAATTGATATGTATAGGCTTGTTCATGAATTGGTTCGGTGTCGAGCCGATTATGAAATGAACTAAAACAGTATAAAGCAATGCCATATATTTGTTTCTCACTTAAATAACTGGTCTATTTAACACATAAAATCTGATTTGGTTAGAACCGGTTCGAACTTGTTTGGTGTATTATCTTTGTTGAAAAGAATTTGGGTTTAGTCCGAACAAAAAGCTGGACTAGACTGGTCCAAAAGTAGAACTAGTATTGGGGAACGAAACGTTGGACTAGACTGGTCCAAAAGTAGACCTGGTCTTGGGGAGTGAGTGCATGCCTTTATTAGGGGAGTCTGCGAAATGAAAATGAGATCTCTGTAATAGTAGGCAAATTAGAAGTTAGAGCAATTCAAAGAATATACTGGTTCGAAGCGGTTTCATTTGAATTTAAGTATAAAATAGTACCAAAAAACAAATCGGTTTGAACCGCTTTAAAAGTGCATTAAACCCATTTTTTGTTTTTGCCTTAGTTTAACCGTAACAAGTTTTATTGTGAAACTACCTCGGCCAAACCAGTTTCTTTTAACAAACCTAGATATGAAGGTAACAACTGTCATGAAAAAAAGATGAACTTGACATGAATTGAATGCTCAACCTTCTAATCTGGAGTCCGACGCGCTACCTTTATTCCACAAATCATAGTACCCTAATAGATTTGGATAGGCTAGTTCATGTTCCTATTCATGGTCTAACCGATTCTTAACTGAACTAAATATGTCTAAAGCAATCCGGTATCTTTTTGTCTCACTAAAATAAGTGGTCTATTCAACACATAAAACACTGGTTTGGTTTGATCCAGTTCGAATTCGTTTGGTCTATTCTCCTTGCTAAGAAGAGATTTGGTTATAGTCCGGACGAAAAGCTTGACCAGACTGGTCCAGAAGTAGAACCAGCCTAGGGATAGAGCGCAAGACTAAATGATGGAATGGTGTGAATTTAAAAAGTAGTTCTCTATAATAGCAAGTCCATTATATGTTAGACCGGTTCAAAAACATATAGGGGTACAAAGCTGTTTGATTTGAATTTAACGACAAACTACCAAAAACGTAAATCGGTTTGAATCATTTCAAAAGAGAATTAGATCCATTTTTTTAATTGCTTTACTGTAGGTTGTCCTAACTGGTTTCGTTTAACAAACCTAAATATGGAAGTAACAAATTTCATGAAAATAAATGAACCATGCGTGAATCGAACACGCAACCTTCTGATCTGGAGTCAGACGCTCTACCATTGCGCCACAGATCCTGATGCCCCACTATATATATGGATATGAATGTTTATGAATCAGTTTGTGGTTGAAACGGTTTTGAGCTGAACTAAAACTGTTTAAAGCAATTCAATATCTTTTCGTCTCACTAAAAGATCTAATCTATTCGACATGTAAGAAAGTGGTATACTTAGAACCCGTCCGAACTCGTTTGGTCTATTAGGTTTATGAAAATAATATTTCGCATCATTTTGGACGAAAAGTTGTACTAAACTGGTCCAAAAGGCAAGACACCCTTATATTTACGCCACAGAACCTAGTACCCTAATAGATATGGATAGACTTGTTCATGAACCGATTCAGGCTCGAAATGGTTCAAAACTAACGTAAATCTGTTTAAAGGCAATTCTGTTTGTTTTTGCCACACTAAAAGAACTGGTCTAGTCAATGCATAAAAAACAGGTCTACTTAAAATCGGTTCGAACTCGTTTGGTCACCATATTTATTAAAAAATATTGTTTAGTACAGACGAAAAGCTAGACTACACTCATCCAAAAGTAGAAATGGTATGGGGGAGTGAGCGTCTTAGTACATAATGGGAGGGTGTAGAATGAAAATGATATCTCCATAGCAATAGATAGTAAAGTAGAGGCTAGAACGGTTCAAACAAAGACAGGGGTTCAAATATGTTTGATTTTAATTGAAGTTTAAACTAGAACCAAAAAACAAATTGGTTTGAATTGCTTCATAAGTGAATTAAACCCATTTTTTGATTTGCTTTACTTTAGTTTGGCCAAACCGGTTTTCTTTTAACAAACCTAGGTATGGAAGTAACAATTTTCATGGAAAAAAAATAAACCTGACGTGAATGTTACACGATACTTTCTAATCTGGAGTAAGACGCGCTACCATTGAGCCACATATCCTACTTGCCTAATTGATATGTATAGGCTTGTTCATGAATTGGTTCGGTGTCGAGCCGATTATGAAATGAACTAAAACAGTATAAAGCAATGCCATATATTTGTTTCTCACTTAAAGAACTGGTCTATTTAACACATAAAATCTGATTTGGTTAGAACCGGTTCGAACTTGTTTGGTGTATTATCTTTGTTGAAAAGAATTTGGCTTTAGTCCGAACAAAAAGCTGGACTAGACTGGTCCAAAAGTAGAACTAGTATTGGGGAACGAAACGTTGGACTAGACTGGTCCAAAAGTAGACCTGGTCTTGGGGAGTGAGTGCATGCCTTTATTAGGGGAGTCTGCGAAATGAAAATGAGATCTCTGTAATAGTAGGCAAATTAGAAGTTAGAGCAATTCAAAGAATATACTGGTTCGAAGCGGTTTCATTTGAATTTAAGTATAAAATAGTACCAAAAAACAAATCGGTTTGAACCGCTTTAAAAGTGCATTAAACCCATTTTTTGTTTTTGCCTTAGTTTAACCGTAACAAGTTTTATTGTGAAACTACCTCGGCCAAACCAGTTTCTTTTAACAAACCTAGATATGAAGGTAACAACTGTCATGAAAAAAAGATGAACTTGACATGAATTGAATGCTCAACCTTCTAATCTGGAGTCCGACGCGCTACCTTTATTCCACAAATCATAGTACCCTAATAGATTTGGATAGGCTAGTTCATGTTCCTATTCATGGTCTAACCGATTCTTAACTGAACTAAATATGTCTAAAGCAATCCGGTATCTTTTTGTCTCACTAAAATAAGTGGTCTATTCAACACATAAAACACTGGTTTGGTTTGATCCAGTTCGAACTCGTTTGGTCTATTCTCCTTGCTAAGAAGAGATTTGGTTATAGTCCGGACGAAAAGCTTGACCAGACTGGTCCAGAAGTAGAACCAGCCTAGGGATAGAGCGCAAGACTAAATGATGGAATGGTGTGAATTTAAAAAGTAGTTCTCTATAATAGCAAGTCCATTATATGTTAGACCGGTTCAAAAACATATAGGGGTACAAAGCTGTTTGATTTGAATTTAACGACAAACTACCAAAAACGTAAATCGGTTTGAATCATTTCAAAAGAGAATTAGATCCATTTTTTTAATTGCTTTACTGTAGGTTGTCCTAACTGGTTTCGTTTAACAAACCTAAATATGGAAGTAACAAATTTCATGAAAATAAATGAACCATGCGTGAATCGAACACGCAACCTTCTGATCTGGAGTCAGACGCTCTACCATTGCGCCACAGATCCTGATGCCCCACTATATATATGGATATGAATGTTTATGAATCAGTTTGTGGTTGAAACGGTTTTGAGCTGAACTAAAACTGTTTAAAGCAATTCAATATCTTTTCGTCTCACTAAAAGATCTAATCTATTCGACATGTAAGAAAGTGGTATACTTAGAACCCGTCCGAACTCGTTTGGTCTATTAGGTTTATGAAAATAATATTTCGCATCATTTTGGACGAAAAGTTGAACTAAACTGGTCCAAAAGGCAAGACACCCTTATATTTACGCCACAGAACCTAGTACCCTAATAGATATGGATAGGCTTGTTCATGAACCGATTCAGGCTCGAAATGGTTCAAAACTAACGTAAATCTGTTTAAAGGCAATTCTGTTTGTTTTTGATACACTAAAAGAACTGGTCTAGTCAATGCATAAAAAACAGGTCTACTTAAAATCGGTTCGAACTCGTTTGGTCACCATATTTATTAAAAAATATTGTTTAGTACAGACGAAAAGCTAGACTACACTCATCCAAAAGTAGAAATGGTATGGGGGAGTGAGCGTCTTAGTACATAATGGGAGGGTGTAGAATGAAAATGATATCTCCATAGCAATAGATAGTAAAGTAGAGGCTAGAACGGTTCAAACAAAGACAGGGGTTCAAATATGTTTGATTTTAATTGAAGTTTAAACTAGAACCAAAAAACAAATTGGTTTGAATTGCTTCATAAGTTAATTAAACCCATTTTTTGATTTGCTTTACTTTAGTTTGGCCAAACCGGTTTTCTTTTAACAAACCTAGGTATGGAAGTAACAATTTTCATGGAAAAAAAATAAACCTGACGTGAATGTTACACGATACTTTCTAATCTGGAGTAAGACGCGCTACCATTGAGCCACATATCCTACTTGCCTAATTGATATGTATAGGTTTGTTCATGAATTGGTTCGGTGTCGAGCCGATTATGAAATGAACTAAAACAGTATAAAGCAATGCCATATATTTGTTTCTCACTTAAAGAACTGGTCTATTTAACACATAAAATCTGGTTTGGTTAGAACCGGTTCGAACTTGTTTGGTGTATTATCTTTGTTGAAAAGAATTTGGCTTTAGTCCGAACAAAAAGCTGGACTAGACTGGTCCAAAAGTAGAACTAGTATTGGGGAACGAAACGTTGGACTAGACTGGTCCAAAAGTAGACCTAGTCTTGGGGAGTGAGTGCATGCCTTTATTAGGGGAGTCTGCGAATGAAAATGAGATCTCTGTAATAGTAGGAAAATTAAAAGTTAGAGCAATTCAAAGAATATATTGTTTCGACGCGGTTTCATTTGAATTTAAGTATAAAATAGTACGAAAAAACAAATCGGTTTGAACAGCTTTAAAAGTGCATTAAACCCATTTTTTTTTTGCCTTAGTTTAGCCGTAACAAGTTTGATTGTGAAACTACCTCGGCCAAACCAGTTTCTTTTAACAAACCTAGATATGAAGGTAACAACTGTCATGAAAAAAAGATGAACTTGACATGAATTGAATGCTCAACCTTCTAATCTGGAGTCCGACGCGCTACCTTTATTCCACAAATCATAGTACCCTAATAGATTTGGATAGGCTAGTTCATGTTCCTATTCATGGTCTAACCGATTCTTAACTGAACTAAATATGTCTAAAGCAATCCGGTATCTTTTTGTCTCACTAAAATAAGTGGTCTATTCAACACATAAAACACTGGTCTGGTTTGATCCAGTTCGAACTCGTTTGGTCTATTCTCCTTGCTAAGAAGAGATTTGGTTATAGTCCGGACGAAAAGCTTGACCAGACTGGTCCAGAAGTAGAACCAGCCTAGGGATAGAGCGCAAGACTAAATGATGGAATGGTGTGAATTTAAAAAGTAGTTCTCTATAATAGCAAGTCCATTATATGTTAGACCGGTTCAAAAACATATAGGGGTACAAAGCTATTTGATTTGAATTTAACGACAAACTACCAAAAACGTAAATCGGTTTGAATCATTTCAAAAGAGAATTAGATCCATTTTTTTAATTGCTTTACTGTAGGTTGTCCTAACTGGTTTCGTTTAACAAACCTAAATATGGAAGTAACAAATTTCATGAAAATAAATGAACCATGCGTGAATCGAACACGCAACCTTCTGATCTGGAGTCAGACGCTCTACCATTGCGCCACAGATCCTGATGCCCCACTATATATATGGATATGAATGTGTATGAATCAGTTTGTGGTTGAAACGGTTTTGAGTTGAACTAAAACTGTTTAAAGCAATTCAATATCTTTTCGTCTCACTAAAAGATCTAATCTATTCGACCTGTAAGAAAGTGGTATACTTAGAACCGGTCCGAACTCGTTTGGTCTATTAGGTTTATGAAAAAAATATTTCGCATCATTTTGGACGAAAAGTTGTACTAAACTGGTCCAAAAGGCAAGACACCCTTATATTTACGCCACAGAACCTAGTACCCTAATAGATATGGATAGGCTTGTTCATGAACCGATTCAGGCTCGAAATGGTTCAAAACTAACGTAAATCTGTTTAAAGGCAATTCTGTTTGTTTTTGCCACACTAAAAGAACTGGTCTAGTCAATGCATAAAAAACAGGTCTACTTAAAATCGGTTCGAACTCGTTTGGTCACCATATTTATTAAAGAGTATTGTTTAGTACAGACCAAAAGCTAGACTACACTCATCCAAAAGTAGAAATGGTATGGGGGAGTGAGCGTCTGAGTACATAATGGGAGGGTGTAGAATGAAAATGATATCTCCATAGCAATAGATAGTAAAGTAGAGGCTAGAACGGTTCAAACAAAGACAGGGGTTCAAATATGTTTGATTTTAATTGAAGTTTAAACTAGAACCAAAAAACAAATTGGTTTGAATTGCTTCATAAGTGAATTAAACCCATTTTTTGATTTGCTTTACTTTAGTTTGGCCAAACCGGTTTTCTTTTAACAAACCTAGGTATGGAAGTAACAATTTTCATGGAAAAAAAATAAACCTGACGTGAATGTTACACGATACTTTCTAATCTGGAGTAAGACGCGCTACCATTGAGCCACATATCCTACTTGCCTAATTGATATGTATAGGCTTGTTCATGAATTGGTTCGGTGTCGAGCCGATTATGAAATGAACTAAAACAGTATAAAGCAATGCCATATATTTGTTTCTCACTTAAAGAACTGGTCTATTTAACACATAAAATCTGGTTTGGTTAGAACCGGTTCGAACTTGTTTGGTGTATTATCTTTGTTGAAAAGAATTTGGCTTTAGTCCGAACAAAAAGCTGGACTAGACTGGTCCAAAAGTAGAACTAGTATTGGGGAACGAAACGTTGGACTAGACTGGTCCAAAAGTAGACCTAGTCTTGGGGAGTGAGTGCATGCCTTTATTAGGGGAGTCTGCGAATGAAAATGAGATCTCTGTAATAGTAGGAAAATTAAAAGTTAGAGCAATTCAAAGAATATATTGTTTCGACGCGGTTTCATTTGAATTTAAGTATAAAATAGTACGAAAAAACAAATCGGTTTGAACAGCTTTAAAAGTGCATTAAACCCATTTTTTTTTTGCCTTAGTTTAGCCGTAACAAGTTTGATTGTGAAACTACCTCGGCCAAACCAGTTTCTTTTAACAAACCTAGATATGAAGGTAACAACTGTCATGAAAAAAAGATGAACTTGACATGAATTGAATGCTCAACCTTCTAATCTGGAGTCCGACGCGCTACCTTTATTCCACAAATCATAGTACCCTAATAGATTTGGATAGGCTAGTTCATGTTCCTATTCATGGTCTAACCGATTCTTAACTGAACTAAATATGTCTAAAGCAATCCGGTATCTTTTTGTCTCACTAAAATAAGTGGTCTATTCAACACATAAAACACTGGTCTGGTTTGATCCAGTTCGAACTCGTTTGGTCTATTCTCCTTGCTAAGAAGAGATTTGGTTATAGTCCGGACGAAAAGCTTGACCAGACTGGTCCAGAAGTAGAACCAGCCTAGGGATAGAGCGCAAGACTAAATGATGGAATGGTGTGAATTTAAAAAGTAGTTCTCTATAATAGCAAGTCCATTATATGTTAGACCGGTTCAAAAACATATAGGGGTACAAAGCTATTTGATTTGAATTTAACGACAAACTACCAAAAACGTAAATCGGTTTGAATCATTTCAAAAGAGAATTAGATCCATTTTTTTAATTGCTTTACTGTAGGTTGTCCTAACTGGTTTCGTTTAACAAACCTAAATATGGAAGTAACAAATTTCATGAAAATAAATGAACCATGCGTGAATCGAACACGCAACCTTCTGATCTGGAGTCAGACGCTCTACCATTGCGCCACAGATCCTGATGCCCCACTATATATATGGATATGAATGTGTATGAATCAGTTTGTGGTTGAAACGGTTTTGAGTTGAACTAAAACTGTTTAAAGCAATTCAATATCTTTTCGTCTCACTAAAAGATCTAATCTATTCGACATGTAAGAAAGTGGTATACTTAGAACCGGTCCGAACTCGTTTGGTCTATTAGGTTTATGAAAAACATATTTCGCATCATTTTGGACGAAAAGTTGTACTAAACTGGTCCAAAAGGCAAGACACCCTTATATTTACGCCACAGAACCTAGTACCCTAATAGATATGGATAAGCTTGTTCATGAACCGATTCAGGCTCGAAATGGTTCAAAACTAACGTAAATCTGTTTAAAGGCAATTCTGTTTGTTTTTGCCACACTAAAAGAACTGGTCTAGTCAATGCATAAAAAACAGGTCTACTTAAAATCGGTTCGAACTCGTTTGGTCACCATATTTATTAAAGAGTATTGTTTAGTACAGACCAAAAGCTAGACTACACTCATCCAAAAGTAGAAATGGTATGGGGGAGTGAGCGTCTGAGTACATAATGGGAGGGTGTAGAATGAAAATGATATCTCCATAGCAATAGATAGTAAAGTAGAGGCTAGAACGGTTCAAACAAAGACAGGGGTTCAAATATGTTTGATTTTAATTGAAGTTTAAACTAGAACCAAAAAACAAATTGGTTTGAATTGCTTCATAAGTGAATTAAACCCATTTTTTGATTTGCTTTACTTTAGTTTGGCCAAACCGGTTTTCTTTTAACAAACCTAGGTATGGAAGTAACAATTTTCATGGAAAAAAAATAAACCTGACGTGAATGTTACACGATACCTTCTAATCTGGAGTAAGACGCGCTACCATTGAGCCACATATCCTACTTGCCTAATTGATATGTATAGGCTTGTTCATGAATTGGTTCGGTGTCGAGTCGATTATGAAATGAACTAAAACAGTATAAAGCAATGCCATATATTTGTTTCTCACTTAAAGAACTGGTCTATTTAACACATAAAATCTGATTTGGTTAGAACCGGTTCGAACTTGTTTGGTGTATTATCTTTGTTGAAAAGAATTTGGCTTTAGTCCGAACAAAAAGCTGGACTAGACTGGTCCAAAAGTAGAACTAGTATTGGGGAACGAAACGTTGGACTAGACTGGTCCAAAAGTAGACCTGGTCTTGGGGAGTGAGTGCATGCCTTTATTAGGGGAGTCTGCGAAATGAAAATGAGATCTCTGTAATAGTAGGCAAATTAGAAGTTAGAGCAATTCAAAGAATATACTGGTTCGAAGCGGTTTCATTTGAATTTAAGTATAAAATAGTACCAAAAAACAAATCGGTTTGAACCGCTTTAAAAGTGCATTAAACCCATTTTTTGTTTTTGCCTTAGTTTAGCCGTAACAAGTTTTATTGTGAAACTACCTCGGCCAAACCAGTTTCTTTTAACAAACCTAGATATGAAGGTAACAACTGTCATGAAAAAAAGATGAACTTGACATGAATTGAATGCTCAACCTTCTAATCTGGAGTCCGACGCGCTACCTTTATTCCACAAATCATAGTACCCTAATAGATTTGGATAGGCTAGTTCATGTTCCTATTCATGGTCTAACCGATTCTTAACTGAACTAAATATGTCTAAAGCAATCCGGTATCTTTTTGTCTCACTAAAATAAGTGGTCTATTCAACACATAAAACACTGGTCTGGTTTGATCCAGTTCGAACTCGTTTGGTCTATTCTCCTTGCTAAGAAGAGATTTGGTTATAGTCCGGACGAAAAGCTTGACCAGACTGGTCCAGAAGTAGAACCAGCCTAGGGATAGAGCGCAAGACTAAATGATGGAATGGTGTGAATTTAAAAAGTAGTTCTCTATAATAGCAAGTCCATTATATGTTAGACCGGTTCAAAAACATATAGGGGTACAAAGCTATTTGATTTGAATTTAACGACAAACTACCAAAAACGTAAATCGGTTTGAATCATTTCAAAAGAGAATTAGATCCATTTTTTTAATTGCTTTACTGTAGGTTGTCCTAACTGGTTTCGTTTAACAAACCTAAATATGGAAGTAACAAATTTCATGAAAATAAATGAACCATGCGTGAATCGAACACGCAACCTTCTGATCTGGAGTCAGACGCTCTACCATTGCGCCACAGATCCTGATGCCCCACTATATATATGGATATGAATGTGTATGAATCAGTTTGTGGTTGAAACGGTTTTGAGTTGAACTAAAACTGTTTAAAGCAATTCAATATCTTTTCGTCTCACTAAAAGATCTAATCTATTCGACATGTAAGAAAGTGGTATACTTAGAACCGGTCCGAACTCGTTTGGTCTATTAGGTTTATGAAAAACATATTTCGCATCATTTTGGACGAAAAGTTGTACTAAACTGGTCCAAAAGGCAAGACACCCTTATATTTACGCCACAGAACCTAGTACCCTAATAGATATGGATAAGCTTGTTCATGAACCGATTCAGGCTCGAAATGGTTCAAAACTAACGTAAATCTGTTTAAAGGCAATTCTGTTTGTTTTTGCCACACTAAAAGAACTGGTCTAGTCAATGCATAAAAAACAGGTCTACTTAAAATCGGTTCGAACTCGTTTGGTCACCATATTTATTAAAGAGTATTGTTTAGTACATACCAAAAGCTAGACTACACTCATCCAAAAGTAGAAATGGTATGGGGGAGTGAGCGTCTGAGTACATAATGGGAGGGTGTAGAATGAAAATGATATCTCCATAGCAATAGATAGTAAAGTAGAGGCTAGAACGGTTCAAACAAAGACAGGGGTTCAAATATGTTTGATTTTAATTGAAGTTTAAACTAGAACCAAAAAACAAATTGGTTTGAATTGCTTCATAAGTGAATTAAACCCATTTTTTGATTTGCTTTACTTTAGTTTGGCCAAACCGGTTTTCTTTTAACAAACCTAGGTATGGAAGTAACAATTTTCATGGAAAAAAAATAAACCTGACGTGAATGTTACACGATACCTTCTAATCTGGAGTAAGACGCGCTACCATTGAGCCACATATCCTACTTGCCTAATTGATATGTATAGGCTTGTTCATGAATTGGTTCGGTGTCGAGCCGATTATGAAATGAACTAAAACAGTATAAAGCAATGCCATATATTTGTTTCTCACTTAAAGAACTGGTCTATTTAACACATAAAATCTGATTTGGTTAGAACCGGTTCGAACTTGTTTGGTGTATTATCTTTGTTGAAAAGAATTTGGCTTTAGTCCGAACAAAAAGCTGGACTAGACTGGTCCAAAAGTAGAACTAGTATTGGGGAACGAAACGTTGGACTAGACTGGTCCAAAAGTAGACCTGGTCTTGGGGAGTGAGTGCATGCCTTTATTAGGGGAGTCTGCGAAATGAAAATGAGATCTCTGTAATAGTAGGCAAATTAGAAGTTAGAGCAATTCAAAGAATATACTGGTTCGAAGCGGTTTCATTTGAATTTAAGTATAAAATAGTACCAAAAAACAAATCGGTTTGAACCGCTTTAAAAGTGCATTAAACCCATTTTTTGTTTTTGCCTTAGTTTAGCCGTAACAAGTTTTATTGTGAAACTACCTCGGCCAAACCAGTTTCTTTTAACAAACCTAGATATGAAGGTAACAACTGTCATGAAAAAAAGATGAACTTGACATGAATTGAATGCTCAACCTTCTAATCTGGAGTCCGACGCGCTACCTTTATTCCACAAATCATAGTACCCTAATAGATTTGGATAGGCTAGTTCATGTTCCTATTCATGGTCTAACCGATTCTTAACTGAACTAAATATGTCTAAAGCAATCCGGTATCTTTTTGTCTCACTAAAATAAGTGGTCTATTCAACACATAAAACACTGGTCTGGTTTGATCCAGTTCGAACTCGTTTGGTCTATTCTCCTTGCTAAGAAGAGATTTGGTTATAGTCCGGACGAAAAGCTTGACCAGACTGGTCCAGAAGTAGAACCAGCCTAGGGATAGAGCGCAAGACTAAATGATGGAATGGTGTGAATTTAAAAAGTAGTTCTCTATAATAGCAAGTCCATTATATGTTAGACCGGTTCAAAAACATATAGGGGTACAAAGCTATTTGATTTGAATTTAACGACAAACTACCAAAAACGTAAATCGGTTTGAATCATTTCAAAAGAGAATTAGATCCATTTTTTTAATTGCTTTACTGTAGGTTGTCCTAACTGGTTTCGTTTAACAAACCTAAATATGGAAGTAACAAATTTCATGAAAATAAATGAACCATGCGTGAATCGAACACGCAACCTTCTGATCTGGAGTCAGACGCTCTACCATTGCGCCACAGATCCTGATGCCCCACTATATATATGGATATGAATGTGTATGAATCAGTTTGTGGTTGAAACGGTTTTGAGTTGAACTAAAACTGTTTAAAGCAATTCAATATCTTTTCGTCTCACTAAAAGATCTAATCTATTCGACATGTAAGAAAGTGGTATACTTAGAACCGGTCCGAACTCGTTTGGTCTATTAGGTTTATGAAAAACATATTTCGCATCATTTTGGACGAAAAGTTGTACTAAACTGGTCCAAAAGGCAAGACACCCTTATATTTACGCCACAGAACCTAGTACCCTAATAGATATGGATAAGCTTGTTCATGAACCGATTCAGGCTCGAAATGGTTCAAAACTAACGTAAATCTGTTTAAAGGCAATTCTGTTTGTTTTTGCCACACTAAAAGAACTGGTCTAGTCAATGCATAAAAAACAGGTCTACTTAAAATCGGTTCGAACTCGTTTGGTCACCATATTTATTAAAGAGTATTGTTTAGTACATACCAAAAGCTAGACTACACTCATCCAAAAGTAGAAATGGTATGGGGGAGTGAGCGTCTGAGTACATAATGGGAGGGTGTAGAATGAAAATGATATCTCCATAGCAATAGATAGTAAAGTAGAGGCTAGAACGGTTCAAACAAAGACAGGGGTTCAAATATGTTTGATTTTAATTGAAGTTTAAACTAGAACCAAAAAACAAATTGGTTTGAATTGCTTCATAAGTGAATTAAACCCATTTTTTGATTTGCTTTACTTTAGTTTGGCCAAACCGGTTTTCTTTTAACAAACCTAGGTATGGAAGTAACAATTTTCATGGAAAAAAAATAAACCTGACGTGAATGTTACACGATACCTTCTAATCTGGAGTAAGACGCGCTACCATTGAGCCACATATCCTACTTGCCTAATTGATATGTATAGGCTTGTTCATGAATTGGTTCGGTGTCGAGCCGATTATGAAATGAACTAAAACAGTATAAAGCAATGCCATATATTTGTTTCTCACTTAAAGAACTGGTCTATTTAACACATAAAATCTGGTTTGGTTAGAACCGGTTCGAACTTGTTTGGTGTATTATCTTTGTTGAAAAGAATTTGGCTTTAGTCCGAACAAAAAGTTGGACTAGACTGGTCCAAAAGTAGAACTAGTATTGGGGAACGAAACGTTGGACTAGACTGGTCCAAAAGTAGACCTGGTCTTGGGGAGTGAGTGCATGCCTTTATTAGGGGAGTCTGCGAATGAAAATGAGATCTCTGTAATAGTAGGAAAATTAAAAGTTAGAGCAATTCAAAGAATATATTGGTTCGAAGCGGTTTCATTTGAATTTAAGTATAAAATAGTACGAAAAAACAAATCGGTTTGAACAGCTTTAAAAGTGCATTAAACCCATTTTTTTTTTTGCCTTAGTTTAGCCGTAACAAGTTTGATTGTGAAACTACCTCGGCCAAACCAGTTTCTTTTAACAAACCTAGATATGAAGGTAACAACTGTCATGAAAAAAAGATGAACTTGACATGAATTGAATGCTCAACCTTCTAATCTGGAGTCCGACGCGCTACCTTTATTCCACAAATCATAGTACCCTAATAGATTTGGATAGGCTAGTTCATGTTCCTATTCATGGTCTAACCTATTCTTAACTGAACTAAATATGTCTAAAGCAATCCGGTATCTTTTTGTCTCACTAAAATAAGTGGTCTATTCAACACATAAAACACTGGTCTGGTTTGATCCAGTTCGAACTCGTTTGGTCTATTCTCCTTGCTAAGAAGAGATTTGGTTATAGTCCGGACGAAAAGCCTGACCAGACTGGTCCAGAAGTAGAACCAGCCTAGGGATAGAGCGCAAGACTAAATGATGGAATGGTGTGAATTTAAAAAGTAGTTCTCTATAATAGCAAGTCCATTATATGTTAGACCGGTTCAAAAACATATAGGGGTACAAAGCTATTTGATTTGAATTTAACGACAAACTACCAAAAACGTAAATCGGTTTGAATCATTTCAAAAGAAAATTAGATCCATTTTTTTAATTGCTTTACTGTAGGTTGTCCTAACTGGTTTCGTTTAACAAACCTAAATATGGAAGTAACAAATTTCATGAAAATAAATGAACCATGCGTGAATCGAACACGCAACCTTCTGATCTGGAGTCAGACGCTCTACCATTGCGCCACAGATCCTGATGCCCCACTATATATATGGATATGAATGTTTATGAATCAGTTTGTGGTTGAAACGGTTTTGAGTTGAACTAAAACTGTTTAAAGCAATTCAATATCTTTTCATCTCACTAAAAGATCTAATCTATTCGACCTGTAAGAAAGTGGTATACTTAGAACCGGTCCGAACTCGTTTGGTCTATTAGGTTTATGAAAAAAATATTTCGCATCATTTTGGACGAAAAGTTGTACTAAACTGGTCCAAAAGGCAAGACACCCTTATATTTACGCCACAGAACCTAGTACCCTAATAGATATGGATAGGCTTGTTCATGAACCGATTCAGGCTCGAAATGGTTCAAAACTAACGTAAATCTGTTTAAAGGCAATTCTGTTTGTTTTTGCCACACTAAAAGAACTGGTCTAGTCAATGCATAAAAAACAGGTCTACTTAAAATCGGTTCGAACTCGTTTGGTCACCATATTTATTAAAGAGTATTGTTTAGTACAGACCAAAAGCTAGACTACACTCATCCAAAAGTAGAAATGGTATGGGGGAGTGAGCGTCTGAGTACATAATGGGAGGGTGTAGAATGAAAATGATATCTCCATAGCAATAGATAGTAAAGTAGAGGCTAGAACGGTTCAAACAAAGACAGGGGTTCAAATATGTTTGATTTTAATTGAAGTTTAAACTAGAACCAAAAAACAAATTGGTTTGAATTGCTTCATAAGTGAATTAAACCCATTTTTAGATTTGCTTTACTTTAGTTTGGCCAAACCGGTTTTCTTTTAACAAACCTAGGTATGGAAGTAACAATTTTCATGGAAAAAAAATAAACCTGACGTGAATGTTACACGATACCTTCTAATCTGGAGTAAGACGCGCTACCATTGAGCCACATATCCTACTTGCCTAATTGATATGTATAGGCTTGTTCATGAATTGGTTCGGTGTCGAGCCGATTATGAAATGAACTAAAACAGTATAAAGCAATGCCATATATTTGTTTCTCACTTAAAGAACTGGTCTATTTAACACATAAAATCTGGTTTGGTTAGAACCGGTTCGAACTTGTTTGGTGTATTATCTTTGTTGAAAAGAATTTGGCTTTAGTCCGAACAAAAAGTTGGACTAGACTGGTCCAAAAGTAGAACTAGTATTGGGGAACGAAACGTTGGACTAGACTGGTCCAAAAGTAGACCTGGTCTTGGGGAGTGAGTGCATGCCTTTATTAGGGGAGTCTGCGAATGAAAATGAGATCTCTGTAATAGTAGGAAAATTAAAAGTTAGAGCAATTCAAAGAATATATTGGTTCGAAGCGGTTTCATTTGAATTTAAGTATAAAATAGTACGAAAAAACAAATCGGTTTGAACAGCTTTAAAAGTGCATTAAACCCATTTTTTTTTTGCCTTAGTTTAGCCGTAACAAGTTTGATTGTGAAACTACCTCGGCCAAACCAGTTTCTTTTAACAAACCTAGATATGAAGGTAACAACTGTCATGAAAAAAAGATGAACTTGACATGAATTGAATGCTCAACCTTCTAATCTGGAGTCCGACGCGCTACCTTTATTCCACAAATCATAGTACCCTAATAGATTTGGATAGGCTAGTTCATGTTTCTATTCATGGTCTAACCGATTCTTAACTGAACTAAATATGTCTAAAGCAATCCGGTATCTTTTTGTCTCACTAAAATAAGTGGTCTATTCAACACATAAAACACTGGTCTGGTTTGATCCAGTTCGAACTCGTTTGGTCTATTCTCCTTGCTAAGAAGAGATTTGGTTATAGTCCGGACGAAAAGCCTGACCAGACTGGTCCAGAAGTAGAACCAGCCTAGGGATAGAGCGCAAG
This sequence comes from Chamaenerion angustifolium, assembly GCA_946814005.1. Classification (NCBI taxonomy): domain Eukaryota; kingdom Viridiplantae; phylum Streptophyta; class Magnoliopsida; order Myrtales; family Onagraceae; genus Chamaenerion; species Chamaenerion angustifolium. The sequence goes on along the minus strand of OX328266.1, from coordinate 29,547,548 downwards.
ACTAAATGATGGAATGGTGTGAATTTAAAAAGTAGTTCTCTATAATAGCAAGTCCATTATATGTTAGACCGGTTCAAAAACATATAGGGGTACAAAGCTATTTGATTTGAATTTAACGACAAACTACCAAAAACGTAAATCGGTTTGAATCATTTCAAAAGAAAATTAGATCCATTTTTTTAATTGCTTTACTGTAGGTTGTCCTAACTGGTTTCGTTTAACAAACCTAAATATGGAAGTAACAAATTTCATGAAAATAAATGAACCATGCGTGAATCGAACACGCAACCTTCTGATCTGGAGTCAGACGCTCTACCATTGCGCTACAGATCCTGATGCCCCACTATATATATGGATATGAATGTTTATGAATCAGTTTGTGGTTGAAACGGTTTTGAGTTGAACTAAAACTGTTTAAAGCAATTCAATATCTTTTCATCTCACTAAAAGATCTAATCTATTCGACCTGTAAGAAAGTGGTATACTTAGAACCGGTCCGAACTCGTTTGGTCTATTAGGTTTATGAAAAAAATATTTCGCATCATTTTGGACGAAAAGTTGTACTAAACTGGTCCAAAAGGCAAGACACCCTTATATTTACGCCACAGAACCTAGTACCCCAATAGATATGGATAGGCTTGTTCATGAACCGATTCAGGCTCGAAATGGTTCAAAACTAACGTAAATCTGTTTAAAGGCAATTCTGTTTGTTTTTGCCACACTAAAAGAACTGGTCTAGTCAATGCATAAAAAACAGGTCTACTTAAAATCGGTTCGAACTCGTTTGGTCACCATATTTATTAAAGAGTATTGTTTAGTACAGACCAAAAGCTAGACTACACTCATCCAAAAGTAGAAATGGTATGGGGGAGTGAGCGTCTGAGTACATAATGGGAGGGTGTAGAATGAAAATGATATCTCCATAGCAATAGATAGTAAAGTAGAGGCTAGAACGGTTCAAACAAAGACAGGGGTTCAAATATGTTTGATTTTAATTGAAGTTTAAACTAGAACCAAAAAACAAATTGGTTTGAATTGCTTCATAAGTGAATTAAACCCATTTTTTGATTTGCTTTACTTTAGTTTGGCCAAACCGGTTTTCTTTTAACAAACCTAGGTATGGAAGTAACAATTTTCATGGAAAAAAAATAAACCTGACGTGAATGTTACACGATACCTTCTAATCTGGAGTAAGACGCGCTACCATTGAGCCACATATCCTACTTGCCTAATTGATATGTATAGGCTTGTTCATGAATTGGTTCGGTGTCGAGCCGATTATGAAATGAACTAAAACAGTATAAAGCAATGCCATATATTTGTTTCTCACTTAAAGAACTGGTCTATTTAACACATAAAATCTGGTTTGGTTAGAACCGGTTCGAACTTGTTTGGTGTATTATCTTTGTTGAAAAGAATTTGGCTTTAGTCCGAACAAAAAGTTGGACTAGACTGGTCCAAAAGTAGAACTAGTATTGGGGAACGAAACGTTGGACTAGACTGGTCCAAAAGTAGACCTGGTCTTGGGGAGTGAGTGCATGCCTTTATTAGGGGAGTCTGCGAATGAAAATGAGATCTCTGTAATAGTAGGAAAATTAAAAGTTAGAGCAATTCAAAGAATATATTGGTTCGAAGCGGTTTCATTTGAATTTAAGTATAAAATAGTACGAAAAAACAAATCGGTTTGAACAGCTTTAAAAGTGCATTAAACCCATTTTTTTTTTGCCTTAGTTTAGCCGTAACAAGTTTGATTGTGAAACTACCTCGGCCAAACCAGTTTCTTTTAACAAACCTAGATATGAAGGTAACAACTGTCATGAAAAAAAGATGAACTTGACATGAATTGAATGCTCAACCTTCTAATCTGGAGTCCGACGCGCTACCTTTATTCCACAAATCATAGTACCCTAATAGATTTGGATAGGCTAGTTCATGTTTCTATTCATGGTCTAACCGATTCTTAACTGAACTAAATATGTCTAAAGCAATCCGGTATCTTTTTGTCTCACTAAAATAAGTGGTCTATTCAACACATAAAACACTGGTCTGGTTTGATCCAGTTCGAACTCGTTTGGTCTATTCTCCTTGCTAAGAAGAGATTTGGTTATAGTCCGGACGAAAAGCCTGACCAGACTGGTCCAGAAGTAGAACCAGCCTAGGGATAGAGCGCAAGACTAAATGATGGAATGGTGTGAATTTAAAAAGTAGTTCTCTATAATAGCAAGTCCATTATATGTTAGACCGGTTCAAAAACATATAGGGGTACAAAGCTATTTGATTTGAATTTAACGACAAACTACCAAAAACGTAAATCGGTTTGAATCATTTCAAAAGAAAATTAGATCCATTTTTTTAATTGCTTTACTGTAGGTTGTCCTAACTGGTTTCGTTTAACAAACCTAAATATGGAAGTAACAAATTTCATGAAAATAAACGAACCATGCGTGAATCGAACACGCAACCTTCTGATCTGGAGTCAGACGCTCTACCATTGCGCTACAGATCCTGATGCCCCACTATATATATGGATATGAATGTTTATGAATCAGTTTGTGGTTGAAACGGTTTTGAGTTGAACTAAAACTGTTTAAAGCAATTCAATATCTTTTCATCTCACTAAAAGATCTAATCTATTCGACCTGTAAGAAAGTGGTATACTTAGAACCGGTCCGAACTCGTTTGGTCTAGTAGGTTTATGAAAAAAATATTTCGCATCATTTTGGACGAAAAGTTGTACTAAACTGGTCCAAAAGGCAAGACACCCTTATATTTACGCCACAGAACCTAGTACCCTAATAGATATGGATAGGCTTGTTCATGAACCGATTCAGGCTCGAAATGGTTCAAAACTAACGTAAATCTGTTTAAAGGCAATTCTGTTTGTTTTTGCCACACTAAAAGAACTGGTCTAGTCAATGCATAAAAAACAGGTCTACTTAAAATCGGTTCGAACTCGTTTGGTCACCATATTTATTAAAGAGTATTGTTTAGTACAGACCAAAAGCTAGACTACACTCATCCAAAAGTAGAAATGGTATGGGGGAGTGAGCGTCTGAGTACATAATGGGAGGGTGTAGAATGAAAATGATATCTCCATAGCAATAGATAGTAAAGTAGAGGCTAGAACGGTTCAAACAAAGACAGGGGTTCAAATATGTTTGATTTTAATTGAAGTTTAAACTAGAACCAAAAAACAAATTGGTTTGAATTGCTTCATAAGTGAATTAAACCCATTTTTTGATTTGCTTTACTTTAGTTTGGCCAAACCGGTTTTCTTTTAACAAACCTAGGTATGGAAGTAACAATTTTCATGGAAAAAAAATAAACCTGACGTGAATGTTACACGATACCTTCTAATCTGGAGTAAGACGCGCTACCATTGAGCCACATATCCTACTTGCCTAATTGATATGTATAGGCTTGTTCATGAATTGGTTCGGTGTCGAGCCGATTATGAAATGAACTAAAACAGTATAAAGCAATGCCATATATTTGTTTCTCACTTAAAGAACTGGTCTATTTAACACATAAAATCTGGTTTGGTTAGAACCGGTTCGAACTTGTTTGGTGTATTATCTTTGTTGAAAAGAATTTGGCTTTGGTCCGAACAAAAAGTTGGACTAGACTGGTCCAAAAGTAGAACTAGTATTGGGGAACGAAACGTTGGACTAGACTGGTCCAAAAGTAGACCTGGTCTTGGGGAGTGAGTGCATGCCTTTATTAGGGGAGTCTGCGAATGAAAATGAGATCTCTGTAATAGTAGGAAAATTAAAAGTTAGAGCAATTCAAAGAATATATTGGTTCGAAGCGGTTTCATTTGAATTTAAGTATAAAATAGTACCAAAAAACAAATCGGTTTGAACAGCTTTAAAAGTGCATTAAACCCATTTTTTTTTTGCCTTAGTTTAGCCGTAACAAGTTTGATTGTGAAACTACCTCGGCCAAACCAGTTTCTTTTAACAAACCTAGATATGAAGGTAACAACTGTCATGAAAAAAAGATGAACTTGACATGAATTGAATGCTCAACCTTCTAATCTGGAGTCCGACGCGCTACCTTTATTCCACAAATCATAGTACCCTAATAGATTTGGATAGGCTAGTTCATGTTCCTATTCATGGTCTAACCGATTCTTAACTGAACTAAATATGTCTAAAGCAATCCGGTATCTTTTTGTCTCACTAAAATAAGTGGTCTATTCAACACATAAAACACTGGTCTGGTTTGATCCAGTTCGAACTCGTTTGGTCTATTCTCCTTGCTAAGAAGAGATTTGGTTATAGTCCGGACGAAAAGCTTGACCAGACTGGTCCAGAAGTAGAACCAGCCTAGGGATAGAGCGCAAGACTAAATGATGGAATGGTGTGAATTTAAAAAGTAGTTCTCTATAATAGCAAGTCCATTATATGTTAGACCGGTTCAAAAACATATAGGGGTACAAAGCTGTTTGATTTGAATTTAACGACAAACTACCAAAAACGTAAATCGGTTTGAATCATTTCAAAAGAGAATTAGATCCATTTTTTTAATTGCTTTACTGTAGGTTGTCCTAACTGGTTTCGTTTAACAAACCTAAATATGGAAGTAACAAATTTCATGAAAATAAATGAACCATGCGTGAATCGAACACGCAACCTTCTGATCTGGAGTCAGACGCTCTACCATTGCGCCACAGATCCTGATGCCCCACTATATATATGGATATGAATGTTTATGAATCGGTTTGTGGTTGAAAAGGTTTTGAGCTGAACTAAAACTGTTTAAAGCAATTCAATATCTTTTCGTCTCACTAAAAGATCTAATCTATTCGTCATGTAAGAAAGTGGTATACTTAGAACCGGTCCGAATTCGTTTGGTCTATTAGGTTTATGAAAAAAATATTTCGCATCATTTTGGACGAAAAGTTGTACTAAACTGGTCCAAAAGGCAAGACACCCTTATATTTACGCCACAGAACCTAGTACCCTAATAGATATGGATAGGCTTGTTCATGAACCGATTCAGGCTCGAAATGGTTCAAAACTAACGTAAATCTGTTTAAAGGCAATTCTGTTTGTTTTTGCCACACTAAAAGAACTGGTCTAGTCAATGCATAAAAAACAGGTCTACTTAAAATCGGTTCGAACTCGTTTGGTCACCATATTTATTAAAGAGTATTGTTTAGTGCAGACCAAAAGCTAGACTACACTCATCCAAAAGTAGAAATGGTATGGGGGAGTGAGCGTCTGAGTACATAATGGGAGGGTGTAGAATGAAAATGATATCTCCATAGCAATAGATAGTAAAGTAGAGGCTAGAACGGTTCAAACAAAGACAGGGGTTCAAATATGTTTGATTTTAATTGAAGTTTAAACTAGAACCAAAAAACAAATTGGTTTGAATTGCTTCATAAGTGAATTAAACCCATTTTTTGATTTACTTTACTTTAGTTTGGCCAAACCGGTTTTCTTTTAACAAACCTAGGTATGGAAGTAACAATTTTCATGGAAAAAAAATAAACCTGACGTGAATGTTACACGATACCTTCTAATCTGGAGTAAGACGCGCTACCATTGAGCCACATATCCTACTTGCCTAATTGATATGTATAGGCTTGTTCATGAATTGGTTCGGTGTCAAGCCGATTATGAAATGAACTAAAACAGTATAAAGCAATGCCATATATTTGTTTCTCACTTAAAGAACTGGTCTATTTAACACATAAAATCTGGTTTGGTTAGAACCGGTTCGAACTTGTTTGGTGTATTATCTTTGTTGAAAAGAATTTGGCTTTGGTCCGAACAAAAAGTTGGACTAGACTGGTCCAAAAGTAGAACTAGTATTGGGGAACGAAACGTTGGACTAGACTGGTCCAAAAGTAGACCTGGTCTTGGGGAGTGAGTGCATGCCTTTATTAGGGGAGTCTGCGAATGAAAATGAGATCTCTGTAATAGTAGGAAAATTAAAAGTTAGAGCAATTCAAAGAATATATTGGTTCGAAGCGGTTTCATTTGAATTTAAGTATAAAATAGTACCAAAAAACAAATCGGTTTGAACAGCTTTAAAAGTGCATTAAACCCATTTTTTTTTTGCCTTAGTTTAGCCGTAACAAGTTTGATTGTGAAACTACCTCGGCCAAACCAGTTTCTTTTAACAAACCTAGATATGAAGGTAACAACTGTCATGAAAAAAAGATGAACTTGACATGAATTGAATGCTCAACCTTCTAATCTGGAGTCCGACGCGCTACCTTTATTCCACAAATCATAGTACCCTAATAGATTTGGATAGGCTAGTTCATGTTCCTATTCATGGTCTAACCGATTCTTAACTGAACTAAATATGTCTAAAGCAATCCGGTATCTTTTTGTCTCACTAAAATAAGTGGTCTATTCAACACATAAAACACTGGTCTGGTTTGATCCAGTTCGAACTCGTTTGGTCTATTCTCCTTGCTAAGAAGAGATTTGGTTATAGTCCGGACGAAAAGCTTGACCAGACTGGTCCAGAAGTAGAACCAGCCTAGGGATAGAGCGCAAGACTAAATGATGGAATGGTGTGAATTTAAAAAGTAGTTCTCTATAATAGCAAGTCCATTATATGTTAGACCGGTTCAAAAACATATAGGGGTACAAAGCTGTTTGATTTGAATTTAACGACAAACTACCAAAAACGTAAATCGGTTTGAATCATTTCAAAAGAGAATTAGATCCATTTTTTTAATTGCTTTACTGTAGGTTGTCCTAACTGGTTTCGTTTAACAAACCTAAATATGGAAGTAACAAATTTCATGAAAATAAATGAACCATGCGTGAATCGAACACGCAACCTTCTGATCTGGAGTCAGACGCTCTACCATTGCGCCACAGATCCTGATGCCCCACTATATATATGGATATGAATGTTTATGAATCGGTTTGTGGTTGAAAAGGTTTTGAGCTGAACTAAAACTGTTTAAAGCAATTCAATATCTTTTCGTCTCACTAAAAGATCTAATCTATTCGTCATGTAAGAAAGTGGTATACTTAGAACCCGTCCGAACTCGTTTGGTCTATTAGGTTTATGAAAAAAATATTTCGCATCATTTTGGACGAAAAGTTGTACTAAACTGGTCCAAAAGGCAAGACACCTTTATATTTACGCCACAGAACCTAGTACCCTAATAGATATGGATAGGCTTGTTCATGAACCGATTCAGGCTCGAAATGGTTCAAAACTAACGTAAATCTGTTTAAAGGCAATTCTGTTTGTTTTAGCCACACTAAAAGAACTGGTCTAGTCAATGCATAAAAAACAGGTCTACTTAAAATCGGTTCGAACTCGTTTGGTCACCATATTTATTAAAGAGTATTGTTTAGTACAGACCAAAAGCTAGACTACACTCATCCAAAAGTAGAAATGGTATGGGGGAGTGAGCGTCTGAGTACATAATGGGAGGGTGTAGAATGAAAATGATATCTCCATAGCAATAGATAGTAAAGTAGAGGCTAGAACGGTTCAAACAAAGACAGGGGTTCAAATATGTTTGATTTTAATTGAAGTTTAAACTAGAACCAAAAACCAAATTGGTTTGAATTGCTTCATAAGTGAATTAAACCGATTTTTTGATTTGCTTAACTTTAGTTTGGCCAAACCGGTTTTCTTTTAACAAACCTAGGTATGGAAGTAACAATTTTCATGGAAAAAAAATAAACCTGACGTGAATGTTACACGATACCTTCTAATCTGGAGTAAGACGCGCTACCATTGAGCCACATATCCTACTTGCCTAATTGATATGTATAGGCTTGTTCATGAATTGGTTCGGTGTCGAGCCGATTATGAAATGAACTAAAATAGTATAAAGCAATGCCATATATTTGTTTCTCACTTAAAGAACTGGTCTATTTAACACATAAAATCTGGTTTGGTTAGAACCGGTTCGAACTTGTTTGGTGTATTATCTTTGTTGAAAAGAATTTGGCTTTGGTCCGAACAAAAAGTTGGACTAGACTGGTCCAAAAGTAGAACTAGTATTGGGGAACGAAACGTTGGACTAGACTGGTCCAAAAGTAGACCTGGTCTTGGGGAGTGAGTGCATGCCTTTATTAGGGGAGTCTGCGAATGAAAATGAGATCTCTGTAATAGTAGGAAAATTAAAAGTTAGAGCAATTCAAAGAATATATTGGTTCGAAGCGGTTTCATTTGAATTTAAGTATAAAATAGTACCAAAAAACAAATCGGTTTGAACAGCTTTAAAAGTGCATTAAACCCATTTTTTTTTTGCCTTAGTTTAGCCGTAACAAGTTTGATTGTGAAACTACCTCGGCCAAACCAGTTTCTTTTAACAAACCTTGATATGAAGGTAACAACTGTCATGAAAAAAAGATGAACTTGACATGAATTGAATGCTCAACCTTCTAATCTGGAGTCCGACGCGCTACCTTTATTCCACAAATCATAGTACCCTAATAGATTTGGATAGGCTAGTTCATGTTCCTATTCATGGTTTAACCGATTCTTAACTGAACTAAATATGTCTAAAGCAATCCGGTATCTTTTTGTCTCACTAAAATAAGTGGTCTATTCAACACATAAAACACTGGTCTGGTTTGATCCAGTTCGAACTCGTTTGGTCTATTCTCCTTGCTAAGAAGAGATTTGGTTATAGTCCGGACGAAAAGCTTGACCAGACTGGTCCAGAAGTAGAACCAGCCTAGGGATAGAGCGCAAGACTAAATGATGGAATGGTGTGAATTTAAAAAGTAGTTCTCTATAATAGCAAGTCCATTATATGTTAGACCGGTTCAAAAACATATAGGGGTACAAAGCTGTTTGATTTGAATTTAACGACAAACTACCAAAAACGTAAATCGGTTTGAATCATTTCAAAAGAGAATTAGATCCATTTTTTTAATTGCTTTACTGTAGGTTGTCCTAACTGGTTTCGTTTAACAAACCTAAATATGGAAGTAACAAATTTCATGAAAATAAATGAACCATGCGTGAATCGAACACGCAACCTTCTGATCTGGAGTCAGACGCTCTACCATTGCGCCACAGATCCTGATGCCCCACTATATATATGGATATGAATGTTTATGAATCAGTTTGTGGTTGAAACGGTTTTGAGCTGAACTAAAACTGTTTAAAGCAATTCAATATCTTTTCGTCTCACTAAAAGATCTAATCTATTCGTCATGTAAGAAAGTGGTATACTTAGAACCCGTCCGAACTCGTTTGGTCTATTAGGTTTATGAAAAAAATATTTCGCATCATTTTGGACGAAAAGTTGTACTAAACTGGTCCAAAAGGCAAGACACCTTTATATTTACGCCACAGAACCTAGTACCCTAATAGATATGGATAGGCTTGTTCATGAACCGATTCAGGCTCGAAATGGTTCAAAACTAACGTAAATCTGTTTAAAGGCAATTCTGTTTGTTTTAGCCACACTAAAAGAACTGGTCTAGTCAATGCATAAAAAACAGGTCTACTTAAAATCGGTTCGAACTCGTTTGGTCACCATATTTATTAAAGAGTATTGTTTAGTACAGACCAAAAGCTAGACTACACTCATCCAAAAGTAGAAATGGTATGGGGGAGTGAGCGTCTGAGTACATAATGGGATGGTGTAGAATGAAAATGATATCTCCATAGCAATAGATAGTAAAGTAGAGGCTAGAACGGTTCAAACAAAGACAGGGGTTCAAATATGTTTGATTTTAATTGAAGTTTAAACTAGAACCAAAAACCAAATTGGTTTGAATTGCTTCATAAGTGAATTAAACCGATTTTTTGATTTGCTTTACTTTAGTTTGGCCAAACCGGTTTTCTTTTAACAAACCTAGGTATGGAAGTAACAATTTTCATGGAAAAAAAATAAACCTGACGTGAATGTTACACGATACCTTCTAATCTGGAGTAAGACGCGCTACCATTGAGCCACATATCCTACTTGCCTAATTGATATGTATAGGCTTGTTCATGAATTGGTTCGGTGTCGAGCCGATTATGAAATGAACTAAAACAGTATAAAGCAATGCCATATATTTGTTTCTCACTTAAAGAACTGGTCTATTTAACACATAAAATCTGGTTTGGTTAGAACCGGTTCGAACTTGTTTGGTGTATTATCTTTGTTGAAAAGAATTTGGCTTTAGTCCGAACAAAAAGTTGGACTAGACTGGTCCAAAAGTAGAACTAGTATTGGGGAACGAAACGTTGGACTAGACTGGTCCAAAAGTAGACCTGGTCTTGGGGAGTGAGTGCATGCCTTTATTAGGGGAGTCTGCGAATGAAAATGAGATCTCTGTAATAGTAGGAAAATTAAAAGTTAGAGCAATTCAAAGAATATATTGGTTCGAAGCGGTTTCATTTGAATTTAAGTATAAAATAGTACCAAAAAACAAATCGGTTTGAACAGCTTTAAAAGTGCATTAAACCCATTTTTTTTTGGCCTTAGTTTAGCCTTAACAAGTTTGATTGTGAAACTACCTCGGCCAAACCAGTTTCTTTTAACAAACCTTGATATGAAGGTAACAACTGTCATGAAAAAAAGATGAACTTGACATGAATTGAATGCTCAACCTTCTAATCTGGAGTCCGACGCGCTACCTTTATTCCACAAATCATAGTACCCTAATAGATTTGGATAGGCTAGTTCATGTTCCTATTCATGGTCTAACCGATTCTTAACTGAACTAAATATGTCTAAAGCAACCCGGTATCTTTTTGTCTCACTAAAATAAGTGGTCTATTCAACACATAAAACACTGGTCTGGTTTGATCCAGTTCGAACTCGTTTGGTCTATTCTCCTTGCTAAGAAGAGATTTGGTTATAGTCCGGACGAAAAGCTTGACCAGACTGGTCCAGAAGTAGAACCAGCCTAGGGATAGAGCGCAAGACTAAATGATGGAATGGTGTGAATTTAAAAAGTAGTTCTCTATAATAGCAAGTCCATTATATGTTAGACCGGTTCAAAAACATATAGGGGTACAAAGCTGTTTGATTTGAATTTAACGACAAACTACCAAAAACGTAAATCGGTTTGAATCATTTCAAAAGAGAATTAGATCCATTTTTTTAATTGCTTTACTGTAGGTTGTCCTAACTGGTTTCGTTTAACAAACCTAAATATGGAAGTAACAAATTTCATGAAAATAAATGAACCATGCGTGAATCGAACACGCAACCTTCTGATCTGGAGTCAGACGCTCTACCATTGCGCCACAGATCCTGATGCCCCACTATATATATGGATATGAATGTTTATGAATCAGTTTGTGGTTGAAACGGTTTTGAGCTGAACTAAAACTGTTTAAAGCAATTCAATATCTTTTCGTCTCACTAAAAGATCTAATCTATTCGTCATGTAAGAAAGTGGTATACTTAGAACCCGTCCGAACTCGTTTGGTCTATTAGGTTTATGAAAAAAATATTTCGCATCATTTTGGACGAAAAGTTGTACTAAACTGGTCCAAAAGGCAAGACACCCTTATATTTACGCCACAGAACCTAGTACCCTAATAGATATGGATAGGCTTGTTCATGAACCGATTTAGGCTCGAAATGGTTCAAAACTAACGTAAATCTGTTTAAAGGCAATTCTGTTTGTTTTTGCCACACTAAAAGAACTGGTCTAGTCAATGCGTAAAAAACAGGTCTACTTAAAATCGGTTCGAACTCGTTTGGTCACCATATTTATTAAAGAGTATTGTTTAGTACAGACCAAAAGCTAGACTACACTCATCCAAAAGTAGAAATGGTATGGGGGAGTGAGCGTCTGAGTACATAATGGGAGGGTGTAGAATGAAAATGATATCTCCATAGCAATAGATAGTAAAGTAGAGGCTAGAACGGTTCAAACAAAGACAGGGGTTCAAATATGTTTGATTTTAATTGAAGTTTAAACTAGAACCAAAAAACAAATTGGTTTGAATTGCTTCATAAGTGAATTAAACCCATTTTTTGATTTGCTTTACTTTAGTTTGGCCAAACCGGTTTTCTTTTAACAAACCTAGGTATGGAAGTAACAATTTTCATGGAAAAAAAATAAACCTGACGTGAATGTTACACGATACCTTCTAATCTGGAGTAAGACGCGCTACCATTGAGCCACATATCCTACTTGCCTAATTGATATGTATAGGCTTGTTCATGAATTGGTTCGGTGTCGAGCCGATTATGAAATGAACTAAAACAGTATAAAGCAATGCCATATATTTGTTTCTCACTTAAAGAACTGGTCTATTTAACACATAAAATCTGGTTTGGTTAGAACCGGTTCGAACTTGTTTGGTGTATTATCTTTGTTGAAAAGAATTTGGCTTTAGTCCGAACAAAAAGTTGGACTAGACTGGTCCAAAAGTAGAACTAGTATTGGGGAACGAAACGTTGGACTAGACTGGGCCAAAAGTAGACCTGGTCTTGGGGAGTGAGTGCATGCCTTTATTAGGGGAGTCTGCGAATGAAAATGAGATCTCTGTAATAGTAGGAAAATTAAAAGTTAGAGCAATTCAAAGAATATATTGGTTCGAAGCGGTTTCATTTGAATTTAAGTATAAAATAGTACCAAAAAACAAATCGGTTTGAACAGCTTTAAAAGTGCATTAAACCCATTTTTTTTTGGCCTTAGTTTAGCCTTAACAAGTTTGATTGTGAAACTACCTCGGCCAAACCAGTTTCTTTTAACAAACCTTGATATGAAGGTAACAACTGTCATGAAAAAAAGATGAACTTGACATGAATTGAATGCTCAACCTTCTAATCTGGAGTCCGACGCGCTACCTTTATTCCACAAATCATAGTACCCTAATAGATTTGGATAGGCTAGTTCATGTTCCTATTCATGGTCTAACCGATTCTTAACTGAACTAAATATGTCTAAAGCAACCCGGTATCTTTTTGTCTCACTAAAATAAGTGGTCTATTCAACACATAAAACACTGGTCTGGTTTGATCCAGTTCGAACTCGTTTGGTCTATTCTCCTTGCTAAGAAGAGATTTGGTTATAGTCCGGACGAAAAGCTTGACCAGACTGGTCCAGAAGTAGAACCAGCCTAGGGATAGAGCGCAAGACTAAATGATGGAATGGTGTGAATTTAAAAAGTAGTTCTCTATAATAGCAAGTCCATTATATGTTAGACCGGTTCAAAAACATATAGGGGTACAAAGCTGTTTGATTTGAATTTAACGACAAACTACCAAAAACGTAAATCGGTTTGAATCATTTCAAAAGAGAATTAGATCCATTTTTTTAATTGCTTTACTGTAGGTTGTCCTAACTGGTTTCGTTTAACAAACCTAAATATGGAAGTAACAAATTTCATGAAAATAAATGAACCATGCGTGAATCGAACACGCAACCTTCTGATCTGGAGTCAGACGCTCTACCATTGCGCCACAGATCCTGATGCCCCACTATATATATGGATATGAATGTTTATGAATCAGTTTGTGGTTGAAACGGTTTTGAGCTGAACTAAAACTGTTTAAAGCAATTCAATATCTTTTCGTCTCACTAAAAGATCTAATCTATTCGTCATGTAAGAAAGTGGTATACTTAGAACCCGTCCGAACTCGTTTGGTCTATTAGGTTTATGAAAAAAATATTTCGCATCATTTTGGACGAAAAGTTGTACTAAACTGGTCCAAAAGGCAAGACACCCTTATATTTACGCCACAGAACCTAGTACCCTAATAGATATGGATAGGCTTGTTCATGAACCGATTTAGGCTCGAAATGGTTCAAAACTAACGTAAATCTGTTTAAAGGCAATTCTGTTTGTTTTTGCCACACTAAAAGAACTGGTCTAGTCAATGCGTAAAAAACAGGTCTACTTAAAATCGGTTCGAACTCGTTTGGTCACCATATTTATTAAAGAGTATTGTTTAGTACAGACCAAAAGCTAGACTACACTCATCCAAAAGTAGAAATGGTATGGGGGAGTGAGCGTCTGAGTACATAATGGGAGGGTGTAGAATGAAAATGATATCTCCATAGCAATAGATAGTAAAGTAGAGGCTAGAACGGTTCAAACAAAGACAGGGGTTCAAATATGTTTGATTTTAATTGAAGTTTAAACTAGAACCAAAAACCAAATTGGTTTGAATTGCTTCATAAGTGAATTAAACCGATTTTTTGATTTGCTTTACTTTAGTTTGGCCAAACCGGTTTTCTTTTAACAAACCTAGGTATGGAAGTAACAATTTTCATGGAAAAAAAATAAACCTGACGTGAATGTTACACGATACCTTCTAATCTGGAGTAAGACGCGCTACCATTGAGCCACATATCCTACTTGCCTAATTGATATGTATAGGCTTGTTCATGAATTGGTTCGGTGTCGAGCCGATTATGAAATGAACTAAAACAGTATAAAGCAATGCCATATATTTGTTTCTCACTTAAAGAACTGGTCTATTTAACACATAAAATCTGGTTTGGTTAGAACCGGTTCGAACTTGTTTGGTGTATTATCTTTGTTGAAAAGAATTTGGCTTTAGTCCGAACAAAAAGTTGGACTAGACTGGTCCAAAAGTAGAACTAGTATTGGGGAACGAAACGTTGGACTAGACTGGTCCAAAAGTAGACCTGGTCTTGGGGAGTGAGTGCATGCCTTTATTAGGGGAGTCTGCGAATGAAAATGAGATCTCTGTAATAGTAGGAAAATTAAAAGTTAGAGCAATTCAAAGAATATATTGGTTCGAAGCGGTTTCATTTGAATTTAAGTATAAAATAGTACCAAAAAACAAATCGGTTTGAACAGCTTTAAAAGTGCATTAAACCCATTTTTTTTTGGCCTTAGTTTAGCCTTAACAAGTTTGATTGTGAAACTACCTCGGCCAAACCAGTTTCTTTTAACAAACCTTGATATGAAGGTAACAACTGTCATGAAAAAAAGATGAACTTGACATGAATTGAATGCTCAACCTTCTAATCTGGAGTCCGACGCGCTACCTTTATTCCACAAATCATAGTACCCTAATAGATTTGGATAGGCTAGTTCATGTTCCTATTCATGGTCTAACCGATTCTTAACTGAACTAAATATGTCTAAAGCAACCCGGTATCTTTTTGTCTCACTAAAATAAGTGGTCTATTCAACACATAAAACACTGGTCTGGTTTGATCCAGTTCGAACTCGTTTGGTCTATTCTCCTTGCTAAGAAGAGATTTGGTTATAGTCCGGACGAAAAGCTTGACCAGACTGGTCCAGAAGTAGAACCAGCCTAGGGATAGAGCGCAAGACTAAATGATGGAATGGTGTGAATTTAAAAAGTAGTTCTCTATAATAGCAAGTCCATTATATGTTAGACCGGTTCAAAAACATATAGGGGTACAAAGCTGTTTGATTTGAATTTAACGACAAACTACCAAAAACGTAAATCGGTTTGAATCATTTCAAAAGAGAATTAGATCCATTTTTTTAATTGCTTTACTGTAGGTTGTCCTAACTGGTTTCGTTTAACAAACCTAAATATGGAAGTAACAAATTTCATGAAAATAAATGAACCATGCGTGAATCGAACACGCAACCTTCTGATCTGGAGTCAGACGCTCTACCATTGCGCCACAGATCCTGATGCCCCACTATATATATGGATATGAATGTTTATGAATCAGTTTGTGGTTGAAACGGTTTTGAGCTGAACTAAAACTGTTTAAAGCAATTCAATATCTTTTCGTC
Source organism: Chamaenerion angustifolium (assembly GCA_946814005.1). Lineage (NCBI taxonomy): Eukaryota > Viridiplantae > Streptophyta > Magnoliopsida > Myrtales > Onagraceae > Chamaenerion > Chamaenerion angustifolium. The sequence continues at coordinate 29,531,897 of OX328266.1, read as the reverse complement.
TCACTAAAAGATCTAATCTATTCGTCATGTAAGAAAGTGGTATACTTAGAACCCGTCCGAACTCGTTTGGTCTATTAGGTTTATGAAAAAAATATTTCGCATCATTTTGGACGAAAAGTTGTACTAAACTGGTCCAAAAGGCAAGACACCCTTATATTTACGCCACAGAACCTAGTACCCTAATAGATATGGATAGGCTTGTTCATGAACCGATTTAGGCTCGAAATGGTTCAAAACTAACGTAAATCTGTTTAAAGGCAATTCTGTTTGTTTTTGCCACACTAAAAGAACTGGTCTAGTCAATGCGTAAAAAACAGGTCTACTTAAAATCGGTTCGAACTCGTTTGGTCACCATATTTATTAAAGAGTATTGTTTAGTACAGACCAAAAGCTAGACTACACTCATCCAAAAGTAGAAATGGTATGGGGGAGTGAGCGTCTGAGTACATAATGGGAGGGTGTAGAATGAAAATGATATCTCCATAGCAATAGATAGTAAAGTAGAGGCTAGAACGGTTCAAACAAAGACAGGGGTTCAAATATGTTTGATTTTAATTGAAGTTTAAACTAGAACCAAAAACCAAATTGGTTTGAATTGCTTCATAAGTGAATTAAACCGATTTTTTGATTTGCTTTACTTTAGTTTGGCCAAACCGGTTTTCTTTTAACAAACCTAGGTATGGAAGTAACAATTTTCATGGAAAAAAAATAAACCTGACGTGAATGTTACACGATACCTTCTAATCTGGAGTAAGACGCGCTACCATTGAGCCACATATCCTACTTGCCTAATTGATATGTATAGGCTTGTTCATGAATTGGTTCGGTGTCGAGCCGATTATGAAATGAACTAAAACAGTATAAAGCAATGCCATATATTTGTTTCTCACTTAAAGAACTGGTCTATTTAACACATAAAATCTGGTTTGGTTAGAACCGGTTCGAACTTGTTTGGTGTATTATCTTTGTTGAAAAGAATTTGGCTTTAGTCCGAACAAAAAGTTGGACTAGACTGGTCCAAAAGTAGAACTAGTATTGGGGAACGAAACGTTGGACTAGACTGGTCCAAAAGTAGACCTGGTCTTGGGGAGTGAGTGCATGCCTTTATTAGGGGAGTCTGCGAATGAAAATGAGATCTCTGTAATAGTAGGAAAATTAAAAGTTAGAGCAATTCAAAGAATATATTGGTTCGAAGCGGTTTCATTTGAATTTAAGTATAAAATAGTACCAAAAAACAAATCGGTTTGAACAGCTTTAAAAGTGCATTAAACCCATTTTTTTTTGGCCTTAGTTTAGCCTTAACAAGTTTGATTGTGAAACTACCTCGGCCAAACCAGTTTCTTTTAACAAACCTTGATATGAAGGTAACAACTGTCATGAAAAAAAGATGAACTTGACATGAATTGAATGCTCAACCTTCTAATCTGGAGTCCGACGCGCTACCTTTATTCCACAAATCATAGTACCCTAATAGATTTGGATAGGCTAGTTCATGTTCCTATTCATGGTCTAACCGATTCTTAACTGAACTAAATATGTCTAAAGCAACCCGGTATCTTTTTGTCTCACTAAAATAAGTGGTCTATTCAACACATAAAACACTGGTCTGGTTTGATCCAGTTCGAACTCGTTTGGTCTATTCTCCTTGCTAAGAAGAGATTTGGTTATAGTCCGGACGAAAAGCTTGACCAGACTGGTCCAGAAGTAGAACCAGCCTAGGGATAGAGCGCAAGACTAAATGATGGAATGGTGTGAATTTAAAAAGTAGTTCTCTATAATAGCAAGTCCATTATATGTTAGACCGGTTCAAAAACATATAGGGGTACAAAGCTGTTTGATTTGAATTTAACGACAAACTACCAAAAACGTAAATCGGTTTGAATCATTTCAAAAGAGAATTAGATCCATTTTTTTAATTGCTTTACTGTAGGTTGTCCTAACTGGTTTCGTTTAACAAACCTAAATATGGAAGTAACAAATTTCATGAAAATAAATGAACCATGCGTGAATCGAACACGCAACCTTCTGATCTGGAGTCAGACGCTCTACCATTGCGCCACAGATCCTGATGCCCCACTATATATATGGATATGAATGTTTATGAATCAGTTTGTGGTTGAAACGGTTTTGAGCTGAACTAAAACTGTTTAAAGCAATTCAATATCTTTTCGTCTCACTAAAAGATCTAATCTATTCGACATGTAAGAAAGTGGTATACTTAGAACCCGTCCGAACTCGTTTGGTCTATTAGGTTTATGAAAAAAATATTTCGCATCATTTTGGACGAAAAGTTGTACTAAACTGGTCCAAAAGGCAAGACACCCTTATATTTACGCCACAGAACCTAGTACCCTAATAGATATGGATAGGCTTGTTCATGAACCGATTCAGGCTCGAAATGGTTCAAAACTAACGTAAATCTGTTTAAAGGCAATTCTGTTTGTTTTTGCCACACTAAAAGAACTGGTCTAGTCAATGCATAAAAAACAGGTCTACTTAAAATCGGTTCGAACTCGTTTGGTCACCATATTTATTAAAGAGTATTGTTTAGTACAGACCAAAAGCTAGACTACACTCATCCAAAAGTAGAAATGGTATGGGGGAGTGAGCGTCTGAGTACATAATGGGAGGGTGTAGAATGAAAATGATATCTCCATAGCAATAGATAGTAAAGTAGAGGCTAGAACGGTTCAAACAAAGACAGGGGTTCAAATATGTTTGATTTTAATTGAAGTTTAAACTAGAACCAAAAAACAAATTGGTTTGAATTGCTTCATAAGTGAATTAAACCCATTTTTTGATTTGCTTTACTTTAGTTTGGCCAAACCGGTTTTCTTTTAACAAACCTAGGTATGGAAGTAACAATTTTCATGGAAAAAAAATAAACCTGACGTGAATGTTACACGATACCTTCTAATCTGGAGTAAGACGCGCTACCATTGAGCCACATATCCTACTTGCCTAATTGATATGTATAGGCTTGTTCATGAATTGGTTCGGTGTCGAGCCGATTATGAAATGAACTAAAACAGTATAAAGCAATGCCATATATTTGTTTCTCACTTAAAGAACTGGTCTATTTAACACATAAAATCTGGTTTGGTTAGAACCGGTTCGAACTTGTTTGGTGTATTATCTTTGTTGAAAAGAATTTGGCTTTAGTCCGAACAAAAAGTTGGACTAGACTGGTCCAAAAGTAGAACTAGTATTGGGGAACGAAACGTTGGACTAGACTGGGCCAAAAGTAGACCTGGTCTTGGGGAGTGAGTGCATGCCTTTATTAGGGGAGTCTGCGAATGAAAATGAGATCTCTGTAATAGTAGGAAAATTAAAAGTTAGAGCAATTCAAAGAATATATTGGTTCGAAGCGGTTTCATTTGAATTTAAGTATAAAATAGTACCAAAAAACAAATCGGTTTGAACAGCTTTAAAAGTGCATTAAACCCATTTTTTTTTTGCCTTAGTTTAGCCGTAACAAGTTTGATTGTGAAACTACCTCGGCCAAACCAGTTTCTTTTAACAAACCTAGATATGAAGGTAACAACTGTCATGAAAAAAAGATGAACTTGACATGAATTGAATGCTCAACCTTCTAATCTGGAGTCCGACGCGCTACCTTTATTCCACAAATCATAGTACCCTAATAGATTTGGATAGGCTAGTTCATGTTCCTATTCATGGTCTAACCGATTCTTAACTGAACTAAATATGTCTAAAGCAATCCGGTATCTTTTTGTCTCACTAAAATAAGTGGTCTATTCAACACATAAAACACTGGTCTGGTTTGATCCAGTTCGAACTCGTTTGGTCTATTCTCCTTGCTAAGAAGAGATTTGGTTATAGTCCGGACGAAAAGCTTGACCAGACTGGTCCAGAAGTAGAACCAGCCTAGGGATAGAGCGCAAGACTAAATGATGGAATGGTGTGAATTTAAAAAGTAGTTCTCTATAATAGCAAGTCCATTATATGTTAGACCGGTTCAAAAACATATAGGGGTACAAAGCTGTTTGATTTGAATTTAACGACAAACTACCAAAAACGTAAATCGGTTTGAATCATTTCAAAAGAGAATTAGATCCATTTTTTTAATTGCTTTACTGTAGGTTGTCCTAACTGGTTTCGTTTAACAAACCTAAATATGGAAGTAACAAATTTCATGAAAATAAATGAACCATGCGTGAATCGAACACGCAACCTTCTGATCTGGAGTCAGACGCTCTACCATTGCGCCACAGATCCTGATGCCCCACTATATATATGGATATGAATGTTTATGAATCAGTTTGTGGTTGAAACGGTTTTGAGCTGAACTAAAACTGTTTAAAGCAATTCAATATCTTTTCGTCTCACTAAAAGATCTAATCTATTCGACATGTAAGAAAGTGGTATACTTAGAACCCGTCCGAACTCGTTTGGTCTATTAGGTTTATGAAAAAAATATTTCGCATCATTTTGGACGAAAAGTTGTACTAAACTGGTCCAAAAGGCAAGACACCCTTATATTTACGCCACAGAACCTAGTACCCTAATAGATATGGATAGGCTTGTTCATGAACCGATTTAGGCTCGAAATGGTTCAAAACTAACGTAAATCTGTTTAAAGGCAATTCTGTTTGTTTTTGCCACACTAAAAGAACTGGTCTAGTCAATGCATAAAAAACAGGTCTACTTAAAATCGGTTCGAACTCGTTTGGTCACCATATTTATTAAAGAGTATTGTTTAGTACAGACCAAAAGCTAGACTACACTCATCCAAAAGTAGAAATGGTATGGGGGAGTGAGCGTCTGAGTACATAATGGGAGGGTGTAGAATGAAAATGATATCTCCATAGCAATAGATAGTAAAGTAGAGGCTAGAACGGTTCAAACAAAGACAGGGGTTCAAATATGTTTGATTTTAATTGAAGTTTAAACTAGAACCAAAAAACAAATTGGTTTGAATTGCTTCATAAGTGAATTAAACCCATTTTTTGATTTGCTTTACTTTAGTTTGGCCAAACCGGTTTTCTTTTAACAAACCTAGGTATGGAAGTAACAATTTTCATGGAAAAAAAATAAACCTGACGTGAATGTTACACGATACCTTCTAATCTGGAGTAAGACGCGCTACCATTGAGCCACATATCCTACTTGCCTAATTGATATGTATAGGCTTGTTCATGAATTGGTTCGGTGTCGAGCCGATTATGAAATGAACTAAAACAGTATAAAGCAATGCCATATATTTGTTTCTCACTTAAAGAACTGGTCTATTTAACACATAAAATCTGGTTTGGTTAGAACCGGTTCGAACTTGTTTGGTGTATTATCTTTGTTGAAAAGAATTTGGCTTTAGTCCGAACAAAAAGTTGGACTAGACTGGTCCAAAAGTAGAACTAGTATTGGGGAACGAAACGTTGGACTAGACTGGGCCAAAAGTAGACCTGGTCTTGGGGAGTGAGTGCATGCCTTTATTAGGGGAGTCTGCGAATGAAAATGAGATCTCTGTAATAGTAGGAAAATTAAAAGTTAGAGCAATTCAAAGAATATATTGGTTCGAAGCGGTTTCATTTGAATTTAAGTATAAAATAGTACCAAAAAACAAATCGGTTTGAACAGCTTTAAAAGTGCATTAAACCCATTTTTTTTTTGCCTTAGTTTAGCCGTAACAAGTTTGATTGTGAAACTACCTCGGCCAAACCAGTTTCTTTTAACAAACCTAGATATGAAGGTAACAACTGTCATGAAAAAAAGATGAACTTGACATGAATTGAATGCTCAACCTTCTAATCTGGAGTCCGACGCGCTACCTTTATTCCACAAATCATAGTACCCTAATAGATTTGGATAGGCTAGTTCATGTTCCTATTCATGGTCTAACCGATTCTTAACTGAACTAAATATGTCTAAAGCAATCCGGTATCTTTTTGTCTCACTAAAATAAGTGGTCTATTCAACACATAAAACACTGGTCTGGTTTGATCCAGTTCGAACTCGTTTGGTCTATTCTCCTTGCTAAGAAGAGATTTGGTTATAGTCCGGACGAAAAGCTTGACCAGACTGGTCCAGAAGTAGAACCAGCCTAGGGATAGAGCGCAAGACTAAATGATGGAATGGTGTGAATTTAAAAAGTAGTTCTCTATAATAGCAAGTCCATTATATGTTAGACCGGTTCAAAAACATATAGGGGTACAAAGCTGTTTGATTTGAATTTAACGACAAACTACCAAAAACGTAAATCGGTTTGAATCATTTCAAAAGAGAATTAGATCCATTTTTTTAATTGCTTTACTGTAGGTTGTCCTAACTGGTTTCGTTTAACAAACCTAAATATGGAAGTAACAAATTTCATGAAAATAAATGAACCATGCGTGAATCGAACACGCAACCTTCTGATCTGGAGTCAGACGCTCTACCATTGCGCCACAGATCCTGATGCCCCACTATATATATGGATATGAATGTTTATGAATCAGTTTGTGGTTGTAACGGTTTTGAGCTGAACTAAAACTGTTTAAAGCAATTCAATATCTTTTCGTCTCACTAAAAGATCTAATCTATTCGACATGTAAGAAAGTGGTATACTTAGAACCCGTCCGAACTCGTTTGGTCTATTAGGTTTATGAAAAAAATATTTCGCATCATTTTGGACGAAAAGTTGTACTAAACTGGTCCAAAAGGCAAGACACCCTTATATTTACGCCACAGAACCTAGTACCCTAATAGATATGGATAGGCTTGTTCATGAACCGATTTAGGCTCGAAATGGTTCAAAACTAACGTAAATCTGTTTAAAGGCAATTCTGTTTGTTTTTGCCACACTAAAAGAACTGGTCTAGTCAATGCATAAAAAACAGGTCTACTTAAAATCGGTTCGAACTCGTTTGGTCACCATATTTATTAAAGAGTATTGTTTAGTACAGACCAAAAGCTAGACTACACTCATCCAAAAGTAGAAATGGTATGGGGGAGTGAGCGTCTGAGTACATAATGGGAGGGTGTAGAATGAAAATGATATCTCCATAGCAATAGATAGTAAAGTAGAGGCTAGAACGGTTCAAACAAAGACAGGGGTTCAAATATGTTTGATTTTAATTGAAGTTTAAACTAGAACCAAAAAACAAATTGGTTTGAATTGCTTCATAAGTGAATTAAACCCATTTTTTGATTTGCTTTACTTTAGTTTGGCCAAACCGGTTTTCTTTTAACAAACCTAGGTATGGAAGTAACAATTTTCATGGAAAAAAAATAAACCTGACGTGAATGTTACACGATACCTTCTAATCTGGAGTAAGACGCGCTACCATTGAGCCACATATCCTACTTGCCTAATTGATATGTATAGGCTTGTTCATGAATTGGTTCGGTGTCGAGCCGATTATGAAATGAACTAAAACAGTATAAAGCAATGCCATATATTTGTTTCTCACTTAAAGAACTGGTCTATTTAACACATAAAATCTGGTTTGGTTAGAACCGGTTCGAACTTGTTTGGTGTATTATCTTTGTTGAAAAGAATTTGGCTTTAGTCCGAACAAAAAGTTGGACTAGACTGGTCCAAAAGTAGAACTAGTATTGGGGAACGAAACGTTGGACTAGACTGGGCCAAAAGTAGACCTGGTCTTGGGGAGTGAGTGCATGCCTTTATTAGGGGAGTCTGCGAATGAAAATGAGATCTCTGTAATAGTAGGAAAATTAAAAGTTAGAGCAATTCAAAGAATATATTGGTTCGAAGCGGTTTCATTTGAATTTAAGTATAAAATAGTACCAAAAAACAAATCGGTTTGAACAGCTTTAAAAGTGCATTAAACCCATTTTTTTTTTGCCTTAGTTTAGCCGTAACAAGTTTGATTGTGAAACTACCTCGGCCAAACCAGTTTCTTTTAACAAACCTAGATATGAAGGTAACAACTGTCATGAAAAAAAGATGAACTTGACATGAATTGAATGCTCAACCTTCTAATCTGGAGTCCGACGCGCTACCTTTATTCCACAAATCATAGTACCCTAATAGATTTGGATAGGCTAGTTCATGTTCCTATTCATGGTCTAACCGATTCTTAACTGAACTAAATATGTCTAAAGCAATCCGGTATCTTTTTGTCTCACTAAAATAAGTGGTCTATTCAACACATAAAACACTGGTCTGGTTTGATCCAGTTCGAACTCGTTTGGTCTATTCTCCTTGCTAAGAAGAGATTTGGTTATAGTCCGGACGAAAAGCTTGACCAGACTGGTCCAGAAGTAGAACCAGCCTAGGGATAGAGCGCAAGACTAAATGATGGAATGGTGTGAATTTAAAAAGTAGTTCTCTATAATAGCAAGTCCATTATATGTTAGACCGGTTCAAAAACATATAGGGGTACAAAGCTGTTTGATTTGAATTTAACGACAAACTACCAAAAACGTAAATCGGTTTGAATCATTTCAAAAGAGAATTAGATCCATTTTTTTAATTGCTTTACTGTAGGTTGTCCTAACTGGTTTCGTTTAACAAACCTAAATATGGAAGTAACAAATTTCATGAAAATAAATGAACCATGCGTGAATCGAACACGCAACCTTCTGATCTGGAGTCAGACGCTCTACCATTGCGCCACAGATCCTGATGCCCCACTATATATATGGATATGAATGTTTATGAATCAGTTTGTGGTTGAAACGGTTTTGAGCTGAACTAAAACTGTTTAAAGCAATTCAATATCTTTTCGTCTCACTAAAAGATCTAATCTATTCGACATGTAAGAAAGTGGTATACTTAGAACCCGTCCGAACTCGTTTGGTCTATTAGGTTTATGAAAAAAATATTTCGCATCATTTTGGACGAAAAGTTGTACTAAACTGGTCCAAAAGGCAAGACACCCTTATATTTACGCCACAGAACCTAGTACCCTAATAGATATGGATAGGCTTGTTCATGAACCGATTTAGGCTCGAAATGGTTCAAAACTAACGTAAATCTGTTTAAAGGCAATTCTGTTTGTTTTTGCCACACTAAAAGAACTGGTCTAGTCAATGCATAAAAAACAGGTCTACTTAAAATCGGTTCGAACTCGTTTGGTCACCATATTTATTAAAGAGTATTGTTTAGTACAGACCAAAAGCTAGACTACACTCATCCAAAAGTAGAAATGGTATGGGGGAGTGAGCGTCTGAGTACATAATGGGAGGGTGTAGAATGAAAATGATATCTCCATAGCAATAGATAGTAAAGTAGAGGCTAGAACGGTTCAAACAAAGACAGGGGTTCAAATATGTTTGATTTTAATTGAAGTTTAAACTAGAACCAAAAAACAAATTGGTTTGAATTGCTTCATAAGTGAATTAAACCCATTTTTTGATTTGCTTTACTTTAGTTTGGCCAAACCGGTTTTCTTTTAACAAACCTAGGTATGGAAGTAACAATTTTCATGGAAAAAAAATAAACCTGACGTGAATGTTACACGATACCTTCTAATCTGGAGTAAGACGCGCTACCATTGAGCCACATATCCTACTTGCCTAATTGATATGTATAGGCTTGTTCATGAATTGGTTCGGTGTCGAGCCGATTATGAAATGAACTAAAACAGTATAAAGCAATGCCATATATTTGTTTCTCACTTAAAGAACTGGTCTATTTAACACATAAAATCTGGTTTGGTTAGAACCGGTTCGAACTTGTTTGGTGTATTATCTTTGTTGAAAAGAATTTGGCTTTAGTCCGAACAAAAAGTTGGACTAGACTGGTCCAAAAGTAGAACTAGTATTGGGGAACGAAACGTTGGACTAGACTGGGCCAAAAGTAGACCTGGTCTTGGGGAGTGAGTGCATGCCTTTATTAGGGGAGTCTGCGAATGAAAATGAGATCTCTGTAATAGTAGGAAAATTAAAAGTTAGAGCAATTCAAAGAATATATTGGTTCGAAGCGGTTTCATTTGAATTTAAGTATAAAATAGTACCAAAAAACAAATCGGTTTGAACAGCTTTAAAAGTGCATTAAACCCATTTTTTTTTTGCCTTAGTTTAGCCGTAACAAGTTTGATTGTGAAACTACCTCGGCCAAACCAGTTTCTTTTAACAAACCTAGATATGAAGGTAACAACTGTCATGAAAAAAAGATGAACTTGACATGAATTGAATGCTCAACCTTCTAATCTGGAGTCCGACGCGCTACCTTTATTCCACAAATCATAGTACCCTAATAGATTTGGATAGGCTAGTTCATGTTCCTATTCATGGTCTAACCGATTCTTAACTGAACTAAATATGTCTAAAGCAATCCGGTATCTTTTTGTCTCACTAAAATAAGTGGTCTATTCAACACATAAAACACTGGTCTGGTTTGATCCAGTTCGAACTCGTTTGGTCTATTCTCCTTGCTAAGAAGAGATTTGGTTATAGTCCGGACGAAAAGCTTGACCAGACTGGTCCAGAAGTAGAACCAGCCTAGGGATAGAGCGCAAGACTAAATGATGGAATGGTGTGAATTTAAAAAGTAGTTCTCTATAATAGCAAGTCCATTATATGTTAGACCGGTTCAAAAACATATAGGGGTACAAAGCTGTTTGATTTGAATTTAACGACAAACTACCAAAAACGTAAATCGGTTTGAATCATTTCAAAAGAGAATTAGATCCATTTTTTTAATTGCTTTACTGTAGGTTGTCCTAACTGGTTTCGTTTAACAAACCTAAATATGGAAGTAACAAATTTCATGAAAATAAATGAACCATGCGTGAATCGAACACGCAACCTTCTGATCTGGAGTCAGACGCTCTACCATTGCGCCACAGATCCTGATGCCCCACTATATATATGGATATGAATGTTTATGAATCAGTTTGTGGTTGAAACGGTTTTGAGCTGAACTAAAACTGTTTAAAGCAATTCAATATCTTTTCGTCTCACTAAAAGATCTAATCTATTCGACATGTAAGAAAGTGGTATACTTAGAACCCGTCCGAACTCGTTTGGTCTATTAGGTTTATGAAAAAAATATTTCGCATCATTTTGGACGAAAAGTTGTACTAAACTGGTCCAAAAGGCAAGACACCCTTATATTTACGCCACAGAACCTAGTACCCTAATAGATATGGATAGGCTTGTTCATGAACCGATTCAGGCTCGAAATGGTTCAAAACTAACGTAAATCTGTTTAAAGGCAATTCTGTTTGTTTTTGCCACACTAAAAGAACTGGTCTAGTCAATGCATAAAAAACAGGTCTACTTAAAATCGGTTCGAACTCGTTTGGTCACCATATTTATTAAAGAGTATTGTTTAGTACAGACCAAAAGCTAGACTACACTCATCCAAAAGTAGAAATGGTATGGGGGAGTGAGCGTCTGAGTACATAATGGGAGGGTGTAGAATGAAAATGATATCTCCATAGCAATAGATAGTAAAGTAGAGGCTAGAACGGTTCAAACAAAGACAGGGGTTCAAATATGTTTGATTTTAATTGAAGTTTAAACTAGAACCAAAAAACAAATTGGTTTGAATTGCTTCATAAGTGAATTAAACCCATTTTTTGATTTGCTTTACTTTAGTTTGGCCAAACCGGTTTTCTTTTAACAAACCTAGGTATGGAAGTAACAATTTTCATGGAAAAAAAATAAACCTGACGTGAATGTTACACGATACCTTCTAATCTGGAGTAAGACGCGCTACCATTGAGCCACATATCCTACTTGCCTAATTGATATGTATAGGCTTGTTCATGAATTGGTTCGGTGTCGAGCCGATTATGAAATGAACTAAAACAGTATAAAGCAATGCCATATATTTGTTTCTCACTTAAAGAACTGGTCTATTTAACACATAAAATCTGGTTTGGTTAGAACCGGTTCGAACTTGTTTGGTGTATTATCTTTGTTGAAAAGAATTTGGCTTTAGTCCGAACAAAAAGTTCGACTAGACTGGTCCAAAAGTAGAACTAGTATTGGGGAACGAAACGTTGGACTAGACTGGGCCAAAAGTAGACCTGGTCTTGGGGAGTGAGTGCATGCCTTTATTAGGGGAGTCTGCGAATGAAAATGAGATCTCTGTAATAGTAGGAAAATTAAAAGTTAGAGCAATTCAAAGAATATATTGGTTCGAAGCGGTTTCATTTGAATTTAAGTATAAAATAGTACCAAAAAACAAATCGGTTTGAACAGCTTTAAAAGTGCATTAAACCCATTTTTTTTTTGCCTTAGTTTAGCCGTAACAAGTTTGATTGTGAAACTACCTCGGCCAAACCAGTTTCTTTTAACAAACCTAGATATGAAGGTAACAACTGTCATGAAAAAAAGATGAACTTGACATGAATTGAATGCTCAACCTTCTAATCTGGAGTCCGACGCGCTACCTTTATTCCACAAATCATAGTACCCTAATAGATTTGGATAGGCTAGTTCATGTTCCTATTCATGGTCTAACCGATTCTTAACTGAACTAAATATGTCTAAAGCAATCCGGTATCTTTTTGTCTCACTAAAATAAGTGGTCTATTCAACACATAAAACACTGGTCTGGTTTGATCCAGTTCGAACTCGTTTGGTCTATTCTCCTTGCTAAGAAGAGATTTGGTTATAGTCCGGACGAAAAGCTTGACCAGACTGGTCCAGAAGTAGAACCAGCCTAGGGATAGAGCGCAAGACTAAATGATGGAATGGTGTGAATTTAAAAAGTAGTTCTCTATAATAGCAAGTCCATTATATGTTAGACCGGTTCAAAAACATATAGGGGTACAAAGCTGTTTGATTTGAATTTAACGACAAACTACCAAAAACGTAAATCGGTTTGAATCATTTCAAAAGAGAATTAGATCCATTTTTTTAATTGCTTTACTGTAGGTTGTCCTAACTGGTTTCGTTTAACAAACCTAAATATGGAAGTAACAAATTTCATGAAAATAAATGAACCATGCGTGAATCGAACACGCAACCTTCTGATCTGGAGTCAGACGCTCTACCATTGCGCCACAGATCCTGATGCCCCACTATATATATGGATATGAATGTTTATGAATCAGTTTGTGGTTGAAACGGTTTTGAGCTGAACTAAAACTGTTTAAAGCAATTCAATATCTTTTCGTCTCACTAAAAGATCTAATCTATTCGACATGTAAGAAAGTGGTATACATAGAACCCGTCCGAACTCGTTTGGTCTATTAGGTTTATGAAAAAAATATTTCGCATCATTTTGGACGAAAAGTTGTACTAAACTGGTCCAAAAGGCAAGACACCCTTATATTTACGCCACAGAACCTAGTACCCTAATAGATATGGATAGGCTTGGTCATGAACCGATTCAGGCTCGAAATGGTTCAAAACTAACGTAAATCTGTTTAAAGGCAATTCTGTTTGTTTTTGCCACACTAAAAGAACTGGTCTAGTCAATGCATAAAAAACAGGTCTACTTAAAATCGGTTCGAACTCGTTTGGTCACCATATTTATTAAAGAGTATTGTTTAGTACAGACCAAAAGCTAGACTACACTCATCCAAAAGTAGAAATGGTATGGGGGAGTGAGCGTCTGAGTACATAATGGGAGGGTGTAGAATGAAAATGATATCTCCATAGCAATAGATAGTAAAGTAGAGGCTAGAACGGTTCAAACAAAGACAGGGGTTCAAATATGTTTGATTTTAATTGAAGTTTAAACTAGAACCAAAAAACAAATTGGTTTGAATTGCTTCATAAGTGAATTAAACCCATTTTTTGATTTGCTTTACTTTAGTTTGGCCAAACCGGTTTTCTTTTAACAAACCTAGGTATGGAAGTAACAATTTTCATGGAAAAAAAATAAACCTGACGTGAATGTTACACGATACCTTCTAATCTGGAGTAAGACGCGCTACCATTGAGCCACATATCCTACTTGCCTAATTGATATGTATAGGCTTGTTCATGAATTGGTTCGGTGTCGAGCCGATTATGAAATGAACTAAAACAGTATAAAGCAATGCCATATATTTGTTTCTCACTTAAAGAACTGGTCTATTTAACACATAAAATCTGGTTTGGTTAGAACCGGTTCGAACTTGTTTGGTGTATTATCTTTGTTGAAAAGAATTTGGCTTTAGTCCGAACAAAAAGTTGGACTAGACTGGTCCAAAAGTAGAACTAGTATTGGGGAACGAAACGTTGGACTAGACTGGGCCAAAAGTAGACCTGGTCTTGGGGAGTGAGTGCATGCCTTTATTAGGGGAGTCTGCGAATGAAAATGAGATCTCTGTAATAGTAGGAAAATTAAAAGTTAGAGCAATTCAAAGAATATATTGGTTCGAAGCGGTTTCATTTGAATTTAAGTATAAAATAGTACCAAAAAACAAATCGGTTTGAACAGCTTTAAAAGTGCATTAAACCCATTTTTTTTTTTGCCTTAGTTTAGCCGTAACAAGTTTGATTGTGAAACTACCTCGGCCAAACCAGTTTCTTTTAACAAACCTAGATATGAAGGTAACAACTGTCATGAAAAAAAGATGAACTTGACATGAATTGAATGCTCAACCTTCTAATCTGGAGTCCGACGCGCTACCTTTATTCCACAAATCATAGTACCCTAATAGATTTGGATAGGCTAGTTCATGTTCCTATTCATGGTCTAACCGATTCTTAACTGAACTAAATATGTCTAAAGCAATCCGGTATCTTTTTGTCTCACTAAAATAAGTGGTCTATTCAACACATAAAACACTGGTCTGGTTTGATCCAGTTCGAACTCGTTTGGTCTATTCTCCTTGCTAAGAAGAGATTTGGTTATAGTCCGGACGAAAAGCTTGACCAGACTGGTCCAGAAGTAGAACCAGCCTAGGGATAGAGCGCAAGACTAAATGATGGAATGGTGTGAATTTAAAAAGTAGTTCTCTATAATAGCAAGTCCATTATATGTTAGACCGGTTCAAAAACATATAGGGGTACAAAGCTGTTTGATTTGAATTTAACGACAAACTACCAAAAACGTAAATCGGTTTGAATCATTTCAAAAGAGAATTAGATCCATTTTTTTAATTGCTTTACTGTAGGTTGTCCTAACTGGTTTCGTTTAACAAACCTAAATATGGAAGTAACAAATTTCATGAAAATAAATGAACCATGCGTGAATCGAACACGCAACCTTCTGATCTGGAGTCAGACGCTCTACCATTGCGCCACAGATCCTGATGCCCCACTATATATATGGATATGAATGTTTATGAATCAGTTTGTGGTTGAAACGGTTTTGAGCTGAACTAAAACTGTTTAAAGCAATTCAATATCTTTTCGTCTCACTAAAAGATCTAATCTATTCGTCATGTAAGAAAGTGGTATACTTAGAACCCGTCCGAACTCGTTTGGTCTATTAGGTTTATGAAAAAAATATTTCGCATCATTTTGGACGAAAAGTTGTACTAAACTGGTCCAAAAGGCAAGACACCCTTATATTTACGCCACAGAACCTAGTACCCTAATAGATATGGATAGGCTTGTTCATGAACCGATTCAGGCTCGAAATGGTTCAAAACTAACGTAAATCTGTTTAAAGGCAATTCTGTTTGTTTTTGCCACACTAAAAGAACTGGTCTAGTCAATGCATAAAAAACAGGTCTACTTAAAATCGGTTCGAACTCGTTTGGTCACCATATTTATTAAAGAGTATTGTTTAGTACAGACCAAAAGCTAGACTACACTCATCCAAAAGTAGAAATGGTATGGGGGAGTGAGCGTCTGAGTACATAATGGGAGGGTGTAGAATGAAAATGATATCTCCATAGCAATAGATAGTAAAGTAGAGGCTAGAACGGTTCAAACAAAGACAGGGGTTCAAATATGTTTGATTTTAATTGAAGTTTAAACTAGAACCAAAAAACAAATTGGTTTGAATTGCTTCATAAGTGAATTAAACCCATTTTTTGATTTGCTTTACTTTAGTTTGGCCAAACCGGTTTTCTTTTAACAAACCTAGGTATGGAAGTAACAATTTTCATGGAAAAAAAATAAACCTGACGTGAATGTTACACGATACCTTCTAATCTGGAGTAAGACGCGCTACCATTGAGCCACATATCCTACTTGCCTAATTGATATGTATAGGCTTGTTCATGAATTGGTTCGGTGTCGAGCCGATTATGAAATGAACTAAAACAGTATAAAGCAATGCCATATATTTGTTTCTCACTTAAAGAACTGGTCTATTTAACACATAAAATCTGGTTTGGTTAGAACCGGTTCGAACTTGTTTGGTGTATTATCTTTGTTGAAAAGAATTTGGCTTTAGTCCGAACAAAAAGTTGGACTAGACTGGTCCAAAAGTAGAACTAGTATTGGGGAACGAAACGTTGGACTAGACTGGGCCAAAAGTAGACCTGGTCTTGGGGAGTGAGTGCATGCCTTTATTAGGGGAGTCTGCGAATGAAAATGAGATCTCTGTAATAGTAGGAAAATTAAAAGTTAGAGCAATTCAAAGAATATATTGGTTCGAAGCGGTTTCATTTGAATTTAAGTATAAAATAGTACCAAAAAACAAATCGGTTTGAACAGCTTTAAAAGTGCATTAAACCCATTTTTTTTTTGCCTTAGTTTAGCCGTAACAAGTTTGATTGTGAAACTACCTCGGCCAAACCAGTTTCTTTTAACAAACCTAGATATGAAGGTAACAACTGTCATGAAAAAAAGATGAACTTGACATGAATTGAATGCTCAACCTTCTAATCTGGAGTCCGACGCGCTACCTTTATTCCACAAATCATAGTACCCTAATAGATTTGGATAGGCTAGTTCATGTTCCTATTCATGGTCTAACCGATTCTTAACTGAACTAAATATGTCTAAAGCAATCCGGTATCTTTTTGTCTCACTAAAATAAGTGGTCTATTCAACACATAAAACACTGGTCTGGTTTGATCCAGTTCGAACTCGTTTGGTCTATTCTCCTTGCTAAGAAGAGATTTGGTTATAGTCCGGACGAAAAGCTTGACCAGACTGGTCCAGAAGTAGAACCAGCCTAGGGATAGAGCGCAAGACTAAATGATGGAATGGTGTGAATTTAAAAAGTAGTTCTCTATAATAGCAAGTCCATTATATGTTAGACCGGTTCAAAAACATATAGGGGTACAAAGCTGTTTGATTTGAATTTAACGACAAACTACCAAAAACGTAAATCGGTTTGAATCATTTCAAAAGAGAATTAGATCCATTTTTTTAATTGCTTTACTGTAGGTTGTCCTAACTGGTTTCGTTTAACAAACCTAAATATGGAAGTAACAAATTTCATGAAAATAAATGAACCATGCGTGAATCGAACACGCAACCTTCTGATCTGGAGTCAGACGCTCTACCATTGCGCCACAGATCCTGATGCCCCACTATATATATGGATATGAATGTTTATGAATCAGTTTGTGGTTGAAACGGTTTTGAGCTGAACTAAAACTGTTTAAAGCAATTCAATATCTTTTCGTCTCACTAAAAGATCTAATCTATTCGTCATGTAAGAAAGTGGTATACATAGAACCCGTCCGAACTCGTTTGGTCTATTAGGTTTATGAAAAAAATATTTCGCATCATTTTGGACGAAAAGTTGTACTAAACTGGTCCAAAAGGCAAGACACCCTTATATTTACGCCACAGAACCTAGTACCCTAATAGATATGGATAGGCTTGTTCATGAACCGATTCAGGCTCGAAATGGTTCAAAACTAACGTAAATCTGTTTAAAGGCAATTCTGTTTGTTTTTGCCACACTAAAAGAACTGGTCTAGTCAATGCATAAAAAACAGGTCTACTTAAAATCGGTTCGAACTCGTTTGGTCACCATATTTATTAAAGAGTATTGTTTAGTACAGACCAAAAGCTAGACTACACTCATCCAAAAGTAGAAATGGTATGGGGGAGTGAGCGTCTGAGTACATAATGGGAGGGTGTAGAATGAAAATGATATCTCCATAGCAATAGATAGTAAAGTAGAGGCTAGAACGGTTCAAACAAAGACAGGGGTTCAAATATGTTTGATTTTAATTGAAGTTTAAACTAGAACCAAAAAACAAATTGGTTTGAATTGCTTCATAAGTGAATTAAACCCATTTTTTGATTTGCTTTACTTTAGTTTGGCCAAACCGGTTTTCTTTTAACAAACCTAGGTATGGAAGTAACAATTTTCATGGAAAAAAAATAAACCTGACGTGAATGTTACACGATACCTTCTAATCTGGAATAAGACGCGCTACCATTGAGCCACATATCCTACTTGCCTAATTGATATGTATAGGCTTGTTCATGAATTGGTTCGGTGTCGAGCCGATTATGAAATGAACTAAAACAGTATAAAGCAATGCCATATATTTGTTTCTCACTTAAAGAACTGGTCTATTTAACACATAAAATCTGGTTTGGTTAGAACCGGTTCGAACTTGTTTGGTGTATTATCTTTGTTGAAAAGAATTTGGCTTTAGTCCGAACAAAAAGTTGGACTAGACTGGTCCAAAAGTAGAACTAGTATTGGGGAACGAAACGTTGGACTAGACTGGGCCAAAAGTAGACCTGGTCTTGGGGAGTGAGTGCATGCCTTTATTAGGGGAGTCTGCGAATGAAAATGAGATCTCTGTAATAGTAGGAAAATTAAAAGTTAGAGCAATTCAAAGAATATATTGGTTCGAAGCGGTTTCATTTGAATTTAAGTATAAAATAGTACCAAAAAACAAATCGGTTTGAACAGCTTTAAAAGTGCATTAAACCCATTTTTTTTTTGCCTTAGTTTAGCCGTAACAAGTTTGATTGTGAAACTACCTCGGCCAAACCAGTTTCTTTTAACAAACCTAGATATGAAGGTAACAACTGTCATGAAAAAAAGATGAACTTGACATGAATTGAATGCTCAACCTTCTAATCTGGAGTCCGACGCGCTACCTTTATTCCACAAATCATAGTACCCTAATAGATTTGGATAGGCTAGTTCATGTTCCTATTCATGGTCTAACCGATTCTTAACTGAACTAAATATGTCTAAAGCAATCCGGTATCTTTTTGTCTCACTAAAATAAGTGGTCTATTCAACACATAAAACACTGGTCTGGTTTGATCCAGTTCGAACTCGTTTGGTCTATTCTCCTTGCTAAGAAGAGATTTGGTTATAGTCCGGACGAAAAGCTTGACCAGACTGGTCCAGAAGTAGAACCAGCCTAGGGATAGAGCGCAAGACTAAATGATGGAATGGTGTGAATTTAAAAAGTAGTTCTCTATAATAGCAAGTCCATTATATGTTAGACCGGTTCAAAAACATATAGGGGTACAAAGCTGTTTGATTTGAATTTAACGACAAACTACCAAAAACGTAAATCGGTTTGAATCATTTCAAAAGAGAATTAGATCCATTTTTTTAATTGCTTTACTGTAGGTTGTCCTAACTGGTTTCGTTTAACAAACCTAAATATGGAAGTAACAAATTTCATGAAAATAAATGAACCATGCGTGAATCGAACACGCAACCTTCTGATCTGGAGTCAGACGCTCTACCATTGCGCCACAGATCCTGATGCCCCACTATATATATGGATATGAATGTTTATGAATCAGTTTGTGGTTGAAACGGTTTTGAGCTGAACTAAAACTGTTTAAAGCAATTCAATATCTTTTCGTCTCACTAAAAGATCTAATCTATTCGACATGTAAGAAAGTGGTATACATAGAACCCGTCCGAACTCGTTTGGTCTATTAGGTTTATGAAAAAAATATTTCGCATCATTTTGGACGAAAAGTTGTACTAAACTGGTCCAAAAGGCAAGACACCCTTATATTTACGCCACAGAACCTAGTACCCTAATAGATATGGATAGGCTTGTTCATGAACCGATTCAGGCTCGAAATGGTTCAAAACTAACGTAAATCTGTTTAAAGGCAATTCTGTTTGTTTTTGCCACACTAAAAGAACTGGTCTAGTCAATGCATAAAAAACAGGTCTACTTAAAATCGGTTCGAACTCGTTTGGTCACCATATTTATTAAAGAGTATTGTTTAGTACAGACCAAAAGCTAGACTACACTCATCCAAAAGTAGAAATGGTATGGGGGAGTGAGCGTCTGAGTACATAATGGGAGGGTGTAGAATGAAAATGATATCTCCATAGCAATAGATAGTAAAGTAGAGGCTAGAACGGTTCAAACAAAGACAGGGGTTCAAATATGTTTGATTTTAATTGAAGTTTAAACTAGAACCAAAAAACAAATTGGTTTGAATTGCTTCATAAGTGAATTAAACCCATTTTTTGATTTGCTTTACTTTAGTTTGGCCAAACCGGTTTTCTTTTAACAAACCTAGGTATGGAAGTAACAATTTTCATGGAAAAAAAATAAACCTGACGTGAATGTTACACGATACCTTCTAATCTGGAATAAGACGCGCTACCATTGAGCCACATATCCTACTTGCCTAATTGATATGTATAGGCTTGTTCATGAATTGGTTCGGTGTCGAGCCGATTATGAAATGAACTAAAACAGTATAAAGCAATGCCATATATTTGTTTCTCACTTAAAGAACTGGTCTATTTAACACATAAAATCTGGTTTGGTTAGAACCGGTTCGAACTTGTTTGGTGTATTATCTTTGTTGAAAAGAATTTGGCTTTAGTCCGAACAAAAAGTTGGACTAGACTGGTCCAAAAGTAGAACTAGTATTGGGGAACGAAACGTTGGACTAGACTGGGCCAAAAGTAGACCTGGTCTTGGGGAGTGAGTGCATGCCTTTATTAGGGGAGTCTGCGAATGAAAATGAGATCTCTGTAATAGTAGGAAAATTAAAAGTTAGAGCAATTCAAAGAATATATTGGTTCGAAGCGGTTTCATTTGAATTTAAGTATAAAATAGTACCAAAAAACAAATCGGTTTGAACAGCTTTAAAAGTGCATTAAACCCATTTTTTTTTTGCCTTAGTTTAGCCGTAACAAGTTTGATTGTGAAACTACCTCGGCCAAACCAGTTTCTTTTAACAAACCTAGATATGAAGGTAACAACTGTCATGAAAAAAAGATGAACTTGACATGAATTGAATGCTCAACCTTCTAATCTGGAGTCCGACGCGCTACCTTTATTCCACAAATCATAGTACCCTAATAGATTTGGATAGGCTAGTTCATGTTCCTATTCATGGTCTAACCGATTCTTAACTGAACTAAATATGTCTAAAGCAATCCGGTATCTTTTTGTCTCACTAAAATAAGTGGTCTATTCAACACATAAAACACTGGTCTGGTTTGATCCAGTTCGAACTCGTTTGGTCTATTCTCCTTGCTAAGAAGAGATTTGGTTATAGTCCGGACGAAAAGCTTGACCAGACTGGTCCAGAAGTAGAACCAGCCTAGGGATAGAGCGCAAGACTAAATGATGGAATGGTGTGAATTTAAAAAGTAGTTCTCTATAATAGCAAGTCCATTATATGTTAGACCGGTTCAAAAACATATAGGGGTACAAAGCTGTTTGATTTGAATTTAACGACAAACTACCAAAAACGTAAATCGGTTTGAATCATTTCAAAAGAGAATTAGATCCATTTTTTTAATTGCTTTACTGTAGGTTGTCCTAACTGGTTTCGTTTAACAAACCTAAATATGGAAGTAACAAATTTCATGAAAATAAATGAACCATGCGTGAATCGAACACGCAACCTTCTGATCTGGAGTCAGACGCTCTACCATTGCGCCACAGATCCTGATGCCCCACTATATATATGGATATGAATGTTTATGAATCAGTTTGTGGTTGAAACGGTTTTGAGCTGAACTAAAACTGTTTAAAGCAATTCAATATCTTTTCGTCTCACTAAAAGATCTAATCTATTCGACATGTAAGAAAGTGGTATACATAGAACCCGTCCGAACTCGTTTGGTCTATTAGGTTTATGAAAAAAATATTTCGCATCATTTTGGACGAAAAGTTGTACTAAACTGGTCCAAAAGGCAAGACACCCTTATATTTACGCCACAGAACCTAGTACCCTAATAGATA
The DNA here is from genome assembly GCA_946814005.1 of Chamaenerion angustifolium. NCBI lineage: Eukaryota > Viridiplantae > Streptophyta > Magnoliopsida > Myrtales > Onagraceae > Chamaenerion > Chamaenerion angustifolium. The sequence goes on along the minus strand of OX328266.1, from coordinate 29,509,977 downwards.
TGGATAGGCTTGTTCATGAACCGATTCAGGCTCGAAATGGTTCAAAACTAACGTAAATCTGTTTAAAGGCAATTCTGTTTGTTTTTGCCACACTAAAAGAACTGGTCTAGTCAATGCATAAAAAACAGGTCTACTTAAAATCGGTTCGAACTCGTTTGGTCACCATATTTATTAAAGAGTATTGTTTAGTACAGACCAAAAGCTAGACTACACTCATCCAAAAGTAGAAATGGTATGGGGGAGTGAGCGTCTGAGTACATAATGGGAGGGTGTAGAATGAAAATGATATCTCCATAGCAATAGATAGTAAAGTAGAGGCTAGAACGGTTCAAACAAAGACAGGGGTTCAAATATGTTTGATTTTAATTGAAGTTTAAACTAGAACCAAAAAACAAATTGGTTTGAATTGCTTCATAAGTGAATTAAACCCATTTTTTGATTTGCTTTACTTTAGTTTGGCCAAACCGGTTTTCTTTTAACAAACCTAGGTATGGAAGTAACAATTTTCAAGGAAAAAAAATAAACCTGACGTGAATGTTACACGATACCTTCTAATCTGGAGTAAGACGCGCTACCATTGAGCCACATATCCTACTTGCCTAATTGATATGTATAGGCTTGTTCATGAATTGGTTCGGTGTCGAGCCGATTATGAAATGAACTAAAACAGTATAAAGCAATGCCATATATTTGTTTCTCACTTAAAGAACTGGTCTATTTAACACATAAAATCTGGTTTGGTTAGAACCGGTTCGAACTTGTTTGGTGTATTATCTTTGTTGAAAAGAATTTGGCTTTAGTCCGAACAAAAAGTTGGACTAGACTGGTCCAAAAGTAGAACTAGTATTGGGGAACGAAACGTTGGACTAGACTGGGCCAAAAGTAGACCTGGTCTTGGGGAGTGAGTGCATGCCTTTATTAGGGGAGTCTGCGAATGAAAATGAGATCTCTGTAATAGTAGGAAAATTAAAAGTTAGAGCAATTCAAAGAATATATTGGTTCGAAGCGGTTTCATTTGAATTTAAGTATAAAATAGTACCAAAAAACAAATCGGTTTGAACAGCTTTAAAAGTGCATTAAACCCATTTTTTTTTTGCCTTAGTTTAGCCGTAACAAGTTTGATTGTGAAACTACCTCGGCCAAACCAGTTTCTTTTAACAAACCTAGATATGAAGGTAACAACTGTCATGAAAAAAAGATGAACTTGACATGAATTGAATGCTCAACCTTCTAATCTGGAGTCCGACGCGCTACCTTTATTCCACAAATCATAGTACCCTAATAGATTTGGATAGGCTAGTTCATGTTCCTATTCATGGTCTAACCGATTCTTAACTGAACTAAATATGTCTAAAGCAATCCGGTATCTTTTTGTCTCACTAAAATAAGTGGTCTATTCAACACATAAAACACTGGTCTGGTTTGATCCAGTTCGAACTCGTTTGGTCTATTCTCCTTGCTAAGAAGAGATTTGGTTATAGTCCGGACGAAAAGCTTGACCAGACTGGTCCAGAAGTAGAACCAGCCTAGGGATAGAGCGCAAGACTAAATGATGGAATGGTGTGAATTTAAAAAGTAGTTCTCTATAATAGCAAGTCCATTATATGTTAGACCGGTTCAAAAACATATAGGGGTACAAAGCTGTTTGATTTGAATTTAACGACAAACTACCAAAAACGTAAATCGGTTTGAATCATTTCAAAAGAGAATTAGATCCATTTTTTTAATTGCTTTACTGTAGGTTGTCCTAACTGGTTTCGTTTAACAAACCTAAATATGGAAGTAACAAATTTCATGAAAATAAATGAACCATGCGTGAATCGAACACGCAACCTTCTGATCTGGAGTCAGACGCTCTACCATTGCGCCACAGATCCTGATGCCCCACTATATATATGGATATGAATGTTTATGAATCAGTTTGTGGTTGAAACGGTTTTGAGCTGAACTAAAACTGTTTAAAGCAATTCAATATCTTTTCGTCTCACTAAAAGATCTAATCTATTCGACATGTAAGAAAGTGGTATACATAGAACCCGTCCGAACTCGTTTGGTCTATTAGGTTTATGAAAAAAATATTTCGCATCATTTTGGACGAAAAGTTGTACTAAACTGGTCCAAAAGGCAAGACACCCTTATATTTACGCCACAGAACCTAGTACCCTAATAGATATGGATAGGCTTGTTCATGAACCGATTCAGGCTCGAAATGGTTCAAAACTAACGTAAATCTGTTTAAAGGCAATTCTGTTTGTTTTTGCCACACTAAAAGAACTGGTCTAGTCAATGCATAAAAAACAGGTCTACTTAAAATCGGTTCGAACTCGTTTGGTCACCATATTTATTAAAGAGTATTGTTTAGTACAGACCAAAAGCTAGACTACACTCATCCAAAAGTAGAAATGGTATGGGGGAGTGAGCGTCTGAGTACATAATGGGAGGGTGTAGAATGAAAATGATATCTCCATAGCAATAGATAGTAAAGTAGAGGCTAGAACGGTTCAAACAAAGACAGGGGTTCAAATATGTTTGATTTTAATTGAAGTTTAAACTAGAACCAAAAAACAAATTGGTTTGAATTGCTTCATAAGTGAATTAAACCCATTTTTTGATTTGCTTTACTTTAGTTTGGCCAAACCGGTTTTCTTTTAACAAACCTAGGTATGGAAGTAACAATTTTCAAGGAAAAAAAATAAACCTGACGTGAATGTTACACGATACCTTCTAATCTGGAGTAAGACGCGCTACCATTGAGCCACATATCCTACTTGCCTAATTGATATGTATAGGCTTGTTCATGAATTGGTTCGGTGTCGAGCCGATTATGAAATGAACTAAAACAGTATAAAGCAATCCCATATATTTGTTTCTCACTTAAAGAACTGGTCTATTTAACACATAAAATCTGGTTTGGTTAGAACCGGTTCGAACTTGTTTGGTGTATTATCTTTGTTGAAAAGAATTTGGCTTTAGTCCGAACAAAAAGTTGGACTAGACTGGTCCAAAAGTAGAACTAGTATTGGGGAACGAAACGTTGGACTAGACTGGGCCAAAAGTAGACCTGGTCTTGGGGAGTGAGTGCATGCCTTTATTAGGGGAGTCTGCGAATGAAAATGAGATCTCTGTAATAGTAGGAAAATTAAAAGTTAGAGCAATTCAAAGAATATATTGGTTCGAAGCGGTTTCATTTGAATTTAAGTATAAAATAGTACCAAAAAACAAATCGGTTTGAACAGCTTTAAAAGTGCATTAAACCCATTTTTTTTTTGCCTTAGTTTAGCCGTAACAAGTTTGATTGTGAAACTACCTCGGCCAAACCAGTTTCTTTTAACAAACCTAGATATGAAGGTAACAACTGTCATGAAAAAAAGATGAACTTGACATGAATTGAATGCTCAACCTTCTAATCTGGAGTCCGACGCGCTACCTTTATTCCACAAATCATAGTACCCTAATAGATTTGGATAGGCTAGTTCATGTTCCTATTCATGGTCTAACCGATTCTTAACTGAACTAAATATGTCTAAAGCAATCCGGTATCTTTTTGTCTCACTAAAATAAGTGGTCTATTCAACACATAAAACACTGGTCTGGTTTGATCCACATATCCTACTTGCCTAATTGATATGTATAGGCTTGTTCATGAATTGGTTCGGTGTCGAGCCGATTATGAAATGAACTAAAACAGTATAAAGCAATGCCATATATTTGTTTCTCACTTAAAGAACTGGTCTATTTAACACATAAAATCTGGTTTGGTTAGAACCGGTTCGAACTTGTTTGGTGTATTATCTTTGTTGAAAAGAATTTGGCTTTAGTCCGAACAAAAAGTTGGACTAGACTGGTCCAAAAGTAGAACTAGTATTGGGGAACGAAACGTTGGACTAGACTGGTCCAAAAGTAGACCTGGTCTTGGGGAGTGAGTGCATGCCTTTATTAGGGGAGTCTGCGAATGAAAATGAGATCTCTGTAATAGTAGGAAAATTAAAAGTTAGAGCAATTCAAAGAATATATTGGTTCGAAGCGGTTTCATTTGAATTTAAGTATAAAATAGTACCAAAAAACAAATCGGTTTGAACAGCTTTAAAAGTGCATTAAACCCATTTTTTTTTTGCCTTAGTTTAGCCGTAACAAGTTTGATTGTGAAACTACCTCGGCCAAACCAGTTTCTTTTAACAAACCTAGATATGAAGGTAACAACTGTCATGAAAAAAAGATGAACTTGACATGAATTGAATGCTCAACCTTCTAATCTGGAGTCCGACGCGCTACCTTTATTCCACAAATCATAGTACCCTAATAGATTTGGATAGGCTAGTTCATGTTCCTATTCATGGTCTAACCGATTCTTAACTGAACTAAATATGTCTAAACCAATCCGGTATCTTTTTGTCTCACTAAAATAAGTGGTCTATTCAACACATAAAACACTGGTCTGGTTTGATCCAGTTCGAACTCGTTTGGTCTATTCTCCTTGCTAAGAAGAGATTTGGTTATAGTCCGGACGAAAAGCTTGACCAGACTGGTCCAGAAGTAGAACCAGCCTAGGGATAGAGCGCAAGACTAAATGATGGAATGGTGTGAATTTAAAAAGTAGTTCTCTATAATAGCAAGTCCATTATATGTTAGACCGGTTCAAAAACATATAGGGGTACAAAGCTGTTTGATTTGAATTTAACGACAAACTACCAAAAACGTAAATCGGTTTGAATCATTTCAAAAGAGAATTAGATCCATTTTTTTAATTGCTTTACTGTAGGTTGTCCTAACTGGTTTCGTTTAACAAACCTAAATATGGAAGTAACAAATTTCATGAAAATAAATGAACCATGCGTGAATCGAACACGCAACCTTCTGATCTGGAGTCAGACGCTCTACCATTGCGCCACAGATCCTGATGCCCCACTATATATATGGATATGAATGTTTATGAATCAGTTTGTGGTTGAAACGGTTTTGAGCTGAACTAAAACTGTTTAAAGCAATTCAATATCTTTTCGTCTCACTAAAAGATCTAATCTATTCGACATGTAAGAAAGTGGTATACTTAGAACCCGTCCGAACTCGTTTGGTCTATTAGGTTTATGAAAAAAATATTTCGCATCATTTTGGACGAAAGGTTGTACTAAACTGGTCCAAAAGGCAAGACACCCTTATATTTACGCCACAGAACCTAGTACCCTAATAGATATGGATAGGCTTGTTCATGAACCGATTTAGGCTCGAAATGGTTCAAAACTAACGTAAATCTGTTTAAAGGCAATTCTGTTTGTTTTTGCCACACTAAAAGAACTGGTCTAGTCAATGCATAAAAAACAGGTCTACTTAAAATCGGTTCGAACTCGTTTGGTCACCATATTTATTAAAGAGTATTGTTTAGTACAGACCAAAAGCTAGACTACACTCATCCAAAAGTAGAAATGGTATGGGGGAGTGAGCGTCTGAGTACATAATGGGAGGGTGTAGAATGAAAATGATATCTCCATAGCAATAGATAGTAAAGTAGAGGCTAGAACGGTTCAAACAAAGACAGGGGTTCAAATATGTTTGATTTTAATTGAAGTTTAAACTAGAACCAAAAAACAAATTGGTTTGAATTGCTTCATAAGTGAATTAAACCCATTTTTTGATTTGCTTTACTTTAGTTTGGCCAAACCGGTTTTCTTTTAACAAACCTAGGTATGGAAGTAACAATTTTCATGGAAAAAAAATAAACCTGACGTGAATGTTACACGATACCTTCTAATCTGGAGTAAGACGCGCTACCATTGAGCCACATATCCTATTTGCCTAATTGATATGTATAGGCTTGTTCATGAATTGGTTCGGTGTCGAGCCGATTATGAAATGAACTAAAACAGTATAAAGCAATGCCATATATTTGTTTCTCACTTAAAGAACTGGTCTATTTAACACATAAAATCTGGTTTGGTTAGAACCGGTTCGAACTTGTTTGGTGTATTATCTTTGTTGAAAAGAATTTGGCTTTAGTCCGAACAAAAAGTTGGACTAGACTGGTCCAAAAGTAGAACTAGTATTGGGGAACGAAACGTTGGACTAGACTGGTCCAAAAGTAGACCTGGTCTTGGGGAGTGAGTGCATGCCTTTATTAGGGGAGTCTGCGAATGAAAATGAGATCTCTGTAATAGTAGGAAAATTAAAAGTTAGAGCAATTCAAAGAATATATTGGTTCGAAGCGGTTTCATTTGAATTTAAGTATAAAATAGTACCAAAAAACAAATCGGTTTGAACAGCTTTAAAAGTGCATTAAACCCATTTTTTTTTTGCCTTAGTTTAGCCGTAACAAGTTTGATTGTGAAACTACCTCGGCCAAACCAGTTTCTTTTAACAAACCTAGATATGAAGGTAACAACTGTCATGAAAAAAAGATGAACTTGACATGAATTGAATGCTCAACCTTCTAATCTGGAGTCCGACGCGCTACCTTTATTCCACAAATCATAGTACCCTAATAGATTTGGATAGGCTAGTTCATGTTCCTATTCATGGTCTAACCGATTCTTAACTGAACTAAATATGTCTAAAGCAATCCGGTATCTTTTTGTCTCACTAAAATAAGTGGTCTATTCAACACATAAAACACTGGTCTGGTTTGATCCAGTTCGAACTCGTTTGGTCTATTCTCCTTGCTAAGAAGAGATTTGGTTATAGTCCGGACGAAAAGCTTGACCAGACTGGTCCAGAAGTAGAACCAGCCTAGGGATAGAGCGCAAGACTAAATGATGGAATGGTGTGAATTTAAAAAGTAGTTCTCTATAATAGCAAGTCCATTATATGTTAGACCGGTTCAAAAACATATAGGGGTACAAAGCTGTTTGATTTGAATTTAACGACAAACTACCAAAAACGTAAATCGGTTTGAATCATTTCAAAAGAGAATTAGATCCATTTTTTTAATTGCTTTACTGTAGGTTGTCCTAACTGGTTTCGTTTAACAAACCTAAATAGGGAAGTAACAAATTTCATGAAAATAAATGAACCATGCGTGAATCGAACACGCAACCTTCTGATCTGGAGTCAGACGCTCTACCATTGCGCCACAGATCCTGATGCCCCACTATATATATGGATATGAATGTTTATGAATCAGTTTGTGGTTGAAACGGTTTTGAGCTGAACTAAAACTGTTTAAAGCAATTCAATATCTTTTCGTCTCACTAAAAGATCTAATCTATTCGACATGTAAGAAAGTGGTATACTTAGAACCCGTCCGAACTCGTTTGGTCTATTAGGTTTATGAAAAAAATATTTCGCATCATTTTGGACGAAAAGTTGTACTAAACTGGTCCAAAAGGCAAGACACCCTTATATTTACGCCACAGAACCTAGCACCCTAATAGATATGGATAGGCTTGTTCATGAACCGATTCAGGCTCGAAACGGTTCAAAACTAACGTAAATCTGTTTAAAGGCAATTCTGTTTGTTTTTGCCTCACTAAAAGAACTGGTATAGTCAATGCATAAAAAACAGGTCTACTTAAAATCGGTTCGAACTCGTTTGGTCACCATATTTATTAAAGAGTATTGTTTAGTACAGACCAAAAGCTAGACTACACTCATCCAAAAGTAGAAATGGTATGGGGGAGTGAGCGTCTGAGTACATAATGGGAGGGTGTAGAATGAAAATGATATCTCCATAGCAATAGATAGTAAAGTAGAGGCTAGAACGGTTCAAACAAAGACAGGGGTTCAAATATGTTTGATTTTAATTGAAGTTTAAACTAGAACCGAAAAACAAATTGGTTTGAATTGCTTCATAAGTGAATTAAACCCATTTTTTGATTTGCTTTACTTTAGTTTGGCCAAACCGGTTTTCTTTTAACAAACCTAGGTATGGAAGTAACAATTTTCATGGAAAAAAAATAAACCTGACGTGAATGTTACACGATACCTTCTAATCTGGAGTAAGACGCGCTACCATTGAGCCACATATCCTACTTGCCTAATTGATATGTATAGGCTTGTTCATGAATTGGTTCGGTGTCGAGCCGATTATGAAATGAACTAAAACAGTATAAAGCAATGCCATATATTTGTTTCTCACTTAAAGAACTAGTCTATTTAACACATAAAATCTGGTTTGGTTAGAACCGGTTCGAACTTGTTTGGTGTATTATCTTTGTTGAAAAGAATTTGGCTTTAGTCCGAACAAAAAGTTCGACTAGACTGGTCCAAAAGTAGAACTAGTATTGGGGAACGAAACGTTGGACTAGACTGGGCCAAAAGTAGACCTGGTCTTGGGGAGTGAGTGCATGCCTTTATTAGGGGAGTCTGCGAATGAAAATGAGATCTCTGTAATAGTAGGAAAATTAAAAGTTAGAGCAATTCAAAGAATATATTGGTTCGAAGCGGTTTCATTTGAATTTAAGTATAAAATAGTACCAAAAAACAAATCGGTTTGAACAGCTTTAAAAGTGCATTAAACCCATTTTTTTTTTGCCTTAGTTTAGCCGTAACAAGTTTGATTGTGAAACTACCTCGGCCAAACCAGTTTCTTTTAACAAACCTAGATATGAAGGTAACAACTGTCATGAAAAAAAGATGAACTTGACATGAATTGAATGCTCAACCTTCTAATCTGGAGTCCGACGCGCTACCTTTATTCCACAAATCATAGTACCCTAATAGATTTGGATAGGCTAGTTCATGTTCCTATTCATGGTCTAACCGATTCTTAACTGAACTAAATATGTCTAAAGCAATCCGGTATCTTTTTGTCTCACTAAAATAAGTGGTCTATTCAACACATAAAACACTGGTCTGGTTTGATCCAGTTCGAACTCGTTTGGTCTATTCTCCTTGCTAAGAAGAGATTTGGTTATAGTCCGGACGAAAAGCTTGACCAGACTGGTCCAGAAGTAGAACCAGCCTAGGGATAGAGCGCAAGACTAAATGATGGAATGGTGTGAATTTAAAAAGTAGTTCTCTATAATAGCAAGTCCATTATATGTTAGACCGGTTCAAAAACATATAGGGGTACAAAGCTGTTTGATTTGAATTTAACGACAAACTACCAAAAACGTAAATCGGTTTGAATCATTTCAAAAGAGAATTAGATCCATTTTTTTAATTGCTTTACTGTAGGTTGTCCTAACTGGTTTCGTTTAACAAACCTAAATATGGAAGTAACAAATTTCATGAAAATAAATGAACCATGCGTGAATCGAACACGCAACCTTCTGATCTGGAGTCAGACGCTCTACCATTGCGCCACAGATCCTGATGCCCCACTATATATATGGATATGAATGTTTATGAATCAGTTTGTGGTTGAAACGGTTTTGAGCTGAACTAAAACTGTTTAAAGCAATTCAATATCTTTTCGTCTCACTAAAAGATCTAATCTATTCGACATGTAAGAAAGTGGTATACTTAGAACCCGTCCGAACTCGTTTGGTCTATTAGGTTTATGAAAAAAATATTTCGCATCATTTTGGACGAAAAGTTGTACTAAACTGGTCCAAAAGGCAAGACACCCTTATATTTACGCCACAGAACCTAGCACCCTAATAGATATGGATAGGCTTGTTCATGAACCGATTCAGGCTCGAAACGGTTCAAAACTAACGTAAATCTGTTTAAAGGCAATTCTGTTTGTTTTTGCCTCACTAAAAGAACTGGTATAGTCAATGCATAAAAAACAGGTCTACTTAAAATCGGTTCGAACTCGTTTGGTCACCATATTTATTAAAGAGTATTGTTTAGTACAGACCAAAAGCTAGACTACACTCATCCAAAAGTAGAAAAGGTATGGGGGAGTGAGCGTCTGAGTACATAATGGGAGGGTGTAGAATGAAAATGATATCTCCATAGCAATAGATAGTAAAGTAGAGGCTAGAACGGTTCAAACAAAGACAGGGGTTCAAATATGTTTGATTTTAATTGAAGTATAAACTAGAACCGAAAAACAAATTGGTTTGAATTGCTTCATAAGTGAATTAAACCCATTTTTTGATTTGCTTTACTTTAGTTTGGCCAAACCGGTTTTCTTTTAACAAACCTAGGTATGGAAGTAACAATTTTCATGGAAAAAAAATAAACCTGACGTGAATGTTACACGATACCTTCTAATCTGGAGTAAGACGCGCTACCATTGAGCCACATATCCTACTTGCCTAATTGATATGTATAGGCTTGTTCATGAATTGGTTCGGTGTCGAGCCGATTATGAAATGAACTAAAACAGTATAAAGCAATACCATATATTTGTTTCTCACTTAAAGAACTGGTCTATTTAACACATAAAATCTGGTTTGGTTAGAACCGGTTCGAACTTGTTTGGTGTATTATCTTTGTTGAAAAGAATTTGGCTTTAGTCCGAACAAAAAGTTGGACTAGACTGGTCCAAAAGTAGAACTAGTATTGGGGAACGAAACGTTGGACTAGACTGGTCCAAAAGTAGACCTGGTCTTGGGGAGTGAGTGCATGCCTTTATTAGGGGAGTCTGCGAATGAAAATGAGATCTCTGTAATAGTAGGAAAATTAAAAGTTAGAGCAATTCAAAGAATATATTGGTTCGAAGCGGTTTCATTTGAATTTAAGTATAAAATAGTACCAAAAAACAAATCGGTTTGAACAGCTTTAAAAGTGCATTAAACCCATTTTTTTTTTGCCTTAGTTTAGCCGTAACAAGTTTGATTGTGAAACTACCTCGGCCAAACCAGTTTCTTTTAACAAACCTAGATATGAAGGTAACAACTGTCATGAAAAAAAGATGAACTTGACATGAATTGAATGCTCAACCTTCTAATCTGGAGTCCGACGCGCTACCTTTATTCCACAAATCATAGTACCCTAATAGATTTGGATAGGCTAGTTCATGTTCCTATTCATGGTCTAACCGATTCTTAACTGAACTAAATATGTCTAAAGCAATCCGGTATCTTTTTGTCTCACTAAAATAAGTGGTCTATTCAACACATAAAACACTGGTCTGGTTTGATCCAGTTCGAACTCGTTTGGTCTATTCTCCTTGCTAAGAAGAGATTTGGTTATAGTCCGGACGAAAAGCTTGACCAGACTGGTCCAGAAGTAGAACCAGCCTAGGGATAGAGCGCAAGACTAAATGATGGAATGGTGTGAATTTAAAAAGTAGTTCTCTATAATAGCAAGTCCATTATATGTTAGACCGGTTCAAAAACATATAGGGGTACAAAGCTGTTTGATTTGAATTTAACGACAAACTACCAAAAACGTAAATCGGTTTGAATCATTTCAAAAGAGAATTAGATCCATTTTTTTAATTGCTTTACTGTAGGTTGTCCTAACTGGTTTCGTTTAACAAACCTAAATATGGAAGTAACAAATTTCATGAAAATAAATGAACCATGCGTGAATCGAACACGCAACCTTCTGATCTGGAGTCAGACGCTCTACCATTGCGCCACAGATCCTGATGCCCCACTATATATATGGATATGAATGTTTATGAATCAGTTTGTGGTTGAAACGGTTTTGAGCTGAACTAAAACTGTTTAAAGCAATTCAATATCTTTTCGTCTCACTAAAAGATCTAATCTATTCGACATGTAAGAAAGTGGTATACTTAGAACCCGTCCGAACTCGTTTGGTCTATTAGGTTTATGAAAAAAATATTTCGCATCATTTTGGACGAAAAGTTGTACTAAACTGGTCCAAAAGGCAAGACACCCTTATATTTACGCCACAGAACCTAGCACCCTAATAGATATGGATAGGCTTGTTCATGAACCGATTCAGGCTCGAAACGGTTCAAAACTAACGTAAATCTGTTTAAAGGCAATTCTGTTTGTTTTTGCCTCACTAAAAGAACTGGTATAGTCAATGCATAAAAAACAGGTCTACTTAAAATCGGTTCGAACTCGTTTGGTCACCATATTTATTAAAGAGTATTGTTTAGTACAGACCAAAAGCTAGACTACACTCATCCAAAAGTAGAAATGGTATGGGGGAGTGAGCGTCTGAGTACATAATGGGAGGGTGTAGAATGAAAATGATATCTCCATAGCAATAGATAGTAAAGTAGAGGCTAGAACGGTTCAAACAAAGACAGGGGTTCAAATATGTTTGATTTTAATTGAAGTATAAACTAGAACCGAAAAACAAATTGGTTTGAATTGCTTCATAAGTGAATTAAACCCATTTTTTGATTTGCTTTACTTTAGTTTGGCCAAACCGGTTTTCTTTTAACAAACCTAGGTATGGAAGTAACAATTTTCATGGAAAAAAAATAAACCTGACGTGAATGTTACACGATACCTTCTAATCTGGAGTAAGACGCGCTACCATTGAGCCACATATCCTACTTGCCTAATTGATATGTATAGGCTTGTTCATGAATTGGTTCGGTGTCGAGCCGATTATGAAATGAACTAAAACAGTATAAAGCAATACCATATATTTGTTTCTCACTTAAAGAACTGGTCTATTTAACACATAAAATCTGGTTTGGTTAGAACCGGTTCGAACTTGTTTGGTGTATTATCTTTGTTGAAAAGAATTTGGCTTTAGTCCGAACAAAAAGTTGGACTAGACTGGTCCAAAAGTAGAACTAGTATTGGGGAACGAAACGTTGGACTAGACTGGTCCAAAAGTAGACCTGGTCTTGGGGAGTGAGTGCATGCCTTTATTAGGGGAGTCTGCGAATGAAAATGAGATCTCTGTAATAGTAGGAAAATTAAAAGTTAGAGCAATTCAAAGAATATATTGGTTCGAAGCGGTTTCATTTGAATTTAAGTATAAAATAGTACCAAAAAACAAATCGGTTTGAACAGCTTTAAAAGTGCATTAAACCCATTTTTTTTTTGCCTTAGTTTAGCCGTAACAAGTTTGATTGTGAAACTACCTCGGCCAAACCAGTTTCTTTTAACAAACCTAGATATGAAGGTAACAACTGTCATGAAAAAAAGATGAACTTGACATGAATTGAATGCTCAACCTTCTAATCTGGAGTCCGACGCGCTACCTTTATTCCACAAATCATAGTACCCTAATAGATTTGGATAGGCTAGTTCATGTTCCTATTCATGGTCTAACCGATTCTTAACTGAACTAAATATGTCTAAAGCAATCCGGTATCTTTTTGTCTCACTAAAATAAGTGGTCTATTCAACACATAAAACACTGGTCTGGTTTGATCCAGTTCGAACTCGTTTGGTCTATTCTCCTTGCTAAGAAGAGATTTGGTTATAGTCCGGACGAAAAGCTTGACCAGACTGGTCCAGAAGTAGAACCAGCCTAGGGATAGAGCGCAAGACTAAATGATGGAATGGTGTGAATTTAAAAAGTAGTTCTCTATAATAGCAAGTCCATTATATGTTAGACCGGTTCAAAAACATATAGGGGTACAAAGCTGTTTGATTTGAATTTAACGACAAACTACCAAAAACGTAAATCGGTTTGAATCATTTCAAAAGAGAATTAGATCCATTTTTTTAATTGCTTTACTGTAGGTTGTCCTAACTGGTTTCGTTTAACAAACCTAAATATGGAAGTAACAAATTTCATGAAAATAAATGAACCATGCGTGAATCGAACACGCAACCTTCTGATCTGGAGTCAGACGCTCTACCATTGCGCCACAGATCCTGATGCCCCACTATATATATGGATATGAATGTTTATGAATCAGTTTGTGGTTGAAACGGTTTTGAGCTGAACTAAAACTGTTTAAAGCAATTCAATATCTTTTCGTCTCACTAAAAGATCTAATCTATTCGACATGTAAGAAAGTGGTATACTTAGAACCCGTCCGAACTCGTTTGGTCTATTAGGTTTATGAAAAAAATATTTCGCATCATTTTGGACGAAAAGTTGTACTAAACTGGTCCAAAAGGCAAGACACCCTTATATTTACGCCACAGAACCTAGCACCCTAATAGATATGGATAGGCTTGTTCATGAACCGATTCAGGCTCGAAACGGTTCAAAACTAACGTAAATCTGTTTAAAGGCAATTCTGTTTGTTTTTGCCTCACTAAAAGAACTGGTATAGTCAATGCATAAAAAACAGGTCTACTTAAAATCGGTTCGAACTCGTTTGGTCACCATATTTATTAAAGAGTATTGTTTAGTACAGACCAAAAGCTAGACTACACTCATCCAAAAGTAGAAATGGTATGGGGGAGTGAGCGTCTGAGTACATAATGGGAGGGTGTAGAATGAAAATGATATCTCCATAGCAATAGATAGTAAAGTAGAGGCTAGAACGGTTCAAACAAAGACAGGGGTTCAAATATGTTTGATTTTAATTGAAGTATAAACTAGAACCGAAAAACAAATTGGTTTGAATTGCTTCATAAGTGAATTAAACCCATTTTTTGATTTGCTTTACTTTAGTTTGGCCAAACCGGTTTTCTTTTAACAAACCTAGGTATGGAAGTAACAATTTTCATGGAAAAAAAATAAACCTGACGTGAATGTTACACGATACCTTCTAATCTGGAGTAAGACGCGCTACCATTGAGCCACATATCCTACTTGCCTAATTGATATGTATAGGCTTGTTCATGAATTGGTTCGGTGTCGAGCCGATTATGAAATGAACTAAAACAGTATAAAGCAATACCATATATTTGTTTCTCACTTAAAGAACTGGTCTATTTAACACATAAAATCTGGTTTGGTTAGAACCGGTTCGAACTTGTTTGGTGTATTATCTTTGTTGAAAAGAATTTGGCTTTAGTCCGAACAAAAAGTTGGACTAGACTGGTCCAAAAGTAGAACTAGTATTGGGGAACGAAACGTTGGACTAGACTGGTCCAAAAGTAGACCTGGTCTTGGGGAGTGAGTGCATGCCTTTATTAGGGGAGTCTGCGAATGAAAATGAGATCTCTGTAATAGTAGGAAAATTAAAAGTTAGAGCAATTCAAAGAATATATTGGTTCGAAGCGGTTTCATTTGAATTTAAGTATAAAATAGTACCAAAAAACAAATCGGTTTGAACAGCTTTAAAAGTGCATTAAACCCATTTTTTTTTGGCCTTAGTTTAGCCGTAACAAGTTTGATTGTGAAACTACCTCGGCCAAACCAGTTTCTTTTAACAAACCTAGATATGAAGGTAACAACTGTCATGAAAAAAAGATGAACTTGACATGAATTGAATGCTCAACCTTCTAATCTGGAGTCCGACGCGCTACCTTTATTCCACAAATCATAGTACCCTAATAGATTTGGATAGGCTAGTTCATGTTCCTATTCATGGTCTAACCGATTCTTAACTGAACTAAATATGTCTAAAGCAATCCGGTATCTTTTTGTCTCACTAAAATAAGTGGTCTATTCAACACATAAAACACTGGTCTGGTTTGATCCAGTTCGAACTCGTTTGGTCTATTCTCCTTGCTAAGAAGAGATTTGGTTATAGTCCGGACGAAAAGCTTGACCAGACTGGTCCAGAAGTAGAACCAGCCTAGGGATAGAGCGCAAGACTAAATGATGGAATGGTGTGAATTTAAAAAGTAGTTCTCTATAATAGCAAGTCCATTATATGTTAGACCGGTTCAAAAACATATAGGGGTACAAAGCTGTTTGATTTGAATTTAACGACAAACTACCAAAAACGTAAATCGGTTTGAATCATTTCAAAAGAGAATTAGATCCATTTTTTTAATTGCTTTACTGTAGGTTGTCCTAACTGGTTTCGTTTAACAAACCTAAATATGGAAGTAACAAATTTCATGAAAATAAATGAACCATGCGTGAATCGAACACGCAACCTTCTGATCTGGAGTCAGACGCTCTACCATTGCGCCACAGATCCTGATGCCCCACTATATATATGGATATGAATGTTTATGAATCAGTTTGTGGTTGAAACGGTTTTGAGCTGAACTAAAACTGTTTAAAGCAATTCAATATCTTTTCGTCTCACTAAAAGATCTAATCTATTCGACATGTAAGAAAGTGGTATACTTAGAACCCGTCCGAACTCGTTTGGTCTATTAGGTTTATGAAAAAAATATTTCGCATCATTTTGGACGAAAAGTTGTACTAAACTGGTCCAAAAGGCAAGACACCCTTATATTTACGCCACAGAACCTAGCACCCTAATAGATATGGATAGGCTTGTTCATGAACCGATTCAGGCTCGAAACGGTTCAAAACTAACGTAAATCTGTTTAAAGGCAATTCTGTTTGTTTTTGCCTCACTAAAAGAACTGGTATAGTCAATGCATAAAAAACAGGTCTACTTAAAATCGGTTCGAACTCGTTTGGTCACCATATTTATTAAAGAGTATTGTTTAGTACAGACCAAAAGCTAGACTACACTCATCCAAAAGTAGAAATGGTATGGGGGAGTTAGCGTCTGAGTACATAATGGGAGGGTGTAGAATGAAAATGATATCTCCATAGCAATAGATAGTAAAGTAGAGGCTAGAACGGTTCAAACAAAGACAGGGGTTCAAATATGTTTGATTTTAATTGAAGTATAAACTAGAACCGAAAAACAAATTGGTTTGAATTGCTTCATAAGTGAATTAAACCCATTTTTTGATTTGCTTTACTTTAGTTTGGCCAAACCGGTTTTCTTTTAACAAACCTAGGTATGGAAGTAACAATTTTCATGGAAAAAAAATAAACCTGACGTGAATGTTACACGATACCTTCTAATCTGGAGTAAGACGCGCTACCATTGAGCCACATATCCTACTTGCCTAATTGATATGTATAGGCTTGTTCATGAATTGGTTCGGTGTCGAGCCGATTATGAAATGAACTAAAACAGTATAAAGCAATACCATATATTTGTTTCTCACTTAAAGAACTGGTCTATTTAACACATAAAATCTGGTTTGGTTAGAACCGGTTCGAACTTGTTTGGTGTATTATCTTTGTTGAAAAGAATTTGGCTTTAGTCCGAACAAAAAGTTGGACTAGACTGGTCCAAAAGTAGAACTAGTATTGGGGAACGAAACGTTGGACTAGACTGGTCCAAAAGTAGACCTGGTCTTGGGGAGTGAGTGCATGCCTTTATTAGGGGAGTCTGCGAATGAAAATGAGATCTCTGTAATAGTAGGAAAATTAAAAGTTAGAGCAATTCAAAGAATATATTGGTTCGAAGCGGTTTCATTTGAATTTAAGTATAAAATAGTACCAAAAAACAAATCGGTTTGAACAGCTTTAAAAGTGCATTAAACCCATTTTTTTTTGGCCTTAGTTTAGCCGTAACAAGTTTGATTGTGAAACTACCTCGGCCAAACCAGTTTCTTTTAACAAACCTAGATATGAAGGTAACAACTGTCATGAAAAAAAGATGAACTTGACATGAATTGAATGCTCAACCTTCTAATCTGGAGTCCGACGCGCTACCTTTATTCCACAAATCATAGTACCCTAATAGATTTGGATAGGCTAGTTCATGTTCCTATTCATGGTCTAACCGATTCTTAACTGAACTAAATATGTCTAAAGCAATCCGGTATCTTTTTGTCTCACTAAAATAAGTGGTCTATTCAACACATAAAACACTGGTCTGGTTTGATCCAGTTCGAACTCGTTTGGTCTATTCTCCTTGCTAAGAAGAGATTTGGTTATAGTCCGGACGAAAAGCTTGACCAGACTGGTCCAGAAGTAGAACCAGCCTAGGGATAGAGCGCAAGACTAAATGATGGAATGGTGTGAATTTAAAAAGTAGTTCTCTATAATAGCAAGTCCATTATATGTTAGACCGGTTCAAAAACATATAGGGGTACAAAGCTGTTTGATTTGAATTTAACGACAAACTACCAAAAACGTAAATCGGTTTGAATCATTTCAAAAGAGAATTAGATCCATTTTTTTAATTGCTTTACTGTAGGTTGTCCTAACTGGTTTCGTTTAACAAACCTAAATATGGAAGTAACAAATTTCATGAAAATAAATGAACCATGCGTGAATCGAACACGCAACCTTCTGATCTGGAGTCAGACGCTCTACCATTGCGCCACAGATCCTGATGCCCCACTATATATATGGATATGAATGTTTATGAATCAGTTTGTGGTTGAAACGGTTTTGAGCTGAACTAAAACTGTTTAAAGCAATTCAATATCTTTTCGTCTCACTAAAAGATCTAATCTATTCGACATGTAAGAAAGTGGTATACTTAGAACCCGTCCGAACTCGTTTGGTCTATTAGGTTTATGAAAAAAATATTTCGCATCATTTTGGACGAAAAGTTGTACTAAACTGGTCCAAAAGGCAAGACACCCTTATATTTACGCCACAGAACCTAGCACCCTAATAGATATGGATAGGCTTGTTCATGAACCGATTCAGGCTCGAAACGGTTCAAAACTAACGTAAATCTGTTTAAAGGCAATTCTGTTTGTTTTTGCCTCACTAAAAGAACTGGTATAGTCAATGCATAAAAAACAGGTCTACTTAAAATCGGTTCGAACTCGTTTGGTCACCATATTTATTAAAGAGTATTGTTTAGTACAGACCAAAAGCTAGACTACACTCATCCAAAAGTAGAAATGGTATGGGGGAGTGAGCGTCTGAGTACATAATGGGAGGGTGTAGAATGAAAATGATATCTCCATAGCAATAGATAGTAAAGTAGAGGCTAGAACGGTTCAAACAAAGACAGGGGTTCAAATATGTTTGATTTTAATTGAAGTTTAAACTAGAACCGAAAAACAAATTGGTTTGAATTGCTTCATAAGTGAATTAAACCCATTTTTTGATTTGCTTTACTTTAGTTTGGCCAAACCGGTTTTCTTTTAACAAACCTAGGTATGGAAGTAACAATTTTCATGGAAAAAAAATAAACCTGACGTGAATGTTACACGATACCTTCTAATCTGGAGTAAGACGCGCTACCATTGAGCCACATATCCTACTTGCCTAATTGATATGTATAGGCTTGTTCATGAATTGGTTCGGTGTCGAGCCGATTATGAAATGAACTAAAACAGTATAAAGCAATGCCATATATTTGTTTCTCACTTAAAGAACTGGTCTATTTAACACATAAAATCTGGTTTGGTTAGAACCGGTTCGAACTTGTTTGGTGTATTATCTTTGTTGAAAAGAATTTGGCTTTAGTCCGAACAAAAAGTTGGACTAGACTGGTCCAAAAGTAGAACTAGTATTGGGGAACGAAACGTTGGACTAGACTGGTCCAAAAGTAGACCTGGTCTTGGGGAGTGAGTGCATGCCTTTATTAGGGGAGTCTGCGAATGAAAATGAGATCTCTGTAATAGTAGGAAAATTAAAAGTTAGAGCAATTCAAAGAATATATTGGTTCGAAGCGGTTTCATTTGAATTTAAGTATAAAATAGTACCAAAAAACAAATCGGTTTGAACAGCTTTAAAAGTGCATTAAACCCATTTTTTTTTTGCCTTAGTTTAGCCGTAACAAGTTTGATTGTGAAACTACCTCGGCCAAACCAGTTTCTTTTAACAAACCTAGATATGAAGGTAACAACTGTCATGAAAAAAAGATGAACTTGACATGAATTGAATGCTCAACCTTCTAATCTGGAGTCCGACGCGCTACCTTTATTCCACAAATCATAGTACCCTAATAGATTTGGATAGGCTAGTTCATGTTCCTATTCATGGTCTAACCGATTCTTAACTGAACTAAATATGTCTAAAGCAATCCGGTATCTTTTTGTCTCACTAAAATAAGTGGTCTATTCAACACATAAAACACTGGTCTGGTTTGATCCAGTTCGAACTCGTTTGGTCTATTCTCCTTGCTAAGAAGAGATTTGGTTATAGTCCGGACGAAAAGCTTGACCAGACTGGTCCAGAAGTAGAACCAGCCTAGGGATAGAGCGCAAGACTAAATGATGGAATGGTGTGAATTTAAAAAGTAGTTCTCTATAATAGCAAGTCCATTATATGTTAGACCGGTTCAAAAACATATAGGGGTACAAAGCTGTTTGATTTGAATTTAACGACAAACTACCAAAAACGTAAATCGGTTTGAATCATTTCAAAAGAGAATTAGATCCATTTTTTTAATTGCTTTACTGTAGGTTGTCCTAACTGGTTTCGTTTAACAAACCTAAATAGGGAAGTAACAAATTTCATGAAAATAAATGAACCATGCGTGAATCGAACACGCAACCTTCTGATCTGGAGTCAGACGCTCTACCATTGCGCCACAGATCCTGATGCCCCACTATATATATGGATATGAATGTTTATGAATCAGTTTGTGGTTGAAACGGTTTTGAGCTGAACTAAAACTGTTTAAAGCAATTCAATATCTTTTCGTCTCACTAAAAGATCTAATCTATTCGACATGTAAGAAAGTGGTATACTTAGAACCCGTCCGAACTCGTTTGGTCTATTAGGTTTATGAAAAAAATATTTCGCATCATTTTGGACGAAAAGTTGTACTAAACTGGTCCAAAAGGCAAGACACCCTTATATTTACGCCACAGAACCTAGCACCCTAATAGATATGGATAGGCTTGTTCATGAACAGATTCAGGCTCGAAACGGTTCAAAACTAACGTAAATCTGTTTAAAGGCAATTCTGTTTGTTTTTGCCTCACTAAAAGAACTGGTATAGTCAATGCATAAAAAACAGGTCTACTTAAAATCGGTTCGAACTCGTTTGGTCACCATATTTATTAAAGAGTATTGTTTAGTACAGACCAAAAGCTAGACTACACTCATCCAAAAGTAGAAATGGTATGGGGGAGTGAGCGTCTGAGTACATAATGGGAGGGTGTAGAATGAAAATGATATCTCCATAGCAATAGATAGTAAAGTAGAGGCTAGAACGGTTCAAACAAAGACAGGGGTTCAAATATGTTTGATTTTAATTGAAGTATAAACTAGAACCGAAAAACAAATTGGTTTGAATTGCTTCATAAGTGAATTAAACCCATTTTTTGATTTGCTTTACTTTAGTTTGGCCAAACCGGTTTTCTTTTAACAAACCTAGGTATGGAAGTAACAATTTTCATGGAAAAAAAATAAACCTGACGTGAATGTTACACGATACCTTCTAATCTGGAGTAAGACGCGCTACCATTGAGCCACATATCCTACTTGCCTAATTGATATGTATAGGCTTGTTCATGAATTGGTTCGGTGTCGAGCCGATTATGAAATGAACTAAAACAGTATAAAGCAATACCATATATTTGTTTCTCACTTAAAGAACTGGTCTATTTAACACATAAAATCTGGTTTGGTTAGAACCGGTTCGAACTTGTTTGGTGTATTATCTTTGTTGAAAAGAATTTGGCTTTAGTCCGAACAAAAAGTTGGACTAGACTGGTCCAAAAGTAGAACTAGTATTGGGGAACGAAACGTTGGACTAGACTGGTCCAAAAGTAGACCTGGTCTTGGGGAGTGAGTGCATGCCTTTATTAGGGGAGTCTGCGAATGAAAATGAGATCTCTGTAATAGTAGGAAAATTAAAAGTTAGAGCAATTCAAAGAATATATTGGTTCGAAGCGGTTTCATTTGAATTTAAGTATAAAATAGTACCAAAAAACAAATCGGTTTGAACAGCTTTAAAAGTGCATTAAACCCATTTTTTTTTTGCCTTAGTTTAGCCGTAACAAGTTTGATTGTGAAACTACCTCGGCCAAACCAGTTTCTTTTAACAAACCTAGATATGAAGGTAACAACTGTCATGAAAAAAAGATGAACTTGACATGAATTGAATGCTCAACCTTCTAATCTGGAGTCCGACGCGCTACCTTTATTCCACAAATCATAGTACCCTAATAGATTTGGATAGGCTAGTTCATGTTCCTATTCATGGTCTAACCGATTCTTAACTGAACTAAATATGTCTAAAGCAATCCGGTATCTTTTTGTCTCACTAAAATAAGTGGTCTATTCAACACATAAAACACTGGTCTGGTTTGATCCAGTTCGAACTCGTTTGGTCTATTCTCCTTGCTAAGAAGAGATTTGGTTATAGTCCGGACGAAAAGCTTGACCAGACTGGTCCAGAAGTAGAACCAGCCTAGGGATAGAGCGCAAGACTAAATGATGGAATGGTGTGAATTTAAAAAGTAGTTCTCTATAATAGCAAGTCCATTATATGTTAGACCGGTTCAAAAACATATAGGGGTACAAAGCTGTTTGATTTGAATTTAACGACAAACTACCAAAAACGTAAATCGGTTTGAATCATTTCAAAAGAGAATTAGATCCATTTTTTTAATTGCTTTACTGTAGGTTGTCCTAACTGGTTTCGTTTAACAAACCTAAATAGGGAAGTAACAAATTTCATGAAAATAAATGAACCATGCGTGAATCGAACACGCAACCTTCTGATCTGGAGTCAGACGCTCTACCATTGCGCCACAGATCCTGATGCCCCACTATATATATGGATATGAATGTTTATGAATCAGTTTGTGGTTGAAACGGTTTTGAGCTGAACTAAAACTGTTTAAAGCAATTCAATATCTTTTCGTCTCACTAAAAGATCTAATCTATTCGACATGTAAGAAAGTGGTATACTTAGAACCCGTCCGAACTCGTTTGGTCTATTAGGTTTATGAAAAAAATATTTCGCATCATTTTGGACGAAAAGTTGTACTAAACTGGTCCAAAAGGCAAGACACCCTTATATTTACGCCACAGAACCTAGCACCCTAATAGATATGGATAGGCTTGTTCATGAACCGATTCAGGCTCGAAACGGTTCAAAACTAACGTAAATCTGTTTAAAGGCAATTCTGTTTGTTTTTGCCTCACTAAAAGAACTGGTATAGTCAATGCATAAAAAACAGGTCTACTTAAAATCGGTTCGAACTCGTTTGGTCACCATATTTATTAAAGAGTATTGTTTAGTACAGACCAAAAGCTAGACTACACTCATCCAAAAGTAGAAATGGTATGGGGGAGTGAGCGTCTGAGTACATAATGGGAGGGTGTAGAATGAAAATGATATCTCCATAGCAATAGATAGTAAAGTAGAGGCTAGAACGGTTCAAACAAAGACAGGGGTTCAAATATGTTTGATTTTAATTGAAGTATAAACTAGAACCGAAAAACAAATTGGTTTGAATTGCTTCATAAGTGAATTAAACCCATTTTTTTATTTGCTTTACTTTAGTTTGGCCAAACCGGTTTTCTTTTAACAAACCTAGGTATGGAAGTAACAATTTTCATGGAAAAAAAATAAACCTGACGTGAATGTTACACGATACCTTCTAATCTGGAGTAAGACGCGCTACCATTGAGCCACATATCCTACTTGCCTAATTGATATGTATAGGCTTGTTCATGAATTGGTTCGGTGTCGAGCCGATTATGAAATGAACTAAAACAGTATAAAGCAATACCATATATTTGTTTCTCACTTAAAGAACTGGTCTATTTAACACATAAAATCTGGTTTGGTTAGAACCGGTTCGAACTTGTTTGGTGTATTATCTTTGTTGAAAAGAATTTGGCTTTAGTCCGAACAAAAAGTTGGACTAGACTGGTCCAAAAGTAGAACTAGTATTGGGGAACGAAACGTTGGACTAGACTGGTCCAAAAGTAGACCTGGTCTTGGGGAGTGAGTGCATGCCTTTATTAGGGGAGTCTGCGAATGAAAATGAGATCTCTGTAATAGTAGGAAAATTAAAAGTTAGAGCAATTCAAAGAATATATTGGTTCGAAGCGGTTTCATTTGAATTTAAGTATAAAATAGTACCAAAAAACAAATCGGTTTGAACAGCTTTAAAAGTGCATTAAACCCATTTTTTTTTTGCCTTAGTTTAGCCGTAACAAGTTTGATTGTGAAACTACCTCGGCCAAACCAGTTTCTTTTAACAAACCTAGATATGAAGGTAACAACTGTCATGAAAAAAAGATGAACTTGACATGAATTGAATGCTCAACCTTCTAATCTGGAGTCCGACGCGCTACCTTTATTCCACAAATCATAGTACCCTAATAGATTTGGATAGGCTAGTTCATGTTCCTATTCATGGTCTAACCGATTCTTAACTGAACTAAATATGTCTAAAGCAATCCGGTATCTTTTTGTCTCACTAAAATAAGTGGTCTATTCAACACATAAAACACTGGTCTGGTTTGATCCAGTTCGAACTCGTTTGGTCTATTCTCCTTGCTAAGAAGAGATTTGGTTATAGTCCGGACGAAAAGCTTGACCAGACTGGTCCAGAAGTAGAACCAGCCTAGGGATAGAGCGCAAGACTAAATGATGGAATGGTGTGAATTTAAAAAGTAGTTCTCTATAATAGCAAGTCCATTATATGTTAGACCGGTTCAAAAACATATAGGGGTACAAAGCTGTTTAATTTGAATTTAACGACAAACTACCAAAAACGTAAATCGGTTTGAATCATTTCAAAAGAGAATTAGATCCATTTTTTTAATTGCTTTACTGTAGGTTGTCCTAACTGGTTTCGTTTAACAAACCTAAATAGGGAAGTAACAAATTTCATGAAAATAAATGAACCATGCGTGAATCGAACACGCAACCTTCTGATCTGGAGTCAGACGCTCTACCATTGCGCCACAGATCCTGATGCCCCACTATATATATGGATATGAATGTTTATGAATCAGTTTGTGGTTGAAACGGTTTTGAGCTGAACTAAAACTGTTTAAAGCAATTCAATATCTTTTCGTCTCACTAAAAGATCTAATCTATTCGACATGTAAGAAAGTGGTATACTTAGAACCCGTCCGAACTCGTTTGGTCTATTAGGTTTATGAAAAAAATATTTCGCATCATTTTGGACGAAAAGTTGTACTAAACTGGTCCAAAAGGCAAGACACCCTTATATTTACGCCACAGAACCTAGCACCCTAATAGATATGGATAGGCTTGTTCATGAACCGATTCAGGCTCGAAACGGTTCAAAACTAACGTAAATCTGTTTAAAGGCAATTCTGTTTGTTTTTGCCTCACTAAAAGAACTGGTATAGTCAATGCATAAAAAACAGGTCTACTTAAAATCGGTTCGAACTCGTTTGGTCACCATATTTATTAAAGAGTATTGTTTAGTACAGACCAAAAGCTAGACTACACTCATCCAAAAGTAGAAATGGTATGGGGGAGTGAGCGTCTGAGTACATAATGGGAGGGTGTAGAATGAAAATGATATCTCCATAGCAATAGATAGTAAAGTAGAGGCTAGAACGGTTCAAACAAAGACAGGGGTTCAAATATGTTTGATTTTAATTGAAGTATAAACTAGAACCGAAAAACAAATTGGTTTGAATTGCTTCATAAGTGAATTAAACCCATTTTTTGATTTGCTTTACTTTAGTTTGGCCAAACCGGTTTTCTTTTAACAAACCTAGGTATGGAAGTAACAATTTTCATGGAAAAAAAATAAACCTGACGTGAATGTTACACGATACCTTCTAATCTGGAGTAAGACGCGCTACCATTGAGCCACATATCCTACTTGCCTAATTGATATGTATAGGCTTGTTCATGAATTGGTTCGGTGTCGAGCCGATTATGAAATGAACTAAAACAGTATAAAGCAATACCATATATTTGTTTCTCACTTAAAGAACTGGTCTATTTAACACATAAAATCTGGTTTGGTTAGAACCGGTTCGAACTTGTTTGGTGTATTATCTTTGTTGAAAAGAATTTGGCTTTAGTCCGAACAAAAAGTTGGACTAGACTGGTCCAAAAGTAGAACTAGTATTGGGGAACGAAACGTTGGACTAGACTGGGCCAAAAGTAGACCTGGTCTTGGGGAGTGAGTGCATGCCTTTATTAGGGGAGTCTGCGAATGAAAATGAGATCTCTGTAATAGTAGGAAAATTAAAAGTTAGAGCAATTCAAAGAATATATTGGTTCGAAGCGGTTTCATTTGAATTTAAGTATAAAATAGTACCAAAAAACAAATCGGTTTGAACAGCTTTAAAAGTGCATTAAACCCATTTTTTTTTTGCCTTAGTTTAGCCGTAACAAGTTTGATTGTGAAACTACCTCGGCCAAACCAGTTTCTTTTAACAAACCTAGATATGAAGGTAACAACTGTCATGAAAAAAAGATGAACTTGACATGAATTGAATGCTCAACCTTCTAATCTGGAGTCCGACGCGCTACCTTTATTCCACAAATCATAGTACCCTAATAGATTTGGATAGGCTAGTTCATGTTCCTATTCATGGTCTAACCGATTCTTAACTGAACTAAATATGTCTAAAGCAATCCGGTATCTTTTTGTCTCACTAAAATAAGTGGTCTATTCAACACATAAAACACTGGTCTGGTTTGATCCAGTTCGAACTCGTTTGGTCTATTCTCCTTGCTAAGAAGAGATTTGGTTATAGTCCGGACGAAAAGCTTGACCAGACTGGTCCAGAAGTAGAACCAGCCTAGGGATAGAGCGCAAGACTAAATGATGGAATGGTGTGAATTTAAAAAGTAGTTCTCTATAATAGCAAGTCCATTATATGTTAGACCGGTTCAAAAACATATAGGGGTACAAAGCTGTTTGATTTGAATTTAACGACAAACTACCAAAAACGTAAATCGGTTTGAATCATTTCAAAAGAGAATTAGATCCATTTTTTTAATTGCTTTACTGTAGGTTGTCCTAACTGGTTTCGTTTAACAAACCTAAATATGGAAGTAACAAATTTCATGAAAATAAATGAACCATGCGTGAATCGAACACGCAACCTTCTGATCTGGAGTCAGACGCTCTACCATTGCGCCACAGATCCTGATGCCCCACTATATATATGGATATGAATGTTTATGAATCAGTTTGTGGTTGAAACGGTTTTGAGCTGAACTAAAACTGTTTAAAGCAATTCAATATCTTTTCGTCTCACTAAAAGATCTAATCTATTCGACATGTAAGAAAGTGGTATACTTAGAACCCGTCCGAACTCGTTTGGTCTATTAGGTTTATGAAAAAAATATTTCGCATCATTTTGGACGAAAAGTTGTACTAAACTGGTCCAAAAGGCAAGACACCCTTATATTTACGCCACAGAACCTAGTACCCTAATAGATATGGATAGGCTTGTTCATGAACCGATTCAGGCTCGAAATGGTTCAAAACTAACGTAAATCTGTTTAAAGGCAATTCTGTTTGTTTTTGCCACACTAAAAGAACTGGTCTAGTCAATGCATAAAAAACAGGTCTACTTAAAATCGGTTCGAACTCGTTTGGTCACCATATTTATTAACGAGTATTGTTTAGTACAGACCAAAAGCTAGACTACACTCATCCAAAAGTAGAAATGGTATGGGGGAGTGAGCGTCTGAGTACATAATGGGAGGGTGTAGAATGAAAATGATATCTCCATAGCAATAGATAGTAAAGTAGAGGCTAGAACGGTTCAAACAAAGACAGGGGTTCAAATATGTTTGATTTTAATTGAAGTATAAACTAGAACCGAAAAACAAATTGGTTTGAATTGCTTCATAAGTGAATTAAACCCATTTTTTGATTTGCTTTACTTTAGTTTGGCCAAACCGGTTTTCTTTTAACAAACCTAGGTATGGAAGTAACAATTTTCATGGAAAAAAAATAAACCTGACGTGAATGTTACACGATACCTTCTAATCTGGAGTAAGACGCGCTACCATTGAGCCACATATCCTACTTGCCTAATTGATATGTATAGGCTTGTTCATGAATTGGTTCGGTGTCGAGCCGATTATGAAATGAACTAAAACAGTATAAAGCAATGCCATATATTTGTTTCTCACTTAAAGAACTGGTCTATTTAACACATAAAATCTGGTTTGGTTAGAACCGGTTCGAACTTGTTTGGTGTATTATCTTTGTTGAAAAGAATTTGGCTTTAGTCCGAACAAAAAGTTGGACTAGACTGGTCCAAAAGTAGAACTAGTATTGGGGAACGAAACGTTGGACTAGACTGGGCCAAAAGTAGACCTGGTCTTGGGGAGTGAGTGCATGCCTTTATTAGGGGAGTCTGCGAATGAAAATGAGATCTCTGTAATAGTAGGAAAATTAAAAGTTAGAGCAATTCAAAGAATATATTGGTTCGAAGCGGTTTCATTTGAATTTAAGTATAAAATAGTACCAAAAAACAAATCGGTTTGAACAGCTTTAAAAGTGCATTAAACCCATTTTTTTTTTGCCTTAGTTTAGCCGTAACAAGTTTGATTGTGAAACTACCTCGGCCAAACCAGTTTCTTTTAACAAACCTAGATATGAAGGTAACAACTGTCATGAAAAAAAGATGAACTTGACATGAATTGAATGCTCAACCTTCTAATCTGGAGTCCGACGCGCTACCTTTATTCCACAAATCATAGTACCCTAATAGATTTGGATAGGCTAGTTCATGTTCCTATTCATGGTCTAACCGATTCTTAACTGAACTAAATATGTCTAAAGCAATCCGGTATCTTTTTGTCTCACTAAAATAAGTGGTCTATTCAACACATAAAACACTGGTCTGGTTTGATCCAGTTCGAACTCGTTTGGTCTATTCTCCTTGCTAAGAAGAGATTTGGTTATAGTCCGGACGAAAAGCTTGACCAGACTGGTCCAGAAGTAGAACCAGCCTAGGGATAGAGCGCAAGACTAAATGATGGAATGGTGTGAATTTAAAAAGTAGTTCTCTATAATAGCAAGTCCATTATATGTTAGACCGGTTCAAAAACATATAGGCGTACAAAGCTGTTTGATTTGAATTTAACGACAAACTACCAAAAACGTAAATCGGTTTGAATCATTTCAAAAGAGAATTAGATCCATTTTTTTAATTGCTTTACTGTAGGTTGTCCTAACTGGTTTCGTTTAACAAACCTAAATATGGAAGTAACAAATTTCATGAAAATAAATGAACCATGCGTGAATCGAACACGCAACCTTCTGATCTGGAGTCAGACGCTCTACCATTGCGCCACAGATCCTGATGCCCCACTATATATATGGATATGAATGTTTATGAATCAGTTTGTGGTTGAAACGGTTTTGAGCTGAACTAAAACTGTTTAAAGCAATTCAATATCTTTTCGTCTCACTAAAAGATCTAATCTATTCGACATGTAAGAAAGTGGTATACTTAGAACCCGTCCGAACTCGTTTGGTCTATTAGGTTTATGAAAAAAATATTTCGCATCATTTTGGACGAAAAGTTGTACTAAACTGGTCCAAAAGGCAAGACACCCTTATATTTACGCCACAGAACCTAGCACCCTAATAGATATGGATAGGCTTGTTCATGAACCGATTCAGGCTCGAAACGGTTCAAAACTAACGTAAATCTGTTTAAAGGCAATTCTGTTTGTTTTTGCCTCACTAAAAGAACTGGTATAGTCAATGCATAAAAAACAGGTCTACTTAAAATCGGTTCGAACTCGTTTGGTCACCATATTTATTAAAGAGTATTGTTTAGTACAGACCAAAAGCTAGACTACACTCATCCAAAAGTAGAAATGGTATGGGGGAGTGAGCGTCTGAGTACATAATGGGAGGGTGTAGAATGAAAATGATATCTCCATAGCAATAGATAGTAAAGTAGAGGCTAGAACGGTTCAAACAAAGACAGGGGTTCAAATATGTTTGATTTTAATTGAAGTATAAACTAGAACCGAAAAACAAATTGGTTTGAATTGCTTCATAAGTGAATTAAACCCATTTTTTGATTTGCTTTACTTTAGTTTGGCCAAACCGGTTTTCTTTTAACAAACCTAGGTATGGAAGTAACAATTTTCATGGAAAAAAAATAAACCTGACGTGAATGTTACACGATACCTTCTAATCTGGAGTAAGACGCGCTACCATTGAGCCACATATCCTACTTGCCTAATTGATATGTATAGGCTTGTTCATGAATTGGTTCGGTGTCGAGCCGATTATGAAATGAACTAAAACAGTATAAAGCAATGCCATATATTTGTTTCTCACTTAAAGAACTGGTCTATTTAACACATAAAATCTGGTTTGGTTAGAACCGGTTCGAACTTGTTTGGTGTATTATCTTTGTTGAAAAGAATTTGGCTTTAGTCCGAACAAAAAGTTGGACTAGACTGGTCCAAAAGTAGAACTAGTATTGGGGAACGAAACGTTGGACTAGACTGGGCCAAAAGTAGACCTGGTCTTGGGGAGTGAGTGCATGCCTTTATTAGGGGAGTCTGCGAATGAAAATGAGATCTCTGTAATAGTAGGAAAATTAAAAGTTAGAGCAATTCAAAGAATATATTGGTTCGAAGCGGTTTCATTTGAATTTAAGTATAAAATAGTACCAAAAAACAAATCGGTTTGAACAGCTTTAAAAGTGCATTAAACCCATTTTTTTTTTGCCTTAGTTTAGCCGTAACAAGTTTGATTGTGAAACTACCTCGGCCAAACCAGTTTCTTTTAACAAACCTAGATATGAAGGTAACAACTGTCATGAAAAAAAGATGAACTTGACATGAATTGAATGCTCAACCTTCTAATCTGGAGTCCGACGCGCTACCTTTATTCCACAAATCATAGTACCCTAATAGATTTGGATAGGCTAGTTCATGTTCCTATTCATGGTCTAACCGATTCTTAACTGAACTAAATATGTCTAAAGCAATCCGGTATCTTTTTGTCTCACTAAAATAAGTGGTCTATTCAACACATAAAACACTGGTCTGGTTTGATCCAGTTCGAACTCGTTTGGTCTATTCTCCTTGCTAAGAAGAGATTTGGTTATAGTCCGGACGAAAAGCTTGACCAGACTGGTCCAGAAGTAGAACCAGCCTAGGGATAGAGCGCAAGACTAAATGATGGAATGGTGTGAATTTAAAAAGTAGTTCTCTATAATAGCAAGTCCATTATATGTTAGACCGGTTCAAAAACATATAGGGGTACGAAGCTGTTTGATTTGAATTTAACGACAAACTACCAAAAACGTAAATCGGTTTGAATCATTTCAAAAGAGAATTAGATCCATTTTTTTAATTGCTTTACTGTAGGTTGTCCTAACTGGTTTCGTTTAACAAACCTAAATATGGAAGTAACAAATTTCATGAAAATAAATGAACCATGCGTGAATCGAACACGCAACCTTCTGATCTGGAGTCAGACGCTCTACCATTGCGCCACAGATCCTGATGCCCCACTATATATATGGATATGAATGTTTATGAATCAGTTTGTGGTTGAAACGGTTTTGAGCTGAACTAAAACTGTTTAAAGCAATTCAATATCTTTTCGTCTCACTAAAAGATCTAATCTATTCGACATGTAAGAAAGTGGTATACTTAGAACCCGTCCGAACTCGTTTGGTCTATTAGGTTTATGAAAAAAATATTTCGCATCATTTTGGACGAAAAGTTGTACTAAACTGGTCCAAAAGGCAAGACACCCTTATATTTACGCCACAGAACCTAGTACCCTAATAGATATGGATAGGCTTGTTCATGAACCGATTCAGGCTCGAAATGGTTCAAAACTAACGTAAATCTGTTTAAAGGCAATTCTGTTTGTTTTTGCCACACTAAAAGAACTGGTCTAGTCAATGCATAAAAAACAGGTCTACTTAAAATCGGTTCGAACTCGTTTGGTCACCATATTTATTAACGAGTATTGTTTAGTACAGACCAAAAGCTAGACTACACTCATCCAAAAGTAGAAATGGTATGGGGGAGTGAGCGTCTGAGTACATAATGGGAGGGTGTAGAATGAAAATGATATCTCCATAGCAATAGATAGTAAAGTAGAGGCTAGAACGGTTCAAACAAAGACAGGGGTTCAAATATGTTTGATTTTAATTGAAGTATAAACTAGAACCGAAAAACAAATTGGTTTGAATTGCTTCATAAGTGAATTAAACCCATTTTTTGATTTGCTTTACTTTAGTTTGGCCAAACCGGTTTTCTTTTAACAAACCTAGGTATGGAAGTAACAATTTTCATGGAAAAAAAATAAACCTGACGTGAATGTTACACGATACCTTCTAATCTGGAGTAAGACGCGCTACCATTGAGCCACATATCCTACTTGCCTAATTGATATGTATAGGCTTGTTCATGAATTGGTTCGGTGTCGAGCCGATTATGAAATGAACTAAAACAGTATAAAGCAATGCCATATATTTGTTTCTCACTTAAAGAACTGGTCTATTTAACACATAAAATCTGGTTTGGTTAGAACCGGTTCGAACTTGTTTGGTGTATTATCTTTGTTGAAAAGAATTTGGCTTTAGTCCGAACAAAAAGTTGGACTAGACTGGTCCAAAAGTAGAACTAGTATTGGGGAACGAAACGTTGGACTAGACTGGGCCAAAAGTAGACCTGGTCTTGGGGAGTGAGTGCATGCCTTTATTAGGGGAGTCTGCGAATGAAAATGAGATCTCTGTAATAGTAGGAAAATTAAAAGTTAGAGCAATTCAAAGAATATATTGGTTCGAAGCGGTTTCATTTGAATTTAAGTATAAAATAGTACCAAAAAACAAATCGGTTTGAACAGCTTTAAAAGTGCATTAAACCCATTTTTTTTTTGCCTTAGTTTAGCCGTAACAAGTTTGATTGTGAAACTACCTCGGCCAAACCAGTTTCTTTTAACAAACCTAGATATGAAGGTAACAACTGTCATGAAAAAAAGATGAACTTGACATGAATTGAATGCTCAACCTTCTAATCTGGAGTCCGACGCGCTACCTTTATTCCACAAATCATAGTACCCTAATAGATTTGGATAGGCTAGTTCATGTTCCTATTCATGGTCTAACCGATTCTTAACTGAACTAAATATGTCTAAAGCAATCCGGTATCTTTTTGTCTCACTAAAATAAGTGGTCTATTCAACACATAAAACACTGGTCTGGTTTGATCCAGTTCGAACTCGTTTGGTCTATTCTCCTTGCTAAGAAGAGATTTGGTTATAGTCCGGACGAAAAGCTTGACCAGACTGGTCCAGAAGTAGAACCAGCCTAGGGATAGAGCGCAAGACTAAATGATGGAATGGTGTGAATTTAAAAAGTAGTTCTCTATAATAGCAAGTCCATTATATGTTAGACCGGTTCAAAAACATATAGGGGTACAAAGCTGTTTGATTTGAATTTAACGACAAACTACCAAAAACGTAAATCGGTTTGAATCATTTCAAAAGAGAATTAGATCCATTTTTTTAATTGCTTTACTGTAGGTTGTCCTAACTGGTTTCGTTTAACAAACCTAAATATGGAAGTAACAAATTTCATGAAAATAAATGAACCATGCGTGAATCGAACACGCAACCTTCTGATCTGGAGTCAGACGCTCTACCATTGCGCCACAGATCCTGATGCCCCACTATATATATGGATATGAATGTTTATGAATCAGTTTGTGGTTGAAACGGTTTTGAGCTGAACTAAAACTGTTTAAAGCAATTCAATATCTTTTCGTCTCACTAAAAGATCTAATCTATTCGACATGTAAGAAAGTGGTATACTTAGAACCCGTCCGAACTCGTTTGGTCTATTAGGTTTATGAAAAAAATATTTCGCATCATTTTGGACGAAAAGTTGTACTAAACTGGTCCAAAAGGCAAGACACCCTTATATTTACGCCACAGAACCTAGTACCCTAATAGATATGGATAGGCTTGTTCATGAACCGATTCAGGCTCGAAATGGTTCAAAACTAACGTAAATCTGTTTAAAGGCAATTCTGTTTGTTTTTGCCACACTAAAAGAACTGGTCTAGTCAATGCATAAAAAACAGGTCTACTTAAAATCGGTTCGAACTCGTTTGGTCACCATATTTATTAACGAGTATTGTTTAGTACAGACCAAAAGCTAGACTACACTCATCCAAAAGTAGAAATGGTATGGGGGAGTGAGCGTCTGAGTACATAATGGGAGGGTGTAGAATGAAAATGATATCTCCATAGCAATAGATAGTAAAGTAGAGGCTAGAACGGTTCAAACAAAGACAGGGGTTCAAATATGTTTGATTTTAATTGAAGTATAAACTAGAACCGAAAAACAAATTGGTTTGAATTGCTTCATAAGTGAATTAAACCCATTTTTTGATTTGCTTTACTTTAGTTTGGCCAAACCGGTTTTCTTTTAACAAACCTAGGTATGGAAGTAACAATTTTCATGGAAAAAAAATAAACCTGACGTGAATGTTACACGATACCTTCTAATCTGGAGTAAGACGCGCTACCATTGAGCCACATATCCTACTTGCCTAATTGATATGTATAGGCTTGTTCATGAATTGGTTCGGTGTCGAGCCGATTATGAAATGAACTAAAACAGTATAAAGCAATGCCATATATTTGTTTCTCACTTAAAGAACTGGTCTATTTAACACATAAAATCTGGTTTGGTTAGAACCGGTTCGAACTTGTTTGGTGTATTATCTTTGTTGAAAAGAATTTGGCTTTAGTCCGAACAAAAAGTTGGACTAGACTGGTCCAAAAGTAGAACTAGTATTGGGGAACGAAACGTTGGACTAGACTGGGCCAAAAGTAGACCTGGTCTTGGGGAGTGAGTGCATGCCTTTATTAGGGGAGTCTGCGAATGAAAATGAGATCTCTGTAATAGTAGGAAAATTAAAAGTTAGAGCAATTCAAAGAATATATTGGTTCGAAGCGGTTTCATTTGAATTTAAGTATAAAATAGTACCAAAAAACAAATCGGTTTGAACAGCTTTAAAAGTGCATTAAACCCATTTTTTTTTTGCCTTAGTTTAGCCGTAACAAGTTTGATTGTGAAACTACCTCGGCCAAACCAGTTTCTTTTAACAAACCTAGATATGAAGGTAACAACTGTCATGAAAAAAAGATGAACTTGACATGAATTGAATGCTCAACCTTCTAATCTGGAGTCCGACGCGCTACCTTTATTCCACAAATCATAGTACCCTAATAGATTTGGATAGGCTAGTTCATGTTCCTATTCATGGTCTAACCGATTCTTAACTGAACTAAATATGTCTAAAGCAATCCGGTATCTTTTTGTCTCACTAAAATAAGTGGTCTATTCAACACATAAAACACTGGTCTGGTTTGATCCAGTTCGAACTCGTTTGGTCTATTCTCCTTGCTAAGAAGAGATTTGGTTATAGTCCGGACGAAAAGCTTGACCAGACTGGTCCAGAAGTAGAACCAGCCTAGGGATAGAGCGCAAGACTAAATGATGGAATGGTGTGAATTTAAAAAGTAGTTCTCTATAATAGCAAGTCCATTATATGTTAGACCGGTTCAAAAACATATAGGGGTACAAAGCTGTTTGATTTGAATTTAACGACAAACTACCAAAAACGTAAATCGGTTTGAATCATTTCAAAAGAGATTTAGATCCATTTTTTTAATTGCTTTACTGTAGGTTGTCCTAACTGGTTTCGTTTAACAAACCTAAATATGGAAGTAACAAATTTCATGAAAATAAATGAACCATGCGTGAATCGAACACGCAACCTTCTGATCTGGAGTCAGACGCTCTACCATTGCGCCACAGATCCTGATGCCCCACTATATATATGGATATGAATGTTTATGAATCAGTTTGTGGTTGAAACGGTTTTGAGCTGAACTAAAACTGTTTAAAGCAATTCAATATCTTTTCGTCTCACTAAAAGATCTAATCTATTCGTCATGTAAGAAAGTGGTATACTTAGAACCCGTCCGAACTCGTTTGGTCTATTAGGTTTATGAAAAAAATATTTCGCATCATTTTGGACGAAAAGTTGTACTAAACTGGTCCAAAAGGCAAGACACCCTTATATTTACGCCACAGAACCTAGTACCCTAATAGATATGGATAGGCTTGTTCATGAACCGATTCAGGCTCGAAATGGTTCAAAACTAACGTAAATCTGTTTAAAGGCAATTCTGTTTGTTTTTGCCACACTAAAAGAACTGGTCTAGTCAATGCATAAAAAACAGGTCTACTTAAAATCGGTTCGAACTCGTTTGGTCACCATATTTATTAAAGAGTATTGTTTAGTACAGACCAAAAGCTAGACTACACTCATCCAAAAGTAGAAATGGTATGGGGGAGTGAGCGTCTGAGTACATAATGGGAGGGTGTAGAATGAAAATGATATCTCCATAGCAATAGATAGTAAAGTAGAGGCTAGAACGGTTCAAACAAAGACAGGGGTTCAAATATGTTTGATTTTAATTGAAGTTTAAACTAGAACCAAAAAACAAATTGGTTTGAATTGCTTCATAAGTGAATTAAACCCATTTTTTGATTTTCTTTACTTTAGTTTGGCCAAACCGGTTTTCTTTTAACAAACCTAGGTATGGAAGTAACAATTTTCATGGAAAACAAATAAACCTGACGTGAATGTTACACGATACCTTCTAATCTGGAGTAAGACGCGCTACCATTGAGCCACATATCCTACTTGCCTAATTGATATGTATAGGCTTGTTCATGAATTGGTTCGGTGTCGAGCCGATTATGAAATGAACTAAAACAGTATAAAGCAATGCCATATATTTGTTTCTCACTTAAAGAACTGGTCTATTTAACACATAAAATCTGGTTTGGTTAGAACCGGTTCGAACTTGTTTGGTGTATTATCTTTGTTGAAAAGAATTTGGCTTTAGTCCGAACAAAAAGTTGGACTAGACTGGTCCAAAAGTAGAACTAGTATTGGGGAACGAAACGTTGGACTAGACTGGGCCAAAAGTAGACCTGGTCTTGGGGAGTGAGTGCATGCCTTTATTAGGGGAGTCTGCGAATGAAAATGAGATCTCTGTAATAGTAGGAAAATTAAAAGTTAGAGCAATTCAAAGAATATATTGGTTCGAAGCGGTTTCATTTGAATTTAAGTATAAAATAGTACCAAAAAACAAATCGGTTTGAACAGCTTTAAAAGTGCATTAAACCCATTTTTTTTTTGCCTTAGTTTAGCCGTAACAAGTTTGATTGTGAAACTACCTCGGCCAAACCAGTTTCTTTTAACAAACCTAGATATGAAGGTAACAACTGTCATGAAAAAAAGATGAACTTGACATGAATTGAATGCTCAACCTTCTAATCTGGAGTCCGACGCGCTACCTTTATTCCACAAATCATAGTACCCTAATAGATTTGGATAGGCTAGTTCATGTTCCTATTCATGGTCTAACCGATTCTTAACTGAACTAAATATGTCTAAAGCAATCCGGTATCTTTTTGTCTCACTAAAATAAGTGGTCTATTCAACACATAAAACACTGGTCTGGTTTGATCCAGTTCGAACTCGTTTGGTCTATTCTCCTTGCTAAGAAGAGATTTGGTTATAGTCCGGACGAAAAGCTTGACCAGACTGGTCCAGAAGTAGAACCAGCCTAGGGATAGAGCGCAAGACTAAATGATGGAATGGTGTGAATTTAAAAAGTAGTTCTCTATAATAGCAAGTCCATTATATGTTAGACCGGTTCAAAAACATATAGGGGTACAAAGCTGTTTGATTTGAATTTAACGACAAACTACCAAAAACGTAAATCGGTTTGAATCATTTCAAAAGAGAATTAGATCCATTTTTTTAATTGCTTTACTGTAGGTTGTCCTAACTGGTTTCGTTTAACAAACCTAAATATGGAAGTAACAAATTTCATGAAAATAAATGAACCATGCGTGAATCGAACACGCAACCTTCTGATCTGGAGTCAGACGCTCTACCATTGCGCCACAGATCCTGATGCCCCACTATATATATGGATATGAATGTTTATGAATCAGTTTGTGGTTGAAACGGTTTTGAGCTGAACTAAAACTGTTTAAAGCAATTCAATATCTTTTCGTCTCACTAAAAGATCTAATCTATTCGTCATGTAAGAAAGTGGTATACTTAGAACCCGTCCGAACTCGTTTGGTCTATTAGGTTTATGAAAAAAATATTTCGCATCATTTTGGACGAAAAGTTGTACTAAACTGGTCCAAAAGGCAAGACACCCTTATATTTACGCCACAGAACCTAGTACCCTAATAGATATGGATAGGCTTGTTCATGAACCGATTCAGGCTCGAAATGGTTCACAACTAACGTAAATCTGTTTAAAGGCAATTCTGTTTGTTTTTGCCACACTAAAAGAACTGGTCTAGTCAATGCATAAAAAACAGGTCTACTTAAAATCGGTTCGAACTCGTTTGGTCACCATATTTATTAAAGAGTATTGTTTAGTACAGACCAAAAGCTAGACTACACTCATCCAAAAGTAGAAATGGTATGGGGGAGTGAGCGTCTGAGTACATAATGGGAGGGTGTAGAATGAAAATGATATCTCCATAGCAATAGATAGTAAAGTAGAGGCTAGAACGGTTCAAACAAAGACAGGGGTTCAAATATGTTTGATTTTAATTGAAGTTTAAACTAGAACCAAAAAACAAATTGGTTTGAATTGCTTCATAAGTGAATTAAACCCATTTTTTGATTTGCTTTACTTTAGTTTGGCCAAACCGGTTTTCTTTTAACAAACCTAGGTATGGAAGTAACAATTTTCATGGAAAAAAAATAAACCTGACGTGAATGTTACACGATACCTTCTAATCTGGAGTAAGACGCGCTACCATTGAGCCACATATCCTACTTGCCTAATTGATATGTATAGGCTTGTTCATGAATTGGTTCGGTGTCGAGCCGATTATGAAATGAACTAAAACAGTATAAAGCAATGCCATATATTTGTTTCTCACTTAAAGAACTGGTCTATTTAACACATAAAATCTGGTTTGGTTAGAACCGGTTCGAACTTGTTTGGTGTATTATCTTTGTTGAAAAGAATTTGGCTTTAGTCCGAACAAAAAGTTGGACTAGACTGGTCCAAAAGTAGAACTAGTATTGGGGAACGAAACGTTGGACTAGACTGGGCCAAAAGTAGACCTGGTCTTGGGGAGTGAGTGCATGCCTTTATTAGGGGAGTCTGCGAATGAAAATGAGATCTCTGTAATAGTAGGAAAATTAAAAGTTAGAGCAATTCAAAGAATATATTGGTTCGAAGCGGTTTCATTTGAATTTAAGTATAAAATAGTACCAAAAAACAAATCGGTTTGAACAGCTTTAAAAGTGCATTAAACCCATTTTTTTTTTGCCTTAGTTTAGCCGTAACAAGTTTGATTGTGAAACTACCTCGGCCAAACCAGTTTCTTTTAACAAACCTAGATATGAAGGTAACAACTGTCATGAAAAAAAGATGAACTTGACATGAATTGAATGCTCAACCTTCTAATCTGGAGTCCGACGCGCTACCTTTATTCCACAAATCATAGTACCCTAATAGATTTGGATAGGCTAGTTCATGTTCCTATTCATGGTCTAACCGATTCTTAACTGAACTAAATATGTCTAAAGCAATCCGGTATCTTTTTGTCTCACTAAAATAAGTGGTCTATTCAACACATAAAACACTGGTCTGGTTTGATCCAGTTCGAACTCGTTTGGTCTATTCTCCTTGCTAAGAAGAGATTTGGTTATAGTCCGGACGAAAAGCTTGACCAGACTGGTCCAGAAGTAGAACCAGCCTAGGGATAGAGCGCAAGACTAAATGATGGAATGGTGTGAATTTAAAAAGTAGTTCTCTATAATAGCAAGTCCATTATATGTTAGACCGGTTCAAAAACATATAGGGGTACAAAGCTGTTTGATTTGAATTTAACGACAAACTACCAAAAACGTAAATCGGTTTGAATCATTTCAAAAGAGAATTAGATCCATTTTTTTAATTGCTTTACTGTAGGTTGTCCTAACTGGTTTCGTTTAACAAACCTAAATATGGAAGTAACAAATTTCATGAAAATAAATGAACCATGCGTGAATCGAACACGCAACCTTCTGATCTGGAGTCAGACGCTCTACCATTGCGCCACAGATCCTGATGCCCCACTATATATATGGATATGAATGTTTATGAATCAGTTTGTGGTTGAAACGGTTTTGAGCTGAACTAAAACTGTTTAAAGCAATTCAATATCTTTTCGTCTCACTAAAAGATCTAATCTATTCGTCATGTAAGAAAGTGGTATACTTAGAACCCGTCCGAACTCGTTTGGTCTATTAGGTTTATGAAAAAAATATTTCGCATCATTTTGGACGAAAAGTTGTACTAAACTGGTCCAAAAGGCAAGACACCCTTATATTTACGCCACAGAACCTAGTACCCTAATAGATATGGATAGGCTTGTTCATGAACCGATTCAGGCTCGAAATGGTTCACAACTAACGTAAATCTGTTTAAAGGCAATTCTGTTTGTTTTTGCCACACTAAAAGAACTGGTCTAGTCAATGCATAAAAAACAGGTCTACTTAAAATCGGTTCGAACTCGTTTGGTCACCATATTTATTAAAGAGTATTGTTTAGTACAGACCAAAAGCTAGACTACACTCATCCAAAAGTAGAAATGGTATGGGGGAGTGAGCGTCTGAGTACATAATGGGAGGGTGTAGAATGAAAA
Organism: Chamaenerion angustifolium; assembly: GCA_946814005.1. NCBI lineage: Eukaryota > Viridiplantae > Streptophyta > Magnoliopsida > Myrtales > Onagraceae > Chamaenerion > Chamaenerion angustifolium. The sequence goes on along the minus strand of OX328266.1, from coordinate 29,469,735 downwards.
TGATATCTCCATAGCAATAGATAGTAAAGTAGAGGCTAGAACGGTTCAAACAAAGACAGGGGTTCAAATATGTTTGATTTTAATTGAAGTTTAAACTAGAACCAAAAAACAAATTGGTTTGAATTGCTTCATAAGTGAATTAAACCCATTTTTTGATTTGCTTTACTTTAGTTTGGCCAAACCGGTTTTCTTTTAACAAACCTAGGTATGGAAGTAACAATTTTCATGGAAAAAAAATAAACCTGACGTGAATGTTACACGATACCTTCTAATCTGGAGTAAGACGCGCTACCATTGAGCCACATATCCTACTTGCCTAATTGATATGTATAGGCTTGTTCATGAATTGGTTCGGTGTCGAGCCGATTCTGAAATGAACTAAAACAGTATAAAGCAATGCCATATATTTGTTTCTCACTTAAAGAACTGGTCTATTTAACACATAAAATCTGGTTTGGTTAGAACCGGTTCGAACTTGTTTGGTGTATTATCTTTGTTGAAAAGAATTTGGCTTTAGTCCGAACAAAAAGTTGGACTAGACTGGTCCAAAAGTAGAACTAGTATTGGGGAACGAAACGTTGGACTAGACTGGGCCAAAAGTAGACCTGGTCTTGGGGAGTGAGTGCATGCCTTTATTAGGGGAGTCTGCGAATGAAAATGAGATCTCTGTAATAGTAGGAAAATTAAAAGTTAGAGCAATTCAAAGAATATATTGGTTCGAAGCGGTTTCATTTGAATTTAAGTATAAAATAGTACCAAAAAACAAATCGGTTTGAACAGCTTTAAAAGTGCATTAAACCCATTTTTTTTTTGCCTTAGTTTAGCCGTAACAAGTTTGATTGTGAAACTACCTCGGCCAAACCAGTTTCTTTTAACAAACCTAGATATGAAGGTAACAACTGTCATGAAAAAAAGATGAACTTGACATGAATTGAATGCTCAACCTTCTAATCTGGAGTCCGACGCGCTACCTTTATTCCACAAATCATAGTACCCTAATAGATTTGGATAGGCTAGTTCATGTTCCTATTCATGGTCTAACCGATTCTTAACTGAACTAAATATGTCTAAAGCAATCCGGTATCTTTTTGTCTCACTAAAATAAGTGGTCTATTCAACACATAAAACACTGGTCTGGTTTGATCCAGTTCGAACTCGTTTGGTCTATTCTCCTTGCTAAGAAGAGATTTGGTTATAGTCCGGACGAAAAGCTTGACCAGACTGGTCCAGAAGTAGAACCAGCCTAGGGATAGAGCGCAAGACTAAATGATGGAATGGTGTGAATTTAAAAAGTAGTTCTCTATAATAGCAAGTCCATTATATGTTAGACCGGTTCAAAAACATATAGGGGTACAAAGCTGTTTGATTTGAATTTAACGACAAACTACCAAACACGTAAATCGGTTTGAATCATTTCAAAAGAGAATTAGATCCATTTTTTTAATTGCTTTACTGTAGGTTGTCCTAACTGGTTTCGTTTAACAAACCTAAATATGGAAGTAACAAATTTCATGAAAATAAATGAACCATGCGTGAATCGAACACGCAACCTTCTGATCTGGAGTCAGACGCTCTACCATTGCGCCACAGATCCTGATGCCCCACTATATATATGGATATGAATGTTTATGAATCAGTTTGTGGTTGAAACGGTTTTGAGCTGAACTAAAACTGTTTAAAGCAATTCAATATCTTTTCGTCTCACTAAAAGATCTAATCTATTCGACATGTAAGAAAGTGGTATACTTAGAACCGGTCCGAACTCGTTTGGTCTATTAGGTTTATGAAAAAAATATGTCGCATCATTTTGGACGAAAAGTTGTACTAAACTGGTCCAAAAGGCAAGACACCCTTATATTTACGCCACAGAACCTAGCACCCTAATAGATATGGATAGGCTTGTTCATGAACCGATTCAGGCTCGAAACGGTTCAAAACTAACGTAAATCTGTTTAAAGGCAATTCTGTTTGTTTTTGCCTCACTAAAAGAACTGGTATAGTCAATGCATAAAAAACAGGTCTACTTAAAATCGGTTCGAACTCGTTTGGTCACCATATTTATTAAAGAGTATTGTTTAGTACAGACCAAAAGCTAGACTACACTCATCCAAAAGTAGAAATGGTATGGGGGAGTGAGCGTCTGAGTACATAATGGGAGGGTGTAGAATGAAAATGATATCTCCATAGCAATAGATAGTAAAGTAGAGGCTAGAACGGTTCAAACAAAGACAGGGGTTCAAATATGTTTGATTTTAATTGAAGTTTAAACTAGAACCAAAAAACAAATTGGTTTGAATTGCTTCATAAGTGAATTAAACCCATTTTTTGATTTGCTTTACTTTAGTTTGGCCAAACCGGTTTTCTTTTAACAAACCTAGGTATGGAAGTAACAATTTTCATGGAAAAAAAATAAACCTGACGTGAATGTTACACGATACCTTCTAATCTGGAGTAAGACGCGCTACCATTGAGCCACATATCCTACTTGCCTAATTGATATGTATAGGCTTGTTCATGAATTGGTTCGGTGTCGAGCCGATTCTGAAATGAACTAAAACAGTATAAAGCAATGCCATATATTTGTTTCTCACTTAAAGAACTGGTCTATTTAACACATAAAATCTGGTTTGGTTAGAACCGGTTCGAACTTGTTTGGTGTATTATCTTTGTTGAAAAGAATTTGGCTTTAGTCCGAACAAAAAGCTGGACTAGACTGGTCCAAAAGTAGAACTAGTATTGGGGAACGAAACGTTGGACTAGACTGGTCCAAAAGTAGACCTGGCCTTGGGGAGTGAGTGCATGCCTTTATTAGGGGAGTCTGCGAATGAAAATGAGATCTCTGTAATAGTAGGAAAATTAAAAGTTAGAGCAATTCAAAGAATATATTGGTTCGAAGCGGTTTCATTTGAATTTAAGTATAAAATAGTACCAAAAAACAAATCGGTTTGAACAGCTTTAAAAGTGCATTAAACCCATTTTTTTTTTGCCTTAGTTTAGCCGTAACAAGTTTGATTGTGAAACTACCTCGGCCAAACCAGTTTCTTTTAACAAACCTAGATATGAAGGTAACAACTGTCATGAAAAAAAGATGAACTTGACATGAATTGAATGCTCAACCTTCTAATCTGGAGTCCGACGCGCTACCTTTATTCCACAAATCATAGTACCCTAATAGATTTGGATAGGCTAGTTCATGTTCCTATTCATGGTCTAACCGATTCTTAACTGAACTAAATATGTCTAAAGAAATCCGGTATCTTTTTGTCTCACTAAAATAAGTGGTCTATTCAACACATAAAACACTGGTCTGGTTTGATCCAGTTCGAACTCGTTTGGTCTATTCTCCTTGCTAAGAAGAGATTTGGTTATAGTCCGGACGAAAAGCTTGACCAGACTGGTCCAGAAGTAGAACCAGCCTAGGGATAGAGCGCAAGACTAAATGATGGAATGGTGTGAATTTAAAAAGTAGTTCTCTATAATAGCAAGTCCATTATATGTTAGACCGGTTCAAAAACATATAGGGGTACAAAGCTGTTTGATTTGAATTTAACGACAAACTACCAAAAACGTAAATCGGTTTGAATCATTTCAAAAGAGAATTAGATCCATTTTTTTAGATGCTTTACTGTAGGTTGTCCTAACTGGTTTCGTTTAACAAACCTAAATATGGAAGTAACAAATTTCATGAAAAGAAATAAACCATGCGTGAATCGAACACGCAACCTTCTGATCTGGAGTCAGACGCTCTACCATTGCGCCACAGATCCTGATGCCCCACTATATATATGGATATGAATGTTTATGAATCAGTTTGTGGTTAAAACGGTTTTGAGCTGAACTAAAACTGTTTAAAGCAATTCAATATCTTTTCGTCTCACTAAAAGATCTAATCTATTCGACATGTAAGAAAGTGGTATACTTAGAACCGGTCCGAACTCGTTTGGTCTATTAGGTTTATGAAAAAAATATTTCGCATCATTTTGGACGAAAAGTTGTACTAAACTGGTCCAAAAGGCAAGACACCCTTATATTTACGCCACAGAACCTAGCACCCTAATAGATATGGATAGGCTTGTTCATGAACCGATTCAGGCTCGAAACGGTTCAAAACTAACGTAAATCTGTTTAAAGGCAATTCTGTTTGTTTATGCCTCACTAAAAGAACTGGTATAGTCAATGCATAAAAAACAGGTCTACTTAAAATCGGTTCGAACTCGTTTGGTCACCATATTTATTAAAGAGTATTGTTTAGTACAGACCAAAAGCTAGACTACACTCATCCAAAAGTAGAAATGGTATGGGGGAGTGAGCGTCTGAGTACATAATGGGAGGGTGTAGAATGAAAATGATATCTCCATAGCAATAGATAGTAAAGTAGAGGCTAGAACGGTTCAAACAAAGACAGGGGTTCAAATATGTTTGATTTTAATTGAAGTTTAAACTAGAACCAAAAAACAAATTGGTTTGAATTGCTTCATAAGTGAATTAAACCCATTTTTTGATTTGCTTTACTTTAGTTTGGCCAAACCGGTTTTCTTTTAACAAACCTAGGTATGGAAGTAACAATTTTCATGGAAAAAAAATAAACCTGACGTGAATGTTACACGATACCTTCTAATCTGGAGTAAGACGCGCTACCATTGAGCCACATATCCTACTTGCCTAATTGATATGTATAGGCTTGTTCATGAATTGGTTCGGTGTCGAGCCGATTATGAAATGAACTAAAACAGTATAAATCAATGCCATATATTTGTTTCTCACTTAAAGAACTGGTCTATTTAACACATAAAATCTGGTTTGGTTAGAACCGGTTCGAACTTGTTTGGTGTATTATCTTTGTTGAAAAGAATTTGGCTTTAGTCCGAACAAAAAGCTGGACTAGACTGGTCCAAAAGTAGAACTAGTATTGGGGAACGAAACGTTGGACTAGACTGGTCCAAAAGTAGACCTGGTCTTGGGGAGTGAGTGCATGCCTTTATTAGGGGAGTCTGCGAATGAAAATGAGATCTCTGTAATAGTAGGAAAATTAAAAGTTAGAGCAATTCAAAGAATATATTGGTTCGAAGCGGTTTCATTTGAATTTAAGTATAAAATAGTACCAAAAAACAAATCGGTTTGAACAGCTTTAAAAGTGCATTAAACCCATTTTTTTTTTGCCTTAGTTTAGCCGTAACAAGTTTGATTGTGAAACTACCTCGGCCAAACCAGTTTCTTTTAACAAACCTAGATATGAAGGTAACAACTGTCATGAAAAAAAGATGAACTTGACATGAATTGAATGCTCAACCTTCTAATCTGGAGTCCGACGCGCTACCTTTATTCCACAAATCATAGTACCCTAATAGATTTGGATAGGCTAGTTCATGTTCCTATTCATGGTCTAATCGATTCTTAACTGAACTAAATATGTCTAAAGAAATCCGGTATCTTTTTGTCTCACTAAAATAAGTGGTCTATTCAACACATAAAACACTGGTCTGGTTTGATCCAGTTCGAACTCGTTTGGTCTATTCTCCTTGCTAAGAAGAGATTTGGTTATAGTCCGGACGAAAAGCTTGACCAGACTGGTCCAGAAGTAGAACCAGCCTAGGGATAGAGCGCAAGACTAAATGATGGAATGGTGTGAATTTAAAAAGTAGTTCTCTATAATAGCAAGTCCATTATATGTTAGACCGGTTCAAAAACATATAGGGGTACAAAGCTGTTTGATTTGAATTTAACGACAAACTACCAAAAACGTAAATCGGTTTGAATCATTTCAAAAGAGAATTAGATCCATTTTTTTAGATGCTTTACTGTAGGTTGTCCTAACTGGTTTCGTTTAACAAACCTAAATATGGAAGTAACAAATTTCATGAAAATAAATAAACCATGCGTGAATCGAACACGCAACCTTCTGATCTGGAGTCAGACGCTCTACCATTGCGCCACAGATCCTGATGCCCCACTATATATATGGATATGAATGTTTATGAATCAGTTTGTGGTTAAAACGGTTTTGAGCTGAACTAAAACTGTTTAAAGCAATTCAATATCTTTTCGTCTCACTAAAAGATCTAATCTATTCGACATGTAAGAAAGTGGTATACTTAGAACCGGTCCGAACTCGTTTGGTCTATTAGGTTTATGAAAAAAATATTTCGCATCATTTTGGACGAAAAGTTGTACTAAACTGGTCCAAAAGGCAAGACACCCTTATATTTACGCCACAGAACCTAGCACCCTAATAGATATGGATAGGCTTGTTCATGAACCGATTCAGGCTCGAAACGGTTCAAAACTAACGTAAATCTGTTTAAAGGCAATTCTGTTTGTTTATGCCTCACTAAAAGAACTGGTATAGTCAATGCATAAAAAACAGGTCTACTTAAAATCGGTTCGAACTCGTTTGGTCACCATATTTATTAAAGAGTATTGTTTAGTACAGACCAAAAGCTAGACTACACTCATCCAAAAGTAGAAATGGTATGGGGGAGTGAGCGTCTGAGTACATAATGGGAGGGTGTAGAATGAAAATGATATCTCCATAGCAATAGATAGTAAAGTAGAGGCTAGAACGGTTCAAACAAAGACAGGGGTTCAAATATGTTTGATTTTAATTGAAGTTTAAACTAGAACCAAAAAACAAATTGGTTTGAATTGCTTCATAAGTGAATTAAACCCATTTTTTGATTTGCTTTACTTTAGTTTGGCCAAACCGGTTTTCTTTTAACAAACCTAGGTATGGAAGTAACAATTTTCATGGAAAAAAAATAAACCTGACGTGAATGTTACACGATACCTTCTAATCTGGAGTAAGACGCGCTACCATTGAGCCACATATCCTACTTGCCTAATTGATATGTATAGGCTTGTTCATGAATTGGTTCGGTGTCGAGCCGATTATGAAATGAACTAAAACAGTATAAAGCAATGCCATATATTTGTTTCTCACTTAAAGAACTGGTCTATTTAACACATAAAATCTGGTTTGGTTAGAACCGGTTCGAACTTGTTTGGTGTATTATCTTTGTTGAAAAGAATTTGGCTTTAGTCCGAACAAAAAGCTGGACTAGACTGGTCCAAAAGTAGAACTAGTATTGGGGAACGAAACGTTGGACTAGACTGGTCCAAAAGTAGACCTTGTCTTGGGGAGTGAGTGCATGCCTTTATTAGGGGAGTCTGCGAATGAAAATGAGATCTCTGTAATAGTAGGAAAATTAAAAGTTAGAGCAATTCAAAGAATATATTGGTTCGAAGCGGTTTCATTTGAATTTAAGTATAAAATAGTACCAAAACACAAATCGGTTTGAACAGCTTTAAAAGTGCATTAAACCCATTTTTTTTTTGCCTTAGTTTAGCCGTAACAAGTTTGATTGTGAAACTACCTCGGCCAAACCAGTTTCTTTTAACAAACCTAGATATGAAGGTAACAACTGTCATGAAAAAAAGATGAACTTGACATGAATTGAATGCTCAACCTTCCAATCTGGAGTCCGACGCGCTACCTTTATTCCACAAATCATAGTACCCTAATAGATTTGGATAGGCTAGTTCATGTTCCTATTCATGGTCTAACTGATTCTTAACTGAACTAAATATGTCTAAAGAAATCCGGTATCTTTTTGTCTCACTAAAATAAGTGGTCTATTCAACACATAAAACACTGGTCTGGTTTGATCCAGTTCGAACTCGTTTGGTCTATTCTCCTTGCTAAGAAGAGATTTGGTTATAGTCCGGACGAAAAGCTTGACCAGACTGGTCCAGAAGTAGAACCAGCCTAGGGATAGAGCGCAAGACTAAATGATGGAATGGTGTGAATTTAAAAAGTAGTTCTCTATAATAGCAAGTCCATTATATGTTAGACCGGTTCAAAAACATATAGGGGTACAAAGCTGTTTGATTTGAATTTAACGACAAACTACCAAAAACGTAAATCGGTTTGAATCATTTCAAAAGAGAATTAGATCCATTTTTTTAGATGCTTTACTGTAGGTTGTCCTAACTGGTTTCGTTTAACAAACCTAAATATGGAAGTAACAAATTTCATGAAAATAAATAAACCATGCGTGAATCGAACACGCAACCTTCTGATCTGGAGTCAGACGCTCTACCATTGCGCCACAGATCCTGATGCCCCACTATATATATGGATATGAATGTTTATGAATCAGTTTGTGGTTAAAACGGTTTTGAGCTGAACTAAAACTGTTTAAAGCAATTCAATATCTTTTCGTCTCACTAAAAGATCTAATCTATTCGACATGTAAGAAAGTGGTATACTTAGAACCGGACCGAACTCGTTTGGTCTATTAGGTTTATGAAAAAAATATTTCGCATCATTTTGGACGAAAAGTTGTACTAAACTAGTCCAAAAGGCAAGACACCCTTATATTTACGCCACAGAACCTAGCACCCTAATAGATATGGATAGGCTTGTTCATGAACCGATTCAGGCTCGAAACGGTTCAAAACTAACGTAAATCTGTTTAAAGGCAATTCTGTTTGTTTTTGCCTCACTAAAAGAACTGGTATAGTCAATGCATAAAAAACAGGTCTACTTAAAATCGGTTCGAACTCGTTTGGTCACCATATTTATTAAAGAGTATTGTTTAGTACAGACCAAAAGCTAGACTACACTCATCCAAAAGTAGAAATGGTATGGGGGAGTGAGCGTCTGAGTACATAATGGGAGGGTGTAGAATGAAAATGATATCTCCATAGCAATAGTTAGTCAAGTAGAGGCTACAACGGTTCAAACAAAGACAGGGGTTCAATTATGTTTGATTTTAATTGAAGTTTAAAGTAGAACCAAAAATAAAATTGGTTTGAATTGCTTCATAAGTGAATTAAACCCATTTTTTGATTTGCTTTACTTTAGTTTGGCCAAACCGGTTTTCTTTTAATAAACCTAGGTATGGAAGTAACAATTTTCATGGAAAAAAAATAAACCTGACGTGAATGTTACACGATACCTTCTAATCTGGAGTAAGACGCGTTACCATTGCGCCACATATCCTACTTGCCTAATTGATATGTATAGGCTTGTTCATGAATTGGTTCGGTGTCGAGCCGATTATGAAATGAACTAAAACAGTATAAAGCAATGCCATATATTTGTTTTTCACTTAAAGAACTGGTCTATTTAACACATAAAATCTGGTTTGGTTAGAACCGGTTCGAACTTGTTTGGTGTATTATCTTTGTTGAAAAGAATTTGGCTTTAGTCCAAACAAAAAGCTGGACTAGACTGGTCCAAAAGTAGAACTAGTATTGGGGAACGAAACGTTGGACTAGACTGGTCCAAAAGTAGACCTGGTCTTGGGGAGTGAGTGCATGCCTTTATTAGGGGAGTCTGCGAAATGAATATGAGATCTCTGTAATACTAGGCAAATTAGAAGTTAGAGCAATTCAAAGAATATATTGGTACGAAGCGGTTTCATTTGAATTTAAGTATAAAATAGTACCAAAAAACAAATCGGTTTGAACCGCTTTAAAAGTGCATTAAACCCATTTTTTTTTGCCTTAGTTTAGCCGTAACAAGTTTGATTGTGAAACTACCTCGGCCAAACCAGTTTCTTTTAACAAACCTAGATATGAAGGTAACAACTGTCATGAAAAAAAGATGAACTTGACATGCATTGAATGCTCAACCTTCTAATCTGGAGTCCGACGCGCTACCTTTATTCCACAAATCATAGTACCCTAATAGATTTGGATAGGCTAGTTCATGTTCCTATTCATGGTCTAACCGATTCTTAACTGAACTAAATATGTCTAAAGCAATCCGGTATCTTTTTGTCTCACTAAAATAAGTGGTCTATTCAACACATAAAATAAGTGGTCTATTCAACACATAAAACACTGGTCTGGTTTGATCCAGTTCGAACTCGTTTGGTCTATTCTCCTTGCTAAAAAGAGATTTGGTTATAGTCCGGACAAAAAGCTTGACCAGACTGGTCCAAAAGTAGAACCAGCCTAGGGATAGAGCGCAAGACTAAATGATGGAATGGTGTGAATTTAAAAAGTAGTTCTCTATAATAGCAAATCCATTATATGTTAGACCGGTTCAAAACCATATAGGGGTACAAAGCTGTTTGATTTGAATTTAACGACAAACTACCAAAAACGTAAATCGGTTTGAATCATTTGAAAAGTGAATTAGATCCATTTTTTTAATTGCTTTACTGTAGGTTGTCCTAACTGGTTTCGTTTAACAAACCTAAATATGGAAGTAACAACTTTCATGAAAATAGATGAACCAGACGTGAATAGAACACGCAACCTTCTGATCTGGAGTCAGACGCTCTACCATTGCGCCACAGATCCTAATGCCCCAATATATATATGGATATGAATGTTTATGAATCAGTTTGTGGTTGAAACGGTTTTGAGCTTAACTAAAACTGTTTAAAGCAATTCAATATCTTTTCGTCTCACTAAAAGAACTAATCTATTCGACATGTAAGAAAGTGGTATACTTAGAACCGGTCCGAACTCGTTTGGTCTATTAGGTTTATGAAAAAAATATTTCGCATCATTTTGGACGAAAAGTTGTACTAAACTGGTCCAAAAGGCAAGACACCCTTACATTTACGCCTCAGATCCTAGTACCCTAATAGATATGGATAGGCTTGTTCATGAACCGATTCAGGCTCGAAACGGTTCAAAACTATCGTAAATCTGTTTAAAGGCAATTCTGTTTGTTTTTGCCTCACTAAAAGAACTGGTATAGTCAATGCATAAAAAACAGTTCTAGTTAAAATCGGTTCGAACTCGTTTGGTCACCATATTTATTAAAAAGTATTGTTTAGTACAGACGAAAAGCTAGACTACACTCATCCAAAAGTAGAAATGGTATGGGGGAGTGAGCGTTTGAGTACATAATGGGAGGGTGTAGAAAGAAAATGATATGTCTATAGCAATAGTTAGTGAAGTACAGGCTAGAACGGTTCAAACAAAGACAGGGGTTCAAATCTGTTTGATTTTAATTGAGGTATAAACTAGAACCAAAAAACAAATTAGTTTGAATTGCTTCATAAGTGAATTAAACCCATTTTTTTATGTTCTTTACTTTAGTTTGGCCAAACTGGTTTTCTTTTAACAAACTAGGTATGGAAGTAACAATTTTCATGGAAAAATAAATAAACCTGACGTGAATGTTACACGATACCTTCTAATCTGGAGTAAGACGCGCTACCATTGCGCCACATATCCTAATTCCCTAATTGATATGTATAGGCTTGTTCATGAATTGGTTCGGGGTCGAGCCGATTATGAAATGAACTAGAACAATATAAAGCAATGCCATATATTTGTTTCTCACTTAAAGAACTGGTCTATTTAACACATAAAATCTGGTTTGGTTAGAACCGGTTCGAACTTGTTTGGTGTATTATCTTTATTGAAAAAAAATTGGCTTTAGTCCGAACAAAAAGCTGGACTAGACTGGTCCAAAAGTAGACCTGGTCTTGGGGAGTGAGCGCATACCTATATAAGGGGAGTCTGCGAAATGAAAATGAGATCTCTGTAATAGTAGGCAAATTAGAAGTTAGAGGAATTCAAAGAATATATTGGTTCGAAGCGGTTTCATTTGAATTTAAGTATAAAATAGTACCAAAAAAAAAAATCGGTTTGAACCGCTTAAAAAGTGCATTAAACCCATTTTTTATTTTGCCTTAGTTTAGCCGTAACAAGTTTGATTGTGAAACTACCTCGGCCAAACCAGTTTCTTTTAACAAACCTATATATGAAAGTAACAACTGTCATGAAAAAGGATGAACTTGACATGAATCGAATGCTCAACCTTCTAATCTGGAGTCCGACGCGCTACCTTTATTCCACAAATCATAGTACCCTAATAGATTTGGATAGGCTAGTTCATGGTCTAACCGATTCTGAACTAAATATATCTAAAGTAATCCGGTATCTTTTTGTCTCACTAAAATAAGTGGTCTATTCAACACATAAAACACTGGTCTGGTTTGATCCAGTTCGAACTCGTTTGGTCTATTCTCCTTGCTAAAAAGAGATTTAGTTATAGTCTAGACGAAAAGCTTGACCAGACTGGTCCAGAAGTAGAACCAGCCTAGGGATAGAGCGCAAGACTAAATGATGGAATGGTGTGAATTTAAAAAGTAGTTCTCTATAATAGCAAGTCCATTATATGTTAGACCGGTTCAAAAACATATAGGGGTACAAAGCTGTTTGATTTGAATTTAACGACAAACTACCAAAAACGTAAATCGGTTTCAATCATTTCAAAAGTGAATTAAATCCATTTTTTTAATTGCTTTACTGTAGGTTGTCCTAACTGGTTTCGTTTAACAAACCTAAATATGGAAGTAACAACTTTCATGAAAATAGATGAACCAAACGTGAATCGAACACGCAACCTTCTGAACTGGCGTCAGACGCTCTACCATTGCGCCACAGATCCAAATGCCCCAATATATATATGGACATGAATGTTTATGAATCAGTTTGTGGTTGAAACGGTTTTGAGCTTAACTAAAACTGTTTTAAGCAATTCAATATCTTTTCGTCTCACTAAAAGAACTAATCTATTCGACATGTAAGAAAGTGGTATACTTAGAACCGGTCCGAACTCGTTTGGTCTATTAGGTTTATGAAAAAAATATTTCGCATCATTTTGGACGAAAAGTTGTACTAAACTGGTCCAAAAGGCAAGACACCCTTACATTTACGCCTCAGATCCTAGTACCCTAATAGATATGGATAGGCTTGTTCATGAACCGATTCAGGCTCGAAACGGTTCAAAACTAATGTAAATCTGTTTAAAGGCAATTCTGTTTGTTTTTGCCTCACTAAAAGAACTGGTATAGTCAATGCATAAAAAACAGTTCTAGTTAAAATCGGTTCGAACTCGTTTGGTCACCATATTTATTAAAAAGTATTGTTTATTACAGACGAAAAGCTAGACTACACTCATCCAAAAGTAGAAATGGTATGGGGGAGTGAGCGTTTGAGTACATAATGGGAGGGTGTAGAATGAAAATGATATGTCTATAGCAATAGTTAGTGAAGTACAGGCTAGAACGGTTCAAACAAAGACAGGGGTTCAAATCTGTTTGATTTTAATTGAGGTATAAACTAGAACCAAAAAACAAATTAGTTTGAATTGCTTCATAAGTGAATTAAACCCATTTTTTTATGTTCTTTACTTTAGTTTGGCCAAACTGGTTTTCTTTTAACAAACTAGGTATGGAAGTAACAATTTTCATGGAAAAAAAAATAAACCTGACGTGAATGTTACACGATACCTTCTAATCTGGAGTAAGACGCGCTACCATTGCGCCACATATCCTACTTGCCTAGTTGATATGTATAGGCTTGTTCATGAATTGGTTCGGGGTCGAGCCGATTATGAAATGAACTAGAACAGTATAAAGCAATGCCATATATTTGTTTCTCACTTAAAGAACTGGTCTATTTAACACATAAAATCTGGTTTGGTTAGAACCGGTTCGAACTTGTTTGGTGTATTATCTTTATTGAAAAAAAATTGGCTTTAGTCCGAACAAAAAGCTGGACTAGACTGGTCCAAAAGTAGACCTGGTCTTGGGGAGTGTTGGATATCGATAGTGACAGCCCAGTAGGGAAAAAGGCCTCGAAGGCCCATTAACTATAGAAGGGGTAAACCCATAACATTTGAAACGGACCGGCCTCCATAGAATGGCCCAGAACCGAGCCTAAAGCCTCTGAGGACACCATGAGTGCTCGCCATTCTTTACCAGGCCGTGACCTCTCACTGCTCGCCATGAGAGTGCTCACCCCGAAGAGAGACCTGCCTCTCTCCTCTGGTCCCACTAAACCGTTAATAACAGAGCGGCCAGGATATCCCGCGTATCTCGGTCACATATTCACTAAAGATTAGATTTGGTAACTGCAATATCTCGCAGTAACTGCCATATCCCACGATCCAAATCTTCAGCAACTCAATATACACTAAGATATTCAGTTGCCTTTATACGGTTCTATCTCTCTTACCCTATAAATACCCTTGCTTTACATACGTTTTGGACGTTTTGAGTTTGATACACACATATACTCATTTAAGCATCGGAGAGGGACCCATAGACACCCCCTCTGTTGCGCTCCCCTACTTGCAGGTTCACCGGAGTTGGAGCTGCAGCGTCATCCCAACCTTGTCTGGCATTCAATTCACTGCCAGATCAGCATCCAGGATTTCACGATCCAACATTTGGCGCCGTCTGTGGGAAACGAGCAATTCAGCCATGAGAACTCGATCCCAAAGCAACCGTCGGAACCAGACCAGGGAGCGATCCTCAGATAGCTCTGATTCCGCCGCCGCTTCACCGCTTCAACGGGAACCTGCCAGCCGAGCAGGAGTTAATGTTGTTCATCTGCGGACAGCTCGAGAGCATGTCGGTGATTCCAGACCGACCCCCGCTGCTGATCAAAACGGAGCCCCGACACCGCAGACAGTCCACATTGTGGGGCAGGATATTAATTTAACCCCCGAGATGGTCTCCTTGCTGGAAGCCATCCTAGGACAGGCGCGCCGCCAAGCCCCTGCTCCTCAAGAAAATAATCCCTCTGCTCCTAAGGAAAACCACCGCCCTGCTGCCACAGGGCCCTCACCTTCGGAAGCGACAAATCCTGGTCCCGCTGCGCCTCAGGAGTATCAGGAGATGACGTCAGGTCAGCAGTCCCTACCTCCGGCACACGCCAAGGAACCAGCAGCCGTGTATACTGCCAATCCTTCCGGTCCTCCTCCACCTGGAATCTCGCGTATGTACTGCACTGTGGATCAGATGGATGACCTCCTCAACAAAAGGCTCCAGGAAAGACAGTTGACAGTCGTAGCTCCCTTCAAGGAGCAGTCCTCTCATCCTTTTACCGACGGGCTCGTCGCTATCAAAATCCCGAAGGATGTGGTTGCTCGGGTCATACCTGAGTATAGCGGTGGAGGAGATCCCACCGTACATGTCAACAAGCATGAGGCCTCCCTTCTGGGTAAGTCAAACGATCCCAATCATTTGGCTTTGCTATTTCCATCTACTCTTTCGGGTTCGGCTTCGTCCTGGTTCTTCGGCCTCCCTGCAGGATCAATCGGAACTTGGGCAGAGTTAAGAAGCAAGTTCCTGGCGAGATATATGGGCGAGCGCCAGTTGTTGAAGAGCGTGGTCACCCTTGACTCAGTCAAACAGCAGCCGGGAGAGTCGCTGTCCAATTTCTACGGGCGTTTTCATCAGAACGTCACAGAATTAGATCGCTGAATCTCGGATGGGGAGATCATTCGAGCCTTCTACAGAGGTCTGGATGTGGCCAACAAGGCCTCGAGAAAGATGCGAAACAGCTATCACGTGAAGGAGATTGAGACATTGGAGGAGCTGGCATCCAGAGCAAAAGGTTTCATAGACCTTGAACGCGCAAACATCGAGGCTAACCTCCTGACGACCTCGCTAAGGGTAACCCATGAAACTCGACGCTATGGTAAGAAGGAGGTAAAGAATGAGAAGAAGGGAAAGGAAAGTAAGGCCCGAGTCGAGTCTCTTCCAGCGCCTCGCCATCCAGAGGTCCCTGAGTACTTCACACCTTTAAATAGGCAGATCTCAGCGGTACTAGTCGAGATGGAGAGGAGATCCTTGGCGAGGCCACCGATGCCTCGTCGAGGTGGGCTGCCCATGGGCAAGGTTGTCGAGAGCTACTGCAGATACCATAAGTGCAAGGGCCATAAGACAGACGATTGCAAGATTTTGAAGCGGGACATAGAGAGGCTGATTCAGGGGGGAATGTTGAAAGAATTTGTAGCAGGGCGAGACCGAAGTCGAACGCCCCCCAGGAGACATCGTTCGCCAGCCCCTGCGGATCAAGCTGAGCCGTCTGGAAGCAATAGGAGAGTGAATCTGATTGCGGGAGGATTCAGTGCAGGCGGCGAGAGGTCAAGTGTCAGAGAGGTCTACGCCACTCAGATCTATACGGCGGTTCAGTTGGGGAAACGGCCCCGACCGGAAGAGAACATTGTCATCTCATTCTCTGAAGATGATTTGGCACATGTCACCACACCCCACAACGATGCTCTGGTCATTACGGCAGATATTGACGGCTGTGATGTTGCAAGGATTCTGGTCGACAGAGGCAGCTCGACAGACACCTATTTCTGGACGCCTTTGAGAAGATGGGCAAGTCCAAGCGCGACCTGAAGAGGGTCGACTTTCCGCTGATCGGGTTTGCGGGAAGAACAACTTATCCACTAGGGGCTATAACCATGCCAGTGATTTTTGGCGAGGGGTGGAAAAGCATCAAGGTGTCGGTCACTTTCCTGGTGGTCGATTCACCTACATCCTACAACGCCATCATAGGGAGGACCACGATCAACCCATATAAGATTGTGGCATCCACTGTCCACCAGAAGATGAAGTTCCCTACTCCGAACGGGATTGGAGAAGTGCTAGGAGATCAGCCTTCCTCGCGGCAATGCTATGTGAACTATTTACGCAGGAAGAACCAAAGGGAGGCGCTCGCCATCGAAACAGAGGCCGACCCCCGCGAGGACTTGGCTCGGCCAGCACCCATGGAGGAATTGGAGGAGGTCGAGATCGATGGTCCAGACAAAAAGGTGCGCATTGGGACCACCTTGAAGGAGGATCAGAAGGAGGCCATGACCGCCCTCCTCAAGGAATTCAAAGAGCTTTTCGCCTGGCAGCCGAGCGACATGCCAGGAATCAGCACAGATATTATCTCCCATGAGCTCAGGATAGACCCCTCCTTTACGCCGATCGCCCAAAAGAGAAGATCATTCGGGACGGATAAGCGTTTGGCGATCAGGCAGGAAGTCGGCAGATTGATTGAAGCTGAATTCGTCAGAGAAGTAAGATTCTAGAGCTGGGTCGCCAACCCAGTTTTGGTCAGGAAATCAAACGGCAAGTGGAGGATGTGCGTCGACTTCCGCGACTTGAACAAGGCTTGCCCCAAAGATTCATATCCCCTTCCGAGGATTGATCAGCTGGTCGATGCTAACTCAGGTCATGAGATGCTGAGCTTCATGGATGCCTACTCAGGATACAACCAGATTAGAATGCATCCCGACGATGAGGCTCACACCGCTTTCTATGCTGATGGGGACATTCTGTACTACAAGGTGATGCCCTTTGGCCTTATCAATGCTGGGGCAACGTATCAACGAATGGTGAACCGGCTATTCCAGGACATGCTGGGAAGGAACATGGAGGCGTACGTGGATGATATGCTCGTCAAAACCATCAAGGGCAATCCTTACACGGCGGACCTCCGCGAAGCTTTCGAATGCATGAGAAGACACAGTGTTCGCCTGAATCCGGCCAAATGCGCCTTCGGGGTCAAGTCCGGTAAATTTCTGGTTTTTATGGTCAGTGAAAGAGGAATCGAAGCAAACCCAGAAAAATTAAAGGCCATAGAAGAAATGAAGTCGCCAACCTGCCACAAGGAAGTCTAGTGCCTGAACGGCCGACTAGCTGCTCTTAACCGCTTCCTCTCCAAAGCAAGCGACAGGTCCCTCCCATTCTTCAAAACCTTGAGGGCCAACCGCAAGTTCGAGTGGACGCCAGACTGCGAGGAAGCATTCCAGTCCTTGAAAAGGCATATTCAAACACTCCCAGCTCTGGCAAAACCCGTTCCAGGCGAGCAGCTTTTCCTTTATCTAGGCATTAGCGATGTGGCAGCCAGTGCTGTCTTAATAAGGGAGGAAAATAATGTTCAAAGTCCAGTGTATTTCATTAGCAAAATGTTCAACTCAGCAGAAATAAAATATGTCCAGATTGAGAAGTATCTCTATGCCTTAGTTATTGCTGCTCGGAAGCTGAGACCTTACTTTCATGCGCACGACTTCACGGTCCTCACCAATCAACCTCTCAAAAACTTCCTGATGAAGCCAGATTCTTCAGGAAGAATGGTCAAGTGGGCGATCGAGCTCAGCGAGTTCAAGATCAAATTTGCGCCAAAAACGGCCATCAAAGGTCAAGCACTAGCTGATTTCATAGTGGAAAGCACGAGTAACGGTCAAACAGAAGCCGAGAACAGGCCAAGTCAGTCAGCAGACGACAATCAAATCTGGGAACTCTATACGGATGGGTCTTCATCAAAAGAAGGCTCGGGGGCAAGTTTAATTCTTATTCCTCCTGAGGGCGAACCTCTGAAGTACGCGATCGCCTTGACATCACCAGCAACCAATAATGAAGCAGAATATGAGGCTCTTATCACTGGACTCAGACTAGCAAAAGGAATGGGTATAACTGCGCTTAAGGTAAAAAGTGACTCAGAGCTTATTGTCAATCAGGTTAATGGCGCCTACGAGGCAAAGGGAGAAAAGATGAAGAAATATCTCGGCATTGCCAAAAAGCTGGTCGCGGAAATCCCAAATTTCGCGATTGAGTTTATTCCTCGCCAAGAAAAACAGATTGCAGATTCTTTGAGTAAACTAGACTTCGGAGGGGCGACAGTCCAGGATGTACAATTTCTGGAGAAAGCTCTATGTTCAGTCCTGGAAAGCAGAGCAGAAGTCTTCAACATCCAAGGACAAGTCACATGGATGACCCCGTTCCAGAATTATTTAAAAGAAGGAATCCTCCTGGAGGACGAAGGTGAATCCACGAGGATTAGAAGACTCGCAGCAAGTTATCTAATCATCGATGGAGAACTCTACAGAAGAGGCTACTCGACACCTTACTTGAGGTGTGTTGCTCATCCTGAAACGGAAAAGGTTCTTTGAGAAGCTCACGAAGGGGCAGCAGCATGCCATGAAGGTGCTCGATCACTAAGCAGGAAAATATTCAGATTGGGATATTACTGGCCGACCTTGGGAAAAGATGCAGCCGAGTTAACACAAAGTGTGAGATTTGCCAGCAGTTTGCACCACGATCGGGTCGACCATCGACATTATTATCCCCAATGGCAGGTGCCTGGCCTTTCGCTCAATGGGGAATAGATATTGGGTCCTTTTCCCATTAGCACTGGTCAGCGTACTCACATTATAGTGGCAATCGACTACTTCCCTAAGTGGGTAGAGGCGAAAGCTCTAGCTTCGACAACAGAATTTCAGGTCATCAAGTTCCTGCAGGTCAACATATTCTCCAGGTTTGGCATTCCTAAGGTACTCATCAGTGATAATGGTCCGCAATTTGTTGGAAATGAGCTAAAATGGCTCTGTGAAGAATATCATGTGGACCATCGTTTCAGCTCAGTACATCATACTCAAACGAATGGGCAAGCTGAAGCAGCCAATAAGGTTGTCTTAGCAGGACTCAAGAAAAGGGTTCGAGCATTCAAAGGGAACTGGGCAGATGAACTGGAAAACGTATTATGGGCAATCAGAACAACGCCTAAGGCGGCCACAGGAGAAACGCCTTTCAGTTTAGTGTACGGATCAGAAGCAGTAGCACCAGCTGAATTAGCAGTGCCTACCCACAGAGTCTTACACTTTAACGCAGAGGCAAATGAGATCGAGCGCAGAACTGACCTCGACTTAGCAGAGGAAAAGAGATGGCTCTCGGAAAAGACACAGGCAAAGATGCGCTTGGCGACCGCTCGGTATTTCAACAGAAAAGTCAGCGCTCGCCAATTTTTCGTGGGGGAGATGGTTATGAGAAGGAATGAATTCACAAGGCTGGACAGTAAAAACAAACTTTCAGCCAAATGGGAAGGACCGTACAAAGTAGTAGAGATCGCCGAACCAGGATCCTACTATTTGGAAACCACCGAAGGCGAGAGGTTACCCCGTCCATTTAATTCTGAGCATTTAAGAATATTTTATGCAAAGCTTGTAATCAAACTGTTATGTCAATAAAAGAAAGCCATTCCTTCATAAAGCGTGTCCACTCGAAGCAAGCCGAAGCCAAAAGCCATGACGCCAAAGTCAGGCCAAAAGCCCTAGCAACAAAGCTAGGCCAAAAAGCCCTATCGCCAAGGATAGGCCAAAAGCCCTGACGCCAAAGTCAGGCCAAAAAGCCCTATCGCCAAGGATAGGCCAAAAGCTCTGACGCCAAAGTCAGGCCAAAAGCCCTGACAACAAAGTCAGGCCAAAAGCCCTAGCAACAAAGCTAGGCCAAAAGCCCTAGCAACAAAGCTAGGCCAAAAGCCCTGACGCCAAAGTCAGGCCAAAAGCCCTAGCAACAAAGCTAGGCCAAAAACCCTAGCAGCAAAGCTAGGCCAAAAGCCCTAGCAACAATGCTAGGCCAAAAGCCCTGACGCCAAAGTCAGGCCAAAAGACCTAGCAATAAAGTTAGGCAAAACAAAAAAGCCCTAGGAACAAGGCTAGGCCAAAAGCCCTGACGACAAAGTCAGGCCAAAAGACCTAGCAAAAACGTTAGACAAAATAAAAGCCCTGGCGCCAAAGTCAGGCCAAAGAAAGTTTAGGCGATCACTATCGATGATAAAGCCTGAAAAATTACAAATCCTCTATTATTATGCCAACACCTCAAAGGTTTAAACTTCAAAGAAGGTAATGTCTCTTTGAACTTAGAAGTTTATGCTTTTAAGTGTCAAAAGTATTATCCTTAGAAAGTTTTACGTATGATTGGTCTAAGGCTTTAAGGGTCGACGACATTACAAAGCAAGAAAAAGCGGAAAGTAATTATGATTAAGATATTGGATAGCCAAATATGTTCAAAGTCGATTAAAGGCTCAAGAATATAAAGGCATTCAATAGAAAAATCCAAGTCTTAAATAAATAATTACAAACCAAAAACAGAAAATACAAAAATAGCTATCTAAAAAAGATAAATACGGTCGCCAAGGAGTTGGGGACTTCAAGCTTTGGGGTTCTCGGGGGCAAGGGTGCTCTGCTCGCCTTCGGGGGCAGAAGTACTGGGCTTGCCTTCAGGAGCAGCCTCTCCAGCAACAGAGGGCTGCGAAGGGCGACTCTGCAGGAAGGTCTTCAAGGATGCAACTTCCCCAAGAGGAAAGTTGGGATCGACCGCCTGGACCTCCTCCACCAGTTCTTGGAGAAAATCGGCGATGGTCGACTTCATCACCTTCAAGGCCTGGTCTTCAAAGTCCTCGGAGGCCTTGAACTCCTCAACCACGGCTTGGGGTGAAGGAACCGCCTTCAGCTGATCAGCCAGCCGGTTCTTCTCCTCCTCTAGGGCGACACCCCTAGCTTCGGCAGCATCCCTCTAGGCCTCCGCGGCAACCCTAAGAGCGTCCGACTCGACCACCTGGGCACGAGCTTCCTTCAACTCGGCCTCCAGGCGAGCACGGACCGCCTCCCCTTCATCAAGGCACCGATGAAGGGCCTCAGCTTCTTGAAGGAAGGCTGCAGCATCAGCCTCCCTCTTCTTGACATCAGCAAGGAGGTGCTGCTCCTTCCTGAAGTACTCCTCCCGGGCGCCGTCCACCAAGGTGATCGCCATATCAGCGGTCTTCTTGATGGCCTCCAACTGCCCAGGGGTGACCCCCGTGCTTCGGTATTGCTCCAGCTCGACAAGCAGATCAGAGTGCTTGTCGGCAAGCTCGCCAAAAATGCGGTCGAGGATCACCTCTTCCCGAACGAGCTGACAACAAAAACACAAGGAAAAATGTCAAGTCATCAAAATAAAAAGGAATGACAGGGAAGAAATAATGGAAAGAAGGCGAGATCATACCAGGGCAACTCGTTCGAAGTGGGTCCGTAAGAACCCCTCGATCTGAGGAAGCTCCGTAGGGACAATTGAACGGTCCTTGGGGGGAATTATCCCATCAAGGAGCCGCATGCACATATCCGGGCTACCCCGTAGGCTCTTCTGTGCGGGGTACCCCTTCTTGGAAAGGTCCCCACAAGGGACCCAAGGCCTCCGAGAGTCCACAGCCTTAAAAGGCTGGAACAAGCTCGCCATGGAGCAGTACTCCTCGGCGGGAGCCCTCGAGGAGCTGGAAGCAGCAGGCCCCTTCTTCTGGGCCCCAGAATCCTTAGGAGGAGCCGTGGGAACTGAAGGGGCAGGAGGCGCCAAAGACAAGGCCTTCTCCTTAGTGGCGGAAGGGCCCTGAGGAGAGGTAGAAGGAGGCGCCGTGTCCAAACCCTTACCTTTGCTGGCAGAAGGGCCCTTAGGAGGGGAGCCATGGAAATGGATGAAGAAGGCTGAAGAAGGTTGAAAGAGAAAGAAGAAAGGTTCGCAACGAAGCTCTGGAAATCTGAGGGAGTGGATGAACGTAAAAACAAAATGTAGAAACTGACGTTTTTTATATAGACCAAGAAGGGAGTAACCACCACGAGCAAATCGAAGCGACACAGAGGAATAATTGCACCTTTTTGGAAAAAACCGAAGCAATGTTAGAATTCCAAGAGACACCTTGGGGAGACAGATGGTTGGCTGACATGGACAGCTGTCAGACTACCCTAGGTGTACGGAAAAGTAAATGTCAGGCGTGCCTCAAGTGACCGTTCGATTTCTGGACAACTGTGCAGTTATTAAATGCTAAAAGTCCACTAAGGAGACAAGGTGGTCGCCAGCGCACTAAGAGACTTTACCAGAAATGCCTCAGGAGAGTAGTGATCACCCAAATCGAGAAAAATAGACTTTCATGAACCTAGATTACCTCGAGTGATCGCCAAAGGGGAATAAAAGAAAGGATATTTTTTTCAGCTTTGAGCGAAGAAAAAACTGCTCGCCAAACAAGCTCAAAATGCCTCAAAGGTCATGAACCAGTACAAGAAACGAAGAAAACCGAATCTAAGACATCACTATCTAAAATCATACCAGGAAATAAAGCTCGACTGAAGAGACTTCAATCAAGCTTCGGGGGCAAATGTTGGATATCGATAGTGACAGCCCAGTAGGGAAAAAGGCCTTGAAGGCCCAATAACTATAGAGGGGGTAAACCCATAACATTCGAACCGGACCGACCTCCATAGAATGGCCCAGAACCGAGCCCAAAGCTTCTGAGGACACCATGAGTGCTCGCCATTCTTTACCAGGCCGTGACCTCTCACTGCTCACCATGAGAGTGCTCGCCCCGAAGAGAGACCTGCCTCTCTCCTCTGGTCCCACTAAACCGCTAATAACAGAGCGGCCAGGATATCCCGTGTATCTCGGTCACATATTCACTAAAGATTAGATTTGCTAACTGCAATATCTCGCAGTAACTGCCATATCCCACGATCCAAATCTTCAGCAACTCAATATACACTAAGATATTCAGTTGCCTTTATACGGTTCTATCTCTCTTACCCTATAAATACCCTTGCTTTACATACGTTCTCGACGTTTTGAGTTTCATACACACATATACTCATTTAAGCATCGAGGAGGGACCCAGAGACACCCCCTCTGTTGCACTCCCCTACTTGCAGGTTCACCGGAGTTGGAGCTGAAGCGTCATCCCAACCTTCTCTGGCATTCAATTCACTGTCAGATCAGCATCCAGGATTTCACGATCCAACAGGGAGTGAGCGCATACCTATATAAGGGGAGTCTGCGAAATGAAAATGAGATCTCTGTAATAGTAGGCAAATTAAAAGTTAGAGGAATTCAAAGAATATATTGGTTCGAAGCGGTTTCATTTGAATTTAAGTATAAAATAGTACCAAAAAACAATTCGGTTTGAACCGCTTAAAAAGTGCATTAAACCCATTTTTTTTTTGCCATAGTTTAGTCGTAACAAGTTTGATTGTGAAACTACCTCGGCCAAACCAGTTTCTTTTAACAAACCTATATATGAAAGTAACAACTGTCATGAAAAAAGGATGAACTTGACATGAATCGAATGCTCAACCTTCTAATCTGGAGTCCGACGCGCTACCTTTATTCCACAAATCATAGTACCCTAATAGATTTGGATAGGCTAGTTCATGTTCCTATTCATGGTCTAACCGATTCTGAACTGAACTAAATATGTCTAAAGCAATCCGGTATCTTTTTGTCTCACTAAAATAAGTGGTCTATTCAACACATAAAACACTGGTCTGGTTTGATCCAGTTTCTCCTTGCTAAAAAGAGATTTGGTTATAGTCCGGACGAAAAGCTTGACCAGACTGGTCCAGAAGTAGAACCAGCCTAGGGATAGAGCGCAAGACTAAATGATGGAATGGTGTGAATTTAAAAAGTAGTTCTCTATAATAGCAAGTCCATTATATGTTAGACCGGTTCAAAAACATATAGGGGTACAAAGCTGTTTGATTTGAATTTAACGACAAACTACCAAAAACGTAAATCGGTTTGAATCGCTTCAAAAGTGAATTAGATCCATTTTTTTAATTGCTTTACTGTAGGTTGTCCTAACTGGTTTCGTTTAACAAACCTAAATATGGAAGTAACAATTTTCATGAAAATAAATGAACCATACGTGAATCGAACACGCAACCTTCTGATCTGGAGTCAGACGCTCTACCTTTGCGCCACAGATCCTGATGCCCCACTATATATATGGATATGAATGTTTATGAATCAGTTAGTGGTTGAAACGGTTTTGAGCTGAACTAAAACTGTTTAAAGCAATTCAATATCTTTTCGTCTCACTAAAAGAACTAATCTATTCGACATGTAAGAATAGTGGTATACTTAGAACCGGCCCGAACTCGTTTGGTCTATTAGGTTTATGAAAAAAATATTTCGCATCATTTTGGACGAAAAGTTGTACTAAACTGGCCCAAAAGGCAAGACACCCTTACATTTACGCCACAGATCCTAGTACCCTAATAGATATGGATAGGCTTGTTCATGAACCGATTCAGGCTCGAAACGGTTCAAAACTAACGTAAATCTGTTTAAAGGCAATTCTGTTTGTTTTTGCCTCACTAAAAGAACTGGTATAGTCAATGCATAAAAAACAGGTCTAGTTAAAATCGGTTCGAACTCGTTTGGTCACCATATTTATTAAAAAGTATTGTTTAGTACAGACGAAAAGCTAGACTACACTCATCCAAAAGTAGAAATGGTATGGGGGAGTGAGCGTTTGAGTACATAATGGGAGGGTGTAAAATGAAAATGATATCCCTATAGCAATAGTTAGTGAAGTAGAGGCTAGAACGGTTCAAACAAAGACAGGTGTTCAAATCTGTTTGATTTTAATTGAAGTATAAACTAGAACCAAAAAACAAATTGGTTTGAATTGCTTCATAAGTGAATTAAACCCATTTTTTGATTTTCTTTACTTTAGTTTGGCCAAACTGGTTTTCTTTTAACAAACCTATGTATGGAAGTAACAATTTTCATGGAAAAAAAAATAAACCTGACGTGAATGTTACACGATACCTTCTAATCTGGCGTAAGACGCGCTACCATTGCGCCACATATCCTACTTGCCTAATTGATATGTATAGGCTTGTTCATGAATTGGTTCGGGGTCGAGCCGATTATGAAATGAACTAAAACAGTATAAAGCAATGCCAGATATTTGTTTCTCACTTAAAGAACTGGTCTATTTAACACATAAAAACTGGTTTGGTTAGAACCGGTTCGAACTTGTTTGGTGTATTATCTATATTGAAAAAAAATTGGCTTTAGTCCGAACAAAAAGCTGGACTAGACTGGTCCAAAAGTAGAACTAGTATTGGGGAACGAAACGCTGGACTAGACTGGTCCAAAAGTAGACCTGGTCTTGGGGAGTGAGCGCATACCTATATAAGGGGAGTCTGCGAAATGAAAATGAGATCTCTGTAATAGTAGGCAAATTAGAAGTTAGAGGAATTCAAAGAATATATTGGTTCGAAGCGGTTTCATATGAATTTAAGTATAAAGTAGTACCAAAAAACAAATCCGTTTGAACCGCTTTAAAAGTGAATTAAACCCATTTTTTTATTTGCCTTAGTTTAGCCGTAACAAGTTTGATTGTGAAACTACCTCGGCCAAACCAATTTCTTTGAACAAACCTAGATGTGGAAGTAACAACTGTCATGAAAAAAAGATGAAACTGACATGAATCGAATGCGCAAGCTTCTAATCTGGAGTCCGACGCGCTACCGTTATTCCACAAATCATAGTACCCTAATATATTTGGATAGGCTAGTTCATGTTCCTATTCATGGTCTAACCGATTCTGAACTGAACTAAATATGTCTAAAGCAATCTGGTATCTTTTTGTGTCACTAAAAGAAGTGGCCTATTCAACACATAAAACACTGGTCTGGTTTGAACCAGTTCGAACTCGTGTGGTCTATTCTCCTTGCTAAAAAGAGATTTGGTTATAGTTCGAACTCGTGTGGTCTCACTAAAAGAACTAATCTATTCGACATGTAAGAAAGTGGTATACTTAGAACCGGTCCGAACTCGTTTGGTCTATTAGGTTTATGAAAAAAATATTTCGCATCATTTTGGACGAAAAGTTGTACTAAACTGGTCCAAAAGGCAAGACACCCTTACATTTACGCCACAGATCCTAGTACCCTAATAGATATGAATAGAGCGTTCATGAACCGATTCAGGCTCGAAACGGTTCAAAACTAATGTAAATATGTTTAAAGGCAATTCTGTATGTTTCTGCCTCACTAAAAGAACTGGTCTAGTCAATGCATAAAAAACAGGTCTAGTTAAAATCGTTTTGAACTCGTTTGGTCTACCATATTTATTAAAAAACATTGTCTAGTACAGACGAAAAGCTAGACTACACTCGTCCAAAAGTAGAAATGGTATGGGGAGTGAACGTCTGACTAAATGATGAAGTGGTGTGAAATGAAAATGAGATCTCTACAATAGCAATTCCATTAGATGTTAGATCGGTTCCAAAACATATATGGGTACAAACCTTTTTGATTTGAATTTAACTACAAATTACCACCAAAAAAATCGGTTTGAATCGCTTCAAAAGTGAATTAGATCCATTTTTTTAATTACTTTACTTTAGTTTGTCATAACCAGTTTCATTTAACAAATCTAGATAAATAAGTATTAACTTTCATAAAAAAAGATGAACCTGACATGAATCGAACACGCAACCTTCTAATCTGGAGTCAGACGTGCTACCATTGCACCACAGATCCTAATGCCTCAATATATATGGATAGGCATGTTGATGAATCGGTTCGTGGTGGAAACGGTTTTGGATGAACAAAAGTTGTTTAAACCAATTCAATATCTTTTCGTCTCACTAAAAGAACTAGTATATTGGACCTATTTAGAACCAGCTCAAACTCGTTTGTCTATTATCTTTATTAAAAAAAGATTTGGTATCATTTCAGACGGAAAGCTGGACTAAACTGGTACAAAAGTCAAGACCCCCTCCCCTACATTTACGCCACAGATCCTAGTACCCGAATAGATATGGATAGGCTTGTTCAAGAGACGATTCAGGGTCGAAACAGTTCGGAACTAAACTAAAACTATTTAAAAGCAATCTAGTATCTTTTTGCGTAACTAAAAGAACTGGTCTATTCAACGCATAAAAAATTAATCTAGTTAGAACCCATTTGGTCTATCATATTTATTAAAAAATATTGCTTAGTACGGACGAAAAGTAAGACTAGATTGGACGAAAGTAGAAATGGTTTGGGGGAGTGAGCATATGAGTACATAATGGAAGGGTGTGGAATGAAAATGTGATCTCTGTAGTAATAGTTAATCAACTAGAGGCTAGACTGGTTCAAAAACATACAGGGGTTCAAACCTATTTTATTTTAATTTAAGTATAAACTAGAACCTAAAAACAAATTGGTTTGAATTTCTTAATAAGTGAATTAAACCAATTTTTTAATGTGTTGTATTTTAGTTTGGCCAAACTAGATACTTTTAACAAACATAGATATGGAAGTAACAATTGTGATGGGAAAAATATAAACTGACGTGAATGATACACGACACCTTCTAATCTGGAGTCAGGCGCGCTACCATTGCGCCATATATTCTACATCCCTAATAAATACGGGTAGGCTTGTTCATGCATTGGTTCGGGGTTGAACTAATTCTAACCTGAACAAAAACGGTTTCAAGCAATGCCATATCTTTTTCTCTCACTTAAAGAACTTGTCTATTTAACATATAAAACCTGGTCTGGTTGGAGCCGGTTTGAACTCGTTTGGTCTATTATCTTTATTAAAAAAAAACGATTTGGTTTCAAAAGTAGAACCGGTCTTGGGGAGTGAGCGCATCCCGATATAAGTGGTGTCTGCGAAATTAAAATTAGATCTCTGTAATAGTAGGCTAATTAAAAGTTAGAGCAATTCAAAAAATATATGGGTTCAAATCGAGATCATTTGAATTTAAGTATACCCTAGTACCAAAAAAACAAATTGGTTTGAACCGCTTTAGAAGTAAATTAAACCCATTTTTTTTATTTGCCTTACTTTAGCCGTAGCATAACTTGTCTGATTCTGAAACAACCTCGGCCAAACCGATTTCTTTTAACAAACTTAGATATGGAAGTAACAACTTTCACGAAAAAAAAATATGAACATGACATGAATCGAATACGCAACCATATAATCTGGAGTCTAACGCGCTACCATTGTTCCACAAATCATAGTACCCTAATGGACATTGATAGGCTAGGTCATGCTCCGAATGAGGGTCTAAATCTGTTTAAAGCAATCTGGTATCTTTGTGTCTCACTAAAAGAATTGGTCTATTCAACAGATAAAACACTAGTATGGTTAGAACCAGTTCAAACTCGTTTGGCCTATTATCCTAGTTAAAAAAAATTTAGTAATAGTCCGGACGAAAAGCTTGACCAGGCTGGTCCAGAAGTAGAAACAGTCTGGGAAGTAAGCGCACGACTACATGATAAAATGGTGTGAAATGAAAAAGAGATCTCTATAATAGCAAGTTCATTAGATATTAAACCAGTTCAAAAAAATATAGGAGTACAAAGTTGTTTGATTTGAATTTATCTACAAACTACCAAAAAATAAATCGGTTCGAATCACTTCAAAAGTAAATTAGATCCAGTTTTTTAATTGCTTTACTTTAGTTTGTCCTAACCGGTTTCTCACTTAAAGAACTGGTCTATTTAACAGATAAAAACAGGTCTGGTTGGAACCGGTTCGAACTTGTTTGGTCTATTATATTTATTTTTAAAAAATTGGTTTCAGTCCGAACGAAAAGTTGGACTGGACCGGTCCAAAAGTAGAACCGGTCTTGGGGAGTGAGCGCATCCCGATATAAGGGGTGTCTGCGAAATGAAAATGAGATCTCTGTAATAATAGGCTAATTAGAAGTTAGAGCAATTCAAAAAATATATGGGTTCAAAGCGGGTTGATTTGAATTTAAGTATACACTAGTACCAATTAAACAAATCGGTTTGAACCGCTTTAGAAGTAAATTAAACCCATTTTCTTATTGGCCTTACTTTAGCCGTAACATAACTTGTTTGTTTGTTAAACAACCTCGGCCAAGACGATTGTTTTTAACAAACCTAGATATAGAAGTAACAACTTTCATGAAAAAAGATGAACATGGCATGAATCGAATACGCAACCATATAATCTGGAGTCCGACGCGCTACCATTGTTCCACAAATCATAGTACCCTAATAGATGTTGATAGGCTAATTCATGAAAGTTGTCTATTTAGAACCAATTCGAACTCGTTTGGTCTATTATCTTTATTAAAAAAACAAAAACTGGTATCATTTCAGACGAAAAGCTGGAATAAACTGGTCTAAAAGTCAAGACGCTGTACATTTACGCCACAAATCCTAGTACCATAATAGATATGGATAGGCTTGTTCATGAACCGATTCAGGGTTGAAACGGTTCATAACTAAGCTAAAACTATTTAAAGGCAATCGAGTACATTTTTGCGTCCCTAGAAGAACTGGTTTATTCAACACATAAAAAACTGGTCTAGTTAGAACTGGTTCCAACTCGTCTAGTCTATCATATTTATTATAAAATATTGTTTAGCACATACGAAAAGCTAGACTAGATTGGTCCAAAAGTAGAAATGGTATGGGGGACTGAGCGTATGAGTACATAATGGAATGCTGTGGAATGAAAATGAGATCTCTGCAGTTATAGTTAGTCAATTAGAGGCTAGACCGATTCAAACAAATGCGGGGCTTCAAAGCTGTTTGATTTTAATTTAAGTATAAACTAGAACTTAAAAACAAATTGGTTTGAATTTCTTCATAAGTGAATTAAACCTTTTTTCTATTTGCTTTACTTAAGTTTGGCCAAACCGGTTTCTTTTAACAAACCTAGATATGGAAGTAACAATTTTCATGAAAAAAAAATATAAACCTGAGGTGAATGGTACACGACAACTTCAAATCTGGAGTCAGACGCGCTACCATTGCGCCACATATCCTACTTCGCTTATAGACATGGATAGGCTTGTTCATGAATTGGTCTGGGGTTGAATTGATTCTGACCTGAACTAAAACTGTTTAAAGCAATGCCATATCTTTTTTTCTAAGCTAAAGAACTGGTCTATTTGACACATAAATATGGTTTGGGTGGAACCGATTCGAACTCGTTTGGACTATTATCTTTATTAAAAAAAGATTTGGTTACAGTCCGAACAAAAAGCGGGACTATACTAGTCCAAAAGTAGAACTGGTCTTGAGGAATGAGTGTATGCCTATATAAGGAGAGTCTGCAAAATGAAAATGAAATCTCTGTAATATTAGGCTAATTAGAAGTTAGACCAATTCAAAAAATCTATGGTCTCAAAGCGGTTTCATTTGAATTTAACTATAAACTAGTACCAAAAAAACAAATCGGTTTTAACCGCTTCATAAGTGAATTAAACCTATTTTTTGATTTGTCTTACTTAAGCCGTAACCTAACTTGTTTGATTAGGAAACTACCTCGGCCAAACTGATTTCTTTAAACAAACCTAGATATGGAAATAACAATTTTCATGAAAAAAAAAAAGATGAACCTGACATGAATCGACTATGCAACCTTCTAATCTGGAGTCTGGCGCGCTACCATTATTCCACAAATCATAGTACCCTAATAGATATTGATAGGCTAGTTTATGATCCGATTCAAGGTCGAACCGATTCTGAACTGAACTAAATATGTTTAAAGCAATCTGGTATATTTTTGTCTCATTAAAAGAACTGGTCTATTCAACACATAAAACACTAATCTCGTTAGAACCAGTTCGAACTCGTTTGGTCTATTATGCTTGTTAAAAAAAGAATTGGTCATAGTCTGGACGAAAAGCTTGACCAGACCGGTATAGAAGTAGAACCGGTTTGGGGAGTGTGCTAATGACTACATGATGGAATGGTGTGAAATGAAAATGACATATCTATAATAGCAAGTCCATTAGATGTTAGACTGGTTCAAAAAAATATAGGGGTACAAAGTTGTTTGATTTGAATTTAACTAAAAACTACCAAAAAAATAAATCGGTTTGAATCTCTTCAAAAGTGAATTAGATCCATTTTTTGGAATTGCTTTACTTTAGTTTGTCGTAACTGGTTTCGTTTAACAAACCTAGATATGGAAGTAACAACTTTAATGAAAAGAAGATGAACTTGACGTGAATCGAATCGCAACCTTCTGATCTGGAGTCATAAGCGCTATCATTGCGCCACGGATCCCAATGCCCCAATATATATGGATATGCATGTTTATTAATCGTTTCGTGGTCGAAACGTTTTGAACTGAACTAAAACTGTTTAAAGCAATTCAATATCTTTTTGTCTTACTAAAACAACTAGTCTATTCGACATCTAAAAAAATCTATTTAGAACCAGTTCGAACTCGTTTGGTCTATTATATTTATTACAAAAAATTGGTATCATTTCAGATGAAAAGCTAGACTAAACTGGTCCAAAAGTGAAGATGCCCGACATTTACGCCACGGATCCTAGTACCCTAATATATATGGATAGGCTTGTTCATGAACCGATTCAGTGTTAAAACGGTTCAGAACTAAACTAAAGAACTGGTCTATTCAACGCATAAAAAACATATCTAATTTAAACTGGTTCGAACTCGTTTGGTCTATCATAATTATTAAAATATATTGTTTAGTATAGAGGAAAAGCTAGTGTAGATTTTTCCAAAAGTAGAAATTGTATGGGGGAGTGAGTGTATGAGTACATAGTGGGAGGGTGTGGAAGTGAGATCTCTGTAATAATAGTTAGTCAACTAGAGGCTAGACCGGTTCAAATAAATACAGGGGTTTAAAGCTGTTTGATTTTAATTTAAATATAATCTAGAACCGAAAAACAAATTGGTTTTAATTGCTTCATAAGTGAATTAAACCCATTGTTTGATTTGCTTTACTTTAATTTGGCTAAACCTGTTTCTTTTAACAAACCTAGATACAGAAGTAACAAATTTTATGGAAAAAAAATAAACCTGATGTGAATGGTACACAACACCTACTAATTTGGAGTAAGACGTGCTACCATTACGCCACATATCTTTCAGTGATTTGAGAAATATCAAGGTAACTTGTAGAAGAAGGAAAGTAACTAACCGAAATAACAAACTCACATTAAGCTTCAAATCCAAGTTACAATGAACTTATCACCTATTTATACTAGATTACAAACCTGAATATAATGATCAATGGCTAACTAAACTCATCTACAACCTTCTACAACCTTCTCAAGTAATCTTGAAACCTACGGAACCTTCACAACTACTAACTTGCAACACAAGATACCTATACAATACATCTATATTGCATACATCCTAACATTCCCTTAAGAAGTTTGATTTTCAACTTTCTGAATGATGAATTGTTTTTCTTTTGATCTGAACCTTTATCAACTAATTCTGCAATTGAACCATCATTGATCTAAAATACTTTCATATCTTCATCTATATACATCAGTCCTGCTGAAACATTTGAAACACTTGAAGAACTAAACTTCATCACGTCAGTATTCTCAACTAACTGATTCTTACTCATGATTACTTTCAATTTATCAGAACAAATCTAAAACAGATCAACACGACAATCAATCAATGATCAATCACAGTATAATTATATCAAACTCATCAATTCTGATGCAAGCAGAACAAAACATCATAGGAGAACATTCTTGAACATAACAACTTTTCCTTGCTGAACACTTTGTGTTCTTCATGCAATCATCTTGATAACAGTCTCTTTGACTCATCATCTGATTCTTGGATTTCTTCTTCTTCTTTGTTTTACTAACAGAGAGGTTTCCACTTTCCTCTATCTTACCAATGAAGTTGGGAGGTTTCCATTTTCCTGCATCTTTTCATCCTCAAACATCATCTCAACGTGGATTTAACGTTTTCTTTGAGAGATGTTATTTTCGGATTCAAACTTCACCTTATGCCAGTGTAAACTAAAAAAAAAACAGAAGTCTCCTCATGATGATTGCCAAAAGCAACAGAACTGATTCATAAGAATATAACACCACTGATCATGAAAAACAGACAGATTGAACATGATGAGTGATAAGACTCAGTTCTAATAAAGCAACATAATCACAAATGAAATCAGACAACTGATGATACCACATGAAAAAAAATAGTTGCAAGAGATAACAAATTTAGCCAGACTAATGTATATAAAGAAAACAGAAAGATATCACGATCAGACTAAGCATAACACAATAGACACGAAACAGATAAGCGAAACAAATAGAAGGAAAAAAAATATCAAACATAGAAGATCAAATCAAACCTCTTAACAGAAGAAAACAATCTTATTAAAATAAGAACACAAACAGATAGACTCATACCAAACTAAACTAAAACCTATTCATCTTCAGATAGAGGTTCTTGATCTTCTTAAATCATATCTGCAGAATCAAGAGAAGTAGTTAACTCATTAAAAGCCATTACTCCAACCTTTCTTCTGAATGGGACAAACTGTTTCTCAGTGATTGGTTTTATTAAAATATCCGCTAATTGATCTGAAGCAGGCAAAAACTTTACCAGAACCTGTCCATTTGGAACCTTTTCCCGCACAAAACATAAATCTATCTCAACATGTTTCATCTTCGAATGATAGATAGGATTTTCAGTCACTACCACAACTCCTGTATTATCACTCCACACTATATGAACATGTGTTGATTTGATATCAAGCTCAGATAGAAGAGAGGTTACCCACATAATTTCACAAACAGCATTCGCTATGGCTCGATATTCAGCTTCCGCTGAGGACCTAGAGATAACAGGTTGCTTCTTGGAACTCCAAACAATTGGATTACCATTAAGCAAGGGTTAATGTCCATAAACAAATTTCCTATGAACTAAATCACTTCCCCAATCAGCATTAGATACTAAAGTAACATCAGACGAAGCTACAGAGTTTGCACTAAATAAAAGACCATGCTCTATAGTACCCTTAAGATTGCGTAACACCCTCAGATCTGCCTTCCAGTGACAAAGCAACGGATGTTGTATGTATTGACTCAACTTATTAACAGCAAAGTGAATATATGTTCTAGTCATGCACACATGTTGAAGAGCACCCACAATACTCATATACAAGTGTTCATCTGCACTAGGAGAATCATCATTCAACTCAGCAGCCTTAGAAAGAAAACTACCTGACATAGGTGTAGGTAAAGGGGTTGCATTAGTCAACCCAGTATTGTTAATCCACTCAGTGATATACTTCCTTTGTCCAAGTATCAAACAGTCATCCATAACCTGCACATCCATACCCAGAAAATAGTTAAGTGATCCAAGATCTTTCAAGTTGAACCGTATGTTAATATCTGCTACCACTGATGCAATAACAACATCATCATTACCTGTTATAACTATATCATCCACATAAACCAAAAGAAACACTGAACCAGAATCAGTTTTCTTAACAAACAAACAGCTATCAGCTAGAGAAACAGAAAAATTCAGATGATTGAGTAAAAAACATTTAAGTCTTTCAAACCAAGCCTTCGGTTCTTGTTTAAGACCATATAATGCTTTGTTCAACTTAAATACTAACACATTACCATGGTCATCAGATTTTTCGAATCAAGGTGGCTGAATCATATAAACATCTTCAGTTTGCCCACCGTGCAAGAAGGCATTGTTTACATCAACTTGATGAAGCTGTCATTTATGCGTCAAAGCCAAGGTAAAAATGATCCTTACTGTGGGTGTTTTAACCACAGGACTTAAGGTATCCTGAAAATAAAAACCTGTTTTTTGTGAGAAGCCTTATGCTACCGATCGAGCTTTATATCTAGCAACAGTTCCATCAGAATTCTTCTTTATTTTAAACAACCACTTGCACCCTATAGGTATCCTTCCTACAGGTAGAGATACTAAAGTCAATGTATTATTATTTACTAATGCTTGAATCTCATCTTGCACAGCCGAAGCCCAAACAGGACACTTCATTGCCATATGAATATCAACAGGTTCATTCTAATCCAAATTAACAGGAAGAACAGATGAAGTAGCCAAGGCAGCAAGAGTCCTAGATTTAGATCTAATCTACATAGAATGCTTATTTTTATTTGCAGAAACATGCATAGAAGACTCAGTAGGCATTGCAGAGCCAGCAGGCATTGTAGAATTAGACATAGCTACCTGAGATGGATCAGCACCAGAACTAACCTGACTAACAGGCACAATGACAGAATCTTGAAAAACATACCTTACCATTGCTTGTTGATCAGAAGATATACCAGGAGATGTTACCTCAACCCCAGCATGTGACAGTACAAAACGATGCAGACCAGGTTCTTCACGTGAAGACTCTGCATTCATAGGTAAAGAATCTGCACGGGAGATAATATTAGGACCCTGAGCAACATCAGAATCATGAGATGCATTTGATACATGTTGAACACCATTTACAGGAATTGAAATATCATTCGGATTGAAGAGAGAAGAGTTAAAAGGCATAAAGAAAGGTAAAGAGGTATAGGTATTTTTCACAGCAGCGGACTGCAAAAATGCCCCTAACTTTTCTGCAAACGGAAAAAACAGATCCATTAAACCGAACATGTCTTGAAACATAAACTCTACCAAAATCATCCAGACATTTGTATCCATGTTGATTAGCACAATATCCAATAAACACACAAGGAGAAGATCTGAAATCTAGTTTGTGTCTATTAAATGGTCGAAGTAGAGGAAAACATAAGCAACCCAACACACGCAAAAACTGATAATCTGGAGGTTTGTCAAACAGCTTTTCATGAGGATAAAAATCATTTAAAACCTTCGAAGGAAGCCTGTTGATTAAGAACATAGAAGTAAAGAAAGAATCACTCCAATACTGCAAAGGCAAAGAAGCTTGTTTCAACAAAGTGAGCCCCATTTCAACTATATGGCGATGTTTGTGTTCAACAATGCCATTATGTTCAGACATATAGGGGTAAGTGAGTCTATGATGAATACCATATTGCAACAAATAAGGAGCTAAGACTTTAAACTCCCCTCCCCTATCAGTTTGAACATAGTTAATAGTGAAGCCTAGTTGATTTTTAACTGCTCTGTGAAATTGCGGAAAAACAAGTGCAACATCACTCTTTTTCTTTAAGAAATAGATCCAAGTATACCTGGTGAAAACATCTACTATACTAAGGTAATATAGATTACCATTAGATGAGATAGGTGCAGGTCCCCATAGATCCATTTCCAGCAATTCCAGTGGTGCATGATATTCAATAGAAGATGCTGAAAATGGGAGTTTACAGCTCTTCCCTACAGCACAAGCAAGGCATTCTGGAATATTAGAGTTCATATTTAACTTGTTTTGCTTTATAACCACAGATAGAGTTTGATTAGATGGATGACCAAGTCGTTGGTGAAGAATAACAGGAGACAGTTTTATTTTCGTCATATTACAGACAGCATTCAGAAGATTACAAAAACCACAATCAACATTTTCATTCATCCTAGTAGCAGCTAGCAGAACATTGCTATTATTCCCAAACGAGCTACAATCTAGTCTATACAAGCCACCACTCTCTGATCCATGCAACAGAACTTGATGAGTGCTAGAATCTTTGACCAAGCAATGCGAGGGATGAAACTCAAAATAAACTTGGTTATCCCTGGTAAACTGCGATACAGAAACCAAGTTTTTAGTAATAGCTGGAACACATAACGTATTGTGTAGCACAAGAGGTTTGGAAGCAGTATTAATAACAGAAGTACAAATGTTGCTAATGTCAAGAACATTACCATTTGCTACCTAAACATGAGTACGATTGAGCCCCTTGTAGATTTCCTTGCGAGAAATGGTTGGTAGCACCCGAATATGGATACCACGCTTTGTCAGTGTTATTGGATACAGATACTGATGAGGTTGTGGCTAAGTGAGCTTGAGCAGAATTGTATAGCAGTGTTGATGTTGCAGAGGAACTTAATGGAGCAGAAGGTAGAACATACTGGTATTGATTCATTGCAGGATGAAACTGGTTCACATTTGATTGAGTAACTAGAGGAAAAGGTATGGTAAAAATTTGGGGGCATAACAGAATATGGTTGATAAGGAACAATAGATGGCGGCACACAAGGATTGTAAGCAGACGTAGTATATCCAGGTATGAATATAGGAGCAGAACTAGAATTACCAGCAGCAACATTGTTCACAGAGCATAAACATAATTCGAAGAACCATCATTATTACCATTGTAGTGTTGTCCTTTGGAAGAAACAGAACTGGAGTATGAAGCAGCCTATTCATCATTCCATTGCAGAGAAGACAGGTTGGCACTCGTATTTTTATTCGGTTGGGCTGTAACACCTTGAAAATGAACATTGAAACGCTAATAACAACGATGAACTAGATGACCGAATTTACGAGAGAACTGACACTGTGGTTTGTTGTTGCCAAAGCCTCGTCCCCTGCCTCTTCCTTTACCATAGGCAGGTTGTTCGACTGATATTCAGGAGGAGGATTGGAAGACTGTTGTTGATGCACTTGTCCAGATTCAAAACCATTCGCCTGACCAGAATCGACAACAGGCTTTACAACTTGATCAACACTCTTCACAGCCACATTCGCCATAGTTAAAGGAATGTCAAACAGCGTATATCTCTGTCTTGCTTCAGCATCAAGCAAAATAGATGATATGGAGGCTAAATCATATGGATTACAGCTGGAATGAATAACAACAACTATACTATCATATTGACCTTTCATTCCATTCAATATGATTGATATTTGCTGCATTTCCTCTATAAAATGTCTGCAGCTTGCCAAGCTATCACATGTTAATTGAATATCTGTTAAGTAATCACTCATAGCTTGAGTAGGAAGTTTCCGAACCTTTAACATGTCATACAGGCTAATGATGCGAGTTGTAGATGAAAAAGATAACTTTTGATGCAGTTTGTTCCAGATTGAGGCTGATGACATGCAGCCTACTAATCCTTTGTTCATTGGAGACAAAATTGAGGCCAATAGCCATGACGCCAACGAAAAATCTTGTTGCAAAAATTTCAGGTATTCAGGATTCTGAACTCTGTTTCCATCTTCATCTTCATCTTCAAAATGTCGTGAAACCTCAAATGTACCGAACAGATAGCCTTTTAGATTTAGTCCTCTGACAGCAGGGACAACTTGCTGCTTCCATGACTGGAAGTTATCTTCTCGAGTTAGCTGACAGACTCTCTTATTGAAGAAGGCTCGTACTAGTTCCTCCATTTTTGCCGAGAAGATGAATAAATTAAAAGCGGGAAGAATTTACTGAGACGATGACCAGAGAATCACAGAGCAGCAGATCTTGGTGATCGAAATGATGAATCAGAATACCTCTGATACCATTTCAGTGATTTGAGAAATATCAAGGTAACTTGTAGAAGAAGGAAAGTAACTAACCGAAATAACAAACTTTCACATTAATCTTCAAATCCAAGTTATCTTTAACAATGAACTTATCACCTTTTTATACTATATTACAAACCTGAATATAATAGGCAATGGCTAACTAAACTCATCTACAACCTTCTCAATTAATCTTGAAACCAACGAAACCTTCACAGCTACTAACTTGAAACACAAGATACCTATACAATACATCTATATTTCATACATCCTAATAATATCCTACTTCCCTTATAGATCTGGATAGGCTTGTTCATGAATTGGTTCAGGGCCGAATCGATTCTTAACTGACCT
The DNA here is from genome assembly GCA_946814005.1 of Chamaenerion angustifolium. Classification (NCBI taxonomy): domain Eukaryota; kingdom Viridiplantae; phylum Streptophyta; class Magnoliopsida; order Myrtales; family Onagraceae; genus Chamaenerion; species Chamaenerion angustifolium. The sequence continues at coordinate 29,430,847 of OX328266.1, read as the reverse complement.
AAAACTGTTTAAATCATTGCCACATTGTTTTTTCTTACTTAAAGAACTGGTCTATTTAACACATAAAAATTGGCTTTGTTGGAACTGGTTCGAACTCGTTTGGTCTATTATCTTTATTAAAAAAAATGGTTTCAGTCCGAACGAAAAGCATGACTAGACTGGTCCAAAAGTAGAATCGGTCTTGGGAAGTAAGCGTGTGCCTATATAAGGGCAGTCTGCGAAATGAAAATGAGATCTCTATAATAGTAGGATAATTAGAAGTTAGAGCAATTCAAAAAATATATGGGTTCAAAGCAGTTTCATTTGAATTGAAGTATAAACTGGTACAAAAAAACAAATCGGTTTGAACCGCTTTAGAAGTGAATTAAACTCTTTTTTTATTTCCCTTACTTTAGTCGTAACATAACTACTTTTATTTTGAAACTACCTTGGCCAAACCGGTTTCGTTTAACAAACCTAGATATGGAATAACAAATTTCATGAAAAAAAGATGAAACTGACATGAATCGAATACGCAACCTTGTAATCTAGAGTCTGACGCACTACCATTGTTCCATAAATCATAGTGCCCTAATAGATATGGAAAGGCTAGTTCATTATACGATTCAAAGTCGAACCGACTCTGAACTGAACTAAATATGTTTAAAGCAATCTGGTATCTTTTTGCCTCACTAAAATAACTGGTCTATTCAACAGATTAAACAATAGTCTGTTAGAACCAGTTCGAACTCTTTTGGTCTATTAGCCTTGTTAAACAAATATTTGGTTATAGTCCGGACGAAAAGCTTGATTAGACTGGTCCAAAAGTAGAACCGGTCGAAAAATTGGATTAGATTGGCCGAAAAGTAGAACCGGTATAGGGAGTGCGCAAGTGATTACATAATGGGAGTGTGTGAAATGAGAATGAGATAACTATAATAGTAAGTCAATTAGAGGTTAGACCAGTTCTAAAAAATATAGGGGTTCAACGGTGTTTGATTTGAATTTATGTATAAACTAGTACCAAAGAAATAAATCAGTTTGCATCGCTTCATAAGTGACTTAAACCCGTTTTTTTATTTGCATTTGTTTAGTTTGAGCATAACTTGTTTGCTTTTGAAACTACGTAGTCAACCGACTTGAACCAGTCAAGAGTTTGGGAAAACTTGATTCTTTTATCAAACCTAGATATGGAAGTAATAACTTTCATGAAAAAAATTTGTTTAAAGCAATCCAGTTTCGTTTTATCTCACTAAAATAATTGTTCTATGAAAACACTTAAAAATCGTATGGTTAGAAGCGGTTCGAACTCTTTTGGTCTATTATCTTTATAAAAAAAGTTGGTTTCATCGAGACGAAAAGTTGGACTAGACTGGTCCAAAGGTAGAGCCGGTCTAGGGGAGTGAGCGCATGACTTCATAAGAGGATAGTGTGAAATGAAAATGAGATAAATATAATAGTAGGTCAATTAGAGGTTATATCAGTTAAAAAACAATAGGGGTTCGATGTTTTTTTATTTGAATTGAAGTATAAACTAGTACCCAATAAATAAATCGGTTTGAGTAGCTTCATAAGTAAATTAAACCTATTTTTTTATTTGCCTAATTTTGTCTGAACATTACTGGTTTGGTTTAGAAACTATTTCGGTTGAACCGATTCGAACATGTAAAGAGTTTCGCAAAACTTGTTTCTTTTAACAAACCTAGATATAGAAGTGACAACTTTTCTGGGGAAAAAAAAAATCAACCTGACATGAATCAAACATGCAACCGTCTAATCTGGACTCAAATGCGCTAACATTGCTCCACAGATTCTAGTGCCCTAATAGATATGGTTAGGTTTGTTCATGAACCGGTTCATTGTCGAAACAGTTCTAACTGAACTAAAACTGTTTAAAGGAAATCAAATATCTTTTTGTCTCACTACAAGAATTGGTGTATTCAACGCATAAAAAGCGGGTCTGCTTAGAACCGGTTCGAACTCATTTGTTTTATTATATTTAAAAAAAAGGTTTATTTCAGTCTAGATGAAAAGCTAGACTAGACTGGTCCAAATGTAGAACTAGTGTGGTTAAGTGAATGCTTGACAACATAATGGGAGGGTGTGAAATCAAAATGCGATCTCTGCAATAGTAAGTCAAATAGAGGTAAGAACGGTTCAAAAAAATATAGGGGTTCAAAGTTGTGTGATATGAATTTAACTATAAACTAGAACCAAAAAACAAACCCGTTTGAATCGCTCCATAAGTAAATTAAACGCATTTTTTTATTTGCTATACTTTAGTTTGGCAAAAACGTTTTTTTTAACAAACCTAGATATAGAAGTAACGTCCTTCATGAAAAAAAGATGAATCTGACATGAATCGAGCACTCAACCTTCTGATCTGGAATTAGACGCGCTACAATTTCGCCACAAATCCTAGTACCCTAATAGATATCGATAGGCATGTTCAGGAATCGGTTTGGGGTTGAACCGGTTATGAACTGACCTAAAAATGTGTAATGCAATCTAGTATCTTTTGGTCTCACTAAAAGAACTATTATATTCTACACATAAAATCTGGCCCGGTTTGAACCGATTTAAACTCCTTTGATCTATTATATTTATTTTTTTTAAAAAAATGTTTAGTCCAATCAAAAAATTGAATTAGATTGGCAAAAATATAGAACCGGTCTAGGGATTGCGCAGGTGATTACATAATGGGACGGTGTGAAATGAAAATGACATAACTATAATAGTAAGTCAATTAGAGGTTAGACCGGTTCTAAAAAATATAGGGGTTCAACGTTGTTTGATTTGAATTTATGTATAAACTAGTACAAAAAAAAAAATCGGTTTGCATCGCTTCATAAGTGACTTGAACCCATTTTTTTATTTGCATTACTTTAGCTTGAGCATAACTTGTTTGCTTTTGAAACTACGTAGTCGAACCGACTCGAACCAGTCAAGAGTTTTGGAAAACTTGATTCTTTTAACAAACCTAGATATGGAAGAAACAACTTTTTCATGAAAAAAACATTGTTTAAAGCAATCCAGTTTCGTTATATTTCAATAAAAGAATTGGTCTATGAAAACACATACAAAATCGTATGGTTAGATGTGGTTCGAACTCGTTTGGCCTATTATCTTTATAAAAAAAATTGGTTTCAATCCACGTGAAAAGTTGGACTAGACTGGTGCAAAGGTAGAACCTATCTGGGGGAGTGATCTTATGACTACATAAGAGGAGGGTGTGAAATGAAAATGAGATAACTATAATAATAAGTCAATTAGAGGTTAGATTAGTTCAAAAAAATATAGAGGTTCAATGCTGTTTGATTTGAATTTAAGTATAAACTAATACTCAAAAAATAAATCGGTTTATGTCGCTTCATAAGTAAATTAAACCTATTTTTTTTTATTTGCCTTAATTTTGCCTGAAAATAACTCGCTTGGTTTAGAAACTACGTCGGTCAAACCAATTCGAACCTGTCAAGAGTTTCACAAAACTTGTTTGTTTTAACAAACCTAGATATGGAAGTGACACCTTTCCAGGAAAAAAAACAGATCAACCTGACGTGAATCGAACACGCAACCTTCTGATTTGGAGTCAGACGCACTAGCATTGCTCCACAGATTCTAGTACCCTAATTGATATGGTTAGGTTTGTTCATGAACAAGTTCGTGGTCGAAACAATTCTAACTGAACTAAAACTGTTTACACGCAATCCAATATCTTTTTGTCTCACTAAATGAATTGGACGTGTATTCAACACATAAAAAACGGGTTTGCTTAGAACCGGTTCAGACTCATTTGGTGTATTATATTTATTAAAAAAAGGTTTATTTCAGTCTAGACGAAAAGCAAGACTAGACTGGTCCAAATGTAGAACCAGTTTGGTTGAGTGACCGCTTGACTACATAACGGGAGGGTTTGAAATCAAAATGTGATATTTGTAATAGTAAGTCAAATAGAGGTTTAACGGTTCAAAAAAATATAGGGGTTCAAAGCTGCTTGATATGAATTTAAGTATAAACTAAAATCAAAACACAAACCCGTTACAATCGCTTCATAAGTAAATTAAACGCATTTATTGATTTGCTTTACTTTAGTTTGGCCAAAACAGTTTCTTTTAACAAACCTAGATACAGAAGTAACAACCTTCATGAAAAAAAAGATGAATCGAACATGAATCGAACACCCAACCTTTTGATATGGAGTCAAGCGCGCTACCATTTCCCCACAAATCCTAGTACCCTAATAGATATGGATAGGCTTGTTCAGGAATCGGTTCGGGGTTGAACCGGTTATGAACTGACCTAAAAATGTTTAATGCAATCTAGTATCTTTTGGTCTCACTAAAAGAGCTACTCTATTCTACACATAAAAACTGGTCTGGTTTGAACCGATTTAAACTCCTTTGATCTATTATATTTATTTTTAAAAAAAAAATTGTTTAGTCCGATCAAAAAGTTGGATTAGACTGGACGAAAAGTAGAACCGGTCTAGGGAATGCGCAAGTGATTACATAATGGGAGGGTAAGATATGAAAATGAGATAACTATAATAGTAAGTCAATTAGAGGTTAGACCGATTCTAAAAAATATAGGGGTTTAACGTTGTTTGATTTGAATTTATCTATAAACTAGTACCAAAAACATAAATCGGTTTGCATCGCTTCATAAGTTACTTAAACCCATTTTTTTTATATGCATTATTTAAGCCTTAATATAACTAGTTTAGTATTGAAACTACGGCGGTCGAACTAGTGAAGACCACATCCGGTTAAGTTTGCAAAAAGTTGTACCAGACTAGTCCAAATATAAAACAAGTCTCGAGGAGTGACTGTATGACTATATATTGGGAGGGTGTGAAATAAAATGAGATAACTATAATAGTAAGTCAATTAAAGGTTAGAATGGTTCAAAAAAATATAGGGGTTCAATGTTGTTTGTTTTGAATTTAAGTATAAACTAGTACAAAAACAAATTGGTTTGATCGCTTCGTGTGTGAATTAAACCCATATTTTGATTTGCCTTACTTTACCCTTAACATAACAAGTTTGGTTTTTAAACTACGTCGGTCGAGATGATTGAAACCAGTCAAAACTTTGGGAAAACTTGATACTTTTTAACAAACCTACATATGGAAGTTACAACTTTCATGAAAAAAAATATAAACCTAACGTGAATTGAACATGCAACCTTCTGATCTGGAGTCAAACGCACTACCATTGCGCCACAAATCTGTGTACCCTAATAGATATGGATAGGCTTGTTCATGAACCGACTTAGGGTTAAAACTGTTCTGAACTGAACTAAAACTATTTAAAGGCAATCCACTATATTTTTGTCTCACTAAAAGAATTGGTCTATTCTACGCATAAAAAACAAGTCTGATTAGAACCGGTTCGAACTACTTTGGTCTATTATATTTATTAAAAAAATATTTTGTTTCAGTCTAGACTAAAAGCTGGACTAGAATGATCCAAATGTAGAACCAATCTGGAGGAGTGAGCGCATGACTATATAATGGGAGGGTGTGAAATGAAAATGAGATCTCTGTAATACTAACTAAAATAGAGGTTAGACTGGTTCAAAAAAATATAGGGGTTCAAAATTGTTTGATTTGAATTTAAGTATAAACTAGTAGCAAAAACCAAATCGGTTTGAATCGCTTCATAAGTGAATTAAACCCATTTATTGATTTTTTTTTAGGGTTAAATACGACATTGCCCCTTAAAGTTTACGCCGTTTTTAAAATTCCCACTTAAAATTTAAAGTGCCCCTAATGTTTATAAATGATGAAAAATCCCCCTTGAAAGAGCATCTCACAAAGGGGGATTTTTCATCTTTTTCAAACATTACAGGGACTTTAAACTTAATGGGGGAATTTTAAAATCGACGTAAACTTTAGGTGGCAATGTTGTATTTTGCTGTTTGTTTTACTTTAGCCTTAACATAGTTGGTTTGCTTTTTAAACTATGTAGGAAGAACTGGTTCAAGCCATTCAAGACCATGTTAGGATATTTCAGTGATTTGAGATAGAACTGGAGGAAATTGAAGAAAAGAGAATCTTGGAGAATAAGAAATGAAGATACCTGAAATAAGTACTTTCGTTCAAAAAACTTCTAATCCAAGTTACCGAGAACAATAGCACCTCCACCAATTTATACAAAAACTATAATCGGAAATCTATAATAAAATAAAGATATTTAGAACCATCTACAAGATTCTACTGCATTCTCAAACATTCTTGAGACCCACGGTATACAATCTTGTAGCACAAGTAACCCTTATACATACATCCTAACATTCCCTTAAGATATTTGATTTTCATCTCTCTCTTTTTTTTTCAGCTGGCATACACCCATTACCATTTGTTCTACAACCTGGAGTTCTTTGTACTAAAAACTCTTTCAAACTCTTCATCTATATCCATCAGAACCTGCATACACTTGAAACACTTGCATTGATGATTCAAAACTGGAGTATGACAGAGCATATTCATCATTCCACTGAAGTGTAGACATATTAGCACTCATGTTTTCATTTGACTGAGCTGTGACACCTTGGAAGTGAACATTAAAGCGTTGATAGCGTATGTGCACCAGGTGGCCAAATTTTCCACAGAGTTGGCAGTGTGGTTTGTTATTACAAAAGCCTCTCCCCCTGCCTCTTCCTCTACCATAGTAAGGTTAATTAGACTGATACTCTGGTGGATTAGCCACAGCAGAAGACAGTTGTTGATGTGTTTGTCCAGAATCAGACACACTCGACTGACCAGAATCCACCACAGGTTTTACAGCTTGATTAGCACTCTTAACCACCACATTTGTCATAGTTAACGGAATGTCAAACAATAGATCTATTTGCCTAACTTCGGCATCAAGCAGAACAGACAAAATAGAGGCTAGATCATATGGATTGCGGCTGGCATGAATAACAACAACATTACTATCATATTGACCCTTAACTCCATTCAATATGATAGATATTTTATGCATTTCCTCTATAAGATGTCCAGAACTTGCCAAACTGTCACAGGTTAGGTGAATATATGTTAGATAGTCACGCATAGATTGAGTAAGGAGTTTTCAAACCTTAAATTTGTCATACAAACTCATGATTCGAGTTGTAGACGATGAGGAGAGATCCTGATAAAGTTTGTTACAGATTGGAGCAGATGACATGCAGCCTACTAAATCTTTGTTGATTGGCGACGAAATAGATGCTAATAGCCATGACGCCAGAGATGAATTCTGTTGCCAGAACTTCTAATACTCAGGATTTGGCATCTTGTTGCCATCTTCATCATCAATGAGGCTAGGAATCTCTAAAGTTCCAAATAGGTAACCTTCCAGATTCAGACCCCTAACAGCAAGCATAACCTGTTGCTTCTAGGACTGGAAATTGTCTTCTCCAGTCAGTTGACAGATTCTATTGTTGAAGAACGCAGGTCCGAGATCATCAATGTCGACAGAATAAGGATGAATATAGTGAAACAAAAACAGAGCAGCAGGCAATGAAGATAATCTGAATCACCGATGGATCGATTAGAGTAGAGAAGCGCAGCAGATCTTGATGAAGGAAATGACAGATCAGAATGGCTCTCATACCATTTTGGTGATTTGAGATAGAACTAGAGGAAATTGAAGAAGAGAGAATATTGGAGAATAAGAAATGAAGATACCCTAAATAAGTACTTTCATTCATAAAACTTCTAATCCAAGTTACCGAGAACAATAGCACCTTCACCTATTTATACAAAAACTATAATCTTAAATCTATAATAAAACAAAGATATCTAGAACCATCTACAAGATTCTACTACATTCTCAAACATTCTTGAGGCCTACGGTATACAATCTTGTAGCACAAGTAACCCTTATACATACATCCTAACATGATATAAGTGTAATATGATGAAAGTTGTTTGATTTGAATTTAAATATCAACTAGAACCAAAAACGAAATCGGTTTGAATCGCTTCATAAGTGAATTAAACACATTTTTTTTGTTTGCTTTACGTTAGTTTGTCCAAAAATGTGTCTTTTAACAAACCTAGATATGGAAGTAACAATTTTCACGAAAAAAGATAAACGTGATGTGAATCTAACATAACACCTTCTAAACTGGAGTTAAACGCGCTACCATTGCACCACAGATCTTGTGGTTGAACCAATGCTGAACCGATTCTAATAGATATGGATAGGCTTGTTCATGAACCGGTTCAGGGTCGAAGCTGTTCTAAACTAAAATTGTTTAAAGCTATCCATTATCTGTTTTCTCACTAAAAGAACTAGGCTATTCAACCTATTAAAACTTAGTCTGGTTAGAACTAGTTTGAACTCGTTTGGTCTATCATATTTATTAAAAAAAATAAGATAGGACAACAAGTTGGTCTAGATTGGTCCAAGAGTAGAACCGGTCTGGTAAAGGGAGTGCATGACTACATAACAGGAGGGTGTGAAATGAAAATGAGGTCTCCGTAATAGTAAGTCGATTGGAGGTTAGACCTGTTCAAAAAAATATAGGGGTTCAAGGCTATTGGATTTAAATTTAAGTATAAAATAGTACCAAAAAATGAATCGCTTCATAAGTGAATTACATCCATTTTTTATTTGCTTTATTTTAGTTTGGTCAAACCTGTTTCTTTTAGTAAACCTAGATATGGAAGTAACAACTTTCATGGAAAAACGATAAACCTGACGTGAATCGAACACAACAACTTCTAATTTGGAGTGAGACACGCTACCATTGTGCCATAGATCATGTGGTAGAACCGATTCTCAACATGTGTTTCGGGGTCGAACCGGTTCTGAACTGAACTAAAATTGTTTAAAGCAATCCAGTATCTTTTTGTCTCACTAAAAGAAATCGTCTATTCAACAGAAAAAAAGTGGTATGGTTAGAATTGGTTCAAACTGGTTTGGTCTATTATTTTATTAAAGAAAAAGTTGGATTTAGTGTGAACGAAAAGTTGGACTAGACTTGTCCAGAAGATGAACTTGTTTGGGGGAGTGAGCACATGACTACATAAGGGGAGGGTGTGAAATAAAAATGAGATATTTGTAATAGTAAGACAATTAGAGGTTAGACAAGTTTACAAAATATAGGGGTACAAAGTTGTTTCATTTGAATTTAAGTATAAACTAGTACCAAAACAGATCGATTCGAATCGTTTCATAAGTGAATTAAACCAATTTTTTATTTTCTTTACTTTATCCTTAACATAAATGGTTTGATTTTAAAACTACATCGGCCCAATAGGTTCGAACGAGTCAACACCAGATCTGGTTTAGTTTGTCAAAATTGGTTTCTTTTAACAAACCTAGATATGCAAGTAACAACTTTTATGAAGAAAAAAAAAATGAACCTATCGTGAACCGAACAAGCTACCTTCTGATCTGGAGTCAGGCAACATGTTGGTACATTTGGAAGGCACGTTGCAAGGTCATGTTTGTGTCAAAAATGCCAAATGCAGGGACCATAATAGCAGAGATAAAGGCACTAGTGGAGGAAGTAGGTAAGTTGCCGAAACAACAACAAGTGGCTCGACCTGACCGTGGGAATATAAGGTGGTGTGCATCAAGGTCGGGAATGATTCATATTAATTGTGATGAATCATGGTGTATACAAACTCGTATGGGTGGCATAGGAGTAATTGCTCAAAACGCGAGAGAATAAATTGTTGGTGGAATGAACCGACGAAGCCTATGCGATGCAATTGACATGCTAAAAGCTTTAGCAGTATTGGAGGGGATAAAACTGGTCACCGAAGAAGGGTGAAATGATGTGGAAATCGAGTCAGATTCAAGTGTGGTTATAGGTCAAATTAAGTGGGTGCATCATTTTGGAGACTTAGAGCACTTCTAGTGAATATAGCCACACTAGCTAACTGGATCGAACGAATAGCATGGAATACAATTCCAAGAGCAGTCAATGAGTGTGCAGAATGGATAGTCAAACAATCGACAAAGGGTGTGTGTCTCAATGACTGGGTTACCCGACCCCCACTTCCTCTTTTATTCTTATTAGAAAAAGAATGTAACGTTCAACTCTCGTGAATTTTATCACGGGTTTTTCGTTTTTTCGGTGAAATAAAATGCCGAGTTTAACAAAAAAATAAGACGACTCAAATGGATTTTTTGTAATGAACGCGATGTTAAAAGTTTTAATAGAATTATGTACTAAGTCTAATATTTTAATTTATTTAGATGAACAAAAAATCTCAAATGTTCCAAATTTTGGGTTTAGACTTTAGAGGGAGAGGAAAGTGAAACTCAAATGAAAGTTTAGTATTTTTCCACTACCTCCTAAAAATTTAAAAATTATATTAGGTACAGTATTTTATTACAACTCTAATACCACAGAATGGTTTAGTTTCAAATTTAAAATTGAGTATAAATGTTAGCTAAAGTTAATTAACTATATTAAAAATTTGATCAATTATGCAAATGAATAAAAATATATTTTACATTGAATCAAAATATTTAATGCTTTTGTAGCTTAGTGCAATTTGGTTTTAAAAAATTATTGTACATGTTGGTTTTGGGGGATTGGGTCGCCCATTAGTGGGAGTCCATTCTAATAAGCCCAGTATTGGTTACTGGCCCTAACCATTCCCTCTATATGTATATGGATGCTCAGGGTTGGGAAACCTAACAATGATAACAGTGATGCCCTGCCGCCCTACAGTGTAGACTGAGGTAAGTAGCTGTGGAAACCAAGGTCACTGCCCGTTAACCCGTGGCGTGACCTCCCGTCCGGCAGACCGTGATCCCAACCTCAGGCAGATCCGATTCCGCTTCCGCTAAGTCGATCGTTCAAGGAGGTAACTTAATTATGTTTAATGTTGTGCCCTAAACGATTGCATGTTTAGTACATATTCCAACATTGGTATCAAAGTCATAGTAGGTTGGTTTCCGAATTGTCGAACCACGTTAAAACTACCACCGCGACGAACCTAACGCCGAGAAACCAAGGCCACCGTCATGGTGGTCGCGGTCTTTGCATGGTGGACGAAGCCTCGGTGGCCGCGACCATGGCGTAGTGGTCGCAGCCTCGGTGGCCACGGCCTTGGCGTGGTGGCCGCAGCCCCACCTGCGAGGTGGTGAGGTGACCGTTACCTCTGTGGTCGTGGCCATCCCTTGGAGGTGGTCGCGGCCTCTAGGCCTATGTGGCCGCGGCTCTGGCCTGCCCGAACGATGGGGGATCGGCCGAACGTGGTCGACCCTGAGCAAAGGGGGGATGGCCACGGTGGCCAGACCCAGGGCAGCTGATCAGCCTCTGTGGCCGATCAGCTGCAACAGCCGCCACTGTTCTTCTTCTCCGTGGAGAAGAAGAACAGTACCGGTCTGATTCTCTTTGAACCGGATCGGTTTGGTTCGATGGAACTAATTCTGTATAAACCATTCTGGTTCGGTCTGGTTTAGTCTAGTCCAGTCAGTTTGAGCCGACCGGTTCAGTCCGACCGGACTGGTTCGGTTCATACCGATTGATTGGGCCGGTTTGAGCTAATTCGGAGGTCGTGGGCCACCTGAATTGGTCTGAAACAAATTTGGTGTCGATCATGGATTCTCTGTGGGTTCTAGTGGTTTATTTTAGTCCGGTAAATGTATTTGGACCCTTTCATAAATAATTTTTGGGCTAGTTTAGTTAATTGTTGAACCAATTTGAATTACTGGGAGAGCCTTATATTATTTTATGATGCATGACTGGATAGGTAGAACACTGTGTGGGTTCTTTGAGATCCTTGGATTACTGTGTGTTTTCTGTAGGGTAGATAGGTTTGCCTTATTTTATTTGATTGGCTCTTGACTCCATAACTGGTAGAATTGACTAGGTTGTGATTGTTGAGATCCCAGCATAGTATGTGAAATTGGTCTAACATGTTAATTACTTTTATTTGTTGAGACTTTAGTCCATGAATTTTTATTTGTTGAGACTTTGGTCTCCAAATTTTTATTCATGGTGATTTTGATCCCCAAACTTTTGGTTAGGGTGACTTTAGTCCTCGAAGTTTTGAAAATTACAAATGAGCCCCGAATTAATTTGTTTTTGAAAGGTATCAATATATATGTGTGTGTATTGAACTGTGTGTTTGTTACCTTACTTGCATAGGATAGATTACCTTGGTAGGGAGATCTAGTTCTGGCATTGTCTAGGTAGCAAACTTTTAGGATTGTCCTTAGTATCCTTTCGGAAGTTTGGATGAGTTCAAACTACACCTAGGAAAATGTTCATGAGTGTGAACCGGTCGGTTAGTCTGCGAGGTTCTCCGGATTTCCTTGAATAATTCTAGGACAATTGTTTGGTGTAAGAGTCGAACACTTTGATTTAGTGTGATATGTTCGATTCCGGTCATTTGAGAAGTGTTGGTATAGACTGTGTTTCGATTGATAGTAGTGACTTTAAGACATTCTTAGAGACAGGGAGTGCTTCTCGGCATAGCTAGAGTTGTCCTCCGGGTTTAAGTATGTTCTCAAGTTTGTCCTATCGGTCAGAGACTTGTCATTTTACATGCAATAGAACATTGTTCCTTGTGTCTCCATGATCCTATTAGAATTTCCTTTAGTTAGAGAAATTAGTATGTCATGTAGAACATCATCGCTTAGTTGGACAAAGGTCTTAGACTTAATGGTGAGCACTATAAAATTCGGAGAAAGCATATAAAAATGGTCCTAAGTAGAAATCCATCAACCCCATCAAGAAGATTTTGAAAAGACCCGATTCTGGAATAACGAATCAGCAGAAGACTTTCCATTTGAGTGGGAGGTTAATGATGTTGAGACGTGCGCCATGATACTGAGTACGGTGGATGAGTTTGAGCTTAACACACGGCTAAAGGGCTGTGGGAAACTTTGCAGGCTAGAAATTGTTCTATACGACTACTTAGTTGTGCTCACTCAACATTAAGTTTAATTCATACACGATGAATCCTCAGCACTCCGCGAGATAGTATCTGAGGCATATGGCCAACATGATTGTGAAACTCAAGGAGAACGGTCAGTCAGTGACCGATGAGCAGCAAATCCAGGTCGTAATCCGCTCTTTACCTAACTCCTAGAAACATATGAAAATCTAAATAACTCATTCTAAGGCCCTCAATGCCTTTGAACACATTCGAAGGCACATTGAGTTGTAGAGGACAGACCCAAGGTCGCTGGACCTAAGGTTTAGGTGCGTGTGGCGCCATCCTCTAGACCTAAGAAGAGTCGCTGAAGGCGGAGGAGTAATGCACAGTGCGATGGCGCAGGCAAAGTAGACAAAGACTGAGGTGAACCCAAGGACTCCTCCGAAAACAACACCGTGAAAATGTTCGCGTAAGGCCGAGAAGCCTAAATACAGGAAATGCTCCAACTGTGTCCAGTGGGTAAACTTTGTGAATGCATGCCCTGAATCGATCTGACATGAATGTCTTAATGGCTAATCTAGTGAATTTTGTATTCCTAGTACAGATATGTTGACTGAGTCATGTCCTTTGTGGATTTTGGATTCAGGATCGACAAATCACATAGTCCGGGATCCTGACTTTTTCATAGAGTACCATAGAGTCCCGCGAGAAATTAGGTGATTTACATTGACAACAACTTTCGTGTTGAAGTCGAAGGGATTAGAAGTCGTGAGCTGCACTTGCGCGACAGTAGAGTTTTAGTCTGAAGTCATATCCTCTATGCTCCGCAGATTCGCCGATATGTTATTTCAGTCTTAGGATTAATGAAACTCGGTTTTATATTATATTTTCATGAATCTTCCGTCCAATTGTTTTTAGGCTTAACTTCGTTTGCCTTTAGTATTATTTCTGGTGGATTTGGATTTAGGCAACAATAATAATTTCATGTTTTTTCTTCTACTCGCGGATATGTTTGCGATGTCCATTAAAGACAAACTAGACTTGACTACATAGGTCAACATAGAATGCAGCAACTATCCCATTGGGGTTTGTTGTCCTACATTCCACAGGTGGAGTCGTCTACTTGTGTAAGTTGTCTAGCAGAAAATTCCACCGGAGTGCCTTTTGGTTAGGCACCTAGAGCTGAATTTCCCTTGCAATTCATCCATTCTGATGTCTGTGACCCTCTTAGTGATAGGGTTCGGCACGGAGCGCAAATTTTCATTACATTTACAGATGATTACACCTGTTAGATAGGAGGGTAAAGGTCCTCCACCCTGATTGTGGAAGAAGAGTACCTTTCAGCGGAATTTAACGATTTATGTAATGAAAATGGATCATTCATCAGTTGACGATCTCCTACACCCCTCAGCAAAATAGTTATGCAGAAAGGCGCTATAGAATGCTCCTTAAAATGGTTCGGTCGATATGGCGCACACTCAATTGCTGATTTCCTTATGGGGAAACGATTTGAAGACTGCTACCCTACATCCTAAACCATTTGTCGACGAAGACGGTTAACTCCATATCATATGAGTTTTGGACTTGAATAAGTTATGGACCTTCACCATATGCGTCCATAGGGGTGTGCCGCTTACACCCATGCTTTCTAAAATAAGTTTGGAAAGATTGGACCTAGAGGAAAGAATAGTATTTTTGGTTACTCTTATACCTCCAAGGGTTATGTGTTTGTAGCCGAGCAGGACAGTGGGAGTGTTACCGAGATCGAATCACGAGACATAACGTTTTTAGAGAACGAATTTCCTAAGAAGGGAGAGATTGATTTGGATCGATCTCTATATGAGATTCAAGATCAAGTTGAGCATACACTTGTTAATTTGAGTGGGAGAGTTGAAACCGCAGATGATGAATCAGTTCGTCGTCCACCAGATTCATCGTCTGCTGGAGCGAATGGAACAGATTCCGTTCCTGATGATCTTGTTGACAGTGGGAGAATTAGGAATCTCATTCTCAGTGGGAGTGATCATGGTCATACCCTTGTAGTAGTGAGTTGTTAGGCTGTGGGCTAGAACATAAGTTTTCCTCCCGACGATATGCATTCGAAGGTGATGGAGAACTTAACACCCTAATATATGACGATATGGTTATTGTGCCGTAAAACGTTAGAGAAACTCTCAATGGAACCTTCTAAGAAGAATGGATGAAAGTAATGGAAGATGAGATGAACACTTTGGACTAGATGGAATCTATAAGGAAGAACGGTGTTTGGGCACTGGTCGACCTTCGAGAGGAAACAAAGCGATAGAGCTAAATGGGTTCTTAAGATTATTGCTATTGGAGTGAGTCTAGACTTGGAACTGCACTAGATAGATATTAAGACCGTCTTCCTCAATGGTGAGTTAGAAGAATAGATCTATATGGAGCGGTCTGAATGCTTTGTGCAGAAAGACCATGAGCACTTAGTGTGCAAACTTCACAAATTGATCTATGGTCTGAAACAGTTCGCTATGCAGTGGTACCGCAGAGTTCATGATTTGGTCGTGGAAAATGGATTTCTCTTGATGGATGAGAATCATTGCGTGTACACCAAAAGGGTCTGGACCAAACTTTGTGTTTATGATTCTATATGTAGATGACATACTCATAGCTGTAAATAGCTTGGAGTTCCTCACACAGGTAAAGGCCTGATTGTTTTCTCTGTTTAGGATGAAGAACATGGGTGAGGCGTCGCACATCCTTGGGACTTAGATCTCGAGAGATCGCCGTAGGAGGCAGTTGTGGCTTTCAGAGGAAAGCTACATAAATAAAGTGTTGGAAATGTTCAACATGAGTAACTGCGAACCAATTGAAACTCTAGTTTGCATTGATCAACCTCTCAAAATGGATATATGGACCAGATAAATAAATTATGTAGCTAAGTGCAGTCGAAAGCCTGATGTGCGCAATAGTATGTACTCGGCCTGATATTTGTCATGCAGTCGGCATGGTATATAGGTACCAAGATGAACCTGGATTGAAGAAATGGTAGGAAGTAAATAAGATCATGTGATATCTTAAGGGCATCGTCATGCTCTCTGCTAGAGACTTGCTAGAGATCCGAGGATCTCTGGATGACTGGGGTATAACAATGCGGACTATGGTGGTGACTTTGATGAGAGAAAACCCACCTCGGATATGCTCTGCTCTCTGATGGCGCCATATCGTGGATGAGCAAGAAGCAGTTGCGCATTGTGTTGATCACCATTGAAGCCAAATTTGTTGGTCTTATGTGGACCACTCAGTTGGTTGTATGGCTGAAGAGACTTCCGGATTGATTGATGAGTCATTGGAGTCGCAATCTCCGTGATATATAAACACAAGTATCATTACAAGTCATAGCAAGTAGATATCAATCGAAACTATGTTAGAGACGTGGTTAGACACAAGGTGAGGCTCGTGATAGTTCTTAGTTCTGGAAGTCTGTTGGGATGAACGGAAAGGGCTTTGTGTTGGGAACTATCTGATTTCGCACTACGACAAATTATGATTTGTCAATCCACTAGGACTTTGTGATGGGAGTCTTTGTGACTTTTGGTTTAGGTACTTTGTGTGCCTGATTGACATATGTACAACATTAGGACATATGCTCCGTGGGAGAGTAGATATGCTGTAGCGCGCGTTCCATACCTCGGCGCACCCTAAAACGACCATGGGTATGACCCAAAATGTGATCTTAACTCGGAGTCGTGTGAGACCCAGAGCTCTTTGCGTAAGATCCGCTTACGTACCCCCATTACTCTGAACAGAGACTTGAGGTTCGGTTCAATGTTTGCTATCTTAGTCCGTTCTCGATGGGTGCACTCACAAGTACCTTGGACCCGGTTCTAGAAAAGCGAGTTGAATTGTGCTGATGGTTTTGTGGGAAGAGGATGGTGATTATGGGATCTTCTCGATATTGTGTCCACTAGGTGGCCACCAACTGCGGCGTCGGCTGCGGTTGTGGGCGCAATACTTATATAGGTCTGAAAGATCCTTGTGCGGTCAGACCTGGAGAAAGATTACATGACCAAGGGTGCAGGGCACATTTCCACTAATGGTGTGAGATCTGCGAGTCGCTGCAACTCCTAACACATGCGCAGCACCTTGCTCGTTGTGCCTGCCGGTCGCACGGCTGCTACCTCGTATGTGACTTTACTGTATAAGGGGAAATCGTTCTCCTGGTGCTGGCTTAATGAATGAGCCCCCCTACTTTGTGCGAGTGGGAGATGTTGGTTTTGGGGGATTGGGCCGCCCATTAGTGGGAGCCCATTCTAATAAGCCCGATATTGGATACTGGCTCAAACCATACCCTCTATATGTATAGGGATGCTCAGGGTTGGAAAACCTAACAATGATAACAGTGATGCCCTGCCGCCCTACAGTTTAGACTGAGGTAAGTAGCTGTGGAAACCAAGGTCACTGCCCGTTAACCCGTGACGTGACCTCCCGTCCGGCAGACCGTGATCCCAACCTCAGGCAGATCCGATTCCGCTTCCGTTAAATCGATCGTTCAAGGAGGTAACTTAATTATATTTAATGTTGTGCCCTAAATGATTGCATGTTTAGTACATATTCCAACAGTAAATATATAAATAAACCCTACCCTTGACTATGGTTCACGGTTAAGACCTTGTTCTCAGGATAGACCCAGTTTTTTAATATTGGAAAACTAAGTCTTATTTCCTTATAACATGCATAGGTGTTATTTGAAAGAAAAATCCAAAAAAACAACGCCCAGGTCCTATACAGTATTTAAAATTTATATATATACACATTAGCTAATTAGCTATAGTAGTCTTCTAAAAATAAGATAAGTAAAGTAAGTCAAATGGAATTTGATTATTGGTCCTCTCTCTAGCTATATGCTCCACATTATTAACTATACAATATATTTATATTGAGAAATATATACTATGTGCGCGGCTCCGCGGGGACCAACTGATTAGACTTTCAATGTTCGTATGTGACTGTTCTATATATTTGCCCTCATAACTCCTAAGCATCACCCACAACATACAAACAATTTGAGAGAAATCTGAGAGAGAGAGAGAGAGATGATAACACAAGTACGGGCATCGAAGTCTCTTCCTACAAACGGTGGAAATGGGAGCTGCAGTTACATGAACAACTCTTATTATCAGGTAATTATATATATAGCTATGTAAAATTCGAACAAGGGTTTTGATTTTTCAAAGGATTTAGGATTTAAAAAAAAGTAGTGATTACCAAGGGTAACCCTCTTAATTTTCTTCTTATAAATTGTATTTAATTTATCCTCTTATATATTTCATCTTGCAGGTTTAAAAATAAACAATATAAGTTATTACGTTCATATAATTAATTTTGGGACCAATGGAAATTATGGTTTTCATTTCAAAACAGAAAATTCAATCTCGTCGTATTTTCTATTTATTGTTTAAATTGAAAATGATTAAATATAATTCTCATAAGTAACGTTAATTAATTTGTCCACAGTACATACACAATTACAAAAGAATCAGATCCTCGGGCACATTGTTGCTGCAGATGGATGATTCCCTTTTCTATTTAGATGGACCATCCTTCATTTTGATTCATTAAATACAAATACACATGGAGAAAGACAGAATTGCCTGTTTGGACGACCGAATCATGTTCCAAAATCAGGATGTTTCTTGAAACTTTCTTTAGGGTTTCTAAAAACAAGTGTATGGATTGATATTGATTAGTCAGACATGTCATATATATCGAACAAATAGGTTACATCACCATGATTAGTGTTGTGTTTTCCTTGTTATATTAAAAATAAAAATACAACTGCTATTTATATGGGAACTTGTTACCACCCACCTGGTAGTCTCGAGCCATACACCGACCTCCTCGATCACTGTTGTGAAACCCTAGTTTTTACTTTTTTTGGGGGGTCGAGAACCTAGTTTTTACTTATGCCTTCGTTTTTTAAATAAAAAAAATTGCGACATTTGCAGAGACGTGCAGTGGACGTGGTTCAATCTTTGATTGAGGAAGCCATACTCAACAAACTTGATCTCAAACACCTCCTTTCCTCATCCTCGACAATTTATCTTGCGGACTTAGGATGTGCTGTCGGGCCAAACACCATCATTTCCATGCAAAACATAATAGAATGCATCAAAAGTAAGCACTGCTCCGAGCTACCTGCAGACACCAATCCCCTTGAGTTTACCGTCTTCTTCAATGATCTCCCCTCCAACGATTTCAACACACTCTTCACTAATCTCCCTGAACAACGCCATTACTATGCATCTGGAGTCCCTGGTTCCTTTTACGACAGGCTGTTTCCCGAATCGTCCATCCATTTCGTTTACTCTTCTGCATCCCTCCACTGGCTCTCCAAGGTGCCGGAGCTGCTATTGGATGAAAAATCTCCTGCATGGAACCCAGGTAGGATTCACTACACGAATGCGCCTGCAGAAGTGGTCAATGCTTACAGGACCCAGTTTGCTTCGGACATGGAGGGGTTCTTGAAGGCTAGGGCTCGGGAGGTGGTGATGGGAGGAATGATGGTCATTTTAATGGCGGGGATTCCCTACGGCATGTCTCACTGTGATGTGCCATCTGGGGTGATGTATGATCTTCTGAGTTCGTGCCTCATGGAAATGGCACAAGAGGTATGTATGTCGTCTCTCTTCAAAATTAATTATCTTTCGTAAACATGATGACTGATTAAGGTACGTCGGTCTTGTCTGTTGTCTCTATCCTCAGGCCTACATTTTAACTATGTAATCAAGTTAATTAGTTCGTCTTAGATACCAGAAAATACAGTCTTCATCTTAACTAAAAGATTTCATCTAGACAAAAATTATATTTATTGATGTCAAAATGGAAAAAACAACAACTTGGTACTGCCACATGGTCTTTATTGTTTTACCATTTAAATAAATAAAGTTAGTTTCATATAATAAATGAGTCTACCTCCTCATTCGATGAGTAGTCTCCATTTTAAGGTGGTTAATTACAAATGAAGATGCATGGAATATGTTCGATGTGTGATTACTGATTCCTTTCCTTTAGTCACACTCAGTCTACTCTCTCTATGTATTAGTATATATGTAGACCCTAGAGTCTATCAATTAATCGGCAATAATTTCCTAGCTAGCCAGGACCACTGTCTTCTTCTTCTGTCGTCTTACCAATCTGCTCGATAGGACCACTCTATATTATGTCATGGATAAACATTTTATATAACGTTAAAGTTAGTCTCATTAACCTCTCCACTATGATCATTGCCACATTTAATATGATTTATAATCAATAGAATAAATTTATTGAACATAAAAAATAGAAATTTGGTAAGCAAATGTTGTTTTCACATGCATGAGATTGTGATATCACGGTCCCTTTCTCCCTCCAATCACTTTTGCTGATGTCTACACTAAACCCTACTTTGCTAGCTACCTTCAATTATATATCCATCTATAGGCATGTTGTCAAGGAATCGAAATACGTATAATTTTACTTGAATATAATAATGAACAGGGACTTATCAGTGAAGCTGAAGTGGGATCATTTAACATTCCCATATACTCCGCATCCTGCGAGGAGGTAAGTGAGTTAGTCCAACAGAATGGATGTTTCACCATTGAAGAGATCCAGCTGACCAACCCATCGCCGTGGCTGAATGGACGTCCTATTGACATGCAAGAGTGGACGAATCACGTTCGGGCTGCCATGGAAGGTCTGTTTGTTGCACATTTTGGAGCCCATGTTGTCGATGAAATCTTTCAACGTTTAGTTCACAAACTCATAGAGCAAGCCCAACTGATTGAGTCGAGCTACAGGGACAAGATCTTGCTATTTGCCATTCTGAAGCGTTGTTAGACACGAACAACTCCTGTTCTAGATCGTCATTTGACGAAACAAGTGTGTACTATCTTCATTTGCACCAGCATTTCCATAATAAAACGAAAGTTACGTTGGCATAAAAAATTTAGAATTTAAGATTGAAAAAAAACAATAGAAAATATTGACTAATTGGTTTGCGATAAATGTGATAAAATGAAACGGGTTTTAAATGTGGTGTTTTGCAGCAATTTTAAAATGTCCACTTATGCAAAAATATAATGTCAAGTAGGCAATTGTAACATACAATTTAGATGGATCAATAGAATTGATTAAAAAAATTCATTTTGCTTAATTATCAACATTATATACATCCTAGCTAAATTAATATATATATGGATGAATTATCAAACAGGTACCCCAATTTTACATGGTTTGGCAAGTAAGTATCTAATTTTTGCCGCAAATAAGTTGTCAAACTTTGTGAAATTAGCAAATAGGTACCTACCGTTAATTTTTCGTTAAGAATAAACAGAAAATATCACGTGAGGAGCAAATAGGTCCCTGAACTTCATATGGTTTGACAAACAGGTATATGGACTTACACAAATTAGCAAACAGATACCTGAACCGATTTAGAATCAGTTCGGTTGAACCACTTTCTTTTTTTAAAAAGGTAGGCTTTATATACCAAACACATGCATGACTCAACTCCAGACGTTCTCGGTACATCTACGTAGGGTTTATGGGGTTGTACGAGTGAACTAGTTGATATGTAAAATTTATATCATAGAATTGAAATGAGAACGGATCTTACGGATAAACCCGTAAACCTACATATCGCGATCTTGTTGTTGAGTCTTTAAATTTTATAGTATATAGATGATAAGACGATCGATATATTCAATATAAATTATCCGTGAAAATACTCTTTGAAAAAAATATCCTACTGCATACAAGTTCCTCCTTCAAACACTTAGATTCTAAGTCGGGTTTGTCGATGATGCCCATCTCCGAATTAGTTTTAGCTTTCAAGTCGAGTTGTTTGTATTCGTTTTCGCAATCATCCTTAGTCATCATTCGTTTTGCTCGGTGTGATTTTCTCCGTTATCGAGTTTATCAAGTTGACGAGGACTGAGCTAAGGAAGTACCCAAACGAAAGCGACAACCATGTAAACGAAGTCAATAGCGATCTTATCCCGACAGGAGATAACAGGGATCGATTGGGCCAGGATGGTGATAGACCTGAGCGACCGGTTCAAGATGTTTCCTTAATGCACCGAGAATGTCTAGAGCTGAGTCATGCATGTGTTTAGTAATCGACATTTGAAACAGTTCAGGTATCTACTTGCTAATTCGTGTAAGTTCAGGTACCTATTTGCTCATCACGTTATTTTATGCTTATCCTTAATGGAAAATTAATGGTAGATACCTATTTGCTAATCTCACAAAGTTGGGCAACTTATTTGCGGCAAAAAAAGGTTTAGGTACCTACTTATCAAACCATGTAAAGTTGACGTACCTATTTGATAATTAAACTTATATATATATATATATATATACTATATACTAGAAAGCTGACACGTGCTTAATTTGCGCGATAAATATTTTTTATATTACATGTTAAATGAAAAACATACATAGTACATATGTATATCTTATTTATTAGTGTTTAATTTTATAAAGTCTTTTTAATTGAGAATAAAATTAGCTTAATATTATACAATAAAAAATAAATATATTTATGAAAATTATTAACTCTATTAGTATTTTTGTACGGTATATATTATTTCATTTGTTTCAATATTGTAATTATATTTTAAAATATTATGATTATGTCTATTTATTCATAAAACTAATTAGAATACATGGATAAATATTAAAAATTAATGTTAACAGTTATTAATACAATTAATTAATAGTTTGTAGTTATTGTTTTTTAAATTTCTATATTCTAATACCTTTATAATTATATTAATATCATTAGTAATTTGATTTTACTTATATTAGTAATGGTAGAATTATCTACAATTATTTATTTGTTCTCTAATTAATAAAATGGGATGTTTTAAATATAATTTTCATAATTGTTTTTAAAAATAAATTTAACTTTTATCATTTAATTACTTGTATTAGTTCCATACACTAAACTTTAGGTAAATTAAGGTTAATATAACATCTAATAATTTTAACATTTTAACACATAATAGTGAAAAAAAATAAACTAATTGATTTTAGTATTTGTAATGAATTATTATTAATCAAACTATTATTAAGTATAAAAAGCGGACAAGAAAACGTAACGATTTATGAGATTCAATGAGGATGTTTGGAGGATTTTTAAGTGCATAACTTTGTATGCATATATAATTTATTAAGTTACGTTTGTGTACATACTTTGCACATATTTTTAAGTAAAGAAAAAAATAAAAAATAAAATATTACTAAATAAAATATTTTTAAATAAGTTTTTTTATAGTGCTATTAGAAAACGAATTTAACATGTATGTAATGAATATACTATAAATAATAAACGTTATACAAAAAATAAATTGAATGGTATTATATTAATAACATAAATAAATATATTTTAATTTTGTAAGTTGAGTTAATCATATCAATATAATAATATAATTAAAAATTAAATTGATTTTATTTAGTTTTGTTAATTAATATAGTAATTTAAATTGTCTAAACCTTCTCATTCATTCTCAAGATAAGTTACAAAACCTGAATATTTTTTCTTTATTTTATATATATTTTTATGATTTATCTTAAATATATTGTATATAGTGACTTTTATAAAATAACAAAATACATAATATTATATTTAATGGATAAGAAGTATGAATATATAAAAATTAAGTAGACTAAAATTTATATTATTAAATAATAAGTTTATAAGATTGCATATCAATATTGTTTACCTTATTATAACTAAAATTTTAATATAAATTTAACATATGAATGGATAATAATAATATGATGATGAGAGCTTTTTCAATTTTTTATATAAGTATATAAAACTAATAGAAGTCATGAAACCATAATATCAAGTTAAAAGTATTTTATGGAACTTAATATATTATAAATATATATGAAAACAAATTATATTTATTGACTCATCATATTTTATAACTAGAAAATAAATAAAATTATGTTTGTGGATATATTTACTATTATTACAATTAGTAAACAATTACTAATGATTTTAACATTTTTATTGACATATTACACAAATAGAAGTGACAAAATCACAAAGAAATAACTTAAAATTATTAATTAACATTGTATTAATAATTGTACTATTGCTTTTTAATAACCATTCATGTATTTTTTAATTAGTTTTATGAATAAATAGCTAGAATTATAATTTTGTTTAACAGAATTATAATATTGGAATAGATAGAATAATGTATATTATACACAAATACTAATAGAATTAATATTATTTATAAGCAAGCCATATGTTTTATTGTATATATATTCATTTACTATTTAATATAAAAAAATAGTTATCTCGCAAAGCGCGTATAAGCTTTCTAGTATATATTAATTTGGTTAACTCTTCTATAATTAGGACACATAAGTTTTTAAGCTAATTAGTTATTAAAATAATTTTTTTTTATTGGTTGATTAAAATTTTGTAAACGACGATGACATGCACTCGCCATGCGTACTTCTAGAATCTCTAGAATATTTTCGAAGTTTCTCATTGCTTCTAACGGTTTTGTATTTTATCTCACCTACCACATTTATGGTCTCATTTTTTGTACTTTGTTTTATCAATATATTACTATTTATTTTTATAAGAAAACTTTTAAATGTTTTTGTTATATTTTTTATTTTATTTTTATAATTACATACGTTTTGAATGAAATTTTATATTTATTTGTATTTTTGAATTTATTCACAATTAATATTATAATACTAAAAAGCTACTATTTTATTTTATAAAAAAATAAATATATATTAAATTTCGCAAATTAACATGGTCAATTATAAAAATACATATTTTTAAATATTACATAGAATGTTTTTTAATAAGTCTCAAAATAAGTAATATCTACTATCAAAATAGTTAAAATTACAAATACTATGTATATTCAATATAATATTTATGATAAATATATGATAAAACAAATAACATAAAAACTAAATTAGAAAATATACAATGATATTATATTATTAAATATTTATATCATTTTCATCCCCAACTCATATTATTATTCACTAACTCTATTAATATGTATATATATCTTCAAACTTTATAATTAACAAAGAAACAACACACTCTCTTACACCTACCGTTGCAATATTTATTAATTTAATTTTTAATTTTAAGCATTTTGATATTATTTTATTCATAATCATGGTATAATATAAACAATATTTTTATATTCATACAAACTCATAACTATTTAATATAGACAATTTAAGTTTTATAACAGTAAAGATATTTTATTTTAATCTATACTCAATTAGTAAATAATGTGATAATATTTAATTTTAAGAATAAATTAAAATATAATAATTAATAAAATAAAATTGTTACTTACCGTTAGGGTTGGGCAAAAATAACTGGTTCGGACGAACCGTACCTGAGCCGTATCGGTTTCAAACCGGTTAAGCCGAACCGGTTCACAAAACAAACATTTTTTTGAAAAAATATGGAGCGGTTCAAAATAGGTACAGAAAACCGGTTAACCAAACTTTTTTTTTACTGGTTTTAACCTTAAAATACTACTAAATACTAAACCAGACCAGACAAAACCAGTTTTTCTTCTCTTTCAGACCAGACCTAAATTAGACCTGATTCTCATTTCTCATTCAGACCTAATTGTCATTCACCATTCAGTCACGCTCGCCTCGCCGCTTGGACGCTCCACTTCGTCACTTCCAGAGCTTCATCTTCCGAATCGTACAGCTCGCGCCAGCTCCAGCCTCAATCTCGCCCCGCAGCAGCTCTTGGCATAGCACGACAACAGCAGCTCGTCTCGCCGTCCCGCCGTAGGCCAACAGCTCTACGGCGAACAGCAACAGCAAGATGGAGAGCAATTTGTCGACGAATGACAAACAGAGTCAGAGCATCATCTCATCCTTCCTTGAGACCGTCTCATTCTTCCTTGATTGAAGGAAGAGTCGAAGACTACTTCGTTCTGTTCTTGGGAATTGACAATTGTGGAATTCGTTCGAGCCAGCTTCAAAAGGAAGTCCTCTGTTAGGTAAGTCTTGACTTTTCTGAAGCACAACAGGAGGTTGTTGAATTTATGAATCTGTGTTAGTTGATTAAGGATTCCTCTGTGATTATCGATTAAGGACTTTTCTAGATTTTTTCTCTCGTTTATGGCTAGATTCTTTGCTGCCTAATAGTTGGAAGTTGGAGGCAATAACTGCTCCTTCTGTTTTTGTATTTAATCTTGGTGTTTTCAGCTGCATTAATTTAAGTTTAATGTTTCAAATTGCAATTGTTATAAGTTTAACTTTCAAGGATGACTTATTAAGTACCTGATTTCAGAACTCGTGTGACTCTCAAGCGTGATGGTGTGGTTCTGGAATTGGTCCTTCCTCCGTCTAAGGTTCTGAAACTGTTCTGTACTTTCAGCCATGTGGTTGGTTCGGGTAAATTAACATTTTTCTGTCTTATTGGTTAGCTTGCAATCTCTGCTGCTCGTGACTTAACCATGTTTCTTTTAACAGAACTGGTCGGTATAAGGTTGATGGATACGTCTACAATGCAGCTCCAGAATTCAGCATTACTTTTTGTTGTTTATATACATCCTTAGTGTTTTTAATTAGTTGATGAGATGACCCAGCCTATTGAAAGCATGGTTCAATTAATCTGTGCAGCATTTTATGTAGGATTCTTCAGGTTTATACGAATTTAGGAAATTGCTTTTAGTTATGACTGAGAATGCTAAAGGTCCATAGTGCTGGACTGCTGTGCTGGCTGAATTGGAATTGAAACCTTATTATTATTTTTTTTTGGGTATGAACAGGTTCGACCGAACCGATTCTGAACCAGTTTTTGAACCGATTCAGAACAGGTACGGTAAATTGGCCAAAATCTAGAGCGGCCAAAAACTGGACCGGTTAACCGTACCAATTTTAAAATGTGGTAAAGGTTCGGTTCTGAACCGGTTCGGGGCCGAACCGGTTCATGCCCAGCCCTACTTACCGTGCAAAACACGGGCAGCATACCCAGTAACCTATAAACATGCAGAACACGGGTTGCACACTTGCACTTACATCCGAACCTTCTAGGGTTCAGGTTAGAGTTGTCAATTCAGGTCGATCCAACCTGACCCGCCACTTCCCACAGGTCAACCCGGACCTGACCCACCGAGTCACGCGGGTCAGATTTTTAAACCAGGACCTGACCCGCCGAGTCACGCGAGTCATATTTTTAAACCAGGACCCGACCTGGCGGGTCAGCAGGTTGACCCGCCTGATCCGCCATATTACAAAAGTGCTGAATTATTCAATTTACCTGTCCAAAAATCAAAATTACAACAACCATGCAACATAAAACATTTTAACATCCATATTTCATCAAAACCACTAATGTAAGGAAAACATTCCATCATCCATATTTCACCGATGCATTCTATCCAAAACCATAATAAAATCAATTGAATGTTTCCACCAAACTATTTCTTTAAGATAGGTTCTTGTGACTCTTCCTCATTCGAGATCACAACAAAATCGTCAATCTCTTGCTCCAAATTTGTTTTTTGATCTTCTTTTATGCAAACATATATTTGTCATATATATAATCATAAAAGAATAAGAGCGTAAAATTTAAAAAGATTATAGATCCAATATAATAGCTTCCAAAGTCTTTTTCAATCCAATATCTAGTGCACATAATATCTTCCAAAGTTTCAGGCTTGAGCGAGCTCATGTATTGATCGAGAACACGACCAACAATACTAAATGTTGATTCAGAAGCAACTATTGTAATATGGATGCTGAAAATATCACATGCCATAGCAAAAAGAGTAGGAAATCGAGTCGATTCCCCATGCCAATAATCAATAACATCCAAAGTCTTCTTCCTATCAAGTAGTTCTTCTTCCAAATATCGATCAAGTTGAGACTTTTGAGTTGATTGATTGCTTAATCTTAAATCATAAAATTCCTGAAACACATATAAAAAAACAACGTATAAAATTCAAGGCAAGTATACAACTTTGGATTACTCAAGACTCAAGGCAAATTAAGAGAAAAGCAAAGGACATAGGACATGTGCTAACTGTTGCGTGTTGTTTAAGCGAGGAGGGAGAATCTGTGCTGCAGCCTACGAGTGTGTAATGTGCAGGCTAGGATGGAGAACATGTGCTGTGTGATGTGGGCAGACAGATGGAGGACCAGAGCTGTTCCTGCTCGTCTGCTGCACTGCTGCGCGTTGTGTCGTGCAGACTTGTACGACAATGCTACGTGTCGTGGAATGTGAACCACGAGGCACGAGGACATACGGATGAGGGTGTTATGCTTGTCGTTCAGCTTCAGCGCAGATGACTATTTCTTCAGGACGTGTTGTTGCCATGTTCTTCAGTGTTCACTTCTGTTTTGTTCTATCGTTCAATTAGTAATTATTATTTTTTACAGGTCAAACGGGTCGGGTTCGGGTCAGACGTCGCAGTCTAGAGTCGACATGTGTTTTAAGCAAGTTAGACGGGTCAACCCAGAAATAGCCCACCACTCTATTTTCCTGACCCGAACCCTGGTTGGAGTCGAAATAGACAACTCTAGTTCGGGTCCATCCTGCAGCCTCGAGTTGCATTGTGTTGATTCTGACACAAGTAGTTATATAACAACGTCAGTGAGTTACTGGGTGCTAAAGAACAAAAGATAAGACCACCAATTAAATTTTATTGTTTCATTTTATAATACTTTCTTGAGTGAAAACGCAAAGGGACAAGGTCCATCTTCGATTTAGCTATGAAAAATCTAATATGACTAGAAAAAGGTGTACAAATTTAATCATTGAATATCAATATTATTATTAGAAAAATTGATCATTGTTACATATATATTAATTGTTGGACATTAATCACTGAATAGCAATATCGTCGTTTTCACAAGTATCTTGCTCATCTTGTTGGTGCTACTCATATATACATAACTCACCACGTTCTTGTGCAAGTGACACAACTCTCGACCACGAAAGAATTTCATAGTCAATGTATGAAAGTTCCATAGAATGTCTTCCAAGGTAGGCGGTGAATTCTTGGTCTTGCATACTCAATCGGAACCGTTTGGACACTTGATCTCAAGCCATTTTACTTCCATTCAACTAATACTCATAGTGGAAGGACCCATTCTATTTTATGCATTTGAGTTTCTCCCCTATCGATACATATAAGAAGTTGTGTGTGCTACGTGAATCGATCAATAGTTGATGGATTCAGTTGTCGGCCCTGCATTCCACCTTCATCGTCGAGCACCCAAGTGTCCCAGTAATCATGTGTATTGATATTTCAGGTAATTCATCCTTTATTTTTCACTTAACTTCGTATTCATCTCCAATTTTAGCTTCGCTGCATTTGTATTCCCCGACCTCTATTAGAAAAATATGTTTTACTGGGTTCATCGACCCTTTACCACCACCACAAGGGGTGTTCTCTGACATTTCCATGGACTTTATTGTTGGGCTGCCTCGGTCCCAAGGTAAGGAGGTAAATTTCACCGTGGTGGATTGCCTTACGAAATATGGTCACTTTATGGCGTTGGGACAACCGTATACGGCTTCACAGGTTGCGGAGGTCTTCATGTAGTCAGTTTATAAGCTGCATGGATGTCTGGCAACCATCATTTCAGATCGCGACTCTATTTTTCTGAGTAATTTTTGGAAATTCTTCTTTCGGCTTCAAGGGGTACAACTTGCCATGTCTACATCTTACCATCCTCAAACGGATGGTCAAACGAAAGTTGTCAATCGTTGTATGGAAGGTTATCTGCGTTGTATGGCAGCTGATCGTTCGTCCACTTGGGCACATTGGTTGAGATTGGCTGAATGGCGGTATAACACCACTCACCATTCTACTATCGTCATGCCTCCATCCCAGGCGCTATAGGGGTTTCCATGCCCTCTCCATATTCCTGATGTTCCTGGTGATTCAAAAGTGGCAGTTGTGGATGAGATGTTCCAAGCACAAAAGGACACATTGCGTCTGTTGAAGCGACACCTGTTACGGGCAGCCAACAGAATGAAGATGTTTGCTTATCAAAGAAGATCTGAATGTGTATTTCAAGTTGGTTATTGGATTTATATTAAGCTCCACCCCTTCCAGCATCATTCGGTTCGGCTAGCTCTTCAAACAAAACTTAATTCGAAGTATTATGGTCCATTTCTGGTGCTGGAAAAAGAGGGCTTTGTTGCTTACCGACTGGACTTGCTTGCGGGATCCCTGGTTCATCCAACATTCCATGTTTCACTTTTGAAGGTGATGGGAGCAGCTACAATGTTATTTCTGTCGAAGACCATTTTAGAGAGGAAGTTGGCCAAGCGTCATAACAGGGTTGTTGTCAGGTTTTTAGTTAAATGATGTGACTGTCCATTAACATATGCTACCTGGTAGTTCCTCGATGATTTACAGATTCGTTTCCATCAGTTTAATCTGTGATTTTACCACGTGTTAGATTGTTTGGGGGTGTAATTGGTTACTAAAGGAAAATTGGGGTCACCAGTGTAATAGGCCATAGTTAGGTAGTTGGGTCGTTGTAACCGAATCAGCTTCCCTCCCTTGCTTTCTAAGGTAAGACGGGGTGATAATAAGATCATCTAATAAATTGTGGAAATTCCTTCTCTCTTTTGTGATTTCTTTTCTCTCAAGATATCTTACCTTGACAGTTATCGAGCAAGAAGAAACTGGCCTAGGCTCAAGAAGAGACAACTATCCTAAAGACGTATCTCAAACGAGATGTTGATGAGACCTTCTAAGCTCGATGGGAAATCCACCTGCAGCGAGAGGGGTTTGCTGGCCTTCAGAGAATCGTTGGAGGATCTTATTGAAGTTTTCTACAAGTTTGGGGGTGCTATTAGTATTACTTGGGTTAATAACTATATAAAGAAGAGGGTGTATTACTGGAAAATCATCGATGAAATAAAGAAATGCCTTGATCTTATTCTCCCTTGAATGATATTTTCTTGTTCTTGGTTTTGTACATGAGAAATGGTATCACAGTTAACTAGCCCTTCAGATTAGCTCTGCTACCACTTCAGCCATCTCCTATCAATTCTTCGCCATAATCCCCACCTTTAATCATTGCTCGATCACCTCTAAATATCAGTCGCACCAAGATCCGCCACAATCAGCACCATTGGAACTCCACACTCACCACACCAAAAGCAAGGACAACTAGCGCCATCAACACCGCAGAAGCTGAATCAAGGGTAACCACTTCCCACGAGGAAGCAAGGGCAACCACTTAACCGACTCAAGAATATACCAAGACCGAGGAAACATCATTCCTTATCACGCCACCTGACGATTCTTCTTGTCAAAAATGTTGTATCAACTGGCGAAACAATCACGGTTAGTAAATGGAGTACTAAATTCTCCGAAGGTGTCGCCAAGGTTTAAAGGGTTTGTAGTTTCGTGAGGCCTGAGCCTCTTTGTAAAGATGGTGCAACATATTAAAGTGGGACACTTGGTATACCATTATTCTGGGAGAGTCGAGGCCAAGGGGCATTATGTGACGCTCATGAGAGGGTGGGATACAAGGAAGTGTCACCCTAGGAGTAGGAGCAGGCTTTAGTTGGACTTTCCAGTTGCCTATTCTGCTATGGGAAAGAAAATCCGAAGTTACAATATTTTCAGTTATTGATGGAAGCCTACAATGCTTGGTTCACATAATGTGCATTCGGTTACAGTCGACGGTGTTATCAAACTATATCTAATAAGGAACTATGGTTTTATAAGAATCCATCGCCGCAATAGTTAAGGGACTAAGCTGACCTA
Organism: Chamaenerion angustifolium; assembly: GCA_946814005.1. Classification (NCBI taxonomy): domain Eukaryota; kingdom Viridiplantae; phylum Streptophyta; class Magnoliopsida; order Myrtales; family Onagraceae; genus Chamaenerion; species Chamaenerion angustifolium. The sequence goes on along the minus strand of OX328266.1, from coordinate 29,399,245 downwards.
ACGACACCCTCAACGGGTCATTAGAATCAGCGGTCTTCACCTTCTTAGAGCAATGATCCCTCTACCATTTCTTAGAAGAACCAACCTCCTTATCGGCGACACCATCTCTTTCCTGTGCCACATCACACATTTTGAATAATTTAAAACCTACATAAGTGTAAAGAGTAAAAAGTTAGAAAAGAGAGTTACCCAATTTATAGGTGAATGCGACGATTCTACTACAAGCCCTACGAAAAGGAGTAAGTGCTCGACGGTGGACTTTGAGCAAAGAAGGGGGGACCCCTTTGACTGATCGAGAAAAATCAATTTTAACTTCTTCATATCGTCGACGAGAAGGGTCAGGGTCCCTAGTTGGCGCACCTAAGCACCAATCGATGCCACTTTTGAAAAAGAATTATTGGTGTTTCCAATTGAAGTTGGTAAATTTAAAAACTCTAACTAAATTTTTAATTCTTAGGGTGAAACACTACAAGAAAGTAGCAGTATAGTAGCGGCGTAAAATACTTGCTAAGTTGGGTTTTGCCGTTGCTAAGATGACATGTTGATGCTAAGGGTCGTGCCTGAAAGCCCTGATGCTAACGGTATCCACACTGACAAAATGTCGATGCTAAATGTCTGCCGATGCTTGAATGAACAGTTGGTCATACCTTTAGCATCAATATATTGTCAATGGTGTTCATGCGTAATTAGTGTCGGTTATAATTGGATGATATATAGGTGGTTCAGATACAATATGCATTGATGTTAAAATAGAGCTATCGACTACAACATATATGTGTTGCTGTTTCATGGTTTTTGTGTCTACCATATGTGGATATAGTAAGGTGATATTAACGTCAAAAAGATATAGAAACTAATTATACATAAATAGTGTTACATAAAGTTTAATGCAAGAAAATGTTAATACAGTCTAACTTTGTGGTCAATGCAAGTCACAAATGCGACCTAAATTACACTATCTGCTTGGTGTTGAGGTTATTGTCTACGTGTAGCCGTAGTAATTGTCGTTGTCTACGTGACGAATTTTGTTGCAGTTAAAAGGTAATTGCATCGATTTTTTCTGACTGTATTTGGCGTATGTATTGGTAATCAAATTTTCGATTCTAATACAACTATACCAGTTTCAGAATAAATGTTTCAGATTTTCACCAGCTAGACATTACATATAATGCATACCACCCAGAACCAACCATTCATACATTTCCATATACAAAGTGTCCAGCCTCAGCATAAACAGAGCACATATATAGCAAACAATAAGTTTCAACATGTACATGTGGTCCAAAAGGACCAAAACACATAACAAACAAAGACAAAATACTGTTAAGATGAACAACATTACAAAATGGCACATTTTATGTTTCAAGACAGATACTATACTAGGTCTAACCCAACTGGACATCAAGCAAGTGAAAAATGAGTGTTGCGTCATATGTCAAACATTTCGATTTGCAAGCACACCAATAGGTTGAATTAGAACAACCTCACATTAACATGCCTAAAAAACAGAGTACCATTACTCAAACAAAGACTTGTTTACTGTACCTTATGCATCTGAATCATCGATCAATGCACCATTGGCTTGCAGTGCCCTTCTCATGAAGACAATATCTCTTTGGACTGCCGTCATGTTTTCTTGGAACTTCATTATAGTTAATGTCGCTTCCTCTGCCTTCCTTGAACTCTCGTCCGCCTTCTTTGAGCTCTCCTCCGCTAACCTCTTCAGTTCTGCAGTTTCAGCTCTAGCTAGAGCTACTTCTTCCCTCGCTTTCTTCAAGTGCTTACTCTTCATCATCCCTACAATTTTGGATACACGAGATCGGCGACGGTCAGGCTTACGAATTTCATCATAAAGTGCATCCATGTCAACGTGAACGTCCTCTTCATCTTGCAGTTCAGCAGTCCTTTGTTCAACTGCAGCCTACAACCAGTACAATCCAATCTCATGTGTTCGGTGTGAAACATTTTAAAAATTAAGAAGGAAGAGGAGGTCTTATCGCTTACCAGGATTGCTTGACTTTTCGGATATCGAGGAACCCCCTTCTTGTACACATGGGTCTTCCGAAACATGTGATATTCACCCGGATACACCCCATTATTTTTCATAATCTGCATTTTTAAAAACAAGCATTGTAACTGAGTGGTTACTAGATTCTGAAGAGTGTGGGTGTATGGGTTCATTACCTCTTCCTGTTCCGTCTTGGCAAAGATGCATGTCCCCGCAGTGTGCCTGATCACTTGGTGAACTTTGTTTGCTTTGTTACGCTCGCTTCTCACCTTCAATTCAAGTATGAGGACACAAACAGTCATATGGTTAATAATATATAGGGTTAATGGTCAATGTGCACCTAAAGTTTGGACAAAATTTAAGAATCCCCCTTAATGTTTAAAATTTTATATTTCAGTCCTAATGTTTGGACGAAATCAAAAATCCCCCCTTTCTGTCATAAGACCGTTTATTTGAGACGGTAAACTGAACATGGGCCCTGCACGTGCCTTTACTTAAGTTGAAAAGACACAACTGCCCTTACTTTGACAAACTTTAGGGGGGAATATTAAACAAGTTCAATACATTAAGGGGGATAGTTAATCCACCTGGAAAATTTCAAGAACATCGAATGTTCATTGCAGAACCAAAAACCAGTTTCATACAGCAACATTACATACTTCATAACGTACTTCTTACATGATTCATTACAAATACACTATAGCAATCGAATATCAATCGATCGAACTACCAAAGGCAAACGCCCATCTAACTCATCCTTAATCCGAGTACTACCATGGTTAGCTAGAGAGAGAGAAATGGGGAAGGATGGTGGAGGGAGAAGGACGGGAGAAGAACAATTTCTATGGAAGGATATGTTCTACGGAAGGGAGAAGAACAATTTCTACGAAAGGGAGAAGGAAGAGAGTGAGAGATGGGGAATGATATGTTCTACGGAAGTCCAATTTCTGGGGCGAAAGCTTGAAGAACAGTTTGATGTTCCATGGAGGGCATTTTTGTCCATTTAATATAAAAATGTCACGTGATCTGCACATGATGACATTACTGTTAGTGTTAAACGAAAATTGGACGGATTGGGGGGATTTTTTATTTCGTCCAAACATTAGGGCTAAAATTTAAAATTTTAAACATTAAGGGGGATTCTTAAATTTCGGCCAAACTTTAAGGGGCACATTGACCATTAACCCTAAGATATAAAAACTTGCTATAAACCGTAGAAAAGCATAAAAAAAACAAGATTTCCACTGTTTAACCACCTTAAACTCCTTTGAACTGAACCAATTCACTAGCCACGACCAATCTTCTTTCAACACGTCCAGGGGGATGTTCTGTATCCTCTCTTCATTGGTAAGGTATCTGTCATAATACCTTTTTTTCAGGTTGGCCCTGTAATTCCTGTACTTCTCTCTCAGGGTGCATACAATCAGTTGCTTCAAGTTATCATCTTCAGGGATAACAAACTTTTCCTGCGAAGCAACAATAGTTGATTAACGTTTAAAATCGTAATGTTGGCAAACATACACATTCTGTCTTATTGAACAACGACCGTTAAGAAAGAACATGTAAGTGTACTTACTCCAACGAGCATTAGCATTTTGGCCTCGTAGTCAATGGGTTCCTTTGGGATCTCCTTCCAGTCTTTCACCATCAATGGTGCATTTGTTCTTTTCCGTACGATGCACCCACACCATGAGGCAAACACCGATGCATTCTTCGAGCAGACCTTGTCCTGAGCATTAAACCACAACTCTTCTTTTTCATTTATTCCATTTATGGATTGCTTAATACACCTGGTCCGCCCCCTATGTATCTTCTCATATGGTGGCCTTACACATTCCTCTTGCACACTTACACCTTCATCTTGCACTTCTAAACCTTCATCTGTACTTAATATCAAACACACGACCATAGGAATAAAGTATTCAATAACTTCCAATAGTTGTTGTCTATTTTGGTTTACACAAAGACTTACCATGTTTGGTCGCATGCTCAGTAACTAATGGAGTAACATGTTGTGTTTCCTGTGGTTGAATTTCTTCAACTGGGGGGTCCAAAGTGATCGGTGTTGTACGGTTCTCCACCAAGGTGTCAACAACTGATGAACCTGAAAGTATAAAGTTAAACAAGGAAGTAAACCTATATGGGTACAGGATACACCTCTCCCATGTCCTGTAAGGCACAAAAGTTTGGAGGAAGTAAACCTACTTGGTCCTGCGCGGGACAGTCATCGGGGTGACTTCCGAGTTGGGATTGGCTTAATTGGGGGTGCTACATTTGTACTATTGAGCCTCATTCTTCTAGTTCCCACCATGCTGACGACTGTGTTCAACACTAACAAGACATATTATTGTGACAACCGATCGAAGAAACCCTACCAAGACATGCATCTTCCAAAATGTGTCTAATCATGATTTCAAAATGTTTGACGTTGTAAAGTTTCAATTTTTAACGGACTGTCATGGAGTAAAATGTAAGAAAAGCACAGATTGTGTAAAACTAAACTAAGTCTGACCTGAGTTGCTCAAGTTTCTTCAAATCGAAGAGAAATAGCATTGTTGTTCCTAAGAACAACACAACACAATGTTTGCAAAACCTAACACTGAATCCTACATGTTTCTTCAAAGACAAGTAAGCAGATGGTTCTACAAGAACATGAATCGTACCTTTGGTGCTAGATCTGCAGAACTTCTTGAATCTGAACCGTCCCTTTGAATCGTCGGAGGAGAGGAAGAGAGGAACTAATTTCGGTGAGAAATGGAGAAGACAATCCAAGAACGCGGGGAGAAGGAGTGAAGGCGCGGTAAATTACAGAGGAATTGGAAAAGCTGCAGAAATGGTGGGACCGCCAGTCATGTCATCTTGAATTTCGAATGACATTTGCTTCGAAGAGGGGTAATGTGCCGATGCAGAAGGTTTTGCCTGCTTGGACACCGGGTGGGCTTCAACCGAAAGGTTTTTGGGCTTCAGTCCGATTACACTTGATGACTAAAATACCAACAGGGCTTCGGTCTAATTATAAATGGATGAAGTGGACAGCATGCATGAACAAGTTCATCTTTATGCATGCAATAATTTATTCTTTCCAACTATTTACGAATCAAGTATGGGTGGTGTTTTTGTTAGTATTTTTGACGCATGGATCATTTGGGTCGTAGGTTGGGCTCTTAATTTATTCCACATATACAATTAAAAGAATAATCTGAGAGCTTAATGGACCAACTAATGAACCTGGTTCAGTATACAGCGGTGAGTATGTATTTTTTTTATTTCTTTATATAATTCATGTACATGAGACTGTCAAAGCACTTCACTAATACTGAGTAAGTAGCATTTTATTAGTTTTCCAAACATTTAGTCAAGTCTTCTGCTGAGAATCCTAGGTATGTCGTTGGAGGAACCTAAACATAAACCATACGAACGCAAACCCTAAACCATTATGAACGCAAACCCTAAACCATTATGTCGTTGGATAGATTTGAGCAAGATTAGGAACGCAAACTTCTCAATGATGATAATTCCAATCCTAACCCATAGATCCATAATCCATATGCCATAGGTCCATAATACATAATTCATTATATTAATGTATATTGTAAATCATCACTGAACCAACTAAGTTGGTGTAATGGTTTAGAGTAGATTGAATAATAATTAAACAGAATATTATATTAAAATTGATACAAGAAGTGGTACGAAACTTGTATATATTACAAACTTGTAAATATAATACAAAATTGTATATATTGTATATACAAACTAGTAATGTTTTATATACAAACTTGCATGTAAGTGTATATATTGTATATACAAACTTGTATATATTGTATATGCAAACTTGTATATATTGTATATGCAAACTTATAATACAAACGTGTATATATTGTATATACAAACATAAGATACAAACTTGTACATATAATACAGTATTATATGTAGTTATGTTGTTTTCTAATACAGTATTATATACAGTCACATTCCCCACTAAATTATCTTATTTAGTAATAACGTTAAGTTACAACCCCTAAACTGTCGGAACCACTTCTAAACCACTGTTAACTAGATATCTGACCTGCAAATTACGCGCATTAGCCATAAGTAATATATATATATTTTTTTTATATATACTCATTATATTAAGTGTACAAAATGCATGCAATTAATTTTAGGAAAACAATATAGGGCATAATCTAATTAAAAACTGTAACCCATAAGCCTTCGTTCTGCCCTTCATTTGCAAAGTCTCCCCTTCATTTTGAATTTCCTATAATTTGCAAGGCCCTCCTCTTCAGAATTGCGATTTGCAAGGCCCTCCATTTTCCCGCTTTCTGCAATTTGGAATTTATTGGTTGCGGTCTGGGTTCATTGTGCAGGAGGCCATAGCGACACTAAGCAAGGGTCTTGGTTCAGTGTTCGATTTCGGTAGCGCTAAGAAATTGGTAAGAAGATGGTTCGATTTCTGGTCTCTAACTAATTGAATCAAGCTGAAATATACAACTGCCATTGATATGTGGTCTGTTGGATGTGTCATGGCTGTGCTTCTGTTGGGTGGCATAGGGTAGTTGATTAATTCTGTATTTTCATGCCAAAACACTCAAAGGATATTCTTACAAGTTGTTTACTGCTCAATTGCATGAATCCCAGTTATCATGAATTCAAGTTTCCCAGTTAAAGGATATTAAGTGCATAAATCTCAGTTATCATGAATTCAAGTTTCCTCAACTGTGTATTAACTGCTGGGATTGTCATATTGTGTTGGGATTGTGATATTGTGCTGGGATTGTCATATTGTGTTGTTAAACTGCAGTTCTATCAAATGAGTTGGGATTGTCATATTGTGTATTCCACAATTGATGTTTATTTTTTGTTGCAGAATTGGCTTGTGTAGAATTGATGAATATTGTTGTTAAAGACTGCTAACTCTTTGTAGGGTGGACAAGAAGGTCGATACACATTGGACAACTGGACCAAGCAGGAGGGATGAGCAGTAAAGAAGGTGCAACAAGGATGATCAGCTGGGACCAAACATTGATCACCAATCAGCAGTAAGGAAGGTGCAGCAAGGAGCCGTTTTACAGAAAACATGTCAACGAACATCATTTTTATTTACAGCAATGTACATTTACTACTTACTAGACCAAACATTGTACACCAATTTACAGCAATGTATATACATCAATTTACACCAATGTACATCAATTTACACCAATTTACAGCAATTTATAGCAATGTATATACATTGAAAAAGCAATTTACAGAAATGTACAACATCTAACATTTACAGCATTTATACAGAATTAATATAGAATTGCTGCAAACAGCATATAGTCAGAATTGCAGCAAACAACATTATACAGAATTGCAGCAAACAACATTTATACAGAATTGCAGCAAACATTAATATAAACAGAATGTAGTCAGAGCAATGTATAAACATAATTGTATAATCAAATTGCTAGAACACAAATGTATAATCAAACACTCTTGTAGTCTACATAACAACTGTAAAAAATAGAACACGAATGGGAATAACCTAAAGTACACATAACAAACATAACAGAATTGTAGAACACAAGTTTGAACACAATGTAACCCTCAACCTACAGTACAAACCGAACATACAATAGCAACAGTTGTAGGTGTTTAACCTAAAGTCTTTGTCAATCATCTCCCGGGTGATCATTGGATGAAAACCCTGAGTCTTGCTCGGAGTCGTACAAGTCTTCCTCTAATTATGAGTCGGTCCCACCAGATGAAGAATAATCGCTATCTTCCACGCCAACAGATGTTCCGTCCTCTTATTCAAGAATGTCTAGTCCTTCTTGATTGTCATTGTTTCGCATGACATCACTAATGACATCGGTTTCTACCTCTACTGCATCAATGTTGTTCCTACACCAATCGAGCTCCTCGTCGACTTGATCGGCATGTCGTTCCTGCATTAACACTTCGTAATAATCAATCGCTCCTTCAAGGGGGTTGTTGTCGGAGGAGCTAGCATAGCACGTTGAATCAGCTTTGCATAAGACACCACTGTTGTCAAAGTTCCTCATCTTTGACCGCTCCTTCGTGTGGAAAATGAACCCATTAGCTTTATTGAAAATGTGTCGAAGGGCTTGACCTCTTCACATTGATTAAAAACGTAGCGTTGGCACTGTCCCCATTTTTCGTTGGTCAGTTCGCGAACTACTGCACGACCAATGGGTGCTCCAGCCGGACGAAAGATGCCTAACCCACTTGTCGTCAACCTAAGAACCTAATCTTGAGGGAAAGCGGGATTGTGTCGACTAAATTTAGTCTCAATGTCATTTAAATATCTGGAACAAAATGTCAAACACTTCGGCCGACTTCTGTTGCGAACGAATGACTTCATTATCCCCATTATCCTATCACAGTAGCATGTCATCAGCTTATAAACTCATATTAAAACTCATTTAAAAATTTGGTACAGTAGTACTGACCTTTCAATTGAATACATCCATCGATATTGAAAGGGCCCTACTACTCTTGCCTCCTGTACAAGGTGAGTTATCAAATGTACGGTGATGTTAAAGAATGATGGTGGAAAGATTCTCTCTCGGTTGCACATTGTGGTTGGTAACTGCGTCTCCATTTTCATTAGATCTGCAATGTGCAACTCCTTGGAGGATAGTACTCTGAAGGTGTTGCTCAAGTCTATAAGTGTCTTGCATACATTCTTGGGCAATAATCCCTTAATTGCAACACTCAGTATGCGTTGCATTAGAACATGGTAGTCATGACTTTTCAGACCGATCAATTTCCTGTCTTTCATCTTTACACAACGAGATATGTTTGACGAATAACCACTTGTCAATCGCAAATTTTTTAGGAACTCACATAGCTTCATCTTCTGTTGTTTCGATAGGGTGTATCAGGCAGGCGGTAACACCAACTTCAGTCCCCTACGGACGGGATGCAACGATGTTCTTATGCCTAACACCTGCAAGTCCAGTCTGGCATTGAGATTGTCATTTATTTTTCCAGAAACACCTAGTAACATTCCAATCAGGTTATCACACACGTTGTTTTCAATGTGCATAACATCCAAGTTATGAGGGACCAAAAGTTCTGCCTAGTAAGGTAAGCGGAACAATATGCTCTTCTTTTTCCAATTTCCAGTGACTGAGTCTACTCCAACTTTTGTGGGGGGCTGCGTTTTACCAAAGGTAATTGGTTGAAGGCACTCTAACTATTTCAACACCTCATCTCTGGAACGTCTTTGTGGGGGCACTCCTTACCTCCATAGTTCTATCAAACGCGCTTTTGTTTCTCCTCTATGGGTGATCGGCCGGTAGGAATCGTCTATGCCCATAAAGGAACTTTTCCTCCCATGCTTTAATATGCAGTAATGTGTGTCCATTTGACATACTGGACATGCCAGGTTACCATAAGTAGCCCAACCAGACAAGTTTGCATAAGCAGGGAGATCATTTATTGTCCAAAGTAAAAGCGTGCATTTGGAAGTTCTCTTTACAGTGTGCATTATATGTTAATGCACCATTCAACCATAACTCGTTGAGCTCATCTATCGATGGCTGCAGATACACGTCAATATCATTTGTTGGGGCTTTTGGACTAGGAATCAACACTGGCAATATGTAATTGGTATCTTGCGGGCAGGTCTCCGGTGACACGTTGTATGGAATCAACACAACCGACCACATGCTATATGGGTGACTCTTGTCACTGTAAGGATCGAACCCATCTGTAGCTAATCCAAGACGTACGTTGCGTGGCTCTGCCCCAAAGGCAGGATTCACGTTGTCAAGTTTTCTCCATGCCACTGTATCCGCAGGATGTCGTAATACTCCATCTGGAAAGGCAACAATAGTTGTGGCACCGAATATTAGGACACCCGTCCACAGGGTACCTTCATAAATTACTCCCTCAGTTATTTCCGTCTACTACATCTATTTCTTGTGAGACAGGTATGCTTGCTAAGAGTCACAAACAACCCTATTTCCAGTCTGATTCTAGGGCTAAGCCTATTTTCTCCCTCATTTATTCAGACGTGTAGGGTCCTGTTCCGAATAATGAAAGATTTCATGTCAAATAAGGGGTTCAAATATTTTGTACTATTTATTGACGATTTATCTTGCATGACTTGGGTATACTTCCTCAAACATAAGTCTGAAGTTCCGTCTAAGTTTGTAGAGTTTCACAACTTAGTTCATACACAGTTCCATACCTAAATTCAGGTTCTTCGTTCAGATAATAGTAGAGAATATGTCAATTTTGGGCTCAAAATGTTTTTCCAGGCCAACGGTATTATCCATCAGACTTCCTATCCGCATACACCACAACAAAATGGAGTTATGGAAAGGAAAAATCGTCATATCCTAGAAGTGACAAGACCCCTTATGCTTCAGTCACGAGTTCCAACCTTGTTCGTGCCGGAGGCAGTTGCAACTTCAGTCATTCTCATTAATCATCTGCCTACAAAGGCGTTGACACTTCAAACACCCCTCCAGATCTTATCTAATCATATGAGTGTTTCGATAGCCTTAACACTCGAACCACATGTCTTTGGGTGTTCTGTTTTTGTTCACATACATAAAACAAAACTCTTTAAATTTGATCCCTGCTCCATTAAATGTGTTTTTGTGGTTTATGGATTACATCAAAAAGGCTACCGCTGTTATAATCCTCACAATCATCGTATGTACATCACGATGGATTGTGATTTCCTTGAAACATAATATTACCATTCTAGAGAGTATCGTTCCATCTAATCTACTAGTACGGGGGAGAACGTAAGTAGCCCATTAGATTGGTTGATCACTTCAGTATGTCTCGAAATAGCCACTCCAATGTGGCCCGAAATAGTCCCAACATAGCAAGTTGGCGGAACCACTGAGACGTTGAGGCCCATAGTACAGTCTTCTAATGACTCGGACACGCCCATAGTACAATCAAGATATTTCCAGATCAATAGAAACAGAACTTCCAGATCCAGAATGGTGCAGGTCTATGGAGGTAGAAATGGATGCATTGATAAAAAATGCGACATGGGAAAAATGTACGTTGGGTGTTCACTATAAATCATCGAGTTGACGGATCAATCGAAAGATACAAGGCGAGATTGGTAGCGAAAGGCTACACACACACAGACATACGGTATTGATTATTTTGAAACCTTCTCTCCGGTTGCTAAAATTAATACTATTAGAGTCTTGTTCTCAGTAGCAGCAAATAAGGATTGACCACTTCATCAGTTCGACGTCAATAATGCATTCTTACACGGTGATTTGGAGGAAGTATATGGAACTACCTCCGGGTTTCAGGACGGGATTTCAAGGCTCAGAGGTATGCAAACTAATAAAGGCATTATACGGTTTGAAACAGTCACCCAGAGCATGGTTTGGGAGATTTACAGTGTCTATGAAAAAGCATGGTTATAAGGAGAGTAATTCAGACCATACCTTGTTTCTTGAGGGAAGGTAACATATTTAATCATCTATGTAGACAATATGATTATTACAAGAGGTGAGCATGAAGAAATAGTCAATCTCATGAGAAGTTTATTTCAAGAATTTGAAATGAAGGATCTACGTGAACTTAAATACTTTCTTGGGATAGAGGTACTGCGCTCCAAGATAGGTATCTTTATTTCTCAGAGAAAGTATGTCCTTGATTTGTTAGTAGAGACTAGGCTACTTGATTGTAAACCGTCAGATACACCCATCATGATGAATCATGGGTTGAAGATAGTAGAAGGAGTTGAGCCGGCAGACTGTACATGATACCGGCATCTGGTGGGAAAATTGATTTATCTCTCTCACACGCGACCAGACATTTCATATGTAGTGGGATTTTTAAGTCAGTTTCTGCATAAACCACAAGCAGATCACATGGATGCTGCCCTGAGAGTTGTTCGCACCTTTGTTAAATTCAGAAAATCAGATTTAAATCTCAATAAATTAGATTTCAATACAGAATTACATTAGTAAAATTCAGATATCTAGTTTACATTTGTTAGAACCTTTGTGTCGCCTTAAAAAATCTCAACTCATGGAGTCGAAAATCATGGATTCGAACGATTGCGTGTTCCATTTACAGATATGGATTGTTCCGCCAGTTGATAGGGAGACGCTTAAATTGAGCCCTGCCTTCGTGGAGGTCCGGCTGTGTCGGCACTACTTCAACTTCCATGTAAGTCCTTCTAATTGCTAGTAACCCAACTCGACTACAGGATGCTCCCCCTTCTCTCAGGCTCGAGTTCCTTTTTCCTTGTTAATAATGCTCATTGTCCCTTTGTAATTGATCCATTCTTCCCTTATAACCGGGACAACGACTCTAGAGTTTTCGAATCAGTACACCACCTTTGAAGGGAAACTAAAGGCAGTTGAGGATGAGAAAACCTTTTTCTCCACCACGTTGGTCGTTTTCACTGAAAAAGCAGAATTCCTAGAGGCAAAGCGGCGCTAGGCTATGAAGGAGGCTCAAGCTTCTGGAACCAACGTTGTCGAGGTCGCTAGGGAGGTAGAGGTTTTCGTAGAATCATTGCCTGGGGAGATGAAGATCTTCGATGACCAGGCAGTGACTAAGTTTAAGGCGAGCTAAGCCCTCAACAACACTGCAGGGGAGCTCCTCAAGGGGAAGATCGTCAACCTTTTTGACAAGCTGCCCACCAGGTCAAGGAATTTGATGTTACCTTTCCTTTGGACCGTATCCCTTTCCTCATGGAGTACCTTACTTGGAAAGCAAAGGAGGAAGCCGCCTCCTCGGAGGGGACAAAAAGCGTCGATCCTAGCGGAGGGATGGAATGTGACCTTGTCGAGGACACCCCTCCTCTGGTCAAGCATCGCCATGGCAAGGATCCTTTAAAATAATTTGATTTTGTATTTGGTTGGGCCTTCTAGTTAGTTTGTATATGCATGGCTATGTTAGTAATGTAGTCAGACTTTTCTTTACTTAGGTATGGTCTTAAAATATTTTCTGAATTTTTTGGTTTGTAATCCATTTTTATATTCTAAACTGAGATCAATGCGACGCATCGATGTGCTTATGTATGAATATTGTTGTCCCACCTTGTATAAGTAAGCATGAACTTTCAATGTTCCACTATATTCGTCATGTTTTCTTGGATCGTCCACTAATTTGGGTATCGTCGCATAGTTAAGCTAGGATTTAGACATAACTCATAATGGTTTACTCTCCATGAACAAGATGTCTCTCATTGAGCATAAAACCTTTGAGATGTTCTACCTCAAAGGTAGTCATAAGTTTCACTTAACTTGTATCATTAAGCACGCAGGTGCCGTAAGGGTGACAACCTTATTTTCTCCTTCAACCTTTTGAAAATAACTTGTTGATTTTACTTTGATTTATGAATTTGTTTCTTTGTCGTACCATATTACCCACCCACCCAATAAAAAAGAATTGGCGAGGACTCACAGTTGTAATACTGTGCTACAACGGTACACTTTGTTTTCTTTCATTTTCCCTGTCTCTCAACGCTTCTTATTCAACATACATAATTTGAGGCATCGCCTGCTATTACTAGAGTTTTTCCCGAAATAGCTTTATGCAATGCGGCGTACTGCGCTTTCAATAGGTACAACCATTTCCAATCTATAGACCAAGGTGAAAGACATTTTCTCCTAAGGCATCTTTTGGAATCTTGTCTAAAGTGTATTCAACTTTCTGAATTAAAATTCCATTTGATGATTTTGGCCGTTCATTTGCTCAAGTTCCTTTTCTTGTATAGCACTCATTCAGTAAAGAGACAATTTTTGGCTACATATTTGAATTCTGATGGCATTTACTTGGCTTTTGGTGTCTGCTATATAAGAGTGTCATCCAAGTTTCAAACCATTTGCCAAAGCCTTTAGAGTGGTTTGGATTTGGAAAATCCTTAATTCCTTCGATCAATTAATTCTTTTGCTTTGTATTCTCCCTTAATCTGGGTTGCTCCAACTCAGAGAGATATTTTATCCCAAAGAGGTGAAGCCTATGATACTGGTTATTTAACATAATTGTATTAGTCTTGAAAAAATCATTTTAACATACATTCGTCACTTCTTCAATAAATCACACATTGTATTAGTCTTAAAAATTCATTTTAACATAATTTCGTCACTTATTCAATAAGAAATCTTGTTGATTATCGAATCAGTCAATGACTTCTGTGAAAATTTGATTATTCGGGCAACACGATCCTTCTTCTCAAAGTTAATATAGGCTTTCATTATCTGTGCCAACTCCTCAGGGTTATGAACGAGCATGACTTTGTGTCTGCCCTTCACCACGATGTCATTCGACCCTAACCTCCTCATAAATACCATTCAAATCTTCCCTATTCGATCAAGTTTTTATTAAATCGGTTGTAATATTTAATCAGTGACTCACTATCTCTCTAGAGGACATCAACCAGAAAAGCCACATCGTTCAGTGATTGTCATTCTCTCGGAATCAATCTCAGCGGGGAAAACTATGCATTATTGGCAACACTGATGAGAAAAGCAATCGAGGGGGAGGGGAGAGGTTCTTACCTTACCGGAGAACCATCACCCCCTTCCAAGGGGATCCAACATACATACATTGGGAACAAAACGATCAGTGTGTGTTTACCTGGTTGATCCAAAATATCGAATCAAACCTGGTGAACAATGTCTAACAATATCCAACCGCGAAGGCCTTATGGGATGAACTAGCAGTCACATATGGATCCGGGACAGACTCCCTACAAGTGTTTGATCATCACAAGAGAGCAAATACGTTAAAACAGGGGTCAGATACATTAGAAGAATGCTGGAACAAATTGCAAAACATCTGAATGGCTATTGATCGCAGGGATCCAAATCCAATGAAGGATCCCAAGGATATCCAGCCCCTAATCGATAGAACCCCGACATCCAACCGATAGAAACACCGGAACAGGGAAAGTGAATACGTCCATCCTTGACGTAAACACATATATTTAAGGGAAAAGTATGAAAAAACACCCGGATGTGTTTTTTTTGCAACATCACCTAGATGTTTTTTGGCGCAAATATTTGGACCCACATGTTTCATTTTGTATGTAGCTACACCTTCTGTCAAATTGAATCGTTAATTGTCATGTGCACGACACGTGGCACCGTTTATTTCAAAAAAATGGCAGTAAAAAGACGTTTGTAGCCTTGAATGAGGGTTTTGATCAGACCCCCTAGCTTCTTCATTCGGTGTCCCGATGTTCTCCCACTGAAGCACTCCTTCCCTACCGAAACCCTAACCTCGTTCCACCTTTGTTCTGAGTCCCTACTGAAACCCAGCCCCTCTGTTCCACCTTGTTCCACTTCGTCACTCTGATTGTCACTATGATCGGCTTCTCCATTTCAGTTGTTTCAGACTGATTGACATCCAGTCCCTGCGGTTGTTTCAGACCGATCATCTGCACTCCAATTGTTGTGGTAAGTCTAAACTTTTGTTGGGTTTTAATGCCTTACTTGTTGTGGTGTTTGTGGTTATCTCCTGGGTGACTGAAATGTTGGGTTTTACTGCCTTACTTGTTGTGTTGTTGGGTTTTACTGCCTTACTCGTTTAATGCCTGGCTTTTTCGTTCAAAGGATCGTGGCAAAACTTACTGGTTAACGATTCACTACGATGGAAGTTTCGTCGATGCAAATTGGGTTGGAGAGAAAGACATTACCGATTTAACTGAGGATATAATCAGTTATGGAACACTGGATGTTTTTTTGGAGTACTACGGCTTAATCGCAGGAGGTTGTATTTGTTATCTCCCAACTAATGTTGATTTGAAAACAGAAGTAGAAGTTCTGAAAAGTGATGCCGATGTTAAGGAGATGTTGTCTCAGCACCATGGGAGTGTCGACCTGAGCATGTATGTGCTGCCCCCATTTGATCCGGATGTATGTTCTAAGGAACCAGTAATGGAAGTAATTCGTATAAAATCCATTGCACGGATAGAGGATGCTTTACCAAGGCAAGTGTCGGTTGACGAAAGGAAAGCTTTGATGGATACAACCCCCCCCCCACCCCACCCCATTTCAAGAGAATATGTTTCTCTGAGCTTATGGGCTGACTGAGCATATGTTTCTAAGTGAATTGATTTGAACCCGAGTTGTTTTGCTAGCATTAGTCCATCTTGGATAGCCCAACATTCCGCTACGAGGCTATTTCAGCAACATAGTTTCATAGAGAAACTAGTTATCCATTGACTCATATTATCTCTTATGACTCCTCCCGAAGCCGCATGATTCAGATTTCCCTTAGATGTTTCATCTGTGTTGATTTTCACTCACCCTTGTTATGAAGGGAACCATCTAACATCAATAGAGATAAGCGACTTAGAGTTCTCAATCAATTGAATAGAATTTTGGTGAAACCTGGCCTGAGATAAGGACAACTCGAAAAATGGAAGTATATAAAGCTTTATCTTTAAAAATGAGTGAGTTTATGTTTTTCCAGATATTCCAAATTGCATATTCCTATGGTTTATAGTTAATTATAGATAAACAAGAAACGTTCAAGCAGATGTACTGCGTCTCTTCTAGCATTTTGTCCATTCTAAATATGATTTTTATCACTTATCAAAAGCAACTCATTTACAAGGTAAATACTATCTGAACTGATCAAGAAAACGAATGTACATTTCATATTGATTTCGACAATTTTTGAGTTCTAGATTTTGAATGTGGAAGAATTGGATTTCTTTTTCAGCTTATTGAGAAAATATATATTTGAATGGAAGACAAGAGACAACTTCTTTCATATAGGTATAGAGTATTATGTGAGTGTAGCACTTTCCAATTTGTGTAAGGTAGATTAGAAAATCTGAAAATTGACTTTATAAATTTGATAAAAATTTGATATGTTTTTCCAGATTTACACTTCTGACTTCATTTTTCTATCTCTGCAATTGTAAAAGTATTTGTACTGAATAGTATTATAAAGATTCCCATGGGGACATATTTACAAAGTATTATCAATTTTTATAGGCTATTAAAGTCAAGGGCTTTGCCCCTAGACCTTTCCTAGCTCTATGCCTGGATGTATGGTTGTGTATGGCTGGAAAATCACCAATGGAATAAAGAAACGTCTTGATCTTCTTCTTCCCTGGATCAATTTTCTGCATTTTTCTTCTTCTTGGTTTTGTGCATGACATTTGCTAGATTGATCACCAATTGGTTGAGTTTTTCACAACCTCTCTGGCCTTCCTGAAGTTGTAGGTCTCCATCTTCTACCAGTGAGTCATCAATGATATCAAATCGATTAATCCTGGCTTTTCTTTGAAGGGGGTGGAATCTATGAAGAACTGCATGGCACATGAGTAAAAGAGGCCTACTATTTCTTTGGATAGTAACTTGGGGGAGATCAAGCGGACCATCCCGACGACAAGGCAACTCTGGGGCCAGTGCAGAAGACAGAGTCATTCCTTGATTATTGCTTGTGTCTTTACCTTTTGTTGTCACAACTCTTCCATTTGTAATTTCCTTTTGCATAGATAGAACAATTTCCTTTTTGAGGGGTACTTTTTCTATTCCTTAACTTTACTTCCCTTTTTTTTAAGGGTAAACTAACTTGTTTTAACATTGCAACTTGTTTTGCATCCTGGTTTATGATAAATTATGTTTCATTATGTAGGTTTTTGATGGAACATTAACTTTTCGTCGAACAATTCTGTTAACTTTCATGATTGTACAAGTTTTGTACGCGTGGCGGCATATGATTGGACCACGTTGTAAAAATAACATTATATTAAATAAAACATGACTAAATACATATAAAATTAGGAAAAAATACTAAAATATTATTTTTATATTTTATAATTATTTTATAAAATATTTTTATTTTATAAAAAAATATTTAGAAAAAAAAAATTACAAAAAAAAAAATTAGTATGTTTCTTAATTTTAAGTATTTTATAATAATCGTTTTCATAAAAGTAAATTATTTATCAATCACGTTATCATTCCACCTGTCATGTCATCATTCCATCTAATACCTCATCAGTCGTTAATCTAACACCTCATCAGTCGTTAATCTTAATTAACGGAAGTAATCTAAAATCAACAAAACGAAACATACTACATCTGAAACAAATAAAGTCTATGCTCTTACCACTTTGGTAACACATATTACATATTTTTCCCTTTTTTTTTATCGATCTTGTGAGTGACTCTTTTACCAAGATTTCATTTATTTAAGGATGATCGCCATGTTGGGGGTCACCTTTCAGTTGCTTGGCTAGGAGAAGTGGTAGCCGTAATTGACCAATATTTGTGCCTCACTTCTACACTTCATTCATTATTAGAATAACGACCTAGATGGGGTTGTCGTCTTTTAGTTGCTTGTTGAGAGATGTGGTAATCACATTCGACTACTATCTGCTCCTCGTTTTAAGATGTCACTCAATTTTAGGATGGCAACCCTGTAGAGGGGTCGTCTTTTATTGCTTGGTGGTAGAGATGGTGATCGTAGTCAACCTTTAACTGTTTCTTGCTTCCAGATTTCACCTATATTTAGGATGTCAACTATGTTGGAAGGTCATCTTTTAGTAGTTGGACTGAGAGATATGGTGATTGCAGTCAATTGGTTTTTCTTACTCGCTTCAAGAGTTCATCCGATTTTAGGATGACAACACTATTAAGGGGTCGTCTTTTAACTACTTGACTAGCCATCCTTTATGCTCAATAAATAACGATGCGGGTAACGAGTGCAACTTCTTATATTGATGTAAAGGTTGCAACAAAGCTTTATGCAAAAAAAATGGTGAATTATTTATTTGTTAGTTGAACTTTAAGGATATGGCCGTTTTGCTAGTTAAACCTTTTTAGAACAAATTACTTGTTGATTTTAAATAAAGTTGCAATTTAATAGCTTTGTCTAATTTATTATTAAGTCGTGACGCAAAATTATAGATTTTCTATTATCTTACTTTGTTTTTGTTCAAAATAAAAGCTGAACTTTTGAGAAAAAATTGCAATTTGCTAAATGAATTTTGCAAACAAATTATAGTTTATTAGTCAAAGTTTGGAAAGATTTGCACTTTACTAGTTGTCACCTGACGTGTTCGTGAATTTTTCCTTCACTATTTAGTAGCAAATTAGACGAAGATAACCAATTAAAATTATATACAAAATCAATTATGTTTGTTCAAAAAACGTTCAACTTGCAAATTGTCCTTACTTTTAAAGTTCAACTGGCAAAAATATATCCAGCTCTTTCTTCAAATGATCCACATTACAAGGGTGAGATAATATCATGACTTAGAAATCTTCGAAGTAGCAATTGCATTACGATCTCGACGACTTTGTATAATCCTTTCCTCTTCTTGAATAACTTATTCCTAGTCTCCAAGTATCGGAATTTATCTCGTTTAACTACCAACTTCCCCACAATGAGTTGGCAACCGCTGACTTGGCGATTGAAATATTGAGTTGTAGCTCATCCTTCCTTGTAACTTTTCTAAGGCCTACCATTTCACGTTAGCTAGATTCAAATTGATACTTCACTTCAACTTGTGAACGGATTCCTTAAAATATTTAAACGTACATGAAAAGGAGTCTCTTATTTCTCGCTTAAAGAGACTCGGTCCATGCTGCAATACATTCAATTTGCTCAGTGGATGTGCATAACGATCACTCCATGTGTTGAACAATATTTTGCAGTTTTTCACTATGTGGAACAACTCAGCTAATAGTCAACTTGAGCACATATGTAGCGCAAGTATAAATACTACACTTCGAAAGGCGATTAAGTACTTTACACACAAAAAACATAAAACTCACTTGCAAAGGTGGATGTAGTTTCACAATTGTGTTCCTTGATGTTCTGTTTTTCTGGCACTCTATTTAGCAGTTCGTTAAATCTTTTCGTTTCCACCTGAGAAACGAGCTTCTCAACAACTACCACACCTACTGGTGGTTGTGCATCATAATCACTCCATATTTTGAATAATCCTTTGCAGGTTTTACTATGTGGAACAAATCACCTACTAGTCAACTTGAGCACATCCTTAGCGCAAGTATAAATACTACAATTCGAAAGGCGATTAAGAACTTTATACACACAAAACATTAAACTCACTTGCAAAGGTTGATGTAGTTTCGCAATTGCGCTCCTTGATGTTCTATTTTTCTGGCACTCTATTTAGCAGTTCGTTAATTCTTTTTGTTTCCACCTAAGAAACGAGTTTCTAAACAGCTACCACACCTACTAATTTGCTTGGTGGATATGCATCACGATCACTCCATAGTTTGAATAATCCTTTGTAGTTTTTTACTATGTGGAACAAATCAACTACTAGTCAACTTGAGCACATCCTTAGAACAAGTATAAATGCTACACTTCGAAAGGCGATTAAGCACTTTGCACACAAAAAAACATAAAAATCACTTGCAAAGGTCAAAGTAGTTTCACAATTGCGCTCCTTAATGTCCTATTTTTATGTCACGCTATTTTACATGTTTGTTCAATCTTTTTGTTTCCATCCGAGAAACGCGTTTCTCATCAGCTACCACACCTACTAATTGCTTGGCCAATCATTTCGATATTTGCTTCACTTTTTGGAAGCTTGATCACTAGTTCAAAGATGCTTACTCTTTCACTAAAAGATGCACTCAAACACTTTCAATATCATTCATGCTTTTTCAATCTCATCCGCACTTTTTTTAACAAGTTTGTTTTTTAGTACAGCGTTCCACTAATGCGCCCTACAAATATTTATCAAAGAAATGCACCACGTTTCACCCATCTGCTGAACATATGGGTGGTAATTTGTATATTGTGTCAATTATGTCGTGTGTAAATGGGTAGGTCCTAAACGTGCTCCAAACTCTAAATACGAACACTGTATAATGATTAAACAGATCACACGTGACATGCAATATTAACGCGGTTAACATTTTGAACATGAATTTTAATATATACATGGTACAATTCGTGTCATAAACACAAAACGTCACGAACACCACGACACTAAGCAACTTGACATGAATTCCACAAAATTCATAATTTAATTTCACAATCAAATTTAAAGTCCACAAGTTATTCAAAAATATGTACAAGAACAACTCTAAATATTATATACATATACATATTCATGCTTATTTGTATATACGAAGATTAGAGGAGTTTAGACGCAATTATTAATCGTGTCTAAACTTATATGAGTTGTTTAGACACAAGATGTGTTAAGGTCAAACTCATATACATATAAAAGCATGTTCTTACATCATTTGATCGTGTCGTGTCAAAAATTGTCGGACCTAGTCACTTTCGAGGCTTGAGATCCACGCACAAGTCCAGGTTAGTTTGAATTAGACACTTGACTTGGACGTCCCGTCATTCAATCCACAATGATCAACATATTCATCCATTGATTCATCGCGTTTCACTTGAAAGGACACTTTGGCCCCGGATGGTACCTAGGATGATTAAATCTTCATTACGTTTTCACTTCACTTAGTTTAATTGGTTCCTTTCGGGACACTTTATAAGGGGCCTTTGTTGGAATTTGGATTTCCGTCATGAGCACGCACTTGTTGTCGACTATCTTCTTTGATTGAAGTCCAGTTGGTAACACATCTGCAATCACTTTACTCATGTCATCCCCTTTTGGAATAGAGCACAAGTGTGTAGGAATTTGACTTTTTAGCCCACATGTCAGTCGAAGGGCTAAGCCAAACTTACTTGACTTCACTGTCTTAGAAACTTTGCTAATTGTATGTACGAAACAAGACTTTTTATTGTTGTCTTGGCTACCACCATCCCAACTCGCATTTGCATCGTCGCTACTCTACTTGGTCTGTCCATTGTACTCTTCTCTTCATTTGACATTACAATAGTTATTCTTAGGGGTAAGCAAATTAACCATTTGGACCCGTAACCTATTCGGAAGCGACACTTCGGGTAGGTTCCGGGTAGACGTTTTAAACATTGGGTAGGTTCCGGAAAAAAAAAATTGAGAACCTATTTATTCGATTTCGATTCTCCTATCTGGGTACCCTAAAGTAATCAGAACCAGAACCAGAACCGGTTCTATATATATATATATATATTTATTAAAAAAAAGTTGAAACCCTAGTATAATGAACCGCAGTCTCTCATCCGCTCAATTCTCATCAGTCATCACTCATCACTATCACTTGTTCACTTATCAGAGATACAGAGACTCTCTTCTACGGTATAAGTTCTACCTTTGAACCGCAACCTTCTCTTGGCGTTTGATTAGTTGGTATGCGGATGAATACTTCGTTCTTCCGGGCGCCGATCGAAATTTTTTCAGTTGCATCAGTCTTCTCCGATGATTGTTTGTTTGTTTCAGTCGATTGTAGAAGCGTTGCCCGATGAAGAAGTCGTCGTTACCGATGCAACCTCTTGCGACACCGATAGGAAGAAACAATCGCACAGAAAGGAAGCTCTGGTGAAGCTCCTGAGGTGGCATTTCACACATGCTGAATATAGAGGAAATAAATTGGAGGCCATTGAATGATAACTTAGAGGAAAGAAATTGAAAGCAATTGGAGGCCATTGAAAGCAATTGAATATAGTATCTAACTTATTTTATGCGTTGGTTGTCTCTTCAGCTTACCATGCAGGTCTGAATGATAAACTGCGGAGTTCAATCCTAGATGATTGGATTTCTTCTAAGATACAAGTTGTAGTGACTACTGTAGCTTTTGGATACGATGGAGAAGATTTTTAAAAAGTATGCATTGTGCAAAAAAACGCTACTTAGGGTAGCGTTTTTATGAATTTCGCTACCCCTAGTAGCGAGATTGTTTTTTTTTTTACGTTTTTGACTTTTTTTGACGATTTGATGTTTAATTAAAAAAAACAAAAAATTATTAAACAAATTTTAAAAAATTAAAGTAAGTAGATATTTTAATTTTGATTCAAATGATGTAAAAAATATTAAATTTGGACTTACGGATTGACTGTAGGCTCTCCCGTAAGTTGAGATATGAAAAGTTAACTTAAAAAAATATAACTCATACCTTGTAAGTCCAAACTGACCACGGTGAACGTCATTTATGTCGTAATTCAATTATCTACCTAGGGTAATTTTTTTATTAGAAATACAATGATTTTGTAACCTAACATCGCTTGTCTTAAAATTTGACCGAAATAATCAAATGCATTAGGTGAGAAATTTAATTATGTACTTACTCAAAATAAATCAAAAACATTAAAGTGAGTAGATAATTTAATTACAAATTAAATGACGCTAACTAGACGTTAATGTTTTGCTTTTAGACTGACCGTATAATACAATACGTAATTTACTTCGTATTATATTGTATTATACGGTCAGTCTAAAAGCAAAATATTAATGTGTAGTTAGCTTCATTTAATTTGTAATTAAATTATCTACTCACTTTAAGTTTTTTGATTTTTTTTGAGTAAGTACATAATTAAATTTCTCACCTAATGCATTTGATTATTTCGGTCAAATTTTAAGACAATCGATGTTAGGTTACAAAATCATTGTATTTCTAATCAAAAAAATTACCCTAGGTAGATAATTGAATTACGACATAAATGACGTTCACCGTGGTCAGTTTGGACTTACAGGGTATGAGTATTATTTTTGTAAGTCAAATTTTCATATCTCAACTTTCGGCAGAGCCTACAGTCAATCAGTAAGTCCAAATTCAATATTTTTTGCATCATTTGAATTGAAATTAAAATATCTACTTACTGTAATTTTTTTAAAAAAAATGATTTTTTTTTTAAATTAAACATCAAATCGTCAAAAAAAAATGAATTTCGCTACTAGGGGTAGCGAAATTCATAAAAACGCTACCATAAGCAGCGTTTTTTGAAAAATGCTACCCCTAGTAGCGTTTTTTGAAAAACGCTATTCCTAGTAGCGTTTTTTTGAAAAACGCTACTTCCAGTAGCGTATATATACATTTTGCTAAATATTTTTTTCAGTATACTTACTTTTTCAAAAAACTTTGCAAAGTGCATACTTTTTTAATAACTTCTACGATGTACTCTTACTATTTATTCTTGATTGGTCTCCTTTAAATTTTAAATCTCTCTTTCTTCCTCTAAACTTAGTTGATATGCTCTTCCTAGTGTTGATTTCTCCATAAAGGGACAGGGTTCTCAAGTTTACTATTTTTTTTTAAATTACGTTAGCCTTGATCTTTTAAATGGCCTTATATATGGATTATGAGAGGCATCCCCTAGCCCTACACCTGCTGAATATTTGTTGTAAATTTGATTGATATTTGCTCACTCTTCTCCGGTATAAGTTACCTTCATATGCCTGTTGTGCTTGACCTTCAATAATATGTTGAAGCTAATGCATTTATTGATTGATGCTTTCGTTTGTATAATTCTATTTGGAGTTTGTGATGCATGGAAAAATTACTGAGTCGGATTCATCTATTCAGGAAGGTATGTTACTGTAAACCCATTATTTTAAAGACTTTTATTTTCAAAAAACTTTCACATTAAATTTACAGAGTGGTTTTAGCATGTAAATGAGTTATTGTATCCTGCATAACCAAACCGGAACCGAACCGAGAACGCAAAGAAACAGGTTCCTAACAGGGTACCCGGAACCGTTTGTACAAATAGGTTCCGGGTAAGTTCCGATTCCAAAATTAAACATGTATGTTCCGGTTCTAAAATTAAATACTCTGTATTAAACTGAGTAGGTTCCGGGAACCCATAAATTATAAGGTACCCGGAACCGCTCACCCCTGTACTTATTCTAACGAGATTCATTTTTACCTTTTGAGGGCACTCGCGAGATAGTTTTTGGGATCTTTCTTTCAACTCTTGCTCGCCTTATGCTTGTTAGAAGAGTGAATGAGAGGCCTCCCTTGTCCATCTGATCGAGCTTGAGTTGCTTCACTTTTTTCTTCCCTTTATAAAGTGGCTTGGCCAAAGTCTGGAAGTTCAATCAATCCATGCACTACAATGATCGTACTCTTCAGGTTCTTGCTCCACGACGTTGCATCTCTACCTGATTGGCACGAGAAATTCACACCTTCAAGAGCAAATGAGACCTTAGACTGAAAATGAAACACCCTCCCCAAACTCTCACAGTACGTTTCTTTCACAGAATTCGGAATAACGAATACGGAATAGGGAATGGGAATAGGGAATAAGGAATAGGAGATAAGAATATGAAGTTGTTTATTTGGTGGAATGGAATGGAATGGAATAATGAATTCTGTTGTTTCTTTTGTGGAATGGTATATGGAAATAGAATGGAATGTGGTAATATGACATATTTGCCCCTACTTGTATATGTATAATATATAATACAATTAATTTGTATTAATTATTTTTATAAAATTAAGAATAATAAAAACTTAAATATAATTAATTAATAATTTTAAAATATTTTTTTTAATTATGTAATTAATTTTAAAGATCAATCTCTTGATTAAATTAATTAATTCCATATCAAAACCTTAGGCAAGGAATCATGTTTCCATAGCATCCACTTATTCGTATATAACAATCAAGCCTATGCATACTAACCTCACAAACACTTTTGAAGTACAACACAAAAGAAGATCCCTCTTCACTTAAGCGAGTTCTTCCCTTTTAGTAAATTCCCTTTTTAGTAAATAGTTTAATTAATGTCCATTATAATCTAAATTCATTCTTTTTCCCATGATCCAAAAAGATAATTTAGAACGTTTTTTTGCAATTCAACCCAAGTAACACAAATTATCCGGGGCAATTGTTCATATATACACGCAGTTAGAATTTTAAAATGGTTCCTTCCATCGCCTACAATAAAATTAAACACAAAAGATTGACATATAAAAGTTCAAGGTTAAACATATTTGACAGATAACATCTCCAACCACATCTTTAGCAATATTGGATAGCTACTCATTGAGGAAGACCGTTCTCAAGAGGACCGCACCGTAAGAAAACACCATGCTTCAGCACCTTGGTGGCTTTCTTGCTTCAGCACCATGCTTCAACATGATTTTTCTGAATTTAACATCACTCACATACAAATTAGAAGGAAATCAAATGTAATATGATCAAGCAATTGCACAACAAGTTAATACGATGTCAAAACCAAGTATTTGAAGAGCAAATACACAGGATTGGTTGTACTTTCCTTCCGCGCAATGAATTAATTATTCAACTTCCAATCAACCCCTTAACAAGTATTATTAGTCATTGTCTTTGACCACAGAAAGCTGAGAAACAAAAATGATGTCAAGAAGTAAGATCTGGGACCTTTTGTACAAGTCAAGATAGAAATAACCCAAAGATTCACCAGGACTTAAATTAATAACCAAGAATAGGCAAACATCAGGATGCCAAACCTCAACATCTGCAACTTCCTCAAATCTCAATCCTCTAAATGAATCATTCAGTGTAAGCCTTGATATGCGAGCCAATTCAAAACAAATTTTATCATAAGATCTCAAGAATAACAAAAAATGTATAACTGAATAACAAAGTAAAGTCTGGGCCAAAAAAAAAAAAGAATAACAAAGTAAAGTAGGACTACCAAAGAGGTCTTGGAATATATTAAAGATTCCAGATTGAACCAGATTGACTGGAAAGTACTAATTGCTCCAAAGTCAAGATCAAATTGTTGCTCTTCAAACTGAAAGTTAATTGAGATCAGACCAAATATAACAAAGATAACACAGGAGGCAGATACTTCGTAATTAACTGGAGAAAATTTTATTCTGACCTTTAGATCCTTCAACAGGGAGAGTTCTCTAGTAGCAATGTCTGTTAAACTAGCAGAGATGCTCTCTAAGAACTCAAAAATTTATACCAGGAAACACCGAGTATGAGTGCAATTCCCTATACTTTCAACTACCAGAGTAATGATGCACAATTCAGAGTTATGGTAAGTCTAACAACTGACTCTCTAGAACTATGATACCAAAAAAACATGCTTGCAAAAGGGTAGCAATAAAATGACTGAACTAAAAAGAAGATGCTTGCAATAAAAGAACACAGTACAACCTTTGATGATTCTTTTGCCATCCTCTTACCAAGAGCATAGTCTGCATAATTTGAGTAGCCAAGTAATAACATCCTGGAGATTAACAATCCGAGCAATAACCCAAATTTCCAAACAAGAACACATAAGCAATAACCCAGAAACGAATTGAAGGTTCGTGATGAACCCAGAATTCGAGATTTTGGGTTCCCCATAACCCAGAAATCACGAATTCTGGGTTCCCTAACCCAGAAATCGTGATTTCTGGTTTGGGGAACCAAGAATCGTAGGAGAAGAAGAGCAAGGGAGAACTTACCTGTTGTATGAGGGCAGCAAGAAGAAGAAGGAGCTTCGGTGATAACCGAGTCGAGAAGGAGATGAGGTAAATGAGACCTGTAAACGAGGGTAGATTTGGAAATAATGAAAGTTAGCGAGGGTAAAATAGTCTTTAACGCCCCTATTCCGGATTCCTTGCCTTCTTGGCTTAGGAATTCCGAGGTTTTCACACGGAATGTCTAAGCCTATCCCGCCCGGAATCCGTAAGCCAAAAGTTTTCAATTCCGCGAAAAGAACAACTTCTTATGGAATCCGTAAGCCGAATTCCTTACACATTCTGCGAAAAGAACATGCCGTCAGTTATTGAATTACTCTCTCATAAAGAAGTCACATGTTTTATTCTGTCTCATAATGTTCATCCAACTTTTCATGGAGGGCAAATAATAAAAGGTCAAATGTTCTAAAAATAAGTACCCAATCATAATTATGAAACCTCCACATACAAAAACAACCCTGAGTTCATAAAAAGAGTGTAAACAACAAACACTTCCAACCTCGTTCTAACTAACAACGCTTGATTCATAGCATCATAACAACATCTCTGCAATCTGAACAGCATTCAATGCAGCTCCCTTGCGTATTTGATCACCACAAACAAAGATGTCCAACCTGAAATATCAGTAGGTTTAGCAAGAAAAAAAATAGGGTTTTCTACCGATACAAATTTTTTTTTTGACCAAGTACTCGTTTCATTCGATTAGAACAATGAAACGGCGTGACATGAAAGTCACGGGGGTTCGATATTACAATCCTTTGCTAAAATGATAATAAAAGGGAGTGGGGGTCGGGTGACCCAATCATTTAGACGCACTCCCATCCTAGCTTGCTTCGCGATCCAGTTTGCGCTTTCATTCGCTAACCTCGGGATAGCTCGCCATTCCACTTTGTCGATTTCAGACGCTAGTGTTCTGGTGTTGGAGATTAATGTTGATGTTCTCCATTCAGTCGGTCCTTGTCGGAGTTGCTTTATCACCACCTGCGAGTCCGACTCGATTATTATATTGTGCCACCCCTTCTCCTTAGCTAGTCGGATGCCTTCGTGTGTGGCCATCGCTTCCATCATTGTGCTGTCGTCGCCTCTAAGGTTTCGGTTGACTCCGCCTACGACCGTTCCGTTCTCGTCTCGTGCTACGACCCCTATTCCCGCAGCTCGTGTTTGTGGACACCATGCCCCGTCACAGTTGATTTTGATCGTTCCGTTCTTTGGTCGTTCCCACTGTTGTTCTTGTCGTCTCTGGTGCGTGGTTGCTGTCTGTGTCATGCTGCTGAGTTCCTGTTGGAGTCGTCTTATCTCCGCTACGGTCTGGGTGGGCTCTGGTTGCAGCCCTTCAAACTCAGCACGGCACCGTGCCTTCCAAATGCTCCATGCTGTGATCATACACGTCTCCCACTGCAGTTCGGATCGTGGGCCAGCCTGCTTTCGCCTCATCTGGTCCAGCCACCTGTTCGTATCTGTCACCTGCATGTTGCCTGGTCTTGTCCCCGTCATGGCTAGCCACACCGGTTCAGTCCATTTGCACTCCACTAGCATATGCTATCGCGTCTCAGGATCGCCGCAGATAGGGCAGTCAGGTTCCGTGGCTATGCCTCTGCGTATCAGGTTCGCTCGTACAGCCACTCCGTTGGTCGCCAAACGCCATATAAAATTCTTCACTTTCGGTATGAGGTCTGCCCCCCATATCGCCTTCCAGAGCCCCTGTTCTGCGTCGTTGTGCTGCCCACCTGCATCCGCCCATCGTCGCACTTCTCGTAGCCTGTGGTACACGGACTTGGCTTGGGGTTCACCCGTCTTCGAGTGGGGCCACAGGAACCGATCCTCTCTTGCTGTGTTTGGAAGTGGCATGGCGAGGACAAGCTCTGCATCCCCCTCCGATAGGTATCTGTAGATCTTCTCCTCGTCCCACCCTCCCTCGTTTCCGATCAGGTCTGCAACGAGTGGTTCCATGCGTGGCTCTCCGTTATATTCACCATCAGCTCTGAACCCCTGCTTTGTTGTTATCCAAGAGTCTGAGAATATTTTGATGTTCTCCCCCGAGCCTACTTGCCATAGTCCCTCGTGTTTTAGTATGTCCCTTCCCACAAGTAGACTACTCCAACCCCACGAGGCTCTCCCCCCCCCCCCCGTTTTGCCTCAAGGAAATTTGTGTTCGGGAAATATAACCCCTTTACAATTCTCACCCATAGTGATGTCGGTTCCTCCATCACTCTCGCCGCCATCTTAGTTAGAAGGGCCCTATTAAATGTTTGTAGCTCTCGGAAGCCCAAGCCTCCCGTACTCTTTGATGTAGTCAGGAGTTCCCATCTCCTCCAATGTGTCCTCCTTCTTTCGGATGTGGATCCCCACCAAAAATCCGCTATTAAGGAGTTTACCTCTGAGCACCACGTTTTAGGGAGGTTGAAGATGCTCATAATGTATGTGGGGATAGCCGTTATGACCGCTTTTATGAGCACCTCTTTCCCCGCCTGGTTTAGTGTCTTCGATCGCCACCCTGCCAATTTCTCACGAACTCTGCCTTTGAGATACCCCAAAGCCTCCTTTTTAGAGCGCCCCCAAATGGTCGGTAGTCCCAGATACATCCCCGGATCATTTGTGCTCTTAATGTTCAGGGTCCTCTCTATCTCCGTCACCTGTGTCGGATTGGCATCCCTATTGAAGAAAAGGGCCGACTTTTGTTCGTTGATCTTTTGCCCGGATGCTTGGCAATACATTTCTAGGAGGTCCTTAAGGTGTTGGGCATTCTGCACTGTCCCTTTTAGGAAGAAGATGGAGTCATCTGCAAAGAGCATATGGTGAAGTTCTGGGCATGCTCTTCCAAGGGTAATACCGACTAGTCTTCCTTCCCTTGTCTCCCGTTCTATGTTCCTGGATAATACGTCCGCTAGGAGGATGAATATATATGGTGACAATGGGTCCCCTTGTCTGATTCCCCTTGTCGGATAAATTGTCGTTGTTCTCTCACCATTGATCACCACCTTGTATGTCGCAGTCCCTATGCATTGTTGTACCCAATTTAGCCATTGCTCTGCAAAGCCCCTCTTCTTGAGGCTAGCTATTAAGAACTCCCATTCCACTCGGTCATGCGCTTTTTGCATATCTACCTTTAGTGCACATTCGACCCCATCTGTCTGTTTCCTCGTCTTGAGGTAATGAAACGCTTCATGGGCCACCAGAATATTGTCCTGTATCGCTCGACCTGCCACAAACGCACTCTGATATGGGGTGATAAGCTCTGGTAGATAGGTTTTCAGCCTGTTTACCAGAACTTTAGAGATAATCTTATATATGAAATTGCAGCAGCTTATGGGTCTGAAATCAGTTGGAGCAACTGGGTTTTGAACTTTTGGGATCAATACTACATCAGTTTGGTTTAGAGGGGTGTGAATGATACCTGATATGAAGAAGGTTTTAACTGCGGTGATGACATCTGGTCCCACGGTTTGCCAATTCCTTTGATAAAACAGACCCGGGAAACCATCTGGACCCGGAGCTTTTGACCCACCCATTTGGAACGTTGCTTCCTTTATCTCATGATCCGATACCGGCTTTGTGAGTTCTCTGTTCATCTCGGTAGTGATTTGTTGGGGTATGCAGTCAAGGATGGATCCGATTGGTGCTGGACCCGCGGACCTAAAGATCTCCCCAAAGTAATGTCTCATCTCCCTTGAGATATCAGCCCCTTCGGTCAACCACCTACCATCCCCATTCTTGATACGACAAATGTTGTTTCGTCTCCTCCTTGATGATGTAGTAAGGTGGAAGTATGTGGTATTCCGGTCCCCCGCCGTGAGCCACTTAACTCGGGACCGTTGCTTCCAATAGAGCTCCTCTCGTTTCCCTATTTCCTTTATCCGTGCCTTGGTTCGCCTCTCCTCTTCAACTTCCTCTTGGGACATGTTTGGGGCACTTTTGCGTCGAAGCTGATTTTTTAGATCGTTCAATATCCGAGCATTGTTTCCAAATTTTCCTTTGCTCCATTGAGTGAGTTTTCTTCGACACGAATTCAGTCTATTTGTGATCTCGTTCCCATTTGATCTCCTCGGATTTGTGTTCCATGCCCCCTCTATCACTTCTTCGCATCTCGGGTCTTCCAACCACATCTCTTCAAACTTGAAACGCCTCACTGTTTTTCTCTTTGGATCGGCAAGTTGGATAATTAGTGGTGTGTGGTCCGAACCAAGTGCTAGTTCATTGATGCAATGGCACTTCGGATGGTCTCTTGCCCAATTAGCATTGATGAGGCCCCGATCTAGCCTTTGACTTATCCTTTCCGTTCCACTTCTATTGTTACACCACGTGTATATTTGGCCCTTCGATCCCATGTCTTCTACTCGGATGTCCTCCATTAATTGATTGAACTCGTCCATTTGCCTTTGCGGTTTCGACCGGCCACCCTCTTTCTCGTGAGGTTGGCTAATGGTGTTGAAATCTCCCACGAGCATCCATTGATTGTTACGGCCCGCCCCTATCCTCCTCAACGTGTTCCAGTTTTCCCCCTCAAATGCTCGTCCGTGTCGGCATACACCCAAGTAATAAAGCTCGGGTTCATCCTTTGGTGTATTGAGATTTCACAATCCATAATATTTTGGCTTTCATAGTTGACTTTTACCACTGTTTCCTCGTCCCACCACAAGGTTAGGCCCCCAGCCGCCCCTCTAGGTGATATGTATTTTGCATTCTTCATTCCAATTTGTTTCCGTATCGTCTCGCAAAAGGTATCCCCATTCTTGGTTTCCATGAGAAAGATAATGTTTGGGCGATACCTTCTCTTGAGGTCTTTGAGATTTTGGATTGTCAAGGTAGACCTCAACCCTTGACAATTCCATACGAGTAGACTCATTGTCCACTCGTGGCTGTTTCGGGACAGCCACCACAACCCGTTATTTTCTCATCTTGGACACATTCTTTAGCAGCCCCAATCTGGCCCGCTGCTTCCCTTCTCTTTCGCACCATCTTCCCACGAAGCAACTTTCTCTTTGGACTTGCCTTCTTGCCTTGCGATGTCCCTCCCTTACTCCCTGGTTTAGGATCATTCCTCTCATAGCGTAATCTCTTTGTCTCGTGCTGTTCGTCCTCTGCTTCGACATGTGCACGTTTGAGGGACATCCTATTTAGAAACGGGCTAAGGCCTGTCATCATGGGTTGGTGTTCATGGGTCGGAGTCCTTGGTGGAGTGTCGGGTGGGTTTTCCACCGTATAGGGGTGTGGGTGTGGTGTGGAGTCTGGTAGGTGTGTGATGCGTAGGGGTTCGGGCTGTATCGCAGGGTGGGTTTGTATATGGATGGGGTTGTGGGTGTGTATTTGGTGGTAGCTATGTATGGTGGTGGCTTGTGCGGGGTCATGTATCTGAGGGTTGTGGATTGCGTTCTGTGTCCAGGCGGGTTGGATGGTCATGTGAACGTAAGCTTGGGTTGTGGTCGGCTGTGGTGTGGGTGTTCTGGTGATGATCATAAGGTTGTCGTTTGGCAGCACATTGAGGTCGGGCATCACCTCCCTTTCCTTCTCAGTCACTTTCGATTCCCGAACAGGAGCAGAGTTCGTGTGCTCCTTATCAACCTCCATATACTCCTCGCCTCCTTCTTGTACCTTTTCACCCTCTCCCTTGGCATTGTCCCTCTGTTTGTGTGCTTTGGTTTGATCCTTTTGCTTGGATTTCTCAGCTTCCCGGGCCTCCGCCATAACCTCGTACCACGATTTCCTCGTTCCCGCGTGCTGCCCCAGAGTTCGATGACCCTCCTCCCCTTTCTTTTGTGCCGTTAGGGATGAGGGTTTTGGTCTAGTACCGAACAACCATGGCCCGTAAGCCGGGGCTATCGGGTTTGTCTCAGAGCGCTTGACCTCTGCCTTACAAATTTGGGTCGTGTGCCCTAAGGTTCCACATCCATAACAAAAGTCGGATAGTCGTTCATACTTGATTGTAGCCCATTTCTCTACCCCTTGTGAGTTTGTCCACCAGAATCCGGTCATGAGTGGTTTATCAACCTCCACCTCAATTTTCATACGCATGAAACTCCTTTTTGTTAGAGCCTCATCCGACTCAACCTCGATGCATCGCCCAATTCTATCTCCCACCTTTCTCGCATTGTCCAAACTGAACTTCTCATACCCCAGGTCGTGTACTTGGACCCAGAATGTGACCATGTTAAAGTCAACTTCACTCAAGCCTATACTCGGGTCCCATCTTTTGATACTGAGGATGTGCCCATTTATCGCCCAAGGCGACATGTCAATGATCTTAATTCTATCCTCATCACTACCAAATTCAAATTCCAGAATCCCCGGGGCAGTTTCAGTGATAATAACGGGTTTAAATCTAATCCAGGCCTGATCCAGCACACTGTTGATCACATTCAGTTTCACAGGTTTCTGAGATATGATCTTACCCACGTAACGAACGCTTTCCTTTTGGCACGGGTTCAAGCTCAGGTCCCAAATGTCCCGGGTACTGTTTTGTTCATCGGAATTGGCTCTAGGACTTGACATCCTAACCGTGGTCCACTTGCCGTCACAACGTCGTCACCTCCTGCAATCAGTTTAGAAAAGGAAATCAGGAAAAATTGAAGGATTAAGGTGTGTTCTAGGGATTGGTTCGAGGGTGTTGCTTGCAGTTCCTCCTATGCATGGATTGCATGGTTTCTGTCAAGAGTTGGCCGAGATTGATTGGTTGGGCAGGAATCGTCGGTTGGGCACTCTCTCTGCAATTAATGCCTGGCCTGGGATTGTTGACTTGACAGTTTTGGAGTCAGTTCCCACATAATTCCAATCGAGCTGTCGCCCTCCGGAAATAACTGCAGTTCTCTGTTTCGATTACTTCCTTGTCGCGATGCTGTCAGCCTCTGATTCCTCGCAGCTGTCGCTTCTTGGATACTTTTGGCACAGGACCGTTGGCAACTAATGCCAAGATTGTAGCTGATTGACACAGCGGACAGAAATCTATCACTTCAACCAAACCCTAGATAAGCTTTTGGGGCTTTTCTGGTTTCGCCTTTTGGACAGAGAGGTTGGATTCTACCGATACAATAGAGTACATGAAGGAGAAAAGTTTCATAGAATAATTTACCATAATAAAAATAATAATATAAAAATGTACCCGGTATTTCCAGCTTGAGAAACATCGCGACGTATCCTCCCAACTGCAACATCATCTTTATTTGATACCTCCAATGGTGTCGGGAAGCAGTTGGCTGCTCGATCGTCAATAACCACCACTCCAGGAGCATTTTGTAAGATCTCCTTTGCTTTTTCCTATAATTGTTAAACAAAAGAAAATGTAAACACACAGTTCCGTTAAACACTGCAGTTAACAATCCCTCCAATCAAGATGGAATTACGCCAACAGGACAAAGGTAAAATGGAAAGGGCAAGGAAATGTAGAGAGTATATGATAAGACAACACTTCAAATCATCAACTTTTGCAGATGGAGAGACAGATTGCACGCACTGGTAAATGAGTACGGAGCAAAATGCATGAATACACTTCAACTGTCCTCTACGTAACTTGTGAAAAGAAGCAATCAGTTAAATTTGAATGACTAATTTCCACGTCACAAACTCATTATTGTAGACAACCACATTCCATATGAGGCTTCAGACGTCACACAGGCCAAATTTGTTAGTAAACATAAACAAAATTCCTCAACAACAGAGAGTAGCATGGATGAATACGCTTCCAAAACCAGGCCATTATTATTATTATTATATTATGAAACAAATGTTACCGATTTAACATAATGTAAGTACTGAGCTTAGGCATAACAATAAATTGTAAGTACCGATTTAACATAATTGTTATTTAAAGCAACATTCAGCATACCTCATCTAGGGGGATCTCAAATTGTAAATTTACACTCTCAGCATGAGCTCGCATGACAGGAACCCGTATGCAAGTAGCTGTCACCTTCACATCCTTGTCGTTCTATAGGTAATGAACACATGGCAGTTAGCTTGGTGTTACAAAGAAAGTACGAAAGGGCTTTTTCTAGTCACTTGCACGAAAGGTTAAATTAGACATTAAGACAAATTTGGCAACAGAAATTAAAGGACCAAGTGAGTGATAACTGACCCAGATTTTCCTTGTTTCTTTGACCAGTTTCATTTCCTCCTCGTTATACCCGTTGGCTGTAATTGGCGCATTGTGGGAAAACAAGTTGAAGGCATACTGCAGACAGAGAATGAAAGATATTATGAAATACGAACACAGGAAACTGCTTTCTCTGAATAAAAATCCACCGCCGTGTTGTAAAGAATAATTTCTTTTAAAGAAGTAACCGTCCACACCAGGCATTTACCTGTTGGTTGAAGATATTACAAGTTGGAGGCTTTCCTTCAAGAACCTATAAAACAGAAGCGGCAAGGAAAGCTATTATCATTACCAGTTAAGGGTTAAAAGGAAATCATCTTCAACTCGAAAAATCTATGAAGCATAAGAAACCTCGCGAGTTTGAAGAACAAGCTCATCCATTGCAGCAGCACCAGCTCCACTAGCAGCTTGGTATGTACTAACAACCATGCGGACCACCTGCAACGAAATCAGCTAAGCAATTTGTTTCTTCAATAGCTTTGATGTACTTAGGCTATTTTGGTCTAATACCACAAGATAATACGGATACTGGCTAGATGATAATCTTAAGACAAAATGAAACCATCAAAGATCCTTCTTCTAGTCTAGACAGCGAGTGCCAATCAAAATATGACTCTTCTAAAGTTCCTGTGATTCACCTAAGCGGGTAACTCAAGATTTTAAGTGGCCAAATAATGCAATCATCTATTTTTATCATCCTGATATTGCTACAACATTCATATTTCAGTCTCCAATTTGACCCTTGAAAGGAAATTGCCAAATGATAACGGGGCTATAACAAAATGGCAAAGTTCGTTACAAAGATGACATAAGCGTCAAACTAATTTAGTCATGGGAGCTTCAAACATATCAAAAGGCCGCTACCTTGGCATGGCGATGAAGAGGGGTGGCAGCCATTAGGCAAATTATGGTGGAGCAATTGGGATTGGCAATGAGAGCACCCTTCCCCGTCCCAACCTTAATTCCTTTCATGGCCTCGGGATTCACTTCTGGAATCACAAGCGGCACCTTCTCATCCATCCGAAAAGCAGAGCTATTGTCCACCACAATGCTGCCATTCTCCACCGCCACCGGCCCAAACTCTTTACTGATTGACCCTCCCGCGCTGAAAAGAGCGATATCCACGCCGTCAAAGCTGTTAGCAGTCAGCTCCTCAATCACGTAGTCATTTCCCTGGAAGGACACGTGCTTCCCAGCGGAACGCTTGGAAGCGAGCATCTTGATGGAACGGTAGGGGAAGTCCCTATCGGAAAGAACGGAAAGAAACTCCTGTCCAACGGCGCCTGTGACTCCGACAACGGCAAGGGAGGGAGCCGACTCTTGCAGGGCCATGTGAATCCTGCTGGACGAACGGAGGGACCTGGGCCTAAAGGTGGCAGTGGAGGGTGATAGAGGTCGCGCAAGGTGATGGATGAGATGAGTGACGGCCGCCATTGCCGATGGACGGAGACAGAAAGGGGCGGCTGGGTAGTGGAAGTAGGCCTTGCTTTTCACTTTTCAGCGGGTCTGCTGTTCTGTTTTGTAGTAACAGAACATGAGAAGTCAACAAAAAGAGTGCTGTCCCTATAGTGTTTTTTCATCAAGGAAACTAGAGCTTTTTCAAAAAGTGAGTATGTTAAAAAATAATTTTGAAAAAGTATATATCGTCCGAAAAAATTTGAAAAAGTGTTCATTTGCGCTACTATCAGTAGCGTTTTCCAAATTCGCTACTGGTAGTAGCGTTTTCCAAATTCGTTACTGGTAGTAGCGATTTTGGGCAAATTATTTGTGTCACCCCCAATTATTTGCCGTTTCTGTTCGAAATCTTAAATTATTACCGTATATTTATATTTAACTCAGTCTTCGTGTTCTTCATCCGCCTGATCCGCCTGATTTTCTCCTGTCTGCATCTTCTTCTTCATCTTCGTTCTTCGTTCTTCATCTTCAGTAAGGTATGTAATATATTTTTATGTATTTTTTTAATTAAAATTGTTTACAGTTATATTAACATACATATTACATTATCTAAAAAATAAGCACATCTGATATGTAATGTTATAATATTAATTATGTAGGATCAAGCATGACAGAGATCGGTATCATTTGCTTGTATGATGGTGAAATACAGTCCTAGAATGGTAATGAGGTGTATGTGGGTGGTACTTCCAGCATTACTACAGCAACCTTGGATATTTCTCTTTATAGACTAAAGGAAATTATATGTATCGAGTGCGGTTGGCATGACGTTGACGCTAGGTCCATAAGCATATCCTATAAATTTACAGATACTGATGGACTTTGCAAGTTTGTACGGATTCGGTCGCAAAGTGCATTGTCTATTGCTTTACAGTTAAGCGTGTCTAGCCAATTTATTGTGTTTAGCTTAACTAGAGAAGGTAACTTGATGTCAAACACATCTTATGGTGGTCAGACAGAGAATGTTTTGCATGGTCACACCCATGATCTCTCCGATGACGAGGTCGACGTTGATGCACTATCGGATGCCTCACTAAATGAAGAAGATCCGTATATGGAGCATTTTACGGGTCACATTAATGAAGAAAATGAAGAGGTGTTTGACGAGGGTGGCGAGGGTGGAAGTAGCTCCCATGGTGGAGGTAGCTCCCACACCCTTCAAATGACGCACCCCACTGCTGGAAATTGGATTGATAGTAACTGGATTGATGACTTTCAATCAACAGATGAGTTGTATAGGGACGTTGATGAACCGTCAACTGAAGGTATTCTAAACAAAAACATGACCTTTAGCAGTAAGGACGAGTTATTTGCGGCTGTGAGAAGATGGCATATTTCTCATTCGAAGATTTGCACTGTTGAGACATCGACCCCAAAGTCAATTGTCTTCAAGTGTAAAGTTGATCCCATAAATTGTTTATGGGCATTAAGAGGAAGTCTTTTTCAGCATACTGAATTGTGGAGAATATCCAAATTGCGAACTCCACATACATGCCCGAATGAAGTCCTCATTGAACGACACACAAACATCGATTGCAAGATGATAGCGTCGTTAATAAGAAATTCTGTTCTAGCCGACACTGGATTGAAAATTTCAGTAATCCAGTCGATGGTTGAGAATGAGTTCGGTTCGAAAATTGGATATCCGAAGGCTTGGTACTCCAAACAAGTAGTGTTGGAGTCTTTATACGGAACTCACGAAGAAGCCTTTGTAAACCTCCCGCGACTACTGGCAGCCATGTCCGTATACATCCCTGGGACAGTCTATGATTTTCTGCCCAAAAGAGTAAATGTTCAAACTCAAGTAGCCACATTTGGTATGATGTTTTGGTCATTCGGTCCAGCTATTGAAGAATTTGTCCATTGTCGACCACTTATAAGTATTGATGTGACGCATTTGTATGGCAAATATAATGGAAAAGTTCTCGTAGCCGTATCATATGATTCTAATAACGGCATCTATCCGTTGGCATGTGGTATTGCAGACGCAGAGACAAATGAGAGTTGGAACTGGTTTTTGCAGCATCTCCGTGATAACGTGACGAAGGAGAGAGTTGTCTATCTAATGTCTGATCGGCACAGATCAATAATTAACGCGGTCGAGAATGTATACGCTCAACATGGTCGTGGAACCCATCGCTTTTGCGCGCCCCATCTAGCGAGTAACTTCAATCACACATTCAAAAGTGTGACTCTGAAGAAGCAGTTGTATGTTATGGCAAGTACCCTTGATAAACGTAAGTTTGATGTGTGGTATTCTAATCTATTAACTCTGCAAGATGGAAAGTACCGTGATTGGATTTCGAACATCCCCCTTGAGAGATGGGCCCTAGCGTACGATGGAGGCGCACGATATGGAAACATGACTACTAATTTGGTCGAAGTGTTCAACGGAGTGCTAAAAGGGGCAAGGGCCTTACCGTTGACTGAGTTAGTGAAACTCACTTACTGGAGGTCGAACACATTCTTTTTCACTCGTCGCCAACAAGCAATGGAGGCAATTGCGGAGTCTCAGGTATGGTCTGACATCGTTCAAAAAACAATTACTAGGGCAGAAAAACAACTTGGGAGGATGCAAGTGGCTCAATTTTCGCAAGTGCACGGTGTATTCCAAGTGTGTGATATTGGTAGATTTGTCCAAGGTGTCGGCTGGACTACTCCAGGAAATTATACAGTCAACCTAGCTGAAAACAAATGTGAATGTGGACTATGGAAAATATACCATCACCCTTGTGCACATGGAATGGCAGCACTGACCAAGGCGGGGATGCAATGGGCTCCTTACGTGGATCATCTATATTCGAATCAAGCATGCCTGGCTGCATACACTCCCTGTTTTCAACCCATCCCGGATGAATATTGTTGGCCCCAGTTTAATTTACCACAATACACTCACGACCCAGATAGGTGGAGGACCAAGCGTGGTAGAAGAAAAAGCAGTCGTATTCATAACGAAATGGACGTGAGAGAAGGATTTCCCAGGAGAAACAACTGCAGTAAGTGCGGTGGAAGTGGTCATAATAGGAAGACATGTAAAAATGTATAGTAATTGTTGTGTTGTATTATAATATGTTGCAAAATAAGTGTTTTTTTAACACGGATTGTTGGGTTCTGTAATATTTTTCATAACAAATGTGACTGTCAAAAGGAGATAAAACTTGTGTCATTCGTCTTCTTATATCCGTGTGTACGCCCATTAAAATTTTGGGAAAAAAATAAAATAGTTGAAAAACCAGTCACCTTCCGGGGACCCCTTTTAGGGGGGGGGGGGGGGGGGGGGTAAATGAGTGTTCTCTAAGAGATGTAATTTTTTGAACATTCTCAAAAAAAATCCGAAAACTTAATACAAGTTTCTACATAGCAACAAAGGGTAATGCAATAGTTAGTTCATGCAATTAACAACAATATGCACTGATTATAATGCAAAATAAGTGTTTTTTTTAACATGGATTGTTGGGTTCTGTAATATTTTCATAACAAATGTGACTGTCAAAAGGAGATGAAACTTGTGTCATTCGTCTTCTTATATACGTGTGTACGCCCATTAAAATTTTGGGAAAAAAATAAAATAGTTGAAAAATTAGTCACCTTCTAGGGGACCCCTTTGGTGGGGGGTGTTTAAATGAGTGTTCTCTAAGAGATGTCATTTTTTGAACATTCTCAAAAAAAATCCGAAAAATTAATACAAGTTTCTACATAGCAACAAAGGGTAATGCAATAGTTAGTTCATGCAATTAACAACAATATGCACTGATTATAAACTAAAAACGATATATAATTTGCGACCAACGCAAACGTTCGATAACGAGCAAATCGTTGTGCAACATACAAACTAACAACTACAACCTACTCGGAATCCTCATCCTCATCATCTTCTTCGGTTGAGGTGTTTTGTCCATGACGAGGTTCAACAGCTCTAAATTTACGTGACGGTGCAGATGACCCTCGACTTGAACTTTCTCCACCCCGTCCACGCCCTGGAGCTGGTCCACCACGTCCTGCTCTTCGCCCGATCTCAGCACCCCACGCAGTACGTACGTGGTGTTGCTCACGGGCAATTAATTCACCCGCTTGTCGAATATGTTCTTCG
The DNA here is from genome assembly GCA_946814005.1 of Chamaenerion angustifolium. Lineage (NCBI taxonomy): Eukaryota > Viridiplantae > Streptophyta > Magnoliopsida > Myrtales > Onagraceae > Chamaenerion > Chamaenerion angustifolium. Next base: position 29,358,362 of record OX328266.1, on the reverse strand, counting down.
TACACGGGTGTTTGACCGGCGACATCATAGGAGGACTGACATGTCTCGAGATATGTCTCTCCAAGCAGTCGCATGTTTCTCTTTGTGAACTTTAGGGTACCTTTAGCAGCTTTACGTGCCATAATAATTCCTCTAGCCATGATACCCATCTGTACTCCATGTTCAGAGAAAACAATTGTATATAATTAGTACTAAATGAATTAAAGTTACATATCAATCACCATAATTACACTTACCACTGTCTCTACTTGGCCCCCGTGCGGAATATATGGGACCGATGGCTGACCTAGTGAAGAACTACCTGTCTCGGTTGTTGGACCAGTAATGAAACGTCGCGTTATTGTACGATACCACCTCATGTACTGCGCCCAAGGTGTGTAAGGTCGACGTTCCTGTATAACAAAATCAGACCGGTTATTCCACAGAGCAATCCAATCTTGGTGCACCACTGACCAACGACGCTGTCCCGGCGGCATGACTCTACGAGAGAACTTATGCAGTCTCATGTGCTCTTCTATCTCATTGGGGCTCATCTCCGGGATGTGTTGGTGCAATCCAAATTGTCGCATTACTCTGTCTGGACGATGCCACTCAACCACATTAAAATGGATTAGTGGCACCCTCGCTCGGAATAGGTCAGCGTGCTGACGGCATACATGTGGTGCACTAGCTAACCTAAAAGCGGGATATGGCATCCACGTCACCTAATATTTAAGATTTTGTCATCATATTAAGTACGGTTCAAAAATGGTGAAAAGTAATCAATATGTGTCAACTAAAGGTACACATACCTGGTCCTGGGATTGAGACTCCAGGTCATCTCTATAGTACACCAAATTGGTTGTTCTCACTTGGTGACTGAACGACCTCTTTAGGAATGCCCACCTGCGTACGAGCAAAATCACAAAAAATCAATAAATTTACATTACAAACCAATAAATTTACAAACCAATAAATTAACGTACTCCATCAAACCAATAAATTAACAAGCGCCACCTGTATCCTAATGGATGTAGCTCTCCAGCAGGCACTTCACCTTGAAGCACAGGGCGACCAATATGGAGGTGCTCCCACGACCATAACTGTAGTAGAAAACCTCATTATTCAATTTTTATTAACCAATATGAATGATATAATATGACTTTCATATAGTTTACCTGCACGAGGATGGCACAACCCTGGAATGTTGCACAGTTCATCTCAGCTGCCTCACAGAGTCCACGGTACGTTGCAGCTAACACAGCTGACCCCCAACTGTAGTGTGCGGCTTTTTCCAAATCTCGAAGTAGGGGTAAGTACAACAACGAAACAGTATCTTTCTTTGTCGTGGTAAACAGAATACCACCGAGTATAATCTACATAAATGTTCTCGCCTGTTGTTCGTCTGTGAGATTAGGTTGAAATAAATGTTGTCGTAACGTAGTCATTTTCACAACATCTCCACGACCTTGTACGTTCAGTCCCAACAACTCCAGACACACCGACCATGTCTTCCTCAGGTACATGGTCATTAGTTACTGCATCTCCGTGTACTCGTAGTCCCAATAGCACGGAAACATCCTGCAGTGTGATCGTAATCTCCCCATGTTTGAGATGGAACGTATGTGTCTCGGGTCTCCAACGCTCGCACAACACCGTCAACAGTTTATGATCCAGCTTTGGATGTGACAGAATAACTACATCCAATAATTCAACCGCTTGGACAATAACTTTAGCCTCTTCTGATAATACATTATCCTCTAATTTTAAACATCTAAATGTTATGTGTTGGATATCACTCAGGTATGACGACCGATGTTGATCTTGTCCCCACAGTACTGATTGATCCAACGGACCAAGGGGAACAATATTTTCACCAATTGACATAATTACGCGCGGTGGTATTTTGATTCTACAATTTCAAAATACAAATTCTAAATTTTAACTTTCATAACTAACTACGCAAGCCTTAATCAACACATCATAAAACTTTTAATTAACAATTAACAAAATCATTAACCATAAAATTATAATTGAAAAAAAATATATACCGTAGTACGGCGAGGCTCCGGCGAGACTCCGGCGAGACGAAGGAGACGGGGTCGGGACGACGGAGGCGCGGGCAGCTGGCGGCGGTTGCGGCAGCTGGGAGGCGCGGGAGGCGTGGGAGGGGGAGATGGAGGCGCGGGGGAGCTGGAGGCCATGGGGGAGCTGGAGGTCGGGGGAGCTGGAGGCGCGGGCGTGGCAGCTGGGAGGCGTGTTGGGGAGCTGGAGGCGACCGGAGAAGATGGAGGCTAGGACTGACGCAGCTGGAGGCGAGCGGGCGGCGGCTGGAGGCGAGAGTACGGGGGGCGAGCAGCTATAGGTTTTCCAGACGACGGGGGCGGGCAGCTGGAATGGGGGCGGGGGCGGGGGTTTTAAAGACGACAAGTAGGTTTTTTTCCAAAAACGCTACTACCTTACCTGCGCACATGCACATTTTCATAAATATTTTTTTTTGCATATATACTTTTTTAAATATTTTTTGGAAAACAGTTACTTTTTTAAAAAGATCAGTAAACTAGTATCTAGAAAGACCGACAACTATAGTTGATGGTTTAAATCGACACCGCTCTGCCTGACACGTGGGCGACGAAGATGTAGATGTCTATTGTTGTTTTAAGGGAAAATTAAGTAAATGCACCCGAATGTATACACTTGTTGGTAATTGCACCCATGATATTTGTTATTACACCCGGATGTTTACGTTTGTTGGTCATTGGACCTTTCCGTCCATTCTGAAACGTTTTCCGTTAAATTAGACTCACGTGGTTGTCATGTGCCTGACTCATAAATGATAATACCTAAACTACCCTAGGCACTTTATGTTGATTAAGTCTTTGTATTTGAGAGTAGCAGTCATGGCAACTCTTGCAAAGATCGAACCCCATTCTCTCTACACAATCTTGGCACCTGTATCTGTCTCCTGTTATTGGATACATCTGATGATCAAGGGGTGGGGAATGTCATTATGAAAGTTGTGAATGGAAGAACTGTGATTTTCTTTTGCATTTTTGAGTTGAAATAAAGAAAGCGGAATCAGAAGCATACACCGCAGTAATCACAGCCGACTCCCACGTGAATATCTTCATCACCAGTAATAAATGATAAACTACCACCATCCCCTTTACTAGATCCACTTACATATGAAATACAATCAACATTGAGAAAAAATGTCACTAGATATCCATTCCGAATATCGGACTGTAAAAATTATGCGCAATTGAATCAGAATTTTTATTTCATTTTCTGGGGTTAGTTGAAAATCAGTAAAGGGTATTGTTGGGTATCGATAGTGACAGCCCAGTAAGAAAAGGCCTCGAAGGCCCAATAACTATAGAGGGGGTAAACCCATGACATCCGAACCGAATCGGCCCAAGTACAAGCCAAACTTGGCCCACCATCGAGTAATCCAGAATCGAGCCCCAAAGTCTATAGGGACGCCAAAGGCTCTCGGACTGCTCGCCATTCTCTACCAGGTCGCGACCTTCCACTGCTCGACATGGGAGTGCTCGCCCCGAAGAGAGCCTTGCCTCTCTCCTCTGGTCCCACAAAACCGTTAATAAGGAAGTGGCCACGATATCCCGCATATCTCGGTCACATATTCACTAAGGATTAGATTTGGTAACTGCAATATCTCGCAGTAACTGACGATCCGAATCTTCGGCAATACAATATACACTAAGATATTCAGCTGCCATATACGGTTCTATCTCTCTTACCCTATAAATACCCTTGCTTTACATATGTTCTTTACGTTTTGAGTTTTATACACACACATACTCATTTAAGCATCGGAGAGGGACCCAGAGGCACCCCCTCTGTTGCGCTCCCCTACTTGCAGGTTCACCGGAGTCGGAGCTGAAGCGTCATCCCAACCTTGTCTGACATTCAATTCACTGCCAGATCAGCATTCAGGATTTCACAATCCAACATTTGGCGCCGTCTGTGGGAAATAGCAATTTAGCCATGAGAACTCGATCCTAAAGCAACCGTCGGAATCAGACTAGGGAGCGATACTCAGATAGCTGTGATTCCGCCGCCGCTTCACCGCTTCAACAAGAACCTGCCAGCCGAGCAGGAGTTAATGCTGTTCCTCTGCGGACAGCTCGAGAACATGTCGGTGATTCAAGACCGACCCCAGCTGCTGATCAAAACGGAGCCCCTGCACCGCAGACAGTCCACATTGCGGGGCAGGATATTAATTTAACCCCCGAGATGGTCTCCTTGCTGGAAGCCATCCTAGGACAGGCGCACCGCCAAGCCCCTGCTCCTCAGGAAAACAATCCCTCTGCTCCTAAGGAAAACCACCGCCCTGCTGCCACAGGGCCTTCACCTTCAGAAGCGGCCAATCCTGGTCCTGCTGCGCCTCAGGAGGATCAGGAGATGACGTCAGGTCAGCAGTCCCTACCTCCAGCACACACCAAGGAGCCAGCAGCCGCATATACTGCCAATCCTTCCGGTCCGCCTCCACCCGGAGCCTCTCCCATGTACTGCACTGTGGATCAGATGGATGACCTCCTCAACAAAAGGCTCCAGGAAAGACAGTTGACAGTCATAGCTCCCTTCAAGGAGCAGTCCTCTCATCCTTTCACCGACGCGCTCGTCGCTATCAAAATCCCGAAGGATGTGGTTGCTTGGGCCATACCTGAGTATAGCGGTGGAGGAGATCCCACCGTACATGTCAACAAGCATGAGGCCTCCCTTCTGGGTAAGTCAAACGATCCCAATCATTTGGCTTTGCTATTTCCATCTACTCTTTCGGGCTCGGCTTCGTCCTGGTTCTTCGGCCTCCCTGCAGGATCAATCGGAACTTGGGCAGAGTTGAGAAGCAAGTTCCTGGAGAGATATATGGGCGAGCGCCAGTTGCTGAAGAGCGTGGTCGCCCTTGACTCGGTCAAACAGCAGCCTGGAGAGTCGCTGTCCAACTTCTACGGGCGTTTTCATCAAAACGTCACAGAATTAGATCGCCGAATCTCGGATGGGGAGATCATTCGAGCATTCTACAGAGGTCTGGATGTGGCCAACAAGGCCTCACGAAAGCTGCGAAACAGCTACCATGTGAATGAGATAGAGACATTGGAGGAGTTGGCGTCCAGGGCAAAAGGTTTCATAGACCTTGAACGCGCAAACATCGAGGCTAACCTCCTGACGACCTCGCTAAGGATAACCCATGAACCCCGACGCGATGGTAAGAAGGAAGTAAAGAAGGAGAAGAAGGGAAAAGAAAGTAAGCCCCGAGTCGAGTCTCTTCCAGCGCCTCGCCATCCAGAGGTCCCTGAGTACTTCACGCCTTTAAATAGGCAGATCTCAGCGGTACTAGTCGAGATGGAGAGGAGATCCTTGGCGAGGCCACCGATGCCTCGTCGAGGTGGGCTACCCATGGGCAAGGATGTCGAGAGCTATTGCAGATACCATTAGTGCAAGGGCCATAAGACAGACGATTGCAAGATTCTGAAGCGAGATATAGAGAAGCTGATTCAGGGGGAATGTTGAAGGAATTTGTGGCAGGGCGAGACCGAAGTCGAACGCCCCCCAGGAGATATCGTTCACCAGCCCCTGCAGATCAAGCTGAGCCTTCTGGAAGCAAGAGGAGAGTGAATCTGATTGCGGGAGGATTCGGCGCAGGCGGCGAGAGGTCAAACGCCAGAGAGGTCTACGCCACTCAGATCTCTACGGCAGTTCAGTTGGGGAAGCGGCCCCGACCTGAAGAAAATATTGTCATCTCATTCTCTGAAGATGATTTGGCACATGTCACCACGCCCCACAACGATGCTCTGGTCATTACGGCAGATATTGACGTCTGTGATGTTGCAAGGATTCTGGTCGACGGAGGCAGCTCGACAGACATCTTGTTTCTGGACGCCTTTGAAAAGATGGGCAAATCCAAACGCGACCTGAAGAGGGTCGACTTTCCGCTGATCGGATTTGCGGGAAGACCAACTTATCCACTGGGGGCTATAACCATGCCAGTGATTTTTGGCGAGGGGTGGAAAAGCATCAAGGTGTCGGTCACTTTCCTGGTGGTCGATTCACCTACATCCTACAACGCCATCATAGGGAGGACCACGATCAACCCAAATAAGATTGTGGCCTCCACTGTCCACCAGAAGATGAAGTTCCCCACTCCGAACGGGATTGGAGAAGTGCTAGGAGATCAGCCTTCCTCGCGGCAATGCTATGTGAACTGTTTACGCAGGAAGAACCAAAGGGAGGCGCTCGCCATCGAGACAGAGGCCGATCCCCGTGAGGACTTGGCTCGGCCAGCACCCATGGAGGAATTGAAGGAGGTCGAGATCGATGGTCCAGACAAAAAGGTGAGCATTGGGACCACCTTGAAAGAGGATCAGAAGGAGGCCATGACCGCCCTCCTCAAGGAATTCAAAGAGCTCTTCGCCTGGCAGCCGAGCGGCATGCCAGGAATCAGCATAGATATTATCTCTCATGAGCTCAGGATAGACCCCTCCATCAATACGATCGCCCAAAAGAGAAGATCATTCGGGACTGATAAGCGTTTGGCGATCAGGCAGGAAGTCGGCAGGTTGATTGAAGCTGACTTCGTCAGAGAAGTAAGATTCCAGAGCTGGGTCGCCAACCCAGTTTTGGTCAAGAAATCAAACGGCAAGTGGAGGATGTGCGTCGACTTCCGCGACTTAAACAAGGCTTGCCCCAAAGATTCATATCCCCTTCCGAGAATTGATCAGTTGGTCGATGCTACCTCGGGTCACGAGATGCTGAGCTTCATGGACGCCTATTCAGGCTACAACCAGATCAGAATGCATCCAGATGACGAGGCCCACACTGCTTTCTATGCTGACGGCGACATTCTATGCTACAAGGTGATGCCCTTTGGTCTCATCAATGTCGGGGCAACTTATCAGCGGATGGTGAACCGACTGTTCCAGGACATGCTGGGAAGGAACATGGAGGCCTACGTAGATGATATGCTCGTCAAATCCATCAAAGGCAATCCTCATACCACCGACCTCCGTGAAGCTTTTGAATGCATGAGGAGACACAACGTTCGCTTGAACCCAGCAAAGTGCGCCTTTGGAGTCAAGTCCGGGAAGTTCCTGGGTTTTATGGTCAGCGAAAGGGGCATTGAAGCAAACCCGGAAAAGCTAAAGGCCATAGATGAAATGAAGTCGCCAACCTGCCATAAGGAAGTCCAGTGCCTGAACGGCCGACTAGCTGCTCTTAACCGCTTCCTTTCCAAAGCAAGCGATAGGTCCCTCCCGTTCTTCAAAACCTTGAGGGCCAACCGCAAGTTCGAGTGGACGCCAGACTGCGAGGAAGCATTCCAGTCCTTGAAAAGGCAGATTCAAACACTCCCAGCTCTGGCAAAACCCGTTCCAGGCGAGCAGCTTTTCCTTTATTTAGGCATTAGTGATGTGGCAGCCAGTGCTGTCTTAATAAGGGAGGAGAATAATATTCAGAGTCCAGTGTATTTTATTAGCAAAATGTTCAACTCAGCAGAAATAAAATATGTCCAGATTGAGAAGTATCTCTATGCCTTAGTTATTGCTGCTCGGAAGCTGAGGCCTTACTTTCATGCGCACGACATCACGGTCCTCACCAATCAACCTCTCAAAAACTTCCTGATGAAGCCAGATTCTTCAGGAAGAATGGTCAAGTGGACGATCGAGCTCAGCGAGTTCAGGATCAAATTTGCGCCAAAAACGGCCATCAAAGGTCAAGCACTAGCTGATTTCATAGTGGAAAGCATGAGTAACGGTCAGGCGGAGGCAGAGAACAGGCCAAGTCAGTCAGCAAACGACAATCAAATCTGGGAACTCTATACGGATGGGTCTTCATCAAAAGAAGGCTCGGGGGCAGGTTTAATTCTTATTCCTCCTGAGGGCGAGCCTCTGAAATACGCGATCGCCTTGACATTCCCGGCGACCAATAACGAAGCAGAATATGAGGCTCTTATCACTGGACTCAGACTAGCAAAAGGAATGGGTATAGCTGCGCTTAAAGTAAAAAGCGACTCAGGGCTCATCGTCAATCAGGTTAATGGCGCATACGAGGCAAAGGGAGAAAAGATAAAGAAATATCTCGGCATTGCCAAAAAGCTGGTCGCAGAAATCCCAAATTTCGCGATTGAATTCATTCCTCGCCAAGAAAACCAGATGGCAGATTCTTTAAGTAAGCTAGCCTTCGGAGGGACGACAATCCAGGATGTGCAATTTCTGGAAAAGGCCCTATGTTCAGTCCTTGAAAACAGAGCGGAGGTCTTCAACATTCAAGAACTGGTCACCTGGATGACCCCGTTCCAGAATTATTTGAAAGAAGGCATCCTCCCAGAGGACGAAGGCGAATCCACTAGGATTAGAAGACTCGCAGCCAGTTATCTAATTATCGATGGAGAACTCTACAGAAGAGGTTATTCGACGCCTTACTTGAGATGTGTTGCTCTGCCCGAAACAGAAAAGGTTCTTCGAGAAGCTCATGACGGGGCAGCAGCATGTCATGAAGGCGCTCGATCGCTAAGAAGGAAAATATTCAGATTGGGATATTACTGGCCGACCTTGGGAAAAGACGCAGCCGAATTAACACAGAAGTGTGAAATTTGCCAGCAGTTTGCACCACGATCGGGTCGACCATCGACATTATTATCTCCAATGGCGGGTGCCTGGCCCTTCGCTCAATGGGGAATCGATATATTGGGTCCTTTTCCCATTAGCACTGGTCAGCGTACTCACATTACAGTGGCAATCGACTACTTCACTAAGTGGGTAGAGGCGAAAGCTCTAGCTTCGACAACGGAATTCCAAGCTATCAAGTTTCTGCAGGTCAACATATTCTCCAGGTTTGGTATTCCCAAAATACTCATCAACGATAATGGTCCGCAATTCGTTGGAAAAGAGTTGAAATGGCTCTGTGAAAAGTATCATATCGACCATCGCTTCAGTTCAGTACATCACCCTCAAACGAATGGGCAAGCTGAAGCAGCCAACAAGGTTGTCTTAGCAGGACTCAAGAAAAGGGTTCGAGCATTCAAGGGGAATTGGGCAGACGAACTGGAAAACGTATTATGGGCAATCAGAACAACGCCTAAGGCGGCCACAGGAGAAACGCCTTTCAGTTTAGTGTACGGATCAGAAGCAGTAGCACCAGCTGAATTAGCAGTGCCTACCCACAGAGTCCTACACTTTAACGCGGAGGCAAATGAGATCGAATGCAGAACTGACCTCGACTTAGCAGAAGAAAAGAGATGGCTCTCAGAAAAGACACAGGCAAAGATGCGTTTGGCGACCGCTCGGTATTTCAACAGAAAACTCAGCGCTCGCCAATTTTTCGTGGGGAAGATGGTTATGAGAAGGAATGAATTTACAAGTATGGACAGTAAAAAAAAACTTTCAGCCAAATGGGAAGGACCATACAAAGTAGTAGAGATCGCCGCACCAGGATCCTACTATTTGGAAACCACCGAAGGCGAGAGGTTACCCCGTCCATTTAATTCTGAGCATTTAAGAAGATTGTATGCATAGCTTGTAATCAAACTGATTATGTCAATAAAAGAAAGCCATTCCTTCATAAAGCGTGTCCACTCGAAGCAAGCTGAAGCCAAAAAAGCCCTGACGCCAAAGTCAGGCCTCAAAAGCCCTAGCAACAAAGCTAGGCCAAAAGCCTTGACGCCAAAGTCAGGCCAAAAAGCCCTAGCAACAAAGCTAGGCCAAAAAGCCCTAGCAACAAAGCTAGGCCAAAAGCCCTAGCAACAAAGATAGGCCAAAAAGCCCTGTCGCCAAAGACAGGCCAAAAACCCTAACAACAAAGTTAGGCCAAAAAAGCCCTAGTAACAAAACTAGGCCACAAAAGCCCTAGCAACAAAGCTAGGCCAAAAAGCCCTGTCGCCAAAGACAGGCCAAAAGCCCTAACAACAAAGTTAGGCCAAAAAATCCCTAGTAACAAAACTAGGCCACAAAAGCCCTAGCAACAAAGCTAGGCCAAAAAGCCCTGTCGCCAAAGACAGGCCAAAAGCCCTAACAACAAAGTTAGGCCAAAAAAGCCCTAGTAACAAAACTAGGCCACAAAAGCCCTAACAACAAAGTTAGGTCTCAAAAGACCTGACGCCAAGAGTCAGGCAAAGCCCTGATGCCAAAGTCAGGCCAAAAGACCTAGCAAAATGTTAGGCAAAATAAAAGCCCTGACGCCAAAGTCAGGCCAAAGAAAGTTTAGGCGATCACTATCGATGATAAAGCCTGACAAATTACAAATCCCCTGTTATTATGCCAACACCTCAAAGGTTTAAACTTCAAAGAAGGTAATATCTCTTTGAACTTAGAAGTTTACGCTTTTAAGTGTCAAAAGTATTATCCTTAGAAAGTTTAATTTATGATTGGTCTAAGGCTTTAAGGGTCGACGACATTACAAAGCAAGAAAAAGCGGAAAGTAATTATGAGTAAGATATTGGATAGCTAAATATGTTCAAAGTTGATTAAAGGCTCAAGAATATAAAGGCATTCAATAGAAAAACCCAAGTCTTCGATAAATAATTACAAACCAAAAACAGAAAATACAAATATGGCTATCTAAAAAATATAAATACGGCCGCCAAGGAGTTGGGGACTTCAAGCTTCGGGGTTCTCGGGGGCAAGGGTGCTCTGCTCGCCTTCGGGGGCAGAAGTACTGGGCTCGCCTTCAGGAGCAGCCTCTCCAGCAACAGAGGGCTGCGAAGGACGACTCCGCAGGAAGGTCTTCAAGGAGGCAACTTCCCCAAGAGGAAAGTTGGGATCGACCGCCTGGACCTCCTCCACCAGTTCTTGGAGAAAATCGGCAATGGTCGACTTCATCACCTTCAAGGCCTGGTCTTCAAAGTCCTCGTAGGCCTTGAACTACTCAACCACGGCTTGGGGTGAAGGAACCGCCTTCAGCTGATCAGCCAGCCGGTTCTTCTCCTCCTCTAGGGCGACCCCTAGCTTCGGCAGCATCCCTCTAGGCCTCCGCGGCGACCCTAAGAGCGTCCGACTCGACCACCTGGGCACGAGCTTCCTTCAACTCGGCCTCCAGGCGAGCACGGACCGCCTCCCCTTCATCAAGGCACCGATGTAGGGCCTCAGCTTCATGAAGGAAGGCTGCAGCATCAGCCTCCCTCTTCTTGACATCAGCAAGGAGGCGCTGCTCCTTCCTGAAATACTCCTCCCGGGCGCCGTCCACCAAGGTAATCGCCATGTCAACGGTCTTCTTGATGGCCTCCAACTGCCCGGGGGTGACCCCTGTGCTTCGGTATTGCTCCAGCTCGACAAGCAGATCAGAGTGCTTGTCGGCAAGCTCACCAAAAACGCGGCCGAGGATCACCTCTTCCCGAACGAGCTGACAACAAAAGCACAAGGAAAAATGTCAAGTCATCAAAATAAAAAGGAATGACAAAGAAGAAATAATGGAAAGAAGGCGAGATCATACCAGGGCAACTCGTTCGAAGTGGGTCCGTAAGAACCCCTCGATCTGAGGAAGCTCCGTAGGGACAATCGAACGGTCCTTGGGGGGAATTATCCCATCAAGGAGCCGCATGCACATATCCGGGCTACCCCGTAGGCTCTTCTGGGCGGGGTACCCCTTCTTGGCAAGGTCCCCACAAGGGACCCAAGGCCTCCGAGAGTCCCCCAGCCTTAAAAGGCTGGAACAAGCTCGCCATGGAGCAGTACTCCTCGGCGGGAGCCCTCGAGGAGCTGGAAGCAGTAGGCCCCTTCTTCTGGGCCCCAGACTCCTTAGGAGGAGCCGTGGGCACTGAAGAGGCGGGAGGCGCCAAAGACAAGGCCTTCTCCTTAGTGGCGGAAGGGCCCTGAAGAGAGGGAGAAGGAGGCGCCATGTCCAAACCCTTCCCTTTGCTGGCAGAAAGGCCCTTAGGAGGGGGAGGAGGAGGATGTTGGTCGACCTCAGGGTGCTCCTCACTCCTGACCTTCTTAGAAGGAGGAGGGTCCCGGGCCACGTACGCCAAGGACTCCTCTGCAAAACAACAAGACAATAAGTCAGAAGTCAAAGAACCGCAGAATGTAAAAACATTAAATCCACAAAAGGCAAGGTAATATACCTGGTTGGCGAGGGGCAGTAGTGGCCGAAGGAAGCATTTCCTCGGGCTTCCTCTTGGACGAACGCCTAGAGGGAGGAGGGGGAGAGCTTAGCAGCGCCTGGTCGGAGGACAATCCCGCCGATCCCTAGTCATCAAAGAGACCTATCAGTTTTTGGCTCTTGCTTACGACCTTGCCTACAAGTAATAAAACAAGATAAGAGTTAGAAAATTACCCAATCATCAAAGATTGGCGTGGCTTGATGAATGCCCGCCATCTCAAGGGCATTCTCGGTAGTCTCCACCACTGAGCGGATGGACTTGAACTGAGATGACTGATGCAGCCGGTACAGATCGTCGATGGCATTCCGATCACTCCCGGACAATTCTTCAAAGGAGGGAGGAAAATCCTTGTCCGGAGCAAACAATTTCCAGGGTACACCCTCCTTGTACAAGAAGTAAAACTTCTTGTAATTGGAGTTAGTGGCCCGGAAATCATCGACCAGGCGGACATGGACGTTCCAAGCCCATCCTTGAGGGCCTCCCCACTCTGAAAACTTCGGCCAGCGGGATTGGAAGTGGTGGAGGTAGTTGGCCCCTGCTGCCAGTCGAAAGAAACACCGGAACAGGGCCAGTGAATACACCCATTCCTGGCGTATGCACAGGAACTTGAAACCGACCCACATCCTGAGGGCATTCGGAACAAGCTGCGTGGGATGAATCCCGTAAAACTGACATAAGGTCTGTAAATCCTCACAGAGAGGAAAACAACCCAACATCGATTTGGGCCGCATAAATGTAAACCTCTCCATCGTGAGGAAAATGCAGACCTAAGCCAGGATACCTAGGAGCATCCTCCGCACTGAAGCCACCAAGCGCCACCATGGTCTTAAAGTAAGCCGGCTTCAGTTCGTTAGGCTTGATATCTACTCAGAATGGTTCAAGTATGGCACAGCAAGTATAAAAACAAAGGAAAATAGAGGATATTGCCAAAACGGAGCAATAAAAGGGCGAAAAGTTTACCTTTTGGTGAAAAAATAGGCGTGTTCAGCTCAGGCCCGTCCACCACTACGGGAGCGGTTGCGGACCTTCCCAGATCAGTCGGTTCCCCCACTGAGGGGGGCACGGCGGCATCCCGGATGGTCAAGGGAGCATTGGCATTCCTAGGAGCGTAGGCTTTGCTAGTGCCCTTAGAGGCCATATGCTTGACTCTCTGACTTCGGGGAGCCATGGAAATGGATGAAGAAGGCTGAAGAAGGTTGGAAAAGAAAGAAGAAAGGTTCGCAGCGAAGTTCTGGAAATCTGAGGGAGTGGATAAGCGTAAAAAACAAAATGTAGAAATTGACGTTTCTTATATAGACCAAGAAGGGAGTAACCGCCACAAGCAAATCGAAGCGACACAGAGGAATGATGGCACCTTTTTGGAAAAAACCGAAGCAATTTCAGAATTCCAAGAGACACCTTGGGGAGCAGACGGTTGGCTGACATGGACAGCTGTCAGACTACCCTAGGTTTACGGAAACGTAAATGTAAGGCGTGCCTCAAGTGACCGTTCGATTTCTGGACAACTGTGCAGTTATTAAATGCTAAAAGTCCACTAAGGAGACAAGGTGGTCGCCAACGCACTAATAAGGCTTTAGCAGAAAAACTCGGGTAGGTAATGATCGCCTAACTAAGAAAGATAGACTTCCATAAGCCTAGGTCACCTCGAGTGATCGCCAAAAGGGAATAAAAGGAAGGATATTCTTTCAGCTTTGAACAGAGAAGAAACTGCTCGCCAAATGAGCTCGAAGTGTCTCAAAGGTACTGAACCATTACCAGAGACGTCACTATCTAAAACCCTACCAGGAAATCAAGCTCGACTGAAGGAACTTCAATCAAGCTTCGGGGGCAAATGTTGGGTATCGATAGTGACAGCCCAGTAAGAAAAGGCCTCGAAGGCCCAATAACTATAGAGGGGGTAAACCCATGACATCCGAACCGGATCGGCCCAAGTACAAGCCAAACTTGGCCCACCATCGAGTAATCCAGAATCGAGCCCAAAGTCTATAGGGACGCCAAAGGCTCTCGGACTGCTCGCCATTCTCTACCAGGTCGCGACCTTCCACTGCTCGACATGGGAGTGCTCGCCCCGAAGAGAGCCTTGCCTCTCTCCTCTGGTCCCACAAAACCGTTAATAAGGAAGTGGCCACGATATCCCGCATATCTCGGTCACATATTCACTAAGGATTAGATTTGGTAACTGCAATATCTCGCAGTAACTGACGATCCGAATCATCGGCAATACAATATACACTAAGATATTCAGCTGCCATATACGGTTCTATCTCTCTTACCCTATAAATACCCTTGCTTTACATACGTTCTTTACGTTTTGAGTTTTATACACACACATACTCATTTAAGCATCGGAGAGGGACCCAGAGGCACCCCCTCTGTTGCGCTCCCCTACTTGCAGGTTCACCGGAGTCGGAGCTGAAGCGTCATCCCAACCTTGTCTGGCATTCAATTCACTGCCAGGTCAGCATTCAGGATTTCACGATCCAACAGGTATATCTTTTGGATTGGCAGCTATTGAAAAGGTGAGATCGTTAGTTTCTCTATTCCATCTTTTTCTTTCTATGACGTCTAGAACTTTTCTTCTGGTTTGAATTTGTTCCTGCTTCCTTCGTTTCAAACGGAGGTTCTCCGTTCTCTGGGAAAAAAGATCATTTACATAACCGTTGTTTCGGCTGCTGGGATACGATTTCGGAAACCATAAGATGATCTTGATTTCATGTTGAACATCAATTCGAATTCAATAGAGGTTTGTAAATCCATCTTAGTCTACAGACTGATTGGTGATTTTTCTTTTGTTCGAATTTGATTGTGCAAATCCGATTTTGAGACCATAATATGATCTTCTTGATTTCATGTAACATGGATTCGTATTCAATAGAGGTTGCCAATTCAATTTTGGGCTACATATTGATTTTTAAATGTGTTGCTTACGCAGCAAAATTGTGTTACTAACGTTAAGAAGATCGGTTCATGACCTTGCTGAAATTAAATCTTCTGCCCTTTTCCATGTCTCAGGCCATAACTGCTTGTTCATGTCTGGGATTCAGCTTCTATAGTAGTTACATATCTTCTTCAATCTGGTAGGAACAGTGTGGGTCATACATATTTAAAAGCTTCTGATCGGTTGAATCGTCTAAGACCCATGCAATAATTTCTAAATAGGATGAAGCATGAGGCAAAAATCATACCAGGTTTTGAACTCTCAATGGATGAACTATATCTCCTCAAAGCATATTCATTAAAGAATTGTTCTTGCAGAAAGCAATCGAGCTCCAAGCAAACATTTGGCAAATTGCCAGGATGGGGAGACTGACAGTCTTGACACTTAAACTTCTCAGTACCAACACTGTTCACACAAGACTGACAATATACTGAAGAAAAAAACAGTTGAAGATCACAGATATTATATTGTCATCAAATTGGTTATATTGACAGTAATACATTCAAAATTAACGACATGATCACATAGAAAATTTACTGTCTCCACAATTAAGAACGATCGGGCGAACAAGTAATTGCTTGCATGACATGCACAACACAATCAGGGAGGGAAAAGTCGAACCGCGGTATGAAGAAACAACCGGTTTCAAAGAAGGTGATGGGATGTCAAAAGGGTAAACTTGTCTTTTTACATTGCATTTTTTCAAAATAAACGTTTGCACATGATTACCACGTGACAGTTAACGGGTATAATTAACGTTTGGTCCAATTACCAACAAATTAAAACATACGTGTGTCATAACATACGCTAAAAAACATATTGGTCCAATTACAAAAAAAAAACATTCGGGTGCATTTACCTACTTTTCCCGTTGTTTTAAACTGCGGTCGGACCGCAGAGCGGATGTAATGTCGTTTCGATTCACTTTAAACTTCAAAGACTGTTCCATATGAATTATGCATCCGGTTCAACAAGAGACATTACATCCGCTATGCGGTCCGACCGCAGTTTAAAACAACAATAGACATCTACATCTTCGTCGCCCACGTGTTAGGCAGAGCGGTGTCGATTTAAACCATCAACTATAGTTGTCGGTCTTTCTAGATAGGGGTGAGCAAAACCCAATCTGGTCCGGTCTTGAGACCAAGGCTGAAAATTTCGGTCCATTAATTTCGGTCTTGAGATCGAAATCGGGACCGTTTAGACCGTTTATATGGTCTTGGTTTTTTTTCGGTTTTGGTTCGGTCTAGACCATTTGGACCGTTTGGACCATTAGACATAATTTTTTATATAATTTTCTATTTTACCAAAAATATTAATCAAATAAAACAAAATTTGTTCACAATCCAAACAAAATTGATGTAACTAATATGTAATTTGATCGAAGGATATTATCTTGAATGAAGGCATTTCTGCAAAATAAAAATTAGATTGCCAAAAAAGAAATTTAATTAATTAATCAACAACAAAAAATATAACAAAAATGATATTTATCTCATACTTCATCAAAATATCATCTCATTTTGAATTTTTGCATATTCTTTCTCGAATTTGACAATAATTACGCCTATGTGTATATTTATGTACCAACATTCTAACAAATTATTCATGCTCCAATATTCCAACATTTCAACAAAATGCTACTACATTCCAACAAAACAATACTACTCTAATATTCTCATAAAATACTCGAGACTCTCAATTTGATGATAGTTTCTTTCATGGTCTTTTTTGTGTTACTCCTTAATGTCGGACGTCGGATCCGACTTTTCCCGACCCGTTTTGGAAAATATTTTTAAATTTTTGTTTTTGAAAATGTCGGGTCTTGGCGAGCGAAGGGTCCGGTCGAGCGGGGTCATCAACCGGACCGGATATTTTTTGAAAGAGTCGCCACCGATTAATTGAAGGCTAATCGGAATCCTAAAATTGTCTAGGGTACATGGAGTTTACATCCTAGGGCTTAAAAAGATCTACGTCCAGAGAATCGAGTTCGGGGGTTTGATTACGTTTTAAAAGCTCGCGAGCTTATAATCCGCCCTTTCGGTACTTTAATTTGCTTTTGAAATGTTTTTTCAATTTTGCCTGAATTGCCCGTTTTAATCATGCTTTGCCCAAAATAAATTACATGCATTTTCTTTAAATTAAACAAACCATGTACAAACAAATTTTTTTTTTTTCAAATAAACAAGTGAGAACTAAAGTTAATCGTGCTCGAAAGAAAATGGTTTAACTCTCGAG
This sequence comes from Chamaenerion angustifolium, assembly GCA_946814005.1. Taxonomy (NCBI): domain Eukaryota; kingdom Viridiplantae; phylum Streptophyta; class Magnoliopsida; order Myrtales; family Onagraceae; genus Chamaenerion; species Chamaenerion angustifolium. The sequence continues at coordinate 29,341,095 of OX328266.1, read as the reverse complement.
CCATTTTAAACGTGTCAAAACATGCACGAATAATTTTTGAAAATATTAAGCTCGTTGGACTAATTTGTCCCATTTTGAGAAGTTATAGGATGTCCAAAAAAATATAGGGACCAAAATGCAATTTATAAAAATTTGAGCTGAATTTAACAAATATTTTCGAAAATTGCAGAAATGACCCTAAACTATTCTGGACTTATTTGTAACACTTGGTAAAGTTCTAAAATAACTCGAAAATTATTCTATACTTATTTGTAACATTTTGAAAAGTCATGGAATGTCCAGAAAAATTTAGGAATAAAAATTGTAATTTTCGAAAAAAATATAACTTAACTGAAAATATTTTTTTAAATTACAAAATTGACCCTAAACTATTCTAGATTTATTTGTAATACTTGGTAAAATTCTAAAAATAACCCGAAAATTATTCTAGACTTATTTGTAACAGTTTTAGAAATCATGGAATGTCTAGAAAAGTTTAGAAATCAAATTGTTTTTTTTGTAAAGAGCTGAATTGAGAAAAAACAATTTGCACAAATGGCCCAAAACTTTTCCGGTTTGGTTTATAACACTCGATAACGTCCCAGAAATGACCCGAGAGTCCAAGGACCGAGTTGTAACCTTCATCAAAGTTTGGGAATGACCTAAGTCAATTTTGAAATTTTTATTTTTTTCACATATACATAATATACATATATTATACATAATACATAATATATATATATAGTATTACATAGACATAATATAAATAGATATTATATATATAGATAAATAGATAACATAAACATAATATAAATATATATTATACATATAGATAGATATAGTATTACATAAATATAATATAAATATATATTATACATATAGATTATATATAGTAATACATAAACATAATATATTATACGTATAGATATATATAGTAATACATAAACATAATATAAATATATATTATACATAAATATTTAATATATGTATATAAACTCTTCTTCTTTATTTCACATTTAGAAAATACAAAATATGATATTGAAGATGAGAGAATATACCTAACTCATGGGAGGCTTAATACCGTACGAGGAACCGAGTCCGATAATTATCGGTATTTTTCACTATTGTTTTTTTCTCTTGTTTTTTTTTCTTTCTTTTCTTCTTTCTTACTTCTCTTCCTTCTTTCTTTTCTCTCCTATTTCTCATGACCACTCTCCCTAAATCTTTTCATTCTCTCTTCTATTTATACACAAAATAAGTAGATATTTTTTTGATTTTTTTATTACTTTTTGATTTTTTATTATTTTTTTTTTCAGATATTCAGATCTTTATTTTTCGGATCTTTATTTTTTTAGATTTTTTTTTTTTAATTTTTTTTTTTTTTAATTTTTTTTTTTTTTTATATCGATTCCTCGCGTACGGTATTTTGATCCCGAGCCAAAATCAGGTGTTTACACTTAACACGACGGGAAATATCATCAACCTAATAAAAAACATCACCCTCAAGAGTTAGTTAACTCGCAAACTTTAAAATTTATTTTAATATTGAAAATAATAATTACTTACATATTTATGTTAGGTCATCATCAGTGAACATTGTTGGCAAAATTTCCTCCAATTCCCTTATCTCATCTGTGGACTCTAAAAATAATAAACATATTTAAACATTAATAAATATTTAGAATAAGTGTATTAACAAATTATATAATACGATTGTTTACCTTCACATTCTTCATCACATTGATATTTTGGAGATTTTAATCAATCTTGTGAACAAATTAATGCCTCTACCATACCTGGACCCAAAGAACTTCGATACTTATTCAATACACGTCCTCCAGTGCTAAAAGCACTTTCAGAAGCCACAGTAGACACGGGAATAGCCAACACATCTCTAGCCATCATCGCAACAATGGGGTACCTTGAACCGTGCTTCTTCCACCATGACAAAATCTGAACTATTATCGAGAGCTTCTTCCAAATACTTTTCTATATCAGACTTTTCACAGAGATCATAAGTTTCTATCCCTGTTTTACGCTTAAATCTCAAATTCAACCAATAGTCTTGATTGTTAACGACTGTGTTAGTTCGAACTCTCGTAGTTGAACCTTCAATAATGTCACAAGTGCTCGACCTATTTAAAGATCTCTCAAATTGCTCAAACATTAATTGCACTGTTGAATGCAATTCATTCTTTAGCTCAGATGATGTGTCAGTATCATAACATTCTTCAATGATATACTCAGCAAATCTCATTTTCCGTCGAGGATCAAGTACAACAGCTACGTAAAACAACAAGTTCACCTTCTTCACATCTTCTTCACATTTCCCCAATATTTATCATGCTTTGCCTTCATTTTTTCAGCCATTGACTTAAATATAGGATCTTGAAGATATTCGTTAATATGAATTGTGATCTTACAAATCTCAAACATGCAATCATTACTTGTAGCATAGTAGTATCCAGACATACGAATAGTGGCATCATAAAATATTTTTAAGAAAGGCAAAATAGCACTAACCTCCTCCCAAGCTTTCTCAGTTGGCAATCCTGTACTATCTCTAAGCTCAGATACATATTTAGAATTTCGCTTGTACTTCTCTAAAAACTCAAATGCTTTTCTGTACTTAATAACTGAGTCTATCATAAGAAAAGTATAATTCCATCTAGTTTCAACATCCAAGCATGGGGTGCCTATCCAAATGAGCCTCTCTTGTTCCACAGCATACTTAAACTTTTGCATTCGAGCAAGAGATAGTCTAAAAAAACTAAGTGCAGAATGGATTCTTAAGATGCTTTCAGATAACTCACGCAGCCCATCCTTTACAGTTAAGTTGAGAATATGGGAAACATACCTGAGATAAGTAAACATACCTAAGGAAACATACTCTTAAGATTGATGTATTCCATGTTTGAAACCTTTTCTTCAAATACGTGACTGCAACATCATTAGAAGTTGCATTATCAACAGTCACTGTCAAAACCTTATTTATATCCCATCCAAGCAAACATTTCTCAATAGTTGCACCAATCACATCTCCAGCATGACTAGAAATTGGACAAAATTTCAAGATTTTCTTCTGCAACTTCCAATCATCATCAATGCAATGAGCAGTCAAAGACATATAAGACAGATTCTGAATTGAAGTCCAAGTATCAGTAGTAAGACAATACTTTTTTCTTGTTTTTTTTTTCCGAAAATACTGCCTTAATTTGAACTTTTCTTCATTAAACAAACTAATACAATCACGAGCAACAGTAAAGCGTGAAGGCAATACAACACTGGGGTGCAAACTCTCCACAAATTCTCTGAATGAATCACTCTCCACAAGACGAAACGGTTTCTCAAAATGAATGATCATTTTTACAAGTTTTTTTCTAGCAATATCATTATCAAATTTCCATGATTTCTCTGTGACCTCAGGAGAACATGTTTTCTCCTTCTTATTGTCTTTCTTTTTATTGGGAGAATAAGCAATGCACCGACTAAGATGAATTTTCATCCCACTAGTTCCTGATGAAGAATGACAAGAGTAGATATTTTGACAATAATTGCAAGAAGCCTTACTATTGTCACCCGCGAGTGTTTGAAAGTGAAGCCATATTTTAGACTGAAATTTCCTGGAAGTTCTACTACTCTCAGGTCGTGGAGGTTTTGACGCAGTTGCAGATAAAACTTCAATTTCTACACCAAGATTATCAAATGTTGGATCAGCGATGGATCTCGACTCGGCAACACTCTCACTAACACCTGTTGTTGAGGGCATCTGCAATTTCAAACAAATTCATTAGATTATTACTATCAATGAGGTCCCAAAGTTGAGCATTATAAATGGTAAAAGACCTTCTTTTCCAAAATTAATAATGCACACTGCTTGATGAAACTGGTAAATACGTACAAATTTAAGAAATAATAAATTTTGAAAATACAGTCACTAGATATATGACAGTCTTTTAGGCATTTCATCGAACAGTTTACGTGCATACATATATATACATTCATGGCCATGTAATTTGTATCAAAAGACCTTAATTTTCTAGGATTAAGTGGCAAGGAGGAGATTACCATGGCGAGGAGACGCATATTTTCAGCACCGGAGACGAACGCGAAGCTAGAGGCGGAAGGCGGAGACGCAACCGTGGTCTGTAGTCGTCCTCGTCCTTCTGTGTGTGGCCGCGTGAGGAAGGTGGAAAGGAAGTTGTGAAGAATGTTGAACCTGGAGGCTGGAGCTGTGAAGATTTGACAGAGCGTCGAGCGGATGTGAAGAAGATGAATGAAGATGTGTCCCTTTGATAACAAAGAGCTCTGATTCTGTGAAGAGTCTGAAGACTGAAACTGAGTGACATGTTTTTTTAAAACAAACCGGTTTGGTTCGGTCTAAATGGTCTCCAATGGTCTAAGACCGAAATTTAGACCAGAACCGATAAAACCATTTAAGTGAAACCATTGGTTTCGGTCCACAAATGATTTTTTTTTGTTTGGTCTTGGTCGGTTTTGGTATGGTCTTGGTCCAAACGGTTTTATTGCTCACCCCTCATTCTAAATACTAGTTTCCTTGATGAAAAAAACCGTATAGGGACAACACTCTTTTTGTTGACTTCTCATTTTCTGTTACTACAAAACAGAACAGCAGACCCACTAAAAAGTGAAAAGCAAGGCCTACTACAACTATGAAGCTGAAGCTCTGGTAGGAAAACAAATAGTATTTCCATCTTATCATGAATTGCTCTGATGGAGTTCCAAACCTTTAAAGCTTCACCTTTTCCACTTTCATATACTCATTTTGTGGTCTTACTTTGAAGAATAGAAGGAAATCAAATCGGCATGAAGAAGAACAGAGGATATCTCCTCAATCATGCTCAGTAATATTCCAAAAACATTCAGTCTTACATTAGCTACTGACATTTGTATATATCGAAAGTAGCCTAACTAACTAAGATACTAAAATAAAAAACTAGACCCTAACTTTCATAAAACAATATAAACATCCTTATACTTCTACATTCTCCCCGGCTTCTCCTTCTCCCTCCTGTTGTTTCTGTTGAAACATATCCTTTATTCCATAACACTTCATAAGACAGTGATGTTGCTGTTTGTACAATGGCTTGGTGAGCAAATCAACAATTTGATCCTTCGTATTAATATGTTCAGGGATAATTGTTCCATCCAAAATCCTTTCATTCACAAAGTGACAATCAATCTCGATGCGCTTAGTACGCTCGTGGAACATCGAGTTGCTGGCTATCTGGATTGTTGCCTTTTTGTCGCAGTAAAGAGCAGTTGGATTCTGAAAAGCAATCCTCAATTCTTCCAGTAAGCCTCGTACCAATATTACTTCGGAAGTAGCAAGTCCTTTGCTGCGGTACTCTACTTCCGCATTGGACCTCGATACCATTGCTTGCTTCTTTGCCTTCCAAGACAGAGCACTATCACCCAATCTTATACAGTAACTTGAAATCGACTTCCGAGTGACAACACCACCTGCCCAATCACTGTCGCAGAAAATCGTAAGAGAATTCAGATTATTAGCTTTAGAAAAGAATAATCCTTGTCCCGGACAAAGCTTGATATATCTAACCACACGCAATCCTGCTCTCATATGCGACTTCTTAGGGTCATGAACATACTAAGTATTTGAATAGAATACGCTATATTTGGTCTCGACATGGTAAGATAAAGAAGGTGTCACACAATCCGTCGATAGTGTTCAATATCATCAAATCTAACATCATCTGTATTGATCCCAAATCTTTGATCATACTCAATGGTTGTAAATTTAAAATTCTGCACCATTGGTGTTGAAGAAGGATGAGCTTCAGAAACTCCTGATTCTGCGATCAATTCCAATGCAATCTTTCGTTGGTTAAGAACGATTCCTTCGGTCGATCGAGCAACTTCCATTCCAAGAAAATAACGTAAATTAACGAGGTCTTTGAGTCGAAAATGTGACTGCAGAACTGCTTTAAGATGAACAATCAGACCCAAATTGGAGGAACCAATAAGGAGGTCATCCACATAAACGAGTAAATGAACCTGTTTATCTCCATCAAACTTGCTAACCAAGGAGTAGTCGAACTTACTTTGTATGTAACCATGCTTCAAGAGAGATTGGGTAAGCTTCAAATTCCACTGTCGTGAAGCTTGTTTGAGACCATATAACGATTTCAATAATTTGCATACTTTCCCCTTCCATTCGTTGCACCTGTTTGTTCAAAACGAGGTGGTATTTCCATGTAAACTTCATCATCAAGATCGCCTTGCAAAAATGTGTTATTCTCACAGTAACCATTTTCACAACTGGTGAAAACATCTCTTTGAAATCAGTCCTTGACTTTTGTGTGTAGCCTCTGGCGACCAAATGAGCTTTATATCGATCGAGTGTCCCATCGTCTTTATACTTAACCTTATAAATCCAGTTGCATCCTATTGCATCCTTAGTATCCGGTAAATCAACTATCTTCCAAGTGTTATTCTCTTGCAAAGCTGAAATTTCATCTTCCATAGCTTTCAACCAAGCAGGGTATGCATCAACTTCATTATAAGTGAATGGCTCATGAATTCGAGAAATTTCTCCCAAGTAACATCTGTAGTTTTGAGTAATATTGTTTTAGCTGATCGACGTATTACTCATGATGTAATCCTTACTCCAAGATGGAGAACGATGAGCTCGAGTAGATCGGCGAACCTCAGGCATATCATGAACAGGTACAGCCTCAGTGACAGAATCAGTCTCTCCTTCAGCATTAGAAGCATGCTCAGTAACAGGTTCATCAAACAAACCATGTGGAGACGAATCACCACGTGAATGTGCTGGTGTATCAACACCAAGTTCTGGTGTAATAACATCAAGATTTAGAATATCATCAGAATTCAACACTGTTTCATCCTCATCAATCCAAGGTGGAGATGAATCAATCTTGACCTTAAAAAGACTTCGAAGTTCTTCCGTACTCATAGCAAAGGAAAAACATGTTCTCAGAAGCATACATCACGACTACAATATATGTCTAGTAGCAATATTGAGTAAATGATATCCCTTTTGAGTAGGTAAGTAACCCATCATGATCGAAAGAATGGAGCGAGGACTAAATTTATCTTCTTTCAAAATCGGGCTTGTTTAAGTTGCAAAGCATAAGGAACCAAATACTCGCAAATGAAGAGTATCAAAGTGCTTCCCATACAATGCTTCAAAAGGAGTCTTCCCTGCTAATAATCTAGATGGCATGGCATTAACTAGATAGCAAGCAGTGAGGACCCACAACCCCCGCAAGTAATAAAGTTCTCAGGAGAATCTACCAGTCCCCGTAATCTTCCCATTCGAATGACCCTGAAATTCCATGTGAGTGGGATGAAATACTGCACAGCAATCCATCTATCTACATAACTGTGAAACCGAAATTAAATTTTATTGAAAACAACGAATCAAGAGAACATTCTTCAGTATTAACCCCTCAGCAATCAGACAATGCCCAATATGAGTGGCAGTAGCAACCTGTCCATTAGGCAAAGTAACGCTCTGAAAGTTCATATCATTAGCATGAACTTCGATTAACCAATCCCTATGACAAGTCATGTGTTCGTTGCAGCACTATCTATTATTCAGAGATGCGAAACAAAATACATAGATAGATGAAGCATAGATGGAATAACAGTGGTACCTGCCATTGCATTAGACACTTCTGCTATATTAACTTTACATTCAACATTGGGAGCTTCTTTGGGAATAAGCTGTAGAAGTTGTGCTGCTTGTTCTCTTGTAAAATAAGAGTTGTTGTTAGAATTATTCTCCAACACAAGTTTCAATTAAGTTAAATGAGAAGGTTCAACTAAAGGAGTGACAATATTTGCGTTCACATTCCACCTCTTACGAATTTCATCTAGCACTCTATACTTCTTCCAGCACTTGTCGATTTTATGGCCTTTCTTGCTACAAAATGTGCATATCCAGTCCTTCTTATTGCGAGGAATAGCATAATTGATAGCATCATTAACATGATTATTAAAGGAATACAAAACAACACCATCAATCTCATGATTGGTATTGACAATTCTAGTGATCTGTCGCTGATTTTCTTCTTGGATCAATATGGAATAAGCATTCTTCAACGTGGGCGATGGTTTCATCATTAACATATTTGAGCGCACATAATTAAAAGTTTCATTCAGTCCGACCAGAAACTGAATAAGACACTATTTATCCTTCTTAGCAACATCTTTCGGCGAACACATCACACAACCAATCATCATCTATCACGGCTAGTTCATCCCACATCACTTTTAATTTTCCAAAATATAGAACAATAGATAGAGTACCTTGCTTAAAGTGGTAGATCTCTCGATGCAGATGAAACACTCGCGTTCTGTCAACTTTGCTGAAACGCTCACGCAAGTCCTCCCAAACAGAACGTGCAGTGGAACGATAGTGCATTCCATGAGTTAAATATTTCGAAACAGAGTTAATCAACCAAGCTTTCACAACAACATTACATCTATCCCATCGTAATTGTAAAGGTTCAGCAACATATTCTCGTGTACAAGTACCATTAATAAAGCACAACTTATTTTCACTAACAGTGCATCCCAAATTGCACGAAACCAAACCTAACAATTTTCAGATCCTGTAAGCTGCAGCAAAATTAGAGACATGCAGTGGTATTAGAATGATGTAAGTAAAAATGTCATCTGAAGACATCTCAGCAACTCCTGATGTGCCTATCTTCGGCCAAGGTGTTGGTGCAGCTTGATTCGACATCGCCGAGCTCCAATCAGTGAAAATCAGACAACGAACATTAGGTATTAGGGCTCTGATACCATGAAGAATATAACGAAATCAAATCAGCATGAAGAAGAGGGGATGATCTCCTCTATCATGCTCTGTAATATTCCAGAAAAGTTCAGTATTACATTAGCTACTGACATCTGTATATATTGAAAGTAGCCTAACTAACTAAAATACTAAAATAACAAACTAGAACCTAACTTTCATAAAACAATAAAAACATCCTTATACTTCTACATACTTCTTATGTAGTTATTAAAATACTAACTTTAATACCAGCTAATTGATTATAGTAAGTTTTAAGCCAAACAATGCATGGATTAGAGAGACGCAATGGGAGGGTCTTACTACATGGAGGAGGTAGCTCAATCTTTTATGCATGTGACACGGATAGTTATATGAGTTTGTTGGGATTGAAAATTTTGCAACGCATGGTGAATTTCTTGATATAAAGTTCTAGAAAAATATGTGTAAGTACAAGATCAAGAGTATCAAATCAAAAATCGATGAATTTGAAGCACATCGGTAAGGCAACAAAGTTTAGCATTCAAAGTCATTATATTATAACGACACACTAAAGTTGGTACCCTGTACTATTGTCGTCGCCTCTTCCCGATCAGGTCCTCAGGGCACCTCAGGGCACCTGCTTGAGGGAGCTTGTGAACTGTGATGCTACATCAATTGAAGTAGGTGGGTTTACTGGGGAGCCATCACATCCTAGAAGAGATGACTGCTAACAGTGGCACAATGTTTTGGTTATCCCTTCTCCCTGAGGGTTTTCAAACATGCTACGATGCATGGCCGTGAGAGTTGTTTTTGCATAGGGATTTGTGTAAGCGGCTGAAGTAGGTATCGAGTCTGAAGGTCCGACACTTTCTAAGAAGAGGGTGACACCAAGCTTAAGGGTTTGGACCCTTGATCAAGGTCGTTGTTCCCGAATGAAAATTCGTGTTGACACACAATCTAAACTATTACTTGAACATATATGCTATCCCAAAATACTCAGTAGTTCACACAATCTAGGCTCGTATACTAACCTAGATTACATCACCACAATAATTTGCAGTGACCAAGCCCTGTACCCTAAGGTATTAACCCTAGTCAATGATACAAGGACAAAAAGAAAACCCATTTTGAAAAGGTTTTATCATTGTTTAAATCCTATAACGCTAGAGTTAACAATCGTTGTTATTCTATGATAACAAAAGCAAAGTGTTCAGATTCTTGAAAACTAATTGTTCATGCATATTCCACGAGGTATAACTGCTTTCACAAAACTATCCATCATCTAATGTAGAGTTTTTTTCTTTAAAAAGTAAGCGTATTTAAAGAGTAAATATATTTTAAAAACAAATTGTATGTATAGATGCTACCAAAGATAGTAGTGAGTTGTCTCAGGAAGCTACACTCTAGTAGTGAGTTGAGACATAAATTTTCCTACATTCGCCCCACCCACTCTCTTCTCCTTTAAAACTCTACCTTTTTGCCTACCCTCTCCCTCAAACGCTCTGTATCAACCCTCATCCCAACATCTTCACGGCACCCGGAAGTCTCCTCTCGCCTCCCACCTACGCCCTTCAGCCTCATCCAACCCTCCCTGCTACGCAACTTTCGACTCCAGACACTTCCCGAGATCAGTCGCGCCTCGACGGATTCCTTCCCCAAAATCAAGGTCACTGCATGCACCTCCACTTCTCCTTTCCCCTACTCCCCTCCCATACAGCAGCGCACACAGCTTGTCCCTCGAAGAAACCTTCCTCCGTGCTGGCAGCCTTGTCACTTCTCCACACCGTAAGTTTTCTTAAAGAAACTTAAGTTATTATTTTAATATATATTATTATATTATGAATAACTATTACTGTTATATTTTATTTTATTTGTGATTTTTTATATTATGTACTATTTATAATTGTTTTAGTTTTAGCATTATTACGTATAATTAACATAGTATGTAGTTAATGTATTAAAAAATGAATATTAAAAAAAAATACATATCAAAGTCATAAATGTTAACTTTAGTTTCACTTAATTGTAGATTTATTATGCCATGCTTAATTTTAGGCGGTCAATCGGTGGAGAAAATGCATTAAATATTGGCCCAGTGGAAACATCTGTCCTTTGGGACAAGATAAACATTGTTTCTCAAATATGAGTGGAAATCAATAAATATCATTTAGATGTTTAAAGTTAAACGATAATATTATATCGGAAGAAGTGAAGTCCACAATGCAAGTCGTTGGTTTGTGGGATGTGGTTCACATATCACATCCCAAACTTCATCCAAATTTGCTCAAAGTGTTGTGCGAGCGTTGGTGACTAGAGATTCACACATTCCATCTCCGACATGGCGATATGACTATCACTCTAGAGGATGTTGTCGATTTACTTGTACTTCGAATTGATGGAGACGTTGTAACCGACAATTATGATGTTGAGGAAGACATAGTTGAGGCGTGTATGGAGTTGTTAGGCCTCCAATTACGAAATGATCGAAAATATTTTGTTCAAATAAAACAGTGAATGGATAATCATATTCAAGGATAGCTTACAGTTGAACAACAAACAAGAAAGTTCATTCTAATCATACTTGACAGTGTTCTATTTACAACCACTAAGAAAGAAAATGTCTCGTTGATATACTTGTCATTGCTCTGTGATTTACATCAAGTTGCACACTATAGTTGGGGTTCAGCTGTGTTGGCAGCTACGTACCGTGGCTTGTGTGAAGCATCCCAAATTAATGTTGCCACATTCTCAGGTTGTGCCATCCTAGTACAGGTATTATATTGATGAAGTGTATTATACATAAGTACAATTTGTAACTGTTATATAAATGATCATATATTACGTATATGTTGTTGTATTACAATTATAGTCGTGGGAGCACCTGCACGTTGGTCGACCGGTGATTCATGGAGAAGTGTCTCGTGGGGAACTACATCCCTTAGGCTACATGTTCGTTAACTAGTTTTTTAATGGAAAATTAACTTTCCATCGGATACGAGACATTGGAAATTAATTATTTAGTGTGGGTATAGACGGTCATTCTTAAGAATATCATACAACCACCAGGTGAAAACCACAAATCTTGTGTATCATACAACCACCATGTTCAAAGAGAGGTAACTGTAAACACCTTATTTTAGCTAGGGGTCAAAATACCGTACGCTAGGAACTGAGCCGAGAAAAATCGAGATAGAAAAAAAAGTGAATGGGATTCACAGGTGCAATGATATATGTTATCTACCCGCGAATATCATTCGTGGGTATAATGGTAGATGTCACCTACCTCCGAATGATATTCGTGGGTAGATAACATATATCATTGCACCTGTGAATCCCATACACGTTTTTTTTTCTATCTCGATTTTTCTCGGCTCGGTTCCTCGCGTGCGGCATTTTGACCCCTAGCTAAATTCAGGTGTTTACAGTTGCCCCTCTTTGAACATGCATTCATGGAAGTGATCTCATGAGTGTCGTGTTCCAAGACAAACAACTGATTTTGGATCCCCTCGATTCATTATATACATAGTAGATAGAAGTTATAGTACAACGTTCGAAAGCTAGACACCTATAGGTTCTAATCGTTCATAATGATATACGAAGGTTGAGCACCTAAAGGATCCGTTCATCATCTTGTCACACCAAGACACCTACAGGTTTTGGTCGTCGAAGATGACTTGCGGAGGTTGAGCACCTAAAGACTCCGTTCGTTGGCTTGTAACGCTTGAAAGTTGGACATCTACAAATCTCAATTGTTGACGATGATTTACGGAGGCTGAGCACCTAAACATTCACCAGCTTGTGACTCCCAGAAGATGGACACCTAGAGGTCCTAGTCATCGAGAATGACTTGCATAGGTTGAGCACCTAACGACCCAACTCGTTGGCTTGTAACTTCTAGAAGCTGGACACCTAAAGGTCCTGGTCGTTGGGGTTGAATTGCAAAGTTTGGGCACATGAAGACCCCATTTGTCGGTTTGTAATTTACTTTAGAGCTTGAAACCCCTGTTAAGACGTCTGACTGCTTGCACGAACTTCTCAACCTATTTTCTCACTAATTGACGTCCTTTTTGATGAAGTTACGTAAAGTCATTCACGCCACGTCCACCTATCGTGGGGACATTCTCAAATGTGAGGCAGTACATGTTTATGAAACTTTCTTTTTTTCATGGATAAACAAGTTTTGAAAAGGGATGTAGGGGTTTTAAAAGCTCTCTTATAATTGGTTACGGGTGGATGTGATCCCTTTAGATTATGTTTTTGAAATGAAAATTCTCTTTGAAACAAGCCTTTGAGATCATAAAGGATAGACATGATTCAATCTTGTACAAGGTGTATCCATGCGAGTTGGTCGACGCAACTCATACTAATGTCGATCACAGTTTCTCTTCATTGCTACCGCGGGAGAAACAATGTCATCCACTTTTGAGTACTTTTTTTTATCTGTCAATTTCCTTTGCTTTTGCTACGGTAATTTTATTTTTTACCGCACCTCTCGCTTCCCTTAATTTTTGCCTAGGCTTCCCTTTCGGGTTTTCAAACTAGTAGGGATTTGATTCCTCTCCTTTTACCATGATCGCCCTTTTAGGATTTTCAATCATGCCCATATTCCCTAAATTTTGCCTAAACCGCCCTTTCGGGTTTTCGATTTAGCGGGAACTTTCTCTCACTTTTGGAGCGCTCACTTTCTGGTTGCAAGTTCTTTAAGGATAGTATTTTATGACTACGTCCATATTGATCGGACTGGGGAGTTCTTGGTTGTCTGAAATGATCCTTAATGCAAAGAGAATTCGAACAATTGAAGAATTGAAAATGGAGAGAAATAGAGGGAAACGCATAATTCATTCTTGAGTTGAAATGTCGGTACAAAGCTTATTTATAGTAAAACCATGTCGTTATAACTGTTTATTAATTACAAAACAGTCCTTAGAATTAAAATAAACTACATAATAATCCCTAAACTCTAAAACTGAAATATATCATCTAACATTCACCAATGTTGTCCACTTTCTTTTGGTTTCCATTTTTCATTTTGGACGAAAAATTCTATGTCTTTGCTTAATGAAATGCCACTAGACTGAGCTCCAAATATCTTGTTATCAAAAATTAAAAGAGAACAGAAACAACACAACATATACCACACATAGTTTACTTGTCAGAAATCAAGTCAAAATAGTTCAAAAATTCAACCACATCTCATCAAACAAACACAATTCTTTTCATATTCAGTGAACAAGTTATTCTTGTTCATACACATAAGGTTTAGGTTATTCAAAATTGTGCCAATATGATCATCAACTACACAAAGTTTACTCGGTTTGTGCCTAATTTCTTCTTTTGGCTTTTAATGTTCAATGTGTTTTTATGCACCATTGTGCTGCCCGAGCCACCATTCAAATTTTTTTCTTTTAGATGACTGGTTGGGTTTGTGCCCAACATCTTCTTTTGGCTTTTGATACAAACACGGGACAATCAGTACATCACTTGCCTGAACCATAGGTAACCTAACTCTTATCCTTCTTGTTTGTTTTTTTCTTTCATTTTTAATCCAACGTAACCTGTGATTGGCTGGGTTTATTCCCAACATCTTCTTTTGTATTTTGTTTCAAAATGAATGTCTGGACTTTCTGTTCAACCAATTGACACAAAATGAATCAACATCCAAGCTCATTGTATCATCTGAGCACAACAAATCACAAATATGCAAGAAATGTGTTTGTAAAACAAGATATAGGAGCTTTGCCACTTTAACAAGATTCACACTACACAAACATATGATGATATAGCATTATGTGAATATGAATTCTAAAAATTCTATAACATTCAATCAACAAGCTCAGAAGTGTCATCGACATCAAACCATTCATCAGAATCATCATTCAGAAAAGATAATGAGAACCATCAGAAAGTGAAATCAATTAAGAAATGTTAGAGGATACTTGCATACCAACATCAGACTAAGAAAATTGATGTAATGAATCCAGATATGAGAGAGCAATAGCTCCACATGAACCCTCAGACAATTCCTCTGATAAGGAACATACTCCCAATTTGCGATGAATTGGAATGAACAATTTCTCAGTCAATGGTTTAGTAAGTGCGTCGATTACCTGATCTGATCCAGGAACATGATTCACTTGAACAACCCCCTGCGACAAATTCTCACGCATAAAAAATAAGTCTAACTCTACAGATTGTGCTAGTGTTATCACACCAGATTACAAGAACATAGGATAAACTCAAGTCAAGTTCAGTAAATAATGATCTCACCCATATGATATTACCCATAGCATTATCTAAGGTACGGAATTATGCTTCAGTCGTGGACTTAGAGACCACCGTCTGCTTCTTTTAACACCAAACAATGGTATTTCCACCTAGAAATAAACAATGGTCACTTGTTGACCTCTTATCATCACTGTCATCTCCTTAATTAAGTCAGTGGAACCTGTTAAATCAAGAGAAGTCAGAGCCTTAAAGATTAATCCATGATCAAGATAAATACTCAAATATCGTAAAACACGTTTGACAGGTGCCTAATGAACCTCAGTAGGTCTATGAAGAAACTGACTTAGTTTGTTCACATCATAACAAATGTATGGTCGAGTGTAACAAACATGTTGTAAGACTCCAATAGTGCTCCTATATAATGAAGGATCGGACAGTGGCATACCTGAATCAGATGAAAAACTAAAAATAGGAAAACCAACCATTGGTGTAGGACAAGTCCTACAATTGGTCATATTTGTACAGGCCAACAAGTCAACAATGTATTCGGGTTGATTGAGTACCTTGAACTCAAGTCGGGACTGTATCTCCGTGCTAAAAAAGAAACGAGTGTCCCTAAATCCTTCAAAGAAAAATAACCATTCAAATCAACAATGGTGGACTCAACTAAATCATTGCAAGATTCTGACACAACTATATCATTAACATAAACAAGCAGATACACACATTTGCCAGAAGTATGTTTGTTGAACAGACAGTTATCTCATTGAGAACTTGTAAAATAAAGCCTATCAAGTAAACACTTTCGAAGTTTCTCAAACCAGTCTATTCCTAAAATATAATTCTTTGGTACGCTTGCACACGAGTCTATTCCTAAAATAATCACACACTTCAAAGCCTGGTGGTTGGGACATGTACACTTCGTCTTTAATATTGCCATTGAGAAACGCATTGTTCACATCTATCTGTCTCAAAGTCCAGTGAAAAGACAATGCAAGACATAAAACAATTCTAACAGTGGCATGCTTAGATACTGGGCTAAATCTACCAAGGTAATCAAGTCCAACCTTTTGAGAAAACTCTTTTGCCACTAAACGAGCTTTATACCTCTCTACTGTGCCATCTGCTTTTCTCTTAACTTTGAATATCCACTTACGGCTTATGGGAGTTTGATCAGGAGGTAGAGAAGTAAGGGTCCATGTGCCCTTTTCATGTAGAGCCTCCAGTTCATTCTGAATGGCCTCCATCCACTCCACAAATTGAAAGGCAACATAAACATATGTTGTCTTACCTATATCACCAGTTGTTGCCAGTAATGCATTGGCATAGGATCAAGCTTTGGAGCGTGTAATCATTTTGTGAGTGATGGCTAATGAGATCTTGGCATTACAGGTTTGGAAGAAGGCTGAATCACATATGTGGAAGTATCACCTATTGGAGGTGGTTCTCTAACACCTGCAACAAGAATTGTTTTATCTGAATTAGACAACGAGAGATTTGGAGAAGACAAAGACATGCCTAAGATAAGAGGAGCAAGTGCAGATGAGTTGTTATTATCTGGTGTATCAATATATGTTCCTGGTGGAGATGTCATGGGACAGCCCTGGAGATCTCTTTGTAGTTCGGACATCACTCCTGTAGGACCTGAAATAGGTAATTCTGGTACGTTATCAGGACATTCAGCATTAGGAGAACCAGATTCAACATTAGGGAACCACATTCAGCATTAGGTGTATCATATTCAACATTAGGAGAATCATATTCAGCATTAGGAGAACCAAAATCAACTCGAGGTTGTTCTATAGAATAACACAACTCAGGTTGCTCAGGTGGATTCTGACTTGATGACACAGGGATGCCACAAAGAGGAGCACTCGTTTGAATCTCAAGTTTCATTCATGTCTTTGTGGCAGACACAGATCTTGGAGAAGAATCACTCGAATCAAAAGATACACTATTAACAAAACTCATTGTATGATAAGGAAACACTAACTCATTGTTTAAATGTGTCGATAAGTGTATACTCTACCTGACCTATCAATGCACTTATATCCTAAATGAACATCCAAATCACCAAGAAAAACACACGGTCTGAACCTATAATCAAACTTGTACTTATTGTAATCACGAACATGAGGAAACCATAAACACCCAAACCCACGTAACAGAGTGTGTGAAGGAGACTTCGAAACAACTTTTCAAAGGAGATTGGTTATCCAACATAGCAGAGGGAAATCTGTTTATCAAGCAAACTGAAGTAGCAAATGAATCAGTCCAGAACTTGAAAGGAACAGAGGCGTGCACAAGTAAGGTCAAGTTAAGCTCGACTATGTGTTCTTATTCCTCTCCACAATTCCATTTTATTGAGAGGTGTATGGGCAAGTGAACTTATGCTAAATACCACATGAAGTTAGATGCTCGTGAAAAGATCCTAAGAACTCACCACCATTATCAGTTTGAAGTAATTTAATGTCATAGTTCAACTGTTTTTGTGCAAACAATTGAAAAGATTTGAAGACGAAGGTGGTTTCACTCTTCTGAGCTAAGAAATATAGCCAAGTGAACCTGGAGTAAGAATCTAAAAAGATTAGATAATATCTTGACCCATTTGATCTTACTGAAGTTGGTCCCAAAATGTCAACCTGAAACAATTGTAAAGGAACCGTATATACACCTTCAGTTGGGCTAAAAGGGAGTTTGTGATTCTTTCCTATCTTACATGTCGAACATAAATGAAATTTATTTACTTTGTCACTGCAAGGTAAACCATATTGAAGTATCAAATGAAGTGTTTGTGAAAAGGGATGACTCAACCTTTGGTGCCAACCGATGAAACAGATGGAGAAGATGTTAAGGCAATTCCAAAATCAGCACACGGTTTTACCTGGTCCTGATCACCGGTTGATCGATCCTTTAAATTAAAATTAATATCATAAGGACAAATAGTATTAACATAACCAACAACATTAGGTATTGAACAAACAAAATTAACATTGACATCATGCCGAGCAAAAACACAACAAATAGAACCAGTATTTACAGCATGTTGAACATACACACCAGAATGTTTTCAACTTGAATCAACACACAATTCAGATGATACTTGAGTTGTGGAATGTAGATTAATAGCATGATCGGGTCTTTTATGACCAGAATCACCACGAACAGAAACAACAACAGGATCAACCTTAACAAGAACTGAATCAGAACCAATAAAATCAGCATCAACTTTAACATGAGCAGAACTAACTGAATCACCATGAACTGAATAAGCATTCATTTTATTCATAGTAGAACTGGCTTTGTTGAAGTCATCTTCACAAACAACATTATTTGACATGTTAGGTTATAATTACATATAACAATGTTGTCAAATGTGAAAATAAGTCAAGGATCAATCTGTAAATATTAGTTTCTAGTGTCCTATAAATAATGTTTCTTGTAACAGATTTACCTACCTTTTGATGAAATGAAATCTGAAGTTCTCGTTTAGTTTCTTCTTAAGTAAGTCTTCTTCTTCAATCTTCTTATGTTCATAGAATCGTAAGATGGTATCAGATCTGCTACGATTCTGCTACTGCATTTCGATTTCATCTGTTGTGCAATTCTGTTGCTGCATTTCGATTTCATCTGTTGCGTGATTCTGTTGCGATTATATCTGTCTCAATCTGTCGATTCTGCTCAAATCGATGGAAGAAATATCGGCATCCTTCTTCAACAAGAAGGTCTGTCAATTAGAATGTGAAGAAAATTTTCAATCGTGACGATAACAAGTGTTATTAGTTGTAAGAAGATATAATCTTGAAGGACATTTGTATGGAAACTCAGTTATACCTCATCGCATTCAAACGGCTGATGGTGAAGAAGAGCCGAATCCAGATTACCTGAAGTATGTTCAGAAGGACATCTCGCTTGCTTCCTGGATGCTTGCCTCGGTGTCTTCTCAGGTCAGTAGAGGCCTCATCGGCTGTATGACTGTAGCATTCATATGGCAAAAACTGCACCGTGACTTTTCTTCATCGTCAACAACTCGCATTATGCATTTGTATGATCGCCTGAAAGTTAGGAAGCTTCCGCATCAAAATATGCGTGATTATCTGACTTCTATATAGTCCGCCTGCGATAGACTTGCGAACTGTGGTCATCCGATAGAAGATATGCAACAGATTTCAATTATTTTGGATGGTTTTAAAAGCCAATTTGATAGTGTGTGTCAGTTATTCATGCAAGCAGGAATCCTTATGATTTGGCGTCCATTAGCTCTGTTCTCCTGGATGCTGAAGCGAGACAAGTGGATCTGCTATTTAATTCAAGTGTTACAGCAATTGTTGCGGTTAACTACAATCCGACTGTGAAAAATGATGGTTCTGGAGGATCAGATTCTTCAAGCTCACTTGGCCAAATTCAGATGGAATTCTGCCTAATCCACCTCATGTTGCTGCAATATCTCAATCTCAGAGTTACAATTTCTCAGGTTCTGGACGAGGCAGAGGCCGTGGGCGTGGATATGGTAATAATCGTCCACAATGCCAGTTGTGTGGAAAATTTGGCAATTTGGTTCATCGGTATTAGCATAGGTTCAATGTTAATTTTACTGGCGTGACAGATCCGAGAAACGCTTCATCACCTTCTGTCAATCTCTACTCAACACAATGGGATGATGTTAGTGATACTCATTATGCTGAAAAATCTGTGACAATGTCTGCCTCAGTTCCAATGTTACCTTCGGCTCCTACTACCTCTATGTAGAATCCTCCTATGTCCTTTGTTCCTTATTCATATCAGACCACTTCTTATCAGTCTAATACATACTTCACACTTATATGGTTTCTCAACCTATAACTTCACCTCAAATGTTTGGCAATTCTTGTCCTACTGCTTATCATGTTCCTACTGCACCTTTTGGTTACTCACCTATGTTTTCAATGCCACCAACAGTTCCTGCATCTCCATATGCATCTTCTACAGCTAGTTCTATACAAGTAATTGGTCAAGCCATTGACAATCAATCAGTTATCAGCAATGCTCAAGCTCATACTGCTGTGACAGCTCAGGGTGTTCAGCATGACTCAACCTGGTTTCCAGATTTCGGTGCCACCAATCACTTGACCAATGCTACTCCTTCATACTTCAATGGGTGCATCCCATACAATGGTCAAGTTAAGGTTACAGTTGGTAATGGTTCATCTCTTAGTATAGCTGCTATTGGATCTGCTGCGTTACCTGTTAATTCTTCTAGTATGGATTCCAGAAATTTGTTTATTCACAATATGCTTTATACTCCATCTATCACTAAAAATTTGTTATCTGTCTCTCAGTTCGCCAAGGATAACAAGGTTCACTTCGAGTTTCATGTCAATCATTGTGTGATATGAGATGCTCATTCGCACAATGTTCTACTTAGTGGTTCTGAAAATTCTGGTTTATACAAACTTGATCTGTCAAAATTATCTCATTGTCAGTTTGTTAAGTCTAGTTTTCCTGTTAGTAATAGATCTAATTATGTGTTTGTTGTTGAAAACTCAAGTGTTGTTGATTCGAGTATGTCTGAATTTCCCAATAAATCAAATTATACTCTGGTTTCTCCTGTTGTTGCTTATGGTCAGGATACTGCCAATGAAATGGACAATATAATTTTTGTCCATGTTGATTCTAAAGATAACAGATCTGGTATTATAACTTCTGATACTGTTGATCAAATGGATCTTGATTGTTTAATGTCCACGTTAGACAACAAAGACTCTTCGCAGTTGTGGCATATACGTCTTGGTCATCCATCGAATAAAATTTTTGTTAATTTTTTGAGGATTCATAATCATCCGGTTGTTCATTCGTCTATTCAATGTGTTGCTTGTGCTGTGGGTAAGAGTAAAAAACAGCATTTCTCTTCATCATCCACAGTTTATTCACATCCTCTGGAATTGGTTCAGAATGATCTTTGGGGACCAGCTGCTTGTGCTTCAAATGGAAATCATTATTACTTGAGTATTGTAGATGCTTTTAGTCGTTTTACTTGGATTTATTTTTTAACCAAGAAAAGTGATGTTGCTCAATGCTTTATGGAATTTCACAGAATGGCTGAAAAACAACTTGGACATTCTCTCAAAGCTGTGCAATCTGATGGAGGTGGAGAGTTTCAGTTTTTGACAACATATCTTCCTCAATTTGGTGTTGCTCATAGGATCACATGCCCATATACTTTTGAGCAGAATGGGATTGTGGAGCGCAAGCATAGACACATTGTAGAACTCGGACTTACTCTGCTTGCAAAAGCCTCGGTACCACTGCATTTCTGGTCAGATGCATTTTTTACTGCTGTTTTTTTTAATAAACAGACTTCCTTCATACAGTCTGGCCAAGAAGCCACCTCATGAGAAGTTATTTGGGTATGTTCCTGATTACTCCTTCTTACGGGTGTTTGGGTGTTTGTGTTTCCCTCATTTACGACCTTATAACAAACATAAACTTGCCCACAGATCTGAGCCTTGTATTTTCTTAGGATATTGTTCCAAATATCGTGGGTATAAGTGTTTATCTGCTGCAGGTAGAGTGTATACCACTAGAAATGTTGTGTTTCATGAACACTCTTTTCCTTTTGCGGATACCAAAGGTAGCTTCTTTACTTCGGTTTCTCCTATTAAAAACTATACTTCTATGTCATTCTTTTTACCATGTGATGCTCATTTTTCTTGTTCTTCTGCTGATCAGGATATGGAATCTGGGCTTCCTCATGCATCTTTTCCGGTCATAACACCTCCCTCGGTTATTCACAACTCTTCTTCTTCTTCTCCTACAAATTTTAATCCTCCTATGTGTTCTAGTCCTGCTGAGTTACCGTTATCTAACTCCTCGCATCATATTTCTTCTACTTCTCAAAATCCTGTTACAACTACTTGTCCAGAGGTCAGGTCAAGTTATACTTGTTTGCGGGATGTTCCAGTATTATTTCATATTACTCCTCCTCCTTCTATCATCACATATATATTACAAGATTCTACTCTTATTCCTATGGATTCTACTACTGATTCATATGTGCCTTCTACTTTAGTTTCTCAGCCATCTTCTAATACTAAAAATGTTCATTCTATGCAGACTTGGGCAAAGAGTAGATCTACTTAGAGTACATCTCTTCAACCTCTTCTTACATCTATTGAGGCTCCGGATACATTGATTAATGATGAACCCAAATCCATCTTTCAAGCTCTTCATAGTCCTCATTGGAAAGAAGCGGTGGAAGCTGAATATTCTGCTCTGCAATAGAATAACACTTGGTCAGTGGTTGAACTTCCTTTAGAACGAATACCAATTGGGTGTAAATGGCATTTTAAAATTAAGAAGAATGCTTATGGATATATTGCTCGATATAAAGCCAGGTTAGTTGCTAAAGGCTTCTCTCAAAAACCTGGTTTTGATTTTCAGGAAACATTTAGTCCGGTTGTTAAGTCTGCTACTGTTTGTGTGGTGCTGTCCCTTGCTCTATCTCATAAATGGACATTACGTCAAGTTGATATTAATAATGTTTTTCTTCATGGTGATTTATCTGAGGAAGTGTATATGATTCAGCCTCCGGGGTTTGAACAAGTGTCTTCTTCAGATTCTTTTTTGGTATGTAAACTTACAAAGGCGCTGTATGGTCTTAAGCAAACACTGCGTGCTTGGTTTGAAAAGCACAAAAGTTTTCTCATTACCAGATTACAATTTCAAGCATCAGTTGTTGATAGTTGTCTCTTCATTAAACATTCTAATCATTGTTCTGTGTTTCTGTTAGTTTCTGTTGATGATATTGTAGTTACTGGTCCATCGTCTTCTGCAATAGCTGATGTGATAAATGCAATCAATCATGAGTTTCAACTTAAGGATCTTGGTAGTTTGAGCTATTTTTTGGGAATGGAGGTTACTGCTGCTGCTGACTTTCTGTTACTAAACCAGAAGAAGTATATTCAGGAACTTAGGGTTAATTACCTGAACCGTTACTTATGTTTGACAATGTGACTGAACCGTTCAAACTTGAGTTCAACCATTACTTATGTTGACACGTGGGACTGAACTGTTACTATCACCTAACTGTCGTTATTTCTTCCCGTTAAGTAGTCACATGTGCTTGTCACGTGATGTAGTTGTAATTTGAAGTTCCGAAACTACCCTAAACAGAGTTTGTCTACTTAAGAGCGGTTGTTCTTAGGTCTGGAGAAGAAGCTGGAACGGAAATGGTGACTGCATCGGTCTGGACAGGAAATGGCGGTGACCGGAACCCTTCCGACGTCTAGGTGAGTGGCGGCTGGTGGTGGAGTCGTGACCTTATCGCTTCCCTTGGTTGGACATGGGCGATGACAAATCTACGATCCTGAAATCCACGAGAGAGAGAGAGAGAGAGAGAGAGCTGCTGATTCCTGTAGCTGACTCCGTTGACGATGAGTTCTCCTCCAAGGCTTCTTCGTCCTCATCGACTTCTCATCATTCTGGGCGCAAGGTGATCATCATTTGACTTTTGAGTATAGCATTTTAGGGGGTTTCTAGATTTTCAGTTCAATTCGGTGTCTAGTACTTTGATCAGAGGATGTAGTGGGATAAAGGAAATAAATTAACATGACATTCATAGCAATGATTTGGAAGCGGTTTCTGCTGACTTAATTAATTTTGGCAAACTAGTGAGAATTATTGATGAGCTAGAATCACCTCTCTTCTTGATTATGATTTCTTAAAAGCTCTTAAAGTAAGAAACTAGAGGATGATTCTGAGTAGAAGGACTTGAAAATGCCTGTTTTTGATTGAGTTGCAATTTCATCTTCAACGGCAAGAATTTGTTTTTCCCGAGTATCTTGATCACGCACTAGCTCACTGCAAAATGATACAAACAATTCATTGGAAAGTTCAATTTTTGAGCTACTGTAAAACAAGCTTGAATTTGTAGATTGTCATCTCCTGATTAGAGTAAAATCTTACTTGACCAGTAATGCTAGATTTGAAGGAGTGCAAGCTTGAAATGGATCTTCAGGTATAATGGGGGAATTCATGAGAATATTAGGGAGCGAGATGTACGGTATCTTTGCTTTGTATCAGATTAGGCACTTAGTTAGGAAATGGGCTCGATAAGCAACAACACAAGGTAACCTTGCAAGTTGCATCTCAATTGCTACTGTTCCCGAAGTGCACAATGCTATCTCACTTGCCTGCTCAGACACCAATTTAATCACCATCAGAAATAGGAATACATGTTTTCCAAGTGTGTAGAAGGGAAATTGATTAATGTTAATCATATTTTCTGCATCGTTTTTTCATTTACAACGCCAGGAATGCAAAAAAAGCAAGAGCCTTACGCTAAATGCATCAAATTTTAGGTGTATTTTTCCTCCTGGAATTAGTATAAGAGGAACATGCCATTTCTGTGCTGCTTCGTCCGTATAATTCCTCACGTCCTGATTAGGTGCGACATGGATCACAGTTAGATGGTCTGGGAACGAGTCCTTCAACAACTTGATAGTGTTTTCGAAGAAGGGAAGCATTCGCGAAACTTCTTGCAATCTGCTTCCAGGTAGCAAGGTAATGGTTATAGCTCCTTAATCCAAAATATTACAGAGGCTGCTGTTAGAACATTTCAAGCAACAATAGATGGAACCACAAGAAATATGGGTAGAACATGTCATATGTTCTCTTGACCTAGTAGAGCTTTCAACAATTGTGAGTCAGTCTACTTTCAGAAGTTACTTTAATCTCTTGACCTGAATCTTTCCTTCTTTCAGCTCCAATAGAGTTCCAAATAGCTGAAGCTAGTCTACGCATTAGGCTAGTAACAAGGAGTTAGTTTCTTGTTTTAATTTGGTTGTGAAATTTGGTGGGTTAGTAACAAGGAGTTAGTCTACCCATCCTTTACAAATGTCTGTGTGCTTGATTTTTATGTGCAGGATTGGTATTGATGAATAATGACTTCTTTCTTTTTTTTTTTATTTAGGCTCAAGTAATGAATTGTCCTTCCTTATGCTGACAACATTGGTGTTTGGGCGTGATATTGAAGTGCAGACATCTGAAAAGAAACATTAGTCTTCCCCTATTTCAGAAGAGAAGAATGATCAAGTTAAGGTGTCAACCGAGTAGGAAAATATTGTCTTGACAGATACGAATAGGAATAGTGATAGTGAGAAAATAGAAAATTGTTGTATGTATTATGAATTCGTTTGTTGTTACTTGATATTTATTTAACTGGATTTTCATCAAACAGAATCAGATATTCAAGAAGAAAATAAAATGAAATGGTTGCAAATGTGGTAACTTATGTTTGTGGAGAAGTTGTTAAATGATGTTTTATCTTCTTCTAAATGTTATTAAACGGTTACTTTAGTTTGGACATTTTGTTACCTAACCGTTACTACTTCATAATCCATAAACATAAAAAGGGGGGTAGAATCATCTTTAAATTAGGTCACGTGACTTGCACGTGACAGTTTAACGGAAATATGTGACGGAAACTTCATGGAGTAACCTTTCAGTCACATGTTCAAACCTAAGTAACGTTTCAGCTACACAAAAAAAGATGAGTAACCTTTTAATCACATGGGCCAAACATAAGTACCAGTTGAGGTAATTAACCCCAGGAACTTATTTGTAAGCTTGATCTTGATAAGTCGACTGTCTTTCCAACACCGATGGCAGGTAATTGTTTGTCAAAAACAGGTATGATAGCATGTGATGAATCATTTAATGATTTTACTTTGTATAGGCGTACCATTGGGGCTTTGCAACACATTTGTGTAACTAGACCTGATATAAATTTCTCCGTGAACAAACTCAGTCAATACATGCAGAATTCTTCGGTAAGTCACTGGAAATCTGTTATACATATTGTCAGATATCTCAAAGGAACACTTGATCATGGTCTTATGTTTCGTAATAATTTGTTTTCTGTAAAATAGATTTCCTTAACATCATATTGTGATACAGACTGGGGTGGGGATATTGTTGACAGGAAGTCCATATCCGGTCACTATCTGCTTCTTAATAGCAATCCGATCATTTGGATCTCCAAGAAACAATCAGTTGTTGCAAGGTCTAGTGCTGAGGCTGAGTTCAGGGCAATTGCTAATGCGGTTTGGTAAATTATATGGATTAAGTCTCTTCTTACAGAAATGGGGTTGTATTATCATTGGTTCCAACTGTCTAGACAGACAGTACCAGTGTTGCGGCTATTATAGAAAATCTCACACAACATTCAAAAATGAAACATGTTGAAATTGATATGTTTTTTGTTCGAGAGAAGGTGAATTCTGGACATGTTATAGTTAATTTTGTCCCATCAAGTGAGCAAATCGTTGATATTCTTACAAAACCGTTAACTGAAAAGTTGTTTGTACCATGCAAGAAGAAGCTGGGAGTATGCTCACTTCTGGAGTTAAATAAGAAGTCAGAAGCAGGTCATGAGCATCTTGAGTCTGCAGAGTAAATCTGTGTTCTATCTTCTAGGTATCATATGATGTGTTAGTGGAACATTATTTTGCATCAATATGATCATTTGTTGTAGAGTATGGTCATGTCATATCATTCTGATGTGTCTGATATATATGTTCATCTGTATCAAGTTTAGTCTACTAATTAAACATGTTTCAATGCTCAGTTTGTACATTCTGTTTCATGACATATAGATAAGTTTTATCACAAATATTAACATGTTCAGACTAATCTTGAGGTCATATGCTATGTCTGCAAGAAGTTCATTTTATGCGGGTTCATCTGAAGTTTATGTGGGTTAGTATCTGGAGGTATGCTATACATGATGGTTCTGTTTGTCATTCAATCTCTGCTGTGGCTTCTCTATTGTCTGTTATATCAAATAAATGATTACATTGGCATAAAACATGGTTTGATTCCAAAAACAGAGGTCATTTCAAAGAAAATGTCAAAGCTACTTTGAGATGTCTCTTGAGGAAGAAAAGATAAGGGCAAAAACCCTTTAGCCATTGTTGGTAATATAAGGGCCAAAACCCTTCTGTCAATGAAAAAAAAGAAGAGAAAAAGATCAGTCAAAGACTAGATCAAAACGAGGGAAAAAATTGATTCAGCAGAAGAGAAATTCAGACAGTTGAGTAAGCATAGCAGAGATGTGTTTCAGTCGCATGATTCTGTGTATAAGCATAGTTCAGATCTAAGACTCATTATACATCAAGGTGGATTCTCATAAGATTGATTCTTATCAGGTGTAAGATATGTTCTGAGAGAGAATACTGCGTGTTATATATGTGCTGAGATTTATCTAGGTGAATATGATACAGATTGTACTAGACTTGTGCAGTGAATAATGTGAAATTCAGTAGGTTATTCAGGATGGGATCATATGCATACATCAAGAGTGATCAGATGATGTGTATGATCATTAATCTCGTATGAGTGATCTTTGATTGCTAATGATGTTGCTCACAACTGTGCATATTGATGTTCATGAAGATAGTCTCAGCTCAGCTCATTTGCAGTATTCAGCTCATAGCTCATTCAGTTTGCAGAATTTAGATTAAAAATGAAGATGTTTAGTGTTCAGCTAGATGAAAATAGAGATGGAATTGGATCTTGATTGGGGAATATTAGGTTATATGTATAATTACATGTAACATTGTTGTCAAATGTGAAAATAAGTCAAGGATCAATCTGTAAATATTAGTTTCTAGTGTCCTATAAATACTGTTTCTTGTAACAGATTTACCTACCTTTTGATAAAATGAAATCTGAAGTTCTCGTTTAGTTTCTTCTCAAGTAAGTCTTCTTCTTCAATCTTCTTCTGTTCATAGAATCTTAAGATGACACACAAGACTTAGTACCATATCAAGCAACCGATAATATGTGTTACACACCACTCCATCTTTCCCTGAAAGTTTTCTGGTGAGGATCAAAGAGAAGCATGGTGATGGCATTCTAGATATGAACACGTGAATTTTTATGCCCTAAAGAATCTGTCTCACAATAAAATGGTGCATGATTTGTCAATGATTGAGCATGGGCATCACATCTGTGATGGTTGCTTGAATGTAAAGCAAGACGAAAATCCCTTTTTGTTTGAGGTGAAATATCGAGCTAAGACTCCTCTTGAGTTGTGGTACAGTGACTTATACGGTCCTATCACTTCTTCCACTCATGGAGGGAAGCGTTAATTTTTGGTGTTGGTTGATGAATCCACAAGGTTTATGTGGCAGGTCCTAACCCAAAACAAATAATAAGCTTTTGAGGAGATTAAGAAGGCCAAAGTTGTAGCTAAAATGAAGAACTATAAGTTGAAAGCTCTGCGCACTGACTAAGTTACCCTCTAATGAGTTCAGGAATTACTAGAAATATGCATTACTTGACTATTCCCTCAATAGAATGGAGTAGTCGAGCGGAGGAACTAGGCGGCGGTTGACATGGCAAGAATCTTGTTGAAAATTATGGGAGTCGCATGAGAATTTTTAGGAGAACCGGTATCAACCATCGTCCATCTCCTGAATAGAACACCAACCAAAAGCAACATCGACAAAACTCCCTATGAAGCATATTATGACCGCAAGCCAAACGTCGACCACTTTCATATGACCTTAATACAGAAGGCTATAGAATGTTCGATGCGACAAAACGACGAGTTGTGGTGACATGTGAAATAGTGTTCGAGGAGGAAAAGAAGAGGGAGTCAAATAGAAATCCAGCAGCAGAGGCACGAACGGTTGGAGGCACGTTTACGGTGCACTGCTTTCCTATTCCTGGTACTCTGATATGACAAAGCATGGAGACAAGGTCGTGGAATGCGATTCTAACACAAATTCTCACATCTAGCTCATTACTTAAATCATGTGCAAGACCAGTAGACCACTCCTGTGATAAGGACGAAACCCAGAACCTCTGATTTAGATTCATCACACACTCTAGCTACAACTTTTAATGGATCAACCTCTAAAGGAAGTTCATCAGAATGACACGGGGTGAGTGTGACATCAAATATTTGTACAATGCAACATTCCCAATAGAACTAAAGTATTTAGGATTATGTTTGCTAGGAGTTGAGGAGACCACAAATTTGGAATAAGCCAAATCAGAGGTAGTATGGATACATGTGATAGAAGGTGAACTATCCTCTATCCAGAAGAATGGAACCAAAAACTAATAACAAACTAATAGCCAAATCAGAAGCTTATTTCACTGCCTGATTACCACAAACTAATATGTTTGAAAAGGGTCTATAAGTTAAAGAAAGACGCTTGAGGTAGGATCGTAAAACACAAGGCATGATTGGTGGCATAAAGGTACATTAAACGACATTGCTTTTGATGAAGTATTTGCCCTTGTTGCTTGTTTATAGACCGTACACCTGCTTATAGATATCACAATACATGAAGGATGTGAGGTTCATCATATATAATCCAAATCAACTTTCCTCAACGCAACTTGGAAGAAGAGGTCTACGTCACTCAACCACTAGGATTTGATAAAAAGGGAGAAGAACACAAGGTGCTACGTACGAGGCTTTTTATGGCATGCGTAAGCTCGTAGAGCCTGGAATTCAAAGATGGACAAATCCTTTCAGGCACTCGATTTTGAGAGATGTCCATTAGAGCATGTCGTTTATAAGAGAAGCGAAGAAAAAGAGAAGTTCATAGTTGGAGTTTATGTCAATGATTTAATCATTAC
This sequence comes from Chamaenerion angustifolium, assembly GCA_946814005.1. Lineage (NCBI taxonomy): Eukaryota > Viridiplantae > Streptophyta > Magnoliopsida > Myrtales > Onagraceae > Chamaenerion > Chamaenerion angustifolium. Next base: position 29,311,469 of record OX328266.1, on the reverse strand, counting down.
TGGAGAAAGCATCAAGGACATAAACAAATTCAAATTCCAGATGAATAAATTGTTGTGTATGAGTGACCTTGGGTTATTTAGCTACTATTTGGAAATTGAAGTTGGCCAAAGTTTAAAAAGGATCACGCTCACTCAGTTTACAAATACAATAAAGGTGTTTGACAAATACATGTGTGAGTCATGACCGAATATCAGTTGGCTCTAATACCAATGTCATGGACAGAAATATTGAAAGAAGGATGAGAAGACCAAAGAGGAGAGGAGAAACTCTAAAATCAATCTCCTATCATTCCTTGTAGCTGATCATGAATTTGTTTCCTAAATATACCCCCTTCTATAATTAAATACTAAAATGTTCTCGATTTTTGAAAAATAAATATGAAAGTATACCTAAATATGAATTGTGGTAGTAAAGCCACCAGCGACTGGTAGTCGTGGGTGGAAAGGCTGTTACAACTTTCGTTTAACCCGCGATTCCTAGTCGCAGGTGGAAAGTTAGATGTAGTACACCCGCGACTAGGAGTCGCGGGTGGAACGGTAAAATTTCACCCGCGACTCTCAGTCGCGGGTTGTTGTGTTATAAATTCACCCGCGATTGGGAGTCGTGGGTTGTTGTGATATAAATGCACTCGCGACTCCCAATCGCGGGTTTGTTGTTCTATAAATTCCTTCCTCCTTGTTCGTCCAGTTGTTCTTTAACGAGTGTTCGTCCGTTGTTCGCCAAAGGAGTGTTCGTCCGTTGTTCACCAACTGGGAGTATGTGAAGACATTTGTCCTAAAGGTACTCCATATTCGTTTGTGCTTAAATAAGAATTGTATATTGTATATTTTTTTTGCAGAGAAAAATATCAATTAATATCTAATATTTTCTTATTAACTATGTGTTTAAATTATTCAAAAAGTGGTAACTCTCATCCTTCGTTATGACAGTAGAATTACAGTAGACGATGAAATTGTTAATTATATTGACGGTAAGCCCGCAATTAGTTCTACCGAAACCACAACTAGTCTTACCCACCTAAAAGAGCTTGTTTCTGTAGTCTACGATTTTGGACCTAATATAATTGAAATTGACCTCATTTGGAAATCGGGTAATAACATGTATCCCATCATTGATGAAAAATTATTGTATGATGTGATTCAAATATGTGGTGAATAGATGGAATTATACGTAGTTACAAAAGTAGGAGTTGGTGGTGAAGTTGATGATGAAAATGACATGTTTGAAAAGAGGAAGGAAAAGATTCTTCTTTGGGAGATAACACATAAATTGAATCTCTTACAAATTTGGTTGATTGTGCGCTACCATTGTCCAATGATGACACAGTTGGTGATGCACAGTCTAGTCAACCAATGACGTTCAAACAGTTCCATCCAGAATTTACATCTGGAGATTGGCAAGATGAGTTTCAATGTACCAATTGGATGGTCACGCACGGTGGATAATCTTCAGATACAAGTGATTTTCAAGTAGGAACTGAATATGAGAGTAAAGTTGCACTCCAACAACACGATAAATTGTGGCACATTAATAATGCTCGTGATGCACTACTGCGAGATCTAGTCCCGCCGTAGTAGCATTCAAGTGTGCAACTAAAAGCAACGGTATTTGCTCAAGGCCGTTAAGAGGAATGCAGGAGTGTTTAATATGGTTTTAAAGGGTGCTCAATCCTTACCAATTACGGCATTGGTAGAGCTTACTTTTACGCAGCTAAATACATATTTTGTGGATCGACACAGAATATATGAAAGGGAAATTTCAATGGGTCACGTATTTCTACCTAAAGTTAGAGAAGTTTTGTCTTCCACATAGGATAAATCAACCACTTTACAATTAGAAACATATTCTTACGGAGAATTCTACAGAGTACGTACGCGTGTGAACAAGACGTATGTTGTAAACTTAGCATAGATGAGTTGTGACTGCGGGGAGTGGACGTTATTTCGTATTCCATGTGCACATGGAATGGCGACAATCTGTTTCACAAACTCTGACCTGAACCCATATGGTGATCCTTACTTTCGTTTGGAGTATTATAAGTGCACATACCAACCTAAATTCCAACCCTTGCCAGATCCATATTGGTGGCTTGCTTGGAACAGTCCAATGGTATATTGTGATCCACAAATGTTGATTTCTAAACGTGGTCAGCGAAAGGTTAGAATTCACAATGAGATGGACACTAGTGGTACTGGTAAGCCGAATAAATGTCGAAAGTGTGAACAAAATCGGCCATAATAAAAGGTCATGTAATCATTCAGGTCGGAATTTCTAATCATGTTAATTGTAGCTTTGTAACTAGTTTCCAATTTTGACTAACTATATTTTATTTTTGTATGTCAGTTTAATGGCACAATTGCAGATGACAATGGTGCATGTTCCCTTTTTTGTAAAGTACACGTGTTTGTCAAATAGACGTGTTTGTAAAATAGTAGTGTCTGAAAAATAGTAGTGTTTGTAAAATAGTAGTGTCTGTAAAGTAGTAGGGTCTGTAAAGTAGTAGTGTCTGTAAAGTAGTAGTGTCTGTAAAGTAGTAGTGTCTGCTAAATAGTAGTGTCTGTAAAATAGTAGTATCTGTAAAATAGTAGTGTTTGCAAAATATTTGTGTCTGTAAAATAGACGTGTTTGCAAAATATTTGTGTCTGTAAAATGGACATGTCTGTTTAATAGACGTGTTTGATTAACTAAAAATGTCAAATTCATAATTAACTTAAATTAAGTTAGAAGGCCATACATATATTCCTACTTTTAATACATAATCAATTAGGGCATCCAAGCCCTGCGTTCACCACCCCTACTGGTATCTCTGTTCGCACTCCCATGCCGACCTCAAACATTCCTACTCTTATCCACTCTTTTAGGCTATCTTTCATCCCTCGAAGGTTGGATCCCTTGTTCATGCGGATATGGAGCGTTCAATGTAGTGTCAAGGACTTCTTCCTCACTAGATGTGTTTGGCTCATCTAAAATTTTGTAAAATTGTTCAGTCTCCCTGGACAGTTCGTGTGCGTACCGTATTACTTTAAGATACTCATTAACATGTTTCTTTGGACTCCCCGTAGTCTTCTTCAAAAGTTTCTTTGTTAATTTGGCAAGATGTCTAAGACTCCGCATCTTACAAAAGAAATTAGTAAAAACAAATTATTAGTAATAATATAAAACGTTGAAGAAAATGAAACTATTGAAAGACTGGACTGAGGGATTCACATACCAGTAACATTAATTGGTTTCCATGAGGCTCAAACCGGATCGGGGGAATCACATCTTGAACTGGTTGTTGCTCACGTGCTGCATAGTTAACGCAATCAATTCATCTCTGTAAAACTGTCGAACGTGCGGAGTAGGATTTTTTCCCCGACTTTTGTGGTACCCATCTAATATTGCACAAAACAAATTCAATCACATACACTCGAAAATATTAAATTGCAATATACGATTAATATAAACGCAAAAACTTATCGCATCCCCAAGGGAGCAATCATACTGATTAATTTTTTATTCTTGATCTTCAGTCTCCCAAAGGACGACCGTGAAGAACTACCTTAGCCACGTTGCATGGTCTTTACAAAATAATGCAATATAAAAATTTTAATTTTTCAAAAAACAAATTCAAATAATACAGCAATTATACATAATTATGCAATCTACCACACAATTTTATCTACTTAAGCAATTAAACAAAACACAATAAATAATTTCAACACAATTATGCAATCTACATAAAAAATTCTTTAAAAAAATTTGGTTACCTTTTCCGGCGAGGGAGGCGGCTCGGCTGGACCGAAGGCTGACGGCGGCGAGGTTGGGGAGCTTCTGCGGTAGGGTTATGTGCGGGGGCGAAGAAAACACAGCAGACAAGGGGGCCTGCTATGTTTTTAAGCCACCCCATCCGCGACTCCCAGTCGCGGGTGGGATTAGTATCTCAACCACCCGCGGCTGGGAGTCGCGGGTGGCTTTACACCAGCGACTGCCAGTCGCGGGTAGGTATCCTTTCGTATTTTTTTTTTTTTAAATGATGACATTTTGGTATTTAATTATAGAATGGGGTATATTTAGGAAAAACAATTTGAAGATCATCTCCTTATATAGTACAAGAAGGAGATGTCCCTTCATTTAATTCCAGCCAACCTAGCATTCTTAATCCCCTTATTTACAATATACCTCCCTAACTTAACCTCATGATCAATTAAGTCTTCTACGTAACAGAATAAGATCAAGTGCCGCCTCTGTCACTTCTCTTCGCCCATCTACATACGAGTGACACCACCACACCCATCCAAACCTATTTATTAGAAAACCAGTCGGATACCCCACCCACAACACTTACACCCTCACGCCAAAACCATACATACGGCCTAAGCCCATACCTTGACAAGATGACCCTAAACCGAACCGGAGAGGAGATGGAGGAGCAACCGAGGACAATGAGAATGAAAAAACAGGAGGAGAACTCAACGGGGGAGGAGGGGAAAAGGCACTGAGGACTAGAACTAGCCCGAGGAGAAGAGGAAGCAGGATAAACCCCATGAGAAAGAAGAAAATCGAAAGGAAAATACTGGTAACAAGTACACATGTGGAATCAAATGAGAAGGAAAAAGGTTCTGGTGGCTGTTCTAAAACAGCCACACGGGCTCAATGAGTATCATATCCTCGAATTGTCAAGGTTTGGGGTTTGCCCTAACAATTCAACACCTCCAATACCTCAACAAAAGGTATTGACCAAACATCATATTTTTAATGGAAACAAATAATGGTGATACCTACTGCGAGAGGATAAGAGCACGAATGGGAATGGTCAACAAATCTTATGTGAGCCCGAGTGGAGCATCCGGCGGGCTAGAACTATGGTGATCGACCAAGACTAGGGTTCACATCAACTATGTCGACCCAAACGGTATAGACTGCGAGGTAATTATAAAAACACATGACGAACCAATGTATGTGACTTGGGTGTACGCTAGCATGGAGGCACAAGAACGGTCTCAAAACAGGAATCTCCTAAGAACAATAGGAAGCGGCTGAAGGGGTAAATGGATGATCCTTGGAGATTTCAATACCTGATTCCCACATGAGAAGAAGGGCGGTAGGAGAAAATCGCAAAGGCAAATGGATGAATTTAAATAATTAATTGAGGACTTTCATATGGAGGACTTGGGGGTCAACGGGAACCCACACACGTGGTGCAACAACCGGAGTAGGAGTGATAGAATAAGCGAGCGGCTAGACCGGATGTTAGTAAACGAGGAGTGAGAAGCGCGACATCCAGAAGGGAGGTGCATAAGTGAAATCTCCATCAGGTCGGACCACGCACCAATGATGGTCCAACTAAATCAGCCGAAGAAAAGGGCTTGACGTCGGTTCAAATTTGAAGTTATGTGGCTCGAAGACCCATCATGAAAGTAGGTCATAAAATAAGTGTGGGAAATACCCACACGATGAAGAACAATACAAGGAGTATACGTAAAACTCCACAAATGTCGAAGGAAACTCATGACATGAAGTAGGGAACAATTCAGCAATTACATAAGGGAGATTGCGAGAATGAAGGAAACACTAAGGAGGCACATGCAAGGGGGGATGGACCACGAAGCGGTCCGGGAGGAAAAGAGGTTGAAAGAAAAACTCCAAGGGTTATGTACGAGGGAGGAAATGTATTGGAAACAGAGGTCGCGGGTCAAATGGCTTAGGGAGGGGGACCGTAATACCGTATTTTTCCACCAAACAACGATATCAAGAAAGAGAAGAAACCAAATATGTCGTTTGAGGGGAATGAATAGAGAATGGATAATAAAGGAAGAGAGGATAGTTGAAGAACTAAGAAGGTATTGCGGGGATATGCTTACATCGAAAGAAACCGAACCGTGGGAAGAGTTCCTAAGATGGGTGTCGAACCGCATCACACCCGAGATGAATGAAAATTTAACTCGGGAGGTAACAAATATTGAACTAAGATCGGCCACATACCAACTTGGAGGGTCACGCGCGCCGGGTCCGGACAGGTTCCCGAGTTTGTTTTATCAAAGGAACCGGAATGTCGTGAGAGCAAATATCATCATCGCGGTCAAGGCTTTCTTCAGAACAGGTACTCTCCTAAACCCTTTAAATCATACTGACATTGTACTGATACCTAAAGTTCTCACTCCTACCAAACCGACTGATTTTAGGCCAATAAGCTGCTGTAACTTCTAGTACAAAATTATCTCAAAAGTGTTGGTGAATCACCTAAAGGTGTATCTATCATAGCTTATCACTCATTTTCAGAGTGCTTTTCTATCAGGTAGAAACATACAGGATAACATCATGGTGGCACATGAAGTCTTCCACCACCTACACACGAGCCGAAACGAAAACAAGGTGGAATGTGCTTTGAAGATTGACATGCAAAAGGCGTATGACCGGGTGGAGTGGGATTTTCTCCTATCCGTGTTAAGGAAAAGAGGGTTCGCTGAAAAATGGCTAGGATGGATCAGAGAATGCACATCGACAACTACCTACCAAGTGGTGGTAAATGGGGACCGAACAACCACAATCAAACCAACCCACGGCATCCGACAAGATGACCCCCTATCACCTTACGTATTCATCCTACTTGCGGATGTACTATCGAGACGTTTGGTTGGGGGAAGCCTTGGAGAAGAACATATAGGGGATCCCCTTAAAGAGACACTGCCCGGAACTCCACCACCTTTTTTTCGCGGATGACTCACTATTCTTCATTAAAGGGTCAACCGACAATGCCAGAAACCTCAGGAGTATTCTGGAACCCTACTGCCAGGTATCGGGACAAAGAATCAATATGGACAAGTCGACCCTCTATTTCACCAAACGTGCGAGGTCAAATGAAAAAAAAAGGAAGTGGAGGATGCATTTAACATACAAAGCACCAGTGACCCGGGCAAATACCTGGGATTGCCATAGATATGGGGATGATCGAAGAAGGAGGTCCTGGGGTCCTTAGAAACCAAAATCAAGGAAAAGTTGGTCGGGTGGAGACCGAAAACCCTGAATCAAGCAGGGAAGGAAGTGCTAATAGAGGTGATCATCACAGCAATCCCCACGTATGTCATGAGTTTATTCCACCTCCCGAAAACGTAGTGCTCGGAAATCGACTCACTCATAGCAGATTTCTGGTGGGGACAAACAACGGAAGGGAAGAGAACACACTGGAGGAGATGGGAAGTCCTCATAAAATCAAAGAGGGTCGGGGGACTAGGGTTCCGAGAATTGCAAAGCTTTAACACGACACTCCTCACCAAGATGGCAGGGCGAATCATGGACGAACCAGACACATTATGCGCACGGGTACTAAAGGGATTGTATTTTCCACAAAACTCTTTCCTAGAGGCGAGAAGAGGAGGTCGAGCATCGTGGGGGTTGGAGTAGCCTAATACATGGATGGGACGTCATGAAGCAAGAGGGAATGTGGATGATTGGATCGGGGGAGGAAATCCGCGTATTTGAGGATCCGTGGATATACACAAAGGAGAGCATGTGGGTAAGTGCCGAGATACGAGTAGAACACCGAGGGGAACTAAGGGTAAGCGATTTGATACAACCCGAAAGAAGATGGAGTGGGGATATTGTGTGAAACATCGTAAACCAATAAGATGTCGAACACATTCTCAACATACCAATCCCGCACGAAAGAGGGAGAGATCGATACATATGGCCACACACAAGGGACGGGGCACCACAGGTTCGATCGGTGTACCACAAATTAAGGGAGAAAAGCGATCAACGAGGGAGGGAGGCACAACCTAGGCATGACACTATATGGACGGACATATGGGCAACCAAAACGATGCCAAAGGTAAAAAAAACTTCATATGGAGACTCGCAACAAACGCCATAGCTGTCAAGGAAAACATGGCACGCCGAGGAATGCTCGTAACCCCAAGTTGCCCAATATGTGAAGAAGTGGTGACACGGGAACACATGATACTCGAGTGTCAATGGACCGAACCCGTATGGTTTGAAATATTAGGCATAAGAGTCGACCGACCGAACAACATCGACATGGTGGAATGGCTAGAGGCGAGGAGGAAGGAACCGGGTGGACAAGGAGCGATACGGGAGACACGGTGGATACTAACACTCCTCACATGTTGGCAAATATGGAAGACAAGATGCAAGACCGCCTTTGAAGCAATACAACCCAATCCAAGGATAATAATTATGGAGATCAAACAAGCCTATTAGGAAGAAAAGGGAAGCGGTCGAACCGAACAACCTACACGAGTAGACCGACCACACCAAAAATGGCAATCACCAACAGGGAGCACGATTAAGATCAACTGTGATGCATCATGGTGTAAGCAAACAAGAAGAGACGGCGTAGGGTGGTGGCGAGAAACAAGGAAGGAAAGGTTGTGGGTGGAGCGAACCGTAGGTACCGGAGCGGCGACATAGAAACCATGGAAGCCATAACAATACATGAAGGAGTAAGACTAGCAATCCAAGCGGGATGACAAAACATTGTCATAGAAACAGACTCACAAATGGTTCAACAACAATTAGATGAGGGTCTGACGCATTGGAGGGTGTCAACCATAATACCAAACATTCGAGCACTAGCAATGCAGGTCGAGCAAGTGCATTGGCGAGCTATTTCAAGGACGACAAACGAGTGTGCAAATTGGGTAGCAAAGTAAGCGAGATTGAGAGTGAGTCTCAATGATTGAGTCGAAAGACCCCACTACCATTTTTATATTTAGTAGAGCATGATTGTAATTCCGAACATCCGTGACCACAAATGACGACATTTTATTTATTCAAGTAATACGTTAACTTGAGAAAAAAATAAGTACTCTATGTAACATAGACCTGTCAAAATATGACCCGACCCGAAAATGACCCGGAATTGACCCGGCTTCGGGTAGGGTTCGGGTCACAAAATAGGCACGGCGGGTCATTTTCGGGTTGACCCGTCTGACCCACCACTTATGACGGGTCGGGTCCGGGTTGACTTGTATGACCCGAACCCGACCCGTAATTCTTTTTAAAAAAACTTTCTAACTATTTGTTTGTTCGTCAGTTTCCATTTGAGAAGAATTTTCTTGCTCCTCTGAGCATCTCCAGGATCACATAAGCAGGTGAGTGAATTTCCATCCAGATCTTTCGCTCGATTCCTCTGAAAGCAAGCTTCATTCTGTGCTTCTTCTCTGTTTCACGATTCTGTATCATATAGTACATCCTCTGAGCAGTAAACCTAAAGGTTCAATCAGATCTGGTAGCTCAAATTCGTCAGTTCTCTTCTGTTTAGTCTTCATCTACCTTGTAGATCTTAAGTGTTTGATCTTGTGCATTCATCACATTGGACAGACTCAAGGAACCCATCTTCCAGGTTGTATGTCTGGCCTAACTGAAATTTTGAGTTTCTACTGAATGCGTATAATGAAATTTTGAGTTTCTACCGAAGGTTTCATTCCTTATTTTCAACTGAATATATATATATGATCATGATCCTTGGAAATATCAAGAATCGTTAGTACAAGTAAAGTAATGTGGATATATTTCAGTCTCAAATTGAGCTCTTCTAGTTCACTTCTTCTTCAACTAGGTCCCGACACAGATTTTGGTTCCCAAGCTGCAATATTTAAGGATTCATGCGTGTTATAGAATCAGTTAGCATTTTATTTCCATGAATTTGCTGAAGAAGATTGCCCAGATCTCATACAGTCTCGGGGTCGACAGCAGTTGGAATTTTGGATGTGTTATTGACGGGTCAGGCGAGTCGACCCGCTAACCCGTCAGGTCGGGTTCGGGTCACAAAACCTGACCCACACAGCCCAACGGGGCAGGTCCAGGTTGACCCCGCACGGTACGTCGGGTTGGGTCGAACCCGACGGGTTGACCCGAATTGACACCTCTAACGTAACAGAATAAGATCTGGTGCCGCCTCTGTCACTTCTCTTCTCCCTCCCCCCTCGCTATTGTATTCTACTATTCTGTTCAACTGTGCTTCTGAAATTGAATTCCGAGAGAGAGAGAGAGAGCATGGAAGGAGGACGAAGATTGAGAAGGTTAGGAATTGCAAGGGGAAAATATCACCATCACGTCCCGAATTCGTTACCTGTATATTCTGCTTCATCCCTCTCAAATTTTTCCAACACCATTTCATGCTGGTACCGTATACTGCTTGTTCTTGATGTTGTTTGATATTATCGTGCTTCACCTATAATTAACAACTTTGAAATCCATGGTTTAAGGTACTGCGATTACAAGATCTTTCTTCTCAATAACTCCATCTTTCGTTTCGGTAGGAGAAACGCTAGGTACTTCTACTTCTTCCTCCCCTTCGTACATAGTAAGTAGCCTTGGCATGTTTGATCATATATCTTAGTACATGCAGTCTTAGATACCTGACATTATGCATCTAATAACTTATGAAATTGCAGATATCTGAAAGTTTGGTTTTCCATCGGCGTTGGATTCTGCCTTGCCTTAATGCTTGGCCTTGCTCTGGTTTCTTCCTAAGCTCGATGTTTCTACTTGTAGTTAAGTACCTTTTTTTTTTCTGGTAATAATATTTTCTCCTAATTCTTCATTGTACTTTCATTTATGGACAGGTTCTCCTCTTGGAATTTGGACGCATTCTTAAAGTTCATAACATCTATCCTGAGCTCAGCAAGCTGCTTTTTGGGCCCTCCCTTACAGTTGGTTACCTTGACCCTTAATTTGCTTCTTATTTGGAACCATTGGTCTTGCACAATATGAATTTGAATATTTGTCCATGCAGGTGTCTGGCTTGAGCATTTCATTTGCTGATGCTGCACATCTAGTTTTCTCTACCTTGTTATCTGTTTCTGTCCATGAATTTGGGCATGCTATTGCCGCTGCTAGGTTAGTATCTGATAAAGCTGCGTCTCATATTAACATTGTTAATAGCTAGACTTAGAGATTAACTATGATGGATTGTCAAGCATAACAAATTTTCAAGATGAGAATCATAGACCAGATTTCTTAGGATGCAATTTTTGTAGGCTCTTTATTTGCATTTAGTAATAAGCTCCACTATGTGTATGTTTATTTTCAGCAATGACTATAGCTGTCATAAATTACTCCATGCACTCTATAAAAGACGTTTCTGACTAATTCAAAGGTATATCCGATTATCCGTAACATTAGTTTCGTGTAAGAGAACTTTTCAAGAGTTATTTTAGTTGACACTCAAATGAACAGCTGAAAGATCTCTTGTTAAATGTAATTTACGTCATAGTAAGTCTATTATTGGGAAAAGTTGAGAAGGAATACTTGCAGAAGATTGATAATCTTGGGCACTTTCCACAAGTGAGGACGTGCAGGTGGAATATATTGCTGTTTTCATTGCAGTTATGTTTCCTGGTGCTTTGGTGGCTTTCAATTCTGACGTGCTGCATGCATTGCCACGTTTATCCGCGCTTCGCATATACTCTGCTGGTGTTTGGCACAATGCAGTGGTAATGGTCTAATTTGAATATGAGATATTGAAGAGATTAAACTTAGCCAAGCAATTAAAAACCATCTACATTAGAACTGAAGCGCAGTGTATCTAGAGTTATTGCTTTCATAAACTGATGAATTTTTTTTCCTTTCGATTTTCTTCTGTAGACTTGTGCAATATGTGGAATGGCATTGTTAGCACTACCTGTTATTCTTCAGCCTTTATACATTCATGGTCAAGGTCTTATGGTACTAGTCTTTTTTAAAAGCAGACATCTATTTCATGTTCATTTAGATTCCTTTTTCCTCTCATTGAATTTAATTATATATGTCAAAATGTAAATGACAAACATTTACAATCCAAGTGGTCCATTGATTGCTGATCTTTTGTCTTGTCTGATAGGTTCTAGAAATACCTCTCTCTTCACCGCTGCATAGCTATTTATCTCCTGGAGATGTAATTGTATCGTTTGATGGAATACTGATTCAAGATCAACAAGATTGGATCAAAGCAACTTCCATTTTTTATAAGATCTCAAATCAAGAGACAAATTATTCTCTACATTCAGGAAATATTCGGGATATTAATAGCAACAAGGGATATTGTGTCCCAAGGGTATTAGCAGAACAAAGTGAGTTTGTAGACGATCCATCTGCTTGCCCTGATGATCTTACTGGCTTTATGAGCACTGTTTGCTCTCCTTTGGGCATCGTAGATTACCGTCATGGTGAAGAGGGTGATCCTGAGAGAGAGGAGCATTCTTATTGCTTGAATGCTACGGAAATAGTGAAGTTTGAAAAATGTGGCGATGGATGGCTACATGCTGTCACCAATGGAAGTAGCTGTACATGCACACAGGTTTCTTATATCTTTACTGATATTTACTTTTGGATTCACTTGCTTTTGAGGCAATATGTTAATTTTATATAGTATTTATGTTACTTTAAATTTTGAATGAATGTAGGATGATTCCTGTTTGATTCCGCTCCAAGTGTGGGGCTCAACATGGGTTGAGGTGTCATATATAACCCCTGATTCTCCTGAATGCTTGGAAATTGGTAAAGCATTTCACGGTTCTCGGGCTCCTGAACTTGTCAAAGAAGGAAACTGCGGCGGGACTTTTGTTTATGTTGGGGATTTCAGCGCATTTTCAGATACTCTCCAGTTGACCCCGTATCGACCACGAAGGGCTTTTCCTTTGGGGGCATATCTTCCCAATTTTCTAGAAAAGATTCTGAACTGCACATATCATGTCTCTCTCGCATTAGCTCTTCTCAATTGCTTGCCAGTAAGATTGTGAAGTTTCTGCAACAACTATTTCTTTGGCTCTTTCAACATCTATGTGTCACAATAGAATGCTCAAGCCAATTTTGTGGACATAAATACCATCATCTATTCAATTAGAAAACAAGTATACAATCAAATAAAAGTAGAATGGATTGGTTATCCCTTGTTGCAAATCTTGAGCTTCATGCACGTTTATGGAGGAGAGCTCGAAATGGATATCGGACTTTTTGGAAAACATAATTTATTTAAATGGTTCTTGTTGATGATAGGGCAGCGACATCAGTTAAATAATAACTTGGCCTAATTTTCTCTTATGAATGATCCACTGTCTCTTCAATAAATACTTCTTTGTCTCTTTCTCATGTGAATGCTTTTGCAGCTAAGTGTCGCAATGGGCTCATAGAACGTTTCTTTTCACCGTACTGATGTTCATATTTTGATAAATCATGAACCGTGGCATATCTGACCATTAACAGACTGTAAATAGATGAATACATTTTCAGCATCTTTTCTATACTGATTAACAGTGTGTGTTTATCAGGTTTTGTATTTAGACGGTGAATCCATGTTAGAAGTGAATCTTGAGTACTGTTGGTATTTGTGTCGAAGGAGAAGGAAACAGATCCTGAACGTCATTCTATTTGCTGGCACATCCATTAGTGTAGTCTCATTCATACGAGTTATAACAGAAGGTAAATGTGCCTCTCTTTTGCTATCTAAATCTTGCAACATAGCCTGTGCAGTCTATATCTACAGATCTCTTTGAAAAGGATAAAGAAAAAGGTTTATTATGAAGTTGTGTTGTGAATTAGCAAAGTTTTACTTTTATTAGTGCGTGCATACATCTTATTATAGAAGATAACACAAGTGCCGTGGTTTGGTTACTTAATTTAGGGTAATGAAGGAAGGAAGTATTATGTTATGATTATTATGCTTGGCTTTGAGTTCAAAACACAACCAAGTGATGGAAACAGAGATTGCTGTTGCTGCTGTACACAGATCAAGCTATTTCATTTGCTTCCACTCCCATTGGAGATCTGCAAAGAAGCTATGGTTTCCCTTTTATCTACACTGTACTGGCTACTTACTGAGAGGAGGAGGAATGATGAACACTGCACACAAAAGCTTGTGCATGATGTTGTGAATTGAAATGAAATGTATCTGGGAGATCAAATTTCCGGAAACTGCAGTTCCCGATTGATTCTTCATTATCAAGCAACCAACGAACTAGTAGTGCATATATATCTGAGATTCTATAATTGTAAAAACTGAATCCCCACTCATCCACTAATCTATAACTTCCCCTTAAACTTTTGATTTTACAAAAAAACACAATATCATGGGCTGAATACAATATCACAACCAACAAACTGACAACATACTCAACTGATAATCTTGCAAGGTTGTTGTCTTGCACAAGCTAGCTAAGAGCATAACAAAATGCAGAACAATTCAAAGGCTCAGTGAAAATATTAGTCAATTGTACTTTCATTTCAGCAAAAATCATTTCAAATTTCACCTTTCTTGCGTAAGTCTCAACAAATAATATTTCATACCAATGTGTTTACTTCTTCCATGCATGTGATTTGTCGAGCCATTATTGCATAGCGCTATTGCTGCTGCAGATTGCTTGAATTTTAATTCCTCCATCAATAATGCATGACATTCGCAACTTGTGGCTGCCCTAAATTCAACCTCAGTGCTTGAAAGACTCAATCGTTTGCTTTTTGAATGACCATGATACAATAACACTACTCGGCTTAAATAAGAATTTAGAAGTCACTTTTTCATCTCTATCTGTTGCATCATCACTAAAAATATGTGCAATGAAAATAAATTTTAATTTTCTTATGTACAATTAATCATAGTCCTTAGTTCATTCCAAATATCTCAACACTTTCTTAGCAACAACTAGCAAGTCATTTGTTGGATATTCCATGTATCTACTTACTAAGCTCACAGCATACTGAATGTAGGACTGAGTTCTACTTTAATACATTAGACTATCTATCATTTTGCTTATAAAATAATTTCTATATCTTTTCTCCTTTTTGAATTACTTAATCCCTAATTCAAGAAATGTATTGACATATTGCAATCTTTCAGTTTAAAACTCTTAAGAACATCTCAAACATACTTTTCTACAGAAAAAAAAAATTCTACTTTCATTATGTTTAACCTCAACACAGAAAAAGAAAAAAAAAAACATTTATTTCAAATTCAAACATTCCGTAAGTTTTGGATTCAATAAACATATTAGCATAATCTTTTGTATACATCAAATTATCTATACTAACACAAACAATTAAGAAAGCACTATTCTTCTCCATTTTAACAAAAGGGCATTTCCAAAAATCATTCTGCAGAAACTGAGTTTTTAACCTTATAATCTATACCGTATTCTTGTTAGTTACCAATCCAACCTTATATTTACCGATCTTACCATTTTGTTTTAGAAATCATTTCACACCTATCATATTACGACCTATAGGCAAATCTACCAAGTTCGAAGTTATATTTCTCTCTATCCATTTTATATTTACTATTATTGTTTTTCTCCAAATAGGGTCGTGTCTCACTGCAGTTATAATCAACAAGATTGCAATCAGCAAATTCACAAAAATACAAAATAAATTCAAGATCTTACTTGACCAAGCTCTTTTGGTATGTTCCTTGTGGCTAAAACACTCCTCGCCATGTTTAGGATAGTTTTGTTCAACGAAACCATTTTAGAGTTCATCTTTATACTCTCATTTCCCATGATCTGCACAAAAGACTATCAATGCCCTTCGACTCTTCAATTGAACACATAACATAATCATTCTTATTTCCTAGGGGTGAGTGACCTCCGTATTTTTTCTACTACTGAGATCTGTCATTTTCTCAACATGGAATCTCATTTTGTTACACAATTTCATTGTTTGCTACAATATGATGTCACCTTTTCTCATTCCTTCATCTGTAATAGTTGCCTGCACTTGTGCACTCTTGTAGAATTTGACAACTTCTTTGAATCTCCAATGTGTTTAGACGTATATTTGTAAATTATTGTTTCAAGGATGGATCGGTTAGTTGCTTAATAGAGAATATGTTTTTCCTTTCAAAATCATTAACTTTCGCTCAACATACTCTTTTATATTCTTTCCACCATATGCAATTTTGACTCAACTACATCTCAATATTCATTATCTCTTAGCAAGTTATTAGACTGCAGTAATTGTACTGCTAGCTCATCTTATCTGAAAATTGTTGCAGCAATGTAATATGAACTCTTTGCCATATTGCTGAACAAGTTCTTGTCAATTTCAAACTTGAGCTTTGATGTTAGAACTAAAATATTGATGTGTTATAATGCTAGGGTTAGGGCTGGCAATTTCTGACACGACACGACACGATCTGCTTTAAAGCGTATATGGGTTTGACCTTAATGGATCCCGTGTCTAAACAACTCTTATACGTTTAGACACGATTATTAATCGTGTCTAAACAACTCAGATCTGCGGATATCTGTATAAACACGATTAAACACGATTAACTATTCATGTCTAATCGTGTTGTGTATATATGTGACACGTTTAGACACATTTAAGTATAATAATAATAATAAAATATTAAAATACTCACTTACTTTTTAATATTGAACTATGAAGACCTTACTTTGTATATTTGAATTTGTGTATATATGCATTTGTGTATATATCTGCTTTAAAGCGTATATGAGTTTGACATTAACGGATCCTGTGTCTAAACAACTCTATACGTTTAGACACGATTAAACGGCTTATACGTTTAGACACGAGATATGTTTAGACACGTTTAAAATTTATCCGTTTAGACACGAGACATGTTTAGACACGACACGATTATGACACAACACGATTATGACACGACACGATTGCCAGCCCTAGCTAGGGTCAATTATGGTGCGGTGAAAACCCAAAAAACGTGATTATTACCGACATTTTTTTGTTATATAGTTAACTGTACCATTATAGTATGGTGCAATTATGTTGGTGAATTTTATACCTGTAATGGTTATGGTTATGATATTTTAGTCATACTCATGTTTATAACTATAATTATTATATAAATATAATAATTGTTTAATATAAATATATTAGTATATTATTAGTATATACTAACAATAGAAGTAAGCTTTTTACTTTTCAGATTTCACAAATCTAATATTTCAGAATGAACTCTAATTGAATGGTATTACTGTTGAATGTTGTTAATATTAATTTTGAATGATGTTAGAGTTAATATTTAATGGTGTTAGTTTTGAATATTTTAGTTGTTTGTGATATAAATTTATGTATTTAAGAAGATAGTGCATTCATGATTTTCCATTACTTTCACATGTGTTAATTACTATGGGTATATGGTTAAAACCATGGTTAATAACCACGATTATGATATTAAAAATTGTATTCGTAATGGTTATGATATGTAGTTTAAAAATAGGGTTAATAACCAAATTGCTACATTAACTTTAGAAACTTTATAAATCACTACGCGAACTTTATTTATTTTTAACGTGCTACCTAAACTTAGGCACATTGGACAAATTGTCATCTCGGTTAAGTTTTCCGTTAAATATGTACGGAAAATGATGTGTCAACATATGATTGGTCCGTAATTTTAAAAACTAGATTATATTTTAAAAGTGCAAAAAAAAAATCAGAAATTTTCTATTAAAAGATGAATAATTAATAGGAAAAATAAGAGTTTTTAATATAATATTTTTACTGAAAATATGAAACAAAATTAAAAAAAAAAAAAAAAACATGATTATTTTTCCTATTCATTAAGCAATGAAACAACTATGATATATAATATCTGAGTTTCTATAACTATAAATCAACTATCATTCACTCATCTATATATGATTATCCATCTCAAGCTTCACGCATTGTGTTCCTGTTTGTCGTTTTATTGCTCGAATGCCTAATATTCTCATTCATTAGAAATGGATATGTTTTGTGTAGTTACTATCTGTCATATGAAGAATCATATAAAATGGAGAACATAGGAGAAGAAGGAAGATGACGCAGAGAAGATGAAGTCTCAGAATTCTTATTTTTCTACCATAGTACAACTCCCCCTATTCATCAAATGACCACCCCTAGGCCCTAACTAATCTAATGCTAATAACAACCACAACTAAGAGAGAATAACAAAAAGATCCTCCAACTAATAGCACATGACAAATATCCCCCCCATAAAAGAACCTTCACCTCAAGAACAAAGTTAGAAAATTGAACACATACATCTTCCAAAAACTCACGCTGCCTCCGATGGAAGCTAACGTCAATGGGCCAGTACCTGTATCGCATCTCTACGACCCCTCCGTGCCAGCTTCCTCTGCAACACAACTTCTGGAAAAAGAGAAGTACAAGAATCATTTATCCAGTAAGGGAACGATTGTGATGATATTGCCTCGATACTTTTTCATCAAGGAAACATGAAATGTTGGGTGAAGGCGAGGAAAAATCCGAACGATAAATAGTTACTCCAATTCTTTCAAGAACTTGGATGATGGATCCTAGCCTTTGGGCCTCGGCAAGCGGGGTTCAGGCCCAAGGACGAAGCCCATCGGTCAAGGGCGCACCAGTGAGGGCGTGCCAAGAAGGTCAAGGCGCGCCATTTAGGAATATTTTCCTTTTTGACAAGTTCAGGACTCGAGGTCCGATAAGCAGGAATGGGTCACCATCACGCCAGGCGTGGAACCCCGGCACAAGGCACAATACTAATAGGCACGGGACACCAGGCAGCACACGACTCAAGGCTATTCCACTCAGCTAACCGTGCGCCACCTAGGACAACTATGGTCAGCATATAACTCAAAACAGGTTAAGGGTGAAGGCTATAAATTCCATCACCCCTCTTCACTTCAGAACTAATGCAACAAACAATTTTCTACCTTACATACATTTCTACAAACTCCGGCTAACTTAAGCATCGGAGGGGAAACGACGAGAACATCCCAGGATTTCCTTCTTACAGGTCGTGGGAGCGCTCAGAAACAAGAGTTCGGAGAACTCAGGAGATACCGAGATCCAACATTGGCGCCGTCTGTGGGAAGCTTAAGCACAAACAACCATGGCTCCACCCACCACAAGAGCAAAGAACAATCGAGAAGTTGTGGAAAATGACTCGCTCCACGTCCTGCAACAACACCTCGTCGACACTGTTGTTATACCTCCCAACAAGGTCATTCAGGAAGTGCAAACCTCCGAGGTAAACCGTCAAGGCGCGCAATCCAAGCAACCGACAGTCGTGGGAGCCGAGACAGCCAAGCTGGCGCACTCCCAGATTGCCTCTTCGGTGAGAGCGCCTCCGAGGATGGTGGTACAACCGGCAAATGCCCTGACACCCGAGCTCCTCGCGGCATTGGAAGACATGTTCGACAGGCGAGAGCATAGAGCCGCTCCTAAAGCCGCTCGCTAGGCAGTGACTAAGAGGATGGAGGAGGCCACTTCCCGGCCACGACCCTCAAGAACCCGCGCCTCCCGCCAGCGACGCTAGTTCGATGGCACCACTCCTATGGGCTATCACAAAGGAAGACCTAGAGGAAATGATAGCCCAAAAGGTGAAGGAACAAAAGGGACGGGTCATGCCTCGCACTCCGCGATATGGCTTCGTATCTATTCGTGCCCGAAATACTGAATATTACTATTCCGCACCATGTGCGACCCTCGAAGATTGATGACTACAAGGGCGAAGGAGACCCGGTGGGACATATACAGAGGCATGAAGCCTCTCTCTTAGGGCGAACAAATGATGATAATCATTTCACGCTCCTATTTTCGGCAACTCTGGGAGGCGTCACCTCGCATTAGTTCTTCGGACTACCAAAGACTTCGGTTAAAAGCTAGAGCGACTTGAAGGAGAAGTTCATCGTCTAATATATGGGTGGGCGATAACTCCTCAAGAGTGTAAGGACTCTTGAGAACATTAGGAAAGGGAATGAAGAGAGCCTAAGCGATTTTTACACAAGGTTCAATATGGAATTAGCAGGAATCGACCAAGTTATCACGGGAGGCGAGACTATTCGAGCCTTTATGCGAGCTTTGGGACCTAAAGGTGCTGCCCTGTATGACAACCTTAGTGTGATCCCAGTCAACATGGTGGAAGATATGGCGTCTGGGATCAAATCTTACGTCGAATTAGAGATCCCCAGATAAGAGAGAAGAGCGGGGCGAAAGGAGTTGAAGAAGGACACCCCAAAAGGAAATAGAGGGGAACATCGTCACCAGAGGGCGGGAAATGACGACTCCAGGCATCGCCCTATGATCTTGCGGGTTAGTAGGGAAGTCTATAAGACTTATACGCCTCTAACCAAGGAAATCTCTATTATCATACCAGAGATGGAAAAGAAGGATTTGGCGACCCCACCCACAGTGAGGAGCAACGACACTCTGATGGGTAGTGACAAAAAGGCTTATTGTCGCTACCACCGTTGTAAATGACACTCAACGGACAATTCTTGGATCCTAATGAGGAATATAGAGAACCTCATCCAAAGAGGGTATCTTAAAAACTTCATTCCCCAGCGAGGGAAGAGCAAGAGTCCTAGGAGGGAGAGAAAGACGTCGCCCAAGAAAAGCTCGGGGGCATCTGGCTCTGGGAAGTCAGAGTTGTATGTGATCAGCGACGCTTTTACAGCCGGAGGAGAAACGGGCGCCGTCATAGAAGTATACGCCGCCCAAATTGCAGGAACTTCCAAAGCCGGAAAGCGCCCCGAGAAGCAGGCGAGGTGGTCATTTCCTTCTCAGAAAGGGAGATGGGGCATATCACCTCGTCCCCATGATGACGCGGTTGTTATTACAATGGGGGCGGAAAACTTCAACATGAGAAGAGTCTTGGTCGACTTTGGAAGCTTAACGGATGTTCCCTTTCTGGAAACCTACCAGAGGATGGGGAAGAAGGAGAAGGATTTGAAGAAGGTTAATTTCCCATTGATGGGATATTCGCCTCGCTTACCATGTACCCGGTGGGAGCGGTTACCTTGCCAGTCGAGACAGGGGAAGACTGGAAGTCATTGAAGATGGACGTTACCTTCATTGTGGTAGACGCTCCTGCTGCATATAACGCCATCCTGGGATTTTCGACTATGAATTCTCACAAGATGGTTCACTCCACCTACCACCAACTGCTGAATTTTCCTACGCCGCATCGAGTCGGATAAGTAAAGGGAGACCAGCCCGCGTCTCGCAATTGTTATGTCAACTCGACGCGTCGCCATGTTTTGAAAGGCAATGGAAAAGAAGCTCTGGCGATCCAAACATAGGAAGACCCTCGGGAGGAAAGGAATCGCCCGCAGGCGGTGGAGGGCCTAAAGAAGGTAGATGTGGAAGGACCAGGAAAGGAAGTACAGATTGGGGCGTCGCTCCCACAAAGCAAAGCCAAGGCGTTGTCAATGCTCCTGGTATAGTTCAAGGAGCTTTTCTCTAGGAAGCCCAGCGATATGTCGGACATCAACAATGACATAATCGCCCATAAATTGAAGATCGACCCTAGTATCAAGCTGATCGCTCAAAAATGGAGCGCGGTAGGGGAAGAGAAGGCTGTCACCTTAAGGCAATAGGTAGGGAAGTTGGTGGAGTCCAACTTCGTATAAGATATAAGGTTTCAAACGTGGGTGGAAAACCCCGTCTTGGTAAAGAAGAACAACGGAAAATGGCGCATGTGCATGGACTTCAGGGACCTGAACAAAGTGTGTCCCAAGGATTGCTACCCCCTGTCAAGGATTGATCAACTGGTAAGTACCACATCAGGACAATAACTGCTCAGTTTCATGGGCGCTTACTCTTGGTACAACCAAATTCAGATGGCAGAAGGCGACGCCCAACATACGACATTCTATGCAGATAGTACATTTATCATTATACGGTGATGCCATTTGGTTTGATTAATGCAGGAGCGACCTACCAGAGGATGGTCAATAAGTTGTTCGCAGGGATGATAGGTGATACCATGGATGCGTATGTAGACGATATGTTGGTGAAGTCCATACAAGGCATTGCTCACGTGGAGGATCTGAGAAGAACCTTCGAACGTATGCGTCTCCACCAGGTGCGCCTCAACCCAGCAAAATGTGATTTTGGCGTGCAATCGGGAAAGTTCTTAGGGTATATGGTGAGCCATAGGGGGATCGAGGTGAACCCTGATAAGTTGGAGGCAATCGTGAATATGAGAACCCTACATATCACAAGGAGGTCCAATCCTTGAACGGAAGATTGGCGGCGCTTAGACGCTTCCTAGCAAAGGCGGGAGAGATATCCCTCTCATTCTTCCAGGTCCTAAGAGCGAACAATAAGTTTGAATGGACCCCCTAAATGTAAACAACCGTTCTAGGACTTGAAAATGCATCTCAAGGCTCTCCCCCCGATGGCTAAACCTACAAAAGGCGACGCACTTTTTCTTTACCTAGGCATCAATCCAATAGCTGTAAGCTATGTACTAGTCAAAGAGGTTGACAAGGGACATGCGTCCGTGTATTATGTTTCCAAGGTTCTTGCGAACCCTGAAATAAATTATCTGAAAGTTGAAAAGTACCTCTATGTGCTAGTAGTCTAGGCTATAAAGTTTATCCTCTACTTTCAAGAACATGAAATCACGGTCCTAACGAATCAACTATTAAAACACTTCCTTCAAAAGCCCGACGCTTTAGGAAGAACGATTAAATGGGCGATCGAGTTGAGTGAATTTCGAATTAAGTTCACATCCAGAAACGCTATAAATCGACAAGCATTACCTGACTTTATTGTAGAATCCACATGTCCACCATAAGCGTCGCCGCAAGAGCGCGACGAAATAAAGGAAACTAGGACGCTCCATATAGATGGGTCATTATCGATTGATGGCTCAGAAGCAGGCTTAGTGCTAACGCCTCCAGATGGGAGCGCCCTTTTGCGATACGCTTTGGTACTCACCTTCAAAACTTCTAACAACGAAGCATTGGTCACTGGCCTTCAGCTCGCCAAGGAGCTAGGCATCATCCATTTAAACTTTTATTGTTATTCACAGTTGGTGGTGAATCAAGTCAGAGGAGAATATGCCGCGAAGGGCGACCAAATGAAGATCTACTTGAAGGAGGCGCGCAAATTAACAGAAGGATGCAAGAGATTTCAAATAGAGGTTATCCCTAGGGAGGCGAATAACGAAGTTGATGCATTAAGTAAATATGCATGCCAGGCGACGCTTCTTCAAGTGCATTTTGTGGAAGATATAGAAAGAGAAACAAAGCAGCTCTACGCGAGCATTGAAAGAGCGGTGGAGTGGGCGACCCCCATCAGAAGGTATTTGGAAAATGGCGAGCTACCATAGGAAGAAGCATAATCCAGAAGGATATTAAGGTTGGCCCTAAGTTATAAGATTATTGAAGGGACATTATACAAAAAGGGGTTCTCCACACCCTTTCTCAGATGCGTCGCCCATCCAGAAACGGTCACCATACTTAGAGAAGTTCATGAAGGATACGCCGCTTGTCATGAAGGACCACAGTCCATCATCCGAAAAATCCTTAATCAAGGCTACTATTGGCCTACCATGAATAAAGAAGAGAAGGATATGGTTGAGAAATGCGTGTCTTGTCAGAAATACAGTCCAAGTCTAGCGCGCCCCCAGCGGACCTAACCTCAATCAGCGTCGCTTGGTCATTCGTGCAGAGGGGAATCGACTTGGTAGGACCACTTCCTAGGTCTAAGCAGTGCACCTACGTCCTAGTAGTGATCGATTACTATTCTAAGTGGATCGAGACAAAGGCATTAGCATCGAGTACATAATTCTAAGTGATCAAGTTCTTAAAGTTTAGGATTGTTTATGGATACGGAATTCCAAGTGTACTAATGAGCGACAATGGGCCTCAACTCGCGGGAAAAAAGTTAAAATGGTTTTGCCAGGAATTGAAATAGATGATAGGCATGCCTCAGTAAGGCATGCACAGGCAAACGGGCAAGTTAAGGTGGCCAACAAAACAATTATGAATGGGTTAAAAAGAGACTAGACGCCTTGCAAGGAAAGTGGACAGAAGAATTGCAAAACGTCCTTTGCGCGCTTCGAACTACGCCAAAACAAGCTGCAGGGGAGACACCTTTATGCCTGGTATACGACTCAAAGGCGGTATCACCAACTGAAATAGCAGTCGCCTCACACAGGAAAAAAACACTTTGACGTGATGACAAATGAGGCCCACAGGCGTTTGGAATTAGATTTGGCGGATGAGAAGAGATGGGCATCTGAACAGCTCCAAGGAAGGATGTGCCTCGCCACAGCCCGATACTACAATAGGCGAGTCGCTGCACGCCAATTTTTGTTTTGGGGGGAGAGAGTATGGAGAAAGAACGAGTTTTCCCATCAGGATACAATCAACAAGCTATCACCAAAGTGGGAATGACCATATAAGGTCGTCGTCATTCCCCATCCAAACACCTACATACTAGAAGATGATAAGGGAAGAACTTTGAAAAATACCTTCAATGTTGAACACTTGAAAAATTCTATTCTTAGGCGTTGCTATGTTACCAAAAATGGTACTCAGTTAAATTTACAATGTTTAACAAAACTTGTATCAGGCGTCACTTTATAGCTTTGGTATTTTGCCAAAATAAATAAATCGCATGCATTGTAACAACTAGAATGATAAAGGCATTCCAAGCAATGGAAAATTAACGCTAGTCGACATGACAAAACACTTGTCCAAAATATGAAATGGAAAGAAAGAAGAAATTCATAAGGGCAAACACCCCAGTCATTACAAAGATTGCCTCGTTAAAAGAGGGCTTACCAAAATGAAAGAAATATTACAAACTAAACATTTATAACTTCATCAGAAGGGCATCTTCTGTAGGAGGAGCAGGTAAGAGAGGTGCCTCAGCTTCAGGTAATGGGGCAAGATCTGATGAAGTGTCCAGTGGAATAGCCTCGACCTCAGGCAAGGAAGGCATCTCAGATGAAGTATTAGGCGGAATAGTCATGGAGGCAGACAGAGGGGCGCGCTTGGGGCAGTGAAGAGGAGAGGGTGTTAGCAATTCATCCTCTTCTTCATCCCAGGAGTCATGATCCTCCTCCATCACTTTCTTTCTTCTGGACCGCCTCCGCTTCGATCCTTCGTTGTTTGGACACTTCCACCCTGGCCTCATAATTTAGGAACTTGGTAAATGAGGGAAGCGTCGCGATAGTAAACCTAGCATCAACACCCAAGATATTCTTACGGATATCTGCGAATGCATCCACTAAGGCTCGACGACTCTATAGTCCTGCCGCTTCATCAAAGGCCTCGCTATTTTTGAATTCTTCAACAGCTTCAGAGAGGCGTTTGGGAACCTCCCTCTTGAGAAGCGAGACCTCATGCTCCGCCTCATTGGTGCGCTGCTCAGATGCAACTTCCTGGTGCTCCAAGGAGGCAGACTTAGCCTTCTCCTAGTTAAGTTGTTGAAGCAGATCCATGAGCTTGGCAGTCGCCTCAAACACCCTCGCCTGGGCCTTCGCTGCCTCCGCCAGCTTGGCCTGAACCCCTAACATTTCTTGAGCATGGCGCAAGGCCTCGGGCTCCAGCTCATCCCTAGCATCCCTCTTAGTAGCCAGTCTACGTTGGGCGCGCTCCGGCTCCTTAACCCACCTGAGTTGCGCGACAGTGGCCTCCCTCTCTTCTGAAAGCTCCACAATGACGCTATCCATTTGGAGTTGCAACAGTAAGAGCTGAAAATAGATTGTTAGAGAAAATACTTAGAAAAATACTGAAGACTTACGGGTAGAAAAGGGTACCTGTGAGAACAAGGTTAGGCCTTGGTGCACAAGGTTATCCAGAGCGCCACCAGACTTGTCAATAGGTGAGCAGTCGGCATGAGGACATGCGCCAGTCAAAAGGTGGAAACCTAAATTAGGGTCCAGCAAAGTGTTCCCCCTCAACATGGGAACATCTTGAAGATGCTAACAAGGAGTCCAAGGCACACTGCCTAGATCGTCACGAGTGACCCACTCAGAAAGTTTGTCCACTTTGAGGTCCCGGTGAAGGTCAAACGCCAGACCCGCGTACGATTTATAGCGCCCCTCTTGGTCATTCGGCAGGGGTAAAAGTGTCTCTAGTTCACAAGGAACGGAAGGGGGCATCACCCTATCCACCCTAGAGGTGGACTCCCTTGCTGGAGTCTTCTTCTTCTTTGAAGAGGGAGCACTGGGACTTTTCCCTATGTACATGGATTCGTCGTCCCTAACGCTTTTTTATGTGGACGTACCATCAGAGAAGACATGATAAGTCTAGGCTATTCACGCGTCTGACATGCGCGCCCCACTTCTTAGTATGGAGAATATTTAACCTTCTAGCTAAAAGGGAATCGTTGCAACAGTGAGAGTAAGGGACCATACCTTTGTAAAGGGTCACCGCCTCTTGTGAAGCAGGGCTTAGTGTGAGGGGATCCGCGGATAACGAGTGTACCTCATCCTCAAGGCACACTTTGTTTTTGGAAGATTGCCTCTTCCTTTTCTTGGAGACCTCTGTGGCGTCGCTCGGGTCCTTGCTTGGGAGCGGTTCCAGTTCATGTTCAAACGGCAGATCGAACGCAAGGTCAGCGCGTGAAAGAGTTTTTTCTGCAAAAGAGAATGAAACAAGTTATTACCCGTGAAGTGTAAGAGTGATGCTGGACTGGAGAAATGCCAGCGTTGAATAGATACTCCTCTGTGGTCTCTTTGGAAATCCACGAGGCGCGCCCAGCTATATGGTCGGTGTACACCAGGTGGAGAGACTCCTTATCCTAAGGGGATAATTCATTGTTGGAAGGAAAAGGGTCGTTGAGCGCCTTGTAAGTAATACACCAAGAAACTCCCCCTTGGAATAATAAATATGAACCCTTCCCATTGGAGTTCCTTGTCCTAAAACCTATGACTAAGGGCCAAACAGATTTCGAGTTCTGAATTTGTTAGAAATGGGATGAGCATTCTCAGGATCACGCTCATCCGGGATGGGAAAACGAGGCACTAAGGCGTCGCTCATACAAGCTTAATCTACTGCCCTATTAAATATAGACCTAGAGATAATATAGGGTTTAGGGTCACTAAAACCAGGGGAAATAAGACATTTGCCTAACCTCTTATCGATTCGCTCGCCATTGAAGAGGGAAGGCGCTCATGACGGGGGGAGAGGCACGGCTCGAAAGAAGAACAACGATCTATTTTGAAAGATGACCGAACAACCGAAAGAGACTAGAGGATCAAAGACAGCCGAAGGAAAAACGGAGAGAACGACCGAAATTCTAAAGAGAAGGTAGAACAAAATCTAGAGAGAGAAAGGTTGACGGAATTAAAAGTACGAAAATGGAGAAGGAGAGACCTATTTATAGAAGAGCTTCCTAGGGGAGGTGAACATTCACCCTACCCCTAGGAGTTATGATTGGTCGAAACATCCTCGGGAAGCCAAGGGTTGCCAACGGCTCGGAAAAAATGGTTACTTCCCGCCCCTGCGTGAAATTCAGAATTCGAATTTCAAACTAAGGAAGCCTAACTGACCCGCAAATGGTGCGCCCATTGTCACTCGTATAAAGCATTAAATAGATTGGATTCGCGGACAACCAGAAGAACGTCGTAGCCCGAGATGGACAGCACCTGTCAAACCCAACATGAGCGACGCTCATATTGGGCTTCGGGGACAGATGATGGATTCTGGCCTTTGCGCCTCGGCAAGCGGGCTTCAGGCCCAAGGAAAAAGCTCATCGGTCAAGGGCGCGCCAGTGAGGGCGCACCAAGAATGTCAAGGCGCACCATTTAGGAATATTCTCCTTTCTGACAAGTTCAGAACTCGAGGTCCGACAAGAAGGAATGGGTCACCAGCACACCAGTCGTGGAACCCCCGCACAATGCGCAATCCCACTAGGCACGGGACACTAGGCAGTACACGGCTCGAGACTATTCCATTCAGTTAGCCGTGCGCCACCTAGGACAACTATGGTTAGCATATAACTCAAACCAGGTTAAGGATGAAGGTTATAAATCACTTCACACCTCTTCACTTCAGAACTAATGCAACATACATTTTTCTACCTTACATACATTTCTATAAACTCCGGCTAACTTAAGTATCGGAGGGGAAACGACGGGAACACCCCAGGTTTTCTTCTTACAGGTAGTGGGAGCGCCCAGAAACAAGAGTTCGGAGAACTCACGAGATACCGAAATCCAACATTATGTTTTTAACCTGACATTTTGTGCCTTAGCTCCGGGTGCTGCTCCGGTGACCTGCAAGAAGGAACCCCCCCCCCCCCCCCCCCGGGTTTTGCCCGTGGTTTCCCCTTAGATGCCTAAGTTAGTCAGAGGTTCGTTTTTGGGAGAGGCATGTATCAAATTAGTCTCACTCTAATGAAGGGAGTAAGATGTATATATAGGGATACTTAACCTAAGCCTAAGATTAGGTCTTTACCATAGTCAGACCTTTGTGAGACTGATAAACTAAACATGGTAACTTTATATCTTGCATTGTTCTTTGTGCTGACTTGTGTTTTGTGCCATCTTGTCTGACATTGAGCCTTGTGCTGCATCGAGCCTTGTGTGACTTAGTGCTCCACTTGGGGGTGCCCTTGTAATATTGCATGCATGCATGCAATGGATAATGCTACGTGAGGCGCCGCTAATTGGAGTTCATTGCCTCAATTAGGCTTGGGGCCTTAGCTTTGGCCCATGAGGAATATGGAGTGGCGCTTTTATTCTTCAATAAACTGACATCTTCTTCACCAAAGGAGACATCTTCTTAAACAGACAGACTCCGACGAGAAAACCTCGAGGCGGCACTTCGACTGCACTTGTGGAAGCGCACCAGGTGGACTGACTCCCGCTAGGTCCTCGAAGGTGGCTCGGGGTGGTGGCATGCCTGGTCGTCGCTCTCCCATGTAAAGTTGGTGTCTGTGGCCGAGCTGGCCCGCCTGGTCGAGCTGGCGCACCGTACGTGGCTGAGTTGGGCGTCTTGGGTCGAGGTTGGTGCCCCTGGTTTGGTAGAGTTTGGCATCTTGAGTCGAGGTTGGTGCCCCTGGTCTGGTAGAGTTTGGCGCACCTGGTGTCTCCGTGCATGTGGCGCGATTTAGGGTGCACCTGGTGTTTCCTTGCCTGTGGCGCACCTGTTGGCCCTGAAGGGGCGGCACCACGTTATATCCATGCCTGCATGAGTTTTCGTCACTGTATGCTCCGCCAGTGAATCCACTGCGAGGTTGGCATACTTTTTCGGTGGCCACTGCATCCTTGGCGAAGGTGGCGTGCTTGGAGGACTTGTGAAGGTGGCGCGCCTGGCCGTATGGTGCAATGGTTGGACTGGTTCGAGATCAAACTCTCTGGCGCCATGCACTCCGCAATGCTTCTTGTGCACAGTGGCGCGCCAGGTATGAGCTCGAAGGTGGATGCTGGTAGGTGTTGCACCCAGGTGGAGCTCGACCAGATAAAGGAGGGTGGCTCACCTGGTCCCTTCGAGCTGGAGCGGCGGATTTGAACTGGTGCTAGTTTCCTTTGCTGGAGCTGGTGCAGTCTGAGCGTGCGGAGCTGGTTTCGTCAAAAGAACCTGGAGCAACGCCTGCGTGACAGAGCTTCGTGCCTTCCTTGGAGCGGCAACTTCAGGTTGGTGTCCAAGGTTGGCGCACCCAGTCAAGGAGTATGGCTTGGTGGTGCGTCTTGCATAAGGTAGCTCGAGGTGATGCGTGCCCGGCCAAGAAAGGTGGCTCGCCTGATATCCAACATTGGAATGGTCCAAAAAGCTTCGGACCAAGTTTATGTTGCAGCATCAAATGAACTGACCATTGGAATTTCTATTCACACTTAGGCATCCATTCAAACTTTTTGTTGGCCTTAGTAATTGAAGGCGAATGACTTTTCTATGGACTTGACAAGGAAACGAGTAAGCACTGAGTCTTCTGTTAAGGTTTTGAACTTCCTTGTGTTAGGTTAGTGACTTCATGCTTTTTATGGTGTTGAGATTATTCAGGTTCACTCTACTCCTCTCTGTCTGGCCATGAAGCCTAAGAATTTTCCAAAGTTAATGTCGAACATGCATTTGGACGGGTTCAAGCGTACTTAATGGCGGCACATGCACTCAAAGGTCTTCTCTAGGTCCCTTGTGTAATGGTCATTTTTTACATATTTTACCACTATCTCATCAACATAAGCCTCCAATGTTGTTCTGATCATCCCGACAAACAGTTTGTTGATCATTAGTTAATAGGTGACACCACCATTAATTAGTCTGAAGGGTATTATTGTGTAGTGATACATGTCACTATCCGCATAAAACATTGTATGGATGACGTATTTCTCATTCGCCTTGACCTGGTTATAGATAGCATAATCGTCCATAAAGTTGAGTAGCTCATGGTGAGAAGTGACGTCGACCAGCTGATCGATCATCGGAAATGGATAAGAGTACATGAGGCATGCCTTGTTTAGGTCCCTGAAGTAGACGCACAATATCCATGTGCCATTAAATTTTTCAACAAAGACTAGGTTGACAACTCATTTATGGAATTTGACTTCCTTCAGAAAGTTGGAGTTGACCAACTTTCCTACGTCTTGCCTTATGGTGAGATATTTCTCTTCCCCCATTGACTTGCACTTCTAAGCGATGGGTTATGGACTGATCGATTTTAAGCACGTGATTCATCTTATTCTTTGGCATGTCGTTGAGTTTTCAGGCGAATAATCTCTTGAATTATTGTACAAGGTTTGTAAGTGATGCGACTTATTCCTCAGGGAACGTCGCTCTTATTTTGATCACCTTTCCCGATCCATCAATTTTAACCTTTTTCTAAGTCTTCCACTAGGGTGGGACGAATTCTCTATTCCTTTGATTGCGACGATGCGTTTCATTTACACGTTAATCCCGAGGGAAGTTGAAAATTTTATTTTATAGTGGAATGTAGAAGCGACGATCCTGTTGGGGTTCAAATCGTACACCCCATCATTGTGTTGTACGATGCTGGAGCCTCAACCACAACAAATATGACATTAGTTGTCAACTTGTTCCATCTCTCGCCCAATGACATTGGTAAGCTTATAACCCTAGGGGGGTAGGTGGTTCTTCTTGCAAATCTAATTAGAGAGAAACCCACCTTCTTCAAGTTGCTCTTTGTTTAACCCAGGGTTGTAAGCACATCAAGAAAGAGTATATCTATCGAGCAACCATAAGTTAGTATTCTAGAGAAAGGGAGGGGAGAATGATGAGCTACGAGTAACGATAATAGAAAATTTCATGTTGATACTCTTAGACTACCTGAATACTATGGTGAACACATCTATATATAGGAGTAGTAGGGAACTAAGTAGCAAATCTTAAGACTTAATTATGGACTACACTGAAACAGTGATAAACTATAGTCCCTAACATTCCCTGACTAGAATTATCTCCTAAACTTTCTTTGACATGGTCGACGTCATCAACGGATGTTTTGGGCCAAAAAAAAAAAACTTTATGTGACACGAAACAAATTCTCAAAGTTGAGTTGGCTTTGCAGCTGCTGAACACCACGACTGGCACCATTGCTGCCCTAAGTTTGAGATGTGGTAGGCACCTTAACTATGCTTAACTTGGCTTTGCAACTACACAAGGAATGGCACTGCATATGCGTTTCACCTCAGCATTGCAATTGCACCTTGTACGCACTTGAACTGAAAAAGTGAGTTTGTTGCATTAACCAACACTTTGATGAACTCACTTCATATTGCATTCCCATTGGGAGTTTGCTGCATTGGTCGAGACTTTGATGAACTAACTTCACGTTGCAATCCTACTGGGAGTTTGTTGCATTAACTGAGACTTTGATGAACTCACTTCATGTAGCATTCCCATTGCGGTCATACTTTACTTATTGAATTGAACGTATCCTCATCACAAAGACAGCTTAATACAACAAGATTGTGAGTAAATGAATCCTTGACACTTTAAATGCTGAAGTTGAATCTTGGATTATGTAAATTGCATCTCTATTTGTTGGTTTCCAAGCCGAAACTTAAATGAACTCAACCATTTTGAATTGGGTTGAGTAAAATCAAACTCAGATTTTCATCATACTTTTAGTTTAATAACGAAAAAACAAAAGAAAACTGAGAAGGAATCTCAACAATTCAATTGTTGATCACCATTCCACAAAATCAACTCGACAATCGGAGAAGAGTCAATAGCAACAGCCATTGATAAAAATGCAGCTTAAGCACATGTCGGTTGTGCCTAACAAAAAAGTTCAGTATCAAGAAACAGGGCCACATGTTTGCTCCAGTATATATGCATCTCAACATGAGCACAAGTCTACTCATTATATTCAGACTGAAAAGTGAAAACAGAACAACATCACTGAAGAAGAATATTCAACTTAGGAAATGATCGAATAAGTTCTCAACAACAAATAAGAAAGATTGACACCAATCACAGTGTTTCATCAAAACAAATTAGCTTAGAACAGAGAGCATAACAAATCAACTCAGATTGCAGCAGAGAAGCATAAAAGAGATACCAGATCAAGAGCAACTCAACATTTGATCAAACAAATCCAGAGCATAAAGAAACAACAATACTTTAGATCAAGAAACAAAAATAATTTATATAAGTGACAATTACTATAACTAAAAAATATATTTTTTAAAAGTTTGTGTCTATTTAAAAATATATGACAATAATAGATGTCAACAAAATGAATGTAAAATGATTAATTAGCATCAGATATAACTGTTGACATTTCTTTTACAATATTTTTATGAATAAATATAAATAATCTATATATTATAATATTTTTAAAAATAAATATATGTTTAACATTTTTTCAATGATATAATTTTGTCGTACAAATGAGTTAATTTTAATAAACTATAAATAATGATTACATATATATATATATATATATTCATATAATAATATTATTAAATTATAAATTAAAATAATTATTATATACACGAATCGGTTGTCTAGTTATATATATTACATGCCGTAGCTTACATCGTCTTCCCCCGACCAACAGTACCTTTGGTTCCTCCAATTTGTTATTAAATATATATATATATATATATATATATATTCCATATGGAAGCAATGATAATAAGTCCTAAAGAAAATTCTTTTTTTTATCAAGTTAGTCGCTTTACTTTAAGAAATAAAAGGCCGTAACTTTTGGTCACGTATGTTCGTATATCAAATCATTCGCTACTAAACATACAAAGGGTATTGGAGGTCTCTCGACCCAATCATTTAGACACACTCCCAATCTTGTTTGCTTTGCTATCCAATTCGCACATTCGTTGCTCGTTCTTGGAATAGCTCGCCATTGCACTTGCTCGACTTGTGTTGCTAGTGCTCGGATATTTGGTATGATGTTGACAATCTCCAATGCTTTGGGCCCTCCATGATTTGTTGGTGAACCGTTTGTGAGTCCGTTTCAATGATAATGCTTTCCCATCCCGCTTTTATTGCTAGTCGTACGCGTTCATGAATTGCTATAGCTTCCATCGTGTCAATGTCAT
The DNA here is from genome assembly GCA_946814005.1 of Chamaenerion angustifolium. Classification (NCBI taxonomy): domain Eukaryota; kingdom Viridiplantae; phylum Streptophyta; class Magnoliopsida; order Myrtales; family Onagraceae; genus Chamaenerion; species Chamaenerion angustifolium. The sequence continues at coordinate 29,278,281 of OX328266.1, read as the reverse complement.
CGCTCCTTTGCCTCCGGTTCATTTCGCCCACGACTTTCCTGTTCTTGTCCCGTGCTACCACTCCTATTCCGGCTCTTCGTGTTTCCTTGCACCATGAGGCATCACAATTAATCTTGATCGTGTCACCCGTCGGGGGTTTCCATTGTTGGTTCAGCTCTTCCTCTAAAGGAGGTGTTGGTTGGCCCGATCGGTGGACTCCCCATTGTTCCTCGTGTGCTTGCTTTGTTTCTATGATCACGCACCTTGGGTTTGGTTGTTGCGCTTCAAAGGCCGCCTTGCATCTCGCTTTCCAAATGTGCCAACATGTAAGGAGTATTAGGGCCCACCTTTTGTCACCCATTCTCTGCCTCCCATGCGTCTCCGCTTGTTTCCTTGTGAGCCATTCCTCCATGTTCGTCCCATTTGGTCTATCAATTCGTACCCCGATCAACTCAGCCCATACCGGTTATTAATTGTATTTAATAAATCATTAATTATTTTTAACATTTTTTTTAAAGACTAAGGGAGATTGTATTTGCAAACCATCAATTATTTTATACAGACTACTTTTGTTGAAAGATTATAATGCCCCAATAACGTTTTACATATTTGCCCTTACTAATTTTAAGGAGACTAATTATCAAATTGACCCTATATTTTCGTAGTTACCAACATGGGTGAGCTTGGGCGGGGCGGGCAGGGCCATTTTTTTGGGCATGGCCGAGCTCGAGCCCAAAATTTCGGTCCTCACCTGTGGAGGACTGAGACGAACATCGGTCTTGCTTGACTCAGGCCGGTCTTGGTCCATTACCAAAATTTTCATTAAAACAAATTGTTTTTGAATATCATCTGGACTCAAATGGGGTTGGTCTTGGGTTACATCTTGATGATTCCCTTTCACAATTTTCACCATCTCCTCTTTCTCAAGCAAGGCTTGTCTTTGCATGGTTTTCATCATTTCCTTCATCGATTTCTCTCACCCTCAAGTTGCATTTTCATTATCATCTCAGCTTGCTTGTCAATTGGCTTGAAGTAGTCTTCAATGGCTACCTCCTGCACATGGTAAAAAGTATATTGGATCTTCAAGATAATGCTACACACGAAATTGTGTAGGGTCTTCAATGTTGTGTCTTCAATGGGTCTTCAAGAGAATGGCTGGGCTGGCAAGCTGCTGGGCTTCTCTCAGAAGGCCTATATAAAATATAAATGTTAGATTTTAATAACATTCGGTCTGGGCCGGTCCTAATCGGGTTTTTTCAGGGGAAAAAACCGAGATCGAACCCGACCCTGGAGGAAAAAAACGCTCGGTCCTAGTCGGGTCGGTTTCAGGCCGGTTTTGTTGGGATTTCGGTCCAACCCAGTCTTTTTTGTCCACCCCCTAGTTACCAAACTACAATCCAAAATTGAAAAATACATGTTTCTACCCAGACCTCTTACATACTAGCTAAATTTTTTACCACTACACTACTAATCCCAATTATTATTTTATATGCTTCAAATATAGTTATTGAAGCAACTCGCATATTATTGTATTAAATATCTCATGTTTATTTATCGATGCCCTTTAGTAATTAACATATGTTCAACGTCGTTTGTTTAATTATAATTTTAATTTAATTATGTCTCTACTGTATTTTTTTAAATGACTGAAAAATAAGTAAAATTCTAAATTTAGTATTTATAAAGTACCAGAATATTCATTTTGAATTTTTTTCAACAATCTCTAAAAAATCAGAAATACTATATTATGTAGAAAATTAAATTAGAACTCTAACGATACATATGACATTAAATTTTAATTTTCACATTGATTATAAAATTTGGTCAAAGTTAGTAAAATTGTCAAAAATTAGCAACAATACTTTGATCAAATTTTATGATCGATGTAATAATTGAAACTTAACACCATATGTGTCGTTAGAGTTCTAATTTAATTATCCACATGCTATATTCTTTCTATTTTTTTAGTGATTTTAGAAAGAAAAAAAAAATCAAAATGGGTATTCTGGTAACCTATAAATACTAAATTTAGAATATTACTTATTTTTCAAGCATTTCAAAAAATTAATACAGTAGATGCATAATTAAATTAAAACTATAATTAAACAAACGACATTGAAACATATGTTAATTACTAAAAAAAACATCGATAAATAAACATGAGATATTTAATACAATAATATGAGAGTTGCTTCAATAACTATATTTGAAGCATATAAAAAAGCAATTGGAATTAGTAGTGTGCCAAAACGTTTAGCTAGTATGTAAGAGGTCTAAGGTTCAAAATTTACTAGAAGCATGAATTTTTCAATTTTGGACTATAGTTTGGGAACTACCAAAATATGGAGTCAATTTGATAATTAATTTCCTTAAAATTAGTAAGGGCAAATATGTAAAAAAAACTATTGATTCGTTATACTATTTTCAACAAAAGTGGTTTGTATAAAGTATTATGTGGTCTCCAAATAAAATCTCTCAAGACTAAGTCATTATAATCTTTCAACAAAAGTGGTTTGTATAAGTAGTCTATGGTCTCCAAATAGAATCTCTCAAGACTAAAACACCTTATATGTATTTTACATATTTGCCCTCTCTACTCATTTCCCATCCTTTTCTCATGTTCATTTTCTCCCTAAACCCTCTCCTATTATTTTCGAGTCTTTTTTGTCTCAATCCAATTGCCCCTTACCTTCACGTCCTCTTTTCTCCTCTCGTCCTTCATTCCTACCCTCCTTTGCTTTTACATTCTATCTTTCTTCTCCTTCTCATTTTGCATTTACATCCTGTAATTAATATCTTTACGATTTGTTTAACCATAAACTTTTATTACTTTCGATCCAGAATTCAAATATTAAAGAGTATTTGATAGATTCCATAATACGGAAATGGTTTAGACAAACCCTAAATACAGATAATCATCAAACCCTTAATACATAAATTGAACTCCTATGTGCTGGAATTTGAGATATCCACCAATCAGAGGAGGAAAATATGCAGATTTATGTAATCTGACATTAATTAAGTAGAAGAAGAAACTACCTTAAATTATGAGAAGCTAACAAACATAAACCCAGGCGAGGAGGAGATGAATGATGAACCACAAAGAGAACTAGAGGGATACTAACTGAAGCTTGAAGAAGAAGTTCTGGAAGGCTACGATTGGAACGAAGGAACCGAAGCACTGAAGTCCTAAATTGAAGATTAAAGCACTGGATTTTAGACTCCCAGCAACTCACCTTCCATCCCGCCCACTTCCAGGCAACCCCTCCCCCTTCCAGTCAGCCTACAACGCCGACCACCACGACGCTGCCTCCTCGACTTCGATGAAACCTCCTCCTCAACTCCTCTGACGAATATTCCTCCGACGACGAAGCTTCCTCCTTCTTGACTCCGACGATGAAGCCTTCTCATTCTCGACTCCGACGATGAAGCCTTTTTCTTCTCGATTCCTACGACAAAGCTTCCTCCTCCGATGAAGCTTCCTCCTTCTTGACTCCGACAATGAAGCCTCCTCATTCTCGACTCCGACAACGAAGCCTTCTCCTCGACTCCGACGACGAATGTTAGGATGTATGAGTCTAATGATTACTTGATGTGCAAGGTATCATGTCGTAGGATGCAAGAATAGTCTAGAAGTGTTTAGATGATTATAGAAGTTTCAAGAAGTTGTTATTTTTGTTGATTACATATCCTAGGACTTGTATAAATAGATGTAGAGTGGCTGATTAGAGGTTACTTGAATGAAAAGCTTTAAGGCTAAGATTCTGTTATTTCGGTTATTCATCTTTCTTCTTCTCTAAGGTATCCTTTCTCTCAATTTATCTCGTGATAGCTCAAATCACTGAAATGGTATCAGAGCTGTTCTGATTTCATTTTCGTCGTCAAAGATCCGCTGCATTCTCTGTTCGAAAACTCTGATCAACCTATCACTTATTGGATTCATATCCAATTGTATCTTCTCTGCAATCTGTTCGTGATATTCAGTACTATCGACATGGATGATCTTGGACCTGCATTCTTGAACAAGTGAATCTGTCAACTAAAAGGGGAAGACAACTTCCAGTCCTGGAAACAGCAGGTACTGCTTGCTGTGAGAGGATTAAACCTTGAAGGCTATCTGTTTTTTTTTTTGGCCAAATAAGGCTATCTGTTTGGTTCATTAGATGTTCTGAGACTCATTGATGATGAAGATGAAACAAAGTTCAAAATCCTGAATATGTGAAGTTTTCTCAACAAGATTCATCCCTGGCGCCATGGCTGCTGGCCTATATCTCTTCACCAATCAGCAAAGGATTGGTCGGTTGCATGTCTTCTGCATCAATCTGGAACAGATTACACCAGAATTTTTCATCATCGTCCACAACTCGAATAATGATTCTATATGACAGGTTAAAGGTCAGAAAACTTCCTACTCAATCTATGAGAGAATATCTAACAGATATTCAATTAACGTGTGATAGTCTATCGAGTTGTGGACATGCGAGTGAAAGGACAATTTGATAGTATTGTTGCTGTAATTCATGAAAGCCGAAATCCATATGATCTTGCCTCTATCTCGTTGGTTCTACTTGATATAGAGGCACGCCAAAGGGATATGTTGTTTGATAGTTCTTTAACTATGGCAAATGTTGTTGTTAAAAGTACTGATGCGACTGTAAAACCAATGGATTCTGGACAATTCAATACAATTGATTCGGGACAACAACAACAACAGTCATCAAATGCAGCTCATCCACCAGAGTATCAACCGAGTCAACCTGCCTACGGTAGAGTAAGAGGCAGGGGGAGAGGTTTTGGCAATAACAAACCACAGTGTCAGCTCTGTGGTAAGTTCGGTCATCTGGTGCATAGGTGCTATCAACGCTTTAATGTGCATTTCCAAGGTGTAACTGCTCAACAAAATGAAGGTATGAGTGCTAATTTGTCTTCAGTTCAGTGGAATGATGAAGATGTGATGTCCTATTCAAGTGCTGGATCTTCAAAGAATCCAAACTATACTGCTGCACCTCACAATTTCACGTCTGGATCTTCAAACTTTGGAAACTCCATTCCTTCTCAAACTGTGTTACCTGCTGGTCCTACATATCTGAACTACAATCAATACTTACCTGCTCCTAGCTTTCAGCTTCAACCATATACTATCATGCCATCTATGATGAACATTCCTCCTACAATGCCCCATGTTTCTCAGTTTCATTCTGTTATGCCAGCATATCAGTCGGCTCAGCCATCTACTCCTCCAAATTCTTCAGCAAATTCAACAATTCTGGATAACCATGCTCAGACTCATTTGACCTCTACTGCAGCAATCTCTAGACAAAATATTCCAGACAAAGCCTGGAATCCTGATTCTGGCGCCACGAACCATTTTTCACAAATTAATCCCCCAAGTGCTCAGTCCTACTCGGGATCAGGTAAGGTTCAGGTAGCTAATGGAAGTCTTATTGATATTAGTAGTATTGGCACATCTGTCATTAATACAGCTTCTAAACCTCTCGTTTTACATAATATGCTTTGCACTCCTCAAATTACTAAAAATCTGGTCTCTGTATCGCAGTTTACCAGGGACAATAGAGTTTATTTTGAGTTCCACTCCACTCACTGTCTGGTTAGAGATTCATGTAGCCATCAAGTCTTACTTCGAGGATCTGAAAGTGGAGGCTTATACAAGCTTGATTTCAGTAGTTTTTTTTACAAAATAATGATGTGAAATCTGTGGTTAGTAATAAGAATAATACGAGTTGCTCATTGGTGTGTAATATCTCTTATTGTGTTTCTGTTAATAAAACCTCCTGCAATATGGTTCAAATAAAATTTTCTTCTGATATTCTTCATCAAAGACTTGGTCATCCTTCTCAACATACGCTTTCTGTGGTATTAAAACAATCCAATATGAACATGAGTGCTAATACTTCAATGTGTACTACTTGTGCTGTAGGGAAGAGTTGTAAACTTCCTTTCACAGAGTCCAACACTGAATATCATGCTCCATTAGAATTACTTGAAATGGACCTATGGGGACCTACACCTATTTCATCGAATGGTAATCTATATTACCTCAGCATTGTTGATGTGTTTACAAGGTACACTTGGATTTATTTTCTAAAGAAGAAGAGTGATGTTTCGATTATTTTTCCTCAATTTCATAAAGCAGTTGAAAACCAACTTGGATTTACCATTAAATCTGTGCAAACAGATGGAGGAGAGTAATTTAAAGCATTATCATCGTATTTGATTCAGTATGGTATCAATCACATATTTACGTGTCCCTATACGTCTGAACAGAATGACATTGTTGAAAGAAAACATCGCCATATAGTGTAAATGGGATTAACATTGATGAAACATGCATTCTTGCCAATGCAGTACTGGAGTGACTCCTTTTTTACTGTGGTTTTCTTGATAAACAGGCTTCCAACTAAGGTACTCAATAATCGGTCTTCTCATGAGAAAATGTTTTCTAAAACTCCAGGTTATGGTTTTTTGAGAGTGTTTGGATGTCTTTGCTTTCCTTTAATCAAACCATTTAATAAACACAAGATGGATTTCAGGACTGATCCATGTGTGTTTATTGGGTATTGTGCAAATCAACATGGATATAGATGTCTTGATGACTCAGGTAGGGTATATGTGTCTAGACATGTTCGGTTTAATGAAGCTGTGTTTCCTTTTGCAGATAGAACATGTTCTTTATGCAATCTGGAGCTGTTAAGAATACTGCAACTACCTCGCCATTTTTCCTGCCTTTCAATTCTTCTCTTTGTAGTCCTGTAGATGTTAATAGTCATGAAGATCCTGTCAGTGATATGGCTAATACATCTAATGCGTCTCCTTTGGTGTCTATTCCATTAGGTATAACAGGTCCAGATATCATTTCTTCTTATGATTCTCTTCCTGAGAATGCAGAATCTTCTCATGAAAAGCCTTTGCTTAATCAATTTTCATCAATACCAGTTGTGGTTCCAGCTACTTCTACTGTCTCAGAATCGGTAAGACCTTCTACAGTCAGGTATGTTTTAAAGGACTCAGTTATAGTTCCTGCTTCTTCTGAATCTGATAATGTTGTTCAGATCAATATTTTACCTTCTTCTAATACTATGCATGATAATGGGAATACTGTATCTACACATACTAATCATCATTCTATGCAAACCAGATCAAAGACAAGGAATTTAACTGCTTTGCCTAACTCTGTTATTGATTCATCTAAATTTGATCAAACTGAACCAACTAATATTCATATAGCCATGAAGTGTTCAGTGTGGGCTTCTGCAGTGCAGGATGAACTTCAAGCCTTAGTTAACAACAACACTTGGAGTTTAGTTTCTTTACCTGGTGGAAGGTTGCATATAGGCTGCAAATGGCTATTCAAAATAAAGATAAGCTCAGATGGTTCTATTGCGAGGTATAAGGCCAGGTTAGTAGCTAAGGTTTTTTTTCTCAAAAACCTAGTTTCGATTTTCAGGATACGTTTAATCCCGTGGTAAAAGCTCCAACAGTTCGGATTATTCTTACCTTGGCATTGACACACAAATGGAAGTTAAGACAGGTTGATGTGAACAATGCGTTCTTACATGTGGAATTAACTGAAGATGTTTATATGATTCAACCCCCTGGGTTTGAAAAAACGGATGCTCAAGGAAATACTTTGGTATGCAAGCTTAATAAGGCGCTATGTGGTCTAAAACAAGCACCCCATGCTTGGTTTGAAAGACTTAAATGTTTTTTACTTACCTCCCTTCAGTTTTCTGTTTCTCTAGCTGACAGATGTTTGTTTGTAAAGAAGACTTCTTCAGGTACTGTGTTTCTTTTGGTATATGTAGATGATATCGTCATAACATGCAGTGATATGGCTAATATTGCTTCTGTTGTTACTGATATTAATAAGGAATTTAAATTGAAAGATCTTGGTTCATTAAACTACTTTCTGGGTATGGATGTTCAGGTTACTGATGACTGCTTGTTACTGGGGCAACGCAAGTATATCACAGATTTGCTTAATAAAACAGGACTAGCAGATGCAACTCCTCTTCCCACGCCAATGTCTGGAAATTTTCTGAACAAGGTTGCAGAGATCACTGATGAAGCCCCTTTAGCTGATGAACATTTGTATAGAAGTGTTGTGGGTGCATTGCAGCATGTCTATGTAACTAGACCTGATATTCACTTTGCTGTGAACAAACTGAGCCAGTATATGCAACAGCCTTTTGTCTGTCATTGGAAAGCAGTTTTTCGAGTGCTAAGGTATCTAAAAGGTACTATAGATCATGGTCTTGTATTTAGGGCTAGTTCAGTTGCTTCTTCTGATGTTATTCTAGTCTCATACGTTGATGATGACTGGGGAAGTGACTTAGTTGGTCGCAAGTCAGTCTCTGAACATTATCTTTTGCTGAATGGAAATCCTATTGTGTGAAGCTCTAAGAAGCAACCTGTTATCTCTTCATCATCAGCTGAAGCTGAGTATAGGGCCATAACCAATGTAGTTTATGAGGTAATGTGGGTTACTTCTCTTAATGTTAAACTTACATATGTTCCTATAGTGTGGAGTGACAATACAAGAGCAGTGGCTCTGACAGAAAATCCAATTCATCACTCGAAGATAAAGCATGTTGAGATTGATTTGTGCTTTGTTCGGGAAAAAGTGCAAAATGGATAGGTTCTGGTCAATTTTGTTCCAGCCTCAGAACAATTGGTAGACATTCTTACAAAACCTATTACTGAGAAGCAGTTTGTTCCGTTTAGGAGGAAACTTGGGGTTTTATCTTTTCAACAAATAACAGATTCACTTATTCTTGCAGATAAGATGGATGCTGATCAGGAAAACATCTCTGACAATTGAGAGTGTTTGTTTTTTGGTTTCTTGCTGAGTGTGTGTGTGAGTTTTGTTTTGTATATCAGGAGTGTGTGTTCTGTGATTTTAAGTCAGATGTGTGAATATTGAGTGTCTCATTCTGTTAAGTTGATGGATTTTGATCTTACTCTGTTGTTTTCTCTGCTTCATTCGGTGATCTTCAGCTTCTGCTATATCTGTCTGAATATGCTCTGGTTTTTTCTGTTTGCTGTATGTTCATGCATACATGGTCTACACTAATTAACACTTGTGGTGATTTCTCACTGAAAGGTTCAGTTGATTCTGTTTCCTATCATGATTAGGTCTCTTTTTCAGATTGAGTTTTTTTAACTCATCATGTTCATATCTAGATGCATATTGACATTTAACTTCTACTATGTCATGCTGTGATAAGTTTTGTCAATTGTTGTGATATATCTATCAGTTAGTCTTCTTCAAATGATCATAAACTGACATAAGGTGAAGTTTGAATCCAAAAAGAACACTTCTCAAAGAAAACATTCAAGCAACTTTGAGGAGTTGTTTGAGGATGAAAAGATGGAGGCAAATGGAAACCTCCCAACTTCATTGGTAAGATAGAGAAAAGTGGAAACCTCTCTGTCAGTTAAATAAAAATAAAAAAAAAAGAAGGGAAAGAATGATGAATTCATATTCAATATGTGATATTGCTGGAAAAAAAAAATCAGAAGAGGAAAAGAATGATAGTATGATCTAAGGAAGTCTAGATTGATGAGATAAATCAACGATTTGGCAGATCTTGTTAAAGTTGTGTTGTGGAAGTTGCTGTTGATATTCGTCTAGTTGATTTGTTGAGCTGATTCAAACTTGTCTGATGAAAGAAATGCTTATCATGTGTGTGAATCAGCTCGGTTGAATCTATGAAAGTGTTGTTAATCATTTTTTCACAAGTGTTTTGAGTGTATACAAGTGTATGGTGGTTATAGATAAAGATTGTGAAAAAGTCAGTTCATAAGATTGCAGATTGTAGAGCAGAAGAATTCATTCTGAATGGCTCATGAAAACAAATTAGAGAAAAGAAAAAAAAACAATATTCTTAAGGGAATGTTAGAATGTATGAGTCTAATGATTACTTGCTGTGCAAGGTATCATGCCGTAGGATGCAAGAAGAGTATAGAAGTGTTTAGATGATTATAGAAGTTTCAAGAAGTTGTTATTTCTGTTGATTACATATCCTAGGACTTGTATGAATAGATGTAGAGTGACTGATTAGAGGTAATTTGAATGAAAAGTTTTAAGGCTAAGATTATGTTATTTCGGTTATTCATCTTTCTTCTTCTCCAAAGTATCATCTCAATTTATCTCGTGATAGCTCAAATAACTGAAAACGAAGCCCCCTTCCAGGAACGAATTGGTTGCGGCTCCGTGTAGAAATGAAATGACCAAATAAAAATCGAAGAACCGAAGAAAAAAATAACATTCTCCCGTGAAGAACTGAAGAAAATCGATTGGTCTCCCGTGAAAACAAAACAAAAAACATATAAAAAAAGATTCGGAAACCGTCCGATTTAAAAAAAAAACGTTCGGTTCAACCTGATCTGTCATGCAAGTTGGTCTTTTGATTGAATCCGACCGAACAAGGATCCAGTTCTCAATCGGATTCGGTTTGGTCAAGTTCTGATAATTATGATTTCAAGTTTAAAGTTTGACATTTTATTTTTAGGTTTTTCAATTTTCACAGTTTGGTTGGCTATTCTAGTTCATGCGTTTGGGAGGAGGATCCTTCTTAATCCAGTGAGGTTGGTTGGGGTCTGCAAGCCATGTCATTCTCTTCCAACGCATTCAACAAGTTCAAATCCTCATCTCTCATAGCTTGGAAATCGGTACTCCCTCCCTCTCTCTGCAATGGTCGTCTTATCTGTCACCCTCATCTGCAAGTTTATTTCTTAACGTCACAGTACCTCTCTGTGGGCAGTAAAGACTGGAAAGTTGCAGCAAACAGTAGCTGGATGCATACAGAAAACTGGCGTCGGTTTACACTCTGGCAAGGTCTCCACGGTAAAAATCTATCCTGACGTCGCGGGAGAAGGCAGGTGCTTTGATTTTCGGTCTAATTTGATACCGGCCTGTATTGATTTTGCGGAAAATTCGCCTCTTTGCACAACGCTCGCCAAGGATGGTTACAATATAAGAACTGTGGAGCATCTGCTATCTGCTCTGGAGGCAACGGGTGTTGATAACTGTAGGATTGAGATCGATAATTTGGACTGTGAAGATCCAGATGTCGAGGTTGGTTAGTGTAAATTCTACTTTGGTAATTTCTCTTTCGATATGGTATGTTCTATCCTCTAATTTTGGTCAGTTATGGTTGGTGCATCTTGTTGCGTTGTATGGTGAACAATCACTGACACATTATGCTGAGCAGGTGCCCATATTGGATGGGTCAGCTCAGGAATGGGTCGAGGCTGTAGACAAAGTTGGTTTAAAGGTGGCAGTGGATATTGATGGGAACAACTATGAGAAAATGGTGCCACATTTGATTGAACCTGTTCAGATTTTAAGGAAAGACTCCTTTGTGGCTGCATTTCCTTCTCCAAAGGTTCATCTCAGTTGTGGAATTGATTTTTCTGAGGTACATCTTAACAATCTGGCAATTTGAAGTTAGATGAATAGCACTGCTACTTCCTTCCAGCGCTTATTATACACCTAAGAAACCCTTTCTTTATTATTTCGGAGCCAAAGAAGCCAATCTTTGAAGGAAGTAATGTTTAGCTAATGCTACATTTTTTTTACCAGAAAACATTATCAAAGTTTAACAAGTAAAAATCTTTTTGCTCTTTTCCCCTTTATATATTCTGTGTCTATACTTACTTTCATGGTATAGTCAAGTGAGTGCTGGAATCTATATTGGTATATCTGTCATGAATTTGGATATATCAATGATAATTTGGCTTTTGTTATTGATCCTTCCTCTTTTGTTTTACTTCATAGGTGTCTGCCATTGGTTGCCAGTGGTTTTCATCCTCCTACCTAGATGCCTCTATTTATAAGAAACAAATTGCTCCTTCCCGAACATTTTGCATTTATGAGGAGGTCAGAAAAACTTATGTTTGCAGTATCACTTCTTTCTCAAAAGTTACTTTACTTTCTTTATAGTATTTCTTGGTGTTGATTGCGCGGTGCTTAAAAAGTGTGTGTCTGCAGCAAATTCTGTGTAATATGATGTGAACTAGTCCTCTGAATGCTTAAGCGGAATTAATACAGTCATGCTTAATTCCCCCATGTAGGATTCATCCTGCGTTTAGTCGGACAATGAGTTCTTAAGCTATTTAATGAAATTGCTCCAGTGACAGTGTTTTGTATTTTCTGAGTTGCTTTTACATTATTACTTGTAATCTTGAGGGATCTGATCCTAACTGCTACTTGATATGCGATCACGCAACTGAATTGGAAAACACCAATCGAATTTTCCTCATCATGCAACAACTAAGTGGACACAAATTTTCTTTTCAAGTTGTTTATATATGCAAAGTATGAAAGTAATATGACTCTGCAGAGTCGGGTTGTTTTTCATTATGTAATTCTTTGTTGGGGGATGTTCCCTTAGAGTATACTGGTGTAGTATTTCTTGTAGTTTGAAGGGAAATGTTTTGGGGAGGACAGTGTGCAGGCTTATTTAGGAAAGAAGATTCAGGTACCTGCTGAGTGAAAGGTCGTTCTTCTTCCTCCGGTGCAAAAGAACATGACACCTTCGAGTTAAGACTTAGCAGGCTGTTTAGCTTGCATGATGATGCCACATTCATTGAGCATCATGATAAATTCTGAAGCCAACCATGATTATATGGGACTATTTGAAACTTTAACTGCTTAACAAAAGGAGACTACTTATGCAATTACCTCTTTAGCATGAGCGGAAGTAGTTATGGAACCTGGGATGCTATTCCTTTCTTTTAATCATATAGGATTCTGTAGTGTACTTGTCCTACATTCATAAAGTACATCACTCTCTCTCTCTACATATATATATTTCTAGAGTTTTATCAACAGTAATTTCACCTCGTGGAACCCCTGCAGGTGGAGAAAATGCGAAACGCTGGATTGATTAAAGGAGGATCCTTGGAGAACGCGTTGGTTTGTAGGTAAGAAATTGCCATACTTATCTCTTCTGAGCAAGTTGACTGATTTTACTTGAAATGCCTCTTATTTGCTTCTACTTTAAAATGTGCTTTTTCCTTCCAAATATTATTGGCTAAGCTGGTTGTTGATCTGTTATTTTTGAATGAAATTTATCTTTTGAATTGGATGGGTCGTGTAGGAACTTGTTTTTTCTGTCTCAATAATCTCATTTGTTGGAAACATCCATTATGTATGTATGCAGTAAAAGTGGAGGTTGGTTAAACCCTCCGCTACGTTTTGAAATGGAACCTTCTCGTCACAAGGTGTTGGATCTGATTGGAGATCTCTCTCTTTTTGCACGGTATGGCAGTCAGGGGATTCCTGTGGCCCATATAGTTGCATTCAAGGTACTTGAACATTCTCTTTTGGATGCTTTTGTCCTTTTTTGCAACGCGAACGAGTTTGCCTTTCTGAATACTTCCCTGAAGTTTCATAACATTTCTGGCTACTCATCGTGGGTAATTGTTGGAGTAGTTATATGAGTAGAGTAACCAAAGAGCTGCAAGGTCTATTATTTCCGTTGTTACATTTGTATTTTATTTTCTTATGCTATTGATGGGTAGTTTGGGCACTAATTTACTCAGATATAAATTTCCGACGTAACATAGTATGAAGGCACCCAACCGTCTGTTGAGTTTGTAGCTTGATGGTTGAATCATTATTCAGGCTGATTCAACTTCATCAGTTCACATTCATCTGGATATAAATACACATATTGTGAAATGCTTGACCTGCATCTAAATGTGGTGGGGCTTGAAATACTGTAGCTGTGGAATCAAGTCAATTTTCACACCTCTTTGCATCTCTCTCTCTTTCTCCCTAGAGGATAGAGCTACTTGAAAATGTGACCTCTATTTCTTTAATCAATTGTACGTTATGACATTTGCATAGTAGTAGAATTTTGATCTTTGCTGCTCCCTAGGTTGATGTAATATATCTTTTGTTATTTTGAGCCAAACCACTCCTTTTGTTTCTCTCTTATGATTGGTAATAATGATCCTAAATAAATATGGCGTTTGATTAAATTGCTAATTAACTTTGCATGTATGTGGTACCCACAGAGTGGCCATGCCCTTCATGTTGATTTTCTGCGGCTGTTGGTATCCAAATGAATGGATTGGTCTGACTTCAATGTTGAGGTGAAATTCATTTAGACTTTTACATTCACATAAGATTTATTTCAAACTGTGAGATACAATTTCATTTCAACTTTGTGACCCCAGAAAGAAACCCTCCCTCCTCAACTAAGAAAGGTGTTCATTAGTTTTCTGCCTGCGCAACTGCAACCTGACTAAGTGTGTCTGTTGAACTTGCAACTGTTACTTTGCTTGTCATTGAAGTTATTCCATACTTGTGTTGAGTTGCAGAATTTCTTCTTCTTCTTCTTCAAGCTTTCGCTTTGTGATTGTGTGTTGAGGAAGGAAAGTAATCTCTTTTTTAAGCAACGCTAGATATGTGTGTGTAGTAGGTAGATAGAGTAGGGTGGGTATACAGATATATATATATATATTTAAGTATGATACGATATAAAACAAACAATGGTTAATAGGTTCAATGGTACCATATGTTTGGGTCATGTGATCGGATGGTACCCCTATGTTGTTTCTTAGTACCTTATGTTTTCATAATGTTGTTATTTAGTTCAGATTACTGTTGCGTTAAGTTTAACTAACAGAATGCTGACGAGGCACTGACGTGCCAAATGAAAAATAAAAATAAATAGAAAAATCGTAAAAAATATTATAAAATTATTTTAAACTTTATATATTAATAAAAAAAAATTATTAATTTATTTAAAAAAAAAAAAAAAAGAAGCAAGAATCGGGAAAAAAAACTAAGGTTCAACCCTTAGGGTCCAATTGACTCAGCCAAGGGTCGAACCCTAGTTTTTTCGATTTTCGATTTTTTTATAAAAAATAATTTAGTAAAAAATATTTTTTTTAATATATAGTTTAAAATATTTTTTATAATTTTTCCGATTTTTTTTCATATTTTTGCCCTATTTATTTTTATTTTTAAAATTAAATATTATAGTATATATATATATGTGGCGCTGACCTGGGCAATTTAACAGAAAAATTTTCAAACATAATAGACCATTTTTTTTGGCCATGTATAACAGAGTATTTGACCACATCAAAAAACATACGGTACCATCAGATCAAATAACTCAAACATATATCTTTGGCGGCTCCACAAACAATAGGTCAAACTTCTTGATAGTTATGGCTGCTTCATAAAGCAAACTTCTTTTTAGAGAATTAGAATAATTGGTACATTGTTACTTTGATTAATTTCAATCAATTTTCTCATATTCGTGCAGAAAAAATGGCACGAGCGTGCTTTGTGAACTCCCTGGCCACGTATATATGGATTTCATGCCTTTTATTTTATTTTGAAAATATTGTGGTTTGAAACTACTTTTTTAGGATTTCGTCTCAGATAAGTATGAAATTATTATAGAATACTTCTGTCGAATTTTTTTTATCTAAATATACTTTAATTAATAAATATATACATAAATATCTTCATTTTGTAATAAAATACAACAGTATACCCAACCGAGAATGTTATTCGCGGGTAGGTACATCCATGAATGGAAATCCGCGGGTGGAACTGTGGTTAGCATCTGCTGTTCCACCCGTCAATATCATTCAATAGTCGTGGGTGGATATGCTATAAAATCCATACCCAACCATTTTCTCTTGTTGTTCAGTCGATTCTCCCTTGAGTCACCTCTCGATCGGTTTATCTTCCGTTAACGTTTCGTTGTCGAAAATCTGTTGGATTATTGTTTGTAATTTGTTGGAAGTTATCCATGAGGTAGTCCGCAACTCTTGTTTTTTAATTAATAAGTAATTATTGTATTTAATATATACATATTTATTTTTCAAAAAATATGAATTATTGTCTAATATTTTTATATTAACTAGGTGTTAGAATTCTTCGAAAAATGGTGACTCTCATTCTTAGTTATGACGGTAGAATCACAGTAGACAGAGAAGTTATTAATTATATTGATGGTAAATCTGCAATTAGTTCTACTAAAATGACAACCACCCTTACCCACCTAATAGAGTTTGTTAATGTTTGCGATTTTAGTTCAGAAGTAGTTGATATTGATCTCCTTTGGAAATTGGGTAACAATTTGTATCCAATCAATGATGAAGATTCACTTGATGATATTTTTTAAGTATGTGGTTACTATATGAAATTGTATGTGGTTCCAAAAGTAGAAGTTGATGGTGAAGGTGAATATGTGTTGAAGAAGATGAATGAGAAGATTCTTATGTGGGAGATGACACAGAAGTCGAATCTCCCACATATACGGCTGACTGTGGTTTACAATTGTCTGACGATGACACAAGTATTCATGCACATTCGAGTCAACCAATTACCTTCCGACAGTTTCCTCAAGAGTTTACATCAGACGACTGACAAGATGAGTTTGAATGTACCGATTGGATGGTTACGCACGGTGAATCCTCTACAGGTACAAATAATTTTCAAGTCGGTGTAGAATATGAGACTAAAGTTGCTCTCCAACAACATGTGAAATTGTGGCACATTAGTAATACTCGTGGTTTCACCACTGTCAGATCAAGTCCAAGCGTAGTGTCATTTAAGTGTGCCAATAAAAGCAGTGGTATTTGCTCATGATCTTTATGAGAAATGCAGAAAAGAACGGGCAACTGGGAGATCAGTAAATTAGGTCTTCCACACTCCTGTAAAAATGTCGCTACTGTACAACATCATAGACAACTTGATTGCAAATTAATTGTTCAATTGATATATCCATAGGTGTATCACAACACGAGTATTAGACTCTGCGATTTGCAACAAGTTGTAAAAGATAAGTATGCCCAAAGTTCCTCTTACTGCAAGGTGTGTTACACTAAACAATAAGTTTTGCCTGTATAATTTAGTACCACACCAACCACTTCTTGATGTTTTGGTGGGTATATATTGAGTTTTGCTTTATACTAGTGTAACAACTTGTTAGTAGAAAGACTCTCTAGCGCGCTCAGGGGGTGCTGATCGATCCAATTTGCACTCCTCGGTTCGAGTCAACCCACGTATGCGCCCGCGTCATGCAGACACGATTGTCGCTCCGAAAAAATTGTCTTGTGCGAGACAACTTTTGCTAAAACCCAATATTTTTTCCCGACCTAACTTGATTTGTTTTCCTGACTGTTGTACTATTTAATTTTAGATTGTTAGAATATTTTTAATAAAATGCATGTTGAAATTTGAAGTTGTAAAATTTCAGTTTTAATAATTTATTACTTCAGTTTTATAAAAATTAATTTAGTGTAATTAGTGCACCTAGTGTGAAAAACCCTATAAATAGAGGGTTAAATCTTCACATTTCACACACTTGAAAATTTTGAAAATACTCTCTAGGTTGCTCTACAGCCCGGTTAGAAATTTGTCGATTTCGTGTTTACGTCCAAATTTTTGTCAACATATGAGTTTAGGTATTGTTCAGTTCGGTTAAGGAAAACACTGTGTTCGCTTTAACAACACTGTTTTATCATGGGAGGTAATCGTCTCATTTTTATCATCTTACACGAACATATGACGGTGAGGAAGCGAAATTGTCTTAAGAGACCTTTTTGTACAGGACTTAGTATATTTTTTTTACAAAAATCAATTTCTAGGGTCAATTTTGTCATTTTGTTAATTTGCATGTTATTTTACATCTTGATGCAATTTTAATCCGAAAATATTATTGAATTACAAATTTAATTCTCCTATATTTTTAGCAATCTTAAGACAATTTTTGGTGTTTTAGTAATTCAGGAGATTGAAGAACTGATTCGGTTTAATATTTTTTTTATTTGTCATATTTATTTTCGGTAAAATGATTCAGCATTTTCTACTCTAGAAAAATGGATGCAAACAACAATTATGTTGAACTCAGTGTTGGAGCTATGACTCAGACTGAAGTCCCTAATGCGCCGATGAACGCGTCCATCGTTGCGCCGACCGGGGGATAACTAGGGGTGACAATTTCTGACACGATATGATTAAACGATTTGCATTTTACACGATAATGATATGATACGATTACTAACCTTGTTTAAAAAACTCTTATCCATTTAGACACAATTAATAACAATGTCTAAACACATCTAACATGCAAATACACGACAAACACACGTTTAAACATGATTAATTAATCGTTTATATCTGTGTTTAATTATATCGTGTTTAACTGTGTCTAATTGTGTACACACGTGACACGATTACCACTATTCTAACCCTAAGTTTTCCACTTTTGAATATTCCTCACCCACAATCACTAATCACTATACCTAATTTGTTTTTCAGTTTTCATTTTACTCCTGAATTCGTTCGGGCGAACGCTTCTCCCTCCTTGGCAGCTAGCTCCCATTCTCCGTCGTTTCCCCGCTTCTCTCTCTCCAGTCTCCGCTAGGTTCCAGTGACTCCAACCAAAAGTTACAGCGACTCCCAGGCTTTGTTTTGGATTTCTTGAATGTGGTTCCTCAGTGATCTGCAGACTCTTAGACTTAATCTCTATCTGGTTTCCGCCATTGTAGCTACCAAAAACAGACCTATCTATGTTAGGTGACATTCAAGCAAAAATGCATTTCGTTTACCTTTGAATTCAAGCTATTTAGACTTGGTATTGTTTTTTGGAATTAACGTAGTTTGTATTTGATGTTGGTTTGTATTACACAGAAAAAATATGGGGTTGTCTTTAGAAAGAATATTTTTTTTTCTTGTTAGAATGATTGTTTTTGTTTTTTTAGGTTATAAGTACAACATTATGAAAAGCTAGAAGATGAATATATTTGAATCTCAAAGATAAAGGTTACGACTACTTCTATATATAGTAGGTGCTTGTATTTAAGGATGTTATCTCAATTGAATATGAACTTTCAATTTCATCTTCACTTGTTTACGTTCTCCTTCAATCTATAGTTACTAACATGGTACCAGAGGTGTAACCATCCTGGTTAGTCTTCTTCAAAATCAACAATGGATGAAAACTCTCAAGCATTTGCGAATAAGAAAGTTTCGCAGCTCATCGGAGATGACAACTTCCAGTTGTGGAAGCAGCGTGTCCTGTTATGAGTGCGAGGCTACAATTTGGAAGAGCATCTTCATGGAATCACCATCGATCAATAAATTCATAATGAAGTTGGTGCCAATGTTCCAAATCCTGCTTACATGAAGGATATTCAGCAGGACAACTCCCTGGCACCGTGGTTGTTGGCCTCTGTTTCGTCTCAAGTGAGTAGAGGCTTTCGGATGCATGACTGCAACTTCCATCTGGCAAAAACTCCATTGTGATTTCTCCTTTTCGTCTGCTACAAGAATCATAGACCTTTATGATCGATTAAAAGCTAGAAAGCTGGTTCATAAGCCTATGCGTGAGCACCTTACTGAAATCCAGATCACATGTGATAGTTTGGTCACTGACGGTCATCCAATCTCTCCAATGCAGCAGATCACCATCATCCTCAATGGAGTTAAAGGTCAATTCGATAATATCATAGTTGTTATTCATGACAGTAGGAATCCATATGATATTGCTTCGGTTAGTTCTTTGCTGTTGGATGCTGGGGCTAGATAGGGTGACATGTTGTTTGATAGTTCGATATCTGCTAATGTTGTTGTGAATCATACTTCTGCTGAAGTGATGCTCATAATAATAATGCATAAATGTCAGATAGTCATTCACCTCAATCAAATAGCTATTCAGTGTCAAATACTAAGACTTCTGGTGGTTTGCTCCCTACTCTTCCTGGTAATCAGCAATTTACAGGTTCAAATGCAGGCAAATGTCGTGGTCGTGGTTATGGCAATAACAAAATTCAATATCAGTTATGCAACAAATTTAGCCATCTTGTTCATAGGTGTTATCATCGATTCAATTTGGATTTCACTAGAGTGACTGATCCTGCAAACACAACATTGAACACTTCCTTTGCTCACCTCACCACTATAAACTGGTTTGATTCTTGTGTTGCTGTTGATTTGTCATCTCACCAGTTCTCTTCGCAGGTCACCTCACAGTTTCATCGTCAGGTAACTCAGTCCAATTCAATTCCTCATTACCCTGGTCCTTCTCATATGCATCAATCTCTTCTTCCCATACATGTTTCACCTTATGGTCATCCTCTATGCCCATATCTATACCCTACTGCACCGTCCTATATTTCATCTCCCCTCCTAATGCATCCTCTTACATTCCAGCTCCTCCCGTGACTCCTATTGTTGTTTCCACTTTTCATTATATGCCTTCTCATATGGCTCCATCTGTTTCTACTCCTCTTCCTCTCATATTACCAATCCTCAGGTTAATCTTGGTTATGTTTCTCCTGTGGTTCAGGCTGACACGAGTTGGTTCCCTGATTCAGGAGCCACCAATCATCTTACGAATGCAATGCATCTTCCTCATACAACTAATACATACACTGGTGGAGGTAAGGCCCGCGTTGGTAATGAATTTTCTTTACGAATTTCAATTGTTGGTTCCTCTATTGTTCCTACAGACAGTAGACATTTACAGTTATAGAATATGCTTTATACACCTAATGTTACTAAGAATTTACTTTCTGTTTCTCAATTTTCCAGGGACAACAAGGTGTACTTTGAGTTTCATTCTATTTGTGTCGATTCTGGTAACCTTCTGAATTCAACTAAATTTCAGTATTTCCTTACTTCATTGAATTCAAAGGAATCATCTACTATTTGACACATGAGACTTGATCATCCATCGATAAATCTTCTGATTAATTTTCTTCGTTTGCAAAACTTACCTACAAAACATGTCATCTCTGATTGTGTTGTTTGTGCGATTGGTAAGAGTAAAATATTACCCCATTCATTGTCTGATTCTGTTCATACGAGTCCCCTTGAACTTGTGCAAATCAATTTGTGAGGCCCATCACCCTATACATCAAGTAACAACAATTATTATCTTAGCATTTTAGATGCGTATAGTAAATATACATGGATTTATTTTTTACCAAAAAAAAGTGATGCAGCTAAAAGCATTTTTTGAGTTTCATGTTCTTGTAGAAAAACAACTTAACTATAAACTGAAAGCATTACAATCAGATGGTGGTGATGCGTTCAAGTTCCTTGGTCCATATCTTGCCCAATTTGGTATATTTCACAGGATCACCTGTCCATATACGAGACAACAAAATGGTATGGTCGAACAAAAGTATAGACATATTGTTGAACTTGGGACTCAATTTGCTTGCTCAATCTTCTGTATCCATGCATTACTGGACTGATGTTTTTTTTACTGTTGTCTTATTGATTAATATACTCCCTTCTTCAGTCTTAAAAAATTGCTCACTTCATGAATACTTGTTTAAATCTAAACCTGATTACGACTTCCTTCGTGTCTTTGGCTGTGTATGTTTTTCTCTTCTCAGGTCATACAAAGTTTATAAGTTCTCCTTTCGATCAGAACCATGTGTGTTTCTTGGTTATTGCTTCAGTCATTATGGTTATAAGTGTCTTTCTTCTTCTGATCGTGTTTATGTCTCTCGCAATGTTGTGTTTCATGAAACAACTTTCCCCTTTGCTGATCGCACAGGTTCATTCTTTGGCTCAACATCACCCACATCCAATACCACTTCTCAAACTTTCTTCATCTCATGTAGCCCTTTCTTTCAGCTTCCTACTTTTGTACCATAGTCTTCTAATCCTTCTGCTTCTCAAGATATTCTTACATTAATTGATTCAGCTCTATTTGTACCTTCTTCTTCCTCTGATCCACCTTCTGCTGATCCGATTTCTTCCCTTGTGCCTATTCCTTTACCAGCTATTGATGATACCTCTACAGATACATCTCTTCATCCATTATCTCTTTCTTCTGCTCAAGTATCTAGTCCTACTGGTACTTTTTATTCTTCTGACCCTCTTCCTATGTGCAGATATATCCCTTATGCACGTGATTTACACTTATTCCTCTTCCTACTGTTGTTGATCCCTCCTCTGTCTCTACATCAACTTTTGTTCCTCTACCCAAACCTACTCCTTTGAATGTTCATCCTATGTTGACCAACTACAAAGCGACACTGTCTTCCTTCCAAGCACTTACATCAATCATTGTCTCTCCTGATGATCTAGTTCTCAGAGAACCCACTTCCATTTATGAAGCTCTTAAATTTTCATATTGGAATTATAGACCCGACAGTAAATGAGAAAGGGTAAGTACTCTGTATAACAGTGGATCTATCTTTACTATCCTTTCTTGTTGGGGAATCCAATCTTTAGGAACTTTGGTTCGTGAATCCATATACTCCTTACCATTTGGCTTATTCTGCTTTTTTGTTGACACCTCACCTTCAATCTCACTGTTTCAGCAAAACATGAAAAAAATATGTTGTTACAACACTTTTTTTTTTTTTCCATTTTTAGGTTATAGTTATGCATAGCATATATGTCCTAATGAAATCATTTTAATTTTTCAGGTTCATGATACCATGCCTTGGTGATGCAGGGGATCACAACTTCGTCAGCTAAGCCATTTCACATTGCCATTTCTTTTCTCATTTCAATAAACTCAACCCCACATATATATATATATATGGTTTCTTCACGATGAGAAATGCCACATTTTTGCACCCCTTGCTTGAATAGGAAGGGAGGAAAGTAGGGGTGGCAATTTCTGACACGACACGATCTGATTTAAAGCGTATATGAGTTTGACCTTAACGGATCCCGTATCTAAACAACTCTTATACGTTTAGACACGATTAATAACCGTATCTAAACACCTCAGATCTGCAGATATCTGTATACACACGATTAACTATTTGTGTCTAATCGTGTCGTGTATTTATGTGACACGAATAGAGACATAGGGGTGTTAATTTCTGACACAACACGATTTTTAAGTGTGTCTAAATAACTCTTATACGTTTAGACATGATTAATAATCGTGTCTAAACACATCTAACATGTAAATACACGGCAAACACACGTTTAGACACGATTAATTAATCGTGTCTAATTGTGTCGTGTACTAAGTGTGTCTAATCGTGTACACGGTTACTTCTATGAATTGAGTTAGGCTTAAATTTATACTAATAAAGTAAGTGACCTATTAACCACACTCGTGAGTTTAGAATTAATTATTAAACAAATACTCAAATTTTAGTCTGCTTATAAATTTTTAATTTATTATTATTTATAATTTCAGGTTCAATATTTAATAAAATAACCAAAATTTGAGTATTAATTTTTTGTAATTAACCATTTTCCGAATAAGGTAATTTCTATAAATCCTTAACGAATCATGTGTCTAAACAACTCTATACGTTTAGACACGATAAACGACTTATACATTTAGACACGAGATATGTTTAGACACGTTTAAAATTTATCCGTTTAGACACGAGACATGTTTAGACACGACACGATTAATGACCCGACACGATTAGACACGACACGGCACGATTGCCACCCCTAGAGGACAGAAGTTGGACTACTATGTTGTCATTGATTTGCTGAAACAGAGAAAGCAATATTACAAAGTTATTGGAGCAGATCGTGCCTTGGATTTTCTACCATAAAGTTATTGATGTTTCAACCTTTTTCATTTTCGTGGAAGGGAATGCCCCTTCTCCTAATGTGTCTAAAATTTTGGAATCCATTCCGGTAATCATATTTTGAGATTTATCTTGCACACAATGCATCATGCTTTTAGTATTTTGATGGTTAATTCATTTCAGTGTGTCAAAGTATTTACATGACTAAGGAATTGGATCTTTTATCTTGACACAAATGAGCTTGTCTATCCAGCTGGTGCACCAGAGTATTCTTTGAGACAGATGCTATCACACGTACCCAAATATTTTGTTCAGGAGGCTATTATAGTGATCAAAGATATCTTTACTCTCAAAGAAAGCTCTACTTACTATAATACTCTTGTATATGTTTTGCAGATACCAGTCCATTATTGCAACCTTATCTGAACTGATTTGTAAAATAAATATTGTATTCTATTTGTAATATAACTATTGTTTTCTATTATAATATAACAGTTGTTTTCTATTTGTAAATTTATTTGTGTTATTAAATGAGATTTTTACCGACAGTATTTTTCGTCGATAAAAAGTTATATACCGACGAAACATTTTTTATCGGTAAAGGTTTTTGTCGAGGAAATGAATTTTGTCGGTAATACATTTTAACGATCAAAATAAATTTGTCAGCAAAGAACGACATTTACCGACGAAATAAAAAAAAAAGTCAACAACTGGGTCAACAAAATTTATGAATTTACCGACGGAATTTTTGTCGGGAAATATATGAATTTTGTCGACCAAATAAATAGTCTTATTTCCGTCGGTAAAGATTACCGACGGAGCATTCAACGACGATATCTTTACTGACAAAAAATTCATTTTGCCGACAAAATTTATTTTTAGCGACGAAATTTACACGTTTTACCGACAAAATAATTTCATCGGCAAATACCGAATTTTCAGTAGTGCATGTAGACTACCAACCATTGATTTGCTACTGTGGGCGCACCACACAAGCTAAACCAACTTCAACATGGAAGAATTTCAGTTGAAAGTTCCAACCCTAATTGTAGTATCAATTTGAAAATCCCCCTATTTGAATCTTAGGAACCCTAATTTTATAGTGAAATAACTTGATTGCAGTGTAATAGTTGTCATTGTTTTGAGTGGTGTGATCCCCTAATGTGCATTTACGGACGGAGGACCGTAATAAAATTCTGAGAAATGATACATGCTAAGATCGAAGTTGTTGTTCTACGTTGAAGGGAAATGATGTGGATTACTGCTGTTGGAGTGCTTGTGGTAATTTTGTTGATGTAATCTTAAAATTGGTTAGAAGTTGAAGTGTGTTAGCTTAGAAATTATAAGTAGTTATGTTTCACAATCTAATGGTTTGTAGGTTAATTATATTTATGTGTGTGTGTTGGTCTGGGAGAACATACGTTTTGTAATCAATGGTTTATGTCGAGCAACGTTTATTAACAATTTGAAAGTAGATGTACTATGTTTTTTATGACTGGAGAAAAAGTCTTCCCACATAACCCATTTCAATTCCTATAACCTGCAAATTAAAACTTGTCCCACAGAACCACATAATTCTCACCTTAACGTTCACAAAATAACACCGTACAATACCAAGTTCACTAAACAACACAAAAAACCCTAATTCTTCAAAATGAAAGCATCTACTAGAGTTTTCAAAGTTTCAAATCCACCCCAAACCACAATATTTCAACACCTAAGACCAAACAAAATCTCTTCATTGAGTCGAGAATTTAGTGTACTTGTTTGACTTGAAACGAGGGGAACTCTGTGACCAACCCGCCTTATTTGGAATAGTTTTTTTTTTCCTTGGTGTTATTGTTTGCAAAGGTTCGTTTATTTTCACTAGATCTCTGCAGACTAACATTTGTGGGGTACCTGAAGTCAGTCGAACGCCTTCAGCATGACTGTTCAGATCCACAATCTTTTCAGGGGAACGCTTAACCTATGAGTAAAAAGAATAACATATAGAATTACAACCAATTAGTGTACTAAATTTGATAACTCATCAACCATAAAACCTATGATTTTCTTATTGTCTGCAATTTGACCCTTCTTGTTCTTGGAATTTTTGGGGCTACTTCTTCATGTACTTGTTTCTGCAAACAATTTGAAGATTAGTTAAAACATGTACAATTAAATAACTTCTATAGTAAACCGGTTTAACCACCTAAGAATGTGAATCTATAACTGACTCTGGAAAAAATGTGTCCGACTCTTCAGCCACTTGACTTGTTTCTTCAGCAACTAGACGAGCATTCCTTGTCCCTTTCGTTATGCTAGATCTACTTTGGGATTGGACGGTGGGTTCTTCTTGTGAAGATCTTGCTCCTGTGACTCTTTTCGGTGGTGGCTGGGGCACTTCAACGTTATGAGGCATTCGATTCGTCTTTAGTTTTCTCCCAACTAGTGTTGCAGGTTTTCCTCCTTTTTTACGAGCAACATCTTGAGATAGTACAATAGTCTGTGACAGAGCACTTGTCTGGAATGGTTGTGATCTCTGACCTCTTCTGCTACAAGCTCTCTTGTTATGACCACTAAGACCACCTAGTGAGCAGTACTATGGAAGTCCATGCTTTGTCAATTTATCACGCGATTTGATAATATTTTCAGTTGCACCCCTCATCTTCTTCTTCTTTGGCATGCCACCTTATTTTCTAACATCCGGAGGATCTACAGTTAGTTAATTACATGAACAGTCCGTCAATTACATGAACATCTAAAAATATTAACCTTTGAACAAACGTATTTTTCGTCAACTATGAAAAATCAAAAAATTAAAAGGCAAAATTTGTCTAAAACGGGCATTTATAGAAGAAATCAGGGCTAAGGGGTTACCTGGTGCTGGTTGATTCTCCGTTACGACCCAAAATGGAAACAACGAACAGAATCGTGCGGGTTCGACAGAAGTACGACCTTCGATTAGTTGGTTGCCTCGATGATTATTCACTTTGGTTGCGGGGTTTCGTCTGGTCGTGTGAAGGGGGACGATTCAAACAGGAGGGAAGGGAGATGCAGAGGATTATGGGAGGCAAGATTAGAGTTTTGATAGGAAAGCGGGTGAAGTAAAGGAATGGATGGATGAAAGGACGTGGAGAAGGTAGGGGACATTTGACAATTGGAGGGAAACACAAGTAAGGGTAATTTCGGGATTTGAAATTTGTTTTCTAACATTCAAATAAGACGTCACATGTATTGCACATGACTGACTTAATGGTCCAAATAACGGAAAAACTCATGTTTCATCTAAACCCTACAAAATGAAACATAGTATATCATATACCAACAATCCAAAACAAGTTGCACCAGTTACGAATTTAGGCATACATATTACATCTTTTCTATATTTTTCCATATGTATTAGCTAACTTTTAAGGGGTGTTTATTTGAATAATTAGTTATTACATGTATTAAGTAATTATTAATTAACATTTGAGTAAAATATACTAATAAAATGTTTTTTTAATACTTATATTAAGATATATTAATTTATACATGACCTAATACAACTTTTACTCGTTACAAAGTTTTACATGAAGTTATAAAAATATATATATATACCCTTATATTTAGTTTTCAATGCAATTATATTTTGCAAATGACCTTATTTGTTTTTCAAAATAAAATAAAATAAAATCCTAAACAAATTGAAAAATCAATAAAAAAAACTAATACCAAAACCAAAAATAATACTGATACAAAACTGAAAAAGAATCAAGAGAAAATAAAACAATCCATAAAACTAAAAGAATTAAGATTCAATGTGTCATGAATATAAAACAAAAGTCAAAATGTTAAAAAAAAAAAAAAAAAAAAAAAGAGAGAAGTGATCTCTATAGTTGCGTCAAATTGTTTAATCCTTTCAACATTTTCATGAAATTCTACCTAAAAGTGACTGAGTAGCCGAGCTAGAACCACCGGGTCGAGTATTGCTATTGCGCAAACAGTAGAAGCTTGCCAGGTCGGTACTGAGTTTGAGGACGAGCACTACCATTGAATAAGCTTGAGAGATGAGGCACAGAAAGGAGGAAGACTAGCGGAAGTTGGAGGAGTAGAAGAGTAGTAGTGGAAATCCGTGGCAGAAGAAGAGGTAATGTTAATTTCTGTTACAATGTAAAATTTATTATATTATATTAGAGATATTATTAGCTAATACATATTAAACTGCATAATTATTTCATGTATTCATTAATACGGTTTCATATCAAATATCGATATTATTTTATACATGTATGAATTAATCCTAATGCATAGTAAATATTTCAAACAAACACTCTCTAATGGCATGTTCTTTTCACGGAATGGAAAATGAATTCGACTTACGAATTTCATAAGAAGTTGTTCTTTTTGCAGAATTGCAAAAATTTGGCTTACGGATTCCGGGCGGGGTAGACTTACACATTCCGTCCCAAAACCTCGAAATTCCTAAGCCGGACGCGCTAGGAATCCGGAATAAGAGGCAAAATGACTGAAATGCCCTCAAAACATTTTCTTAAGTGCTGAATTACCCTCGGTCCATTCAGCGTTTCCATTTCCTTCGTTCTCCTTCTTCCTCAGCTCCTTCTCCTTCGGAATTGTGCTCAGCTCATTCTCCTTCGGTTCAGGTATGCTCTTCTTCTCCTTCTCGGTTCGGATTTCCGTCTCCTTCTCCGTGATTCTGGGTTTTGTTCGAACCCAGAACGTGATTCTGGGTTCGACAGAACCCAAAACGTGATTTTGTGTTCAAACAGAACCCAGAACCCTGATTCTGGACGAATTGGACAAACCCAGCATTGTTTGTGTTTAGGATTGGACGAATTGGCTGAATTGTTCGTGTTTAACATGATGTTGTTCGTGTTTAGCATAATGTTTTTCGTGTTTAGCATCTTGTGTTCGTGATGATGCTTCGTGATGTTGTTCGTGTGTTATTGAGATTGTAATTGTTGTTCTTGATGATTGTTATTGTGTTATGCTGGTTGTTCTTCTAGGTTCGGTTGTTCATATGCTGATTATGCTAGTTTCAGTTTCGATGAGCTACTTGAATTGAGTCATAAGGGCAACAACAGAGTCATCGACATGCTTGTTGGGGACATTTACGGATGGATAGGATTATTCAAAGGTACTTCCTTCTATGGAGTCTGATCCATTATGTCTCTCCATTTTATTGTTCAAAACTTGAGTTGCCTGCTTAAAAATGTGATTTTTATGAACATATCGACCTTTCTTCCACACACATTGCCTCTAGCCTTGGCAAAGTAATAAATAAAGATATTAAAGATTACAGGTGTGTTACGGGCCGAACCGAGCCAGCCCAATAGTTTAAAATTCCGATGAAATTGCACAGAACATAGAAGAAAACACTTCAGGTGTGTTACGGGCCGAACCGAGCCAGCCCAATAAGGCAGTAGATCAGCCTCTTCCTCTACAGCCCAATGTCCAGCCTCTTCCTTTACAGCCCAATAAACCGAGATCCAATGAAGAGAATAATAGAAGCTTCTTCTGGTAGCTGTGTCAGCATGGTGTGCTGGCTTAGTAGATTCGGTTAGTTAGAACAGAATGAGAATAAGAACAAGTATAAGAATAGTGAATTGTAAGAGATGAATTTATGCAGAAACTGAATGCTAAATACCTCTCAATTCCTTCTTCTATCTGTGTAATTGGTATCAGTGCTATCATTGGTATCAGAGACCAGACACCCCCCTTCCCTGTGTTGTTCTTCTTCTGTTACTGCTAATCTTCTCCGTTCTTACACCCCAATCCATCTTCCCTATGGCGACTGAAACTAGATGGCAGCAGAATGACCAGGCTTTGGCTACATTACAGCAGGCGGTCGAGGGTCACGATACGATGCTCAGTGAGATCAAGGCTACAATGAACGGGATCTTGAAGCACTTTGACTACTATCGCCAGAAAGGCATTGTTCCGGGCAGTGATGGGGACTCGGAAGGCAACTCTCAGTCACCGCAGTGTCAGACTTCAAACGGGCGACCATTCTGTGTTGGCAGGATGGATTTCCCTAAATTTTTCGGTGAGGATGTAGTAGGTTGGCTCTACAGATGTGAACACTTTTTTAAAGTAGATAACATACCTGAAGAACAGAGGATCGACATCGTTACTATCCATGTTGAAGGAGACGCCCTACTTTGGCATCAAACGTACGTGAAGATGAAGGAGCTGCAGGGCAATACCTTGACATGGGCTGAATACTCCGCAGCAATCCAAGCTCGTTTTGGCCTCAGCAGCTACGACGACCCAATGCTGGACCTTCGTAACCTGCAGCAAGATGACTCTGTTACTGAATATTACAGACAATTTTCAGCCATTTTTCACCATATTCAGCTCCGCGACCCGTTGTCCGAAAAGAAAAGCCTCAACCACTTCATCGGTGGTCTTCGCCCTGAGCTGCAAGGACCAATCCGTATGCTGAAACCGAAGACTTTTTATGACGCATTCTCTTTGGCCAAGCTCCAAGAGGCCACCATCAACCTACGACCCAACATTACACGCCATCGCCCACCTTTACAGCAGCCTCCCCTGCATCAACCTCCACCAAAACCACCTCAGCAAGGAGCTATCCAATGGAAAAATGCAGGGTCACGCACCAGTCGTATTTTGTCAAGTAAAGAGATAGCGGATAAACGAGCCAAGGGACTCTGTTTTGGCTGTGATGAGAAATTCTCACCAGGCCACCAATGTAAAAAGCAGCACATATTTATGTTGGAAGTGGAGTCAGACGGTGCCTTACATGAGATTGAGGACGCATTAGACGATACTCGATCCCTTGAACCAGTCAGCGAGAATTCAGTCATTTCGCTTCATGCAATTACTGGATCGTTTGGGGGCTCTACCATCCGTATGGTGGGTTCGGCTGCGGGCAAGCCACTTCACATCCTGGTGGATTCAGGTTTGACCCACAATTTTTTGGATCTTGCCACTGCTCGTAGGCTAGGATGTCCTGACGTACAAGTTCCGCCTTTCCATGTTGGTATGGCCAATGGCCAAAACCTGAAATGCAACCTAGCCTGTCATGGGTTCCAATGGTCCTTACAAGGCCGATCATATGCTGCTGATGTGTTGTTAATTCCCTTGTCCTCTTTTGATCTCATTCTGGGTGCCCAATGGTTGTCTCGATTCGGAGATGTGGTGATGAACTTCGATAAGTTGTATGTGAAATTCTTCGATGGGGAACAACTCTGTGAGCTGCAAGGACACAAGGGACCTGCTGTCAGTGTCTCCTCTTCTTCTCGGATTAACAAGCTGCTGGATACGGAGAAACAGGTTGCGTCCATTCACCTTTGCAGCTTGACGATCTCTCCTGCGGATGCATCGAGTCCTGCAATCAAAAACACAGTCCCACATCAGTTTGAAAAATTGGTAAGCGAATTTAGCGACGTTTTTGATGAACAGACGAGGCCTCCCCCACAACGATCAATTGACCATGCTATCCCTCTTTGGCAAGGAACACATCCGATTGCAGTAAGGCCATACCGATACCCGAACATTCAAAAGGCAGAGATTGAGAAACTAGTCACTGAGATGCTGAAAAACGGGGTTATTCAGCCAAGCACAAGTGCATTCGCTGCACCACTTGTCCTCGTCAAGAAGAAAGACGGTTCATGGAGGTTTTGTGTGGATTATAGGAAATTAAATGCTGCCACGATCCGGAACAAGTTCCCTATTCCCTTGGTGGAGGAGCTACTTGATGAACTACACGGAGCTACAATTTTTTCTAAGCTCGACCTACGATCCGGGTACCATCAAATCCGGATGCGTGAGGAAGACATCCACAAGACGGCTTTTAGAACACACGAAGGCCACTACGAGTTCTTGGTGATGCCTTTTGGTCTTACCAACGCCCCTGCGACTTTCCAACATCTGATGAACTCAATCTTTAAGCCATTCCTCCGTCGGTTTGTTTTAGTTTTCTTCGACGACATCCTTATTTACAGTGCCAATTCTGGTTTGCATGAACAACATCTTCGGGCGGTTCTCCTCAAGCTCAGGGAACATTCCCTCTTCGCCAAGTTAAGCAAATGCTCATTTGGAGGGTCAAAGGTGGAGTACCTCGGACATTTTGTGAGGGGGTCGGGTGTGTCGACAGATCCTTCAAAGGTGGAAGCCATTTCTAATTGGCCTCAACCCAAGACCATTCGGCAACTAAGGGGTTTTTTGGGATTGACTGGTTATTATAGGCGCTTTATCAAAGGGTATGGCTCACTCTGCAAGCCTCTTACGGAGCTACTAAAAAAAGATAAAGTTGTATGGTCAGCTGCTGCAGATTCATCTTTTTCTCTTCTCAAGGAAGCACTTCAGTCTGCACCTGCGTTAGCCTTGCCCGACTTTGAGAAACCATTCGATATTGAAACAGATGCTTCGACATTCGGGATTGGAGCAGTTCTAATGCAAGCCAGTCATCCTATCGCCTTCATCAGTAAGACACTCTCCGCTCGGCATCAAGCTCTTTCGGCCTATGAGAAAGAGCTATTGGCCATCCTCTTCGCAGTTAAGAAATGGCACTACTACCTCATTGACAGACACTTCATCATCTGAACTGATCAGCAGAGTCTAAAGTTTTTACTCGAGCAAAAGGTGACCACACCCCTGCAGCACACATGGTTGGCAAAACTTCTGGGATTCGACTACGCCATTGAGTATAAGGCGGGTAAGGAAAATATTGTTGCAGACGCCTTGTCCAGAGTAGGTGATTGTTCGATCGCTGCTTTATCCATCTCGGGTATTCCTTTGGTCTTCATGCCTCGTATTTCCGCCAGTTGGGAGACTGACCCAACTTGCAAACAATTGATCACTAGCCTTCAAAGTGGTCACGGGCCCTCTAGCTTCACTTGGAAGGATGATAAGCTATGGAGGAAAGGGAGACTAGTCATTGGTGCTGATAACACTCTTCGCAAGGAATTGCTTGAGTTGTTCCATACATCGGCTATGCGGGGCCACTCGGGGGTGCACGCCACAACTCAGAGGTTAACAACCCTGGTTTATTGGAGAGGGGCCAAGAAACAGATCCGCCAATACATCCGGGAATGTGAGACTTGTCAGCGTAACAAGACGGAAACCACGACACCTGCTGGTTTACTACAACCTCTTCCTATCCCGAATGGTATTTTTACGGACATTACCATGGATTTTATTTATGGGTTGCCTCGTTCCCAAGGCAAGTCGGTCATATTTGTGGTGGTCGACCGTCTAACCAAATATGCTCACTTCAGGCCTTTGGCACATCCATATTCGGCTTCAACGGTGGCACAGCTTTTCCTAGACACTATCTATAGACTTCACGGCTTGCCTCAAACCATTGTAAGCGATCGTGATCCCGTATTCATCAGCTCATTCTGGAAGCAACTGTTTTCGTATCAAGGAGTGGAGCTAAGGCTGTCATCGGGTTATCATCCTCAGACGGACGACCAAACTGAGGTAGTCAATCGTTGCCTTGAAACGTATTTGAGGTGCATGGCTGGTGATCGGCCAAACATATGGTGTAGATAGCTGCCCCTTGCGGAATGGTGGTACAACACAACTCCACACTCCGCAATCAGGACTACCCCTTTCGAAGCTCTCTATGGGTTCCCACCACCCCTACACATCCCCTACATACCTAGAGACACTACTGTTATGGCTGCTGACCTTCTCCTTCAGAACAGGGAGGACTCCATTCAGTTATTGAAATTCCATATGACCCGCGCTCAAAATCGGATGAAACAACAATCGGATAAACATCGCACAGATCGCCAATTTGTTGTCGGTGATTTTGTGTACCTAAAGCTACACCCGTACCGCCGTGCTTCACTGAGGTCAACTGGAGTTCAAAAACTTCAACCAAAATATTTTGGGCCTTTCCAAGTTTCCAAGCGTGTGGGAGAGGTAGCTTACCAGCTCAATTTACCTCCTCAGGCGAAGATTCACCCGGTGTTCCATGTCTCTTTGCTGAAGCTCGCTCGTGGTGATCACCATACCGTAATTGACTTACCTCCGGACGTAGCAGACTCCTCAACTCCGACGCCCATGGCTGTGCTGGAAACCAGAACCACCAGAAGAAGGAACCGTGCTGCCCTGCAATTGCTCATTCACTGGAACAACTCCTCGCCTGCTGATGCCACTTGGGAGTTTGCTGATGACTTCCAACTTCGATTTCCATATTTTTACCTTGGGGACAAGGTTCCTTATGGGGGAGGCAATGTTACGGGCCGAACCGAGCCAGCCCAATAAGGCAGCAGATCAGCCTCTTCCTCTGCAGCCCAATGTCCAGCCTCTTCCTTTACAGCCCAATAAACCGAGATCCAATGAAGAGAATAATAGAAGCTTCTTCTGGTAGCTGTGTCAGCATGGTGTGCTGGCTTAGTAGATTCGGTTAGTTAGAACAGAATGAGAATGAGAATAAGAAAAAGTATAAGAATAGTGAATTGTAAGAGATGAATTTATGCAGAAACTGAATGCTAAATACCTCTCAATTCCTTCTTCTATCTGTGTAATTGGTATCAGTGCTATCAAGGTGCCAAGATAAATTCATTGTGAGTTGCACAGAACACAGATGAAATTGAATCTCAGCAGCTGTGATTTTCATAAAACATAGACGAAAACATTTTCTTCACGTCTCACACAAAATGAGGATCTAACAATTGAACCAGACACTGTTGCGTCAATCTATGCAGAACATTTGTGAGAAAATTACGATAGACTAGCTGCATCCAGTGTCTTCTTGAATTATTCTTCACTATTACACGGTGAAACCTGCATTTCAACACAAAGAAAATGTAAAATCTTCGATCGTGTAAGATTATTAGACCAATAATCTCCACCAAAAGATCCAATTTCATGTCAAGGATAGATAAGCAACTGCAGCAGTGACTTCAAAGAGCAGTAAAGAAGAGTTGTCAGATTACCTTCTTGATAGGGCTTTTCTCTCAATTATTTGTCAAAAATCTCATTTTCTCTCAATTATATGTCAGATACTCAATTCACCGCCTTGAATTCATCATGAAGAAGCACGAGAAGCATGGAGGCTTCACTGAATATTCATGCAGGCTCCAACTCCCATGAAATGCACCATTTGAAAGACTTGAGGGTCGTGTCTGCAGCTCGATGCGACTTGCACAACATGTATTTTTTTGGGGCCTCTGTTTTAGTGTGAGTATATTTTGGGAATATGATAGAGTGATGTTTCCTTTTGCAGGCTATTTGTTTGGCCGCTTGAAAGAAACTCCATGAGATGGGAGCCTTCACTGACATTTTATTGCCAGACAAAGGGAACAGAGAATAAGGAAAAGGGGATGACCAAAATGATGAAGGAGATACTATACTTGGAATAGCACGATACAAGGAGGCGAATGCGCTCAAAGGTCTTCCTCAAGTCTTCCATATGGTCGGCGCTTTTGATCGCCATCATGTCGTCCACGTACGCTTCCATGGTGTCGCCAATCATTCCTGCAAACAGCTTATTGACCATCCTTTGGTAGGTGGCGCCTGCGTTTATCAATTTGAATGACATAACCGTATAGTGATAAATGTCACTATCCGCATAGAAATTGGTATGTTCTGCATCGCTCTCAGCCATCTTTCTCTAATTATAGCCAAAATATGCATCCATGAAGCTGAGGAGTTCATGACCTGAGCTAGCATTGACTAGTTGGTCGATCCTTGGTGAGGGATATGAGTCCTTGGCGCACGCCTTGTTCAGGTCCATAAAGTCGACACACATTCTCCATTTTCCATTGCTCTTATTCACCAGTAGAGGGTTAGCCACCCAAGTCTGAAACCTAATTTATTTCACTAAATTAGCATAGATCAACTTTCCCACTTATTGTCTCATGGTGATTGCCTTTTCTTCTCCTGCAAGGCGTTGCTTTTGAGCGATCGACATGATGCTCGAGTCAATAATGAGCTCATGAACGATCACTTCCTTGCTATTTTCTAGCATATCGCTTGGCTTCGAGGCGAATAACTCTTTGAAATTCACAAGGAGCATTGACAATACTTTTGCCTCATCTTCCAGAAGCGACGCTCCTATTTGTACCATCTTCTCTGGATCGTCCACCTCTACCTTCCTGAGGGCAACTCCTGTACTCTCTAGGGTCTTCTTCCATTTGAATCGAGAGAGTTTCTTTCTTTAAAACGTGGCGTCGCATTGAGTGCACGTAACAGCTGCGCACCGCTGGTTGATCACCTTTTACCATTCCTATCCTGGGGCCTTGACAACTTCATGAGCTGGTGGTAGGTAGAGTGGACCATTCTGTGAGGGTTCAAAGTAGAACTCCCCAAGATGGCATTGTAGGAAGGAGGGGCGCCGACCACGATGAAGGTGACGTCGATGGTTACAGACTTGCAACCCTCGCCCAAATACTAGGGGTGAAACCGGACCGGTCAGACCGGTTTTTATACGATTTCGGTCGGGGTCCTATATTTTCGGACCGGATTTTCTTCAAAAAAAAGTGTGACCAAAAGACTGTATAAGGACAAATAAACCGTCCATTCAGATTTCGAATTTTCGGTTTAAACCGAAAAAATAAATACTAGGTGTTTCATAAATACTAGGGAGGGTTAGCTTAGGGAGAGGAAAAGAAAAATTGATGGGTGGCATGAGAAAGATGAAAAGTTGAGACTTTGGAAAACATGTTCACTCTTGAAAGTTGAAAAAAACAAGTTTTGACTCTTGAACCAATGAAAGAGTTGGTATATGTGCACAATGTTTCATAATAATTAATAATAAATATATGATATATAATTAATTCGGTCGGACGGGACCCCGTGGTTTTTTAAACTCAAAGATCGAACCAGACCGAAAATCCGAAATAAAGAAAAAAAACCATCCATGAACCGAACCATGTGTTTTCAGATCGTTTTTTTTTTGGTCTGGTTTGGACCGGTTCTTATCGGTTTTTCGAACCAACCGAATTATAATTTCACCCCTACCAAATACACTAAAAGGGTTATAGCCCCTATCGGGTAAGTGGCATTAGAAGCGAAACCCATCAGAGGAAAGTTCACCCCTTATTCAAATCTTTCTCGCTTTCCCCCATTTTGTTCAAGGTGTTTAGGAAGAGGACATCAGTTAAACTGCATGAATCAATCAATACTCTTTTTACAACGTACTCGTCGATCTTAGCAGTGATCACGAGGGCGTCTTCATGCGGACAAGGGGACATGCTCCATATCTTCCTCTGAGAAAGTGATGACTACCTCGCCTTCCTCCCTGGGGCATTTCCCTACTCGAACAGTGCCCAAAATTTGAGAAGCATGAACTTCTCAAGCGACGCCTGTCTCTCCTGTAGAGGCAAAACTGCCGCTTATAAAATTGAGGGGCCCCTTCTTGGACCTCGATCCTTCTTGTACCCTCATGTACGACACGTGTCTGTCTCTTCGTCGAGCGAGGGCTTCTGCCCCGCTCTCTGCGCGCTACAAAGTTCTTCAAGAACCTTTTCTGTATCAAGTTCTCGATATCTCTCTTCAGGATCTTATAATCATACGTGTTATGACCGGGCTTCTTCTCCTCTTACTGCGTGCTACAAAGTTCTTCAATAACCCCTTATGTATTAAGTTCTCAATATCCATCTTCAGGATCTTATAGTCATACGTGTTGTGACCCTTGCAGCGTTGGTAGAGACAATATTGGTTTAGATCCATAGGTGCGTCAGTCTTCCGCGACACTGGAGGTGTCGCCAGGTCCTTCCTCTCCATCTAAGTCAAGATGACTGAGATTTCCTGGGTCAAGGGTGTGAAAGTCTCGTAGACTTCTCGAGTTGGGCACTGGATAAATAGGCGACGCTTATGGTCATCATGCCCTATCTTAGGGGGACACTGCTACAACCTCTTCCCTTATTGGATTTCCTTCTTCGTTTGTTTATGCATTTTTCTTCCTTCTTTGGCTATCTCCAGGTCAATATAATACTTGATTCGAACAACCATTTCTTCAACCGTATTGGCTGGAATGACGCTCAAGCTGTCATACTGGGCGAAGCCCCTGGGTCCTAGTGATGACCTGATCAAAATCGTGAATTGTCTTGCCTCCAGTGATGACCTGATCAATCCCTGTCAGTTTCTTGTTGAACCTGGTATATAAGTAGCCCAATCTCTCATCATTTCTTTGCTTGATGTGGTCCAGAGTTCCTACACTCTTGAGGAGTTGTCGCCCTCCCATGTACTGGACAATGATCTTCTCCTTCAGGTCTCCCCAAGACCTGACTGAGGCCTTAGGTAACTTAAAGAACCAGTGGGAGGCGATGCCTCCTAGGGTACCACAGAAAAGGATAGTGATTGTTATCATTTGTTCTCCCTAGAGGGAGGCTTCGTGCCTCTTAATATGCTCGACCGGATCGCCTTCACCTTTGTAGTAGTCGATCCGAGGAATTTGGACATGTGGCGACACTGTGATTGCCAGTGTTTCGGGGGCGAAGGGGTACGGCGCCCTATCTCTAAGGATAGGCATGGCCCTGACCTTTTGATCTTTCACCTTTTGGGTGAAAATCTCCTCGATTTCCTCCTTGGTCATCGTGTTAGGGGGAAGAGTCATTGTCGTCTCAGTGTCAAGGGTGGCGACGCTCATCTGGAACGGAAATGGTTGCGACGTCGGGGGTGGCACTAGCTGATATTGGGGCCTGGAAGTGACTTCCTCCATTAAGAATGTGTCTGCTTGGCGATTTGCTCGGGGAACTGGTCTCTTCTCCCTTCTGTTAAGGAGTTCATCAAGCGCTGCCATGAAGGTGAGTTTCAGAATGATATCCGGGGTTATCTCCACCGAGGCAGCGCCCTTTCTGAGGACTTTATGCGAGAATGCACTGGTCGAGGGACTTCAGGCTCGGTCTTGGGGACTCGCTCAATAGGTGCACTAGGGTGGGGTCTAATGGATGCCTCCTAGACTGATACACATGGAGCCTGCTGGTTGAGTGACACTGTCTGGGGTGGCATGAAAGATGAGAGACCCATGTGTTGTTGGAGGTTATGAAGCGAGTCCTCTTCGGTAGCCTCACGATGGTTAGTCTTTGCTC
Source organism: Chamaenerion angustifolium (assembly GCA_946814005.1). Classification (NCBI taxonomy): domain Eukaryota; kingdom Viridiplantae; phylum Streptophyta; class Magnoliopsida; order Myrtales; family Onagraceae; genus Chamaenerion; species Chamaenerion angustifolium. Next base: position 29,239,780 of record OX328266.1, on the reverse strand, counting down.
GAGTGTTGGGGGGAGTCATTACTGGTTTTGCTCAAGGTTGGAGACATGGCTAGTTTTGCTTCGGTAGCCACAGACGCCAAATGTTGAATCACGGTTTTCGGGTAGGCCTTAGTTCAGTGCTTCCAAGGCGGTCCTCTGATTGCTCTGATGACCTACACGGAAGGAAAACCTGTGGTGTTCTCGTTGTTCCCCTCCGATGATAAAGTCAGTTGAAGGTTCGTTGATAGGGGGAGTAAATGTAAGTGAGTATATTGAATGATCAATTGAATGTGTGTAAAAGGTAGGTGAGGGTATTTATAAGCCCTTACCTCATATCTGAGTTATGTCATACCTTACCATGGTCAATCTAGGTTGTCTCAGGCAAGGCGACCATGATTGAGTGGACATTAATGAGTCGAATAATAAGTACTTTTGGTCAGAACCCTTTTTTGTCAGGCATGTCCTTGTCAAGTCATAGATGGTCATAATAGTCCGCAGGGACGCCGTATTGTAGGCTAGGATACTCATTTATCCTTTGACACCTATCTGTACTTAGTACTTTTCTGTCCCCTATGTCTTGAGATGGCGAAGAGTGTTGGGTGTCCCACCTTTAAACCTTCTTAAAAGCGGTGCCTATAGCTTTCTAGTAACTGTATTAATAACCACATTTTTATCTGTATATTTATATTCATTACCACATGTGAAAGAAGTGGAACAACTTGAAAGTTATCTTAATAAATACTTAAATTTATGTCACAAACAACAATAACATTCAATACTAACAACATTCAAGATGAAACTCTAACTTCATTCAACATTAACACCATTCAAAATTAATATTAACACCATGCAATTAGAATTCGTTCGGGAATCTTGAATCTATGAAATCTGAAAAGTGAAAATTCTACTTCTATTATTAGTATATACTAATATATTAATATTAAATAGTTATTATATTTATATAATAACCATGAAAAATATCATAATCATAACCATAACCATTTTGAGTAAAAAATTAATCACCGTAAATGCACCACACCATAACGGTAGGGTGAACCATATAAAAATGACAGTCATAACTATGATTTTTGAGTTTTTACAACACTATTGTTGACCCAAACAAACTCCCCACTTCATAGGCGAGCTGATCTGAGTTAAAACTCAAACCTTAGTCTCATCCGATTGAGACTTAATTATAATATATAGAAATTTTTTGAATTATTAAATTGTTATATTTTTTTAAGTATTTTATCATTTTTGTAATTTTTTAAATATTTTATGTTAATTTTGAATAGAAAACTTGATAAAATAAGAAAATGGCCAATATTAAAAATTAAACCTTCGGATAATATTAATGAGTACGAAAAAAAAAAATTATATTAAAATTTATAAATTTACGGTGTATCCAAAAACTCGATCGTTGCAATGGTTGCCCACAACAAAAATTAAAGAGAAGATATCTCTCGTCACTGGTCGTCTCTGCTTCATCTCTACTTCACAACACTTATTATATCCTTTTCTTAACCTCTGCTTAGCTATTATTTTAGTTTTAATCTCCACCCCTCCTACGGTTATCTTCTTCTTGTCATCTTGTACGCGAGATTTAAATCCATGTTGTAGTGAGAGAAAGAAACACCAAAGCCACCACTATCACATCTCCTTGTCTCTCTCTACTGTGTCACAAACACTAACAGAGATACTTCATAGGGTGTTTTCTGCTAACTAGATCTACTCCCATTCGGATCTCTTGATGTGAGTGACGTAGAGACACAAAGAAGCCGCATTCACCAGATCGGCTATGGAGGATTTTTACGGAGACGGCGCTGGACTTTCTCCGGCGTTTCCTGGGCTATCTTCCGGTGGAAATGGACGCCCCGACGCCACCACGCCGCTTACTGTTTCGGCGTCTTTCAAGGAGGGGAGGAACTCGTCGAGGAGGAGAGCCTCTATACGTCCCAGCTTCGACGCTGATAATGACTTCATAAATCTGCTCCACGGCTCGGATCCTGTCAAGGTTGAGCTCAATCGTCTCGAGAATGAAGTTAGAGGTACGAATGCGGCTTGATCTGCGAGTTTTTATTTGGTTTGGGTGGCGGATTCTTTCCTTTTTGGGTGGGGTGAGATGGGGAGATTGATTTGGAGTTCATTGTGTTGCAGATAAGGATAGAGAATTGGGGGAAGCGCAAGCTGAGATCAAGGCTTTGAGGTTATCTGAGCGACAAAGAGAGAAGGCTGTTGAAGAGGTGATGATGCCCACATGTCTTGCTTTCTTGTATATTCTTAGAAATACATATATTTGGGTTGAAAATTTGGATTAGGATTTATAATGGCTTGTATATTGAACTATTCGAGATTGTAAAACATCCTTGGCAGTTTAGTTCACCCTATCAAAGATAATTTGGTTTATAATTTTTGTAGGGAAAATGACTTTAGCCTGAAGTACCTGAAGTATACGGATAATGTCTGGGGTTTGCCTCAGCATTGAATAGTATATCCTCTCTTTTGTGATACCACTAAGAAAACTTTCCCTTTTCACTCTAAGAGGCCTTCAAGCAAGTCCACCAGGAAAGGATTTCAGGAGTTTTAGTGCTTCTTTAGTCTTTATGATTTAACTTTATGTACAATTGGTCCACTAAGAATCTGCTTACATTAGCAGTTTGTAACTTAAGACCATTAATCGACAGATGCTCTCTTCAGGCCCATGCATTCTGTTAGATGATTCAATTTTACTTTACATTGCTACTATCCAGCTCTGAACGCATGTACTCTTCTAACTAATGATTTATCAACTTATCCTGTTACCAAAGTTTGTTGCCATAGTTGCCAGCCTGAATATTTTGCTAGCTGTAGCTTTGAACGATCAACTATTATTGATGCAATTTTACAAGAGTGCAAAAAGGATCCACGTTTATTGATTAAAGATACTAAGTTGTACACTTTCTATGTTCTGTTGAGTAATTATTTTTCCCCATTCATTAGTTAGCTTTATAGTTCGGATTAGAGGGAGTTTGGATACTCATTCTTTCAATTTTGTGATGTAGCTCACTGATGAGATGACAAGGATGGACGAGAAGCTCAAGCTGACTGAAAAGGTCCTCGAAAGCAAGGTTTGTAATGGATTGTTTTCTTCATATTACCTGTTACATTTTTGGTGGATGGGATCTCTTTGGTCCTGCAGCAGTTGACACATGTTTTAGCTGTTAAAAGTTGTCTAACCTATTGTTATTAACTCTTTCTTTTTGTAGAATCTTGAGATTAAGAAAATCAATGATGAAAAGAAGGCATCTATGGCAGCTCAATTTGCTGCCGAAGCAACCCTTCGAAGAGTTCATGCTGCTCAGAAGGATGATGACATGCCTCCTATTGAAGCTATTCTTGCACCTCTGGAAGCTGAACTCAAGCTTGCAAAGCAGGAAGTAAGTTGCTCCATTTCAGAAATGATTTTTCTCTTCCTGTTAAATATGTAGATATCACTCTGAGCATCAAAACTTAAACCTAGATTCATTTGTTCTCTACTGGCATCTTGCAGATTGGAAAGCTTCAAGATGATAACAAAGCTCTAGATCGACTCACTAAATCCAAAGAAGCAGCTTTACTAGAAGCTGAGAGGACTGTCCAGGTTGCATTACTGAAAGCCTCTATGGTGGATGATCTCCAAAATAAGAACCAAGAATTGATGAAACAGATTGAGATTTGCCAGGTACTAGAATACATCTTAGAGCTTTCTGAAAACTTTCTAACATACACTATTCTTACATTTGAACTTTTTCCTGGACCAGGAAGAAAATAAAATACTGGACAAGTTGCATAGGCAAAAGGTTGCTGAGGTTGAAAAGCTGACCCAGACGGTGCGGGAGCTAGAAGAATCTGTTCTTGCTGGTGGTGCAGCAGCAAATGCTGTACGGGACTACCAGCGGAAATTCCAAGAGATGAATGTAATAACCTATGTTATGTATCCTGAATCTTTTCTTCTAAGTTTTTTGAATGGAATCTGAAAGTAATTATACCGTCCACTAACTCATTATGATGGTTTTCTATTTTCTTGTCGTTGATATAGGAGGAAAAGAAAACTTTAGATAGGGAGTTAGCTAGAGCAAAAGTCAGCGCTAACAGAGTGGCGACTGTGGTGGCAAATGAGTGGAAGGACGGTGGTGACAAAGTCATGCCTGTGAAGCAATGGCTCGAAGAAAGGAGATTTTTGCAGGTGACTTTTCAACTGTCCAGTTCCGTAGCAAGCCTTTTTTAAATTTAAGTCCATCTAAACATGCCAACTGATGTGAATTTGTTCTTCCAGGGAGAAATGCAGCAGCTAAGAGACAAGCTTGCAATAGCTGAGAGAGCTGCAAGATCTGAAGCATTGTTAAAGGCAATTTTCTTCCTATTTGTTTAGACACTGGACTGTGTAGCTTGCTTCGTCATTGTGTTTGTATCTGAAAGATGACATTTAATTTCAGGAGAGGTATCACTTGAGACTGAAAGTAGTTGAAGAAAGTTTGAGAGGATCACCTGCAGGCAACACTCGCAGTGCATTAGAGAGAAGCATGAGCAATGGGCCTTCTCGCCGCCAGTCGCTAGGTGGAGCAGATAATATCCCCAGACTTACTGCTAGTGGACTACTAACCAAAAGAACATCAGCATCTCAGTCAAAATCATTTTCTTCTGGGACCACTACGGTGTTGAAACATGCTAAAGGAACATCTAGATCATTTGATGGGGGCACTAGGTCCTTAGACCGGGGTAAAATCCTTCCCAATGGAACTGGCTCAAATTATTCTCCCAACCAATCTTGTGACACAACTACGGAAGGATCGGACAAGAATTTCGTGAAAAGAAATTCTGATGATAAATCAAATGAATTTACTCCCATTGAGACGGAAGATACAGTTCCTGGGGTTCTATACGAGATACTACAAAAAGAAGTTGTTGCTCTAAGGAAAGCTGGTCAAGAGAAGGATCAAAGCCTTAAAGACAAGGATGATGCAATTGAGGTTGATGCGCACTTCCTAAGCAATATGATGCTTTTTTCTAAAAATAAAATAAACTTTAGTATGAGTTCACATATGATAAGTGTTTTGCAGATGCTAGCCAAAAAGGTAGATACTTTAACAAAAGCAATGGAGGTTGAAGCTAAAAAGATGAGAAGAGAAGTTGCAGCTATGGAGAAGGAGGTTGCAGCCATGCGTGTGGAAAAGGAACATGAAAGTAGGTCTAAACGATTTGGTAGCTCCAAAAATCCCATAACTAGCTCGCGACCTCTTTCTGGAAGGTACCTGTCTTAACTTTTTTCTATTTAATATCCATGTTGTTAATCTATTCTGTCATTTGTTTATTGTTGTGTTGTATTCCTAACTTATATTTTTAGCAGCAGAAAGGTCGAGATTTCTGGATAAGCAAGAGGTCAATAGGTTATAGCTTTTATTAATAGAACTTGGTAATTCATTGCTAACTGGGATCACGGGATTGTGCTAGAGCCCATTCAGGTCTAATAATCAAGAACTAGTGCTCCTCCAAACTGATTGTTGCATATTTTGGTATAATCAGGCCATTTTTATAGGTTAATTAGTACTTTTGTCATTCAATTTTACTACAGTAACATGGGTGTCTGTTGCTTAGAAATAACATAAACGTCATTCCCCCGTCTATGTGAAATCATACTCTTCATAACCAAGAGACTAGCTTCTACAGTTTATAACTTCAGATTCCATATGACCCATGTGAAACATGTCATTGATTTTTCATGAAAAAAAAAGATTCATGGACATGTAATGCTACTAACTTGCACCTTCATGCAGGATCATGGGGCGCACTGGTTTGGCACGTGACAGCCAATAACCAGAAGCCTCAGTTGATAAGAGCTGTAAGGCTGGAGCTGACCTGTGCATGCATGCATGCATAATATCTATCTCTTGATTTGTGAGTGATTCCCTTGAATTTTTGTTTTCCGTGTCCATACATCAGATTAGTGGTAGGACTAAGATAGAAGATAGTAATGTATTAACGGTAACTCGTGTACCGTTGTTTTCCTATCTAGAAGAGGAAAGCTAGTGTGAAAGCATATGGTAAATGCATGTTGCGTGCAGTTACCACAAAGAATAGAGCAATATGATGCTGTGGTTTATTCATCCTTGGTGGGAGAAAGGAAAGAGCAATGAATGAGTTTGTCTAACCTTTTTATCGGTTTATTTATTTATTATGTGTGATAGTGTTGTTATTGTATAGGGTAGATGATTGATTGGTTGTTCTCTCTTCCTTTTGGTATTGTGGGTAATTTGTATGAAGTTGTAATCTGCTGTTCTTTCTCACCGGGTTTGATATTGATTGATAATGGTTGTCGTTCAATTACTACAATTTGTCAATATTCTTTCTCTAGTTATAAGGATGAGGGAAGTTATAAGGATGAGGGAATCCTCCAGTAATAAACCAAGTATCAAACATACACTCCATATCCAATGAGAATGAACTACACGAATCCATATTAGCATACTCAATCCGTATCAACTTACCGAATCCATTTCAAATCCAAACATATCAACATACCAAATCCATATCAGCATACTGAATGAATTGCAAGAATGAGAATTGGCCATGAATTGCTTAGTGTGAAACCCAAATCCAAATCATACAACATAACACCAAATCCAAATCTACTCATATTGCATAAAACCAAATCAAAATCATATATGAAATAACTCAATCTGCTCAGCGTGACGAACTGCTGCTGCGGATGGAATTGGTCGACAGTGCAACAGAAGGAACTACTACTGCTGCGTTTTAGGGTTCCAATTTGAATTAACTGTGGCGAGAAATGAGATATATGTCGAATTAAGGTTGTGAAATGATGCGGCTTGACTGCTTGAGAAGGATGATGGGAAGGATGGAAGGACACTAGGAGGAAGGAATGAAAGGGAGGAAGAATGAGCGAGGGGGAAGGGATTGCTCCTTAGTGAAGGCTGAAGTGTTGTTGCTCTAGGGGTTGTGAAGTACTATTGTCTGCTGCTTAGTGAAGTGCTGCGTTTAGGCTTCTAATACTCGGGTCGGGCCATTCAGAATTTTAACATTAAAAACCGAGTCCGACTTAAAAGAAAAAAAACTTGCAAGTATTGACTTGGTCTTAAACTCGGGACGAGCTATTTAGAACGGTCTCAGACTACTTTTTTTCTTAAGAATTTGATCCAAAATATTTTCTGCTGTCCCCTACTGAATTACCTCTTGCTACCGTAAGTATACAAGAGATGACCTCATCTGAGTAAATTCACATTGCAAAAATATCAATGGGGAACTAGACAATTACATGGGGTAATATAGGATGCTATCTTTTCTATTGGTTTTTATAATTTATATGGTTTCTGTTGTTTTTTTCTTCATATTCTACTATATATTAATTGATGAAATTGTCGTGTTTATCTTTTGAATCGTGTCCCATTCACCTTCATCTTTGTACAATATTCATCTTCATTTTGTTTTAAAATATAAAGTTAATTATCGTGTATTTAATTCGAGTCTGATAGGCATATTTGTGAGTTAAGAACGAATCTAGAAGTGACTTTTTGTGTTCGAATTGAATCCATAAACTGAGTTCTCGAACTGAAAAACTCACCAGTCCGAACCAAATTGAAAAGCTCCTTTTCGGTTTAAGACAATGGTGCGATGATAGGAGACAATCAGCTTGGTGATGATGGTTCTGTTCTAGACGTTGGGTGGAGAAAAGTAAAAGGTTATGATGAAAATGAGGGCTGGAAGTTTGTCTATTGAAAACATGTGAGTTGCACGTGCCCATTATAGAGAGTCCATAATTGTGTAAATAACAATATCGTAATATATTTGATAAGAATAATAATAGACTAGAAAACGCACATGCACTTTGCGTAGAATATAAAAAAATATTGAGTTATTATTATATTTATACAATTTAATATAAAATTTAAATTATTATATTAATTAACAAAAATAAATCAAATCAAATTATTTTTTAATTATATTAATAAATTGATATGATTAACTCAATATACAAAATGAAAATATTTGTATTTTTGTTTTCTTAGTTAGAAATATGTGAAAATTATATACACAAACATAACTTAATAAATTATACATGCATATAAACTATTTAGAATACTATTAGTTTTATTTTTTATATATGTAAAAAATTACTTCTAATATAATAATAATTGCTAAATAGCAATATTAAATAATTATTTTACAAACCTTTATGAAAAGTATAATTTTAATTTAGTTTTAGTATTATATCTACATAAATGAAAATCTAACAACTTGACATTGACTTTGTTATTGAAGGGGATGTTAGGTTGTGTAGCTTGATTAATATGTAATGTTAATTTATGTATTAATGTTCACGTGTCTTGCGGTTAGTAGTTCAAGGGTATTCACAAAGGAAAAGTATTGATTATGCTGAAATATTTTCTCCTGTTGTGAAATTAACTACTATCCAGATTCTAATGAGTATTGTTGCACCAGAGAATTTGCATCTTAAGCAAATGGATGTAAAAACAACATTTTTACATGGAGATTTGGACAAGTAGATCTATATGCAGCAACTAGAAGGATTTGTTATTCCGAGCAAGGAACAGATGGTGTGGAAGCTCAATAGGAGTTTGTATGAGTTGAAGCAAGCACCAAGGCAATAGTACAAGAAGTTCGACTCTTCATGAGCAAGAGTGACTTTTGCAGGAGTGAAAAGGATCAGTGCTGTTACTTCAAGAAATACACTGATTCATATGTGTCTCTACTCTTGTATGTGGATGATATGTTGATTGTAGGATCCAGTATGAGACAATAAACAATATGAAGGCAAGTCTGTCTTCAGTGTTTGAGATGAAAGATTTGGGTGCAGCGAAGCAGATTCTTAGGATGAGGATATCTCAGGATTGGCACCTTACGTCTATCCCATGAGAAATACATTGAAAATGTCTTGGCCTGATTCAGGATGAGTGATGCTAAACCCAGGACTACTCCTTTGGCAAATAACATAAAACTGTCAAAGGGACAGTCACCCAAGGCAGCCGAAGAACGTGAGCAAATGACGTTGGTTCCATATGCTTCAGTAGTTGGGAGTTTGATGTATGCTATGGTCTGTACAATACCTTACATAGCACATGCAGTGGGAGTGGTTGGAAGGTACATGGCAAATCCGGGGAAAGAGCATTGGGAAGCTGTGAAGTGGCTTCTAAGATATCTCAAACGGACATCCAATACTTCACTTTGTTTTGGCAAAGGCAAAGTGATTCTGCAGGGTTTTGTGGATGTGAACTCTAGCAAGAGCACATCCAGATACATTTACACCATATAGGTGGTACAACTATGAGTTGGATGTCCAGGCTTCAGAAATGCGTTGCTCTTTCATCTACTTAGGCTGAGTATGTGGCGATAGTTGAAGTTGGGAAGGAGATGATATGGCTGACAGATTATCTAGAAGAGTTGGGAAACAAGTAGAGCCAGAAGATTCTGTATTGAGATAGCCAAAGTATTATACAGTTGGTGAAAAATTCAGTCTATCATTCAAAGACTAAGCATATCAGAAGGCGGTATCATTTCACTCGCAGGGCAGTGGAAGAAGGAGACTTGTGCTTAGAGAAGATAGAGAGTGCGAAGAATCCAACAAACATGTTGACGAAATGTGTTGATGTTGGGAAACTGAGGTTGTGGAAAACCTCGGTTGGTCTTCTGTAGATATATTTCTACATATGGTCCGGTGTGGTGAAAATATTGATGATGATAGTGAGAGAATACTGTTTTGGTGACTAAATTAGTCTCCAAGTGGGAGAATTGTTAGGTTGTGGAGCATCATTAACTTGTAATGTTAATTTATGTATTAATGTTCACGCATCTCGCAATTCAACCTTTGCGGTGAGGTTTCCGAGTGTGTGGGGGGGGGGGGGGGGGGAGGCCCCCCTCCCGAAGGCGGGGTTCAGAGCAAAGTCCTGACCCACATTTTAGGTTGTTCTGTATTTCTCCTTGTATACGTATTATGTAACAATAACCTATCATCAATACATATAACTTAAGTCGCCGTTGAGGTTACCCTAATTTGGGTGTTACCACGAAAAACCTAGTCTCTCTCTACCTCTCCCTAATCTCTCTAAATTATGTTCTTCTCCTTCATCCGAATTCTGTGTGTGTTTTAGAGAATCGATCCTAACACGGGAAACAACCGGGTCAACCTGAGATTTCCTTCATCCAAATCTTGCGGTACATTGAATAGTCGAATCAAATTGAAAGTAACAGAATCCAAAATAAAGCATTTCCTGTTGCAAATTTTGTAAATCCGCCACTATATGTACCACCATGCCATGAGGTTCATCACTTTCTAACTTTGCACTATTAAACAATTAGCTCTAATACGAGTTTGTAGTTGGAAATGAGAAAAGAGATTATACACATCACACAAGTTATGCAAAGTTGTATCCTAAAGCTAACTGGTGATATAAGAAGTAACCCACTAACTTTATACAATTTATTCATCTATTTCTAGTAACGTTTTAGTATGATTTATCAAATAGATACCCCAACTTTATATGGTTTGGCAAGTAGGTACCTAAACTTTGTTTTGTCGCAAATAGGTTGCCCAACTTTGTGAAATTAGCAAATTGGTACCTACCGTTATTTTTCTGTTACAAATAAACAGAAAATAACGTGAGGAGCAAACATGTACATGAACTTGACATAGTTTGACAAACAAGTACCTGAACTTACACGAATTAGCAAATAGATACCTGAACCAGTTCGAAAACTGGTTCAGAACTGGTTCACAAACTAGTTCGATCGAGCCACTTTATTTTTTATTTTTTAATAATAGGTTTTATATACCAAACACATGCATGACTCAAATCCAGACGTTCTCGGTGCATCAAAGAAGCATCATGAACCCATCGCTCGAGTCCATCACCATCCCGACCCTATCGATCCCTATTATCCCTTGTCTGTATAAGATCGCTCTCAACTACGAAAACGAATATAAACAACTCGACTCGAAATCTTAACCTAGTTCAGAGATGGGCATCGTCGACAAAAACGATTTAGAATCGAAGTCTTTGAAGGAGAAACTTGTATGTACAACGAGATTTTTTTGCAAAGAATATTTAGAACGATAATTTATATTGAATATATCAATAGTCTTATCATGTATATACTATAAATTTTAAAGACTCAACAACACGATCCGTACGATCCGTTCTCATTTCAATTTTATGATATAAATTTTACATATCAACGTGTTCACTCGCACGACCCCATAAAATCTACTTAGATGCACCGACAACGTCTGGAGTTGAGTCATGCATGTGTTTGGTATATAAACCCTATTGTTTTTTAAAAAATAAAGTGGTTCGAGTGAACCAATTTTTGAACCGGTTCAGGTATCTACTTCTAATTTGTGTAAGTTCAGGTACTTGTTTGCCAAAACATGTCAAGTTCAGGTGCCTATTTGCTCCTCACGTGCTCTTCACGTGCTCCTCACGTGATATTTTTCGTTTATTCTTAACGGAAAATTAACGGTAGGTACCTATTTACTAATTTCACAAAGTTGGGCAACCTATTTGCGACAAAATAAAGTTTAGGTACCTGCTTGCCAAACCATGTAAAGTTGGGGTACCTATTGGATAATTAACCCTTTATTTTATATGTGTACTCACAAAACCACCTTAGAAAAAACTAACATATGACTAATTTGATACAAACCAAAGTTTTTGTGGTGATATCATATACAATTATTTATATGTTAGAAAATGAAAACCATATATGAATTACGCATAGGGGTAGACCCGCATAAGGTGAAGTGTGTGTGTCACACGCATAAAGGTCATGCCTTGTTGAAAGCACAATTTTTCTATGATTGTTATGCCAGCTAACATTGATCAGATAATTGGTGGACAAGTGAAGTGAATCATAACGATGTGTTGGTGTTCAAGAAGGTTTTGCAAGGCTTTAAAGCGGATGAGACGTGTTAGGGAATGTTATCCAAGTGTATTGTCAAGGAACTGCCAAATTACTGTCGAGAAATGTCAAGGAGATGCTAAGGTAGTGCAACCCGAGTGTTAGATGAATGACAAAGTGCAGTTCGGTCCCTACAAAGTGTGATGTCTATATATAACATGAGTTTTGTTTATGAAAACCTATCTTAAATATATGTTAAGTATATCTAGGCTAAATCTGTAGTTTATATAGATATAATTTTCTAAGGATATATAGATACATAGATATAAACCCACACACACCAACATATATATATATATATATTTGCTTGAAAAATGATAGTCTTTTCAAGTGATACCTAACGGGCTGCATTATTCCCTTAGAGTGTTTGTTAGATTATGCTTTATTAGCTAATATAAGAGTGTTTAGGATCAGATCTCATCCACCCTTGATGATGAACCTTGGAGTGATGGTGAGGAGCTCAACTGTGATGATGCAAATCTATTTGTAAAGGCAACTGTCCCATATCATTATTTTGTGTTGTTGACCTTCTTTGTGTTTATGATCCTGTAGTATTTAAGTTAGGGCTGGCAATTTCACTCACGACACGATAACACGATACGAACACGCACGAAAAAGTCGTGTTCGTGTTTGCCTTTGATGGTACGATAACACGATAACACGAACACGATAACACGATTGTTTTTTCGTGTCGTGTTAGTGTTTAGGTCTCAAAACACGATAACACGATTGTTTGCCTTTGAGGGGACGTGTTTATGTTATTTAGGTTGTGTTATCGTGCGAACGTGAACCGTGTTAACGTGTTATTTTCGTGAAAACGTGAAATCGTGTTATTGTGTTACCGTGTTATTTTCGTGTTACCGTGTTATTTTCATGAAAACGTGAAATCGTGTTATTGTGTTACCGTGTTATTTTCGTGTTACCGTGTTATTTTCGTGTTACCGTGTTATTTCCGTGAAAACGTGAAATCGTGTTACCGTGTTATTTTCGTGTTACCGTGTTATTTTCGTGAAAACGTGAAATCGTGTTATCGTGTTACGACTTTCCACGAATATTTTCGTGTTATCGTGTTCGTGTCGTGTTGAGACAATAAATTTCGTGTCGTGTTCGTGTCGTGTGTCCGTGACACGATTACATTTTCGTGTGTTTCGTGTTGAACTTTCGTGCGTTTCGTGTCGTGTCCTGGTGCACGATAGCACGCACGCACGCACGAATTGACAGCCCTAATTTAAGTTAACAATTGATATTTGAAATACTCTCGATTGTGTTCGTGTTCTGTATGGGCTGGTTATTGGTCGTACAATCATGCGAGTAGGGTGTTGAAGAAGACAAAACATCAGGCCATACTTTTGACCATGTGACAGTGGTATCAGAGCCGAGCTCATGGACAGAAGTGGTATTAATTAGTGTTATGTTGAACATGGTTCCTTAATGATGATGTTGATGCAGAGACCGAATGACTGGCAAACCAAAACCCTTGATAAATGTGAGTGATTCGAAGGCTCTTAAGGAATATATCTGAGGATGGATACGTATTTTGATGCAACGAATATCTTCGAGGGCAAGCGAGTCTTTGATTCAAAGTCACGAGTCGTAGATGCATAGACACAAACTATATACTATGACGTCTGGATCCAAAACAGGGAAAGGTTTCTTGAATAGCATGGAAAGTGTACTCATGAGGACTTGCTTGTGATTAAGAAAATCTTGAATAACAGTTCTAGTGATGACTGACAAACCATAACCCTTGATACATGGGCAAGATTTGAAGGCTCTTGGAATGTCTTTGGGGGATGAATAAATATCTTGATTCAACTAATATCCTTGAGAGCAAATTAGGCTTGTCCAAATGAACCGGTTCAGACGAACTGGTCTGGTCTGAAACTGATTTGGTTCGAACCGGTTCGGCCGAACTAGTTCCAAAACCAGACCAGTGTTTTTAGCCTTCAAATAGAACAGTTCAAAATAGTACCAAAAATCCAGTTCAAATCGGTTCAACTCGACTCGTTTTTTGATACTGGTTTATACTTAAATTTAAATCAAACCACTTTAAACCTATATAATTTTAGAACCGGTTTAAAGCTAAATCAACAAAACCGATCTGAAATTAGACCAAACCGAGAGATATCTTCAATAAACCCAACCTAGAGATATATTGGACTCTCGTATGTTGATGTTGGACAGGATTTTAGTCGGTTGTGGAACAGATTTTCAATCGGTTCAGTGTATTTTTCAGCCGGTTTAGTGTTTTTTCAGCCGGTTCAGTGTTTTTCAGTTGGTTCAGTATTTTTTCAGACGGTTTAGTTTGTTGGACAGGATTTTCAGCCGGTTTAGGTTCGTTTTGAACCGGATTATTTCTGAACCAAATTATTATTTAAAAAAACCTACCAGAACAATTCGAACCGGTTCTGAATCGATTAGAACCAGACCGATTCTTTTTTCCTTAAACCAGACCAGTTTTTTTAGAAATAGAAAAATGTACTTGTTTTTTTCAAACCAGACCAGTCCATTTCAAAACCGGTTCGACCCCGAACCGGTTCTTGAACAAGCCTAGAGCAAATGAGTCTATGTGGCGACGATGTACTTTGAGATGACGTGGATTTAAATGAAAGGCTAAATTACTCCTAATGTTTTGATGCATTTATAAGTTCTCTTAATACATTATTTTTAAAACTTTCATCCTTAAAGTTTGGACCGATTTTGAGTTTCACTATTCCATTCAATTTTCTATCCAAACTTAACGGAACATATTTTGGAAAATGCAAATAAAAAAATATTCTCTCTGACATGTTACAAATGAGTTCTAATGCGATTTTTTTGTATGCTACAATTGAGTTCTAATCCTATTTGAACTCGATTGTGCCTCTAATTGGATTTAGGATCTAGTCTTGATAAAAAACTTCTTGCACTTTTTTATGGCTTAATCGAGTCCAAATTGAAGTGAAATTTTATTTTGATTGATGCTCGATTGAGCCCTAATCGAGGGGGTTCTAATTTGAATATTGATCCATATTAACTCTCTTAGAGGTTAGAGGATGGTATGAGTCAAGAACGTACCTCCTGCCCCTTCAACTGTGGCTCAATTGAGTTCCAAAAACATTGTGACTAAAATGAATCACAATTCAATCGGGACTTGATTGAGCAATCGAGGAGACTAGGGGATAAGTCTTGATCCAAATCAGAGTCACTATGGTTGAGCTGGTTTGGATCAAGACCTAAACCATATGCACTTCTATTGGGGGCTCAATTGAGTCCCGATCGAATCAAGACTCAGTTATGACAAATAAAAGAATTATAATAGTTTAAATGTGACATTTGAAAAAAGAGTATTATGTTACTTTTATAATTTTCAAAATAGAACAATTATGTTTGGATAAAGGGAAAAATATGATAAAGATGTAATATGTTTGCCAAAATTGGTAAGTGATGTAACTTGTTTTAGGCGGGTTTTTGATGTATTATGTTTCATTTTGTTGGTTTTTGAAGAAACGTTTGTTCTTCTGTGATTTTGTCCGTTTAAATTGGACACGTGCAGCTCACGTGCTTGATTTTTTTAACGTAAAAAAAATAAATTAAAAATACCCAAACTACCCTCGTCATATTTTCCCTCCAATAACTGAACCGATGTGTCCCTCTATCTCCTCCTATATCCCTCCAGCCCTCCAATTACCGAGCCAAACTCTACTACCCAAAACTCTCGAATCGGTTCCTCCTCCCCATTTCCCCCTTCTTTCGGAACCCTAATCCTCCCCGCTGGTGCGACTCCTGGAGCTCCACGAAGACCTCCTTCCGGTGCGACGATTGAAGCGACACAACAGGTGCAATTTTGTTTTTTCTCTACAACATCTCGAAGCAACACGACCTTCCCCTGCAATTTCAAAGTCTGGTGCAATTTTCTTCCATGTGATTTCGAAGTGTCTTCACGAATCAGTTATTCCATTCATAGTGAACTTCCGACTGGGCAAACATCTTTTATAAATGTTCCGCGTCTAATAAATTTTCCATCAAATCTTTCAAATTTTCCAAAGGTGACGGAAAAAAGTCTCTTGAAAGGTTAATATGTTTACTGGTTGTTTTAATTGAATGAGGAGTAGTTATGTCCTGGTTGTATAAAACGATGATATGTTTAATTACAGAAATGTATATGTAGGGCTTGTTTGTTTCAGTGTTGAAGGTTCACTATTGAAAGAAATGTTTTTGCAGAATGTCAAGTTGAAGTGAGGAGAAGTGCTTTCTGCACATCCACTACGATGGTAATTGGGTGGACGGTGTTTACAACGACAAAGTATGTTTGAAGGACCTGTTTATCCAAACGTTTGTCTACTTCAATGTCGATGTTCTCCTGGAGTATTACGGTTTGAAGAGGGATGGTGTAATCACCTACGTTCCACCAAATGGAGATCCTAAAACTGACATCGAAGTTCTATGTAGCAATGAAGATGTTTGCATAATTAAGGATAAACAACAAGGTCTACGCGAAGTAAATTTGTATGTGCTTCCACCATTTGATGAGGAAGCATGTGGTAAATATCCATGGTTGGAACAGCTGCGGAACAACACGTTGTTGAAGCAAATCACAAATAGAAGAAGGATGACATCAACAAGGATAGCCTAACTGTCCGCACAACGATTGAGTGACAAATCGAAAGGAAAAACACTCATGGTTGAGACTAGTGCTTCCTCACGATCCGAAGAGATGTATTACGACTCCGAGGGCATTTCCGAACCCAATTGGAAAGCCAAAAAGTGTGAAAAGGAGTCTGACAGCGAGGATGATGAAGTGCAACCAAAGAGATCGAAAATGCATGGGCAGCAAAACCAAGCCCCTCAAACTGGAGGTGTTAGTGATATACCTGACTTAATGGGTGCGATGGAAGATGAGTGGGGCGATACGACTACCAGTATTAGGGCGAACAACATTTATGTGAACCGCACATTCATCATAACATGCTTGCTGCCAAACACAATGACACTGGAATGAAGTTACGTTTCTAGACAGCGGCTTGTTCGTACAATTACCATAGGAATAAGGCTAACATGGATTACTTGAAAGAGCACTATGTTGGTGCATAGGATTACTTAGACTAGATTGATAGGAAGACCTGGTACATGTATGAATTTCATCCCGATTCAAAGACAAATTTAAAAATTGAATGTCGCAGAGAGCCGGAATGCGAAGATTAAGGATACTAGAGATAAGCCACCAATAACCCTCATGCAAACTTTGCGAAGGATCGTGATGAATAATTTCACTACAAGGAGGGAAGAGGCTAGCAAACACGAGGGGTTGCTGTTTAGTAATGTTATAGAAACGATTAAAAGAAAAAGGATGCTTCAAGAGGGAGGGGTGTCCTATACGCAGGTTAGGGTGAGTACGAAGTACCGGTGCAGACACAATACCAGTACACAATAGATATCAACACTAGAACACACATCTGTTTGGAATGGAGTCTGACCAGAATTCCTTGTGCACAAGCTACGACCTCTTTGCTGAAATCTAGACTAGACGTACATAATTATGTCGATGCAGTCTACCACAAAGAGACTATGCAATGGATTTACACTCCAGTCATAAATCCAATTCCTGGGTTTGACGATTGGATGAGAGTAGATTCTTTACCCATAGATCCTCCAGAAGCCCGTAAACAAAGAGGGAGGCCTAAAAAGAAATAGACGAGAGATCCAATGGAGACTGTGAACAAAACAAGTAATAAACTGACCAAACATGGGCTTCCACAATACTGATCCCTCTGTGGACTAAGTGACCATAACAATAAGTCTTATAACAAGAGAGGTCAGGAACCCCAACCATTTAAGAACAGTGCACCGTCCCAGCCGACACAAACATCTGCAAACCCATCTCATCAAAAACTAGGATCACAACTTACACAACGAGTTAGAAGGAAACTCAACACCACTCAGCCTTACGTTGAGGCAATGCAGCCAACCACCAAACGAGTGAGGCGTGGAAGGGTCTCATAAGAAGAACCGAGTAGAGATACCAAAGGTAAAGGCATGACCAAGACACATCTGGTTGAGGAAGAGACAACTCATTTGGGTGAAGATTCAGACACGTTTGTTCCCGAGTCTGTTCCAGATTCACAACCTCAGATGGTAAAAAATATTTTACTACAAAAGATATTTAGTTGTATCAGTTTTCAATAATCTTAAACTTGTTTGCAGGAACAAGTACCTGAAGAAGTATGCAAGAGGATTCCTAAAACAAGAAGGGCAAAATTGCTGACAAGAAGAAAAACACAGGTTTAACTCTTTCACGACTTATCACATTTACAACAATTATGGGTTGTAATTCTAACTTTTGTACTATCATTATCTTAGGGTAAAAATTCCCCTGAAAAGATTGTAAATCTGGAAAATTCCCCTAAAGGCGTTCGAGTGACTTCAAGGGCACCACAACTGTCGGATCGCGGAGCTCTCGTGGAAGTTGATATGCCTTTGCAAACCATGACACCAAATAAGAAGACTATTCCTAAGAAATCGACAATGTCGTGAAGGAGTTCCCCTCGTTTCCAGTCAAGTACATACACCAAATATCCGACGCAATGAAGATATTCAGTGTGCAGGAGCTAAATTAGTTGATATTAGTTTGGATGCCATTTTTAAATGCAGCATGGTATCGGTTATGATGCCACTTTGAGGCGTGCGGTTAAGTTTTGTGTTTTTGTGAACTTCGTGAGTTGGTATTTTGTAAACCTGAATGATAGTTAACTATGGAAATAGGTGGTTTTGTGGAATTGACATTGATTCTTTGTGTTGTGGGACAGGTTTTTAAGTTCAGGTAGAATTCAGTTGACTTTTATTGGAAGACGTTTTGTCCAGTCAATCAAAACATAGTACATCTATTTTCAATTTGTCAACAAACGTTTTCCATAAAAAACCAACATTTACAAAACATATGTTATCAGGAACCGACAAATACATAAACATAATTAACCAAAATTCATTCCGCTACGTAAACATAACTACTTCAAATACACATCCTAAAACGCTTCAACCAGTAACCAATTTTAGGTATACAAAAAACAACAGTACCACAAGCACTCCAACAACAGTAATAGACATCTTTTCCCTCCTACGTACAAGAACAACTTCATATCGATCTTGACATGCATATCTCGAAATTTGGTTACGACCCTTTTTTCGTATATGCACATTGGGGGGTACACTACTCAAAATTGTTACAATTGTGGTTTTGCACCCCAAACACTCAAAATTAGGGGTTCGAAGAGGGATTTGGGGAGTAATTTTGCAATGAATACTAAAGTTAGGGTTAAAAGCAAAAAAAATCGGCAAACCTGCCTTATAATTTGGACACCCATAGAACATTCGACTGAAATATTTCCATGTTGAAGCGGGTTTCGCATGCGTGGTGAGGTCACAGTAGCAACTCCAAGACTGGTACTTTACTAGTGACTTCAAGATGGATGAAGAGCTGGCTGAGTACTGTGGTGCCATTGTTGTTGGGAGAGCAGGAGATCCGATAAGTAGAGGTAGAACACTTTGGGAAGATGACATGGTCTGAACACTTTTGGAAAAACACATGGGATGAACACTTCGAACAAGCGTGGATGAAACTGCTGCATATAATAGCAGTGAAGAAGTCAGTGACATTTGAAGAATTTCACACCAAACTGAGTTCACGTGCAAGACATGTGCGGTGTTAACGAAAATATTTAACGGGCACAAGCATACTTCATCAAAAACCAACAACACCAAATATATTGCATCAAAAACAAACAATGTGTCGCTTTTACCACTTTTGCCAAACATGTTACATCTTTTGCATACTTTTCCATTGGATAAATAATTGGTCAGATGAGGAAAGTCAAATCTGTCCAAAAATTAAGTATGAGAACTCCAAAAGAAATACTTTAAGGTATATTTTTAAAATGCTTAGGGGGAAAAAGAGGCAATTGACGTGTTCAAATTAGTTGTAATTTTTGCAATTTATATGAAGACCGTTAATGACATAAATCCCTAGTAGGAAGAGACGGTTGTTTGCGAGATAGAAAAAAGAGACGGTAATTTCCAATTGAGAAATTGGACTTAAATATATAGGTAGAAAATGATCGCATAAAATAAATTAAAATGTTACTCACTAGTAGAATGTTGCTCTATAACATCGTTATTAAATAGCTGATAAATGGATATTTGCCGTCACTAACCTTTAGTAGTGAGCTAAGTCTCGTCAGGATAGGTCCAGTGGCTAAAGGTCAGTCCGACGGTAAAATGCCATCACTAAAAAGTCTGCCACCACTAAAGCCTTACCGCCACTGAAGGTCGACCACATTCAGTTACAATAATTGTCGCCACTATATACACTTCATTAACAACGGTGAAATTTTTCACTATACAGTTCTATTATCATCATAATATGTTGTTACTAAATACGTGTATTTAGTGACTACAGATCCACCGTTAAAAGTAGCTTACACTATCAGGTAATATTGCTGCTAAACACATGTCTTTAGTGATAACAAGTCCACACTTGAACATATCAGTGTATGTCGCTGCTAAACATAAGTTTTTGCATCAACAACGGTTAATCATTGTTAAAAACAATTTTTTGTAGTGTGTTTTTATTAATTATCTAGTAATTGCTATATGATATGAACTACACAATGCATTTTTTTTAAAAAAAACATAATATATTATTTATCAAAGTATATATATACATCTGAATAAACATCCAAACTACAAACTTACAATAAATTTGAATGTAAATACATAATTTTCTAAATCAAATAAAGACCTAAAACTAATATGCTTTTATACTTGAGATGGTTGTGAATTCGGAATGCCAGAACTACGAACTTCATCTCCATCTCTAGTTCACGATCCCCTACATATAGAAAGGAAACACAATAAATACAATAACAAAATCATGTAACACAATAATCTCAAACACACTAGTGTGTGAAACAAAGAGTCACTACTGAAAATTCAGTGGTAAACAAAGAGTCACCTTGAACATTTGCATCAAATCAGCAGGTTTCTTAAATATGCCAGTCTCATTGGACCTTAATCTTTCCATCACCTGAAATGAAAGATCATATATAAATCCGTTGCTAAATAATGGTATAACCCAAATCCCTCAGTTTTTCAATTATGAAAATAGTAGGTAGGTAACCCTGCAAAGCGGATTAATTGAAGAGTTACTCAGTACTTGCCTTGGAAGGGGAAAGGAACAACACTTGCAGTCACAAAATGCTAAAGACTTACCATCAAGATATTTAACTTTAAGCATCGTAATTCGGCTTTTATATTTTAAGCATGTACCCAGATCAAGTGATCATAAATACGAACATCAAGATAAAGGAAATCTGTACAAGTCATAATTCCAAAACGCACTCAAATACTGGAAATGCAAAAACAACTTTTTTTTTTACCAAAAAAAAAAAACTTAACACGTCCAAAATTTATGATTCGTCAAGTTTCATAAAACTAAATTTTATTTTTTAAGGTTTTCTGTAGATACTTCCTCATCAACCTGTAAGAAGGTCCTCAGATCCTCACTTTGCCGAAGCTCATGGTGTGAAGCTATTCTGTTTAGAAATATATCCAATGCTTGACGCCTCATTTCGATAAATTCACCACTGAACCTGAACTTTTCTGAAATAGTTAAACTATCAGTCTAACAAAACATTAATGTTTACAAAACAATCATGATAAATTTTATGGACCATTCAGACTTAATTATTTACTATGTAAATATATCAATATTCTGGTTAAAGAGTTGTAAATCCTTAACCTCAAATCAATATAGCAGTTTCCTGGCAAAGATTAGTGAACAGCTTTTCAATTCCTTTCCAACAACACTCTTCTCGGGATGAGGAGGAATGAAGATTCCTTTAAATTTCTCAAAGACACGATCGTGCAACCATATAAAATCACTGTCAAGCAAATAACTAGTTATCATCTTTTTGCACCGATTATCGTGGAATTGCATCATCAGTCATAAGATAATGTTTTCCCACATACAAATAAAACATAAACTAATTAAACAAATAGGTTAGTGAGCTTCATGCATTTCCGAAATTAAAACCAAACTTGCAGCAAAACGACGTGCTTGATTTTTACAAACTTGATTTTCACATGTTCAACTATGTATCTGCAGGAAAGCGATGTGCTTCCCCTAATCTTAGAAGTTTCATAAAAATTTGCTAAAATTGCATCTGGATATCTCGACATACAGTTCCCCACAATCTGCAAATTCGGCATCATCATCTAGTCACCATATTTTATTAGCAAGCAGGATTGTATATAATGATCATTTCTTCCAAAGTAAATTTAACAGAAAATCAAGAAAGTAGATGTATGTGTAAGCTTAATCGACGCCAATTATTAAAAAAACGAAACCATAATTTCATGTCACTAAGAGCAGCAACACCAAATGCAGTAATAAACACACTTTCGTCAATTTTGGGTTCATATGGAACCCAAAACTTGATTCTAGGTTTGGATATGAACCGACAACCTTGAAAATGATAAAAACTTAACCTTTCAAGAACTTCAAACAAACTTGATGGGTGTACATTGGAAGAAAGAAGCACCAGCTTCCACAAACAAACTGGATGTGCGTTGTTGCTCAATCAAATTGAACCCAATATCTTGATTTTGGGTTCAGTCCGACCACAAAATCAAGATTTTGAGTTCGACGAAGCAGAGAGGCCATTGAGTTTGTCGACACGGATCTAAACGAAAAGATTAAGAGGTTTCAAATAATAACTTACCGATTCGAGATGGAAACCTTCAACTAACAAGTCAATTTCCGGTCGTCACTCAGAAGCTTCTCTCTCTGTCTTCGATCTTCCACTTAAACAGAGGAGTCTCCGGTCTGCTGCCTCGTTTCTCCGACGGAGCTGATGTCCTTGTCAGGCTAGTCTTCCAGCGGGGGGGTTTGGGGGGCGGGGGGGGGGGGGGGGGGGGGGGGGGGCTCGTGAGTGGTGAGTGAGCACAGAGGATTTGGGAGGTACATGCGATGGTTTTTCAATTAAAAGTCAATTTTGAAGAGTGAGAGGACTACAGTTCTCGCTAGATTTTTCAAATAAAAGATACTGTGGATTATGTTTAGTTTTGACTTTTTTCTTTTTAATTTATGGTAGTTGTGACGGCTAGAAACCGAGGTTGTTTATGTACAATTTACAATAAGTATATTGGACACTAAACAAATGTTTTTACGGTAATGCTAATATCTGTTACTGATTATTTTAATTATTGTCGATGATGACATATAATATTTGTTAAAGAGATACAAATCCCTTATAAAATAAGCAAGATACAAATTCCTAAAAAATATTTGTAAGGGAAATCCATCACAAAATATTTTTATTCTTTCAAATATATCTTTTGCAAATCTCTTTCATAGTATTGTACTCAAGTAATTAAACATTGTAATAATTTTTTCTATTGTTTTTTTCTCCTCACTTAACCTTAAGAAAATCCTTACAAAGTAACTTTCAAATTTACGTTAGTGACGGCAAAATGATAACGATGACGGATAGAAACCGAAGTTGTTTATACATAATTTACAAGAACTAAATTAGACACTAAATATACATTTTTACTGTAAAACTTTTGTTTGTTACTGATTATCTGTATTAATATGAGCTTTAGCTGCGACAAATTATTTGACACTAAATCAGTTGTATAACTACGATACTAAATGTCGACACAGAATACTTTATCTAACGATAGTATTTAGTGACGAGAAATTTAGTGTGCAGCTGTAGACTAACATTCTTGTAGTGATTGATTATTTAATTTGTACTATCACTAATGATGACTACAGTATTTGACAATGATTAGAATATTGTATGAATACGACAAATATCATAACCATACCATATTTTTAAACTATATAGCATAATCATTACGAATACAATTTTCAATACCTTAACGCATCCATAATAGTGGGTTATTAATCACGGTTTTACCCGTATACCCATATTCATTACATGTGCAAGTAATGCAACATCATGAATAATATCTTAATAAATGCATAAATTTATGTCACAAACAACAAAAATATTCAACACTTACATAATTAAATGTTAACTCTAACATCATTCAACATTAAGACCATTCAAAATTATCATTAACAGTATTTAATGTTAACCCCATTCAATTAGAGTTCGTTCTAGAATCCTGATTCCTGAATTTATGAAATTTGAAAAGTAAAAATTATCCTTTTATTATTAATATATACTAATATATTTATATTAAATAATAATTGTTAGGATGTATGATATACATCAATACCTTGCATTCCAAGTATTGAAGATTGCAGCACAAGGAAAGATATTTAGAAGAGTTTAGAAGAGTATAGAAGTTTATAGAATGTTCAAGAGTTTCGAGATTATGTATAGATTGTGCTTAGATGGTTTAGTATAAATAGGATCAAGATGTAATGATTTCTTTAACTCAATTCAATAGAAAGAATTCTGTTTTACAATTCTGTTAGTTGCTTAGCTTCTAAGCTTCCTTCGTTTCTGCTTCATCTTCATCTTCATCATCCTCTCGGTTGATTTCTGTTTGCTAAAATGGTATCAGAGCTTGTCCGATTCATCTTCGCTGCATCATCCAAGAAGATCTAAGCCTGTTCGATTTGTCTTCGCTACATCATCCAAGAAGATCTAGTGAGTTTCTTCTACCTCGATTCATACTCCGTTCTCTGTCAATCTGTTATCTGTTACCTGTCTGCAATCGTCGGAATCACAGAAGAAGACATTCCAGCATTCTTTAACAAAATAATCTATCAACTATCTGGTGAGGACAATTTCCAAGCGTGGAAACATCAGGTCCTTCTAGCAGTTCGAGGTCTGAATCTGGAAGCTTACCTGTTTGGAACTCTGCAAGTTCCTCGACTGGTTGATGATGACGAAGGAAATAAGGTACCAAATCCTGATTTTCCTAAATATTATCAGCAAGATTCTTTTCTAGCATCATGGTTGCTATCCTCAATTGCATCTTCTATAAGTAAAGGATTAGTAGGCTGTATGACTGCTTCATCCATATGGAACAAGTTGCATAAGAACTTTTCTTCTTCACGTATCATGAGTTTATACGATAGATTGAAAGTTCGGAAACTCATTACTCAATCGATGAGAGACTACTTGACAGAGATTCAGCTTACCTGTGATAGCTTGGCCAGTTGTGGCCATCCTATAGAGGAAATGCAACATATCTCTACCATTTTAAATGGAGTTAAAGGACAGTACGATAGTGTCATTGCGATGATTCATGCGAGTAGGAATCCGTATGATCTGTCGTCAATATCATCGGTCCTGTTAGATACTGAGGCAAGGCAGCGAGATGTGTTATTTGATACATCTTTATTCTATGCAAATGTGGTTGTGAAGAACACGGATCAGGTCATCAAGCCAGGAGAAGATACAATTTAGTCCACCGCAGTTGATACAGGTCAGTTGCAGCAGAAGTACAACACTTATGAGTGTCAACAACCAAACTCTACTGCCTATGGACGTGGAAGAGGTAGAGGCCGAGGCTATGGAAACAACAAGCCTCAATGCCAACTTTGTTGGAAGTTTGGTCATCTGGTTCATCGTTGTTAACAGAGATTCAACACCAATTTTCAAGGAGTGACTGCGCAGAATCATCATCCTGACAGCATGAGTGTCAATATGGCAAATGTGCAGTGGAATGACGATGACTCTGTATCTGCTCATTCTATGGTATCTGCAAATTCTATGGTCTCCAAGCTTGTTCAATCATCTTTCTTCAACTCAGCTACTCCAATGCAAACCTCTCCAATACCTGCAGCTTCGATTAATCCAATTAATCCATTTCAGACCTTTGGCTCTTCTGTTATGATAAATCCCTGCATGCCTCACACTCCTATGTACTATCCATCTTCATATCCCACTATGTTCATGCCTCCTCCTCAACCTTCTCACACCAACAGTCAGTTCCCTATGAATAACACCAACTCCTCATACTCTTCTATACCTTAATTCAGTCTACCCTCTGTACCTGCTCAAACTGTTAATCCTGTCAATGCCTTGGGCAATGTTCATCAAGTTCATCTCCCCAATACGTCTGTAAATGGTTCTACTGCAATGGACAAGGCGTGGTATCCAGATTCAGGAGCTACGAACCATCTGTCTCATGGAGTGCCCTCAGGTGCTCAATCATACAATGTATCTGGTAAGGTTCAGGTTGCTAATGGCCATTACTTAGATATCACAAGTATTGGTACATCTGTTATTAATACTTCGTCAAAACCATTAATCTTACACAATTTGCTTTATATTCCTCAAATCACTAAGAATCTGGTTTCTGTATCGCAGTTTACCAAGGATAACAACGTTTATTTTGAGTTTCACTCCACTCATTGCGTGGTAAAAGACTCACATACT
This sequence comes from Chamaenerion angustifolium, assembly GCA_946814005.1. Lineage (NCBI taxonomy): Eukaryota > Viridiplantae > Streptophyta > Magnoliopsida > Myrtales > Onagraceae > Chamaenerion > Chamaenerion angustifolium. The sequence continues at coordinate 29,213,453 of OX328266.1, read as the reverse complement.
AACCGAGTGCTGCTTACAGGATCAGAGAGTTCAGGCCTTTATAAGCTGGATTTTAGCAATTTTCATATCTCTGTGTTGAATGTCAATAATATGAGCAATGTCTGTCTTACTTCTACTTGTACTGAGACTGATTTGAATCTCAATAATACAGCTATTTTCAATGTTACTCAATTGAAACTTTCTCCAATTACACTTCATCAGAGATTGGGACATCCATCTCAAAACATTATGTCAATGGTTATTCAGCAATCCAACTTAAATTTTTCTTCTCAGATACCTATGTGCAGTGCATGTGCTATTGGGAAGAGTTGTAAAATGCCATTCAGTATTTCTCAGACAGAGTATCAGCTTCCTCTGGAATTGCTTGAGATGTATCTCTGGGGACCTGTACCAATATCGTCTAATGGCAACATGTACTATCTTAGTATAGTTGATCTCTTTTCTCGCTATACATGGATTTATTTTTTGAAAAACAAGAGTGATGTTGCTGGAATTTTTCCTCAATTTCAAAAAGCAGTCGAAACACAGTTGGGTTTCAAAATCAAATCTATCCAGACTGATGGAGGTGGTGAGTTCAAGGCATTATCTTATCTGTTTATTTAGCATGGTGTAAAGCATAGATTAACTTGTCCATACACATCTGAACAAAATGGTGTTGTTGAAAGAAAACATCGCCACATTGTTGAAATGGGGTTGACACTGCTTAATCAAGCTTCCTTACCTATGCAATACTAGAGTGACACATTTTTTACTTCAGTGTTCTTAATAAACAGGCTACCTACTCGAGTGTTGGACAATACATCACCTCATGAGAAATTATTTTGCAAACCTCCTGACTATGATTTCTTAAGAGTGTTTGGGTGCTTGTGTTTTCCCATTATCAGACCATTTAACAAGCACAAACTTGAATTAAGATCAACACCTTGTGTGTTTTTAGGATACTGTGCAAATCAGCATGGTTATAGATGCATGGATGATTCTGGTAGAGTGTATATTTCCAGACATGTCAGGTTTAACGAAGATGTTTTTCCTTTTGCCTTGAAATCAGGATTGTTTATGCAATCAGGTGCTGTCAAGAATACTGCAACATCTCTTCCCTTTTTTCTTCCTTTTAATTCATCAATTTGTGACCCTATTGATGACTCTGCATATAGTTTACATGTTCCCTCTCAGGTTCTACCACAGATGCATTCCACGATTGCAAGATACAAAGCTCGTTTGGTTGCTAAGGGCTTTTCTCAAAAAGCAGGGTTTGATTTTCAGGACACGTTCAGTCCAGTTGTGAAGGCTCCCACTGTAAGGATCATTCTGACTCTTGCGTTGACACATAAATGGCAGCTTAGACAAGTTGATGTTAATAATGCTTTCTTACATGCTGAGTTGTGTGAGGATGTATATATGAATCAACCACCCGAGTTTGAAAAATGAGATGATCAAGGTAATGTGCTTGTCTGCAAGCTGCACAAGGCCCTCTATGGACTCAAGCAAGCTCCTCGGGCATGGTTTGAACGACTCAAAAACTTTATGATTCACTCACTTCATTTTTCAGTATCTTTAGCCGATAGTTGTCTCTTTATTAAGAAGTCTAATGCAGGTATGGTTTTTCGTTTAGTCTATGTTGATGATATTGTTATTATAGGTAGTGATAAAAATGCTACTCAGATGGTTATTTATGCTATTAACAATGAATTCAAGCTTAAATATCTTGGTACTCTTAACTATTTTCTCGGCATGGATGTGCAGATTGCTAAGGATAATCTGATCTTAGGACAAAGGAAATACATTACTGAATTGTTGCAAAATACTGGTTTGTTGGATGCTAAGCCTCTTCCTACGCCAATGGCAGGTAACTTCTCACAAAAATAAGTGCAGTTCAGGATGATTCTCCTCCTGCAGATGAGCATATGTACAGAAGTATCATATGTGCGTTACAACATATTTGTGTTACTAGACCTGATATACATTTTGCTGTCAGTAAGATTAGTTAGTATATGCAACATCCTTCTGTCTGTCATTGGAGATATGTAGTTCGTATTCTAAGATATCTTAAAGGAACAATAGATCATGGTTTGCTTTTTCGTGCTAAATCTGTGATATCTTCTGATGTTGTGTTAGTCTCATATGCCGATGCTGATTGGGGAAGTGATCTAGCTGATCGAAAATCAGTGTCTGGTCATTATCTTCTTTTAAATGGTAATCCTATATTATGGAGCTCTAAAAAGCAACCAGTTATTTCAAGATCTTCAACTGAAGCTGAGTATAGGGCAATTGCGAATGCAGTTTGTGAAGTCATGTGGGTAAGATCTCTTCTTTCTGAACTTGAAATTAAACTAACCTCAGTGCCTATTATTTGGAGTGACAAAACAGGTGCTATGGCGTTGACAGAGAACCTCATTCATCATTCGAAAATGAAACATGTAGAGCTGGATTTATGTTTTGTCAGGGAGAAAGTACAGGCTGGTTAGGTTGTGGTGAACTTTGTGCCTGCTACAGAGCAGCTTGCTGATATTCTGACCAAACCTATTACTGCCAAGTTATATGTTCCATTCAGAAAGAAACTTGGAGTGATGTCCTTTAAAGAGTTAACATCTGGTAACACAAATCAAATCATTGAGAATGCTCAGGATCACGATATTGATTCAGATGATGAGTAATTGGTTTTGTATGTCCTAGTATCTCTCTGTGTTGTTTTGTATTTCTCTATGATTGCTTATCTATTCTCTGTTCTCTGTTCTTATTTTTTTCTGTAATTATGATTGCCTAGAATCTGTTTTTCTTTCTGTTTCTCTATATACTTTGTTCATTACAATCACTCTATTACACTTGTGTTCTGTTTATCTCTGCATCATTTCAGCTTTGGTATTCTAGCTTGATTGTTTTTTTTTTCTGACTTGAGACTTGTTTCTTATCATGTGTCTACTCATATCTGTGCTTATCTTCTACTTGTTGTCTTAATGGATTTCAGATATTCGACTTTGTTTACATGTTGATTTGTCTCTACATAGGATGATTTCAAGAAAAAAATTGCTGAGAAAGGCAATTCTATTTGCAATCTGGCATAGGGTGAAGTTTGAATCCAAAAATAACACTCCTTCTATGGAGTGTTTGAGGATGTAAAGATGGAGGAAAATTGGAAACCTCCCAACTTCATTGGTAAGATAGAGGAAAATTGAAAACCTCTCTGTCATAGAAAAACAAAAACAAGATAAAAAGATATATGTGAAGTGATTCTCATGTTGTCTTTTGCAGAGACAATGATTCTGTAGCTTATGTTGTCTTGTTCAGAAATCTGTTTAGCTGCAATACGAGGATTGGTCTAATATATGTAGATGATGATAATATACACGTTTCGTCTGAAAAATTTTCATTCAAGTATGATTATCCATGGTATGCAATGATAATGATGATATATCTGGTTATACAAGTGTGTTGAGTGATTGCAGATGAACAAATTCTATAGATGGAACGAAAGACTAATTGAGTCATGGTTGTCAGAATTTAGTAGAAAGAAGAACTGTGATTGAGACTTAGATGATCAAAGTGGAGTTGAAAAGAAAACTTCGCAAGGGAATGTTAGGATGTATGGTATACATCAATACCTTGCATTCCAAGTATTGAAGATTGCAACGCAAGGAAAGCTATTTAGAAGAGTTTAGAAGAGTATAGAAGTTTATAGAATGTTCAAGAGTTTCGAGATTATGTATAAATTGTGCTTAGATGGTTTAGTATAAATAGGATCAAGATGTAATGATTTCTTTAACTCAATCCAATAGAAAGAACTCTATTTTACAATTTAGTTATTTCTGTTAGTTGCTTAGCTTCTAAGCTACCTTTGTTTCTGCTTCATCTTCATCTTATCATCCTCTCGGTTGATCTCTGTTTGCTAAAAATAATTATATTTATATAATAACCATGGGTATAACCATGAGTACGACTTAAATACCACAACCATAATCATTACGGGTAGAAAATTCATCACCATAACCGCACCACACCATAATGGTTCGGTTAGCCATATAATAAAATGACAGTTATAACCATGATTTTCAGATTTTCACCGCACCATTGCCGGTCCTAGTAGGTAAAAATCTAGTGATTATCACTTATACTTTGGAATAGTTTAGGTTTCTAGGAAATTATATGTCATTTTTTATTTAAACTTAGGTATTTGTTCTACTAAGTTAACCTCATGGTTGAGAAAAAAAGGGTCGATAGTTCGAACAAAATCCGTGTGCAGTGAAGTCACGCGCCCCTCTCTTGTCCGAATTTTGCCTAGGTTTTGCAGAGTTTGTGACAAACATTCCCGTTCCGTTTGGACGGATCCAGACAGCATTTATTGCTGCATATCAACCAATCACATGCGAGCTGCTACTGTTGTTGGAAGTCACAATTTCATGCAGAAGTTTGGACGAGAACAACAGAAAGCAGCTCAATCCAGCCCGAATTTGATCGGATTTCTACAGCAGACCACCACGCAGCTACACCAGCACGACTGTCAACTGAGCCATGGCCACCAATAAGCAAGGACATAAGGAGGAATCCAAGCAAAAACTTGGGTGAAGAGCTGCAGTTGCTAGACTGAGCTAGCACGGCAACAAAATTAATCAGAGGCACGTATATGCTCAGACGATGGAAGTGTAATGGGCATACCAGACCAGAACAACCGCCAAGACTGTTTCTCCAACCTAAACCGAGCCATCCCCTGTTACAACTACTATATCCGACTAACCCTACCTTTGTTGTGTCTTCTTTTCAGCTTGCTCGTGAAGATTGCTGCCAGCTACGGTGAAGGCGACTGTACCCACACAGCGACACAATGCAAGCTAGTTCCGGTTCCGATGACAATAACATACCCGGGGTACACGCGGTGGACCTCGACTCCACCAAGTTCGACCATGACGAAATGTGCTATGTGGGCAAGGTGTTAGCAAAAAACAGATCAAACCGAACGTGATCCTAGGGGTGCTCCGAGCTGCATGGGCTCGCTATGGGGATGTCTAAATATCGGAGGCGGAGTCGGGTATACTTTTGGTTGATTTTGAAAATCAAGAGAATGCCAACCGGATACTAAACCGATCCCCATGGACAGTGAACGGGCATACACTCAACATAAAGCTATGGGATCCAAAGGTGGGAGTAAAGGAAGTGAATTTCAATAAGGTAAATTTCTGGATCCAAGTGCATGATCTAGGGCCGGAAAAAATTAGTGATGCAAATGCTTGGAAGCTTGAGAATATGGTAGGAAAGTGCCTAGAAATTGATAAGCATGAGGGAAGAATATGTAGAAGCTATATGAGGATGTATGTAGAAGTGAATGGGGAAATAACTTTGATGTCGGGGTTTTGGTGGAGAAACTCTATAGGTGAAGAGAAATGGGCAACTATTAGATATGAACGTTTATCTGATTATTGCTATGGATGTGGTATGTTGGAGCACACGACACAAACATGCAAACAGGAAGTTCATGGCCCAGGCAAGAGCTAAAGCTGCGCAAGGGGCACAAAAACAAGCTAGACCAGGGACATCGTGCAATAGACAAAGCGAAGGGGAGGAAGACAATGGGGCAAGGCCGGGTGGAGGTATGGAACCCAACCCAATGGAGACCGAGAACACCAAAACCCGACCCCAACCTGAGGATAGGATGGAGGAGATGACCATTGATGAACCCCCAAACCTTAAAGCCATTATCCTACATACAAACTCAATGCTCCCAAGCCCATATCAAACCGAGAACACCTCTCCAAGCTAACCGACCATACACCAACCGATCGAACCCCCGCAAGTTGACTGAACCCTACACCCAAAGCCAACCATACCCAAATAGATGACCACCCCAACACTATCCCCAAGCCCCAATACCGAAACCATCCAACCAAGCCACCTACATAGCCCAACTCATGATCACATTCCTACCCAATAATCCCACCAAACTACACCCGACCGAGCTTACCATACCAATCCAAAACTACATTGTTGAGAACCCACTCGATACACTCCCACCTCACCAAGAATAATGACATAAACCACAACCTCTATCCTAAGCCCTTACCTAGACAAGATGACACTCAAGAGGACTGGGGAGGATATGGAGGACCAACCCAGAAGCAAGAGAAAAAGGGGACTGGTTTCAGTCATAACCGAAAGTGAGCCAAGGGTCCGCACGAGCTCGAGGTGAAGAGAAAACAAGGAAAATCCCAACCGAAAGAATAGAGTGGCAAGAAAGTCAAAGGGTACAGAGGGTCAAGAAGAAGACAATGCACGAACACAGGGTTCCGGTGGCTGTCCCAAAACAGCCACGGGTGCCCAATGAGTGCGATCTCATGGAATTGTCAAGGATTGGGGCCTGCCTTGACAATTCAACACCTATAGGACCTCAACAAAAGGTATCACCCAAACATCATCTTTCTAATGGAAACAAAGAATGGGGATACCTACTGCGAGAAGATAAGACTGCGGATGGGAATGGATAATACTCACTATGTGAACCCGAATGGCTTGTCTGGAGGGTTAGCATTGTGGTGGAAGGCAGATACTAGAGTTTCAGTCATTTATGCCGATCCAAACTTAATGGATTGCGAGGTGTATATGGATACCTTTGGTGATCCAACTTATGTAACATGGGTATATGCGAGTACGGTGGCCCGTGAACGAACACAACTTTGGAACCTCCTAAGAACAATAGGGAGGGGCCGCAGGGGAGGATAGATGATCCTAGGGGATTTCAACACAATATGTCACCCACATGAAAAACAAGGTGGAAGGAGGAAATCTCAAAGCCAAATTGATGAATTTAAGCAAGTTATCGAGGACCTCGGTATGGAGGATTTGAGAGCAAAGGGACATCCTTTTACATGGTGCAATAATCGAAGTGGCACGGAGAGAATAAGCGAGCGCTTAGACCGTGTGTTGATCAACACGGTGTGGGCATCACGATTCGAACGGGGGAGGTGTCTCAATGAACTAGCAATTGTGTCGGACCATGCCCCAATGGTGGTCCAACTCAACAACCGAGAAGGAAGGCTAAAAAACGATTCAAATTCGAGGCGATGTGGCTCGAAAAACCGGAATGCAAGGAGGTAATAAAAGATGTATGGGAGAGATCGATGATGGGAAGTGCGATGCAAGAGGTGTACAACAAACTACATAAATGCCAATTGAAACTCACAACATGGCGTAGGACAAGTTTCAGACACAATAGGAAAGAAATCGAAAAAAAACAAAGGAGGCAATGAGAAGAAATATGCAAGGGGGGATGAATGATGATGCAATTCAAGAAGAAAAGCGGTTGAAAAGGGAACTCCAAAAATTCTGGATGAGGGAAGAGAAATATTGGAGACAAAGGTCGAGGATAAAATGTCTTAGGGATGGAGACAGCAACACAACGTTTTTCCACCATACCGCAATAGCAAGGCCGAGACGGAATCAAATATGTAGGCTAAGGGGAGAAAATGGGGAGTGGATAGATGCAGAAGGAAGGATAGCAAATGAGCTTCATCGATAATTTGGAGACATGTTTACCTCAGAACAAACTGAATCGGGGGATGACTTCCTAAGATACATACCGAACCAAAAAACACCCGAGATGAATGCAAACTTGATAAGGGAGGTGAGAGATGCCGAGGTTAGGTCGGCCACATTCCAACTAGGTGGGTCACGAGCGCTGGTTTCGGACGGGTTCCCGGGTCTGTTTTATCAAAGGAACTGGAACATTGTGGGGGCAGACGTCATCATCGCGGTCAAGGCTTTCTTCCGAACAAGTATCCTTATAAACCCCCTAAATAATACGGATATAGTGTTAATTCCAAAAGTGCCTATACCGATGAGACCCGCTGATTTTAGGCCTATAAGTTGTTGCAACTTCATGTATAAAATCATATCTAATGTGTTGGTGAACCGATTGAAATGTTATATATCAGAGCTTATCAACCCTTTCCAGAGTGCATTTGTATCAGGTCGACATATTCAGGATAACATCATGGTAGCACATGAGGTTTTCCATCACTTGAGCATGAACAGGACCGAAAACAAGGTGGAATGCGCTTTGAAGATTGATATGCAAAAAACATATGACAGGGTGGAATGGGAGTTCTTTATCACCACACTAAGGAAGCGGTCCCTAATATCTTCCCGACATTACGTTTTGGGGGAATTTTCTATGATACTTCACTTAACTTGTTACTCATTTGTAATTATCTGTTTGATATAAATTTTTCATGCGTCGTTACTTGGGTCGTACGATTTAAGTTTATCAAGTCTGGAATGTGTATTAAGTAATGTAACCTGGTTATTCATATTGTGACAACTAATGAAATGTAATGAATAATTTAATTACTTTATCGAGAATCAAAAGACAAGACAGGTTAAGTCCAAGTGTTAAGCAATGGGATCTCATAGTATTTTTGAAATAATATTACGTTACTCTGGTTGTATTTATCGAGTCTTGATCTGTTGAAGATTGGTTTTCTTGTTATTTATTTGAAACAACTAAGTAAAGCAAGGATGATAAAACGCGTGTAAATTGTATCGAAAGAAATATGAGACTATAATTCCCGAACATCCCACATATCTTAGTATGTCACTCTCAATCTTAATTAGTTACTATAGAGAACTAACATATTAAGGCTATATTGAAAAAATATCAAGTTAATGCGACAAATATTATTTTTTAGTATAAAAAAGGGAAGAAACAGATAGATGTATCTGTTTCATTCGATCTAGTTTTGTTCCTTTCACATCCATTGGAGATTAATAATAAGAGATATTATATGATTTCTTCATAAAACACAGCTCGCTCGTGCCTAAGAAGACTCAAAGCTAGCTACACTTGATTTAAATATAAGACTGTAGTTTAAATTTCTTTGATGTAGTTGTCGATTGTATCTTGGTATTAATATTTATGTTTTGTTGAATGTATTTTATTTGAGTAGTTTATCATGAAACATTATCTATATAAATACGTGCAGAATAGTAGTCAATGTTTCTAAACATATAGATTATAGTTCATCAAAACATCAAGTCCTTAAATGGGTTGCACTACTGAATTTCGTAACGTTGCATTTATTATTTAGTTTGTGAAAAGTAATAAAATGTATTTTCAATTAAACATTTTGGAACATAAAAATGTAAGTTTTGTTAAGCCAGTACGTAACACAAGTGGATCTCTTATTGTTTTTTTATATCAATATTCCTCTCGTTCGATTCGATTAAGATAGTTGTTAATCTCACGAAGATGCGTTTAGAATTTGTTTCAGGAAATAAATAACCATCCCTAGCAGAACATGGACTTAATATCATTTGCAATGCAACATCAAACTAACAATCAGTAACATTCAAAATATTTTAGAGTATAATCACTCTCAATAATATTTTGTCAACTTTGACTATTCGAATATTCTTGTCCCATAAAGAAACTATTAAACTGAATGAATAGTAGTATTTAGTAAATAAGAAGAAAAAGAGGATGGTGGTTTGTTAATGGTTCATCTATTACTATGCATTGTTTAAATTACACAATTGTTCATTACTCGTTGCTTTAGGGTTTTATTTACCGTTTCTTCAATTCCACCACAATGTCACTAATAAATAATGTTGAGAGTGGGATTTGAACCCACGCCCTTTCGGACCAGAACCTTAATCTGGCGCCTTAGACCAACTCGGCCGTCTCAACAATCTATGTATAACTATAGTATTAACAAATGCAAAATATTTTCGTCATATGGATTACTACTTTTGAAATATAGGAATAACCATCATTAACCCTAATATCTTCCCGACATTACGTTTTGGGGGAATTTTCTATGATACTTCACTTAACTTGTTACTCATTTGTAATTATCTGTTTGATATAAATTTTTCATGCGTCGTTACTTGGGTCGTACGATTTAAGTTTATCATGTCTGGAATGTGTATTAAGTAATGTAACCTGGTTATTCATATTGTGACAACTAATGAAATGTAATGAATAATTTAATTACTTTATCGAGAATCAAAAGACAAGACAAGTTAAGTCCAAGTGTTAAGCAATGGGATCTCTTAGTATTTTTGAAATAATATTACGTTACTCTAGTTGTATTTATCGAGTCTTGATCTGTTGAAGATTGGTTTTGTTGTGATTTATTTTAAACAACTAAGTAAAGCAAGGATGATAAAACGCGTGTAAATTCTATCGAAAGAAATATGAGACTATAATTCCCGAACATCCCACATATTTTAGTATGTCACTCTCAGTCTTATTTAGTTACTCTAAATAACTAACATATTAAGGCTATAATGAAAAAATATCAAGTTAATGCGACAAATATTATTTTTAGTAAAAAAAAGGGAAGAAACAGATAGATGTATCTGTTTCATTCGATCTAGTTTTGTTCCTTTCACATCCATTGGAGATTAATAATAAGAGATATTATATGATTTCTTCATAAAACACAGCTCGCTCGTGCCTAAGAAGACTCAAAGCTAGCTACACTTGATATAAATATAAGACTGTAGTATTAAATTTCTTTGATGTGGCTGTCGATTGTATCTTGGTATTAATATTTATGTTTAGTTGAATGTATTTTATTTGAGTAGTTTATCATGAAACATTATCTATATTAATACGTGCAGAATAGTAGTCAATGTTTCTAAACATATAGATTATAGTTCATCAAAACATCAAGTCCTTAAATGGGTTGCACTACTGAATTTCGTAACGTTGCATTTATTATTTAGTTTGTGAAAAGTAATAAAATGTATTTTCAATTAAACATTTTGGAACATAAAAATGTAAGTTTTGTTAAGCCAGTACGTAACACAAGTGGATCTCTTATTGTTTTTTTATATCAATATTCCTCTCGTTCGATTCGATTAAGATAGTTGTTAATCTCAGGAAGATGCGTTTAGAATTTGTTTCAGGAAATAAATAACCATCCCTAGCAGAACATGGACTTAATATCATTTGCAATGCAACATCAAACTAACAATCAGTAACATTCAAAATATTTTAGAGTATAATCACTCTCAATAATATTTTGTCAACTTTGACTATTCGAATATTCTTGTCCCATAAAGAAACTATTAAACTGAATGAATAGTAGTATTTAGTAAATAAGAAGAAAAAGAGGACGGTGGTTTGTTAATGGTTCATCTATTACTATGCATTGTTTAAATTACACAATTGTTCATTACTCGTTGCTTTAGGGTTTTATTTACCGTTTCTTCAATTCCACCACAATGTAATAACACTAATAAATAATGTTGAGAGTGGGATTTGAACCCACGCCCTTTCGGACCAGAACCTTAATCTGGCGCCTTAGACCAACTCGGCCATCTCAACAATCTATGTATAACTATAGTATTAACAAATGCAAAATATTTTCGTCATATGGATTACTACTTTTGAAATATAGGAATAACCATCATTAACCCTAATATCTTCCCGACATTACGTTTTGGGGGAATTTTCTATGATACTTCACTTAACTTGTTACTCATTTGTAATTATCTGTTTGATATAAATTTTTCATGCGTCGTTACTTGGGTCGTACGATTTAAGTTTATCATGTCTGGAATGTGTATTAAGTAATGTAACCTGGTTATTCATATTGTGACAACTAATGAAATGTAATGAATAATTTAATTACTTTATCGAGAATCAAAAGACAAGACAGGTTAAGTCCAAGTGTTAAGCAATGGGATCTCTTAGTATTTTTGAAATAATATTACGTTACTCTAGTTGTATTTATCGAGTCTTGATCTGTTGAAGATTGGTTTTGTTGTGATTTATTTTAAACAACTAAGTAAAGCAAGGATGATAAAACGCGTGTAAATTCTATCGAAAGAAATATGAGACTATAATTCCCGAACATCCCACATATTTTAGTATGTCACTCTCAGTCTTATTTAGTTACTCTAAATAACTAACATATTAAGGCTATAATGAAAAAATATCAAGTTAATGCGACAAATATTATTTTTAGTAAAAAAAAGGGAAGAAACAGATAGATGTATCTGTTTCATTCGATCTAGTTTTGTTCCTTTCACATCCATTGGAGATTAATAATAAGAGATATTATATGATTTCTTCATAAAACACAGCTCGCTCGTGCCTAAGAAGACTCAAAGCTAGCTACACTTGATATAAATATAAGACTGTAGTATTAAATTTCTTTGATGTGGCTGTCGATTGTATCTTGGTATTAATATTTATGTTTAGTTGAATGTATTTTATTTGAGTAGTTTATCATGAAACATTATCTATATTAATACGTGCAGAATAGTAGTCAATGTTTCTAAACATATAGATTATAGTTCATCAAAACATCAAGTCCTTAAATGGGTTGCACTACTGAATTTCGTAACGTTGCATTTATTATTTAGTTTGTGAAAAGTAATAAAATGTATTTTCAATTAAACATTTTGGAACATAAAAATGTAAGTTTTGTTAAGCCAGTACGTAACACAAGTGGATCTCTTATTGTTTTTTTATATCAATATTCCTCTCGTTCGATTCGATTAAGATAGTTGTTAATCTCAGGAAGATGCGTTTAGAATTTGTTTCAGGAAATAAATAACCATCCCTAGCAGAACATGGACTTAATATCATTTGCAATGCAACATCAAACTAACAATCAGTAACATTCAAAATATTTTAGAGTATAATCACTCTCAATAATATTTTGTCAACTTTGACTATTCGAATATTCTTGTCCCATAAAGAAACTATTAAACTGAATGAATAGTAGTATTTAGTAAATAAGAAGAAAAAGAGGACGGTGGTTTGTTAATGGTTCATCTATTACTATGCATTGTTTAAATTACACAATTGTTCATTACTCGTTGCTTTAGGGTTTTATTTACCGTTTCTTCAATTCCACCACAATGTAATAACACTAATAAATAATGTTGAGAGTGGGATTTGAACCCACGCCCTTTCGGACCAGAACCTTAATCTGGCGCCTTAGACCAACTCGGCCATCTCAACAATCTATGTATAACTATAGTATTAACAAATGCAAAATATTTTCGTCATATGGATTACTACTTTTGAAATATAGGAATAACCATCATTAACCCTAATATCTTCCCGACATTACGTTTTGGGGGAATTTTCTATGATACTTCACTTAACTTGTTACTCATTTGTAATTATCTGTTTGATATAAATTTTTCATGCGTCGTTACTTGGGTCGTACGATTTAAGTTTATCATGTCTGGAATGTGTATTAAGTAATGTAACCTGGTTATTCATATTGTGACAACTAATGAAATGTAATGAATAATTTAATTACTTTATCGAGAATCAAAAGACAAGACAGGTTAAGTCCAAGTGTTAAGCAATGGGATCTCTTAGTATTTTTGAAATAATATTACGTTACTCTAGTTGTATTTATCGAGTCTTGATCTGTTGAAGATTGGTTTTGTTGTGATTTATTTTAAACAACTAAGTAAAGCAAGGATGATAAAACGCGTGTAAATTCTATCGAAAGAAATATGAGACTATAATTCCCGAACATCCCACATATTTTAGTATGTCACTCTCAGTCTTATTTAGTTACTCTAAATAACTAACATATTAAGGCTATAATGAAAAAATATCAAGTTAATGCGACAAATATTATTTTTAGTAAAAAAAAGGGAAGAAACAGATAGATGTATCTGTTTCATTCGATCTAGTTTTGTTCCTTTCACATCCATTGGAGATTAATAATAAGAGATATTATATGATTTCTTCATAAAACACAGCTCGCTCGTGCCTAAGAAGACTCAAAGCTAGCTACACTTGATATAAATATAAGACTGTAGTATTAAATTTCTTTGATGTGGCTGTCGATTGTATCTTGGTATTAATATTTATGTTTAGTTGAATGTATTTTATTTGAGTAGTTTATCATGAAACATTATCTATATTAATACGTGCAGAATAGTAGTCAATGTTTCTAAACATATAGATTATAGTTCATCAAAACATCAAGTCCTTAAATGGGTTGCACTACTGAATTTCGTAACGTTGCATTTATTATTTAGTTTGTGAAAAGTAATAAAATGTATTTTCAATTAAACATTTTGGAACATAAAAATGTAAGTTTTGTTAAGCCAGTACGTAACACAAGTGGATCTCTTATTGTTTTTTTATATCAATATTCCTCTCGTTCGATTCGATTAAGATAGTTGTTAATCTCAGGAAGATGCGTTTAGAATTTGTTTCAGGAAATAAATAACCATCCCTAGCAGAACATGGACTTAATATCATTTGCAATGCAACATCAAACTAACAATCAGTAACATTCAAAATATTTTAGAGTATAATCACTCTCAATAATATTTTGTCAACTTTGACTATTCGAATATTCTTGTCCCATAAAGAAACTATTAAACTGAATGAATAGTAGTATTTAGTAAATAAGAAGAAAAAGAGGACGGTGGTTTGTTAATGGTTCATCTATTACTATGCATTGTTTAAATTACACAATTGTTCATTACTCGTTGCTTTAGGGTTTTATTTACCGTTTCTTCAATTCCACCACAATGTAATAACACTAATAAATAATGTTGAGAGTGGGATTTGAACCCACGCCCTTTCGGACCAGAACCTTAATCTGGCGCCTTAGACCAACTCGGCCATCTCAACAATCTATGTATAACTATAGTATTAACAAATGCAAAATATTTTCGTCATATGGATTACTACTTTTGAAATATAGGAATAACCATCATTAACCCTAATATCTTCCCGACATTACGTTTTGGGGGAATTTTCTATGATACTTCACTTAACTTGTTACTCATTTGTAATTATCTGTTTGATATAAATTTTTCATGCGTCGTTACTTGGGTCGTACGATTTAAGTTTATCATGTCTGGAATGTGTATTAAGTAATGTAACCTGGTTATTCATATTGTGACAACTAATGAAATGTAATGAATAATTTAAGTACTTTATCGAGAATCAAAAGACAAGACAGGTTAAGTCCAAGTGTTAAGCAATGGGATCTCTTAGTATTTTTGAAATAATATTACGTTACTCTAGTTGTATTTATCGAGTCTTGATCTGTTGAAGATTGGTTTTGTTGTGATTTATTTTAAACAACTAAGTAAAGCAAGGATGATAAAACGCGTGTAAATTCTATCGAAAGAAATATGAGACTATAATTCCCGAACATCCCACATATTTTAGTATGTCAGTCTCAGTCTTATTTAGTTACTCTAGATAACTAACATATTAAGGCTATAATGAAAAAAATATCAAGTTAATGCGACAAATATTATTTTTAGTAAAAAAAAGGGAAGAAACAGATAGATGTATCTGTTTCATTCGAGCTAGTTTTGTTCCTTTCACATCCATTGGAGATTAATAATAAGAGATATGATATGATTTCTTCATAAAACACAGCTCGCTCGTGCCTAAGAAGACTCAAAGCTAGTTACACTTGATATAAATATAAGACTGTAGTATTAAATTTCTTTGATGTGGCTGTCGATTGTATCTTGGTATTAATATTTATGTTTAGTTGAATGTATTTTATTTGAGTAGTTTATCATGAAACATTATCTATATAAATACGTGCAGAATAGTAGTCAATGTTTCTAAACATATAGATTATAGTTCATCAAAACATCAAGTCCTTAAATGGGTTGCACTACTGAATTTCGTAACGTTGCATTTATTATTTAGTTTGTGAAAAGTAATAAAATGTATTTTCAATTAAACATTTTGGAACATAAAAATGTAAGTTTTGTTAAGCCAGTACGTAACACAAGTGGATCTCTTATTGTTTTTTTATATCAATATTCCTCTCGTTCGATTCGATTAAGATAGTTGTTAATCTCAGGAAGATGCGTTTAGAATTTGTTTCAGGAAATAAATAACCATCCCTAGCAGAACATGGACTTAATATCATTTGCAATGCAACATCAAACTAACAATCAGTAACATTCAAAATATTTTAGAGTATAATCACTCTCAATAATATTTTGTTAACTTTGACTAGTCGAATATTCTTGTCCCATAAAGAAACTATTAAACTGAATGAATAGTAGTATTTAGTAAATAAGAAGAAAAGAGGACGGTGGTTTGTTAATGGTTCATCTATTACTATGCATTGTTTAAATTACACAATTGTTCATTACTCGTTGCTTTAGGGTTTTATTTACCGTTTCTTCAATTCCACCACAATGTAATAACACTAATAAATAATGTTGAGAGTGGGATTTGAACTCACGCCCTTTCGGACCAGAACCTTAATCTGGCGCCTTAGACCAACTCGGCCATCTCAACAATCTATGTATAACTATAGTATTAACAAATGCAAAATATTTTCGTCATATGGATTACTACTTTTGAAATATAGGAATAACCATCATTAACCCTAATATCTTCCCGACATTACGTTTTGGGGGAATTTTCTATGATACTTCACTTAACTTGTTACTCATTTGTAATTATCTGTTTGATATAAATTTTTCATGCGTCGTTACTTGGGTCGTACGATTTAAGTTTATCATGTCTGGAATGTGTATTAAGTAATGTAACCTGGTTATTCATATTGTGACAACTAATGAAATGTAATGAATAATTTAATTACTTTATCGAGAATCAAAAGACAAGACAGGTTAAGTCCAAGTGTTAAGCAATGGGATCTCTTAGTATTTTTGAAATAATATTACGTTACTCTAGTTGTATTTATCGAGTCTTGATCTGTTGAAGATTGGTTTTGTTGTGATTTATTTTAAACAACTAAGTAAAGCAAGGATGATAAAACGCGTGTAAATTCTATCGAAAGAAATATGAGACTATAATTCCCGAACATCCCACATATTTTAGTATGTCAGTCTCAGTCTTATTTAGTTACTCTAGATAACTAACATATTAAGGCTATAATGAAAAAAATATCAAGTTAATGCGACAAATATTATTTTTAGTAAAAAAAAGGGAAGAAACAGATAGATGTATCTGTTTCATTCGAGCTAGTTTTGTTCCTTTCACATCCATTGGAGATTAATAATAAGAGATATGATATGATTTCTTCATAAAACACAGCTCGCTCGTGCCTAAGAAGACTCAAAGCTAGTTACACTTGATATAAATATAAGACTGTAGTATTAAATTTCTTTGATGTGGCTGTCGATTGTATCTTGGTATTAATATTTATGTTTAGTTGAATGTATTTTATTTGAGTAGTTTATCATGAAACATTATCTATATAAATACGTGCAGAATAGTAGTCAATGTTTCTAAACATATAGATTATAGTTCATCAAAACATCAAGTCCTTAAATGGGTTGCACTACTGAATTTCGTAACGTTGCATTTATTATTTAGTTTGTGAAAAGTAATAAAATGTATTTTCAATTAAACATTTTGGAACATAAAAATGTAAGTTTTGTTAAGCCAGTACGTAACACAAGTGGATCTCTTATTGTTTTTTTATATCAATATTCCTCTCGTTCGATTCGATTAAGATAGTTGTTAATCTCAGGAAGATGCGTTTAGAATTTGTTTCAGGAAATAAATAACCATCCCTAGCAGAACATGGACTTAATATCATTTGCAATGCAACATCAAACTAACAATCAGTAACATTCAAAATATTTTAGAGTATAATCACTCTCAATAATATTTTGTTAACTTTGACTAGTCGAATATTCTTGTCCCATAAAGAAACTATTAAACTGAATGAATAGTAGTATTTAGTAAATAAGAAGAAAAAGAGGACGGTGGTTTGTTAATGGTTCATCTATTACTATGCATTGTTTAAATTACACAATTGTTCATTACTCGTTGCTTTAGGGTTTTATTTACCGTTTCTTCAATTCCACCACAATGTAATAACACTAATAAATAATGTTGAGAGTGGGATTTGAACTCACGCCCTTTCGGACCAGAACCTTAATCTGGCGCCTTAGACCAACTCGGCCATCTCAACAATCTATGTATAACTATAGTATTAACAAATGCAAAATATTTTCGTCATATGGATTACTACTTTTGAAATATAGGAATAACCATCATTAACCCTAATATCTTCCCGACATTACGTTTTGGGGGAATTTTCTATGATACTTCACTTAACTTGTTACTCATTTGTAATTATCTGTTTGATATAAATTTTTCATGCGTCGTTACTTGGGTCGTACGATTTAAGTTTATCATGTCTGGAATGTGTATTAAGTAATGTAACCTGGTTATTCATATTGTGACAACTAATGAAATGTAATGAATAATTTAATTACTTTATCGAGAATCAAAAGACAAGACAGGTTAAGTCCAAGTGTTAAGCAATGGGATCTCTTAGTATTTTTGAAATAATATTACGTTACTCTAGTTGTATTTATCGAGTCTTGATCTGTTGAAGATTGGTTTTGTTGTGATTTATTTTAAACAACTAAGTAAAGCAAGGATGATAAAACGCGTGTAAATTCTATCGAAAGAAATATGAGACTATAATTCCCGAACATCCCACATATTTTAGTATGTCACTCTTAGTCTTATTTAGTTACTCTAGATAACTAACATATTAAGGCTATAATGAAAAAAATATAAAGTTAATGCGACAAACATCTATCTGTTTCATTCGAGCTAGTTTTGTTCCTTTCACATCCATTGGAGATTAATAATAAGAGATATGATATGATTTCTTCATAAAACACAGCTCGCTCGTGCCTAAGAAGACTCAAAGCTAGCTACACTTGATATAAATATAAGACTGTAGGATTAAATTTCTTTGATGTGGCTGTCGATTGTATCTTGGTATTAATATTTATGTTTAGTTGAATGTATTTTATTTGAGTAGTTTATCATGAAACATTATCTATATAAATACGTGCAGAATAGTAGTCAATGTTTCTAAACATATAGATTATAGTTCATCAAAACATCAAGTCCTTAAATGGGTTGCACTACTGAATTTTGTAACGTTGCATTTATTATTTAGTTTGTGAAAAGTAATAAAATGTATTTTCAATTAAACATTTTGGAACATAAAAATGTAAGTTTTGTTAAGCCATTACGTAACACAAGTGGATCTCTTATTGTTTTTTTATATCAATATTCCTCTCGTTCGATTCGATTAAGATAGTTGTTAATCTCAGGAAGATGCGTTTAGAATTTGTTTCAGGAAATAAATAACCATCCCTAGCAGAACATGGACTTAATATCATTTGCAATGCAACATCAAACTAACAATCAGTAACATTCAAAATATTTTAGAGTATAATCACTCTCAATAATATTTTGTCAACTTTGACTATTCGAATATTCTTGTCCCATAAAGAAACTATTAAACTGAATGAATAGTAGTATTTAGTAAATAAGAAGAAAAAGAGGACGGTGGTTTGTTAATGGTTCATCTATTACTATGCATTGTTTAAATTACACAATTGTTCATTACTCGTTGCTTTAGGGTTTTATTTACCGTTTCTTCAATTCCACCACAATGTAATAACACTAATAAATAATGTTGAGAGTGGGATTTGAACCCACGCCCTTTCGGACCAGAACCTTAATCTGGCGCCTTAGACCAACTCGGCCATCTCAACAATCTATGTATAACTATAGTATTAACAAATGCAAAATATTTTCGTCATATGGATTACTACTTTTGAAATATAGGAATAACCATCATTAACCCTAATATCTTCCCGACATTACGTTTTGGGGGAATTTTCTATGATACTTCACTTAACTTGTTACTCATTTGTAATTATCTGTTTGATATAAATTTTTCATGCGTCGTTACTTGGGTCGTACGATTTAAGTTTATCATGTCTGGAATGTGTATTAAGTAATGTAACCTGGTTATTCATATTGTGACAACTAATGAAATGTAATGAATAATTTAATTACTTTATCGAGAATCAAAAGACAAGACAGGTTAAGTCCAAGTGTTAAGCAATGGGATCTCTTAGTATTTTTGAAATAATATTACGTTACTCTAGTTGTATTTATCGAGTCTTGATCTGTTGAAGATTGGTTTTGTTGTGATTTATTTTAAACAACTAAGTAAAGCAAGGATGATAAAACGCGTGTAAATTCTATCGAAAGAAATATGAGACTATAATTCACGAACATCCCACATATTTTAGTATGTCACTCTCAGTCTTATTTAGTTACTCTAGATAACTAACATATTAAGGCTATAATGAAAAAAATATCAAGTTAATGCGACAAATATTATTTTTAGTAAAAAAAAGGGAAGAAACAGATAGATGTATCTGTTTCATTCGAGCTAGTTTTGTTCCTTTCACATCCATTGGAGATTAATAATAAGAGATATGATATGATTTCTTCATAAAACACAGCCCGCTCGTGCCTAAGAAGACTCAAAGCTAGCTACAC
Source organism: Chamaenerion angustifolium (assembly GCA_946814005.1). Classification (NCBI taxonomy): domain Eukaryota; kingdom Viridiplantae; phylum Streptophyta; class Magnoliopsida; order Myrtales; family Onagraceae; genus Chamaenerion; species Chamaenerion angustifolium. The sequence goes on along the minus strand of OX328266.1, from coordinate 29,193,139 downwards.
TTGATATAAATATAAGACTGTAGTATTAAATTTCTTTGATGTGGCTGTCGATTGTCTCTTGGTATTAATATTTATGTTTAGTTGAATGTATTTTATTTGAGTAGTTTATCATGAAACATTATCTATATAAATACGTGCAGAATAGTAGTCAATGTTTCTAAACATATAGATTATAGTTCATCAAAACATCAAGTCCTTAAATGGGTTGCACTACTGAATTTTGTAACGTTGCATTTATTATTTAGTTTGTGAAAAGTAATAAAATGTATTTTCAATTAAACATTTTGGAACATAAAAATGTAAGTTTTGTTAAGCCAGTACGTAACACAAGTGGATCTCTTATTGTTTTTTTATATCAATATTCCTCTCGTTCGATTCGATTAAGATAGTTGTTAATCTCAGGAAGATGCGTTTAGAATTTGTTTCAGGAAATAAATAACCATCCCTAGCAGAACATGGACTTAATATCATTTGCAATGCAACATCAAACTAACAATCAGTAACATTCAAAATATTTTAGAGTATAATCACTCTCAATAATATTTTGTCAACTTTGACTATTCGAATATTCTTGTCCCATAAAGAAACTATTAAACTGAATGAATAGTAGTATTTAGTAAATAAGAAGAAAAAGAGGACGGTGGTTTGTTAATGGTTCATCTATTACTATGCATTGTTTAAATTACACAATTGTTCATTACTCGTTGCTTTAGGGTTTTATTTACCGTTTCTTCAATTCCACCACAATGTAATAACACTAATAAATAATGTTGAGAGTGGGATTTGAACCCACGCCCTTTCGGACCAGAACCTTAATCTGGCGCCTTAGACCAACTCGGCCATCTCAACAATCTATGTATAACTATAGTATTAACAAATGCAAAATATTTTCGTCATATGGATTACTACTTTTGAAATATAGGAATAACCATCATTAACCCTAATATCTTCCCGACATTACGTTTTGGGGGAATTTTCTATGATACTTCACTTAACTTGTTACTCATTTGTAATTATCTGTTTGATATAAATTTTTCATGCGTCGTTACTTGGGTCGTACGATTTAAGTTTATCATGTCTGGAATGTGTATTAAGTAATGTAACCTGGTTATTCATATTGTGACAACTAATGAAATGTAATGAATAATTTAATTACTTTATCGAGAATCAAAAGACAAGACAGGTTAAGTCCAAGTGTTAAGCAATGGGATCTCTTAGTATTTTTGAAATAATATTACGTTACTCTAGTTGTATTTATCGAGTCTTGATTTGTTGAAGATTGGTTTTGTTGTGATTTATTTTAAACAACTAAGTAAAGCAAGGATGATAAAACGCGTGTAAATTCTATCGAAAGAAATATGAGACTATAATTCCCGAACATCCCACATATTTTAGTATGTCACTCTCAGTCTTATTTAGTTACTCTAGATAACTAACATATTAAGGCTATAATGAAAAAAATATCAAGTTAATGCGACAAATATTAGTTTTAGTAAAAAAAAGGGAAGAAACAGATAGATGTATCTGTTTCATTCGAGCTAGTTTTGTTCCTTTCACATCCATTGGAGATTAATAATAAGAGATATGATATGATTTCTTCATAAAACACAGCTCGCTCGTGCCTAAGAAGACTCAAAGCTAGCTACACTTGATATAAATATAAGACTGTAGTATTAAATTTCTTTGATGTGGCTGTCGATTGTATCTTGGTATTAATATTTATGTTTAGTTGAATTTTATTTGAGTAGTTTATCATGAAACATTATCTATATAAATACGTGCAGAATAGTAGTCAATGTTTCTAAACATATAGATTATAGTTCATCAAAACATCAAGTCCTTAAATGGGTTGCACTACTGAATTTCGTAACGTTGCATTTATTATTTAGTTTGTGAAAAGTAATAAAATGTATTTTCAATTAAACATTTTGGAACATAAAAATGTAAGTTTTGTTAAGCCAGTACGTAACACAAGTGGATCTCTTATTGTTTTTTTATATCAATATTCCTCTCGTTCGATTCGATTAAGATAGTTGTTAATCTCAGGAAGATGCGTTTAGAATTTGTTTCAGGAAATAAATAACCATCCCTAGCAGAACATGGACTTAATATCATTTGCAATGCAACATCAAACTAACAATCAGTAACATTCAAAATATTTTAGAGTATAATCACTCTCAATAATATTTTGTCAACTTTGACTAGTCGAATATTCTTGTCCCATAAAGAAACTATTAAACTGAATGAATAGTAGTATTTAGTAAATAAGAAGAAAAAGAGGACGGTGGTTTGTTAATGGTTCATCTATTACTATGCATTGTTTAAATTACACAATTGTTCATTACTCGTTGCTTTAGGGTTTTATTTACCGTTTCTTCAATTCCACCACAATGTAATAACACTAATAAATAATGTTGAGAGTGGGATTTGAACCCACGCCCTTTCGGACCAGAACCTTAATCTGGCGCCTTAGACCAACTCGGCCATCTCAACAATCTATGTATAACTATAGTATTAACAAATGCAAAATATTTTCGTCATATGGATTACTACTTTTGAAATATAGGAATAACCATCATTAACCCTAATATCTTCCCGACATTACGTTTTGGGGGAATTTTCTATGATACTTCACTTCACTTGTTACTCATTTGTAATTATCTGTTTGATATAAATTTTTCATGCGTCGTTACTTGGGTCGTACGATTTAAGTTTATCATGTCTGGAATGTGTATTAAGTAATGTAACCTGGTTATTCATATTGTGACAACTAATGAAATGTAATGAATAATTTAACTACTTTATCGAGAATCAAAAGACAAGACAGGTTAAGTCCAAGTGTTAAGCAATGGGATCTCTTAGTATTTTTGAAATAATATTACGTTACTCTAGTTGTATTTATCGAGTCTTGATCTGTTGAAGATTGGTTTTGTTGTGATTTATTTTAAACAACTAAGTAAAGCAAGGATGATAAAACGCGTGTAAATTCTATCGAAAGAAATATGAGACTATAATTCCCGAACATCCCACATATTTTAGTATGTCACTCTCAGTCTTATTTAGTTACTCTAGATAACTAACATATTAAGGCTATAATGAAAAAATATCAAGTTAATGCGACAAATATTATTTTTAGTAAAAAAAAGGGAAGAAACAGATAGATGTATCTGTTTCATTCGAGCTAGTTTTGTTCCTTTCACATCCATTGGAGATTAATAATAAGAGATATTATATGATTTCTTCATAAAACACAGCTCGCTCGTGCCTAAGAAGACTCAAAGCTAGCTACACTTGATTTAAATATAAGACTGTAGTATTAAATTTCTTTGATGTCGCTGTCGATTGTATCTTGGTATTAATATTTATGTTTAGTTGAATGTATTTTATTTGAGTAGTTTATCATGAAACATTATCTATATAAATACGTGCAGAATAGTAGTCAATGTTTCTAAACATATAGATTATAGTTCATCAAAACATCAAGTCCTTAAATGGGTTGCACTACTGAATTTCGTAACGTTGCATTTATTATTTAGTTTGTGAAAAGTAATAAAATGTATTTTCAATTAAACATTTTGGAACATAAAAATGTAAGTTTTGTTAAGCCAGTACGTAACACAAGTGGATCTCTTATTGTTTTTTTATATCAATATTCCTCTCGTTCGATTCGATTAAGATAGTTGTTAATCTCAGGAAGATGCGTTTAGAATTTGTTTCAGGAAATAAATAACCATCCCTAGCAGAACATGGACTTAATATCATTTGCAATGCAACATCAAACTAACAATCAGTAACATTCAAAATATTTTAGAGAATAATCACTCTCAATAATATTTTGTCAACTTTGACTATTCGAATATTCTTGTCCCATAAAGAAACTATTAAACTGAATGAATAGTAGTATTTAGTAAATAAGAAGAAAAAGAGGACGGTGGTTTGTTAATGGTTCATCTATTACTATGCATTGTTTAAATTACACAATTGTTCATTACTCGTTGCTTTAGGGTTTTATTTACCGTTTCTTCAATTCCACCACAATGTAATAACACTAATAAATAATGTTGAGAGTGGGATTTGAACCCACGCCCTTTCGGACCAGAACCTTAATCTGGCGCCTTAGACCAACTCGGCCATCTCAACAATCTATGTATAACTATAGTATTAACAAATGCAAAATATTTTCGTCATATGGATTACTACTTTTGAAATATAGGAATAACCATCATTAACCCTAATATCTTCCCGACATTACGTTTTGGGGGAATTTTCTATGATACTTCACTTAACTTGTTACTCATTTGTAATTATCTGTTTGATATAAATTTTTCATGCGTCGTTACTTGGGTCGTACGATTTAAGTTTATCATGTCTGGAATGTGTATTAAGTAATGTAACCTGGTTATTCATATTGTGACAACTAATGAAATGTAATGAATAATTTAATTACTTTATCGAGAATCAAAAGACAAGACAGGTTAAGTCCAAGTGTTAAGCAATGGGATCTCTTAGTATTTTTGAAATAATATTACGTTACTCTAGTTGTATTTATCGAGTCTTGATCTGTTGAAGATTGGTTTTGTTGTGATTTATTTTAAACAACTAAGTAAAGCAAGGATGATAAAACGCGTGTAAATTCTATCGAAAGAAATATGAGACTATAATTCCCGAACATCCCACATATTTTAGTATGTCACTCTCAGTCTTATTTAGTTACTCTAGATAACTAACATATTAAGGCTATAATGAAAAAAATATCAAGTTAATGCGACAAATATTAGTTTTAGTAAAAAAAAGGGAAGAAACAGATAGATGTATCTGTTTCATTCGAGCTAGTTTTGTTCCTTTCACATCCATTGGAGATTAATAATAAGAGATATGATATGATTTCTTCATAAAACACAGCTCGCTCGTGCCTAAGAAGACTCAAAGCTAGCTACACTTGATATAAATATAAGACTGTAGTATTAAATTTCTTTGATGTGGCTGTCGATTGTATCTTGGTATTAATATTTATGTTTAGTTGAATGTATTTTATTTGAGTAGTTTATCATGAAACATTATCTATATAAATACGTGCAGAATAGTAGTCAATGTTTCTAAACATATAGATTATAGTTCATCAAAACATCAAGTCCTTAAATGGGTTGCACTACTGAATTTCGTAACGTTGCATTTATTATTTAGTTTGTGAAAAGTAATAAAATGTATTTTCAATTAAACATTTTGGAACATAAAAATGTAAGTTTTGTTAAGCCAGTACGTAACACAAGTGGATCTCTTATTGTTTTTTTATATCAATATTCCTCTCGTTCGATTCGATTAAGATAGTTGTTAATCTCAGGAAGATGCATTTAGAATTTGTTTCGGGAAATAAATAACCATCCCTAGCAGAACATGGACTTAATATCATTTGCAACGCAACATCAAACTAACAATCAGTAACATTCAAAATATTTTAGAGTATAATCACTCTCAATAATATTTTGTCAACTTTGACTATTCGAATATTCTTGTCCCATAAAGAAACTATTAAACTGAATGAATAGTAGTATTTAGTAAATAAGAAGAAAAAGAGGACGGTGGTTTGTTAATGGTTCATCTATTACTATGCATTGTTTAAATTACACAATTGTTCATTACTCGTTGCTTTAGGGTTTTATTTACCGTTTCTTCAATTCCACCACAATGTAATAACACTAATAAATAATGTTGAGAGTGGGATTTGAACCCATGCCCTTTCGGACCAGAACCTTAATCTGGCGCCTTAGACCAACTCGGCCATCTCAACAATCTATGTATAACTATAGTATTAACAAATGCAAAATATTTTCGTCATATGGATTACTACTTTTGAAATATAGGAATAACCATCATTAACCCTAATATCTTCCCGACATTACGTTTTGGGGGAATTTTCTATGATACTTCACTTCACTTGTTACTCATTTGTAATTATCTGTTTGATATAAATTTTTCATGCGTCGTTACTTGGGTCGTACGATTTAAGTTTATCATGTCTGGAATGTGTATTAAGTAATGTAACCTGGTTATTCATATTGTGACAACTAATGAAATGTAATGAATAATTTAACTACTTTATCGAGAATCAAAAGACAAGACAGGTTAAGTCCAAGTGTTAAGCAATGGGATCTCTTAGTATTTTTGAAATAATATTACGTTACTCTAGTTGTATTTATCGAGTCTTGATCTGTTGAAGATTGGTTTTGTTGTGATTTATTTTAAACAACTAAGTAAAGCAAGGATGATAAAACGCGTGTAAATTCTATCGAAAGAAATATGAGACTATAATTCCCGAACATCCCACATATTTTAGTATGTCACTCTCAGTCTTATTTAGTTACTCTAGATAACTAACATATTAAGGCTATAATGAAAAAATATCAAGTTAATGCGACAAATATTATTTTTAGTAAAAAAAAGGGAAGAAACAGATAGATGTATCTGTTTCATTCGAGCTAGTTTTGTTCCTTTCACATCCATTGGAGATTAATAATAAGAGATATTATATGATTTCTTCATAAAACACAGCTCGCTCGTGCCTAAGAAGACTCAAAGCTAGCTACACTTGATTTAAATATAAGACTGTAGTATTAAATTTCTTTGATGTCGCTGTCGATTGTATCTTGGTATTAATATTTATGTTTAGTTGAATGTATTTTATTTGAGTAGTTTATCATGAAACATTATCTATATAAATACGTGCAGAATAGTAGTCAATGTTTCTAAACATATAGATTATAGTTCATCAAAACATCAAGTCCTTAAATGGGTTGCACTACTGAATTTCGTAACGTTGCATTTATTATTTAGTTTGTGAAAAGTAATAAAATGTATTTTCAATTAAACATTTTGGAACATAAAAATGTAAGTTTTGTTAAGCCAGTACGTAACACAAGTGGATCTCTTATTGTTTTTTTATATCAATATTCCTCTCGTTCGATTCGATTAAGATAGTTGTTAATCTCAGGAAGATGCGTTTAGAATTTGTTTCAGGAAATAAATAACCATCCCTAGCAGAACATGGACTTAATATCATTTGCAATGCAACATCAAACTAACAATCAGTAACATTCAAAATATTTTAGAGAATAATCACTCTCAATAATATTTTGTCAACTTTGACTATTCGAATATTCTTGTCCCATAAAGAAACTATTAAACTGAATGAATAGTAGTATTTAGTAAATAAGAAGAAAAAGAGGACGGTGGTTTGTTAATGGTTCATCTATTACTATGCATTGTTTAAATTACACAATTGTTCATTACTCGTTGCTTTAGGGTTTTATTTACCGTTTCTTCAATTCCACCACAATGTAATAACACTAATAAATAATGTTGAGAGTGGGATTTGAACCCACGCCCTTTCGGACCAGAACCTTAATCTGGCGCCTTAGACCAACTCGGCCATCTCAACAATCTATGTATAACTATAGTATTAACAAATGCAAAATATTTTCGTCATATGGATTACTACTTTTGAAATATAGGAATAACCATCATTAACCCTAATATCTTCCCGACATTACGTTTTGGGGGAATTTTCTATGATACTTCACTTAACTTGTTACTCATTTGTAATTATCTGTTTGATATAAATTTTTCATGCGTCGTTACTTGGGTCGTACGATTTAAGTTTATCATGTCTGGAATGTGTATTAAGTAATGTAACCTGGTTATTCATATTGTGACAACTAATGAAATGTAATGAATAATTTAAGTACTTTATCGAGAATCAAAAGACAAGACAGGTTAAGTCCAAGTGTTAAGCAATGGGATCTCTTAGTATTTTTGAAATAATATTACGTTACTCTAGTTGTATTTATCGAGTCTTGATCTGTTGAAGATTGGTTTTGTTGTGATTTATTTTAAACAACTAAGTAAAGCAAGGATGATAAAACGCGTGTAAATTCTATCGAAAGAAATATGAGACTATAATTCCCGAACATCCCACATATTTTAGTATGTCACTCTCAGTCTTATTTAGTTACTCTAGATAACTAACATATTAAGGCTATAATGAAAAAATATCAAGTTAATGCGACAAATATTATTTTTAGTAAAAAAAAGGGAAGAAACAGATAGATGTATCTGTTTCATTCGAGCTAGTTTTGTTCCTTTCACATCCATTGGAGATTAATAATAAGAGATATTATATGATTTCTTCATAAAACACAGCTCGCTCGTGCCTAAGAAGACTCAAAGCTAGCTACACTTGATTTAAATATAAGACTGTAGTATTAAATTTCTTTGATGTCGCTGTCGATTGTATCTTGGTATTAATATTTATGTTTAGTTGAATGTATTTTATTTGAGTAGTTTATCATGAAACATTATCTATATAAATACGTGCAGAATAGTAGTCAATGTTTCTAAACATATAGATTATAGTTCATCAAAACATCAAGTCCTTAAATGGGTTGCACTACTGAATTTCGTAACGTTGCATTTATTATTTAGTTTGTGAAAAGTAATAAAATGTATTTTCAATTAAACATTTTGGAACATAAAAATGTAAGTTTTGTTAAGCCAGTACGTAACACAAGTGGATCTCTTATTGTTTTTTTATATCAATATTCCTCTCGTTCGATTCGATTAAGATAGTTGTTAATCTCAGGAAGATGCGTTTAGAATTTGTTTCAGGAAATAAATAACCATCCCTAGCAGAACATGGACTTAATATCATTTGCAATGCAACATCAAACTAACAATCAGTAACATTCAAAATATTTTAGAGAATAATCACTCTCAATAATATTTTGTCAACTTTGACTATTCGAATATTCTTGTCCCATAAAGAAACTATTAAACTGAATGAATAGTAGTATTTAGTAAATAAGAAGAAAAAGAGGACGGTGGTTTGTTAATGGTTCATCTATTACTATGCATTGTTTAAATTACACAATTGTTCATTACTCGTTGCTTTAGGGTTTTATTTACCGTTTCTTCAATTCCACCACAATGTAATAACACTAATAAATAATGTTGAGAGTGGGATTTGAACCCACGCCCTTTCGGACCAGAACCTTAATCTGGCGCCTTAGACCAACTCGGCCATCTCAACAATCTATGTATAACTATAGTATTAACAAATGCAAAATATTTTCGTCATATGGATTACTACTTTTGAAATATAGGAATAACCATCATTAACCCTAATATCTTCCCGACATTACGTTTTGGGGGAATTTTCTATGATACTTCACTTAACTTGTTACTCATTTGTAATTATCTGTTTGATATAAATTTTTCATGCGTCGTTACTTGGGTCGTACGATTTAAGTTTATCATGTCTGGAATGTGTATTAAGTAATGTAACCTGGTTATTCATATTGTGACAACTAATGAAATGTAATGAATAATTTAAGTACTTTATCGAGAATCAAAAGACAAGACAGGTTAAGTCCAAGTGTTAAGCAATGGGATCTCTTAGTATTTTTGAAATAATATTACGTTACTCTAGTTGTATTTATCGAGTCTTGATCTGTTGAAGATTGGTTTTGTTGTGATTTATTTTAAACAACTAAGTAAAGCAAGGATGATAAAACGCGTGTAAATTCTATCGAAAGAAATATGAGACTATAATTCCCGAACATCCCACATATTTTAGTATGTCACTCTCAGTCTTATTTAGTTACTCTAGATAACTAACATATTAAGGCTATAATGAAAAAAATATCAAGTTAATGCGACAAATATTATTTTTAGTAAAAAAAAGGGAAGAAACAGATAGATGTATCTGTTTCATTCGAGCTAGTTTTGTTCCTTTCACATCCATTGGAGATTAATAATAAGAGATATGATATGATTTCTTCATAAAACACAGCTCGCTCGTGCCTAAGAAGACTCAAAGCTAGCTACACTTGATATAAATATAAGACTGTAGTATTAAATTTCTTTGATGTGGCTGTCGATTGTATCTTGGTATTAATATTTATGTTTAGTTGAATGTATTTTATTTGAGTAGTTTATCATGAAACATTATCTATATAAATACGTGCAGAATAGTAGTCAATGTTTCTAAACATATAGATTATAGTTCATCAAAACATCAAGTCCTTAAATGGGTTGCACTACTGAATTTCGTAACGTTGCATTTATTATTTAGTTTGTGAAAAGTAATAAAATGTATTTTCAATTAAACATTTTGGAACATAAAAATGTAAGTTTTGTTAAGCCAGTACGTAACACAAGTGGATCTCTTATTGTTTTTTTATATCAATATTCCTCTCGTTCGATTCGATTAAGATAGTTGTTAATCTCAGGAAGATGCATTTAGAATTTGTTTCGGGAAATAAATAACCATCCCTAGCAGAACATGGACTTAATATCATTTGCAACGCAACATCAAACTAACAATCAGTAACATTCAAAATATTTTAGAGTATAATCACTCTCAATAATATTTTGTCAACTTTGACTATTCGAATATTCTTGTCCCATAAAGAAACTATTAAACTGAATGAATAGTAGTATTTAGTAAATAAGAAGAAAAAGAGGACGGTGGTTTGTTAATGGTTCATCTATTACTATGCATTGTTTAAATTACACAATTGTTCATTACTCGTTGCTTTAGGGTTTTATTTACCGTTTCTTCAATTCCACCACAATGTAATAACACTAATAAATAATGTTGAGAGTGGGATTTGAACCCACGCCCTTTCGGACCAGAACCTTAATCTGGCGCCTTAGACCAACTCGGCCATCTCAACAATCTATGTATAACTATAGTATTAACAAATGCAAAATATTTTCGTCATATGGATTACTACTTTTGAAATATAGGAATAACCATCATTAACCCTAATATCTTCCCGACATTACGTTTTGGGGGAATTTTCTATGATACTTCACTTAACTTGTTACTCATTTGTAATTATCTGTTTGATATAAATTTTTCATGCGTCGTTACTTGGGTCGTACGATTTAAGTTTATCATGTCTGGAATGTGTATTAAGTAATGTAACCTGGTTATTCATATTGTGACAACTAATGAAATGTAATGAATAATTTAACTACTTTATCGAGAATCAAAAGACAAGACAGGTTAAGTCCAAGTGTTAAGCAATGGGATCTCTTAGTATTTTTGAAATAATATTACGTTACTCTAGTTGAATTTATCGAGTCTTGATCTGTTGAAGATTGGTTTTGTTGTGATTTATTTTAAACAACTAAGTAAAGCAAGGATGATAAAACGCGTGTAAATTCTATCGAAAGAAATATGAGACTATAATTCCCGAACATCCCACATATTTTAGTATGTCACTCTCAGTCTTATTTAGTTACTCTAGATAACTAACATATTAAGGCTATAATGAAAAAATATCAAGTTAATGCGACAAATATTATTTTTAGTAAAAAAAAGGGAAGAAACAGATAGATGTATCTGTTTCATTCGAGCTAGTTTTGTTCCTTTCACATCCATTGGAGATTAATAATAAGAGATATTATATGATTTCTTCATAAAACACAGCTCGCTCGTGCCTAAGAAGACTCAAAGCTAGCTACACTTGATTTAAATATAAGACTGTAGTATTAAATTTCTTTGATGTCGCTGTCGATTGTATCTTGGTATTAATATTTATGTTTAGTTGAATGTATTTTATTTGAGTAGTTTATCATGAAACATTATCTATATAAATACGTGCAGAATAGTAGTCAATGTTTCTAAACATATAGATTATAGTTCATCAAAACATCAAGTCCTTAAATGGGTTGCACTACTGAATTTCGTAACGTTGCATTTATTATTTAGTTTGTGAAAAGTAATAAAATGTATTTTCAATTAAACATTTTGGAACATAAAAATGTAAGTTTTGTTAAGCCAGTACGTAACACAAGTGGATCTCTTATTGTTTTTTTATATCAATATTCCTCTCGTTCGATTCGATTAAGATAGTTGTTAATCTCAGGAAGATGCGTTTAGAATTTGTTTCAGGAAATAAATAACCATCCCTAGCAGAACATGGACTTAATATCATTTGCAACGCAACATCAAACTAACAATCAGTAACATTCAAAATATTTTAGAGTATAATCACTCTCAATAATATTTTGTCAACTTTGACTATTCGAATATTCTTGTCCCATAAAGAAACTATTAAACTGAATGAATAGTAGTATTTAGTAAATAAGAAGAAAAAGAGGACGGTGGTTTGTTAATGGTTCATCTATTACTATGCATTGTTTAAATTACACAATTGTTCATTACTCGTTGCTTTAGGGTTTTATTTACCGTTTCTTCAATTCCACCACAATGTAATAACACTAATAAATAATGTTGAGAGTGGGATTTGAACCCACGCCCTTTCGGACCAGAACCTTAATCTGGCGCCTTAGACCAACTCGGCCATCTCAACAATCTATGTATAACTATAGTATTAACAAATGCAAAATATTTTCGTCATATGGATTACTACTTTTGAAATATAGGAATAACCATCATTAACCCTAATATCTTCCCGACATTACGTTTTGGGGGAATTTTCTATGATACTTCACTTAACCTGTTACTCATTTGTAATTATCTGTTTGATATAAATTTTTCATGCGTCGTTACTTGGGTCGTACGATTTAAGTTTATCATGTCTGGAATGTGTATTAAGTAATGTAACCTGGTTATTCATATTGTGACAACTAATGAAATGTAATGAATAATTTAACTACTTTATCGAGAATCAAAAGACAAGACAGGTTAAGTCCAAGTGTTAAGCAATGGGATCTCTTAGTATTTTTGAAATAATATTACGTTACTCTAGTTGTATTTATCGAGTCTTGATCTGTTGAAGATTGGTTTTGTTGTGATTTATTTTAAACAACTAAGTAAAGCAAGGATGATAAAACGCGTGTAAATTCTATCGAAAGAAATATGAGACTATAATTCCCGAACATCCCACATATTTTAGTATGTCACTCTCAGTCTTATTTAGTTACTCTAGATAACTAACATATTAAGGCTATAATGAAAAAATATCAAGTTAATGCGACAAATATTATTTTTAGTAAAAAAAAGGGAAGAAACAGATAGATGTATCTGTTTCATTCGAGCTAGTTTTGTTCCTTTCACATCCATTGGAGATTAATAATAAGAGATATTATATGATTTCTTCATAAAACACAGCTCGCTCGTGCCTAAGAAGACTCAAAGCTAGCTACACTTGATTTAAATATAAGACTGTAGTATTAAATTTCTTTGATGTCGCTGTCGATTGTATCTTGGTATTAATATTTATGTTTAGTTGAATGTATTTTATTTGAGTAGTTTATCATGAAACATTATCTATATAAATACGTGCAGAATAGTAGTCAATGTTTCTAAACATATAGATTATAGTTCATCAAAACATCAAGTCCTTAAATGGGTTGCACTACTGAATTTCGTAACGTTGCATTTATTATTTAGTTTGTGAAAAGTAATAAAATGTATTTTCAATTAAACATTTTGGAACATAAAAATGTAAGTTTTGTTAAGCCAGTACGTAACACAAGTGGATCTCTTATTGTTTTTTTATATCAATATTCCTCTCGTTCGATTCGATTAAGATAGTTGTTAATCTCAGGAAGATGCATTTAGAATTTGTTTCGGGAAATAAATAACCATCCCTAGCAGAACATGGACTTAATATCATTTGCAACGCAACATCAAACTAACAATCAGTAACATTCAAAATATTTTAGAGTATAATCACTCTCAATAATATTTTGTCAACTTTGACTATTCGAATATTCTTGTCCCATAAAGAAACTATTAAACTGAATGAATAGTAGTATTTAGTAAATAAGAAGAAAAAGAGGACGGTGGTTTGTTAATGGTTCATCTATTACTATGCATTGTTTAAATTACACAATTGTTCATTACTCGTTGCTTTAGGGTTTTATTTACCGTTTCTTCAATTCCACCACAATGTAATAACACTAATAAATAATGTTGAGAGTGGGATTTGAACCCACGCCCTTTCGGACCAGAACCTTAATCTGGCGCCTTAGACCAACTCGGCCATCTCAACAATCTATGTATAACTATAGTATTAACAAATGCAAAATATTTTCGTCATATGGATTACTACTTTTGAAATATAGGAATAACCATCATTAACCCTAATATCTTCCCGACATTACGTTTTGGGGGAATTTTCTATGATACTTCACTTAACCTGTTACTCATTTGTAATTATCTGTTTGATATAAATTTTTCATGCGTCGTTACTTGGGTCGTACGATTTAAGTTTATCATGTCTGGAATGTGTATTAAGTAATGTAACCTGGTTATTCATATTGTGACAACTAATGAAATGTAATGAATAGTTTAATTACTTTATCGAGAATCAAAAGACAAGACAGGTTAAGTCCAAGTGTTAAGCAATGGGATCTCTTAGTATTTTTGAAATAATATTACGTTACTCTAGTTGTATTTATCGAGTCTTGATCTGTTGAAGATTGGTTTTGTTGTGATTTATTTTAAACAACTAAGTAAAGCAAGGATGATAAAACGCGTGTAAATTCTATCGAAAGAAATATGAGACTATAATTCCCGAACATCCCACATATTTTAGTATGTCACTCTCAGTCTTATTTAGTTACTCTAGATAACTAACATATTAAGGCTATAATGAAAAAATATCAAGTTAATGCGACAAATATTATTTTTAGTAAAAAAAAGGGAAGAAACAGATAGATGTATCTGTTTCATTCGAGCTAGTTTTGTTCCTTTCACATCCATTGGAGATTAATAATAAGAGATATTATATGATTTCTTCATAAAACACAGCTCGCTCGTGCCTAAGAAGACTCAAAGCTAGCTACACTTGATATAAATATAAGACTGTAGTATTAAATTTCTTTGATGTGGCTGTCGATTGTATCTTGGTATTAATATTTATGTTTAGTTGAATGTATTTTATTTGAGTAGTTTATCATGAAACATTATCTATATAAATACGTGCAGAATAGTAGTCAATGTTTCTAAACATATAGATTATAGTTCATCAAAACATCAAGTCCTTAAATGGGTTGCACTACTGAATTTCGTAACGTTGCATTTATTATTTAGTTTGTGAAAAGTAATAAAATGTATTTTCAATTAAACATTTTGGAACATAAAAATGTAAGTTTTGTTAAGCCAGTACGTAACACAAGTGGATCTCTTATTGTTTTTTTATATCAATATTCCTCTCGTTCGATTCGATTAAGATAGTTGTTAATCTCAGGAAGATGCATTTAGAATTTGTTTCGGGAAATAAATAACCATCCCTAGCAGAACATGGACTTAATATCATTTGCAACGCAACATCAAACTAACAATCAGTAACATTCAAAATATTTTAGAGTATAATCACTCTCAATAATATTTTGTCAACTTTGACTATTCGAATATTCTTGTCCCATAAAGAAACTATTAAACTGAATGAATAGTAGTATTTAGTAAATAAGAAGAAAAAGAGGACGGTGGTTTGTTAATGGTTCATCTATTACTATGCATTGTTTAAATTACACAATTGTTCATTACTCGTTGCTTTAGGGTTTTATTTACCGTTTCTTCAATTCCACCACAATGTAATAACACTAATAAATAATGTTGAGAGTGGGATTTGAACCCACGCCCTTTCGGACCAGAACCTTAATCTGGCGCCTTAGACCAACTCGGCCATCTCAACAATCTATGTATAACTATAGTATTAACAAATGCAAAATATTTTCGTCATATGGATTACTACTTTTGAAATATAGGAATAACCATCATTAACCCTAATATCTTCCCGACATTACGTTTTGGGGGAATTTTCTATGATACTTCACTTAACCTGTTACTCATTTGTAATTATCTGTTTGATATAAATTTTTCATGCGTCGTTACTTGGGTCGTACGATTTAAGTTTATCATGTCTGGAATGTGTATTAAGTAATGTAACCTGGTTATTCATATTGTGACAACTAATGAAATGTAATGAATAATTTAACTACTTTATCGAGAATCAAAAGACAAGACAGGTTAAGTCCAAGTGTTAAGCAATGGGATCTCTTAGTATTTTTGAAATAATATTACGTTACTCTAGTTGTATTTATCGAGTCTTGATCTGTTGAAGATTGGTTTTGTTGTGATTTATTTTAAACAACTAAGTAAAGCAAGGATGATAAAACGCGTGTAAATTCTATCGAAAGAAATATGAGACTATAATTCCCGAACATCCCACATATTTTAGTATGTCACTCTCAGTCTTATTTAGTTACTCTAGATAACTAACATATTAAGGCTATAATGAAAAAATATCAAGTTAATGCGACAAATATTTTTTTTAGTAAAAAAAAGGGAAGAAACAGATAGATGTATCTGTTTCATTCGAGCTAGTTTTGTTCCTTTCACATCCATTGGAGATTAATAATAAGAGATATTATATGATTTCTTCATAAAACACAGCTCGCTCGTGCCTAAGAAGACTCAAAGCTAGCTACACTTGATTTAAATATAAGACTGTAGTATTAAATTTCTTTGATGTGGCTGTCGATTGTATCTTGGTATTAATATTTATGTTTAGTTGAATGTATTTTATTTGAGTAGTTTATCATGAAACATTATCTATATAAATACGTGCAGAATAGTAGTCAATGTTTCTAAACATATAGATTATAGTTCATCAAAACATCAAGTCCTTAAATGGGTTGCACTACTGAATTTCGTAACGTTGCATTTATTATTTAGTTTGTGAAAAGTAATAAAATGTATTTTCAATTAAACATTTTGGAACATAAAAATGTAAGTTTTGTTAAGCCAGTACGTAACACAAGTGGATCTCTTATTGTTTTTTTATATCAATATTCCTCTCGTTCGATTCGATTAAGATAGTTGTTAATCTCAGGAAAATGCATTTAGAATTTGTTTCGGGAAATAAATAACCATCCCTAGCAGAACATGGACTTAATATCATTTGCAACGCAACATCAAACTAACAATCAGTAACATTCAAAATATTTTAGAGTATAATCACTCTCAATAATATTTTGTCAACTTTGACTATTCGAATATTCTTGTCCCATAAAGAAACTATTAAACTGAATGAATAGTAGTATTTAGTAAATAAGAAGAAAAAGAGGACGGTGGTTTGTTAATGGTTCATCTATTACTATGCATTGTTTAAATTACACAATTGTTCATTACTCGTTGCTTTAGGGTTTTATTTACCGTTTCTTCAATTCCACCACAATGTAATAACACTAATAAATAATGTTGAGAGTGGGATTTGAACCCACGCCCTTTCGGACCAGAACCTTAATCTGGCGCCTTAGACCAACTCGGCCATCTCAACAATCTATGTATAACTATAGTATTAACAAATGCAAAATATTTTCGTCATATGGATTACTACTTTTGAAATATAGGAATAACCATCATTAACCCTAATATCTTCCCGACATTACGTTTTGGGGGAATTTTCTATGATACTTCACTTAACTTGTTACTCATTTGTAATTATCTGTTTGATATAAATTTTTCATGCGTCGTTACTTGGGTCGTACGATTTAAGTTTATCATGTCTGGAATGTGTATTAAGTAATGTAACCTGGTTATTCATATTGTGACAACTAATGAAATGTAATGAATAATTTAACTACTTTATCGAGAATCAAAAGACAAGACAGGTTAAGTCCAAGTGTTAAGCAATGGGATCTCTTAGTATTTTTGAAATAATATTACGTTACTCTAGTTGTATTTATCGAGTCTTGATCTGTTGAAGATTGGTTTTGTTGTGATTTATTTTAAACAACTAAGTAAAGCAAGGATGATAAAACGCGTGTAAATTCTATCGAAAGAAATATGAGACTATAATTCCCGAACATCCCACATATTTTAGTATGTCACTCTCAGTCTTATTTAGTTACTCTAGATAACTAACATATTAAGGCTATAATGAAAAAATATCAAGTTAATGCGACAAATATTTTTTTTAGTAAAAAAAAGGGAAGAAACAGATAGATGTATCTGTTTCATTCGAGCTAGTTTTGTTCCTTTCACATCCATTGGAGATTAATAATAAGAGATATTATATGATTTCTTCATAAAACACAGCTCGCTCGTGCCTAAGAAGACTCAAAGCTAGCTACACTTGATTTAAATATAAGACTGTAGTATTAAATTTCTTTGATGTGGCTGTCGATTGTATCTTGGTATTAATATTTATGTTTAGTTGAATGTATTTTATTTGAGTAGTTTATCATGAAACATTATCTATATAAATACGTGCAGAATAGTAGTCAATGTTTCTAAACATATAGATTATAGTTCATCAAAACATCAAGTCCTTAAATGGGTTGCACTACTGAATTTCGTAACGTTGCATTTATTATTTAGTTTGTGAAAAGTAATAAAATGTATTTTCAATTAAACATTTTGGAACATAAAAATGTAAGTTTTGTTAAGCCAGTACGTAACACAAGTGGATCTCTTATTGTTTTTTTATATCAATATTCCTCTCGTTCGATTCGATTAAGATAGTTGTTAATCTCAGGAAGATGCGTTTAGAATTTGTTTCAGGAAATAAATAACCATCCCTAGCAGAACATGGACTTAATATCATTTGCAACGCAACATCAAACTAACAATCAGTAACATTCAAAATATTTTAGAGTATAATCACTCTCAATAATATTTTGTCAACTTTGACTATTCGAATATTCTTGTCCCATAAAGAAACTATTAAACTGAATGAATAGTAGTATTTAGTAAATAAGAAGAAAAAGAGGACGGTGGTTTGTTAATGGTTCATCTATTACTATGCATTGTTTAAATTACACAATTGTTCATTACTCGTTGCTTTAGGGTTTTATTTACCGTTTCTTCAATTCCACCACAATGTAATAACACTAATAAATAATGTTGAGAGTGGGATTTGAACCCACGCCCTTTCGGACCAGAACCTTAATCTGGCGCCTTAGACCAACTCGGCCATCTCAACAATCTATGTATAACTATAGTATTAACAAATGCAAAATATTTTCGTCATATGGATTACTACTTTTGAAATATAGGAATAACCATCATTAACCCTAATATCTTCCCGACATTACGTTTTGGGGGAATTTTCTATGATACTTCACTTAACTTGTTACTCATTTGTAATTATCTGTTTGATATAAATTTTTCATGCGTCGTTACTTGGGTCGTACGATTTAAGTTTATCATGTCTGGAATGTGTATTAAGTAATGTAACCTGGTTATTCATATTGTGACAACTAATGAAATGTAATGAATAATTTAACTACTTTATCGAGAATCAAAAGACAAGACAGGTTAAGTCCAAGTGTTAAGCAATGGGATCTCTTAGTATTTTTGAAATAATATTACGTTACTCTAGTTGTATTTATCGAGTCTTGATCTGTTGAAGATTGGTTTTGTTGTGATTTATTTTAAACAACTAAGTAAAGCAAGGATGATAAAACGCGTGTAAATTCTATCGAAAGAAATATGAGACTATAATTCCCGAACATCCCACATATTTTAGTATGTCACTCTCAGTCTTATTTAGTTACTCTAGATAACTAACATATTAAGGCTATAATGAAAAAATATCAAGTTAATGCGACAAATATTATTTTTAGTAAAAAAAAGGGAAGAAACAGATAGATGTATCTGTTTCATTCGAGCTAGTTTTGTTCCTTTCACATCCATTGGAGATTAATAATAAGAGATATTATATGATTTCTTCATAAAACACAGCTCGCTCGTGCCTAAGAAGACTCAAAGCTAGCTACACTTGATATAAATATAAGACTGTAGTATTAAATTTCTTTGATGTGGCTGTCGATTGTATCTTGGTATTAATATTTATGTTTAGTTGAATGTATTTTATTTGAGTAGTTTATCATGAAACATTATCTATATAAATACGTGCAGAATAGTAGTCAATGTTTCTAAACATATAGATTATAGTTCATCAAAACATCAAGTCCTTAAATGGGTTGCACTACTGAATTTCGTAACGTTGCATTTATTATTTAGTTTGTGAAAAGTAATAAAATGTATTTTCAATTAAACATTTTGGAACATAAAAATGTAAGTTTTGTTAAGCCAGTACGTAACACAAGTGGATCTCTTATTGTTTTTTTATATCAATATTCCTCTCGTTCGATTCGATTAAGATAGTTGTTAATCTCAGGAAGATGCATTTAGAATTTGTTTCGGGAAATAAATAACCATCCCTAGCAGAACATGGACTTAATATCATTTGCAACGCAACATCAAACTAACAATCAGTAACATTCAAAATATTTTAGAGTATAATCACTCTCAATAATATTTTGTCAACTTTGACTATTCGAATATTCTTGTCCCATAAAGAAACTATTAAACTGAATGAATAGTAGTATTTAGTAAATAAGAAGAAAAAGAGGACGGTGGTTTGTTAATGGTTCATCTATTACTATGCATTGTTTAAATTACACAATTGTTCATTACTCGTTGCTTTAGGGTTTTATTTACCGTTTCTTCAATTCCACCACAATGTAATAACACTAATAAATAATGTTGAGAGTGGGATTTGAACCCACGCCCTTTCGGACCAGAACCTTAATCTGGCGCCTTAGACCAACTCGGCCATCTCAACAATCTATGTATAACTATAGTATTAACAAATGCAAAATATTTTCGTCATATGGATTACTACTTTTGAAATATAGGAATAACCATCATTAACCCTAATATCTTCCCGACATTACGTTTTGGGGGAATTTTCTATGATACTTCACTTAACTTGTTACTCATTTGTAATTATCTGTTTGATATAAATTTTTCATGCGTCGTTACTTGGGTCGTACGATTTAAGTTTATCATGTCTGGAATGTGTATTAAGTAATGTAACCTGGTTATTCATATTGTGACAACTAATGAAATGTAATGAATAATTTAACTACTTTATCGAGAATCAAAAGACAAGACAGGTTAAGTCCAAGTGTTAAGCAATGGGATCTCTTAGTATTTTTGAAATAATATTACGTTACTCTAGTTGTATTTATCGAGTCTTGATCTGTTGAAGATTGGTTTTGTTGTGATTTATTTTAAACAACTAAGTAAAGCAAGGATGATAAAACGCGTGTAAATTCTATCGAAAGAAATATGAGACTATAATTCCCGAACATCCCACATATTTTAGTATGTCACTCTCAGTCTTATTTAGTTACTCTAGATAACTAACATATTAAGGCTATAATGAAAAAATATCAAGTTAATGCGACAAATAATTTTTTTAGTAAAAAAAAGGGAAGAAACAGATAGATGTATCTGTTTCATTCGAGCTAGTTTTGTTCCTTTCACATCCATTGGAGATTAATAATAAGAGATATTATATGATTTCTTCATAAAACACAGCTCGCTCGTGCCTAAGAAGACTCAAAGCTAGCTACACTTGATATAAATATAAGACTGTAGTATTAAATTTCTTTGATGTGGCTGTCGATTGTATCTTGGTATTAATATTTATGTTTAGTTGAATGTATTTTATTTGAGTAGTTTATCATGAAACATTATCTATATAAATACGTGCAGAATAGTAGTCAATGTTTCTAAACATATAGATTATAGTTCATCAAAACATCAAGTCCTTAAATGGGTTGCACTACTGAATTTCGTAACGTTGCATTTATTATTTAGTTTGTGAAAAGTAATAAAATGTATTTTCAATTAAACATTTTGGAACATAAAAATGTAAGTTTTGTTAAGCCAGTACGTAACACAAGTGGATCTCTTATTGTTTTTTTATATCAATATTCCTCTCGTTCGATTCGATTAAGATAGTTGTTAATCTCAGGAAGATGCGTTTAGAATTTGTTTCAGGAAATAAATAACCATCCCTAGCAGAACATGGACTTAATATCATTTGCAATGCAACATCAAACTAACAATCAGTAACATTCAAAATATTTTAGAGTATAATCACTCTCAATAATATTTTGTCAACTTTGACTATTCGAATATTCTTGTCCCATAAAGAAACTATTAAACTGAATGAATAGTAGTATTTAGTAAATAAGAAGAAAAAGAGGACGGTGGTTTGTTAATGGTTCATCTATTACTATGCATTGTTTAAATTACACAATTGTTCATTACTCGTTGCTTTAGAGTTTTATTTACCGTTTCTTCAATTCCACCACAATGTAATAACACTAATAAATAATGTTGAGAGTGGGATTTGAACCCACGCCCTTTCGGACCAGAACCTTAATCTGGCGCCTTAGACCAACTCGGCCATCTCAACAATCTATGTATAACTATAGTATTAACAAATGCAAAATATTTTCGTCATATGGATTACTACTTTTGAAATATAGGAATAACCATCATTAACCCTAATATCTTCCCGACATTACGTTTTGGGGGAATTTTCTATGATACTTCACTTAACTTGTTACTCATTTGTAATTATCTGTTTGATATAAATTTTTCATGCGTCGTTACTTGGGTCGTACGATTTAAGTTTATCATGTCTGGAATGTGTATTAAGTAATGTAACCTGGTTATTCATATTGTGACAACTAATGAAATGTAATGAATAATTTAACTACTTTATCGAGAATCAAAAGACAAGACAGGTTAAGTCCAAGTGTTAAGCAATGGGATCTCTTAGTATTTTTGAAATAATATTACGTTACTCTAGTTGTATTTATCGAGTCTTGATCTGTTGAAGATTGGTTTTGTTGTGATTTATTTTAAACAACTAAGTAAAGCAAGGATGATAAAACGCGTGTAAATTCTATCGAAAGAAATATGAGACTATAATTCCCGAACATCCCACATATTTTAGTATGTCACTCTCAGTCTTATTTAGTTACTCTAGATAACTAACATATTAAGGCTATAATGAAAAAATATCAAGTTAATGCGACAAATATTATTTTTAGTAAAAAAAAGGGAAGAAACAGATAGATGTATCTGTTTCATTCGAGCTAGTTTTGTTCCTTTCACATCCATTGGAGATTAATAATAAGAGATATTATATGATTTCTTCATAAAACACAGCTCGCTCGTGCCTAAGAAGACTCAAAGCTAGCTACACTTGATTTAAATATAAGACTGTAGTATTAAATTTCTTTGATGTGGCTGTCGATTGTATCCTGGTATTAATATTTATGTTTAGTTGAATGTATTTTATTTGAGTAGTTTATCATGAAACATTATCTATATAAATACGTGCAGAATAGTAGTCAATGTTTCTAAACATATAGATTATAGTTCATCAAAACATCAAGTCCTTAAATGGGTTGCACTACTGAATTTCGTAACGTTGCATTTATTATTTAGTTTGTGAAAAGTAATAAAATGTATTTTCAATTAAACATTTTGGAACATAAAAATGTAAGTTTTGTTAAGCCAGTACGTAACACAAGTGGATCTCTTATTGTTTTTTTATATCAATATTCCTCTCGTTCGATTCGATTAAGATAGTTGTTAATCTCAGGAAGATGCGTTTAGAATTTGTTTCAGGAAATAAATAACCATCCCTAGCAGAACATGGACTTAATATCATTTGCAACGCAACATCAAACTAACAATCAGTAACATTCAAAATATTTTAGAGTATAATCACTCTCAATAATATTTTGTCAACTTTGACTATTCGAATATTCTTGTCCCATAAAGAAACTATTAAACTGAATGAATAGTAGTATTTAGTAAATAAGAAGAAAAAGAGGACGGTGGTTTGTTAATGGTTCATCTATTACTATGCATTGTTTAAATTACACAATTGTTCATTACTCGTTGCTTTAGGGTTTTATTTACCGTTTCTTCAATTCCACCACAATGTAATAACACTAATAAATAATGTTGAGAGTGGGATTTGAACCCACGCCCTTTCGGACCAGAACCTTAATCTGGCGCCTTAGACCAACTCGGCCATCTCAACAATCTATGTATAACTATAGTATTAACAAATGCAAAATATTTTCGTCATATGGATTACTACTTTTGAAATATAGGAATAACCATCATTAACCCTAATATCTTCCCGACATTACGTTTTGGGGGAATTTTCTATGATACTTCACTTAACTTGTTACTCATTTGTAATTATCTGTTTGATATAAATTTTTCATGCGTCGTTACTTGGGTCGTACGATTTAAGTTTATCATGTCTGGAATGTGTATTAAGTAATGTAACCTGGTTATTCATATTGTGACAACTAATGAAATGTAATGAATAATTTAACTACTTTATCGAGAATCAAAAGACAAGACAGGTTAAGTCCAAGTGTTAAGCAATGGGATCTCTTAGTATTTTTGAAATAATATTACGTTACTCTAGTTGTATTTATCGAGTCTTGATCTGTTGAAGATTGGTTTTGTTGTGATTTATTTTAAACAACTAAGTAAAGCAAGGATGATAAAACGCGTGTAAATTCTATCGAAAGAAATATGAGACTATAATTCCCGAACATCCCACATATTTTAGTATGTCACTCTCAGTCTTATTTAGTTACTCTAGATAACTAACATATTAAGGCTATAATGAAAAAATATCAAGTTAATGCGACAAATATTTTTTTTAGTAAAAAAAAGGGAAGAAACAGATAGATGTATCTGTTTCATTCGAGCTAGTTTTGTTCCTTTCACATCCATTGGAGATTAATAATAAGAGATATTATATGATTTCTTCATAAAACACAGCTCGCTCGTGCCTAAGAAGACTCAAAGCTAGCTACACTTGATTTAAATATAAGACTGTAGTATTAAATTTCTTTGATGTGGCTGTCGATTGTATCTTGGTATTAATATTTATGTTTAGTTGAATGTATTTTATTTGAGTAGTTTATCATGAAACATTATCTATATAAATACGTGCAGAATAGTAGTCAATGTTTCTAAACATATAGATTATAGTTCATCAAAACATCAAGTCCTTAAATGGGTTGCACTACTGAATTTCGTAACGTTGCATTTATTATTTAGTTTGTGAAAAGTAATAAAATGTATTTTCAATTAAACATTTTGGAACATAAAAATGTAAGTTTTGTTAAGCCAGTACGTAACACAAGTGGATCTCTTATTGTTTTTTTATATCAATATTCCTCTCGTTCGATTCGATTAAGATAGTTGTTAATCTCAGGAAGATGCATTTAGAATTTGTTTCGGGAAATAAATAACCATCCCTAGCAGAACATGGACTTAATATCATTTGCAACGCAACATCAAACTAACAATCAGTAACATTCAAAATATTTTAGAGTATAATCACTCTCAATAATATTTTGTCAACTTTGACTATTCGAATATTCTTGTCCCATAAAGAAACTATTAAACTGAATGAATAGTAGTATTTAGTAAATAAGAAGAAAAAGAGGACGGTGGTTTGTTAATGGTTCATCTATTACTATGCATTGTTTAAATTACACAATTGTTCATTACTCGTTGCTTTAGAGTTTTATTTACCGTTTCTTCAATTCCACCACAATGTAATAACACTAATAAATAATGTTGAGAGTGGGATTTGAACCCACGCCCTTTCGGACCAGAACCTTAATCTGGCGCCTTAGACCAACTCGGCCATCTCAACAATCTATGTATAACTATAGTATTAACAAATGCAAAATATTTTCGTCATATGGATTACTACTTTTGAAATATAGGAATAACCATCATTAACCCTAATATCTTCCCGACATTACGTTTTGGGGGAATTTTCTATGATACTTCACTTAACTTGTTACTCATTTGTAATTATCTGTTTGATATAAATTTTTCATGCGTCGTTACTTGGGTCGTACGATTTAAGTTTATCATGTCTGGAATGTGTATTAAGTAATGTAACCTGGTTATTCATATTGTGACAACTAATGAAATGTAATGAATAATTTAACTACTTTATCGAGAATCAAAAGACAAGACAGGTTAAGTCCAAGTGTTAAGCAATGGGATCTCTTAGTATTTTTGAAATAATATTACGTTACTCTAGTTGTATTTATCGAGTCTTGATCTGTTGAAGATTGGTTTTGTTGTGATTTATTTTAAACAACTAAGTAAAGCAAGGATGATAAAACGCGTGTAAATTCTATCGAAAGAAATATGAGACTATAATTCCCGAACATCCCACATATTTTAGTATGTCACTCTCAGTCTTATTTAGTTACTCTAGATAACTAACATATTAAGGCTATAATGAAAAAATATCAAGTTAATGCGACAAATATTATTTTTAGTAAAAAAAAGGGAAGAAACAGATAGATGTATCTGTTTCATTCCAGCTAGTTTTGTTCCTTTCACATCCATTGGAGATTAATAATAAGAGATATTATATGATTTCTTCATAAAACACAGCTCGCTCGTGCCTAAGAAGACTCAAAGCTAGCTACACTTGATTTAAATATAAGACTGTAGTATTAAATTTCTTTGATGTGGCTGTCGATTGTATCTTGGTATTAATATTTATGTTTAGTTGAATGTATTTTATTTGAGTAGTTTATCATGAAACATTATCTATATAAATACGTGCAGAATAGTAGTCAATGTTTCTAAACATATAGATTATAGTTCATCAAAACATCAAGTCCTTAAATGGGTTGCACTACTGAATTTCGTAACGTTGCATTTATTATTTAGTTTGTGAAAAGTAATAAAATGTATTTTCAATTAAACATTTTGGAACATAAAAATGTAAGTTTTGTTAAGCCAGTACGTAACACAAGTGGATCTCTTATTGTTTTTTTATATCAATATTCCTCTCGTTCGATTCGATTAAGATAGTTGTTAATCTCAGGAAGATGCGTTTAGAATTTGTTTCAGGAAATAAATAACCATCCCTAGCAGAACATGGACTTAATATCATTTGCAATGCAACATCAAACTAACAATCAGTAACATTCAAAATATTTTAGAGTATAATCACTCTCAATAATATTTTGTCAACTTTGACTATTCGAATATTCTTGTCCCATAAAGAAACTATTAAACTGAATGAATAGTAGTATTTAGTAAATAAGAAGAAAAAGAGGACGGTGGTTTGTTAATGGTTCATCTATTACTATGCATTGTTTAAATTACACAATTGTTCATTACTCGTTGCTTTAGAGTTTTATTTACCGTTTCTTCAATTCCACCACAATGTAATAACACTAATAAATAATGTTGAGAGTGGGATTTGAACCCACGCCCTTTCGGACCAGAACCTTAATCTGGCGCCTTAGACCAACTCGGCCATCTCAACAATCTATGTATAACTATAGTATTAACAAATGCAAAATATTTTCGTCATATGGATTACTACTTTTGAAATATAGGAATAACCATCATTAACCCTAATATCTTCCCGACATTACGTTTTGGGGGAATTTTCTATGATACTTCACTTAACTTGTTACTCATTTGTAATTATCTGTTTGATATAAATTTTTCATGCGTCGTTACTTGGGTCGTACGATTTAAGTTTATCATGTCTGGAATGTGTATTAAGTAATGTAACCTGGTTATTCATATTGTGACAACTAATGAAATGTAATGAATAATTTAACTACTTTATCGAGAATCAAAAGACAAGACAGGTTAAGTCCAAGTGTTAAGCAATGGGATCTCTTAGTATTTTTGAAATAATATTACGTTACTCTAGTTGTATTTATCGAGTCTTGATCTGTTGAAGATTGGTTTTGTTGTGATTTATTTTAAACAACTAAGTAAAGCAAGGATGATAAAACGCGTGTAAATTCTATCGAAAGAAATATGAGACTATAATTCCCGAACATCCCACATATTTTAGTATGTCACTCTCAGTCTTATTTAGTTACTCTAGATAACTAACATATTAAGGCTATAATGAAAAAATATCAAGTTAATGCGACAAATATTATTTTTAGTAAAAAAAAGGGAAGAAACAGATAGATGTATCTGTTTCATTCGAGCTAGTTTTGTTCCTTTCACATCCATTGGAGATTAATAATAAGAGATATTATATGATTTCTTCATAAAACACAGCTCGCTCGTGCCTAAGAAGACTCAAAGCTAGCTACACTTGATTTAAATATAAGACTGTAGTATTAAATTTCTTTGATGTGGCTGTCGATTGTATCCTGGTATTAATATTTATGTTTAGTTGAATGTATTTTATTTGAGTAGTTTATCATGAAACATTATCTATATAAATACGTGCAGAATAGTAGTCAATGTTTCTAAACATATAGATTATAGTTCATCAAAACATCAAGTCCTTAAATGGGTTGCACTACTGAATTTCGTAACGTTGCATTTATTATTTAGTTTGTGAAAAGTAATAAAATGTATTTTCAATTAAACATTTTGGAACATAAAAATGTAAGTTTTGTTAAGCCAGTACGTAACACAAGTGGATCTCTTATTGTTTTTTTATATCAATATTCCTCTCGTTCGATTCGATTAAGATAGTTGTTAATCTCAGGAAGATGCGTTTAGAATTTGTTTCAGGAAATAAATAACCATCCCTAGCAGAACATGGACTTAATATCATTTGCAATGCAACATCAAACTAACAATCAGTAACATCAAAATATTTTAGAGTATAATCACTCTCAATAATATTTTGTCAACTTTGACTATTCGAATATTCTTGTCCCATAAAGAAACTATTAAACTGAATGAATAGTAGTATTTAGTAAATAAGAAGAAAAAGAGGACGGTGGTTTGTTAATGGTTCATCTATTACTATGCATTGTTTAAATTACACAATTGTTCATTACTCGTTGCTTTAGGGTTTTATTTACCGTTTCTTCAATTCCACCACAATGTAATAACACTAATAAATAATGTTGAGAGTGGGATTTGAACCCACGCCCTTTCGGACCAGAACCTTAATCTGGCGCCTTAGACCAACTCGGCCATCTCAACAATCTATGTATAACTATAGTATTAACAAATGCAAAATATTTTCGTCATATGGATTACTACTTTTGAAATATAGGAATAACCATCATTAACCCTAATATCTTCCCGAAACTACGTTTTGGGGGAATTTTCGATGATACTTCCCTTAACTTGTTACTCATTTGTAATTATCTGTTTGATTTAAAATTTTCACGCGTCGTTACTTGGGTAGTACGATTTAATTTTATCAAGTCTGGAATGTGTATTAAGTAATGTAACCTGGTTATTCATATTGTGACAACTAATGAAATGTAACAATTAATTTAATTACTTTATCGAGGATTAAAAGACAAGACAGGTTAAGGCCCAGTTATAAGCAAAGGGATCTCATAGTATTTTTGAAATAATATTACGTTACTCTGATTGTATTTAACTAGTCTTGATCTGTTGAAGATTGGTTTTGTTGTGATTTCTTTGAAACAACTAAGTAAAGCAAGGATGATAAAACGCGTGTTAATTCTATCGAAAGAAATATGAGACTATAATTCCCGAACATCCTACATATCTTAGTATGTCACTCTCAGTCTTATTTAGTTACTCTAGAGAACTAACATATTAAGGCTATAATGAAAAAATATCAAGTTAATGCGACAAATATTATTTTTTAGCAAAAAAAAAAAGAAGCAGATAGATGTATCTGTTTCATTCGAGCTAGTTTTGTTCCTTTCACATCCATTGGAGATTAATAATAAGAGATATTATATGATTTCTTCATAAAACACAGCTCGCTCGTGCCTAAGAAGAATCAAAGCTAGGTACACTTGATATAAATATAAGATTGTAGGTTAAATTTCTTTGATGTGGTTGTCGATTGTATTTTGGTATTAACATGTATATTTAGTTGAATGTATTTTATTTGAGTAGTTTATCATGAGCAGTCAATGTTTCTAAACATATTGATTATAGTTCATCAAAACATCAAGTCCTTAAATCTGTTGCACTACCGAATTTCGTAACGTTGCATTTATTATTTAGTTTGTGAAAAGTAATAAAATGTATTTTCAATTAAACATTTTGGAAGATAAAAATGTTAGTTTTGTTAAGCCAGTACGCAAGTCAAGTGGATCTCCTATTGTTTTTTTATATCAATATTCCTATCGTTCGATTCGATTAAGAGAGTTGTTAATCTCAGGAAGATGCGTTTAGAATTTGTTTCCGGAAATAAATATCCATCCCTAGCAGACACATGGACTTAATATCATTTGCAGCGCAACATCAAACTAACAATCAGTAACATTCAAAATATTTTAGAGTATAATCTCTCTCAATAATATTTTGTCAACTTTCACTATTCGAATATTCTTGTCCCATAAAGAAACTATTAAACTGAATGAATAGTAGTATTTAGTAAATAAGAAGAAAAAGAGGACGGTGGTTTGTTAATGGGTTCATCTATTACTATGCATTGTTTAAATTACAATTGTTCATTACTCGTTGCTTTAGGGTTTAATTTACCGTTTCTTCAATTCCACCACAATGTAATAACACTAATTAATAATGTTGAGAATGGAATTTAAAACCACGCCCTTTCGGACCAGAACCTTAATCTGGCGCCTTAGACCAACTCGGCCATCTCAACAATCTATGAATAACTATAGTATTAACAAATGCAAAATATTTTCGTCATATGGATTACTACTTTTGAAATATAGGAATAACCATCATTAACCCTAATATCTTCCCGACATTACGTTTTGGGGGAATTTTCTATGATACTTCACTTAACTTGTTACTCATTTGTAATTATCTGTTTGATATAAATTTTTCATGCGTCGTTACTTGGGTCGTACGATTTAAGTTTATCATGTCTGGAATGTGTATTAAGTAATGTAACCTGGTTATTCATATTGTGACAACTAATGAAATATAATGAATAATTTAACTACTTTATCGAGAATCAAAAGACAAGACAGGTTAAGTCCAAGTGTTAAGCAATGGGATCTCTTAGTATTTTTGAAATAATATTACGTTACTCTAGTTGTATTTATCGAGTCTTGATCTGTTGAAGATTGGTTTTGTTGTGATTTATTTTAAACAACTAAGTAAAGCAAGGATGATAAAACGCGTGTAAATTCTATCGAAAGAAATATGAGACTATAATTCCCGAACATCCCACATATTTTAGTATGTCACTCTCAGTCTTATTTAGTTACTCTAGATAACTAACATATTAAGGCTATAATGAAAAAATATCAAGTTAATGCGACAAATATTATTTTTAGTAAAAAAAAGGGAAGAAACAGATAGATGTATCTGTTTCATTCGAGCTAGTTTTGTTCCTTTCACATCCATTGGAGATTAATAATAAGAGATATTATATGATTTCTTCATAAAACACAGCTCGCTCGTGCCTAAGAAGACTCAAAGCTAGCTACACTTGATTTAAATATAAGACTGTAGTATTAAATTTCTTTGATGTGGCTGTCGATTGTATCCTGGTATTAATATTTATGTTTAGTTGAATGTATTTTATTTGAGTAGTTTATCATGAAACATTATCTATATAAATACGTGCAGAATAGTAGTCAATGTTTCTAAACATATAGATTATAGTTCATCAAAACATCAAGTCCTTAAATGGGTTGCACTACTGAATTTCGTAACGTTGCATTTATTATTTAGTTTGTGAAAAGTAATAAAATGTATTTTCAATTAAACATTTTGGAACATAAAAATGTAAGTTTTGTTAAGCCAGTACGTAACACAAGTGGATCTCTTATTGTTTTTTTATATCAATATTCCTCTCGTTCGATTCGATTAAGATAGTTGTTAATCTCAGGAAGATGCGTTTAGAATTTGTTTCAGGAAATAAATAACCATCCCTAGCAGAACATGGACTTAATATCATTTGCAATGCAACATCAAACTAACAATCAGTAACATCAAAATATTTTAGAGTATAATCACTCTCAATAATATTTTGTCAACTTTGACTATTCGAATATTCTTGTCCCATAAAGAAACTATTAAACTGAATGAATAGTAGTATTTAGTAAATAAGAAGAAAAAGAGGACGGTGGTTTGTTAATGGTTCATCTATTACTATGCATTGTTTAAATTACACAATTGTTCATTACTCGTTGCTTTAGGGTTTTATTTACCGTTTCTTCAATTCCACCACAATGTAATAACACTAATAAATAATGTTGAGAGTGGGATTTGAACCCACGCCCTTTCGGACCAGAACCTTAATCTGGCGCCTTAGACCAACTCGGCCATCTCAACAATCTATGTATAACTATAGTATTAACAAATGCAAAATATTTTCGTCATATGGATTACTACTTTTGAAATATAGGAATAACCATCATTAACCCTAATATCTTCCCGAAACTACGTTTTGGGGGAATTTTCGATGATACTTCCCTTAACTTGTTACTCATTTGTAATTATCTGTTTGATTTAAAATTTTCACGCGTCGTTACTTGGGTAGTACGATTTAATTTTATCAAGTCTGGAATGTGTATTAAGTAATGTAACCTGGTTATTCATATTGTGACAACTAATGAAATGTAACAATTAATTTAATTACTTTATCGAGGATTAAAAGACAAGACAGGTTAAGGCCCAGTTATAAGCAAAGGGATCTCATAGTATTTTTGAAATAATATTACGTTACTCTGATTGTATTTAACTAGTCTTGATCTGTTGAAGATTGGTTTTGTTGTGATTTCTTTGAAACAACTAAGTAAAGCAAGGATGATAAAACGCGTGTTAATTCTATCGAAAGAAATATGAGACTATAATTCCCGAACATCCTACATATCTTAGTATGTCACTCTCAGTCTTATTTAGTTACTCTAGAGAACTAACATATTAAGGCTATAATGAAAAAATATCAAGTTAATGCGACAAATATTATTTTTTAGCAAAAAAAAAAAGAAGCAGATAGATGTATCTGTTTCATTCGAGCTAGTTTTGTTCCTTTCACATCCATTGGAGATTAATAATAAGAGATATTATATGATTTCTTCATAAAACACAGCTCGCTCGTGCCTAAGAAGAATCAAAGCTAGGTACACTTGATATAAATATAAGATTGTAGGTTAAATTTCTTTGATGTGGTTGTCGATTGTATTTTGGTATTAACATGTATATTTAGTTGAATGTATTTTATTTGAGTAGTTTATCATGAGCAGTCAATGTTTCTAAACATATTGATTATAGTTCATCAAAACATCAAGTCCTTAAATCTGTTGCACTACCGAATTTCGTAACGTTGCATTTATTATTTAGTTTGTGAAAAGTAATAAAATGTATTTTCAATTAAACATTTTGGAAGATAAAAATGTTAGTTTTGTTAAGCCAGTACGCAAGTCAAGTGGATCTCCTATTGTTTTTTTATATCAATATTCCTATCGTTCGATTCGATTAAGAGAGTTGTTAATCTCAGGAAGATGCGTTTAGAATTTGTTTCCGGAAATAAATATCCATCCCTAGCAGACACATGGACTTAATATCATTTGCAGCGCAACATCAAACTAACAATCAGTAACATTCAAAATATTTTAGAGTATAATCTCTCTCAATAATATTTTGTCAACTTTCACTATTCGAATATTCTTGTCCCATAAAGAAACTATTAAACTGAATGAATAGTAGTATTTAGTAAATAAGAAGAAAAAGAGGACGGTGGTTTGTTAATGGGTTCATCTATTACTATGCATTGTTTAAATTACAATTGTTCATTACTCGTTGCTTTAGGGTTTAATTTACCGTTTCTTCAATTCCACCACAATGTAATAACACTAATTAATAATGTTGAGAATGGAATTTAAAACCACGCCCTTTCGGACCAGAACCTTAATCTGGCGCCTTAGACCAACTCGGCCATCTCAACAATCTATGAATAACTATAGTATTAACAAATGCAAAATATTTTCGTCATATGGATTACTACTTTTGAAATATAGGAATAACCATCATTAACCCTAATATTTTCCCGACTATACCTTTTGGGGGAATTTTCGATGATACTTCCCTTAACTTGTTACTCATTTGTAATTATATGTTTGATTTAAAATTTTCACGCGTCGTTACTTGGGTCGTACGATTTAAGTTTATCAAGTCTTGTATGGGTATTAAGTAATGTAGCCTGGTTATTCATATTGTGACAACTAATGAAATGTAATAAATATATTAATTACTTTATCGAGGATCAAAAGACAAGACAGGTTAAGTCCCAGTTATAAGCAATGGGATCTCATAGTATTTTTGAAATAATATTACGTTACTCTGGTTGTATTTATCTAGTCTTGATATGTTGAAGATTGGTTTTGTTGTGATTTCTTTGAAACAACTAAGTAAAGCAAGGATGATAAAACGCGTGTAAATTCCATCGAAAGAAATATGAGACTATAATTCCCGAATATCCCACATACCTTAGTATGTCACTCTCAGTCTTATTTAGTTACTCTATAGAACTAACATATTAAGGCTATAATGAAAAAATATCAAGTTAATGCGACAAATATTATTTTTTAGTAAAAAAAAGAAGAAGCAGATAGATGTATCTGTTTAATTCGAGCTAGTTTTGTTCCTTTCACATCCATTGGAGATTAATAATAAGAGATATTATATGATTTCTTCATAAAACACAGCTCGCTCGTGCCTACGAAGAATCAAAGCTAGCTACACTTGATATAAATATAAGATTGTAGTTTAAATTTCTTTGGTGTGGTTGTCGATTGTATTTTGGCATTAATATTTATATCTAGTTGAATGTATTTTATTTTAGTAGTTTATCATGAGCAGTCAATGTTTCTAAACATATTGATTATAGTTCTTCAAAACATCAAGTCCTTAAATGGGTTGCACTACCGAATTTCGTAACGTTGCATTTATTATTTTGTTTGTGAAAAATAATAAAATGTATTTTCAATTAAACATTTTGGAAGATAAAAATGTTAGTTTTGTTAAGCCACTAGGCAAGTCAAGTGGATCTCTTGTTTTTTTATATCAATATTCCTCTCGTTCGATTCGATTAAGATAGTTGTTAATCTCAGGAAGATGCGTTTAGAATTTGTTTCGGGAAATAAATAACCATCTCTAGCAAACACATGGACTTTATATCATTTGCAGCGCAACATCAAACTAACAATCAGTAACATTCAAAATATTTTAGAGTATAATCTCTCTCAATAATATTTTGTCAACTTTCACTATTCGAATATTCTTGTCCCATAATGAAACTATTAAACTGAATGAATAGTAGTATTTAGTAAATAAGAAGAAAAAGAGGACGGTGGTTTGTTAATGGGTTCATCTATTACTATGCATTGTTTAAATTACAATTGTTCATTACTCGTTGCTTTAGGGTTTTATTTACCGTTTCTTCAATTCCACCACAATGTAATAACACTAATAAATAATGTTGAGAATGGGATTTGAACCCACGCCCTTTCGGACCAGAACCTTAATCTGGCGCCTTAGACCAACTCGGCCATCTCAACAATCTATGAATAACTATAGTATTAACAAATGCAAAATATTTTCGTCATATGGATTACTACTTTTGAAATATAGGAATAACCATCATTAACCCTAATATTTTCCCGAAACTACGTTTTGGGGGAATTTTCGATGATACTTCCCTTAACTTGTTACTCATTTGTAATTATCTGTTTGATTTAAAATTTTCACGCGTCGTTACTTGGGTAGTACGATTTAAGTTTATCAAGTCTTATATGGGTATTAAGTAATGTAGCCTGGTTATTCATATTGTGACAACTAATGAAATGTAACAATTAATTTAATTACTTTATCGAGGATCAAAAGACAAGACAGGTTAAGGCCCAGTTATAAGCAAAGGGATCTAATAGTATTTTTGAAATAATATTACGTTACTCTGATTGTATTTATCTAGTCTTGATCTGTTGAAGATTGGTTTTGTTGTGATTTCTTTGAAACAACTAAGTAAAGCAAGGATGATAAAACGCGTGTTAATTCTATCGAAAGAAATATGAGACTATAATTCCCGAACATCCTACATATCTTAGTATGTCACTCTCAGTCTTATTTAGTTACTCTAGAGAACTAACATATTAAGGCTATAATGAAAAAATATCAAGTTAATGCGACAAATATTATTTTTTAGCAAAAAAAAAGAAGAAGCAGATAGATGTATTTGTTTCATTCGAGCTAGTTTTGTTCCTTTCACATCCATTGGGGATTAATAATAAGAGATATTATATGATTTCTTCATAAAACACAGCTCGCTCGTGCCTAAGAAGAATCAAAGCTAGGTACACTTGATATAAATATAAGATTGTAGTTTAAATTTCTTTGATGTGGTTGTCGATTGTATTTTGGTATTAATATGTATATTTAGTTGAATGTATTTTATTTGAGTAGTTTATCATGAGCAGTCAATGTTTCTAAACATATTGATTATAGTTCATCAAAACATCAAGTCCTTAAATGTGTTGCACTACCGAATTTCGTAACGTTGCATTTATTATTTAGTTTGTGAAAAGTAATAAAATGTATTTTCAATTAAACATTTTGGAAGATAAAAATGTTAGTTTTGTTAAGCCAGTACGCAAGTCAAGTGGATCTCCTATTGTTTTTTTATATCAATATTCCTCTCGTTCGATTCGATTAAGATAGTTGTTAATCTCAGGAAGATGCGTTTAGAATTTGTTTCGGGAAATAAATAACCATCTCTAGGAAACACATGGACTTAATATCATTTGCAGCGCAACATCAAATTAACAATCAGTAACATTCAAAATATTTTAGAGTATAATCTCTCTCAATAATATTTTGTCAACTTTCACTATTCGAATATTCTTGTCCCATAATGAAACTATTAAACTGAATGAATAGTAGTATTTAGTAAATAAGAAGAAAAAGAGGACGGTGGTTT
This sequence comes from Chamaenerion angustifolium, assembly GCA_946814005.1. NCBI lineage: Eukaryota > Viridiplantae > Streptophyta > Magnoliopsida > Myrtales > Onagraceae > Chamaenerion > Chamaenerion angustifolium. The sequence continues at coordinate 29,156,390 of OX328266.1, read as the reverse complement.
GTTAATGGGTTCATCTATTACTATGCATTGTTTAAATTACAATTGTTCATTACTCGTTGCTTTAGGGTTTTATTTACCGTTTCTTCAATTCCACCACAATGTAATAACACTAATAAATAATGTTGAGAATGGGATTTGAACCCACGCCCTTTCGGGCCAGTACCTTAATCTGGCGCCTTAGACCAACTCGGCCATCTCAACAATCTATGAATAACTATAGTATTAACAAATGCAAAATATTTTCGTCATATGGATTACTACTTTTGAAATATAGGAATAACCATCATTAACCCTAATATTTTCCCGAAACTACGTTTTGGGGGAATTTTCGATGATACTTCCCTTAACTTGTTACTCATTTGTAATTATCTGTTTGATTTAAAATTTTCACGCGTCGTTACTTGGGTAGTACGATTTATGTTTATCAAGTCTTATATGGGTATTAAGTAATGTAGCCTGGTTATTCATATTGTGACAACTAATGAAATGTAACAATTAATTTAATTACTTTATCGAGGATCAAAAGACAAGACAGGTTAAGGCCCAGTTATAAGCAAAGGGATCTCATAGTATTTTTGAAATAATATTACGTTACTCTGATTGTATTTATCTAGTCTTGATCTGTTGAAGATTGGTTTTGTTGTGATTTCTTTGAAACAACTAAGTAAAGCAAGGATGATAAAACGCGTGTTAATTCTATCGAAAGAAATATGAGACTATAATTCCCGAACATCCTACATATCTTAGTATGTCACTCTCAGACTTATTTAGTTACTCTATAGAACTAACATATTAAGGCTATAATGAAAAAATATCAAGTTAATGCGACAAATATTATTTTTTAGCCAAAAAAAAAAAGAAGCAGATAGATGTATTTGTTTCATTCGAGCTAGTTTTGTTCCTTTCACATCCATTGGGGATTAATAATAAGAGATATTATATGATTTCTTCATAAAACACAGCTCGCTCGTGCCTAAGAAGAATCAAAGCTAGGTACACTTGATATAAATATAAGATTGTAGTTTAAATTTCTTTGATGTGGTTGTCGATTGTATTTTGGTATTAATATGTATATTTAGTTGAATGTATTTTATTTGAGTAGTTTATCATGAGCAGTCAATGTTTCTAAACATATTGATTATAGTTCATCAAAACATCAAGTCCTTAAATCTGTTGCACTACCGAATTTCGTAACGTTGCATTTATTATTTAGTTTGTGAAAAGTAATAAAATGTATTTTCAATTAAACATTTTGGAAGATAAAAATGTTAGTTTTGTTAAGCCAGTACGCAAGTCAAGTGGATCTCCTATTGTTTTTTTATATCAATATTCCTCTCGTTCGATTCGATTAAGATAGTTGTTAATCTCAGGAAGATGCGTTTAGAATTTGTTTCGGGAAATAAATAACCATCTCTAGCAAACACATGGACTTAATATCATTTGCAGCGCAACATCAAACTAACAATCAGTAACATTCAAAATATTTTAGAGTATAATCTCTCTCAATAATATTTTGTCAACTTTCACTATTCGAATATTCTTGTCCCATAATGAAACTATTAAGCTGAATGAATAGTAGTATTTAGTAAATAAGAAGAAAAAGAGGACGGTGGTTTGTTAATGGGTTCATCTATTACTATGCATTGTTTAAATTACAATTGTTCATTACTCGTTGCTTTAGGGTTTTATTTACCGTTTCTTCAATTCCACCACAATGTAATAACACTAATAAATAATGTTGAGAATGGGATTTGAACCCACGCCCTTTCGGACCAGAACCTTAATCTGGCGCCTTAGACCAACTCGGCCATCTCAACAATCTATGAATAACTATAGTATTAACAAATGCAAAATATTTTCGTCATATGGATTACTACTTTTGAAATATAGGAATAACCATCATTAACCCTAATATTTTCCCGAAACTACGTTTTGGGGGAATTTTCGATGATACTTCCCTTAACTTGTTACTCATTTGTAATTATCTGTTTGATTTAAAATTTTCACGTGTCGTTACTTGGGTAGTACGATTTAAGTTTATCAAGTCTTATATGGGTATTAAGTAATGTAGTCTGGTTATTCATATTGTGACAACTAATGAAATGTAACAATTAATTTAATTACTTTATCGAGGATCAAAAGACAAGACAGGTTAAGGCCCAGTTATAAGCAAAGGGATCTAATAGTATTTTTGAAATAATATTACGTTACTCTGATTGTATTTATCTAGTCTTGATCTGTTGAAGATTGGTTTTGTTGTGATTTCTTTGAAACAACTAAGTAAAGCAAGGATGATAAAACGCGTGTTAATTCTATCGAAAGAAATATGAGACTATAATTCCCGAACATCCTACATATCTTAGTATGTCACTCTCAGTCTTATTTAGTTACTCTAGAGAACTAACATATTAAGGCTATAATGAAAAAATATCAAGTTAATGCGACAAATATTATTTTTTAGCAAAAAAAAAGAAGAAGCAGATAGATGTATTTGTTTCATTCGAGCTAGTTTTGTTCCTTTCACATCCATTGGGGATTAATAATAAGAGATATTATATGATTTCTTCATAAAACACAGCTCGCTCGTGCCTAAGAAGAATCAAAGCTAGGTACACTTGATATAAATATAAGATTGTAGTTTAAATTTCTTTGATGTGGTTGTCGATTGTATTTTGGTATTAATATGTATATTTAGTTGAATGTATTTTATTTGAGTAGTTTATCATGAGCAGTCAATGTTTCTAAACAGATTGATTATAGTTCATCAAAACATCAAGTCCTTAAATCGGTTGCACTACCGAATTTCGTAACGTTGCATTTATTATTTAGTTTGTGAAAAGTAATAAAATGTATTTTCAATTAAACATTTTGGAAGATAAAAATGTTAGTTTTGTTAAGCCAGTACGCAAGTCAAGTGGATCTCCTATTGTTTTTTTATATCAATATTCCTCTCGTTCGATTCGATTAAGATAGTTGTTAATCTCAGGAAGATGCGTTTAGAATTTGTTTCGGGAAATAAATAACCATCTCTAGCAAACACATGGACTTAATATCATTTGCAGCGCAACATCAAACTAACAATCAGTAACATTCAAAATATTTTAGAGTATAATCACTCTCAATAATATTTTGTCAACTTTCACTATTCGAATATTCTTGTCCCATAAAGAAACTATTAAAGTGAATGAATAGTAGTATTTAGTAAATAAGAAGAAAAAGAGGACGGTGGTTTGTTAATGGGTTCATCTATTACTATGCATTGTTTAAATTACAATTGTTCATTACTCGTTGCTTTAGGGTTTTATTTATCGTTTCTTCAATTCCACCACAATGTAATAACGCTAATAAATAATGTTGAGAATGGGATTTGAACCCACGCCCTTTCGGACCAGAACCTTAATCTGGCGCCTTAGACCAACTCGACCATCTCAACAATCTATGAATAACTATAGTATTAACAAATGCAAAATATTTTCGTCATATGGATTACTACTTTTGAAATATAGGAATAACCATCATTAACCCTAATATTTTCCCGAAACTACGTTTTGGGGGAATTTTCGATGATACTTCCCTTAACTTGTTACTCATTTGTAATTATCTGTTTGATTTAAAATTTTCACGTGTCGTTACTTGGGTAGTACGATTTAAGTTTATCAAGTCTTATATGGGTATTAAGTAATGTAGTCTGGTTATTCATATTGTGACAACTAATGAAATGTAACAATTAATTTAATTACTTTATCGAGGATCAAAAGACAAGACAGGTTAAGGCCCAGTTATAAGCAAAGGGATCTAATAGTATTTTTGAAATAATATTACGTTACTCTGATTGTATTTATCTAGTCTTGATCTGTTGAAGATTGGTTTTGTTGTGATTTCTTTGAAACAACTAAGTAAAGCAAGGATGATAAAACGCGTGTTAATTCTATCGAAAGAAATATGAGACTATAATTCCCGAACATCCTACATATCTTAGTATGTCACTCTCAGTCTTATTTAGTTACTCTAGAGAACTAACATATTAAGGCTATAATGAAAAAATATCAAGTTAATGCGACAAATATTATTTTTTAGCAAAAAAAAAGAAGAAGCAGATAGATGTATTTGTTTCATTCGAGCTAGTTTTGTTCCTTTCACATCCATTGGGGATTAATAATAAGAGATATTATATGATTTCTTCATAAAACACAGCTCGCTCGTGCCTAAGAAGAATCAAAGCTAAGTACACTTGATATAAATATAAGATTGTAGTTTAAATTTCTTTGATGTGGTTGTCGATTGTATTTTGGTATTAATATGTATATTTAGTTGAATGTATTTTATTTGAGTAGTTTATCATGAGCAGTCAATGTTTCTAAACAGATTGATTATAGTTCATCAAAACATCAAGTCCTTAAATCGGTTGCACTACCGAATTTCGTAACGTTGCATTTATTATTTAGTTTGTGAAAAGTAATAAAATGTATTTTCAATTAAACATTTTGGAAGATAAAAATGTTAGTTTTGTTAAGCCAGTACGCAAGTCAAGTGGATCTCCTATTGTTTTTTTATATCAATATTCCTCTCGTTCGATTCGATTAAGATAGTTGTTAATCTCAGGAAGATGCGTTTAGAATTTGTTTCGGGAAATAAATAACCATCTCTAGCAAACACATGGACTTAATATCATTTGCAGCGCAACATCAAACTAACAATCAGTAACATTCAAAATATTTTAGAGTATAATCACTCTCAATAATATTTTGTCAACTTTCACTATTCGAATATTCTTGTCCCATAAAGAAACTATTAAAGTGAATGAATAGTAGTATTTAGTAAATAAGAAGAAAAAGAGGACGGTGGTTTGTTAATGGGTTCATCTATTACTATGCATTGTTTAAATTACAATTGTTCATTACTCGTTGCTTTAGGGTTTTATTTATCGTTTCTTCAATTCCACCACAATGTAATAACGCTAATAAATAATGTTGAGAATGGGATTTGAACCCACGCCCTTTCGGACCAGAACCTTAATCTGGCGCCTTAGACCAACTCGACCATCTCAACAATCTATGAATAACTATAGTATTAACAAATGCAAAATATTTTCGTCATATGGATTACTACTTTTGAAATATAGGAATAACCATCATTAACCCTAATATTTTCCCGACACTACGTTTTGGGGGAATTTTCGATGATACTTCCCTTAACTTGTTACTCATTTGTAATTATCTGTTTGATTTAAAATTTTCACGCGTCGTTACTTGGGTCGTACGATTTAAGTTTATCAAGTCTTGTATGGGTATTGAGTAATGTAGCCTGGTTATTCATATTGTGACAACTAATGAAATGTAACAACTAATTTAATTACTTTATCGAGGATCAAAAGACAAGACAGGTTAAGTCCCAGTTATAAACAATGGGATCTCATAGTATTTTTGAAATAATATTACGTTACTCTGGTTGTATTTATCTAGTCTTGATCTGTTAAAGATTGGTTTTGTTGTGATTTCTTTGAAACACCTAGGTAAAGCAAGGATGATAAAACGCGTGTAAATTCTATCGAATGAAATATGAGACTATAATTCCCTAACATCCCACTTATCTTAGTATGTCACTCTCAGTCTTAGTTAGGTACTCTAGAGAACTAACATATTAAGGCTATAATGAAAAAATATCAAGTTAATGCGACAAATATTATTTTGTAGTAAAAACAAAAAACAAGAAGATAGATGTATCCGTTTCATTCGAGCTAGTTTTGTTCCTATCACATCCATTGGAGATTAATAATAAGAGATATTATATGATTTCTTCATAAAACACAGCTCGCTCGTGCCTACGAAGAATCAAAGCTAGCTACACTTGATATAAATATAAGATTGTAGTTTAAATTTCTTTGGTGTGGTTGTCGATTGTATTTTGGCATTAATATTTATATCTAGTTGAATGTATTTTATTTTAGTAGTTTATCATGAGCAGTCAATGTTTCTAAACATATTGATTATAGTTCATCAAAATATCAAGTCCTTAAATGCGTTGCACTACCGAATTTCGTAACGTTGCATTTATTATTTTGTTTGTTTAAAGTAATAAAATGTATTTCAATTAAATATTTTTGGAAGATAAAAATGTTAGTTTTGTTAAGCCAGTACGCAAGTCAAGTGGATCTCTTATTGTTTTTTTATATCAATATTCCTCTCGTTCGATTCGATTAAGATAGTTGTTAATCTCAGGAAGATGCGTTTAGAATTTGTTTCGGGAAATAAATAACCATCCCTAGCAGACACATGGACTTAATATCATTTGCAGCGCAACATTAAACTAACAATAAGTAACATTCAAAATATTTTAGAGTATAATCACTCCCAATAATATTTTTTCAACTTTCACTATTCGAATATTCTTGTCCCATAAAGAAACTATTAAAGTGAATGAATAGTAGTATTTAGTAAATAAGAAGAAAAAGAGGACGGTGGTTTGTTAATGGGTTCATCTATTACTATGCATTGTTTAAATTACAATTTTTCATTACTCGTTGCTTTAGGGTTTTATTTACCGTTTCTTCAATTCCACCACAATGTAATAACACTAATACATAATGTTGAGAATGGGATTTGAACCCACGCCTTTTCGGACCAGAACCTTAATCTGGCGCCTTAGACCAACTCGGCCATCTCAACAATCTATGAATAACTATAGTATTAACAAATGCAAAATATTTTCGTCATATGGATTACTCCTTTTGAAATATAGGAATAACCATCATTAACCCTAATATTTTCCCGACACCACGTTTTGGGGGAATTTTCGATGATACTTCCCTTAACTTGTTAGTCATTTGTAATTATCTGTTTGATTTAAAATTTTCACGCGTCGTTACTTGGGTCGTACGATTTAAGTTTATCAAGTCTTGTATGGGTATTAAGTAATGTAGCCTGGTTATTCATATTGTGACAACTAATGAAATGTAACAAATAATTTAATTACTTTATCGAGGATCAAAAGACAAGACAGGTTAAGTCCCAGTTATAAGCAATGGGATCTCATAGTATTTTTGAAATAATATTACGTTACTCTGGTTGTATTTATCTAGTCTTGATCTGTTGAAGATTGGTTTTGTTGTGATTTCTTTGAAACAACTAAGTAAAGCAAGGATGATAAAACGCGTGTAAATTCTATCGAATGAAATATGAGACTATAATTCCCTAACATCCCACTTATCTTAGTATGTCACTCTCAGTCTTATTTAGTTACTCTAGAGAACTAACATAATAGGGCTATAATGAAAAAATATCAAGTTAATGCGACAAATATTATTTTTTAGTAAAAAAAAAAACAAGCAGATAGATGTATCCGTTTCATTCGAGCTAGTTTTGTTCCTATCACATCCATTGGAGATTAATAATAAGAGATATTATATGATTTCTTCATAAAACACAGCTCGCTCGTGCCTACGAAGAATCAAAGCTAGCTACACTTGATATAAATATAAGATTGTAGTTTAAATTTCTTTGGTGTGGTTGTCGATTGTATTTTGGCATTAATATTTATATTTAGTTGAATGTATTTTATTTTAGTAGTTTATCATGAGCAGTCAATGTTTCTAAACATATTGATTATAGTTCATCAAAATATCAAGTCCTTAAATGCGTTGCACTACCGAATTTCGTAACGTTGCATTTATTATTTTGTTTGTTTAAAGTAATAAAATGTATTTTCAATTAAATATTTTTGGAAGATAAAAATGTTAGTTTTGTTAAGCCAGTACGCAAGTCAAGTGGATCTCTTATTGTTTTTTTATATCAATATTCCTCTCGTTCGATTCGATTAAGATAGTTGTTAATCTCAGGAAGATGCGTTTAGAATTTGTTTCGGGAAATAAATAACCATCCCTAGCAGACACATGGACTTAATATCATTTGCAGCGCAACATTAAACTAACAATACGTAACATTCAAAATATTTTAGAGTATAATCACTCCCAATAATATTTTTTCAACTTTCACTATTCGAATATTCTTGTCCCATAAAGAAACTATTAAAGTGAATGAATAGTAGTATTTAGTAAATAAGAAGAAAAAGAGGACGGTGGTTTGTTAATGGGTTCATCTATTACTATGCATTGTTTAAATTACAATTTTTCATTACTCGTTGCTTTAGGGTTTTATTTACCGTTTCTTCAATTCCACCACAATGTAATAACACTAATACATAATGTTGAGAATGGGATTTGAACCCACGCCTTTTCGGACCAGAACCTTAATCTGGCGCCTTAGACCAACTCGGCCATCTCAACAATCTATGAATAACTATAGTATTAACAAATGCAAAATATTTTCGTCATATGGATTACTCCTTTTGAAATATAGGAATAACCATCATTAACCCTAATATTTTCCCGACACCACGTTTTGGGGGAATTTTCGATGATACTTCCCTTAACTTGTTACTCATTTGTAATTATCTGTTTGATTTAAAATTTTCACGCGTCGTTACTTGGGTCGTACGATTTAAGTTTATCAAGTCTTGTATGGGTATTAAGTAATGTAGCCTGGTTATTCATATTGTGACAACTAATGAAATGTAACAAATAATTTAATTACTTTATCGAGGATCAAAAGACAAGACAGGTTAAGTCCCAGTTATAAGCAATGGGATCTCATAGTATTTTTGAAATAATATTACGTTACTCTGGTTGTATTTATCTAGTCTTGATCTGTTGAAGATTGGTTTTGTTGTGATTTCTTTGAAACAACTAAGTAAAGCAAGGATGATAAAACGCGTGTAAATTCTATCGAATGAAATATGAGACTATAATTCCCTAACATCCCACTTATCTTAGTATGTCACTCTCAGTCTTATTTAGTTACTCTAGAGAACTAACATAATAGGGCTATAATGAAAAAATATCAAGTTAATGCGACAAATATTATTTTTTAGTAAAAACAAAAAACAAGCAGATAGATGTATCCGTTTCATTCGAGCTAGTTTTGTTCCTATCACATCCATTGGAGATTAATAATAAGAGATATTATATGATTTCTTCATAAAACACAGCTCGCTCGTGCCTACGAAGAATCAAAGCTAGCTACACTTGATATAAATATAAGATTGTAGTTTAAATTTCTTTGGTGTGGTTGTCGATTGTATTTTGGCATTAATATTTATATTTAGTTGAATGTATTTTATTTTAGTAGTTTATCATGAGCAGTCAATGTTTCTAAACATATTGATTATAGTTCATCAAAATATCAAGTCCTTAAATGCGTTGCACTACCGAATTTCGTAACGTTGCATTTATTATTTTGTTTGTTTAAAGTAATAAAATGTATTTTCAATTAAATATTTTTGGAAGATAAAAATGTTAGTTTTGTTAAGCCAGTACGCAAGTCAAGTGGATCTCTTATTGTTTTTTTATATCAATATTCCTCTCGTTCGATTCGATTAAGATAGTTGTTAATCTCAGGAAGATGCGTTTAGAATTTGTTTCGGGAAATAAATAACCATCCCTAGCAGACACATGGACTTAATATCATTTGCAGCGCAACATTAAACTAACAATAAGTAACATTCAAAATATTTTAGAGTATAATCACTCCCAATAATATTTTTTCAACTTTCACTATTCGAATATTCTTGTCCCATAAAGAAACTATTAAAGTGAATGAATAGTAGTATTTAGTAAATAAGAAGAAAAAGAGGACGGTGGTTTGTTAATGGGTTCATCTATTACTATGCATTGTTTAAATTACAATTTTTCATTACTCGTTGCTTTAGGGTTTTATTTACCGTTTCTTCAATTCCACCACAATGTAATAACACTAATACATAATGTTGAGAATGGGATTTGAACCCACGCCTTTTCGGACCAGAACCTTAATCTGGCGCCTTAGACCAACTCGGCCATCTCAACAATCTATGAATAACTATAGTATTAACAAATGCAAAATATTTTCGTCATATGGATTACTCCTTTTGAAATATAGGAATAACCATCATTAACCCTAATATTTTCCCGACACCACGTTTTGGGGGAATTTTCGATGATACTTCCCTTAACTTGTTACTCATTTGTAATTATCTGTTTGATTTAAAATTTTCACGCGTCGTTACTTGGGTCGTACGATTTAAGTTTATCAAGTCTTGTATGGGTATTAAGTAATGTAGCCTGGTTATTCATATTGTGACAACTAATGAAATGTAACAAATAATTTAATTACTTTATCGAGGATCAAAAGACAAGACAGGTTAAGTCCCAGTTATAAGCAATGGGATCTCATAGTATTTTTGAAATAATATTACGTTACTCTGGTTGTATTTATCTAGTCTTGATCTGTTGAAGATTGGTTTTGTTGTGATTTCTTTGAAACAACTAAGTAAAGCAAGGATGATAAAACGCGTGTAAATTCTATCGAATGAAATATGAGACTATAATTCCCTAACATCCCACTTATCTTAGTATGTCACTCTCAGTCTTATTTAGTTACTCTAGAGAACTAACATAATAGGGCTATAATGAAAAAATATCAAGTTAATGCGACAAATATTATTTTTTAGTAAAAAAAAAAACAAGCAGATAGATGTATCCGTTTCATTCGAGCTAGTTTTGTTCCTATCACATCCATTGGAGATTAATAATAAGAGATATTATATGATTTCTTCATAAAACACAGCTCGCTCGTGCCTACGAAGAATCAAAGCTAGCTACACTTGATATAAATATAAGATTGTAGTTTAAATTTCTTTGGTGTGGTTGTCGATTGTATTTTGGCATTAATATTTATATTTAGTTGAATGTATTTTATTTTAGTAGTTTATCATGAGCAGTCAATGTTTCTAAACATATTGATTATAGTTCATCAAAATATCAAGTCCTTAAATGCGTTGCACTACCGAATTTCGTAACGTTGCATTTATTATTTTGTTTGTTTAAAGTAATAAAATGTATTTTCAATTAAATATTTTTGGAAGATAAAAATGTTAGTTTTGTTAAGCCAGTACGCAAGTCAAGTGGATCTCTTATTGTTTTTTTATATCAATATTCCTCTCGTTCGATTCGATTAAGATAGTTGTTAATCTCAGGAAGATGCGTTTAGAATTTGTTTCGGGAAATAAATAACCATCCCTAGCAGACACATGGACTTAATATCATTTGCAGCGCAACATTAAACTAACAATACGTAACATTCAAAATATTTTAGAGTATAATCACTCCCAATAATATTTTTTCAACTTTCACTATTCGAATATTCTTGTCCCATAAAGAAACTATTAAAGTGAATGAATAGTAGTATTTAGTAAATAAGAAGAAAAAGAGGACGGTGGTTTGTTAATGGGTTCATCTATTACTATGCATTGTTTAAATTACAATTTTTCATTACTCGTTGCTTTAGGGTTTTATTTACCGTTTCTTCAATTCCACCACAATGTAATAACACTAATACATAATGTTGAGAATGGGATTTGAACCCACGCCTTTTCGGACCAGAACCTTAATCTGGCGCCTTAGACCAACTCGGCCATCTCAACAATCTATGAATAACTATAGTATTAACAAATGCAAAATATTTTCGTCATATGGATTACTCCTTTTGAAATATAGGAATAACCATCATTAACCCTAATATTTTCCCGACACCACGTTTTGGGGGAATTTTCGATGATACTTCCCTTAACTTGTTACTCATTTGTAATTATCTGTTTGATTTAAAATTTTCACGCGTCGTTACTTGGGTCGTACGATTTAAGTTTATCAAGTCTTGTATGGGTATTAAGTAATGTAGCCTGGTTATTCATATTGTGACAACTAATGAAATGTAACAAATAATTTAATTACTTTATCGAGGATCAAAAGACAAGACAGGTTAAGTCCCAGTTATAAGCAATGGGATCTCATAGTATTTTTGAAATAATATTACGTTACTCTGGTTGTATTTATCTAGTCTTGATCTGTTGAAGATTGGTTTTGTTGTGATTTCTTTGAAACAACTAAGTAAAGCAAGGATGATAAAACGCGTGTAAATTCTATCGAATGAAATATGAGACTATAATTCCCTAACATCCCACTTATCTTAGTATGTCACTCTCAGTCTTATTTAGTTACTCTAGAGAACTAACATAATAGGGCTATAATGAAAAAATATCAAGTTAATGCGACAAATATTATTTTTTAGTAAAAACAAAAAACAAGCAGATAGATGTATCCGTTTCATTCGAGCTAGTTTTGTTCCTATCACATCCATTGGAGATTAATAATAAGAGATATTATATGATTTCTTCATAAAACACAGCTCGCTCGTGCCTACGAAGAATCAAAGCTAGCTACACTTGATATAAATATAAGATTGTAGTTTAAATTTCTTTGGTGTGGTTGTCGATTGTATTTTGGCATTAATATTTATATTTAGTTGAATGTATTTTATTTTAGTAGTTTATCATGAGCAGTCAATGTTTCTAAACATATTGATTATAGTTCATCAAAATATCAAGTCCTTAAATGCGTTGCACTACCGAATTTCGTAACGTTGCATTTATTATTTTGTTTGTTTAAAGTAATAAAATGTATTTTCAATTAAATATTTTTGGAAGATAAAAATGTTAGTTTTGTTAAGCCAGTACGCAAGTCAAGTGGATCTCTTATTGTTTTTTTATATCAATATTCCTCTCGTTCGATTCGATTAAGATAGTTGTTAATCTCAGGAAGATGCGTTTAGAATTTGTTTCGGGAAATAAATAACCATCCCTAGCAGACACATGGACTTAATATCATTTGCAGCGCAACATTAAACTAACAATAAGTAACATTCAAAATATTTTAGAGTATAATCACTCCCAATAATATTTTTTCAACTTTCACTATTCGAATATTCTTGTCCCATAAAGAAACTATTAAAGTGAATGAATAGTAGTATTTAGTAAATAAGAAGAAAAAGAGGACGGTGGTTTGTTAATGGGTTCATCTATTACTATGCATTGTTTAAATTACAATTTTTCATTACTCGTTGCTTTAGGGTTTTATTTACCGTTTCTTCAATTCCACCACAATGTAATAACACTAATACATAATGTTGAGAATGGGATTTGAACCCACGCCTTTTCGGACCAGAACCTTAATCTGGCGCCTTAGACCAACTCGGCCATCTCAACAATCTATGAATAACTATAGTATTAACAAATGCAAAATATTTTCGTCATATGGATTACTCCTTTTGAAATATAGGAATAACCATCATTAACCCTAATATTTTCCCGACACCACGTTTTGGGGGAATTTTCGATGATACTTCCCTTAACTTGTTACTCATTTGTAATTATCTGTTTGATTTAAAATTTTCACGCGTCGTTACTTGGGTCGTACGATTTAAGTTTATCAAGTCTTGTATGGGTATTAAGTAATGTAGCCTGGTTATTCATATTGTGACAACTAATGAAATGTAACAAATAATTTAATTACTTTATCGAGGATCAAAAGACAAGACAGGTTAAGTCCCAGTTATAAGCAATGGGATCTCATAGTATTTTTGAAATAATATTACGTTACTCTGGTTGTATTTATCTAGTCTTGATCTGTTGAAGATTGGTTTTGTTGTGATTTCTTTGAAACAACTAAGTAAAGCAAGGATGATAAAACGCGTGTAAATTCTATCGAATGAAATATGAGACTATAATTCCCTAACATCCCACTTATCTTAGTATGTCACTCTCAGTCTTATTTAGTTACTCTAGAGAACTAACATAATAGGGCTATAATGAAAAAATATCAAGTTAATGCGACAAATATTATTTTTTAGTAAAAACAAAAAACAAGCAGATAGATGTATCCGTTTCATTCGAGCTAGTTTTGTTCCTATCACATCCATTGGAGATTAATAATAAGAGATATTATATGATTTCTTCATAAAACACAGCTCGCTCGTGCCTACGAAGAATCAAAGCTAGCTACACTTGATATAAATATAAGATTGTAGTTTAAATTTCTTTGGTGTGGTTGTCGATTGTATTTTGGCATTAATATTTATATTTAGTTGAATGTATTTTATTTTAGTAGTTTATCATGAGCAGTCAATGTTTCTAAACATATTGATTATAGTTCATCAAAATATCAAGTCCTTAAATGCGTTGCACTACCGAATTTCGTAACGTTGCATTTATTATTTTGTTTGTTTAAAGTAATAAAATGTATTTTCAATTAAATATTTTTGGAAGATAAAAATGTTAGTTTTGTTAAGCCAGTACGCAAGTCAAGTGGATCTCTTATTGTTTTTTTATATCAATATTCCTCTCGTTCGATTCGATTAAGATAGTTGTTAATCTCAGGAAGATGCGTTTAGAATTTGTTTCGGGAAATAAATAACCATCCCTAGCAGACACATGGACTTAATATCATTTGCAGCGCAACATTAAACTAACAATAAGTAACATTCAAAATATTTTAGAGTATAATCACTCCCAATAATATTTTTTCAACTTTCACTATTCGAATATTCTTGTCCCATAAAGAAACTATTAAAGTGAATGAATAGTAGTATTTAGTAAATAAGAAGAAAAAGAGGACGGTGGTTTGTTAATGGGTTCATCTATTACTATGCATTGTTTAAATTACAATTTTTCATTACTCGTTGCTTTAGGGTTTTATTTACCGTTTCTTCAATTCCACCACAATGTAATAACACTAATACATAATGTTGAGAATGGGATTTGAACCCACGCCTTTTCGGACCAGAACCTTAATCTGGCGCCTTAGACCAACTCGGCCATCTCAACAATCTATGAATAACTATAGTATTAACAAATGCAAAATATTTTCGTCATATGGATTACTCCTTTTGAAATATAGGAATAACCATCATTAACCCTAATATTTTCCCGACACCACGTTTTGGGGGAATTTTCGATGATACTTCCCTTAACTTGTTACTCATTTGTAATTATCTGTTTGATTTAAAATTTTCACGCGTCGTTACTTGGGTCGTACGATTTAAGTTTATCAAGTCTTGTATGGGTATTAAGTAATGTAGCCTGGTTATTCATATTGTGACAACTAATGAAATGTAACAAATAATTTAATTACTTTATCGAGGATCAAAAGACAAGACAGGTTAAGTCCCAGTTATAAGCAATGGGATCTCATAGTATTTTTGAAATAATATTACGTTACTCTGGTTGTATTTATCTAGTCTTGATCTGTTGAAGATTGGTTTTGTTGTGATTTCTTTGAAACAACTAAGTAAAGCAAGGATGATAAAACGCGTGTAAATTCTATCGAATGAAATATGAGACTATAATTCCCTAACATCCCACTTATCTTAGTATGTCACTCTCAGTCTTATTTAGTTACTCTAGAGAACTAACATAATAGGGCTATAATGAAAAAATATCAAGTTAATGCGACAAATATTATTTTTTAGTAAAAACAAAAAACAAGCAGATAGATGTATCCGTTTCATTCGAGCTAGTTTTGTTCCTATCACATCCATTGGAGATTAATAATAAGAGATATTATATGATTTCTTCATAAAACACAGCTCGCTCGTGCCTACGAAGAATCAAAGCTAGCTACACTTGATATAAATATAAGATTGTAGTTTAAATTTCTTTGGTGTGGTTGTCGATTGTATTTTGGCATTAATATTTATATTTAGTTGAATGTATTTTATTTTAGTAGTTTATCATGAGCAGTCAATGTTTCTAAACATATTGATTATAGTTCATCAAAATATCAAGTCCTTAAATGCGTTGCACTACCGAATTTCGTAACGTTGCATTTATTATTTTGTTTGTTTAAAGTAATAAAATGTATTTTCAATTAAATATTTTTGGAAGATAAAAATGTTAGTTTTGTTAAGCCAGTACGCAAGTCAAGTGGATCTCTTATTGTTTTTTTATATCAATATTCCTCTCGTTCGATTCGATTAAGATAGTTGTTAATCTCAGGAAGATGCGTTTAGAATTTGTTTCGGGAAATAAATAACCATCCCTAGCAGACACATGGACTTAATATCATTTGCAGCGCAACATTAAACTAACAATAAGTAACATTCAAAATATTTTAGAGTATAATCACTCCCAATAATATTTTTTCAACTTTCACTATTCGAATATTCTTGTCCCATAAAGAAACTATTAAAGTGAATGAATAGTAGTATTTAGTAAATAAGAAGAAAAAGAGGACGGTGGTTTGTTAATGGGTTCATCTATTACTATGCATTGTTTAAATTACAATTTTTCATTACTCGTTGCTTTAGGGTTTTATTTACCGTTTCTTCAATTCCACCACAATGTAATAACACTAATACATAATGTTGAGAATGGGATTTGAACCCACGCCTTTTCGGACCAGAACCTTAATCTGGCGCCTTAGACCAACTCGGCCATCTCAACAATCTATGAATAACTATAGTATTAACAAATGCAAAATATTTTCGTCATATGGATTACTCCTTTTGAAATATAGGAATAACCATCATTAACCCTAATATTTTCCCGACACCACGTTTTGGGGGAATTTTCGATGATACTTCCCTTAACTTGTTACTCATTTGTAATTATCTGTTTGATTTAAAATTTTCACGCGTCGTTACTTGGGTCGTACGATTTAAGTTTATCAAGTCTTGTATGGGTATTAAGTAATGTAGCCTGGTTATTCATATTGTGACAACTAATGAAATGTAACAAATAATTTAATTACTTTATCGAGGATCAAAAGACAAGACAGGTTAAGTCCCAGTTATAAGCAATGGGATCTCATAGTATTTTTGAAATAATATTACGTTACTCTGGTTGTATTTATCTAGTCTTGATCTGTTGAAGATTGGTTTTGTTGTGATTTCTTTGAAACAACTAAGTAAAGCAAGGATGATAAAACGCGTGTAAATTCTATCGAATGAAATATGAGACTATAATTCCCTAACATCCCACTTATCTTAGTATGTCACTCTCAGTCTTATTTAGTTACTCTAGAGAACTAACATAATAGGGCTATAATGAAAAAATATCAAGTTAATGCGACAAATATTATTTTTTAGTAAAAACAAAAAACAAGCAGATAGATGTATCCGTTTCATTCGAGCTAGTTTTGTTCCTATCACATCCATTGGAGATTAATAATAAGAGATATTATATGATTTCTTCATAAAACACAGCTCGCTCGTGCCTACGAAGAATCAAAGCTAGCTACACTTGATATAAATATAAGATTGTAGTTTAAATTTCTTTGGTGTGGTTGTCGATTGTATTTTGGCATTAATATTTATATTTAGTTGAATGTATTTTATTTTAGTAGTTTATCATGAGCAGTCAATGTTTCTAAACATATTGATTATAGTTCATCAAAATATCAAGTCCTTAAATGCGTTGCACTACCGAATTTCGTAACGTTGCATTTATTATTTTGTTTGTTTAAAGTAATAAAATGTATTTTCAATTAAATATTTTTGGAAGATAAAAATGTTAGTTTTGTTAAGCCAGTACGCAAGTCAAGTGGATCTCTTATTGTTTTTTTATATCAATATTCCTCTCGTTCGATTCGATTAAGATAGTTGTTAATCTCAGGAAGATGCGTTTAGAATTTGTTTCGGGAAATAAATAACCATCCCTAGCAGACACATGGACTTAATATCATTTGCAGCGCAACATTAAACTAACAATAAGTAACATTCAAAATATTTTAGAGTATAATCACTCCCAATAATATTTTTTCAACTTTCACTATTCGAATATTCTTGTCCCATAAAGAAACTATTAAAGTGAATGAATAGTAGTATTTAGTAAATAAGAAGAAAAAGAGGACGGTGGTTTGTTAATGGGTTCATCTATTACTATGCATTGTTTAAATTACAATTTTTCATTACTCGTTGCTTTAGGGTTTTATTTACCGTTTCTTCAATTCCACCACAATGTAATAACACTAATACATAATGTTGAGAATGGGATTTGAACCCACGCCTTTTCGGACCAGAACCTTAATCTGGCGCCTTAGACCAACTCGGCCATCTCAACAATCTATGAATAACTATAGTATTAACAAATGCAAAATATTTTCGTCATATGGATTACTCCTTTTGAAATATAGGAATAACCATCATTAACCCTAATATTTTCCCGACACCACGTTTTGGGGGAATTTTCGATGATACTTCCCTTAACTTGTTACTCATTTGTAATTATCTGTTTGATTTAAAATTTTCACGCGTCGTTACTTGGGTCGTACGATTTAAGTTTATCAAGTCTTGTATGGGTATTAAGTAATGTAGCCTGGTTATTCATATTGTGACAACTAATGAAATGTAACAAATAATTTAATTACTTTATCGAGGATCAAAAGACAAGACAGGTTAAGTCCCAGTTATAAGCAATGGGATCTCATAGTATTTTTGAAATAATATTACGTTACTCTGGTTGTATTTATCTAGTCTTGATCTGTTGAAGATTGGTTTTGTTGTGATTTCTTTGAAACAACTAAGTAAAGCAAGGATGATAAAACGCGTGTAAATTCTATCGAATGAAATATGAGACTATAATTCCCTAACATCCCACTTATCTTAGTATGTCACTCTCAGTCTTATTTAGTTACTCTAGAGAACTAACATAATAGGGCTATAATGAAAAAATATCAAGTTAATGCGACAAATATTATTTTTTAGTAAAAACAAAAAACAAGCAGATAGATGTATCCGTTTCATTCGAGCTAGTTTTGTTCCTATCACATCCATTGGAGATTAATAATAAGAGATATTATATGATTTCTTCATAAAACACAGCTCGCTCGTGCCTACGAAGAATCAAAGCTAGCTACACTTGATATAAATATAAGATTGTAGTTTAAATTTCTTTGGTGTGGTTGTCGATTGTATTTTGGCATTAATATTTATATTTAGTTGAATGTATTTTATTTTAGTAGTTTATCATGAGCAGTCAATGTTTCTAAACATATTGATTATAGTTCATCAAAATATCAAGTCCTTAAATGCGTTGCACTACCGAATTTCGTAACGTTGCATTTATTATTTTGTTTGTTTAAAGTAATAAAATGTATTTTCAATTAAATATTTTTGGAAGATAAAAATGTTAGTTTTGTTAAGCCAGTACGCAAGTCAAGTGGATCTCTTATTGTTTTTTTATATCAATATTCCTCTCGTTCGATTCGATTAAGATAGTTGTTAATCTCAGGAAGATGCGTTTAGAATTTGTTTCGGGAAATAAATAACCATCCCTAGCAGACACATGGACTTAATATCATTTGCAGCGCAACATTAAACTAACAATAAGTAACATTCAAAATATTTTAGAGTATAATCACTCCCAATAATATTTTTTCAACTTTCACTATTCGAATATTCTTGTCCCATAAAGAAACTATTAAAGTGAATGAATAGTAGTATTTAGTAAATAAGAAGAAAAAGAGGACGGTGGTTTGTTAATGGGTTCATCTATTACTATGCATTGTTTAAATTACAATTTTTCATTACTCGTTGCTTTAGGGTTTTATTTACCGTTTCTTCAATTCCACCACAATGTAATAACACTAATACATAATGTTGAGAATGGGATTTGAACCCACGCCTTTTCGGACCAGAACCTTAATCTGGCGCCTTAGACCAACTCGGCCATCTCAACAATCTATGAATAACTATAGTATTAACAAATGCAAAATATTTTCGTCATATGGATTACTCCTTTTGAAATATAGGAATAACCATCATTAACCCTAATATTTTCCCGACACCACGTTTTGGGGGAATTTTCGATGATACTTCCCTTAACTTGTTACTCATTTGTAATTA
Organism: Chamaenerion angustifolium; assembly: GCA_946814005.1. NCBI lineage: Eukaryota > Viridiplantae > Streptophyta > Magnoliopsida > Myrtales > Onagraceae > Chamaenerion > Chamaenerion angustifolium. Next base: position 29,136,624 of record OX328266.1, on the reverse strand, counting down.
TCTGTTTGATTTAAAATTTTCACGCGTCGTTACTTGGGTCGTACGATTTAAGTTTATCAAGTCTTGTATGGGTATTAAGTAATGTAGCCTGGTTATTCATATTGTGACAACTAATGAAATGTAACAAATAATTTAATTACTTTATCGAGGATCAAAAGACAAGACAGGTTAAGTCCCAGTTATAAGCAATGGGATCTCATAGTATTTTTGAAATAATATTACGTTACTCTGGTTGTATTTATCTAGTCTTGATCTGTTGAAGATTGGTTTTGTTGTGATTTCTTTGAAACAACTAAGTAAAGCAAGGATGATAAAACGCGTGTAAATTCTATCGAATGAAATATGAGACTATAATTCCCTAACATCCCACTTATCTTAGTATGTCACTCTCAGTCTTATTTAGTTACTCTAGAGAACTAACATAATAGGGCTATAATGAAAAAATATCAAGTTAATGCGACAAATATTATTTTTTAGTAAAAACAAAAAACAAGCAGATAGATGTATCCGTTTCATTCGAGCTAGTTTTGTTCCTATCACATCCATTGGAGATTAATAATAAGAGATATTATATGATTTCTTCATAAAACACAGCTCGCTCGTGCCTACGAAGAATCAAAGCTAGCTACACTTGATATAAATATAAGATTGTAGTTTAAATTTCTTTGGTGTGGTTGTCGATTGTATTTTGGCATTAATATTTATATTTAGTTGAATGTATTTTATTTTAGTAGTTTATCATGAGCAGTCAATGTTTCTAAACATATTGATTATAGTTCATCAAAATATCAAGTCCTTAAATGCGTTGCACTACCGAATTTCGTAACGTTGCATTTATTATTTTGTTTGTTTAAAGTAATAAAATGTATTTTCAATTAAATATTTTTGGAAGATAAAAATGTTAGTTTTGTTAAGCCAGTACGCAAGTCAAGTGGATCTCTTATTGTTTTTTTATATCAATATTCCTCTCGTTCGATTCGATTAAGATAGTTGTTAATCTCAGGAAGATGCGTTTAGAATTTGTTTCGGGAAATAAATAACCATCCCTAGCAGACACATGGACTTAATATCATTTGCAGCGCAACATTAAACTAACAATACGTAACATTCAAAATATTTTAGAGTATAATCACTCCCAATAATATTTTTTCAACTTTCACTATTCGAATATTCTTGTCCCATAAAGAAACTATTAAAGTGAATGAATAGTAGTATTTAGTAAATAAGAAGAAAAAGAGGACGGTGGTTTGTTAATGGGTTCATCTATTACTATGCATTGTTTAAATTACAATTTTTCATTACTCGTTGCTTTAGGGTTTTATTTACCGTTTCTTCAATTCCACCACAATGTAATAACACTAATACATAATGTTGAGAATGGGATTTGAACCCACGCCTTTTCGGACCAGAACCTTAATCTGGCGCCTTAGACCAACTCGGCCATCTCAACAATCTATGAATAACTATAGTATTAACAAATGCAAAATATTTTCGTCATATGGATTACTCCTTTTGAAATATAGGAATAACCATCATTAACCCTAATATTTTCCCGACACCACGTTTTGGGGGAATTTTCGATGATACTTCCCTTAACTTGTTACTCATTTGTAATTATCTGTTTGATTTAAAATTTTCACGCGTCGTTACTTGGGTCGTACGATTTAAGTTTATCAAGTCTTGTATGGGTATTAAGTAATGTAGCCTGGTTATTCATATTGTGACAACTAATGAAATGTAACAAATAATTTAATTACTTTATCGAGGATCAAAAGACAAGACAGGTTAAGTCCCAGTTATAAGCAATGGGATCTCATAGTATTTTTGAAATAATATTACGTTACTCTGGTTGTATTTATCTAGTCTTGATCTGTTGAAGATCGGTTTTGTTGTGATTTCTTTGAAACAACTAAGTAAAGCAAGGATGATAAAACGCGTGTAAATTCTATCGAATGAAATATGAGACTATAATTCCCTAACATCCCACTTATCTTAGTATGTCACTCTCAGTCTTATTTAGTTACTCTAGAGAACTAACATAATAGGGCTATAATGAAAAAATATCAAGTTAATGCGACAAATATTATTTTTTAGTAAAAACAAAAAACAAGCAGATAGATGTATCCGTTTCATTCGAGCTAGTTTTGTTCCTATCACATCCATTGGAGATTAATAATAAGAGATATTATATGATTTCTTCATAAAACACAGCTCGCTCGTGCCTACGAAGAATCAAAGCTAGCTACACTTGATATAAATATAAGATTGTAGTTTAAATTTCTTTGGTGTGGTTGTCGATTGTATTTTGGCATTAATATTTATATTTAGTTGAATGTATTTTATTTTAGTAGTTTATCATGAGCAGTCAATGTTTCTAAACATATTGATTATAGTTCATCAAAATATCAAGTCCTTAAATGCGTTGCACTACCGAATTTCGTAACGTTGCATTTATTATTTTGTTTGTTTAAAGTAATAAAATGTATTTTCAATTAAATATTTTTGGAAGATAAAAATGTTAGTTTTGTTAAGCCAGTACGCAAGTCAAGTGGATCTCTTATTGTTTTTTTATATCAATATTCCTCTCGTTCGATTCGATTAAGATAGTTGTTAATCTCAGGAAGATGCGTTTAGAATTTGTTTCGGGAAATAAATAACCATCCCTAGCAGACACATGGACTTAATATCATTTGCAGCGCAACATTAAACTAACAATAAGTAACATTCAAAATATTTTAGAGTATAATCACTCCCAATAATATTTTTTCAACTTTCACTATTCGAATATTCTTGTCCCATAAAGAAACTATTAAAGTGAATGAATAGTAGTATTTAGTAAATAAGAAGAAAAAGAGGACGGTGGTTTGTTAATGGGTTCATCTATTACTATGCATTGTTTAAATTACAATTTTTCATTACTCGTTGCTTTAGGGTTTTATTTACCGTTTCTTCAATTCCACCACAATGTAATAACACTAATACATAATGTTGAGAATGGGATTTGAACCCACGCCTTTTCGGACCAGAACCTTAATCTGGCGCCTTAGACCAACTCGGCCATCTCAACAATCTATGAATAACTATAGTATTAACAAATGCAAAATATTTTCGTCATATGGATTACTCCTTTTGAAATATAGGAATAACCATCATTAACCCTAATATTTTCCCGACACCACGTTTTGGGGGAATTTTCGATGATACTTCCCTTAACTTGTTACTCATTTGTAATTATCTGTTTGATTTAAAATTTTCACGCGTCGTTACTTGGGTCGTACGATTTAAGTTTATCAAGTCTTGTATGGGTATTAAGTAATGTAGCCTGGTTATTCATATTGTGACAACTAATGAAATGTAACAAATAATTTAATTACTTTATCGAGGATCAAAAGACAAGACAGGTTAAGTCCCAGTTATAAGCAATGGGATCTCATAGTATTTTTGAAATAATATTACGTTACTCTGGTTGTATTTATCTAGTCTTGATCTGTTGAAGATTGGTTTTGTTGTGATTTCTTTGAAACAACTAAGTAAAGCAAGGATGATAAAACGCGTGTAAATTCTATCGAATGAAATATGAGACTATAATTCCCTAACATCCCACTTATCTTAGTATGTCACTCTCAGTCTTATTTAGTTACTCTAGAGAACTAACATAATAGGGCTATAATGAAAAAATATCAAGTTAATGCGACAAATATTATTTTTTAGTAAAAACAAAAAACAAGCAGATAGATGTATCCGTTTCATTCGAGCTAGTTTTGTTCCTATCACATCCATTGGAGATTAATAATAAGAGATATTATATGATTTCTTCATAAAACACAGCTCGCTCGTGCCTACGAAGAATCAAAGCTAGCTACACTTGATATAAATATAAGATTGTAGTTTAAATTTCTTTGGTGTGGTTGTCGATTGTATTTTGGCATTAATATTTATATTTAGTTGAATGTATTTTATTTTAGTAGTTTATCATGAGCAGTCAATGTTTCTAAACATATTGATTATAGTTCATCAAAATATCAAGTCCTTAAATGCGTTGCACTACCGAATTTCGTAACGTTGCATTTATTATTTTGTTTGTTTAAAGTAATAAAATGTATTTTCAATTAAATATTTTTGGAAGATAAAAATGTTAGTTTTGTTAAGCCAGTACGCAAGTCAAGTGGATCTCTTATTGTTTTTTTATATCAATATTCCTCTCGTTCGATTCGATTAAGATAGTTGTTAATCTCAGGAAGATGCGTTTAGAATTTGTTTCGGGAAATAAATAACCATCCCTAGCAGACACATGGACTTAATATCATTTGCAGCGCAACATTAAACTAACAATAAGTAACATTCAAAATATTTTAGAGTATAATCACTCCCAATAATATTTTTTCAACTTTCACTATTCGAATATTCTTGTCCCATAAAGAAACTATTAAAGTGAATGAATAGTAGTATTTAGTAAATAAGAAGAAAAAGAGGACGGTGGTTTGTTAATGGGTTCATCTATTACTATGCATTGTTTAAATTACAATTTTTCATTACTCGTTGCTTTAGGGTTTTATTTACCGTTTCTTCAATTCCACCACAATGTAATAACACTAATACATAATGTTGAGAATGGGATTTGAACCCACGCCTTTTCGGACCAGAACCTTAATCTGGCGCCTTAGACCAACTCGGCCATCTCAACAATCTATGAATAACTATAGTATTAACAAATGCAAAATATTTTCGTCATATGGATTACTCCTTTTGAAATATAGGAATAACCATCATTAACCCTAATATTTTCCCGACACCACGTTTTGGGGGAATTTTCGATGATACTTCCCTTAACTTGTTACTCATTTGTAATTATCTGTTTGATTTAAAATTTTCACGCGTCGTTACTTGGGTCGTACGATTTAAGTTTATCAAGTCTTGTATGGGTATTAAGTAATGTAGCCTGGTTATTCATATTGTGACAACTAATGAAATGTAACAAATAATTTAATTACTTTATCGAGGATCAAAAGACAAGACAGGTTAAGTCCCAGTTATAAGCAATGGGATCTCATAGTATTTTTGAAATAATATTACGTTACTCTGGTTGTATTTATCTAGTCTTGATCTGTTGAAGATCGGTTTTGTTGTGATTTCTTTGAAACAACTAAGTAAAGCAAGGATGATAAAACGCGTGTAAATTCTATCGAATGAAATATGAGACTATAATTCCCTAACATCCCACTTATCTTAGTATGTCACTCTCAGTCTTATTTAGTTACTCTAGAGAACTAACATAATAGGGCTATAATGAAAAAATATCAAGTTAATGCGACAAATATTATTTTTTAGTAAAAACAAAAAACAAGCAGATAGATGTATCCGTTTCATTCGAGCTAGTTTTGTTCCTATCACATCCATTGGAGATTAATAATAAGAGATATTATATGATTTCTTCATAAAACACAGCTCGCTCGTGCCTACGAAGAATCAAAGCTAGCTACACTTGATATAAATATAAGATTGTAGTTTAAATTTCTTTGGTGTGGTTGTCGATTGTATTTTGGCATTAATATTTATATTTAGTTGAATGTATTTTATTTTAGTAGTTTATCATGAGCAGTCAATGTTTCTAAACATATTGATTATAGTTCATCAAAATATCAAGTCCTTAAATGCGTTGCACTACCGAATTTCGTAACGTTGCATTTATTATTTTGTTTGTTTAAAGTAATAAAATGTATTTTCAATTAAATATTTTTGGAAGATAAAAATGTTAGTTTTGTTAAGCCAGTACGCAAGTCAAGTGGATCTCTTATTGTTTTTTTATATCAATATTCCTCTCGTTCGATTCGATTAAGATAGTTGTTAATCTCAGGAAGATGCGTTTAGAATTTGTTTCGGGAAATAAATAACCATCCCTAGCAGACACATGGACTTAATATCATTTGCAGCGCAACATTAAACTAACAATAAGTAACATTCAAAATATTTTAGAGTATAATCACTCCCAATAATATTTTTTCAACTTTCACTATTCGAATATTCTTGTCCCATAAAGAAACTATTAAAGTGAATGAATAGTAGTATTTAGTAAATAAGAAGAAAAAGAGGACGGTGGTTTGTTAATGGGTTCATCTATTACTATGCATTGTTTAAATTACAATTTTTCATTACTCGTTGCTTTAGGGTTTTATTTACCGTTTCTTCAATTCCACCACAATGTAATAACACTAATACATAATGTTGAGAATGGGATTTGAACCCACGCCTTTTCGGACCAGAACCTTAATCTGGCGCCTTAGACCAACTCGGCCATCTCAACAATCTATGAATAACTATAGTATTAACAAATGCAAAATATTTTCGTCATATGGATTACTCCTTTTGAAATATAGGAATAACCATCATTAACCCTAATATTTTCCCGACACCACGTTTTGGGGGAATTTTCGATGATACTTCCCTTAACTTGTTACTCATTTGTAATTATCTGTTTGATTTAAAATTTTCACGCGTCGTTACTTGGGTCGTACGATTTAAGTTTATCAAGTCTTGTATGGGTATTAAGTAATGTAGCCTGGTTATTCATATTGTGACAACTAATGAAATGTAACAAATAATTTAATTACTTTATCGAGGATCAAAAGACAAGACAGGTTAAGTCCCAGTTATAAGCAATGGGATCTCATAGTATTTTTGAAATAATATTACGTTACTCTGGTTGTATTTATCTAGTCTTGATCTGTTGAAGATTGGTTTTGTTGTGATTTCTTTGAAACAACTAAGTAAAGCAAGGATGATAAAACGCGTGTAAATTCTATCGAATGAAATATGAGACTATAATTCCCTAACATCCCACTTATCTTAGTATGTCACTCTCAGTCTTATTTAGTTACTCTAGAGAACTAACATAATAGGGCTATAATGAAAAAATATCAAGTTAATGCGACAAATATTATTTTTTAGTAAAAACAAAAAACAAGCAGATAGATGTATCCGTTTCATTCGAGCTAGTTTTGTTCCTATCACATCCATTGGAGATTAATAATAAGAGATATTATATGATTTCTTCATAAAACACAGCTCGCTCGTGCCTACGAAGAATCAAAGCTAGCTACACTTGATATAAATATAAGATTGTAGTTTAAATTTCTTTGGTGTGGTTGTCGATTGTATTTTGGCATTAATATTTATATTTAGTTGAATGTATTTTATTTTAGTAGTTTATCATGAGCAGTCAATGTTTCTAAACATATTGATTATAGTTCATCAAAATATCAAGTCCTTAAATGCGTTGCACTACCGAATTTCGTAACGTTGCATTTATTATTTTGTTTGTTTAAAGTAATAAAATGTATTTTCAATTAAATATTATTGGAAGATAAAAATGTTAGTTTTGTTAAGCCAGTACGCAAGTCAAGTGGATCTCTTATTGTTTTTTTATATCAATATTCCTCTCGTTCGATTCGATTAAGATAGTTGTTAATCTCAGGAAGATGCGTTTAGAATTTGTTTCGGGAAATAAATAACCATCCCTAGCAGACACATGGACTTAATATCATTTGCAGCGCAACATTAAACTAACAATAAGTAACATTCAAAATATTTTAGAGTATAATCACTCCCAATAATATTTTTTCAACTTTCACTATTCGAATATTCTTGTCCCATAAAGAAACTATTAAAGTGAATGAATAGTAGTATTTAGTAAATAAGAAGAAAAAGAGGACGGTGGTTTGTTAATGGGTTCATCTATTACTATGCATTGTTTAAATTACAATTTTTCATTACTCGTTGCTTTAGGGTTTTATTTACCGTTTCTTCAATTCCACCACAATGTAATAACACTAATACATAATGTTGAGAATGGGATTTGAACCCACGCCTTTTCGGACCAGAACCTTAATCTGGCGCCTTAGACCAACTCGGCCATCTCAACAATCTATGAATAACTATAGTATTAACAAATGCAAAATATTTTCGTCATATGGATTACTCCTTTTGAAATATAGGAATAACCATCATTAACCCTAATATTTTCCCGACACCACGTTTTGGGGGAATTTTCGATGATACTTCCCTTAACTTGTTACTCATTTGTAATTATCTGTTTGATTTAAAATTTTCACGCGTCGTTACTTGGGTCGTACGATTTAAGTTTATCAAGTCTTGTATGGGTATTAAGTAATGTAGCCTGGTTATTCATATTGTGACAACTAATGAAATGTAACAAATAATTTAATTACTTTATCGAGGATCAAAAGACAAGACAGGTTAAGTCCCAGTTATAAGCAATGGGATCTCATAGTATTTTTGAAATAATATTACGTTACTCTGGTTGTATTTATCTAGTCTTGATCTGTTGAAGATTGGTTTTGTTGTGATTTCTTTGAAACAACTAAGTAAAGCAAGGATGATAAAACGCGTGTAAATTCTATCGAATGAAATATGAGACTATAATTCCCTAACATCCCACTTATCTTAGTATGTCACTCTCAGTCTTATTTAGTTACTCTAGAGAACTAACATAATAGGGCTATAATGAAAAAATATCAAGTTAATGCGACAAATATTATTTTTTAGTAAAAACAAAAAACAAGCAGATAGATGTATCCGTTTCATTCGAGCTAGTTTTGTTCCTATCACATCCATTGGAGATTAATAATAAGAGATATTATATGATTTCTTCATAAAACACAGCTCGCTCGTGCCTACGAAGAATCAAAGCTAGCTACACTTGATATAAATATAAGATTGTAGTTTAAATTTCTTTGGTGTGGTTGTCGATTGTATTTTGGCATTAATATTTATATTTAGTTGAATGTATTTTATTTTAGTAGTTTATCATGAGCAGTCAATGTTTCTAAACATATTGATTATAGTTCATCAAAATATCAAGTCCTTAAATGCGTTGCACTACCGAATTTCGTAACGTTGCATTTATTATTTTGTTTGTTTAAAGTAATAAAATGTATTTTCAATTAAATATTTTTGGAAGATAAAAATGTTAGTTTTGTTAAGCCAGTACGCAAGTCAAGTGGATCTCTTATTGTTTTTTTATATCAATATTCCTCTCGTTCGATTCGATTAAGATAGTTGTTAATCTCAGGAAGATGCGTTTAGAATTTGTTTCGGGAAATAAATAACCATCCCTAGCAGACACATGGACTTAATATCATTTGCAGCGCAACATTAAACTAACAATAAGTAACATTCAAAATATTTTAGAGTATAATCACTCCCAATAATATTTTTTCAACTTTCACTATTCGAATATTCTTGTCCCATAAAGAAACTATTAAAGTGAATGAATAGTAGTATTTAGTAAATAAGAAGAAAAAGAGGACGGTGGTTTGTTAATGGGTTCATCTATTACTATGCATTGTTTAAATTACAATTTTTCATTACTCGTTGCTTTAGGGTTTTATTTACCGTTTCTTCAATTCCACCACAATGTAATAACACTAATACATAATGTTGAGAATGGGATTTGAACCCACGCCTTTTCGGACCAGAACCTTAATCTGGCGCCTTAGACCAACTCGGCCATCTCAACAATCTATGAATAACTATAGTATTAACAAATGCAAAATATTTTCGTCATATGGATTACTCCTTTTGAAATATAGGAATAACCATCATTAACCCTAATATTTTCCCGACACCACGTTTTGGGGGAATTTTCGATGATACTTCCCTTAACTTGTTACTCATTTGTAATTATCTGTTTGATTTAAAATTTTCACGCGTCGTTACTTGGGTCGTACGATTTAAGTTTATCAAGTCTTGTATGGGTATTAAGTAATGTAGCCTGGTTATTCATATTGTGACAACTAATGAAATGTAACAAATAATTTAATTACTTTATCGAGGATCAAAAGACAAGACAGGTTAAGTCCCAGTTATAAGCAATGGGATCTCATAGTATTTTTGAAATAATATTACGTTACTCTGGTTGTATTTATCTAGTCTTGATCTGTTGAAGATTGGTTTTGTTGTGATTTCTTTGAAACAACTAAGTAAAGCAAGGATGATAAAACGCGTGTAAATTCTATCGAATGAAATATGAGACTATAATTCCCTAACATCCCACTTATCTTAGTATGTCACTCTCAGTCTTATTTAGTTACTCTAGAGAACTAACATAATAGGGCTATAATGAAAAAATATCAAGTTAATGCGACAAATATTATTTTTTAGTAAAAACAAAAAACAAGCAGATAGATGTATCCGTTTCATTCGAGCTAGTTTTGTTCCTATCACATCCATTGGAGATTAATAATAAGTGATATTATATGATTTCTTCATAAAACACAGCTCGCTCGTGCCTACGAAGAATCAAAGCTAGCTACACTTGATATAAATATAAGATTGTAGTTTAAATTTCTTTGGTGTGGTTGTCGATTGTATTTTGGCATTAATATTTATATTTAGTTGAATGTATTTTATTTTAGTAGTTTATCATGAGCAGTCAATGTTTCTAAACATATTGATTATAGTTCATCAAAATATCAAGTCCTTAAATGCGTTGCACTACCGAATTTCGTAACGTTGCATTTATTATTTTGTTTGTTTAAAGTAATAAAATGTATTTTCAATTAAATATTTTTGGAAGATAAAAATGTTAATTTTGTTAAGCCAGTACGCAAGTCAAGTGGATCTCTTATTGTTTTTTTATATCAATATTCCTCTCGTTCGATTCGATTAAGATAGTTGTTAATCTCAGGAAGATGCGTTTAGAATTTGTTTCGGGAAATAAATAACCATCCCTAGCAGACACATGGACTTAATATCATTTGCAGCGCAACATTAAACTAACAATAAGTAACATTCAAAATATTTTAGAGTATAATCACTCCCAATAATATTTTTTCAACTTTCACTATTCGAATATTCTTGTCCCATAAAGAAACTATTAAAGTGAATGAATAGTAGTATTTAGTAAATAAGAAGAAAAAGAGGACGGTGGTTTGTTAATGGGTTCATCTATTACTATGCATTGTTTAAATTACAATTTTTCATTACTCGTTGCTTTAGGGTTTTATTTACCGTTTCTTCAATTCCACCACAATGTAATAACACTAATACATAATGTTGAGAATGGGATTTGAACCCACGCCTTTTCGGACCAGAACCTTAATCTGGCGCCTTAGACCAACTCGGCCATCTCAACAATCTATGAATAACTATAGTATTAACAAATGCAAAATATTTTCGTCATATGGATTACTCCTTTTGAAATATAGGAATAACCATCATTAACCCTAATATTTTCCCGACACCACGTTTTGGGGGAATTTTCGATGATACTTCCCTTAACTTGTTACTCATTTGTAATTATCTGTTTGATTTAAAATTTTCACGCGTCGTTACTTGGGTCGTACGATTTAAGTTTATCAAGTCTTGTATGGGTATTAAGTAATGTAGCCTGGTTATTCATATTGTGACAACTAATGAAATGTAACAAATAATTTAATTACTTTATCGAGGATCAAAAGACAAGACAGGTTAAGTCCCAGTTATAAGCAATGGGATCTCATAGTATTTTTGAAATAATATTACGTTACTCTGGTTGTATTTATCTAGTCTTGATCTGTTGAAGATCGGTTTTGTTGTGATTTCTTTGAAACAACTAAGTAAAGCAAGGATGATAAAACGCGTGTAAATTCTATCGAATGAAATATGAGACTATAATTCCCTAACATCCCACTTATCTTAGTATGTCACTCTCAGTCTTATTTAGTTACTCTAGAGAACTAACATAATAGGGCTATAATGAAAAAATATCAAGTTAATGCGACAAATATTATTTTTTAGTAAAAACAAAAAACAAGCAGATAGATGTATCCGTTTCATTCGAGCTAGTTTTGTTCCTATCACATCCATTGGAGATTAATAATAAGAGATATTATATGATTTCTTCATAAAACACAGCTCGCTCGTGCCTACGAAGAATCAAAGCTAGCTACACTTGATATAAATATAAGATTGTAGTTTAAATTTCTTTGGTGTGGTTGTCGATTGTATTTTGGCATTAATATTTATATTTAGTTGAATGTATTTTATTTTAGTAGTTTATCATGAGCAGTCAATGTTTCTAAACATATTGATTATAGTTCATCAAAATATCAAGTCCTTAAATGCGTTGCACTACCGAATTTCGTAACGTTGCATTTATTATTTTGTTTGTTTAAAGTAATAAAATGTATTTTCAATTAAATATTTTTGGAAGATAAAAATGTTAGTTTTGTTAAGCCAGTACGCAAGTCAAGTGGATCTCTTATTGTTTTTTTATATCAATATTCCTCTCGTTCGATTCGATTAAGATAGTTGTTAATCTCAGGAAGATGCGTTTAGAATTTGTTTCGGGAAATAAATAACCATCCCTAGCAGACACATGGACTTAATATCATTTGCAGCGCAACATTAAACTAACAATAAGTAACATTCAAAATATTTTAGAGTATAATCACTCCCAATAATATTTTTTCAACTTTCACTATTCGAATATTCTTGTCCCATAAAGAAACTATTAAAGTGAATGAATAGTACTATTTAGTAAATAAGAAGAAAAAGAGGACGGTGGTTTGTTAATGGGTTCATCTATTACTATGCATTGTTTAAATTACAATTTTTCATTACTCGTTGCTTTAGGGTTTTATTTACCGTTTCTTCAATTCCACCACAATGTAATAACACTAATACATAATGTTGAGAATGGGATTTGAACCCACGCCTTTTCGGACCAGAACCTTAATCTGGCGCCTTAGACCAACTCGGCCATCTCAACAATCTATGAATAACTATAGTATTAACAAATGCAAAATATTTTCGTCATATGGATTACTCCTTTTGAAATATAGGAATAACCATCATTAACCCTAATATTTTCCCGACACCACGTTTTGGGGGAATTTTCGATGATACTTCCCTTAACTTGTTACTCATTTGTAATTATCTGTTTGATTTAAAATTTTCACGCGTCGTTACTTGGGTCGTACGATTTAAGTTTATCAAGTCTTGTATGGGTATTAAGTAATGTAGCCTGGTTATTCATATTGTGACAACTAATGAAATGTAACAAATAATTTAATTACTTTATCGAGGATCAAAAGACAAGACAGGTTAAGTCCCAGTTATAAGCAATGGGATCTCATAGTATTTTTGAAATAATATTACGTTACTCTGGTTGTATTTATCTAGTCTTGATCTGTTGAAGATTGGTTTTGTTGTGATTTCTTTGAAACAACTAAGTAAAGCAAGGATGATAAAACGCGTGTAAATTCTATCGAATGAAATATGAGACTATAATTCCCTAACATCCCACTTATCTTAGTATGTCACTCTCAGTCTTATTTAGTTACTCTAGAGAACTAACATAATAGGGCTATAATGAAAAAATATCAAGTTAATGCGACAAATATTATTTTTTAGTAAAAACAAAAAACAAGCAGATAGATGTATCCGTTTCATTCGAGCTAGTTTTGTTCCTATCACATCCATTGGAGATTAATAATAAGAGATATTATATGATTTCTTCATAAAACACAGCTCGCTCGTGCCTACGAAGAATCAAAGCTAGCTACACTTGATATAAATATAAGATTGTAGTTTAAATTTCTTTGGTGTGGTTGTCGATTGTATTTTGGCATTAATATTTATATTTAGTTGAATGTATTTTATTTTAGTAGTTTATCATGAGCAGTCAATGTTTCTAAACATATTGATTATAGTTCATCAAAATATCAAGTCCTTAAATGCGTTGCACTACCGAATTTCGTAACGTTGCATTTATTATTTTGTTTGTTTAAAGTAATAAAATGTATTTTCAATTAAATATTTTTGGAAGATAAAAATGTTAGTTTTGTTAAGCCAGTACGCAAGTCAAGTGGATCTCTTATTGTTTTTTTATATCAATATTCCTCTCGTTCGATTCGATTAAGATAGTTGTTAATCTCAGGAAGATGCGTTTAGAATTTGTTTCGGGAAATAAATAACCATCCCTAGCAGACACATGGACTTAATATCATTTGCAGCGCAACATTAAACTAACAATAAGTAACATTCAAAATATTTTAGAGTATAATCACTCCCAATAATATTTTTTCAACTTTCACTATTCGAATATTCTTGTCCCATAAAGAAACTATTAAAGTGAATGAATAGTAGTATTTAGTAAATAAGAAGAAAAAGAGGACGGTGGTTTGTTAATGGGTTCATCTATTACTATGCATTGTTTAAATTACAATTTTTCATTACTCGTTGCTTTAGGGTTTTATTTACCGTTTCTTCAATTCCACCACAATGTAATAACACTAATACATAATGTTGAGAATGGGATTTGAACCCACGCCTTTTCGGACCAGAACCTTAATCTGGCGCCTTAGACCAACTCGGCCATCTCAACAATCTATGAATAACTATAGTATTAACAAATGCAAAATATTTTCGTCATATGGATTACTCCTTTTGAAATATAGGAATAACCATCATTAACCCTAATATTTTCCCGACACCACGTTTTGGGGGAATTTTCGATGATACTTCCCTTAACTTGTTACTCATTTGTAATTATCTGTTTGATTTAAAATTTTCACGCGTCGTTACTTGGGTCGTACGATTTAAGTTTATCAAGTCTTGTATGGGTATTAAGTAATGTAGCCTGGTTATTCATATTGTGACAACTAATGAAATGTAACAAATAATTTAATTACTTTATCGAGGATCAAAAGACAAGACAGGTTAAGTCCCAGTTATAAGCAATGGGATCTCATAGTATTTTTGAAATAATATTACGTTACTCTGGTTGTATTTATCTAGTCTTGATCTGTTGAAGATTGGTTTTGTTGTGATTTCTTTGAAACAACTAAGTAAAGCAAGGATGATAAAACGCGTGTAAATTCTATCGAATGAAATATGAGACTATAATTCCCTAACATCCCACTTATCTTAGTATGTCACTCTCAGTCTTATTTAGTTACTCTAGAGAACTAACATAATAGGGCTATAATGAAAAAATATCAAGTTAATGCGACAAATATTATTTTTTAGTAAAAACAAAAAACAAGCAGATAGATGTATCCGTTTCATTCGAGCTAGTTTTGTTCCTATCACATCCATTGGAGATTAATAATAAGAGATATTATATGATTTCTTCATAAAACACAGCTCGCTCGTGCCTACGAAGAATCAAAGCTAGCTACACTTGATATAAATATAAGATTGTAGTTTAAATTTCTTTGGTGTGGTTGTCGATTGTATTTTGGCATTAATATTTATATTTAGTTGAATGTATTTTATTTTAGTAGTTTATCATGAGCAGTCAATGTTTCTAAACATATTGATTATAGTTCATCAAAATATCAAGTCCTTAAATGCGTTGCACTACCGAATTTCGTAACGTTGCATTTATTATTTTGTTTGTTTAAAGTAATAAAATGTATTTTCAATTAAATATTTTTGGAAGATAAAAATGTTAGTTTTGTTAAGCCAGTACGCAAGTCAAGTGGATCTCTTATTGTTTTTTTATATCAATATTCCTCTCGTTCAATTCGATTAAGATAGTTGTTAATCTCAGGAAGATGCGTTTAGAATTTGTTTCGGGAAATAAATAACCATCCCTAGCAGACACATGGACTTAATATCATTTGCAGCGCAACATTAAACTAACAATAAGTAACATTCAAAATATTTTAGAGTATAATCACTCCCAATAATATTTTTTCAACTTTCACTATTCGAATATTCTTGTCCCATAAAGAAACTATTAAAGTGAATGAATAGTAGTATTTAGTAAATAAGAAGAAAAAGAGGACGGTGGTTTGTTAATGGGTTCATCTATTACTATGCATTGTTTAAATTACAATTTTTCATTACTCGTTGCTTTAGGGTTTTATTTACCGTTTCTTCAATTCCACCACAATGTAATAACACTAATACATAATGTTGAGAATGGGATTTGAACCCACGCCTTTTCGGACCAGAACCTTAATCTGGCGCCTTAGACCAACTCGGCCATCTCAACAATCTATGAATAACTATAGTATTAACAAATGCAAAATATTTTCGTCATATGGATTACTCCTTTTGAAATATAGGAATAACCATCATTAACCCTAATATTTTCCCGACACCACGTTTTGGGGGAATTTTCGATGATACTTCCCTTAACTTGTTACTCATTTGTAATTATCTGTTTGATTTAAAATTTTCACGCGTCGTTACTTGGGTCGTACGATTTAAGTTTATCAAGTCTTGTATGGGTATTAAGTAATGTAGCCTGGTTATTCATATTGTGACAACTAATGAAATGTAACAAATAATTTAATTACTTTATCGAGGATCAAAAGACAAGACAGGTTAAGTCCCAGTTATAAGCAATGGGATCTCATAGTATTTTTGAAATAATATTACGTTACTCTGGTTGTATTTATCTAGTCTTGATCTGTTGAAGATTGGTTTTGTTGTGATTTCTTTGAAACAACTAAGTAAAGCAAGGATGATAAAACGCGTGTAAATTCTATCGAATGAAATATGAGACTATAATTCCCTAACATCCCACTTATCTTAGTATGTCACTCTCAGTCTTATTTAGTTACTCTAGAGAACTAACATAATAGGGCTATAATGAAAAAATATCAAGTTAATGCGACAAATATTATTTTTTAGTAAAAACAAAAAACAAGCAGATAGATGTATCCGTTTCATTCGAGCTAGTTTTGTTCCTATCACATCCATTGGAGATTAATAATAAGAGATATTATATGATTTCTTCATAAAACACAGCTCGCTCGTGCCTACGAAGAATCAAAGCTAGCTACACTTGATATAAATATAAGATTGTAGTTTAAATTTCTTTGGTGTGGTTGTCGATTGTATTTTGGCATTAATATTTATATTTAGTTGAATGTATTTTATTTTAGTAGTTTATCATGAGCAGTCAATGTTTCTAAACATATTGATTATAGTTCATCAAAATATCAAGTCCTTAAATGCGTTGCACTACCGAATTTCGTAACGTTGCATTTATTATTTTGTTTGTTTAAAGTAATAAAATGTATTTTCAATTAAATATTTTTGGAAGATAAAAATGTTAGTTTTGTTAAGCCAGTACGCAAGTCAAGTGGATCTCTTATTGTTTTTTTATATCAATATTCCTCTCGTTCGATTCGATTAAGATAGTTGTTAATCTCAGGAAGATGCGTTTAGAATTTGTTTCGGGAAATAAATAACCATCCCTAGCAGACACATGGACTTAATATCATTTGCAGCGCAACATTAAACTAACAATAAGTAACATTCAAAATATTTTAGAGTATAATCACTCCCAATAATATTTTTTCAACTTTCACTATTCGAATATTCTTGTCCCATAAAGAAACTATTAAAGTGAATGAATAGTAGTATTTAGTAAATAAGAAGAAAAAGAGGACGGTGGTTTGTTAATGGGTTCATCTATTACTATGCATTGTTTAAATTACATTTTTTCATTACTCGTTGCTTTAGGGTTTTATTTACCGTTTCTTCAATTCCACCACAATGTAATAACACTAATACATAATGTTGAGAATGGGATTTGAACCCACGCCTTTTCGGACCAGAACCTTAATCTGGCGCCTTAGACCAACTCGGCCATCTCAACAATCTATGAATAACTATAGTATTAACAAATGCAAAATATTTTCGTCATATGGATTACTCCTTTTGAAATATAGGAATAACCATCATTAACCCTAATATTTTCCCGACACCACGTTTTGGGGGAATTTTCGATGATACTTCCCTTAACTTGTTACTCATTTGTAATTATCTGTTTGATTTAAAATTTTCACGCGTCGTTACTTGGGTCGTACGATTTAAGTTTATCAAGTCTTGTATGGGTATTAAGTAATGTAGCCTGGTTATTCATATTGTGACAACTAATGAAATGTAACAAATAATTTAATTACTTTATCGAGGATCAAAAGACAAGACAGGTTAAGTCCCAGTTATAAGCAATGGGATCTCATAGTATTTTTGAAATAATATTACGTTACTCTGGTTGTATTTATCTAGTCTTGATCTGTTGAAGATTGGTTTTGTTGTGATTTCTTTGAAACAACTAAGTAAAGCAAGGATGATAAAACGCGTGTAAATTCTATCGAATGAAATATGAGACTATAATTCCCTAACATCCCACTTATCTTAGTATGTCACTCTCAGTCTTATTTAGTTACTCTAGAGAACTAACATAATAGGGCTATAATGAAAAAATATCAAGTTAATGCGACAAATATTATTTTTTAGTAAAAACAAAAAACAAGCAGATAGATGTATCCGTTTCATTCGAGCTAGTTTTGTTCCTATCACATCCATTGGAGATTAATAATAAGAGATATTATATGATTTCTTCATAAAACACAGCTCGCTCGTGCCTACGAAGAATCAAAGCTAGCTACACTTGATATAAATATAAGATTGTAGTTTAAATTTCTTTGGTGTGGTTGTCGATTGTATTTTGGCATTAATATTTATATTTAGTTGAATGTATTTTATTTTAGTAGTTTATCATGAGCAGTCAATGTTTCTAAACATATTGATTATAGTTCATCAAAATATCAAGTCCTTAAATGCGTTGCACTACCGAATTTCGTAACGTTGCATTTATTATTTTGTTTGTTTAAAGTAATAAAATGTATTTTCAATTAAATATTTTTGGAAGATAAAAATGTTAATTTTGTTAAGCCAGTACGCAAGTCAAGTGGATCTCTTATTGTTTTTTTATATCAATATTCCTCTCGTTCGATTCGATTAAGATAGTTGTTAATCTCAGGAAGATGCGTTTAGAATTTGTTTCGGGAAATAAATAACCATCCCTAGCAGACACATGGACTTAATATCATTTGCAGCGCAACATTAAACTAACAATAAGTAACATTCAAAATATTTTAGAGTATAATCACTCCCAATAATATTTTTTCAACTTTCACTATTCGAATATTCTTGTCCCATAAAGAAACTATTAAAGTGAATGAATAGTAGTATTTAGTAAATAAGAAGAAAAAGAGGACGGTGGTTTGTTAATGGGTTCATCTATTACTATGCATTGTTTAAATTACAATTTTTCATTACTCGTTGCTTTAGGGTTTTATTTACCGTTTCTTCAATTCCACCACAATGTAATAACACTAATACATAATGTTGAGAATGGGATTTGAACCCACGCCTTTTCGGACCAGAACCTTAATCTGGCGCCTTAGACCAACTCGGCCATCTCAACAATCTATGAATAACTATAGTATTAACAAATGCAAAATATTTTCGTCATATGGATTACTCCTTTTGAAATATAGGAATAACCATCATTAACCCTAATATTTTCCCGACACCACGTTTTGGGGGAATTTTCGATGATACTTCCCTTAACTTGTTACTCATTTGTAATTATCTGTTTGATTTAAAATTTTCACGCGTCGTTACTTGGGTCGTACGATTTAAGTTTATCAAGTCTTGTATGGGTATTAAGTAATGTAGCCTGGTTATTCATATTGTGACAACTAATGAAATGTAACAAATAATTTAATTACTTTATCGAGGATCAAAAGACAAGACAGGTTAAGTCCCAGTTATAAGCAATGGGATCTCATAGTATTTTTGAAATAATATTACGTTACTCTGGTTGTATTTATCTAGTCTTGATCTGTTGAAGATTGGTTTTGTTGTGATTTCTTTGAAACAACTAAGTAAAGCAAGGATGATAAAACGCGTGTAAATTCTATCGAATGAAATATGAGACTATAATTCCCTAACATCCCACTTATCTTAGTATGTCACTCTCAGTCTTATTTAGTTACTCTAGAGAACTAACATAATAGGGCTATAATGAAAAAATATCAAGTTAATGCGACAAATATTATTTTTTAGTAAAAACAAAAAACAAGCAGATAGATGTATCCGTTTCATTCGAGCTAGTTTTGTTCCTATCACATCCATTGGAGATTAATAATAAGAGATATTATATGATTTCTTCATAAAACACAGCTCGCTCGTGCCTACGAAGAATCAAAGCTAGCTACACTTGATATAAATATAAGATTGTAGTTTAAATTTCTTTGGTGTGGTTGTCGATTGTATTTTGGCATTAATATTTATATTTAGTTGAATGTATTTTATTTTAGTAGTTTATCATGAGCAGTCAATGTTTCTAAACATATTGATTATAGTTCATCAAAATATCAAGTCCTTAAATGCGTTGCACTACCGAATTTCGTAACGTTGCATTTATTATTTTGTTTGTTTAAAGTAATAAAATGTATTTTCAATTAAATATTTTTGGAAGATAAAAATGTTAGTTTTGTTAAGCCAGTACGCAAGTCAAGTGGATCTCTTATTGTTTTTTTATATCAATATTCCTCTCGTTCGATTCGATTAAGATAGTTGTTAATCTCAGGAAGATGCGTTTAGAATTTGTTTCGGGAAATAAATAACCATCCCTAGCAGACACATGGACTTAATATCATTTGCAGCGCAACATTAAACTAACAATAAGTAACATTCAAAATATTTTAGAGTATAATCACTCCCAATAATATTTTTTCAACTTTCACTATTCGAATATTCTTGTCCCATAAAGAAACTATTAAAGTGAATGAATAGTAGTATTTAGTAAATAAGAAGAAAAAGAGGACGGTGGTTTGTTAATGGGTTCATCTATTACTATGCATTGTTTAAATTACATTTTTTCATTACTCGTTGCTTTAGGGTTTTATTTACCGTTTCTTCAATTCCACCACAATGTAATAACACTAATACATAATGTTGAGAATGGGATTTGAACCCACGCCTTTTCGGACCAGAACCTTAATCTGGCGCCTTAGACCAACTCGGCCATCTCAACAATCTATGAATAACTATAGTATTAACAAATGCAAAATATTTTCGTCATATGGATTACTCCTTTTGAAATATAGGAATAACCATCATTAACCCTAATATTTTCCCGACACCACGTTTTGGGGGAATTTTCGATGATACTTCCCTTAACTTGTTACTCATTTGTAATTATCTGTTTGATTTAAAATTTTCACGCGTCGTTACTTGGGTCGTACGATTTAAGTTTATCAAGTCTTGTATGGGTATTAAGTAATGTAGCCTGGTTATTCATATTGTGACAACTAATGAAATGTAACAAATAATTTAATTACTTTATCGAGGATCAAAAGACAAGACAGGTTAAGTCCCAGTTATAAGCAATGGGATCTCATAGTATTTTTGAAATAATATTACGTTACTCTGGTTGTATTTATCTAGTCTTGATCTGTTGAAGATTGGTTTTGTTGTGATTTCTTTGAAACAACTAAGTAAAGCAAGGATGATAAAACGCGTGTAAATTCTATCGAATGAAATATGAGACTATAATTCCCTAACATCCCACTTATCTTAGTATGTCACTCTCAGTCTTATTTAGTTACTCTAGAGAACTAACATAATAGGGCTATAATGAAAAAATATCAAGTTAATGCGACAAATATTATTTTTTAGTAAAAACAAAAAACAAGCAGATAGATGTATCCGTTTCATTCGAGCTAGTTTTGTTCCTATCACATCCATTGGAGATTAATAATAAGAGATATTATATGATTTCTTCATAAAACACAGCTCGCTCGTGCCTACGAAGAATCAAAGCTAGCTACACTTGATATAAATATAAGATTGTAGTTTAAATTTCTTTGGTGTGGTTGTCGATTGTATTTTGGCATTAATATTTATATTTAGTTGAATGTATTTTATTTTAGTAGTTTATCATGAGCAGTCAATGTTTCTAAACATATTGATTATAGTTCATCAAAATATCAAGTCCTTAAATGCGTTGCACTACCGAATTTCGTAACGTTGCATTTATTATTTTGTTTGTTTAAAGTAATAAAATGTATTTTCAATTAAATATTTTTGGAAGATAAAAATGTTAATTTTGTTAAGCCAGTACGCAAGTCAAGTGGATCTCTTATTGTTTTTTTATATCAATATTCCTCTCGTTCGATTCGATTAAGATAGTTGTTAATCTCAGGAAGATGCGTTTAGAATTTGTTTCGGGAAATAAATAACCATCCCTAGCAGACACATGGACTTAATATCATTTGCAGCGCAACATTAAACTAACAATAAGTAACATTCAAAATATTTTAGAGTATAATCACTCCCAATAATATTTTTTCAACTTTCACTATTCGAATATTCTTGTCCCATAAAGAAACTATTAAAGTGAATGAATAGTAGTATTTAGTAAATAAGAAGAAAAAGAGGACGGTGGTTTGTTAATGGGTTCATCTATTACTATGCATTGTTTAAATTACAATTTTTCATTACTCGTTGCTTTAGGGTTTTATTTACCGTTTCTTCAATTCCACCACAATGTAATAACACTAATACATAATGTTGAGAATGGGATTTGAACCCACGCCTTTTCGGACCAGAACCTTAATCTGGCGCCTTAGACCAACTCGGCCATCTCAACAATCTATGAATAACTATAGTATTAACAAATGCAAAATATTTTCGTCATATGGATTACTCCTTTTGAAATATAGGAATAACCATCATTAACCCTAATATTTTCCCGACACCACGTTTTGGGGGAATTTTCGATGATACTTCCCTTAACTTGTTACTCATTTGTAATTATCTGTTTGATTTAAAATTTTCACGCGTCGTTACTTGGGTCGTACGATTTAAGTTTATCAAGTCTTGTATGGGTATTAAGTAATGTAGCCTGGTTATTCATATTGTGACAACTAATGAAATGTAACAAATAATTTAATTACTTTATCGAGGATCAAAAGACAAGACAGGTTAAGTCCCAGTTATAAGCAATGGGATCTCATAGTATTTTTGAAATAATATTACGTTACTCTGGTTGTATTTATCTTTGAAACAACTAAGTAAAGCAAGGATGATAAAACAAGGATAGTTGTTATTGGTTGTTTATATCATAATTCCTCTCGTTCGATTCGAATAAGATAGTTGTTAATCTCAGGAAGATGCGTTTAGAATTTGTTTCGGGAAATAAATAACCATCCCTAGCAGAACATGGACTTAATATCATTTGCAACGCAACATCAAACTAAAGAAACTATTAAACTGAATGAATAGTAGTATTTAGTAAATAAGAAGAAAAAGAGGACGGTGGTTTGTTAATGGGTTCATCTGTTACAATGCATTGTTTAACTTACAATTTTTCATTACTCGTTGCTTTAGGGTTTTATTTACCGTTTCTTCAATTCCACCACAATGTAATAACACTAATAAATAATGTTGAGAGTGGGATTTGAACCAACGCCCTTTCGGACCAGAACCTTAATCTGGCGCCTTAGACCAACTCGGCCATCTCAACAATCTATGAATAACTATAGTATTAACAAATGCAAAATATTTTCGTCATATGGATTACTATTTTTGAAATATAGGAATAACCATCATTAACCCTAATATTTTCCTGACACTACGTTTTGGGGGAATTTTCGATGATATTTCCCTTAACTTGTTACTCATTTGTAATTATCTGTTTGATTTAAAATTTTCATGCGTCGTTACTTGTGTCGTACGATTTAAGTTTATCAAGTCTGGTATGGGTATTAAGTAATGTAGCCTGGTTATTCAGATTGTGACAACTAATGAAATGTAGCAAATAATTTAATTACTTTATCTAGGATAAAAAGACAAGACAGGTTAAGTCCCAGTGTTAAGCAATGGGATCTCATAGTATTTTTGAAATAATATTACGTTACTCTGGTTGTATTTATCTAGTCTTGATCTGTTGAAGATTGGTTTTGTTGTGATTTCTTTGAAACAGCTAAGTAAAGCAAGGATGATAAAACGCGTGTAAATTCTATCGAATGAAATATGAGACTATAATTCCCTAACATCCCACTTATCTTAGTATATCACTCTCATTCTTATTTAGTTACTCTAGAGAACTAACATATTAAGGCTATAATGAAAAAATATCAAGTTAATGCGACAAATATTATATTTTAGTAAAAAAAAGAAGCAGATAGATGTATCTGTTTCATTCGAGCTTATTTTGTTCACGTCCATTGGAGGTTAATAATAAGAGATATTATATGAATTCTTCATAAAACACAACTCGCTCGTGCCTAAGAAGACTCAGACCTAGCTACACTTGATATAAATATAAGATTGTAGTTTAAATTTCTTTGATGTTGTTGTCTATTGTATTTTGGTATTAATATTTATATTTAGTTGAATGCATTTTCTTTGAGTAGTTTATCATGAAACATTATCTATATAAATACGTTCAGAATAGCAATCAATGTTTCTAAACATATTGATTATAGTTCATCAAAACATCAAGTCCTTAAATGGGTTGCACTACCGAATTTCGTAACGTTGCATTTATTAATTTGTTTGTGAAAAGTAATAAAATGTATTTTCAATTAAACATTTTGGAAGCTAAAAATGTTAGTTTTGTTAAGCCAGTACGCAAGTCAAGTGGATCTCTTATTGTTTTTTTATATCAATATTCCTCTCGTTCGATTCGATTAAGATAGTTGTTAATCTCAGGAAGATGCGTTTAGAATTTGTTTCGAGAAATAAATAACCATCCCTAGCAGACACTTGGACTTAATATCATTTGCAACGCAACATCAAACTAATAATCAGTAACATTCAAAATATTTTAGAGTATAATCACTCTCAATAATATTTTGTCAACTTTCACTATTCGAATATTCTTGTCACATAAAGAAACTATTAAACTGAATGAATAGTATTATTCGGTAAATAAGAAGAAAAAGAGGACGGTGGTTTGTTAATGGGTTCATCTATTACTATGCATTATTTAAATTACAATTGTTCATTACTCGTTGATTTAGGGTTTTATTTACCGTTTCTTCAATTCCACCACAATGTAATAACACTAATAAATAATGTTGAGAATGGGATTTGAACCCACACCCTTTAGGACCAGAACCTTAATCTGGCGCCTTAGACCAACTCGGCCATCTCAACAATCTATGAATAACTATAGTATTAACAAATGCAAAATATTTTCGTCATATGGATTACTACTTTTGAAATATAGGAATAACCATCATTAACCCTAATATGTTCCCGACACTACATTTTGGGGGAATTTTCTATGATACTTCCCTTAACTTGTTACTCATTTGTAATTATCTGTTTGATTTAAAATTTTCACGCGTCGTTACTTGGGTCGTACGATTTAAGTTTATCAAGTCTTGTATGGGTTAGTACTGCCATATTATGTAATGTAACTTGGTTATTCAGATTGTGACAACTAATGAAATGTAACAAATAACTTAACTACTTTATCGAAGATCAAAAGACGAGATAGGTTAAGTCCCACTGTTAAGCAATGAGATCTTATAGTATTTTTGAAATAATATTACGTTACTCTGTTTGGAGTTATCGAGTCTTGATCAGTTGAAGATTTGTTTTGTTGTGATTTCTTTGAAATAACTAAGTAAAGCAAGGATGATAAAACACGTGTAAATTCTATCGAAAGAAATATGAGAATATAATTCCCGAACATCCCACATATCTTAGTATGTCATTCTCAGTCATATTCAGTCTTTTCACATCCATTGGAGATAGTTACATTTGATATAAATATAAGATTGTATTTTAAATTTCTTTGATGTGGTTGTCGATTGTAATTAGGTATTAATTTTTATATTTAGTTGAATGTATTTTATTTGAGTAGTTTATCATGAAACATTATCTATTTAAATACATGCATAATAGGAGTCTATGTTTCTAAACACATTGATTATAGTTCATCAAAACATCAAGTCTTTAAATGGGATGCACTTCCGAATTTCGTAACGTTACATTGATTATTTATATTGTGAAAAGTAATAAAATGATTTTCACTTAAACGTTTTGGAAGATAACAAGATAAGTTTTGTTAAGCCAGTACGTAGGACATATGGATCTCTTATTGTTCTTCTATATCAATATTCCTCTCGTTCGATTAGATTAAGATAGTTGTTAATCTCAGGAAGAAATTCCTCTCGTTTGACTATTCGAATATTCTTGTACCATAAAGAAACTATTAAACTGAATAAATAGTAGTATTCGGTAAATAAGAAGAAAAAGGGGACCGCGGTTTGGTAATGGGTTCATCTGTTACTATGCATTGTTTAAATTACAGTTGTTCATTACTCATTGCTTTAGGGTTTTATTTACCGTTTCTTCAATTCCACCATAATGTAATAACACTAATAAATAATGTTGAGAGTGGGATTTGAACCCACGCCCTTTCGGACCAGAACCTTAATCTGGCGCCTTAGACCAACTCGGCCATCTCAACAATCTGTGTATAACTATAGTATTAACAAATGCAAAATATTTTCGTCATATGGATTACTACTTTTTAAAAATATCAATAACCATCATTAACCCTAATATATTTCTGACACTACCCTTTGGGGGAATTTTCGATGATACTTCCCTTAACTTGTTACTCATTTGTAATTATCTGTTTGATTTAAAAATTTCCCGCGCCGTTACTAAGGTCGTAAGATTTAAGTTTATCAAGTCCGGTATGGGTTAGTACTGCCATATTATGTAATGTAACTTGGTTATTCAGATTGTGACAACTAATGAAATGTAACAAATAACTTTACTACTTTATCGAAGATCAAAAGACGAGACAGGTTAAGTCCCACTGTTAAGCAATGGGATCTCATTGTATTTTTGAAATAATATTACGTTACTCCGGTTGGAGTTATCGAGTCTTGATCTGTTGAAGATTTGTTTTGTTGTGATTTCTTTGAAACAACTAAGTAAAGCAAGGATGATAAAACACGTGTAAATTCTATCAAAAGAAATATGAGACTATAATTCCCGAACATCCCACATATCTTAGTATGTCACTCTCAGTCATATTCACTTAACTTAGAGAATAAAAATATTAAGGCTATAATGAAAAAATATCAAGTTAAAGTGACAAATATTAGTTTTTATTATAAAAATAGAAGTAGACAGATGTATCTGTTTCATTCAAGCTAATTTTGTTCTTTTCACATCCATTGGAGATAGTTACATTTTACTTAAATATAAGATTGTATTTTAAATTTCTTTGATGTGGTTGTCGATTGTAATTAGGTATTAATTTTTATATTTAGTTGAATGTATTTTATTTGAGTAGTTTATCATGAAACATTATCTATTTTAATACATGCATAATAGGAGTCTATGTTTCTAAACACATTGATTATAGTTCATCAAAACATCAAGTCTTTAAATGGGATGCACTTCCGAATTTCGTAACGTTACATTGATTATTTATATTGTGAAAAGTAATAAAATGATTTTCACTTAAACGTTTTGGAAGATAACAAGATAAGTTTTGTTAAGCCAGTACGTAGGACATATGGATCTCTTATTGTTCTTCTATATCAATATTCCTCTCGTTCGATTAGATTAAGATAGTTGTTAATCTCAGGAAGAAATTCCTCTCGTTTGACTATTCGAATATTCTTGTACCATAAAGAAACTATTAAACTGAATAAATAGTAGTATTCGGTAAATAAGAAGAAAAAGGGGACCGCGGTTTGGTAATGGGTTCATCTGTTACTATGCATTGTTTAAATTACAGTTGTTCATTACTCATTGCTTTAGGGTTTTATTTACCGTTTCTTCAATTCCACCATAATGTAATAACACTAATAAATAATGTTGAGAGTGGGATTTCAACCCACGCCCTTTCGGACCAGAACCTTAATCTGGCGCCTTAGACCAACTCGGCCATCTCAACAATCTGTGTATAAATATAGTATTAACAAATGCAAAATATTTTCGTCATATGGATTACTACTTTTTAAAAATATCAATAACCATCATTAACCCTAATATATTTCTGACACTACCCTTTGGGGGAATTTTCGATGATACTTCCCTTAACTTGTTACTCATTTGTAATTATCTGTTTGATTTAAAAATTTCCTGCGCCGTTACTAAGGTCGTAAGATTTAAGTTTATCAAGTCCGGTATGGGTTAGTACTGCCATATGATGTAATGTAACTTGGTTGTTCAGATTGTGACAACTAATGAAATGTAACAAATAACTTTACTACTTTATCGAAGATCAAAAGACGAGACAGGTTAAGTCCCACTGTTAAGCAATGGGATCTCATAGTATTTTTGAAATAATATTACGTTACTCTGGTTGGAGTTATCGAGTCTTGATCTGTTGAAGATTTGTTTTGTTGTGATTTCTTTGAAACAACTAAGTAAAGCAAGGATGATAAAACACGTGTAAATTCTATCGAAAGAAATATGAGACTATAATTCCCGAACATCCCACATATCTTAGTATGTCACTCTCAGTCATATTCACTTAACCTAGAGAATAAAAATATTAAGGCTATAATGAAAAAATATCAAGTTAAAGTGACAAATATTAGTTTTTATTATAAAAATAGAAGTAGAAAGATGTATCTGTTTCATTCAAGCTAATTTTGTTCTTTTCACATCCATTGGAGATAGTTACATTTGATATAAATATAAGATTGTATTTTAAATTTCTTTGATGTGGTTGTCGATTGTAATTAGGTATTAATTTTTATATTTAGTTGAATGTATTTTATTTGAGTAGTTTATCATGAAACATTATCTATTTAAATACATGCATAATAGGAGTCTATGTTTCTAAACACATTGATTATAGTTCATCAAAACATCAAGTCTTTAAATGGGATGCACTTCCGAATTTCGTAACGTTGCATTGATTATTTATATTGTGAAAAGTAATAAAATGGTTTTCACTTAAACGTTTTGGAAGATAACAAGATAAGTTTTGTTAAGCCAGTACGTAGGACAAATGGATCTATTATTGTTCTTCTATATCAATATTCCTCTCGTTCGATTAGATTAAGATAGTTGTTAATCTCAGGAAGAAATTCCTCTCGTTTGACTATTCGAATATTCTTGTACCATAAAGAAACTATTATACTGAATAAATAGTAGTATTCGGTAAATAAGAAGAAAAAGGGGACCGCGGTTTGGTAATGGGTTCATCTGTTACTATGCATTGTTTAAATTACAGTTGTTCATTACTCATTGCTTTAGGGTTTTATTTACCGTTTCTTCAATTCCACCATAATGTAATAACACTAATAAATAATGTTGAGGGTGGGATTTGAACCCACGCCCTTTCGGACCAGAACCTTAATCTGGCGCCTTAGACCAACTCGGCCATCTCAACAATCTGTGTATAACTATAGTATTAACAAATGCAAAATATTTTCGTCATATGGATTACTACTTTTTAAAAATATCAATAACCATCATTAACCCTAATATATTTCTGACACTACCCTTTGGGGGAATTTTCGATGATACTTCCCTTAACTTGTTACTCATTTGTAATTATCTGTTTGATTTAAAAATTTCCTGCGCCGTTACTAAGGTCGTAAGATTTAAGTTTATCAAGTCCGGTATGGGTTAGTACTGCCATATGATGTAATGTAACTTGGTTATTCAGATTGTGACAACTAATGAAATGTAACAAATAACCTAACTACTTTATCGAAGATCAAAAGACGAGACAGGTTAAGTCCCACTGTTAAGCAGTGGGATCTCATAGTATTTTTGAAATAATATTACGTTACTCTGGTTGGAGTTATCGAGTCTTGATCTGTTGAAGATTTGTTTTGTTGTGATTTCTTTGAAACAACTAAGTAAAGCAAGGATGATAAAACACGTGTAAATTCTATCGAAAGAAATATGAGACTATAATTCCCGAACATCCCACATATCTTAGTATGTCACTCTCAGTCATATTCACTTAACCTAGAGAATAAAAATATTAAGGCTATAATGAAAAAATATCAAGTTAAAGTGACAAATATTAGTTTTTATTATAAAAATAGAAGTAGAAAGATGTATATGTTTCATTCAAGCTAATTTTGTTCTTTTCACATCCATTGGAGATAATTACATTTGATATAAATATAAGATTGTATTTTAAATTTCTTTGATGTGGTTGTCGATTGTAATTAGGTATTAATTTTTATATTTAGTTGAATATATTTTATTTGAGTAGTTTATCATGAAACATTATCTATTTAAATACATGCATAATAGGAGTCTATGTTTCTAAACACATTGATTATAGTTCATCAAAACATCAAGTCTTTAAATGGGATGCACTTCCGAATTTCGTAACGTTGGATTGATTATTTATATTGTGAAAAGTAATAAAATGATTTTCACTTAAACGTTTTGGAAGATAACAAGATAAGATTTGTTAAGCCAGTACGTAGGACATATGGATCTCTTATTGTTCTTCTATATCAATATTCTTCTCGTTCGATTAGATTAAGATAGTTGTTAATCTCAGGAAGAAATTCCTCTCGTTTGACTATTCGAATATTCTTGTACCATAAAGAAACTATTAAACTGAATAAATAGTAGTATTCGGTAAATAAGAAGAAAAAGGGGACCGCGGTTTGGTAATGGGTTCATCTGTTACTATGCATTGTTTAAATTACAGTTGTTCATTACTCATTGCTTTAGGGTTTTATTTACCGTTTCTTCAATTCCACCATAATGTAATAACACTAATAAATAATGTTGAGGGTGGGATTTGAACCCACGCCCTTTCGGACCAGAACCTTAATCTGGCGCCTTAGACCAACTCGGCCATCTCAACAATCTGTGTATAACTATAGTATTAACAAATGCAAAATATTTTCGTCATATGGATTACTACTTTTTAAAAATATCAATAACCATCATTAACCCTAATATATTTCTGACACTACCCTTTGGGGGAATTTTCGATGATACTTCCCTTAACTTGTTACTCATTTGTAATTATCTGTTTGATTTAAAAATTTCCTGCGCCGTTACTAAGGTCGTAAGATTTAAGTTTATCAAGTCCGGTATGGGTTAGTACTGCCATATGATGTAATGTAACTTGGTTATTCAGATTGTGACAACTAATGAAATGTAACAAATAACTTAACTACTTTATCGAAGATCAAAAGACGAGACAGGTTAAGTCCCACTGTTAAGCAGTGGGATCTCATAGTATTTTTGAAATAATATTACGTTACTCTGGTTGGAGTTATCGAGTCTTGATCTGTTGAAGATTTGTTTTGTTGTGATTTCTTTGAAACAACTAAGTAAAGCAAGGATGATAAAACACGTGTAAATTCTATCGAAAGAAATATGAGACTATAATTCCCGAACATCCCACATATCTTAGTATGTCACTCTCAGTCATATTCACTTAACCTAGAGAATAAAAATATTAAGGCTATAATGAAAAAATATCAAGTTAAAGTGACAAATATTAGTTTTTATTATAAAAATAGAAGTAGAAAGATGTATATGTTTCATTCAAGCTAATTTTGTTCTTTTCACATCCATTGGAGATAATTACATTTGATATAAATATAAGATTGTATTTTAAATTTCTTTGATGTGGTTGTCGATTGTAATTAGGTATTAATTTTTATATTTAGTTGAATATATTTTATTTGAGTAGTTTATCATGAAACATTATCTATTTAAATACATGCATAATAGGAGTCTATGTTTCTAAACAAATTGATTATAGTTCATCAAAACATCAAGTCTTTAAATGGGATGCACTTCCGAATTTCGTAACGTTGGATTGATTATTTATATTGTGAAAAGTAATAAAATGATTTTCACTTAAACGTTTTGGAAGATAACAAGATAAGATTTGTTAAGCCAGTACGTAGGACATATGGATCTCTTATTGTTCTTCTATATCAATATTCTTCTCGTTCGATTAGATTAAGATAGTTGTTAATCTCAGGAAGAAATTCCTCTCGTTTGACTATTCGAATATTCTTGTACCATAAAGAAACTATTAAACTGAATAAATAGTAGTATTCGGTAAATAAGAAGAAAAAGGGGACCGCGGTTTGGTAATGGGTTCATCTGTTACTATGCATTGTTTAAATTACAGTTGTTCATTACTCATTGCTTTAGGGTTTTATTTACCGTTTCTTCAATTCCACCATAATGTAATAACACTAATAAATAATGTTGAGGGTGGGATTTGAACCCACGCCCTTTCGGACCAGAACCTTAATCTGGCGCCTTAGACCAACTCGGCCATCTCAACAATCTGTGTATAACTATAGTATTAACAAATGCAAAATATTTTCGTCATATGGATTACTACTTTTTAAAAATATCAATAACCATCATTAACCCTAATATATTTCTGACACTACCCTTTGGGGGAATTTTCGATGATACTTCCCTTAACTTGTTACTCATTTGTAATTATCTGTTTGATTTAAAAATTTCCTGCGCCGTTACTAAGGTCGTAAGATTTAAGTTTATCAAGTCCGGTATGGGTTAGTACTGCCATATGATGTAATGTAACTTGGTTATTCAGATTGTGACAACTAATGAAATGTAACAAATAACTTAACTACTTTATCGAAGATCAAAAGACGAGACAGGTTAAGTCCCACTGTTAAGCAGTGGGATCTCATAGTATTTTTGAAATAATATTACGTTACTCTGGTTGGAGTTATCGAGTCTTGATCTGTTGAAGATTTGTTTTGTTGTGATTTCTTTGAAACAACTAAGTAAAGCAAGGATGATAAAACACGTGTAAATTCTATCGAAAGAAATATGAGACTATAATTCCCGAACATCCCACATATCTTAGTATGTCACTCTCAGTCATATTCACTTAACCTAGAGAATAAAAATATTAAGGCTATAATGAAAAAATATCAAGTTAAAGTGACAAATATTAGTTTTTATTATAAAAATAGAAGTAGAAAGATGTATATGTTTCATTCAAGCTAATTTTGTTCTTTTCACATCCATTGGAGATAATTACATTTGATATAAATATAAGATTGTATTTTAAATTTCTTTGATGTGGTTGTCGATTGTAATTAGGTATTAATTTTTATATTTAGTTGAATATATTTTATTTGAGTAGTTTATCATGAAACATTATCTATTTAAATACATGCATAATAGGAGTCTATGTTTCTAAACACATTGATTATAGTTCATCAAAACATCAAGTCTTTAAATGGGATGCACTTCCGAATTTCGTAACGTTGGATTGATTATTTATATTGTGAAAAGTAATAAAATGATTTTCACTTAAACGTTTTGGAAGATAACAAGATAAGATTTGTTAAGCCAGTACGTAGGACATATGGATCTCTTATTGTTCTTCTATATCAATATTCTTCTCGTTCGATTAGATTAAGATAGTTGTTAATCTCAGGAAGAAATTCCTCTCGTTTGACTATTCGAATATTCTTGTACCATAAAGAAACTATTAAACTGAATAAATAGTAGTATTCGGTAAATAAGAAGAAAAAGGGGACCGCGGTTTGGTAATGGGTTCATCTGTTACTATGCATTGTTTAAATTACAGTTGTTCATTACTCATTGCTTTAGGGTTTTATTTACCGTTTCTTCAATTCCACCATAATGTAATAACACTAATAAATAATGTTGAGGGTGGGATTTGAACCCACGCCCTTTCGGACCAGAACCTTAATCTGGCGCCTTAGACCAACTCGGCCATCTCAACAATCTGTGTATAACTATAGTATTAACAAATGCAAAATATTTTCGTCATATGGATTACTACTTTTTAAAAATATCAATAACCATCATTAACCCTAATATATTTCTGACACTACCCTTTGGGGGAATTTTCGATGATACTTCCCTTAACTTGTTACTCATTTGTAATTATCTGTTTGATTTAAAAATTTCCTGCGCCGTTACTAAGGTCGTAAGATTTAAGTTTATCAAGTCCGGTATGGGTTAGTACTGCCATATGATGTAATGTAACTTGGTTATTCAGATTGTGACAACTAATGAAATGTAACAAATAACTTAACTACTTTATCGAAGATCAAAAGACGAGACAGGTTAAGTCCCACTGTTAAGCAGTGGGATCTCATAGTATTTTTGAAATAATATTACGTTACTCTGGTTGGAGTTATCGAGTCTTGATCTGTTGAAGATTTGTTTTGTTGTGATTTCTTTGAAACAACTAAGTAAAGCAAGGATGATAAAACACGTGTAAATTCTATCGAAAGAAATATGAGACTATAATTCCCGAACATCCCACATATCTTAGTATGTCACTCTCAGTCATATTCACATAACCTAGAGAATAAAAATATTAAGGCTATAATGAAAAAATATCAAGTTAAAGTGACAAATATTAGTTTTTATTATAAAAATAGAAGTAGAAAGATGTATATGTTTCATTCAAGCTAATTTTGTTCTTTTCACATCCATTGGAGATACTTACATTTGATATAAATATAAGATTGTATTTTAAATTTCTTTGATGTGGTTGTCGATTGTAATTAGGTATTAATTTTTATATTTAGTTGAATGTATTTTATTTGAGTAGTTTATCATGAAACATTATCTATTTAAATACATGCATAATAGGAGTCTATGTTTCTAAACACATTGATTATAGTTCATCAAAACATCAAGTCTTTAAATGGGATGCACTTCCGAATTTCGTAACGTTGCATTGATTATTTATATTGTGAAAAGTAATAAAATGATTTTCACTTAAACGTTTTGGAAGATAACAAGATAAGATTTGTTAAGCCAGTACGTAGGACATATGGATCTCTTATTGTTCTTCTATATCAATATTCTTCTCGTTCGATTAGATTAAGATAGTTGTTAATCTCAGGAAGAAATTCCTCTCGTTTGACTATTCGAATATTCTTGTACCATAAAGAAACTATTAAACTGAATAAATAGTAGTATTCGGTAAATAAGAAGAAAAAGGGGACCGCGGTTTGGTAATGGGTTCATCTGTTACTATGCATTGTTTAAATTACAGTTGTTCATTACTCATTGCTTTAGGGTTTTATTTACCGTTTCTTCAATTCCACCATAATGTAATAACACTAATAAATAATGTTGAGAGTGGGATTTGAACCCACGCCCTTTCGGACCAGAACCTTAATCTGGCGCCTTAGACCAACTCGGCCATCTCAACAATCTGTGTATAACTATAGTATTAACAAATGCAAAATATTTTCGTCATATGGATTACTACTTTTGAAATATAGGAATAACCATCATTAACCCTAATATATTTATGACAATACCCTTTGGGGGAATTTTCGATGATACTTCCCTTAACTTGTTACTCATTTGTAATTATCTGTTTGATTTAAAAATTTCCCGCGCCGTTACTAAGGTCGTAAGATTTAAGTTTATCAAGTCCGGTATGGGTTAGTACTGCCATATTATGTAATGTAACTTGGTTATTCAGATTGTGACAACTAATGAAATGTAACAAATAACTTTACTACTTTATCGAAGATCAAAAGACGAGACAGGTTAAGTCCCACTGTTAAGCAATGGGATCTCATAGTATTTTTGAAATAATATTACGTTACTCTGGTTGGAGTTATCGAGTCTTGATCTGTTGAAGATTTGTTTTGTTGTGATTTCTTTGAAACAACTAAGTAAAGCAAGGATGATAAAACACGTGTAAATTCTATCGAAAGAAATATGAGACTATAATTCCCGAACATCCCACATATCTTAGTATGTCATTCCCAGTCATATTCACTTAACCTAGAGAATAAAAATATTAAGGCTATAATGAAAAAATATCAAGTTGAAGTGACAAATATTAGTTTTTATTATAAAAATAGATGTAGAAAGATGTATCTGTTTCATTCAAGCTAATTTTGTTCTTTTCACATCCATTGGAGATAGTTACATTTGATATAAATATAAGATTGTATTTTAAATTTCTTTGATGTGGTTGTCGATTGTAATTAGGTATTAATTTTTATATTTAGTTGAATGTATTTTATTTGAGTAGTTTATCATGAAACATTATCTATTTAAATACATACATAATAGGAGTCTATGTTTCTAAACACATTGATTATAGTTCATTAAAACATCAAGTCTTTAAATGGGATGCACTTCCGAATTTCGTAACGTTGCATTGATTATTTATATTGTGAAAAGTAATAAAATGATTTTCACTGAAACGTTTTGGAAGATAACAAGATAAGTTTTGTTAAGCCAGTACGTAGGACAAATGGATCTATTATTGTTCTTCTATATCAATATTCCTCTCGTTCGATTAGATTAAGATAGTTGTTAATCTCAGGAAGAAATTCCTCTCGTTTGACTATTCGAATATTCTTGTACCATAAAGAAACTATTAAACTGAATAAATAGTAGTATTCGGTAAATAAGAAGAAAAAGGGGACCGTGGTTTGGTAATGGGTTCATCTGTTACTATGCACTGTTTAAATTACAGTTGTTCATTACTCATTGCTTTAGGGTTTTATTTACCGTTTCTTCAATTCCACCATAATGTAATAACACTAATAAATAATGTTGAGAGTGGGATTTGAACCCACGCCCTTTCGGACCAGAACCTTAATCTGGCGCCTTAGACCAACTCGGCCATCTCAACAATCTGTGTATAACTATAGTATTAACAAATGCAAAATATTTTCGTCATATGGATTACTACTTTTTAAAAATATCAATAACCATCATTAACTCTAATATATTTCTGACACTACCCTTTGGGGGAATTTTCGATGATACTTCCCTTAACTTGTTACTCATTTGTAATTATCTGTTTGATTTAAAAATTTCCTGCGCCGTTACTAAGGTCGTAAGATTTAAGTTTATCAAGTCTGGTATGGGTTAGTACTGCCATATGATGTAATGTAACTTGGTTATTCAGATTGTGACAACTAATGAAATGTAACAGATAACTTAACTACTTTATCGAAGATCAAAAGACGAGACAGGTTAAGTCCCACTGTTAAGCAGTGGGATCTCATAGTATTTTTGAAATAATATTACGTTACTCTGGTTGGAGTTATCGAGTCTTGATCTGTTGAAGATTTGTTTTGTTGTGATTTCTTTGAAACAACTAAGTAAAGCAAGGATGATAAAACACGTGTAAATTCTATCGAAAGAAATATGAGACTATAATTCCCGAACATCCCACATATCTTAGTATGTAACTCTCAGTCATATTCACTTAACCTAGAGAATAAAAATATTAAGGCTATAATGAAAAAATATCAAGTTAAAGTGACAAATATTAGTTTTTATTATAAAAATAGAAGTAGAAAGATGTATCTGTTTCATTCAAGCTAATTTTGTTCTTTTCACATCCATTGGAGATAGTTACATTTGATATAAATATAAGATTGTATTTTAAATTTCTTTGATGTGGTTGTCGATTGTAATTAGGTATTAATTTTTATATTTAGTTGAATGTATTTTATTTGAGTAGTTTATCATGAAACATTATCTATTTAAATACATGCATAATAGGAGTCTATGTTTCTAAACACATTGATTATAGTTCATCAAAACATCAAGTCTTTAAATGGGATGCACTTCCGAATTTCGTAACGTTGCATTGATTATTTATATTGTGAAAAGTAATAAAATGATTTTCACTTAAACGTTTTGGAAGATAACAAGATAAGTTTTGTTAAGCCAGTACGTAGGACAAATGGATCTATTATTGTTCTTCTATATCAATATTCCTCTCGTTCGATTAGATTAAGATAGTTGTTAATCTCAGGAAGAAATTCCACTCGTTTGACTATTCGAATATTCTTGTACCATAAAGAAACTATTAAACTGAATAAATAGTAGTATTCGGTAAATAAGAAG
The DNA here is from genome assembly GCA_946814005.1 of Chamaenerion angustifolium. NCBI lineage: Eukaryota > Viridiplantae > Streptophyta > Magnoliopsida > Myrtales > Onagraceae > Chamaenerion > Chamaenerion angustifolium. The sequence continues at coordinate 29,098,944 of OX328266.1, read as the reverse complement.
AAAAAGGGGACCGCGGTTTGGTAATGGGTTCATCTGTTACTATGCATTGTTTAAATTACAGTTGTTCATTACTCATTGCTTTAGGGTTTTATTTACCGTTTCTTCAATTCCACCATAATGTAATAACACTAATAAATAATGTTGAGAGTGGGATTTGAACCCACGCCCTTTCGGACCAGAACCTTAATCTGGCGCCTTAGACCAACTCGGCCATCTCAACAATCTGTGTATAACTATAGTATTAACAAATGCAAAATATTTTCGTCATATGGATTACTACTTTTGAAATATAGGAATAACCATCATTAACCCTAATATATTTATGACAATACCCTTTGGGGGAATTTTCGATGATACTTCCCTTAACTTGTTACTCATTTGTAATTATCTGTTTGATTTAAAAATTTCCCGCGCCGTTACTAAGGTCGTAAGATTTAAGTTTATCAAGTCCGGTATGGGTTAGTACTGCCATATTATGTAATGTAACTTGGTTATTCAGATTGTGACAACTAATGAAATGTAACAAATAACTTTACTACTTTATCGAAGATCAAAAGACGAGACAGGTTAAGTCCCACTGTTAAGCAATGGGATCTCATAGTATTTTTGAAATAATATTACGTTACTCTGGTTGGAGTTATCGAGTCTTGATCTGTTGAAGATTTGTTTTGTTGTGATTTCTTTGAAACAACTAAGTAAAGCAAGGATGATAAAACACGTGTAAATTCTATCGAAAGAAATATGAGACTATAATTCCCGAACATCCCACATATCTTAGTATGTCATTCCCAGTCATATTCACTTAACCTAGAGAATAAAAATATTAAGGCTATAATGAAAAAATATCAAGTTGAAGTGACAAATATTAGTTTTTATTATAAAAATAGATGTAGAAAGATGTATCTGTTTCATTCAAGCTAATTTTGTTCTTTTCACATCCATTGGAGATAGTTACATTTGATATAAATATAAGATTGTATTTTAAATTTCTTTGATGTGGTTGTCGATTGTAATTAGGTATTAATTTTTATATTTAGTTGAATGTATTTTATTTGAGTAGTTTATCATGAAACATTATCTATTTAAATACATACATAATAGGAGTCTATGTTTCTAAACACATTGATTATAGTTCATTAAAACATCAAGTCTTTAAATGGGATGCACTTCCGAATTTCGTAACGTTGCATTGATTATTTATATTGTGAAAAGTAATAAAATGATTTTCACTGAAACGTTTTGGAAGATAACAAGATAAGTTTTGTTAAGCCAGTACGTAGGACAAATGGATCTATTATTGTTCTTCTATATCAATATTCCTCTCGTTCGATTAGATTAAGATAGTTGTTAATCTCAGGAAGAAATTCCTCTCGTTTGACTATTCGAATATTCTTGTACCATAAAGAAACTATTAAACTGAATAAATAGTAGTATTCGGTAAATAAGAAGAAAAAGGGGACCGTGGTTTGGTAATGGGTTCATCTGTTACTATGCACTGTTTAAATTACAGTTGTTCATTACTCATTGCTTTAGGGTTTTATTTACCGTTTCTTCAATTCCACCATAATGTAATAACACTAATAAATAATGTTGAGAGTGGGATTTGAACCCACGCCCTTTCGGACCAGAACCTTAATCTGGCGCCTTAGACCAACTCGGCCATCTCAACAATCTGTGTATAACTATAGTATTAACAAATGCAAAATATTTTCGTCATATGGATTACTACTTTTTAAAAATATCAATAACCATCATTAACTCTAATATATTTCTGACACTACCCTTTGGGGGAATTTTCGATGATACTTCCCTTAACTTGTTACTCATTTGTAATTATCTGTTTGATTTAAAAATTTCCTGCGCCGTTACTAAGGTCGTAAGATTTAAGTTTATCAAGTCTGGTATGGGTTAGTACTGCCATATGATGTAATGTAACTTGGTTATTCAGATTGTGACAACTAATGAAATGTAACAGATAACTTAACTACTTTATCGAAGATCAAAAGACGAGACAGGTTAAGTCCCACTGTTAAGCAGTGGGATCTCATAGTATTTTTGAAATAATATTACGTTACTCTGGTTGGAGTTATCGAGTCTTGATCTGTTGAAGATTTGTTTTGTTGTGATTTCTTTGAAACAACTAAGTAAAGCAAGGATGATAAAACACGTGTAAATTCTATCGAAAGAAATATGAGACTATAATTCCCGAACATCCCACATATCTTAGTATGTAACTCTCAGTCATATTCACTTAACCTAGAGAATAAAAATATTAAGGCTATAATGAAAAAATATCAAGTTAAAGTGACAAATATTAGTTTTTATTATAAAAATAGAAGTAGAAAGATGTATCTGTTTCATTCAAGCTAATTTTGTTCTTTTCACATCCATTGGAGATAGTTACATTTGATATAAATATAAGATTGTATTTTAAATTTCTTTGATGTGGTTGTCGATTGTAATTAGGTATTAATTTTTATATTTAGTTGAATGTATTTTATTTGAGTAGTTTATCATGAAACATTATCTATTTAAATACATGCATAATAGGAGTCTATGTTTCTAAACACATTGATTATAGTTCATCAAAACATCAAGTCTTTAAATGGGATGCACTTCCGAATTTCGTAACGTTGCATTGATTATTTATATTGTGAAAAGTAATAAAATGATTTTCACTTAAACGTTTTGGAAGATAACAAGATAAGTTTTGTTAAGCCAGTACGTAGGACAAATGGATCTATTATTGTTCTTCTATATCAATATTCCTCTCGTTCGATTAGATTAAGATAGTTGTTAATCTCAGGAAGAAATTCCACTCGTTTGACTATTCGAATATTCTTGTACCATAAAGAAACTATTAAACTGAATAAATAGTAGTATTCGGTAAATAAGAAGAAAAAGGGGACCGCGGTTTGGTAATGGGTTCATCTGTTACTATGCATTGTTTAAATTACAGTTGTTCATTACTCATTGCTTTAGGGTTTTATTTACCGTTTCTTCAATTCCACCATAATGTAATAACACTAATAAATAATGTTGAGAGTGGGATTTGAACCCACGCCCTTTCGGACCAGAACCTTAATCTGGCGCCTTAGACCAACTCGGCCATCTCAACAATCTGTGTATAACTATAGTATTAACAAATGCAAAATATTTTCGTCATATGGATTACTACTTTTGAAATATAGGAATAACCATCATTAACCCTAATATATTTATGACAATACCCTTTGGGGGAATTTTCGATGATACTTCCCTTAACTTGTTACTCATTTGTAATTATCTGTTTGATTTAAAAATTTCCCGCGCCGTTACTAAGGTCGTAAGATTTAAGTTTATCAAGTCCGGTATGGGTTAGTACTGCCATATTATGTAATGTAACTTGGTTATTCAGATTGTGACAACTAATGAAATGTAACAAATAACTTTACTACTTTATCGAAGATCAAAAGACGAGACAGGTTAAGTCCCACTGTTAAGCAATGGGATCTCATAGTATTTTTGAAATAATATTACGTTACTCTGGTTGGAGTTATCGAGTCTTGATCTGTTGAAGATTTGTTTTGTTGTTATTTCTTTGAAACAACTAAGTAAAGCAAGGATGATAAAACACGTGTAAATTCTATCGAAAGAAATATGAGACTATAATTCCCGAACATCCCACATATCTTAGTATGTCATTCCCAGTCATATTCACTTAACCTAGAGAATAAAAATATTAAGGCTATAATGAAAAAATATCAAGTTGAAGTGACAAATATTAGTTTTTATTATAAAAATAGATGTAGAAAGATGTATCTGTTTCATTCAAGCTAATTTTGTTCTTTTCACATCCATTGGAGATAGTTACATTTGATATAAATATAAGATTGTATTTTAAATTTCTTTGATGTGGTTGTCGATTGTAATTAGGTATTAATTTTTATATTTAGTTGAATGTATTTTATTTGAGTAGTTTATCATGAAACATTATCTATTTAAATACATACATAATAGGAGTCTATGTTTCTAAACACATTGATTATAGTTCATTAAAACATCAAGTCTTTAAATGGGATGCACTTCCGAATTTCGTAACGTTGCATTGATTATTTATATTGTGAAAAGTAATAAAATGATTTTCACTGAAACGTTTTGGAAGATAACAAGATAAGTTTTGTTAAGCCAGTACGTAGGACAAATGGATCTATTATTGTTCTTCTATATCAATATTCCTCTCGTTCGATTAGATTAAGATAGTTGTTAATCTCAGGAAGAAATTCCTCTCGTTTGACTATTCGAATATTCTTGTACCATAAAGAAACTATTAAACTGAAAAAATAGTAGTATTCGGTAAATAAGAAGAAAAAGGGGACCGTGGTTTGGTAATGGGTTCATCTGTTACTATGCACTGTTTAAATTACAGTTGTTCATTACTCATTGCTTTAGGGTTTTATTTACCGTTTCTTCAATTCCACCATAATGTAATAACACTAATAAATAATGTTGAGAGTGGGATTTGAACCCACGCCCTTTCGGACCAGAACCTTAATCTGGCGCCTTAGACCAACTCGGCCATCTCAACAATCTGTGTATAACTATAGTATTAACAAATGCAAAATATTTTCGTCATATGGATTACTACTTTTTAAAAATATCAATAACCATCATTAACTCTAATATATTTCTGACACTACCCTTTGGGGGAATTTTCGATGATACTTCCCTTAACTTGTTACTCATTTGTAATTATCTGTTTGATTTAAAAATTTCCTGCGCCGTTACTAAGGTCGTAAGATTTAAGTTTATCAAGTCTGGTATGGGTTAGTACTGCCATATGATGTAATGTAACTTGGTTATTCAGATTGTGACAACTAATGAAATGTAACAGATAACTTAACTACTTTATCGAAGATCAAAAGACGAGACAGGTTAAGTCCCACTGTTAAGCAGTGGGATCTCATAGTATTTTTGAAATAATATTACGTTACTCTGGTTGGAGTTATCGAGTCTTGATCTGTTGAAGATTTGTTTTGTTGTGATTTCTTTGAAACAACTAAGTAAAGCAAGGATGATAAAACACGTGTAAATTCTATCGAAAGAAATATGAGACTATAATTCCCGAACATCCCACATATCTTAGTATGTAACTCTCAGTCATATTCACTTAACCTAGAGAATAAAAATATTAAGGCTATAATGAAAAAATATCAAGTTAAAGTGACAAATATTAGTTTTTATTATAAAAATAGAAGTAGAAAGATGTATCTGTTTCATTCAAGCTAATTTTGTTCTTTTCACATCCATTGGAGATAGTTACATTTGATATAAATATAAGATTGTATTTTAAATTTCTTTGATGTGGTTGTCGATTGTAATTAGGTATTAATTTTTATATTTAGTTGAATGTATTTTATTTGAGTAGTTTATCATGAAACATTATCTATTTAAATACATGCATAATAGGAGTCTATGTTTCTAAACACATTGATTATAGTTCATCAAAACATCAAGTCTTTAAATGGGATGCACTTCCGAATTTCGTAACGTTGCATTGATTATTTATATTGTGAAAAGTAATAAAATGATTTTCACTTAAACGTTTTGGAAGATAACAAGATAAGTTTTGTTAAGCCAGTACGTAGGACAAATGGATCTATTATTGTTCTTCTATATCAATATTCCTCTCGTTCGATTAGATTAAGATAGTTGTTAATCTCAGGAAGAAATTCCTCTCGTTGACTATTCGAATATTCTTGTACCATAAAGAAACTATTAAACTGAATAAATAGTAGTATTCGGTAAATAAGAAGAAAAAGGGGACCGTTGTTTGGTAATGGGTTCATCTGTTACTATGCACTGTTTAAATTACAGTTGTTCATTACTCATTGCTTTAGGGTTTTATTTACCGTTTCTTCAATTCCACCATAATGTAATAACACTAATAAATAATGTTGAGAGTGGGATTTGAACCCACGCCCTTTCGGACCAGAACCTTAATCTGGCGCCTTAGACCAACTCGGCCATCTCAACAATCTGTGTATAACTATAGTATTAACAAATGCAAAATATTTTCGTCATATGGATTACTACTTTTTAAAAATATCAATAACCATCATTAACTCTAATATATTTCTGACACTACCCTTTGGGGGAATTTTCGATGATACTTCCCTTAACTTGTTACTCATTTGTAATTATCTGTTTGATTTAAAAATTTCCTGCGCCGTTACTAAGGTCGTAAGATTTAAGTTTATCAAGTCCGGTATGGGTTAGTACTGCCATATGATGTAATGTAACTTGGTTATTCAGATTGTGACAACTAATGAAATGTAACAGATAACTTAACTACTTTATCGAAGATCAAAAGACGAGACAGGTTAAGTCCCACTGTTAAGCAGTGGGATCTCATAGTATTTTTGAAATAATATTACGTTACTCTGGTTGGAGTTATCGAGTCTTGATCTGTTGAAGATTTGTTTTGTTGTGATTTCTTTGAAACAACTAAGTAAAGCAAGGATGATAAAACACGTGTAAATTCTATCGAAAGAAATATGAGACTATAATTCCCGAACATCCCACATATCTTAGTATGTCACTCTCAGTCATATTCACTTAACCTAGAGAATAAAAATATTAAGGCTATAATGAAAAAATATCAAGTTAAAGTGACAAATATTAGTTTTTATTATAAAAATAGAAGTAGAAAGATGTATCTGTTTCATTCAAGCTAATTTTGTTCTTTTCACATCCATTGGAGATAATTACATTTGATATAAATATAAGATTGTATTTTAAATTTCTTTGATGTGGTTGTCGATTGTAATTAGGTATTAATTTTTATATTTAGTTGAATGTATTTTATTTGAGTAGTTTATCATGAAACATTATCTATTTAAATACATGCATAATAGGAGTCTATGTTTCTAAACACATTGATTATAGTTCATCAAAACATCAAGTCTTTAAATGGGATGCACTTCCGAATTTCGTAACGTTGCATTGATTATTTATATTGTGAAAAGTAATAAAATGATTTTCACTTAAACGTTTTGGAAGATAACAAGATAAGTTTTGTTAAGCCAGTACGTAGGACAAATGGATCTATTATTGTTCTTCTATATCAATATTCCTCTCGTTCGATTAGATTAAGATAGTTGTTAATCTCAGGAAGAAATTCCACTCGTTGACTATTCGAATATTCTTGTACCATAAAGAAACTATTAAACTGAATAAATAGTAGTATTCGGTAAATAAGAAGAAAAAGGGGACCGTGGTTTGGTAATGGGTTCATGTGTTACTATGCTTTGTTTAAATTACAGTTGTTCATTACTCATTGCTTTAGGGTTTTATTTACCGTTTCTTCAATTCCACCATAATGTAATAACACTAATAAATAATGTTGAGAGTGGGATTTGAACCCACGCCCTTTCGGACCAGAACCTTAATCTGGAGCCTTAGACCAACTCGGCCATCTCAACAATCTGTGTATAACTATAGTATTAACAAATGCAAAATATTTTCGTCATATGGATTACTACTTTTGAAATATAGGAATAAACATCATTAACCCTAATATATTTCTGACAATACCCTTTGGGGGAATTTTCGATGATACTTCCCTTAACTTGTTACTCATTTGTAATTATCTGTTTGATTTAAAAATTTCCCGCGCCGTTACTAAGGTCGTAAGATTTAACATTATCAAGTCCGGTATGGGTTAGTACTGCCATATTATGTAATGTAACTTGGTTATTCAGATTGTGACAACTAATGAAATGTAACAAATAACTTTACTACTTTATCGAAGATCAAAAGACGAGACAGGTTAAGTCCCACTGTTAAGCAGTGGGATCTCATAGTATTTTTGAAATAATATTACGTTACTCTGGTTGGAGTTATCGAGTCTTGATCTGTTGAAGATTTGTTTTGTTGTGATTTCTTTGAAACAACTAAGTAAAGCAAGGATGATAAAACACGTGTAAATTCTATCGAAAGAAATATGAGACTATAATTCCCGAACATCCCACATATCTTAGTATGTCACTCTCAGTCATATTCACTTAACCTAGAGAATAAAAATATTAAGGCTATAATGAAAAAATATCAAGTTAAAGTGACAAATATTAGTTTTTATTATAAAAATAGAAGTAGAAAGATGTATCTGTTTCATTCAAGCTAATTTTGTTCTTTTCACATCCATTGGAGATAGTTACATTTGATATAAATATAAGATTGTATTTTAAATTTCTTTGATGTGGTTGTCGATTGTAATTAGGTATTAATTTTTATATTTAGTTGAATGTATTTTATTTGAGTAGTTTATCATGAAACATTATCTATTTAAATACATACATAATAGGAGTCTATGTTTCTAAACACATTGATTATAGTTCATCAAAACATCAAGTCTTTAAATGGGATGCACTTCCGAATTTCGTAACGTTGCATTGATTATTTATATTGTGAAAAGTAATAAAATGATTTTCACTTAAACGATTTGGAAGATAACAAGGTAAGTTTTGTTAAGCCAGTACGTAGGACAAATGGATCTATTATTGTTCTTCTATATCAATATTCCTCTCGTTCGATTAGATTAAGATAGTTGTTAATCTCAGGAAGAAATTCCTCTCGGTTGACCATTCGAATATTCTTGTACCATAAAGAAACTATTAAACTGAATAAATAGTAGTATTCGGTAAATAAGAAGAAAAAGGGGACCGTGGTTTGGTAATGGGTTCATCTATTACTATGCACTGTTTAAATTACAGTTGTTCATTACTCATTGCTTTAGGGTTTTATTTACCGTTTCTTCAATTCCACCATAATGTAATAACACTAATAAATAATGTTGAGAGTGGGATTTGAACCCACGCCCTTTCGGACCAGAACCTTAATCTGGCGCCTTAGACCAACTCGGCCATCTCAACAATCTGTGTATAACTATAGTATTAACAAATGCAAAATATTTTCGTCATATGGATTACTACTTTTTAAAAATATCAATAACCATCATTAACTCTAATATATTTCTGACACTACCCTTTGGGGGAATTTTCGATGATACTTCCCTTAACTTGTTACTCATTTGTAATTATCTGTTTGATTTAAAAATTTCCTGCGCCGTTACTAAGGTCGTAAGATTTAAGTTTATCAAGTCCGGTATGGGTTAGTACTGCCATATGATGTAATGTAACTTGGTTATTCAGATTGTGACAACTAATGAAATGTAACAGATAACTTAACTACTTTATCGAAGATCAAAAGACGAGACAGGTTAAGTCCCACTGTTAAGCAGTGGGATCTCATAGTATTTTTGAAATAATATTACGTTACTCTGGTTGGAGTTATCGAGTCTTGATCTGTTGAAGATTTGTTTTGTTGTTATTTCTTTGAAACAACTAAGTAAAGCAAGGATGATAAAACACGTGTAAATTCTATCGAAAGAAATATGAGACTATAATTCCCGAACATCCCACATATCTTAGTATGTCACTCTCAGTCATATTCACTTAACCTAGAGAATAAAAATATTAAGGCTATAATGAAAAAATATCAAGTTAAAGTGACAAATATTAGTTTTTATTATAAAAATAGAAGTAGAAAGATGTATCTGTTTCATTCAAGCTAATTTTGTTCTTTTCACATCCATTGGAGATAATTACACTTGATATAAATATTAGATTGTATTTTAAATTTCTTTGATGTGGTTGTCGATTGTAATTAGGTATTAATTTTTATATTTAGTTGAATGTATTTTATTTGAGTAGTTTATCATGAAACATTATCCATTTAAATACATGCATAATAGGAGTCTATGTTTCTAAACACATTGATTATAGTTCATCAAAACATCAAGTCTTTAAATGGGATGCACTTCCGAATTTCGTAACGTTGCATTGATTATTTATATTGTGAAAAGTAATAAAATGATTTTCACTTAAACGTTTTGGAAGATAACAAGATAAGTTTGGTTAAGCCAGTACGTAGGACATATGGATCTCTTATTGTTCATCTATATCAATATTCCTTTCGTTCGATTAGATTAAGATAGTTGTTAATCTCAGGAAGAAATTCCTCTCGTTTGACTATTCGAATATTCTTGTACCATAAAGAAACTATTAAACTGAATAAATAGTAGTATTCGGTAAATAAGAAGAAAAAGGGGACCGCGGTTTGGTAATGGGTTCATCTGTTACTATGCATTGTTTAAATTACAGTTGTTCATTACTCATTGCTTTAGGGTTTTATTTACCGTTTCTTCAATTCCACCATAATGTAATAACACTAATAAATAATGTTGAGAGTGGGATTTGAACCCACGCCCTTTCGGACCAGAACCTTAATCTGGCGCCTTAAACCAACTCGGCCATCTCAACAATCTGTGTATAACTATAGTATTAACAAATGCAAAATATTTTCGTCATATGGATTACTACTTTTGAAAAATATCAATAACCATCATTAACCCTAATATATTTCTGACACTACCCTTTGGGGGAATTTTCGATGATACTTCCCTTAACTTGTTACTCATTTGTAATTATCTGTTTGATTTAAAAATTTCCTGCGCCGTTACTAAGGTCGTAAGATTTAAGTTTATCAAGTCCGGTATGGGTTAGTACTGCCATATGATGTAATGTAACTTGGTTATTCAGATTGTGACAACTAATGAAATGTAACAAATAACTTTACTACTTTATCGAAGATCAAAAGACGAGACATGTTAAGTCCCACTGTTAAGCAGTGGGATCTCATAGTATTTTTGAAATAATATTACGTTACTCTGGTTGGAGTTATCGAGTCTTGATCTGTTGAAGATTTGTTTTGTTGTGATTTCTTTGAAACAACTAAGTAAAGCAAGGATGATAAAACACGTGTAAATTCTATCGAAAGAAATATGAGACTATAATTCCCGAACATCCCACATATCTTAGTATGTCACTCTCAGTCATATTCACTTAACCTAGAGAATAAAAATATTAAGGCTATAATGAAAAAATATCAAGTTAAAGTGACAAATATTAGTTTTTATTATAAAAATAGAAGTAGAAAGATGTATCTGTTTCATTCAAGCTAATTTTGTTCTTTTCACATCCATTGGAGATAATTACATTTGATATAAATATAAGATTGTATTTTAAATTTCTTTGATGTGGTTGTCGATTGTAATTAGGTATTAATTTTTATATTTAGTTGAATGTATTTTATTTGAGTAGTTTATCATGAAACATTATCTATTTAAATACATGCATAATAGGAGTCTATGTTTCTAAACACATTGATTATAGTTCATCAAAACATCAAGTCTTTAAATGGGATGCACTTCCGAATTTCGTAACGTTGCATTGATTATTTATATTGTGAAAAGTAATAAAATGATTTTCACTTAAACGTTTTGGAAGATAACAAGATAAGTTTTGTTAAGCCAGTACGTAGGACAAATGGATCTATTATTGTTCTTCTATATCAATATTCCTCTCGTTCGATTAGATTAAGATAGTTGTTAATCTCAGGAAGAAATTCCACTCGTTGACTATTCGAATATTCTTGTACCATAAAGAAACTATTAAACTGAATAAATAGTAGTATTCGGTAAATAAGAAGAAAAAGGGGACCGTGGTTTGGTAATGGGTTCATGTGTTACTATGCTTTGTTTAAATTACAGTTGTTCATTACTCATTGCTTTAGGGTTTTATTTACCGTTTCTTCAATTCCACCATAATGTAATAACACTAATAAATAATGTTGAGAGTGGGATTTGAACCCACGCCCTTTCGGACCAGAACCTTAATCTGGCGCCTTAGACCAACTCGGCCATCTCAACAATCTGTGTATAACTATAGTATTAACAAATGCAAAATATTTTCGTCATATGGATTACTACTTTTTAAAAATATCAATAACCATCATTAACTCTAATATATTTCTGACACTACCCTTTGGGGGAATTTTCGATGATACTTCCCTTAACTTGTTACTCATTTGTAATTATCTGTTTGATTTAAAAATTTCCTGCGCCGTTACTAAGGTCGTAAGATTTAAGTTTATCAAGTCCGGTATGGGTTAGTACTGCCATATGATGTAATGTAACTTGGTTATTCAGATTGTGACAACTAATGAAATGTAACAGATAACTTAACTACTTTATCGAAGATCAAAAGACGAGACAGGTTAAGTCCCACTGTTAAGCAGTGGGATCTCATAGTATTTTTGAAATAATATTACGTTACTCTGGTTGGAGTTATCGAGTCTTGATCTGTTGAAGATTTGTTTTGTTGTGATTTCTTTGAAACAACTAAGTAAAGCAAGGATGATAAAACACGTGTAAATTCTATCGAAAGAAATATGAGACTATAATTCCCGAACATCCCACATATCTTAGTATGTCACTCTCAGTCATATTCACTTAACCTAGAGAATAAAAATATTAAGGCTATAATGAAAAAATATCAAGTTAAAGTGACAAATATTAGTTTTTATTATAAAAATAGAAGTAGAAAGATGTATCTGTTTCATTCAAGCTAATTTTGTTCTTTTCACATCCATTGGAGATAATTACATTTGATATAAATATAAGATTGTATTTTAAATTTCTTTGATGTGGTTGTCGATTGTAATTAGGTATTAATTTTTATATTTAGTTGAATGTATTTTATTTGAGTAGTTTATCATGAAACATTATCTATTTAAATACATGCATAATAGGAGTCTATGTTTCTAAACACATTGATTATAGTTCATCAAAACATCAAGTCTTTAAATGGGATGCACTTCCGAATTTCGTAACGTTGCATTGATTATTTATATAGTGAAAAGTAATAAAATGATTTTCACTTAAACGTTTTGGAAGATAACAAGATAAGTTTTGTTAAGCCAGTACGTAGGACAAATGGATCTATTATTGTTCTTCTATATCAATATTCCTCTCGTTCGATTAGATTAAGATAGTTGTTAATCTCAGGAAGAAATTCCACTCGTTGACTATTCGAATATTCTTGTACCATAAAGAAACTATTAAACTGAATAAATAGTAGTATTCGGTAAATAAGAAGAAAAAGGGGACCGTGGTTTGGTAATGGGTTCATGTGTTACTATGCTTTGTTTAAATTACAGTTGTTCATTACTCATTGCTTTAGGGTTTTATTTACCGTTTCTTCAATTCCACCATAATGTAATAACACTAATAAATAATGTTGAGAGTGGGATTTGAACCCACGCCCTTTCGGACCAGAACCTTAATCTGGAGCCTTAGACCAACTCGGCCATCTCAACAATCTGTGTATAACTATAGTATTAACAAATGCAAAATATTTTCGTCATATGGATTACTACTTTTGAAATATAGGAATAACCATCATTAACCCTAATATATTTCTGACAATACCCTTTGGGGGAATTTTCGATGATACTTCCCTTAACTTGTTACTCATTTGTAATTATCTGTTTGATTTAAAAATTTCCCGCGCCGTTACTAAGGTCGTAAGATTTAAGATTATCAAGTCCGGTATGGGTTAGTACTGCCATATTATGTAATGTAACTTGGTTATTCAGATTGTGACAACTAATGAAATGTAACAAATAACTTTACTACTTTATCGAAGATCAAAAGACGAGACAGGTTAAGTCCCACTGTTAAGCAGTGGGATCTCATAGTATTTTTGAAATAATATTACGTTACTCTGGTTGGAGTTATCGAGTCTTGATCTGTTGAAGATTTGTTTTGTTGTGATTTCTTTGAAACAACTAAGTAAAGCAAGGATGATAAAACACGTGTAAATTCTATCGAAAGAAATATGAGACTATAATTCCCGAACATCCCACATATCTTAGTATGTCACTCTCAGTCATATTCACTTAACCTAGAGAATAAAAATATTAAGGCTATAATGAAAAAATATCAAGTTAAAGTGACAAATATTAGTTTTTATTATAAAAATAGAAGTAGAAAGATGTATCTGTTTCATTCAAGCTAATTTTGTTCTTTTCACATCCATTGGAGATAATTACATTTGATATAAATATAAGATTGTATTTTAAATTTCTTTGATGTGGTTGTCGATTGTAATTAGGTATTAATTTTTATATTTAGTTGAATGTATTTTATTTGAGTAGTTTATCATGAAACATTATCTATTTAAATACATGCATAATAGGAGTCTATGTTTCTAAACACATTGATTGTAGTTCATCAAAACATCAAGTCTTTAAATGGGATGCACTTCCGAATTTCGTAACGTTGCATTGATTATTTATATTGTGAAAAGTAATAAAATGATTTTCACTTAAACGTTTTGGAAGATAACAAGATAAGTTTTGTTAAGCCAGTACGTAGGACAAATGGATCTATTATTGTTCTTCTATATCAATATTCCTCTCGTTCGATTAGATTAAGATAGTTGTTAATCTCAGGAAGAAATTCCACTCGTTGACTATTCGAATATTCTTGTACCATAAAGAAACTATTAAACTGAATAAATAGTAGTATTCGGTAAATAAGAAGAAAAAGGGGACCGTGGTTTGGTAATGGGTTCATGTGTTACTATGCTTTGTTTAAATTACAGTTGTTCATTACTCATTGCTTTAGGGTTTTATTTACCGTTTCTTCAATTCCACCATAATGTAATAACACTAATAAATAATGTTGAGAGTGGGATTTGAACCCACGCCCTTTCGGACCAGAACCTTAATCTGGAGCCTTAGACCAACTCGGCCATCTCAACAATCTGTGTATAACTATAGTATTAACAAATGCAAAATATTTTCGTCATATGGATTACTACTTTTGAAATATAGGAATAACCATCATTAACCCTAATATATTTCTGACAATACCCTTTGGGGGAATTTTCGATGATACTTCCCTTAACTTGTTACTCATTTGTAATTATCTGTTTGATTTAAAAATTTCCCGCGCCGTTACTAAGGTCGTAAGATTTAAGTTTATCAAGTCCGGTATGGGTTAGTACTGCCATATTATGTAATGTAACTTGGTTATTCAGATTGTGACAACTAATGAAATGTAACAAATAACTTTACTACTTTATCGAAGATCAAAAGACGAGACAGGTTAAGTCCCACTGTTAAGCAATGGGATCTCATAGTATTTTTGAAATAATATTACGTTACTCTGGTTGGAGTTATCGAGTCTTGATCTGTTGAAGATTTGTTTTGTTGTGATTTCTTTGAAACAACTAAGTAAAGCAAGGATGATAAAACACGTGTAAATTCTATCGAAAGAAATATGAGACTATAATTCCCGAACATCCCACATATCTTAGTATGTCATTCCCAGTCATATTCACTTAACCTAGAGAATAAAAATATTAAGGCTATAATGAAAAAATATCAAGTTGAAGTGACAAATATTAGTTTTTATTATAAAAATAGATGTAGAAAGATGTATCTGTTTCATTCAAGCTAATTTTGTTCTTTTCACATCCATTGGAGATAGTTACATTTGATATAAATATAAGATTGTATTTTAAATTTCTTTGATGTGGTTGTCGATTGTAATTAGGTATTAATTTTTATATTTAGTTGAATGTATTTTATTTGAGTAGTTTATCATGAAACATTATCTATTTAAATACATACATAATAGGAGTCTATGTTTCTAAACACATTGATTATAGTTCATTAAAACATCAAGTCTTTAAATGGGATGCACTTCCGAATTTCGTAACGTTGCATTGATTATTTATATTGTGAAAAGTAATAAAATGATTTTCACTTAAACGATTTGGAAGATAACAAGGTAGTTTTGTTAAGCCAGTACGTAGGACAAATGGATCTATTATTGTTCTTCTATATCAATATTCCTCTCGTTCGATTAGATTAAGATAGTTGTTAATCTCAGGAAGAAATTCCTCTCGGTTGACCATTCGAATATTCTTGTACCATAAAGAAACTATTAAACTGAATAAATAGTAGTATTCGGTAAATAAGAAGAAAAAGGGGACCGTGGTTTGGTAATGGGTTCATCTATTACTATGCACTGTTTAAATTACAGTTGTTCATTACTCATTGCTTTAGGGTTTTATTTACCGTTTCTTCAATTCCACCATAATGTAATAACACTAATAAATAATGTTGAGAGTGGGATTTGAACCCACGCCCTTTCGGACCAGAACCTTAATATGGCGCCTTAGACCAACTCGGCCATCTCAACAATCTGTGTATAACTATAGTATTAACAAATGCAAAATATTTTCGTCATATGGATTACTACTTTTTAACAATATCAATAACCATCATTAACTCTAATATATTTCTGACACTACCCTTTGGGGGAATTTTCGATGATACTTCCCTTAACTTGTTACTCATTTGTAATTATCTGTTTGATTTAAAAATTTCCTGCGCCGTTACTAAGGTCGTAAGATTTAAGTTTATCAAGTCCGGTATGGGTTAGTACTGCCATATGATGTAATGTAACTTGGTTATTCAGATTGTGACAACTAATGAAATGTAACAGATAACTTAACTACTTTATCGAAGATCAAAAGACGAGACAGGTTAAGTCCCACTGTTAAGCAGTGGGATCTCATAGTATTTTTGAAATAATATTACGTTACTCTGGTTGGAGTTATCGAGTCTTGATCTGTTGAAGATTTGTTTTGTTGTGATTTCTTTGAAACAACTAAGTAAAGCAAGGATGATAAAACACGTGTAAATTCTATCGAAAGAAATATGAGACTATAATTCCCGAACATCCCACATATCTTAGTATGTCACTCTTAGTCATATTCACTTAACCTAGAGAATAAAAATATTAAGGCTATAATGAAAAAATATCAAGTTAAAGTGACAAATATTAGTTTTTATTATAAAAATAGAAGTAGAAAGATGTATCTGTTTCATTCAAGCTAATTTTGTTCTTTTCACATCCATTGGAGATAATTACACTTGATATAAATATAAGATTGTATTTTAAATTTCTTTGATGTGGTTGTCGATTGTAATTAGGTATTAATTTTTATATTTAGTTGAATGTATTTTATTTGAGTAGTTTATCATGAAACATTATCCATTTAAATACATGCATAATAGGAGTCTATGTTTCTAAACACATTGATTATAGTTCATCAAAACATCAAGTCTTTAAATGGGATGCACTTCCGAATTTCGTAACGTTGCATTGATTATTTATATTGTGAAAAGTAATAAAATGATTTTCACTTAAACGTTTTGGAAGATAACAAGATAAGTTTGGTTAAGCCAGTACGTAGGACATATGGATCTCTTATTGTTCATCTATATCAATATTCCTTTCGTTCGATTAGATTAAGATAGTTGTTAATCTCAGGAAGAAATTCCTCTCGTTTGACTATTCGAATATTCTTGTACCATAAAGAAACTATTAAACTGAATAAATAGTAGTATTCGGTAAATAAGAAGAAAAAGGGGACCGCGGTTTGGTAATGGGTTCATCTGTTACTATGCATTGTTTAAATTACAGTTGTTCATTACTCATTGCTTTAGGGTTTTATTTACCGTTTCTTCAATTCCACCATAATGTAATAACACTAATAAATAATGTTGAGAGTGGGATTTGAACCCACGCCCTTTCGGACCAGAACCTTAATCTGGCGCCTTAGACCAACTCGGCCATCTCAACAATCTGTGTATAACTATAGTATTAACAAATGCAAAATATTTTCGTCATATGGATTACTACTTTTGAAAAATATCAATAACCATCATTAACCCTAATATATTTCTGACACTACCCTTTGGGGGAATTTTCGATGATACTTCCCTTAACTTGTTACTCATTTGTAATTATCTGTTTGATTTAAAAATTTCCTGCGCCGTTACTAAGGTCGTAAGATTTAAGTTTATCAAGTCCGGTATGGGTTAGTACTGCCATATGATGTAATGTAACTTGGTTATTCAGATTGTGACAACTAATGAAATGTAACAAATAACTTTACTACTTTATCGAAGATCAAAAGACGAGACATGTTAAGTCCCACTGTTAAGCAGTGGGATCTCATAGTATTTTTGAAATAATATTACGTTACTCTGGTTGGAGTTATCGAGTCTTGATCTGTTGAAGATTTGTTTTGTTGTGATTTCTTTGAAACAACTAAGTAAAGCAAGGATGATAAAACACGTGTAAATTCTATCGAAAGAAATATGAGACTATAATTCCCGAACATCCCACATATCTTAGTATGTCATTCTCAGTCATATTCACTTAACCTAGAGAATAAAAATATTAAGGCTATAATGAAAAAATATCAAGTTAAAGTGACAAATATTAGTTTTTATTATAAAAATAGAAGTAGAAAGATGTATCTGTTTCATTCAAGCTAATTTTGTTCTTTTCACATCCATTGGAGATAGTTACATTTGATATAAATATAAGATTGTATTTTAAATTTCTTTGATGTGGTTGTCGATTGTAATTAGGTATTAATTTTTATATTTAGTTGAATGTATTTTATTTGAGTAGTTTATCATGAAACATTATCTATTTAAATACATGCATAATAGGAGTCTATGTTTCTAAACACATTGATTATAGTTCATCAAAACATCAATTCTTTAAATGGGATGCACTTCCGAATTTCGTAACGTTGCATTGATTATTTATATTGTGAAAAGTAATAAAATGATTTTCACTTAAACGTTTTGGAAGATAACAAGATAAGTTTTGTTAAGCCAGTACGTAGGACAAATGGATCTCTTATTGTTCTTCTATATCAATATTACTCTCGTTCGATTAGATTAAGATAGTTGTTAATCTCAGGAAGAAATTCCTCTCGTTTGTCTATTCGAATATTCTTGTACCATAAAGAAACTATTAAACTGAATAAATAGTAGTATTCGGTAAATAAGAAGAAAAAGGGGACCGTGGTTTGGTAATGGGTTCATCTGTTACTATGCATTGTTTAAATTACAGTTGTTCATTACTCATTGCTTTAGGGTTTTATTTACCGTTTCTTCAATTCCACCATAATGTAATAACACTAATAAATAATGTTGAGAGTGGGATTTGAACCCACGCCCTTTCGGACCAGAACCTTAATCTGGCGCCTTAGACCAACTCGACCATCTCAACAATCTGTGTATAACTATAGTATTAACAAATGCAAAATATTTTCGTCATATGGATTACTACTTTTTAAAAATATCAATAACCATCATTAACCCTAATATATTTCTGACACTACCCTTTGGGGGAATTTTCGATGATACTTCCCTTAACTTGTTACTCATTTGTAATTATCTGTTTGATTTAAAAATTTCCTGCGCCGTACTAGGGTCGTAAGATTTAAGTTTATCAAGTCCGGTATGGGTTAGTACTGCCATATGATGTAATGTAACTTGGTTATTGAGATTGTGACAACTAATGAAATGTAACAAATAACTTAACTACTTTATCGAAGATCAAAAGACGAGACAGGTTAAGTCCCACTGTTAAGCAGTGGGATCTCATAGTATTTTTGAAATAATATTACGTTACTCTGGTTGGAGTTATTGAGTCTTGATCTGTTGAAGATTTGTTTTGTTGTGATTTCTTTGAAACAACTAAGTAAAGCAAGGATGATAAAACACGTGTAAATTCTATCGAAAGAATTATGAGAGTATAATTCCCTAACATCCCACATATCTTAGTATGTCACTCTCAGTCATATTCACTTAACCTAGAGAATAAAAATATTAAGGCTATAATGAAAAAATATCAAGTTAAAGTGACAAATATTAGTTTTTATTATAAAAATAGAAGTAGAAAGATGTATCTGTTTCATTCAAGCTAATTTTGTTCTTTTCACATCCATTGGAGATAATTACATTTGATATAAGTATAAGATTGTATTTTAAATTTCTTTGATGTGGTTGTCGATTGTAATTAGGTATTAATTTTTATATTTAGTTGAATGTATTTTATTTGAGTAGTTTATCATGAATCATTATCTATTTAAGTACATGCATAATAGGAGTCTATGTTTCTAAACACATTGATTATAGTTCATCAAAACATCAAGTCTTTAAATGGGATGCACTTCCGAATTTCGTAACGTTGCATTGATTATTTATATTGTGAAAAGTAATAAAATGATTTTCACTTAAACATTTTGGAAGATAACAAGATAAGTTTTGTTAAGCCAGTACGTAGGACATATGGATCTCTTATTGTTTTTCTATATCAATATTCTTCTCGTTCGATTAGATTAAGATAGTTGTTAATCTCAGGAAGAAATTCCTCTCGTTTGACTATTCGAATATTCTTGTACCATAAAGAAACTATTAAACTGAATAAATAGTAGTATTCAGTAAATAAGAAGAAAAAGGGGACCGCGGTTTGGTAATGGGTTCATCTGTTACTATGCATTGTTTAAATTACAGTTGTTCATTACTCATTGCTTTAGGGTTTTATTTACCATTTCTTCAATTCCACCATAATGTAGTAACACTAATAAATAATGTTGAGAGTGGGATTTGAACCCACGCCCTTTCGGACCAGAACCTTAATCTGGCGCCTTAGACCAACTCGGCCATCTCAACAATCTGTGTATAACTATAGTATTAACAAATGCAAAATATTTTCGTCATATGGATTACTACTTTTTAAAAATATCAATAACCATCATTAACCCTAATATATTTCTGACACTACCCTTTGGGGGAATTTTCGATGATACTTCCCTTAACTTGTTACTCATTTGTAATTATCTGTTTGATTTAAAAATTTCCTGCGCCGTTACTAAGGTCGTAAGATTTAAGTTTATCAAGTCCGGTATGGGTTAGTACTGCCATATGATGTAATGGAACTTGGTTATTGAGATTGTGACAACTAATGAAATGTAACAAATAACTTTACTACTTTATCGAAGATCAAAAGACGAGACAGGTTAAGTCCCACTGTTAAGCAGTGGGATCTCATAGTATTTTTGAAATAATATTACGTTACTCTGGTTGGAGTTATCGAGTCTTGATCTGTTGAAGATTTGTTTTGTTGTTATTTCTTTGAAACAACTAAGTAAAGCAAGGATGATAAAACACGTGTAAATTCTATCGAAAGAAATATGAGACTATAATTCCCGAACATCCCACATATCTTAGTATGTCACTCTCAGTCATATTCACTTAACCTAGAGAATAAAAATATTAAGGCTATAATGAAAAAATATCAAGTTAAAGTGACAAATATTAGTTTTTATTATAAAAATAGAAGTAGACAGATGTATCTGTTTCATTCAAGCTAATTTTGTTCTTTTCACATCCATTGGAGATAGTTACATTTGATATAAATATAAGATTGTATTTTAAATTTCTTTGATGTGGTTGTCGATTGTAATTAGGTATTAATTTTTATATTTAGTTGAATGTATTTTATTTGAGTAGTTTATCATGAAACATTATCTATTTAAATACATGCATAATAGGAGTCTATGTTTCTAAACACATTGATTATAGTTCATCAAAACATCAATTCTTTAAATGGGATGCACTTCCGAATTTCGTAACGTTGCATTGATTATTTATATTGTGAAAAGTAATAAAATGATTTTCACTTAAACGTTTTGGAAGATAACAAGATAAGTTTTGTTAAGCCAGTACGTAGGACAAATGGATCTCTTATTGTTCTTCTATATCAATATTACTCTCGTTCGATTAGATTAAGATAGTTGTTAATCTCAGGAAGAAATTCCTCTCGTTTGTCTATTCGAATATTCTTGTACCATAAAGAAACTATTAAACTGAATAAATAGTAGTATTCGGTAAATAAGAAGAAAAAGGGGACCGTGGTTTGGTAATGGGTTCATCTGTTACTATGCATTGTTTAAATTACAGTTGTTCATTACTCATTGCTTTAGGGTTTTATTTACCGTTTCTTCAATTCCACCATAATGTAATAACACTAATAAATAATGTTGAGAGTGGGATTTGAACCCACGCCCTTTCGGACCAGAACCTTAATCTGGCGCCTTAGACCAACTCGACCATCTCAACAATCTGTGTATAACTATAGTATTAACAAATGCAAAATATTTTCGTCATATGGATTACTACTTTTTAAAAATATCAATAACCATCATTAACCCTAATATATTTCTGACACTACCCTTTGGGGGAATTTTCGATGATACTTCCCTTAACTTGTTACTCATTTGTAATTATCTGTTTGATTTAAAAATTTCCTGCGCCGTACTAGGGTCGTAAGATTTAAGTTTATCAAGTCCGGTATGGGTTAGTACTGCCATATGATGTAATGTAACTTGGTTATTGAGATTGTGACAACTAATGAAATGTAACAAATAACTTAACTACCTTATCGAAGATCAAAAGACGAGACAGGTTAAGTCCCACTGTTAAGCAGTGGGATCTCATAGTATTTTTGAAACAATATTACGTTACTCTGGTTGGAGTTATCGAGTCTTGATCTGTTGAAGATTTGTTTTGTTGTTATTTCTTTGAAACAACTAAGTAAAGCAAGGATGATAAAACACGTGTAAATTCTATCGAAAGAAATATGAGACTATAATTCCCGAACATCCCACATATCTTAGTATGTCACTCTCAGTCATATTCACTTAACCTAGAGAATAAAAATATTAAGGCTATAATGAAAAAATATCAAGTTAAAGTGACAAATATTAGTTTTTATTATAAAAATAGAAGTAGACAGATGTATCTGTTTCATTCAAGCTAATTTTGTTCTTTTCACATCCATTGGAGATAGTTACATTTGATATAAATATAAGATTGTATTTTAAATTTCTTTGATGTGGTTGTCCATTGTAATTAGATATTAATTTTTATATTTAGTTGAATGTATTTTATTTGAGTAGTTTATCATGAAACATTATCTATTTAAATACATGCATAATAGGAGTCTATGTTTCTAAACACATTGATTATAGTACATCAAAACATCAAGTCTTTAAATGGGATGCACTTCCGAATTTCGTAACGTTACATTGATTATTTATATTGTGAAAAGTATTAAAATGATTTTCACTTAAACGTTTTGGAAGATAGCAAGATAAGTTTTGTTAAGCCAGTACGTAGGACAAATGGATCTCTTATTGTTCTTCTATATCAATATTCCTCTCGTTCGATTAGATTAAGATAGTTGTTAATCTCAGGAAGAAATTCCTCTCGTTTGACTATTCGAATATTCTTGTACCATAAAGAAACTATTAAACTGAATAAATAGTAGTATTCGGTAAATAAGAAGAAAAAGGGGACCGCGGTTTGGTAATGGGTTCATCTGTTACTATGCATTGTTTAAATTACAGTTGTTCATTACTCATTGCTTTAGGGTTTTATTTACCGTTTCTTTAATTCCACCATAATGTAATAACACTAATAAATAATGTTGAGAGTGGGATTTGAACCCACGCCCTTTCGGACCAGAACCTTAATCTGGCGCCTTAGACCAACTCGGCCATCTCAACAATCTGTGTATAACTATAGTATTAACAAATGCAAAATATTTTCGTCATATGGATTACTACTTTTTAAAAATATCAATAACCATCATTAACCCTAATATATTTCTGACACTACCCTTTGGGGGAATTTTCGATGATACTTCCCTTAACTTGTTACTCATTTGTAATTATCTGTTTGATTTAAAAATTTCCTGCGCCGTTACTAAGGTCGTAAGATTTAAGTTTATCAAGTCCGGTATGGGTTAGTACTGCCATATGATGTAATGTAACTTGGTTATTCATATTGTGACAACTAATGAAATGTAACAAATAACTTAACTACTTTATCGAAGATCAAAAGACCAGACAGGTTAAGTCCCACTGTTAAGCAGTGGGATCTCATAGTATTTTTGAAATTATATTACGTTACTCTGGTTGGAGTTATCGAGTCTTGATCTGTTGAAGATTTGTTTTGTTGTGATTTCTTTGAAACAACTAAGTAAAGCAAGGATGATAAAACACGTGTAAATTCTATCGAAAGAAATATGAGACTATAATTCCCGAACATCCCACATATCTTAGTATGTCACTCTCAGTCATATTCACTTAACCTAGAGAATAAAAATATTAAGGCTATAATGAAAAAATATCAAGTTAAAGTGACAAATATTAGTTTTTATTATAAAAATAGAAGTAGACAGATGTATCTGTTTCATTCAAGCTAATTTTGTTCTTTTCACATCCATTGGAGATAGTTACATTTGATATAAATATAAGATTGTATTTTAAATTTCTTTGATGTGGTTGTCGATTGTAATTAGGTATTAATTTTTATATTTAGTTGAATGTATTTTATTTGAGTAGTTTATCATGAAACATTATCTATTTAAATACATGCATAATAGGAGTCTATGTTTCTAAACACATTGATTATAGTACATCAAAACATCAAGTCTTTAAATGGGATGCACTTCCGAATTTCGTAACGTTGCATTGATTATTTATATTGTGAAAAGTATTAAAATGATTTTCACTTAAACGTTTTGGAAGATAGCAAGATAAGTTTTGTTAAGCCAGTACGTAGGACAAATGGATCTCTTATTGTTCTTCTATATCAATATTCCTCTCGTTCGATTAGATTAAGATAGTTGTTAATCTCAGGAAGAAATTCCTCTCGTTTGACTATTCGAATATTCTTGTACCATAAAGAAACTATTAAACTGAATAAATAGTAGTATTCGGTAAATAAGAAGAAAAAGGGGACCGCGGTTTGGTAATGGGTTCATCTGTTACTATGCATTGTTTAAATTACAGTTGTTCATTACTCATTGCTTTAGGGTTTTATTTACCGTTTCTTCAATTCCACCATAATGTAATAACACTAATAAATAATGTTGAGAGTGGGATTTGAACCCACGCCCTTTCGGACCAGAACCTTAATCTGGCGCCTTAGACCAACTCGGCCATCTCAACAATCTGTGTATAACTATAGTATTAACAAATGCAAAATATTTTCGTCATATGGATTACTACTTTTTAAAAATATCAATAACCATCATTAACCCTAATATATTTCTGACACTACCCTTTGGGGGAATTTTCGATGATACTTCCCTTAACTTGTTACTCATTTGTAATTATCTGTTTGATTTAAAAATTTCCTGCGCCGTTACTAAGGTCGTAAGATTTAAGTTTATCAAGTCCGGTATGGGTCAGTACTGCCATATGATGTAATGTAACTTGGTTATTCATATTGTGACAACTAATGAAATGTAACAAATAACTTAACTACTTTATCGAAGATCAAAAGACCAGACAGGTTAAGTCCCACTGTTAAGCAGTGGGATCTCATAGTATTTTTGAAATTATATTACGTTACTCTGGTTGGAGTTATCGAGTCTTGATCTGTTGAAGATTTGTTTTGTTGTGATTTCTTTGAAACAACTAAGTAAAGCAAGGATGATAAAACACGTGTAAATTCTATCGAAAGAAATATGAGACTATAATTCCCGAACATCCCACATATCTTAGTATGTCACTCTCAGTCATATTCACTTAACCTAGAGATTAAAAATATTAAGGCTATAATGAAAAAATATCAAGTTAAAGTGACAAATATTAGTTTTTATTATAAAAATAGAAGTAGACAGATGTATCTGTTTCATTCAAGCTAATTTTGTTCTTTTCACATCCATTGGAGATAGTTACATTTGATATAAATATAAGATTGTATTTTAAATTTCTTTGATGTGGTTGTCGATTGTAATTAGGTATTAATTTTTATATTTAGTTGAATGTATTTTATTTGAGTAGTTTATCATGAAACATTATCTATTTAAATACATGCATAATAGGAGTCTATGTTTCTAAACACATTGATTATAGTACATCAAAACATCAAGTCTTTAAATGGGATGCACTTCCGAATTTCGTAACGTTGCATTGATTATTTATATTGTGAAAAGTATTAAAATGATTTTCACTTAAACGTTTTGGAAGATAGCAAGATAAGTTTTGTTAAGCCAGTACGTAGGACAAATGGATCTCTTATTATTCTTCTATATCAATATTCCTCTCGTTCGATTAGATTAAGATAGTTGTTAATCTCAGGAAGAAATTCCTCTCGTTTGACTATTCGAATATTCTTGTACCATAAAGAAACTATTAAACTGAATAAATAGTAGTATTCGGTAAATAAGAAGAAAAAGGGGACCGCGGTTTGGTAATGGGTTCATCTGTTACTATGCATTGTTTAAATTACAGTTGTTCATTACTCATTGCTTTAGGGTTTTATTTACCGTTTCTTCAATTCCACCATAATGTAATAACACTAATAAATAATGTTGAGAGTGGGATTTGAACCCACGCCCTTTCGGACCAGAACCTTAATCTGGCGCCTTAGACCAACTCGGCCATCTCAACAATCTGTGTATAACTATAGTATTAACAAATGCAAAATATTTTCGTCATATGGATTACTACTTTTTAAAAATATCAATAACCATCATTAACCCTAATATATTTCTGACACTACCCTTTGGGGGAATTTTCGATGATACTTCCCTTAACTTGTTACTCATTTGTAATTATCTGTTTGATTTAAAAATTTCCTGCGCCGTTACTAAGGTCGTAAGATTTAAGTTTATCAAGTCCGGTATGGGTTAGTACTGCCATATGATGTAATGTAACTTGGTTATTCATATTGTGACAACTAATGAAATGTAACAAATAACTTAACTACTTTATCGAAGATCAAAAGACCAGACAGGTTAAGTCCCACTGTTAAGCAGTGGGATCTCATAGTATTTTTGAAATTATATTACGTTACTCTGGTTGGAGTTATCGAGTCTTGATCTGTTGAAGATTTGTTTTGTTGTGATTTCTTTGAAACAACTAAGTAAAGCAAGGATGATAAAACACGTGTAAATTCTATCGAAAGAAATATGAGACTATAATTCCCGAACATCCCACATATCTTAGTATGTCACTCTCAGTCATATTCACTTAACCTAGAGAATAAAAATATTAAGGCTATAATGAAAAAATATCAAGTTAAAGTGACAAATATTAGTTTTTATTATAAAAATAGAAGTAGACAGATGTATCTGTTTCATTCAAGCTAATTTTGTTCTTTTCACATCCATTGGAGATAGTTACATTTGATATAAATATAAGATTGTATTTTAAATTTCTTTGATGTGGTTGTCGATTGTAATTAGGTATTAATTTTTATATTTAGTTGAATGTATTTTATTTGAGTAGTTTATCATGAAACATTATCTATTTAAATACATGCATAATAGGAGTCTATGTTTCTAAACACATTGATTATAGTACATCAAAACATCAAGTCTTTAAATGGGATGCACTTCCGAATTTCGTAACGTTGCATTGATTATTTATATTGTGAAAAGTATTAAAATGATTTTCACTTAAACGTTTTGGAAGATAGCAAGATAAGTTTTGTTAAGCCAGTACGTAGGACAAATGGATCTCTTATTGTTCTTCTATATCAATATTCCTCTCGTTCGATTAGATTAAGATAGTTGTTAATCTCAGGAAGAAATTCCTCTCGTTTGACTATTCGAATATTCTTGTACCATAAAGAAACTATTAAACTGAATAAATAGTAGTATTCGGTAAATAAGAAGAAAAAGGGGACCGCGGTTTGGTAATGGGTTCATCTGTTACTATGCATTGTTTAAATTACAGTTGTTCATTACTCATTGCTTTAGGGTTTTATTTACCGTTTCTTCAATTCCACCATAATGTAATAACACTAATAAATAATGTTGAGAGTGGGATTTGAACCCACGCCCTTTCGGACCAGAACCTTAATCTGGCGCCTTAGACCAACTCGGCCATCTCAACAATCTGTGTATAACTATAGTATTAACAAATGCAAAATATTTTCGTCATATGGATTACTACTTTTTAAAAATATCAATAACCATCATTAACCCTAATATATTTCTGACACTACCCTTTGGGGGAATTTTCGATGATACTTCCCTTAACTTGTTACTCATTTGTAATTATCTGTTTGATTTAAAAATTTCCTGCGCCGTTACTAAGGTCGTAAGATTTAAGTTTATCAAGTCCGGTATGGGTTAGTACTGCCATATGATGTAATGTAACTTGGTTATTCATATTGTGACAACTAATGAAATGTAACAAATAACTTAACTACTTTATCGAAGATCAAAAGACCAGACAGGTTAAGTCCCACTGTTAAGCAGTGGGATCTCATAGTATTTTTGAAATTATATTACGTTACTCTGGTTGGAGTTATCGAGTCTTGATCTGTTGAAGATTTGTTTTGTTGTGATTTCTTTGAAACAACTAAGTAAAGCAAGGATGATAAAACACGTGTAAATTCTATCGAAAGAAATATGAGACTATAATTCCCGAACATCCCACATATCTTAGTATGTCACTCTCAGTCATATTCACTTAACCTAGAGAATAAAAATATTAAGGCTATAATGAAAAAATATCAAGTTAAAGTGACAAATATTAGTTTTTATTATAAAAATAGAAGTAGACAGATGTATCTGTTTCATTCAAGCTAATTTTGTTCTTTTCACATCCATTGGAGATAGTTACATTTGATATAAATATAAGATTGTATTTTAAATTTCTTTGATGTGGTTGTCGATTGTAATTAGGTATTAATTTTTATATTTAGTTGAATGTATTTTATTTGAGTAGTTTATCATGAAACATTATCTATTTAAATACATGCATAATAGGAGTCTATGTTTCTAAACACATTGATTATAGTACATCAAAACATCAAGTCTTTAAATGGGATGCACTTCCGAATTTCGTAACGTTGCATTGATTATTTATATTGTGAAAAGTATTAAAATGATTTTCACTTAAACGTTTTGGAAGATAGCAAGATAAGTTTTGTTAAGCCAGTACGTAGGACAAATGGATCTCTTATTGTTCTTCTATATCAATATTCCTCTCGTTCGATTAGATTAAGATAGTTGTTAATCTCAGGAAGAAATTCCTCTCGTTTGACTATTCGAATATTCTTGTACCATAAAGAAACTATTAAACTGAATAAATAGTAGTATTCGGTAAATAAGAAGAAAAAGGGGACCGCGGTTTGGTAATGGGTTCATCTGTTACTATGCATTGTTTAAATTACAGTTGTTCATTACTCATTGCTTTAGGGTTTTATTTACCGTTTCTTCAATTCCACCATAATGTAATAACACTAATAAATAATGTTGAGAGTGGGATTTGAACCCACGCCCTTTCGGACCAGAACCTTAATCTGGCGCCTTAGACCAACTCGGCCATCTCAACAATCTGTGTATAACTATAGTATTAACAAATGCAAAATATTTTCGTCATATGGATTACTACTTTTTAAAAATATCAATAACCATCATTAACCCTAATATATTTCTGACACTACCCTTTGGGGGAATTTTCGATGATACTTCCCTTAACTTGTTACTCATTTGTAATTATCTGTTTGATTTAAAAATTTCCTGCGCCGTTACTAAGGTCGTAAGATTTAAGTTTATCAAGTCCGGTATGGGTTAGTACTGCCATATGATGTAATGTAACTTGGTTATTCATATTGTGACAACTAATGAAATGTAACAAATAACTTAACTACTTTATCGAAGATCAAAAGACCAGACAGGTTAAGTCCCACTGTTAAGCAGTGGGATCTCATAGTATTTTTGAAATTATATTACGTTACTCTGGTTGGAGTTATCGAGTCTTGATCTGTTGAAGATTTGTTTTGTTGTGATTTCTTTGAAACAACTAAGTAAAGCAAGGATGATAAAACACGTGTAAATTCTATCGAAAGAAATATGAGACTATAATTCCCGAACATCCCACATATCTTAGTATGTCACTCTCAGTCATATTCACTTAACCTAGAGAATAAAAATATTAAGGCTATAATGAAAAAATATCAAGTTAAAGTGACAAATATTAGTTTTTATTATAAAAATAGAAGTAGACAGATGTATCTGTTTCATTCAAGCTAATTTTGTTCTTTTCACATCCATTGGAGATAGTTACATTTGATATAAATATAAGATTGTATTTTAAATTTCTTTGATGTGGTTGTCGATTGTAATTAGGTATTAATTTTTATATTTAGTTGAATGTATTTTATTTGAGTAGTTTATCATGAAACATTATCTATTTAAATACATGCATAATAGGAGTCTATGTTTCTAAACACATTGATTATAGTACATCAAAACATCAAGTCTTTAAATGGGATGCACTTCCGAATTTCGTAACGTTGCATTGATTATTTATATTGTGAAAAGTATTAAAATGATTTTCACTTAAACGTTTTGGAAGATAGCAAGATAAGTTTTGTTAAGCCAGTACGTAGGACAAATGGATCTCTTATTGTTCTTCTATATCAATATTCCTCTCGTTCGATTAGATTAAGATAGTTGTTAATCTCAGGAAGAAATTCCTCTCGTTTGACTATTCGAATATTCTTGTACCATAAAGAAACTATTAAACTGAATAAATAGTAGTATTCGGTAAATAAGAAGAAAAAGGGGACCGCGGTTTGGTAATGGGTTCATCTGTTACTATGCATTGTTTAAATTACAGTTGTTCATTACTCATTGCTTTAGGGTTTTATTTACCGTTTCTTCAATTCCACCATAATGTAATAACACTAATAAATAATGTTGAGAGTGGGATTTGAACCCACGCCCTTTCGGACCAGAACCTTAATCTGGCGCCTTAGACCAACTCGGCCATCTCAACAATCTGTGTATAACTATAGTATTAACAAATGCAAAATATTTTCGTCATATGGATTACTACTTTTTAAAAATATCAATAACCATCATTAACCCTAATATATTTCTGACACTACCCTTTGGGGGAATTTTCGATGATACTTCCCTTAACTTGTTACTCATTTGTAATTATCTGTTTGATTTAAAAATTTCCTGCGCCGTTACTAAGGTCGTAAGATTTAAGTTTATCAAGTCCGGTATGGGTTAGTACTGCCATATGATGTAATGTAACTTGGTTATTCATATTGTGACAACTAATGAAATGTAACAAATAACTTAACTACTTTATCGAAGATCAAAAGACCAGACAGGTTAAGTCCCACTGTTAAGCAGTGGGATCTCATAGTATTTTTGAAATTATATTACGTTACTCTGGTTGGAGTTATCGAGTCTTGATCTGTTGAAGATTTGTTTTGTTGTGATTTCTTTGAAACAACTAAGTAAAGCAAGGATGATAAAACACGTGTAAATTCTATCGAAAGAAATATGAGACTATAATTCCCGAACATCCCACATATCTTAGTATGTCACTCTCAGTCATATTCACTTAACCTAGAGAATAAAAATATTAAGGCTATAATGAAAAAATATCAAGTTAAAGTGACAAATATTAGTTTTTATTATAAAAATAGAAGTAGACAGATGTATCTGTTTCATTCAAGCTAATTTTGTTCTTTTCACATCCATTGGAGATAGTTACATTTGATATAAATAT
Source organism: Chamaenerion angustifolium (assembly GCA_946814005.1). NCBI lineage: Eukaryota > Viridiplantae > Streptophyta > Magnoliopsida > Myrtales > Onagraceae > Chamaenerion > Chamaenerion angustifolium. The sequence goes on along the minus strand of OX328266.1, from coordinate 29,067,553 downwards.
AAGATTGTATTTTAAATTTCTTTGATGTGGTTGTCGATTGTAATTAGGTATTAATTTTTATATTTAGTTGAATGTATTTTATTTGAGTAGTTTATCATGAAACATTATCTATTTAAATACATGCATAATAGGAGTCTATGTTTCTAAACACATTGATTATAGTACATCAAAACATCAAGTCTTTAAATGGGATGCACTTCCGAATTTCGTAACGTTGCATTGATTATTTATATTGTGAAAAGTATTAAAATGATTTTCACTTAAACGTTTTGGAAGATAGCAAGATAAGTTTTGTTAAGCCAGTACGTAGGACAAATGGATCTCTTATTGTTCTTCTATATCAATATTCCTCTCGTTCGATTAGATTAAGATAGTTGTTAATCTCAGGAAGAAATTCCTCTCGTTTGACTATTCGAATATTCTTGTACCATAAAGAAACTATTAAACTGAATAAATAGTAGTATTCGGTAAATAAGAAGAAAAAGGGGACCGCGGTTTGGTAATGGGTTCATCTGTTACTATGCATTGTTTAAATTACAGTTGTTCATTACTCATTGCTTTAGGGTTTTATTTACCGTTTCTTCAATTCCACCATAATGTAATAACACTAATAAATAATGTTGAGAGTGGGATTTGAACCCACGCCCTTTCGGACCAGAACCTTAATCTGGCGCCTTAGACCAACTCGGCCATCTCAACAATCTGTGTATAACTATAGTATTAACAAATGCAAAATATTTTCGTCATATGGATTACTACTTTTTAAAAATATCAATAACCATCATTAACCCTAATATATTTCTGACACTACCCTTTGGGGGAATTTTCGATGATACTTCCCTTAACTTGTTACTCATTTGTAATTATCTGTTTGATTTAAAAATTTCCTGCGCCGTTACTAAGGTCGTAAGATTTAAGTTTATCAAGTCCGGTATGGGTTAGTACTGCCATATGATGTAATGTAACTTGGTTATTCATATTGTGACAACTAATGAAATGTAACAAATAACTTAACTACTTTATCGAAGATCAAAAGACCAGACAGGTTAAGTCCCACTGTTAAGCAGTGGGATCTCATAGTATTTTTGAAATTATATTACGTTACTCTGGTTGGAGTTATCGAGTCTTGATCTGTTGAAGATTTGTTTTGTTGTGATTTCTTTGAAACAACTAAGTAAAGCAAGGATGATAAAACACGTGTAAATTCTATCGAAAGAAATATGAGACTATAATTCCCGAACATCCCACATATCTTAGTATGTCACTCTCAGTCATATTCACTTAACCTAGAGAATAAAAATATTAAGGCTATAATGAAAAAATATCAAGTTAAAGTGACAAATATTAGTTTTTATTATAAAAATAGAAGTAGACAGATGTATCTGTTTCATTCAAGCTAATTTTGTTCTTTTCACATCCATTGGAGATAGTTACATTTGATATAAATATAAGATTGTATTTTAAATTTCTTTGATGTGGTTGTCGATTGTAATTAGGTATTAATTTTTATATTTAGTTGAATGTATTTTATTTGAGTAGTTTATCATGAAACATTATCTATTTAAATACATGCATAATAGGAGTCTATGTTTCTAAACACATTGATTATAGTACATCAAAACATCAAGTCTTTAAATGGGATGCACTTCCGAATTTCGTAACGTTGCATTGATTATTTATATTGTGAAAAGTATTAAAATGATTTTCACTTAAACGTTTTGGAAGATAGCAAGATAAGTTTTGTTAAGCCAGTACGTAGGACAAATGGATCTCTTATTGTTCTTCTATATCAATATTCCTCTCGTTCGATTAGATTAAGATAGTTGTTAATCTCAGGAAGAAATTCCTCTCGTTTGACTATTCGAATATTCTTGTACCATAAAGAAACTATTAAACTGAATAAATAGTAGTATTCGGTAAATAAGAAGAAAAAGGGGACCGCGGTTTGGTAATGGGTTCATCTGTTACTATGCATTGTTTAAATTACAGTTGTTCATTACTCATTGCTTTAGGGTTTTATTTACCGTTTCTTCAATTCCACCATAATGTAATAACACTAATAAATAATGTTGAGAGTGGGATTTGAACCCACGCCCTTTCGGACCAGAACCTTAATCTGGCGCCTTAGACCAACTCGGCCATCTCAACAATCTGTGTATAACTATAGTATTAACAAATGCAAAATATTTTCGTCATATGGATTACTACTTTTTAAAAATATCAATAACCATCATTAACCCTAATATATTTCTGACACTACCCTTTGGGGGAATTTTCGATGATACTTCCCTTAACTTGTTACTCATTTGTAATTATCTGTTTGATTTAAAAATTTCCTGCGCCGTTACTAAGGTCGTAAGATTTAAGTTTATCAAGTCCGGTATGGGTTAGTACTGCCATATGATGTAATGTAACTTGGTTATTCATATTGTGACAACTAATGAAATGTAACAAATAACTTAACTACTTTATCGAAGATCAAAAGACCAGACAGGTTAAGTCCCACTGTTAAGCAGTGGGATCTCATAGTATTTTTGAAATTATATTACGTTACTCTGGTTGGAGTTATCGAGTCTTGATCTGTTGAAGATTTGTTTTGTTGTGATTTCTTTGAAACAACTAAGTAAAGCAAGGATGATAAAACACGTGTAAATTCTATCGAAAGAAATATGAGACTATAATTCCCGAACATCCCACATATCTTAGTATGTCACTCTCAGTCATATTCACTTAACCTAGAGAATAAAAATATTAAGGCTATAATGAAAAAATATCAAGTTAAAGTGACAAATATTAGTTTTTATTATAAAAATAGAAGTAGACAGATGTATCTGTTTCATTCAAGCTAATTTTGTTCTTTTCACATCCATTGGAGATAGTTACATTTGATATAAATATAAGATTGTATTTTAAATTTCTTTGATGTGGTTGTCGATTGTAATTAGGTATTAATTTTTATATTTAGTTGAATGTATTTTATTTGAGTAGTTTATCATGAAACATTATCTATTTAAATACATGCATAATAGGAGTCTATGTTTCTAAACACATTGATTATAGTACATCAAAACATCAAGTCTTTAAATGGGATGCACTTCCGAATTTCGTAACGTTGCATTGATTATTTATATTGTGAAAAGTATTAAAATGATTTTCACTTAAACGTTTTGGAAGATAGCAAGATAAGTTTTGTTAAGCCAGTACGTAGGACAAATGGATCTCTTATTGTTCTTCTATATCAATATTCCTCTCGTTCGATTAGATTAAGATAGTTGTTAATCTCAGGAAGAAATTCCTCTCGTTTGACTATTCGAATATTCTTGTACCATAAAGAAACTATTAAACTGAATAAATAGTAGTATTCGGTAAATAAGAAGAAAAAGGGGACCGCGGTTTGGTAATGGGTTCATCTGTTACTATGCATTGTTTAAATTACAGTTGTTCATTACTCATTGCTTTAGGGTTTTATTTACCGTTTCTTCAATTCCACCATAATGTAATAACACTAATAAATAATGTTGAGAGTGGGATTTGAACCCACGCCCTTTCGGACCAGAACCTTAATCTGGCGCCTTAGACCAACTCGGCCATCTCAACAATCTGTGTATAACTATAGTATTAACAAATGCAAAATATTTTCGTCATATGGATTACTACTTTTTAAAAATATCAATAACCATCATTAACCCTAATATATTTCTGACACTACCCTTTGGGGGAATTTTCGATGATACTTCCCTTAACTTGTTACTCATTTGTAATTATCTGTTTGATTTAAAAATTTCCTGCGCCGTTACTAAGGTCGTAAGATTTAAGTTTATCAAGTCCGGTATGGGTTAGTACTGCCATATGATGTAATGTAACTTGGTTATTCATATTGTGACAACTAATGAAATGTAACAAATAACTTAACTACTTTATCGAAGATCAAAAGACCAGACAGGTTAAGTCCCACTGTTAAGCAGTGGGATCTCATAGTATTTTTGAAATTATATTACGTTACTCTGGTTGGAGTTATCGAGTCTTGATCTGTTGAAGATTTGTTTTGTTGTGATTTCTTTGAAACAACTAAGTAAAGCAAGGATGATAAAACACGTGTAAATTCTATCGAAAGAAATATGAGACTATAATTCCCGAACATCCCACATATCTTAGTATGTCACTCTCAGTCATATTCACTTAACCTAGAGAATAAAAATATTAAGGCTATAATGAAAAAATATCAAGTTAAAGTGACAAATATTAGTTTTTATTATAAAAATAGAAGTAGACAGATGTATCTGTTTCATTCAAGCTAATTTTGTTCTTTTCACATCCATTGGAGATAGTTACATTTGATATAAATATAAGATTGTATTTTAAATTTCTTTGATGTGGTTGTCGATTGTAATTAGGTATTAATTTTTATATTTAGTTGAATGTATTTTATTTGAGTAGTTTATCATGAAACATTATCTATTTAAATACATGCATAATAGGAGTCTATGTTTCTAAACACATTGATTATAGTACATCAAAACATCAAGTCTTTAAATGGGATGCACTTCCGAATTTCGTAACGTTGCATTGATTATTTATATTGTGAAAAGTATTAAAATGATTTTCACTTAAACGTTTTGGAAGATAGCAAGATAAGTTTTGTTAAGCCAGTACGTAGGACAAATGGATCTCTTATTGTTCTTCTATAGCAATATTCCTCTCGTTCGATTAGATTAAGATAGTTGTTAATCTCAGGAAGAAATTCCTCTCGTTTGACTATTCGAATATTCTTGTACCATAAAGAAACTATTAAACTGAATAAATAGTAGTATTCGGTAAATAAGAAGAAAAAGGGGACCGCGGTTTGGTAATGGGTTCATCTGTTACTATGCATTGTTTAAATTACAGTTGTTCATTACTCATTGCTTTAGGGTTTTATTTACCGTTTCTTCAATTCCACCATAATGTAATAACACTAATAAATAATGTTGAGAGTGGGATTTGAACCCACGCCCTTTCGGACCAGAACCTTAATCTGGCGCCTTAGACCAACTCGGCCATCTCAACAATCTGTGTATAACTATAGTATTAACAAATGCAAAATATTTTCGTCATATGGATTACTACTTTTTAAAAATATCAATAACCATCATTAACCCTAATATATTTCTGACACTACCCTTTGGGGGAATTTTCGATGATACTTCCCTTAACTTGTTACTCATTTGTAATTATCTGTTTGATTTAAAAATTTCCTGCGCCGTTACTAAGGTCGTAAGATTTAAGTTTATCAAGTCCGGTATGGGTTAGTACTGCCATATGATGTAATGTAACTTGGTTATTCATATTGTGACAACTAATGAAATGTAACAAATAACTTAACTACTTTATCGAAGATCAAAAGACCAGACAGGTTAAGTCCCACTGTTAAGCAGTGGGATCTCATAGTATTTTTGAAATTATATTACGTTACTCTGGTTGGAGTTATCGAGTCTTGATCTGTTGAAGATTTGTTTTGTTGTGATTTCTTTGAAACAACTAAGTAAAGCAAGGATGATAAAACACGTGTAAATTCTATCGAAAGAAATATGAGACTATAATTCCCGAACATCCCACATATCTTAGTATGTCACTCTCAGTCATATTCACTTAACCTAGAGAATAAAAATATTAAGGCTATAATGAAAAAATATCAAGTTAAAGTGACAAATATTAGTTTTTATTATAAAAATAGAAGTAGACAGATGTATCTGTTTCATTCAAGCTAATTTTGTTCTTTTCACATCCATTGGAGATAGTTACATTTGATATAAATATAAGATTGTATTTTAAATTTCTTTGATGTGGTTGTCGATTGTAATTAGGTATTAATTTTTATATTTAGTTGAATGTATTTTATTTGAGTAGTTTATCATGAAACATTATCTATTTAAATACATGCATAATAGGAGTCTATGTTTCTAAACACATTGATTATAGTACATCAAAACATCAAGTCTTTAAATGGGATGCACTTCCGAATTTCGTAACGTTGCATTGATTATTTATATTGTGAAAAGTATTAAAATGATTTTCACTTAAACGTTTTGGAAGATAGCAAGATAAGTTTTGTTAAGCCAGTACGTAGGACAAATGGATCTCTTATTGTTCTTCTATATCAATATTCCTCTCGTTCGATTAGATTAAGATAGTTGTTAATCTCAGGAAGAAATTCCTCTTGTTTGACTATTCGAATATTCTTGTACCATAAAGAAACTATTAAACTGAATAAATAGTAGTATTCGGTAAATAAGAAGAAAAAGGGGACCGCGGTTTGGTAATGGGTTCATCTGTTACTATGCATTGTTTAAATTACAGTTGTTCATTACTCATTGCTTTAGGGTTTTATTTACCGTTTCTTCAATTCCACCATAATGTAATAACACTAATAAATAATGTTGAGAGTGGGATTTGAACCCACGCCCTTTCGGACCAGAACCTTAATCTGGCGCCTTAGACCAACTCGGCCATCTCAACAATCTGTGTATAACTATAGTATTAACAAATGCAAAATATTTTCGTCATATGGATTACTACTTTTTAAAAATATCAATAACCATCATTAACCCTAATATATTTCTGACACTACCCTTTGGGGGAATTTTCGATGATACTTCCCTTAACTTGTTACTCATTTGTAATTATCTGTTTGATTTAAAAATTTCCTGCGCCGTTACTAAGGTCGTAAGATTTAATTTTATCAAGTCCGGTATGGGTTAGTACTGCCATATGATGTAATGGAACTTGGTTATTGAGATTGTGACAACTAATGAAATGTAACAAATAACTTTACTACTTTATCGAAGATCAAAAGACGAGACAGGTTAAGTCCCACTGTTAAGCAGTGGGATCTCATAGTATTTTTGAAATAATATTACGTTACTCTGGTTGGAGTTATCGAGTCTTGATCTGTTGAAGATTTGTTTTGTTGTGATTTATTTGAAACAACTAAGTAAAGCAAGGATGATAAAACACGTGTGAATTCTATCGAAAGAAATATGAGACTATAATTCCCGAACATCCCACATATCTTAGTATGTCACTCTCAGTCATATTCACTTAACCTAGAGAATAAAAATATTAAGGCTATAATGAAAAAATATCAAGTTAAAGTGACAAATATTAGTTTTTATTATAAAAATAGAAGTAGACAGATGTATCTGTTTCATTCAAGCTAATTTTGTTCTTTTCACATCCATTGGAGATAGTTACATTTGATATAAATATAAGATTGTATTTTAAATTTCTTTGATGTGGTTGTCGATTGTAATTAGGTATTAATTTTTATATTTAGTTGAATGTATTTTATTTGAGTAGTTTATCATGAAACATTATCTATTTAAATACATGCATAATAGGAGTCTATGTTTCTAAACACATTGATTATAGTACATCAAAACATCAAGTCTTTAAATGGGATGCACTTCCGAATTTCGTAACGTTGCATTGATTATTTATATTGTGAAAAGTAATAAAATGATTTTCACTTAAACGTTTTGGAAGATAGCAAGATAAGTTTTGTTAAGCCAGTACGTAGGACAAATGGATCTCTTATTGTTCTTCTATATCAATATTCCTCTCGTTCGATTAGATTAAGATAGTTGTTAATCTCAGGAAGAAATTCCTCTCGTTTGACTATTCGAATATTCTTGTACCATAAAGAAACTATTAAACTGAATAAATAGTAGTATTCGGTAAATAAGAAGAAAAAGGGGACCGCGGTTTGGTAATGGGTTCATCTGTTACTATGCATTGTTTAAATTACAGTTGTTCATTACTCATTGCTTTAGGGTGTTATTTACCATTTCTTCAATTCCACCATAATGTAATAACATTAATAAATAATGTTGAGACTGGGATTTTAACCCACGCCCTATCGGACCAGAACCTTAATCTGGCGCCTTAGACCAACTCGGCCATCTCAACAATCTGTGTATAACTATAGTATTAACAAATGCAAAATATTTTCGTCATATGGATTACTAATTTTTAAAAATATCAATAACCATCATTAACCCTAATATATTTCTGACACTACCCTTTGGGGGAATTTTCGATGATACTTCCCTTAACTTGTTACTCATTTGTAATTATCTGTTTGATTTAAAAATTTCCTGCGCCGTTACTAAGGTCGTAAGATTTAAGTTTATCAAGTCCGGTATGGGTTAGTACTGCCATATGATGTAATGTAACTTGGTTATTCATATTGTGACAACTAATGAAATGTAACAAATAACTAAACTACTTTATCAAAGATCAAAAGACGAGACAGGTTAAGTCCCACTGTTAAGCAGTGGGATCTCATAGTATTTTTGAAATTATATTACGTTACTCTGGTTGGAGTTATCGAGTCTTGATCTGTTGAAGATTTGTTTTGTTGTGATTTCTTTGAAACAACTAAGTAAAGCAAGGATGATAAAACACGTGTGAATTCTATCGAAAGAAATATGAGACTATAATTCCCGAACATCCCACATATCTTAGTATGTCACTCTCAGTCATATTCACTTAACCTAGAGAATAAAAATATTAAGGCTATAATGAAAAAATATCAAGTTAAAGTGACAAATATTAGTTTTTATTATAAAAATAGAAGTAGACAGATGTATCTGTTTCATTCAAGCTAATTTTGTTCTTTTCACATCCATTGGAGATAGTTACATTTGATATAAATATAAGATTGTATTTTAAATTTCTTTGATGTGGTTGTCGATTGTAATTAGGTATTAATTTTTATATTTAGTTGAATGTATTTTATTTGAGTAGTTTATCATGAAACATTATCTATTTAAATACATGCATAATAGGACTCTATGTTTCTAAACACATTGATTATAGTACATCAAAACATCAACTCTTTAAATGGGATGCACTTCCGAATTTCGTAACGTTGCATTGATTATTTATATTGTGAAAAGTAATAAAATGATTTTCACTTAAACGTTTTGGAAGATAGCAAGATAAGTTTTGTTAAGCCAGTACGTAGGACAAATGGATCTCTTATTGTTCTTCTATATCAATATTCCTCTCGTTCGATTAGATTAAGATAGTTGTTAATCTCAGGAAGAAATTCCTCTCGTTTGACTATTCGAATATTCTTGTACCATAAAGAAACTATTAAACTGAATAAATAGTAGTATTCGGTAAATAAGAAGAAAAAGGGGACCGCGGTTTGGTAATGGGTTCATCTGTTACTATGCATTGTTTAAATTACAGTTGTTCATTACTCATTGCTTTAGGGTGTTATTTACCATTTCTTCAATTCCACCATAATGTAATAACATTAATAAATAATGTTGAGACTGGGATTTTAACCCACGCCCTATCGGACCAGAACCTTAATCTGGCGCCTTAGACCAACTCGGCCATCTCAACAATCTGTGTATAACTATAGTATTAACAAATGCAAAATATTTTCGTCATATGGATTACTAATTTTTAAAAATATCAATAACCATCATTAACCCTAATATATTTCTGACACTACCCTTTGGGGGAATTTTCGATGATACTTCCCTTAACTTGTTACTCATTTGTAATTATCTGTTTGATTTAAAAATTTCCTGCGCCGTTACTAAGGTCGTAAGATTTAAGTTTATCAAGTCCGGTATGGGTTAGTACTGCCATATGATGTAATGTAACTTGGTTATTCATATTGTGACAACTAATGAAATGTAACAAATAACTAAACTACTTTATCAAAGATCAAAAGACGAGACAGGTTAAGTCCCACTGTTAAGCAGTGGGATCTCATAGTATTTTTGAAATTATATTACGTTACTCTGGTTGGAGTTATCGAGTCTTGATCTGTTGAAGATTTGTTTTGTTGTGATTTCTTTGAAACAACTAAGTAAAGCAAGGATGATAAAACACGTGTGAATTCTATCGAAAGAAATATGAGACTATAATTCCCGAACATCCCACATATCTTAGTATGTCACTCTCAGTCATATTCACTTAACCTAGAGAATAAAAATATTAAGGCTATAATGAAAAAATATCAAGTTAAAGTGACAAATATTAGTTTTTATTATAAAAATAGAAGTAGACAAATGTATCTGTTTCATTCAAGCTAATTTTGTTCTTTTCACATCCATTGGAGATAGTTACATTTGATATAAATATAAGATTGTATTTTAAATTTCTTTGATGTGGTTGTCGATTGTAATTAGGTATTAATTTTTATATTTAGTTGAATGTATTTTATTTGAGTAGTTTATCATGAAACATTATCTATTTAAATACATGCATAATAGGAGTCTATGTTTCTAAACACATTGATTATAGTACATCAAAACATCAAGTCTTTAAATGGGATGCACTTCCGAATTTCGTAACGTTGCATTGATTATTTATATTGTGAAAAGTATTAAAATGATTTTCACTTAAACGTTTTGGAAGATAGCAAGATAAGTTTTGTTAAGCCAGTACGTAGGACAAATGGATCTCTTATTGTTCTTCTATATCAATATTCCTCTCGTTCGATTAGATTAAGATAGTTGTTAATCTCAGGAAGAAATTCCTCTCGTTTGACTATTCGAATATTCTTGTACCATAAAGAAACTATTAAACTGAATAAATAGTAGTATTCGGTAAATAAGAAGAAAAAGAGGACCGTGGTTTGGTAATGGGTTCATCTGTTACTATGCATTGTTTAAATTACAGTTGTTCATTACTCATTGCTTTAGGGTGTTATTTACCATTTCTTCAATTCCACCATAATGTAATAACATTAATAAATAATGTTGAGACTGGGATTTTAACCCACGCCCTATCGGACCAGAACCTTAATCTGGCGCCTTAGACCAACTCGGCCATCTCAACAATCTGTGTATAACTATAGTATTAACAAATGCAAAATATTTTCGTCATATGGATTACTAATTTTTAAAAATATCAATAACCATCATTAACCCTAATATATTTCTGACACTACCCTTTGGGGGAATTTTCGATGATACTTCCCTTAACTTGTTACTCATTTGTAATTATCTGTTTGATTTAAAAATTTCCTGCGCCGTTACTAAGGTCGTAAGATTTAAGTTTATCAAGTCCGGTATGGGTTAGTACTGCCATATGACGTAATGTAACTTGGTTATTCATATTGTGACAACTAATGAAATGTAACAAATAACTAAACTACTTTATCAAAGATCAAAAGACGAGACAGGTTAAGTCCCACTGTTAAGCAGTGGGATCTCATAGTATTTTTGAAATTATATTACGTTACTCTGGTTGGAGTTATCGAGTCTTGATCTGTTGAAGATTTGTTTTGTTGTGATTTCTTTGAAACAACTAAGTAAAGCAAGGATGATAAAACACGTGTGAATTCTATCGAAAGAAATATGAGACTATAATTCCCGAACATCCCACATATCTTAGTATGTCACTCTCAGTCATATTCACTTAACCTAGAGAATAAAAATATTAAGGCTATAATGAAAAAATATCAAGTTAAAGTGACAAATATTAGTTTTTATTATAAAAATAGAAGTAGACAGATGTATCTGTTTCATTCAAGCTAATTTTGTTCTTTTCACATCCATTGGAGATAGTTACATTTGATATAAATATAAGATTGTATTTTAAATTTCTTTGATGTGGTTGTCGATTGTAATTAGGTATTAATTTTTATATTTAGTTGAATGTATTTTATTTGAGTAGTTTATCATGAAACATTATCTATTTAAATACATGCATAATAGGACTCTATGTTTCTAAACACATTGATTATAGTACATCAAAACATCAAGTCTTTAAATGGGATGCACTTCCGAATTTCGTAACGTTGCATTGATTATTTATATTGTGAAAAGTAATAAAATGATTTTCACTTAAAAGTTTTGGAAGATAGCAAGATAAGTTTTGTTAAGCCAGTACGTAGGACAAATGGATCTCTTATTGTTGTTCTATATCAATATTCCTCTCGTTCGATTAGATTAAGATAGTTGTTAATCTCAGGAAGAAATTCCTCTCGTTTGACTATTCGAATATTCTTGTACCATAAAGAAACTATTAAACTGAATAAATAGTAGTATTCGGTAAATAAGAAGAAAAAGGGGACCGTGGTTTGGTAATGGGTTCATCTGTTACTATGCATTGTTTAAATTACAGTTGTTCATTACTCATTGCTTTAGGGTTTTATTTACCATTTCTTCAATTACACCATAATGTAATAACATTAATAAATAATGTTGAGAGTGGGATTTTAACCCACGCCCTATCGGACCAGAACCTTAATCTGGCGCCTTAGACCAACTCGGCCATCTCAACAATCTGTGTATAACTATAGTATTAACAAATGCAAAATATTTTCGTCATATGGATTACTACTTTTTAAAAATATCAATAACCATCATTAACCCTAATATATTTCTGACACTACCCTTTGGGGGAATTTTCGATGATACTTTCCTTAACTTGTTACTCATTTGTAATTATCTGTTTGATTTAAAAATTTCCTGCGTCGTTACTAAGGTCGTAAGATTTAAGTTTATCAAGTCCGGTATGGGTTAGTACTGCCATATGATGTAATGTAACTTGGTTATTCATATTGTGACAACTAATGAAATGTAACAAATAACTAAACTACTTTATCAAAGATCAAAAGACGAGACAGGTTAAGTCCCACTGTTAAGCAGTGGGATCTCATAGTATTTTTGAAATTATATTACGTTACTCTGGTTGGAGTTATCGAGTCTTGATCTGTTGAAGATTTGTTTGGTTGTGATTTCTTTGAAACAACTAAGTAAAGCAAGGATGATAAAACACGTGTAAATTCTATCGAAAGAAATATGAGACTATAATTCCCGAACATCCCACATATCTTAGTATGTCACTCTCAGTCATATTCACTTAACCTAGAGAATAAAAATATTAAGGCTATAATGAAAAAATATCAAGTTAAAGTGACAAATATTAGTTTTTATTATAAAAATAGAAGTAGACAGATGTATCTGTTTCATTCAAGCTAATTTTGTTCTTTTCACATCCATTGGAGATAGTTACATTTGATATAAATATAAGATTGTATTTTAAATTTCTTTGATGTGGTTGTCGATTGTAATTAGGTATTAATTTTTATATTTAGTTGAATGTATTTTATTTGAGTAGTTTATCATGAAACATTATCTATTTAAATACATGCATAATAGGAGTCTATGTTTCTAAACACATTGATTATAGTCCATCAAAACATCAAGTCTTTAAATGGGATGCACTTCCGAATTTCGTAACGTTGCATTGATTATTTATATTGTGAAAAGTAATAAAATTATTTTCACTTAAACGTTTTGGAAGATAGCAAGATAAGTTTTGTTAAGCCAGTACGTAGGACAAATGGATCTCTTATTGTTCTTCTATATCAATATTCCTCTTGTTCGATTAGATTAAGATAGTTGTTAATCTCAGGAAAAAATTCCTCTCGTTTGACTATTCGAATATTCTTGTACCATAAAGAAACTATTAAACTGAATAAATAGTAGTATTCGGTAAATAAGAAGAAAAAGGGGACCGTGGTTTGGTAATGGGTTCATCTGTTACTATGCATTGTTTAAATTACAGTTGTTCATTACTCATTGCTTTAGGGTTTTATTTACCATTTCTTCAATTCCACCATAATGTAATAACATTAATAAATAATGTTGAGAGTGGGATTTTAACCCACGCCCTATCGGACCAGAACCTTAATCTGGCGCCTTAGACCAACTCGGCCATCTCAACAATCTGTGTATAACTATAGTATTAACAAATGCAAAATATTTTCGTCATATGGATTACTACTTTTTAAAAATATCAATAACCATCATTAACCCTAATATATTTCTGACACTACCCTTTGGGGGAATTTTCGATGATACTTCCCTTAACTTGTTACTCATTTGTAATTATCTGTTTGATTTAAAAATTTCCTGCGCCGTTACTAAGGTCGTAAGATTTAAGTTTATCAAGTCCGGTATGGGTTAGTACTGCCATATGATGTAATGTAACTTGGTTATTCATATTGTGACAACTAATGAAATGTAACAAATAACTTAACTACTTTATCGAAGATCAAAAGACCAGACAGGTTAAGTCCCACTGTTAAGCAGTGGGATCTCATAGTATTTTTGAAATTATATTACGTTACTCTGGTTGGAGTTATCGAGTCTTGATCTGTTGAAGATTTGTTTTGTTGTGATTTCTTTGAAACAACTAAGTAAAGCAAGGATGATAAAACACGTGTAAATTCTATCGAAAGAAATATGAGACTATAATTCCCGAACATCCCACATATCTTAGTATGTCACTCTCAGTCATATTCACTTAACCTAGAGAATAAAAATATTAAGGCTATAATGAAAAAATATCAAGTTAAAGTGACAAATATTAGTTTTTATTATAAAAATAGAAGTAGACAGATGTATCTGTTTCATTCAAGCTAATTTTGTTCTTTTCACATCCATTGGAGATAGTTACATTTGATATAAATATAAGATTGTATTTTAAATTTCTTTGATGTGGTTGTCGATTGTAATTAGGTATTAATTTTTATATTTAGTTGAATGTATTTTATTTGAGTAGTTTATCATGAAATGTATATGTTTCATTCGAGCTAGTTTTGTTCCTTTCACATCCATCGTGCCTAAGAAGACTCAAAGCTAGCTAAAGTTGATATAAATATAAGATTGGATTTTAAATTTCTTGGATGTGGTTGTCGATTGTATTTAGGTATTAATTTTTATATTTAGTTGAATATATTTAATTTGAATAGTTTATCATGAAACATTATCTATTTAAATACGTGCAGAATAGGAGTCAATATTTCTAAATATATTGATTATAGTTTATCAAAACATCAAATGTATTTATTTTGCGAATTTCGTAACGTTGCATTTGTTATTTATTTTGCGAAAAGTAATAAAATGTATTTTCACTTAAACGTTTTGGAAGGTTATTGGTCACAATGCCCCCTAAAGTTTGGACGAAATTTAAGAATCCCCCTGAAAGTTTAAAATTTGAAATATTAGTCCTAATTTTTGGATGATTTCAAAAATCGCCCCTTTCCGTCCTAAGTCCGTTTATTTGAAACGGTAAATGGACATGTGCCTAGCACGTGACTTCACTTAAAATTTAAAGACTAAATTGCCCTCTTCCTCATGAGGTACGGAAGAACAACAGCAGACACTGGAGGAAGACACTGGTTGAGAAGAACTCCTTTGCAGTATATCAGTTTCCACGACCACAAAAAAGATAACTAACTTATTTGCTCTACTACATTTCCTTTCTACTTATAAAATCTAAATAGGCTCATTTTGCTATGCTCTTCCGAAGCTGCAGCACCATGATAGGAAGAGCAGAGACTTTGTTGATTAATTATCCTACCTCTAACATTCATACCCTTATTTCATGTCATAGAGGAGGAATACGTTAAAAAGAAAGCTACCACATGGTATATTATTCAGTAGGTGCTCCGACTTGGAATCAATATACCCAGAGTAGTTGTTCACAGACATCAATATATAGAGGATATCCTTTCAAGAAGAAATGAAAATAAACGTAACATGAAATTCAACATGTTTCGAATCGTGTCAACGTGGTTGGAATCTCCCCAGAAGAAGATCCATTTCCCCTTCAAGCAATTCCAAGCAGTTGGAGGAGACGAGAATATTTGGAAAGAACAGTGTGCTGAATAAACTCAACCATTGCTTTCTAACAAACCTATCGAGCCATTGCACCATGGAAATCGACACTTGAAGTGTGGCGGAAAGCAACGGAATTGACCATCGTTGCTGATGGAGCAGTCATCATTCTTCCCATGGCGGGTCCACCTCCCGACCCAGACATCCTTCGAGAAATCCGAGATCTGACACTATTTCAACTCAGGCAGCTTCGTCTCTGTCTTGTAAGCCCTAATTCGAATGTTCCTCAGCTGTCTGTTGACGAAGAATCGAGGAGGCGACAATTTGAGGCCTTCGAAGTGTCTGAAGAGGATGATCACCGTAAGGTTGAAATCTCCAACGAAATCAGGATGAACCTGAAGAAGCAATGAGTAAGAACCTTTTTGAAAATCCTTCACCACGGGTCTTGATTTCCATGATTCTCCACCGTTTTGAAAATCCTTCACCTCAGAGTTGTGTGGTTCTTCTGTACCTTATGGAGGAAGTGGGAAATTTGGTATTTAAATTTTAAGTGAAGTCACGTGCTAGACACATGTCCGTTTACCGTTTCAAATAAACGGACTTAGCACGGAAAGGGGCGATTTTTGAAATCGTCCAAACATTAGGACTAATATTTCAAATTTTAAACTTTAAGGGGGATTCTTAAATTTTGTCCAAACATTAGGGGGCACTGTGACCAATAACCCTATAACTATAGTATTAACTTTTCAAAATGGGGAAAATGCCAAATATTGGTCATATGGATTACTACGATTGAAAAATATAAATAACCATCACTAACCCAAATATCTTCCTGAGACTACCTTTTGGGGGAATTTTTTATGATACTAACCCTCATTTGTAATTATCTGTTTGATTTAAAATTTTCATGCGTCGTTACTAGGGTTGTACGATTTAAGTTTATCAAGTCTGGTATGGGTTAGTACTTCCATAATATGTAATGTAACTTGGTTATTCAGATTGTGACAATTATTGAAATGTAACAAATAATTTAATTACTTTATCGATAATCAAAAGACAAGACAGGTTAAGTCACAATGTTAAACAATGGGATCTCATAGTAATTTTGAAATAATATTACGTTACTCTGTTGGATTTATCGAGTCCTGATCTGTTGAAGATTAGTTTTGTTGTTATTTCTTTGAAACAACTAAGTAAAGCAAGGATGATAAAACGCGTGTAAATTCTATCGAAAGAAATATGAGACTATAATTCCTGAACATCCCACATATCTTAGTATGTCACTCTCAGTATTATTCAGTTACCCTGGAGAACTAAAATATCAAGGCTCTAATGAAAAAATATCAAGTTAAAGTGACAAATATTAGTTTTAGTAAAGGTAGATAGATGTATATGTTTCATACGAGCTAGTTTTGTTCCTTTCACATCCATTGGAGATAAATAACCATAGATATTATATGATTTCTTCATAAATCACAGCTCGCTCATGCCTAAGACGACTCAAAGCTAGCTACAGTTGATATAAATATAAGATTGTATTTTAAGTTTCTTTGATGTGATTGTCGATTGTATTTAGGTATTAATTTTTATATTTAGTTGAATATATTATATTTGAGTGGTTTATCATGAAACATTATCTATTTAAATACGTGCAGAATAGGAGTCGATATTTATAAACATATTGATTATAGTTCATCAAAACATCAAGTCTTTAAATGGGTTGCACTACCGAATTTCATAACGTTGATTTCATTATTTAGTTTGTGAAAAGTAATAAAATGTATTTGCACTTAAACTTTGTGGAAGATAAAAATATAAGCTTTGTTAAGTCAATACGTAGGATAAATGGATCTCTTATTGGTTTTTTATATCAATATTCCTCTCGTTTGATTGGATTAACATAGTTGTTAATCTCAGGAAGATGTGTTTATAATTTATTTCGGGAAACAATAACTATCTCTAGTAGAAAATGGCCTTAATATAATTTGCAACACAACATTAAACTAACAATCAGTAACATTCAAAATATTTTAGAGTATAATCACTCTCAATAATATTTTAGAGTATAATCACTCTAAATAACATTTTAGAATATAATTACTCTCAAAAATATTTTCTCAACTTTGAATATTCGAATATTCTTGTTCCATAAAGAAAGTATTACAGTTATTGAGTAGTAGTGTTCGGTAAACAAGATTAAAGAGAGGACGGTGCTTTGGTAATGGGTTCATCATTGATAGTGATTACACTCTAAAATGTTATTAATGGCATGTTCTTTTCACGGAATGGAAAAGGAAATCGGCTTACGGATTCCGTAAAAAGTTGTTCTTTTCGCGGAATTGAAAAAATTTGGCTTACGGATTCCGGGCGGGGTAGGCTTAGACATTCCGTGTGAAAAGCTCGAAATTTCTAAGCCGGGCACGCTAGGAATGAGGAATAAGAGGCGAAATGACTGAAATGCCCTTACTTTAAAATTTATATTAATTCAACAATTTTATCTTAATTAATAATTAATTAAATAAGTTATTTTATTTTTTTAATTATTAATTAATTATATTATAAGTTTTTATTATTCTTAATTTTAAAATTAATTAATACAAATTATATATATTATATACTATACATATACAAGGAGGGGCAAATATGTCATTTTACCACATTCCATTCCCTTTCTATATACAATTCCACCAAATAAACAACAGAATTCCTTATTCCATTCCATTCCATTCCACCAAAGAAACAACTTCATATTCTTATCTCCTATTCCTTATTCCCTATTCCGTATTGCTTATTCCGAATTCCATGAAAGAAACGCCCCGTAAGAGTGATTATACTGTAATATATTTTAAATGATAATGATTGTTAGTTTGATGTTGCATTGCAATTGATATAAAGGTCGTGTTCTGCTCTAAATAGTTAATTTGCTCCGAAATAGATTATAAACACATCTTTGTGTGATTAACAACTTTATTAATTCAATCAAACCAGAGTATTATTGATTTAAAAAACAAGAAGAGATCAATTTGTCGTATGTATTGACTTAACCAAACTTATTGCTTTTATCTTCCACAAAATTTTAAATGAAAATACATTTTATTACTTGTCACAAACTAAATAATGAATGAAACCTTATGAAATTCATTACTGCAACCCTTTTTAATACTTGATATTTTGATGAACTATGATGTACCTGTTTAGAAATATCGACTCCTACTCTGCACGTAATTAAATAGATAATATCTCATGATAAAGTACTTAAATAAAAGATATTCAACTAAATATAAAAATTTAAACCTAAATATAATCGGCAACCACATCAAAGAAACTGAAAATACAATCTTATATTTATAAGAAATGTAGCTAGCTTTTAGCAAAAAAAAATGTAGCTAGGTCTAAGTCTTCTTAGGCATGAGTGAGGTGTGTTTTATGAAGAGATCATATAATATCTATGACTTTTTTTTATCTCCAATGGATTTAAAAGGAATAAATCTAGGTCGCATGAAACAAATACATCTCTCTACTTCTTTTTTACTAAAAACTAATATTTGACCGAAAGGGCGTGGGTTTAAATCCCACTCTCAACACTATTAATTAGTGTTATTACATTATGGTGGAATTGAACAAACGGTAAATAAAACCCTGAAGCAACCACAATTGAATAATTGTAATTTAAACCATGCAAAGTTATTGATGAACCCATTACCAAAGCATCGTCCTCTTTTTCTTCTTGTTTACCAAACACTACTATTCAATCACTTTAATAGTTTCTTTATGGGACAAGAATATTCGAATATTCAAAGTTGACAAAATATTATTGAGATTGATTATACTCTAAAATGTTATTGAGAGTGATTATACTATAAAATATTTTGAATGTTTATGATTGTTGGTTTGATGTTGTGTTGCAATTGATATAAAGGTCGTGTTCTGCTAGAGATAGTTATTTATTTCTCGAAATAAATTATAAACACATCTTCCTGTGATTAACAACTTTATTAATCCAATCAAACCAGAGTAATATTGATTTAAAAAACAAGAAGAGATCCTGTGATTAACAACTTATTGTTTTTATCTTGTGCAAAGTTTTAAATGAAAATACATTTTTTTACCTCTCACAAACTAAATATTGAATGAAACCTTATGAAATTTAGTACTGCAACCCTTTTATAAACTTGATGTTTTGAGGAACTATCATGTATCAGTTGAGAAATATCGACTCCTGTTCAATCCAATCAATCTCAATAATATTTTGTCAACTTTGAATATTTGAATATTCTTGTCCCATAAAGAAACTATTAAAGTATTTTATCATGAAACATTATCTATTTAAATACGGGTAGAATAGGAGTCAATATTTCTAATTAGATACATGATGATAGTTCATCAAAACATCAAGCATTTAAAAGGGTTACAGTATTGAATTTCGTAAGGTTGCGTTTATTATTTAGTTCATGGCAAGTAATAAAATGTATTTTCAATTAAAAATTTGAGGAATACAAAAAACAAAGTTGGGTAAGTCAATACATACGACAAATGGATCTCTTCTTGTTTTTTCAATCAGTATTACTCTCGTTTGGTTGGGTTAATAAAGTTGTTAATCACAGGAAGATGTGTTTATAATTTATTTCTCGAAATAAATAACTGTCTCTAGCAGAACACGACCTTTATATCAATTGCAACACAACATCAAACCAACAATCATAAACATTCAAAATATTTTATAGTATAATCACTCTCAATAACATTTTAGAGTATAATAAATCTCAATAATATTTTGTCAACTTTGAATATTCGAATATTCTTGTCCCATAAATAAACTATTAAAGTGATTGAATAGTAGTGTTTGGTAAACAAGAAGAAAAAGAGGACGATGCTTTGGTAATGGGTTCATCAATTACTTAGCATGGTTTAAATTACAATTATTCAATTGTGGTTGCTTCAGGGTTTTATTTACCATTTGTTCAATTCCACCATAATGTAATAACACTAATTTATAGTGTAGAGAGTGGGATTTCAACCCACACCCTATCGGAAAAATATTATTTTTTAGTAAAAAAATAAGTAGAGAGATTTATTTATTTCATCCGGGCTAGTTTTGTTCCTTTTAGATCCATTGAAGATAAAACGTCATAGATATTATATGATCTATTCATAAATCACACCTCACTCATGCCCTAGAATACTTAGAGCTAGCTACATTTGTTTTGGCCAAAAGCGAGCTACATTTCATATAAATATAAGATTGTACTTTCAATTTCTTTGATGTGGTTGCCGATTTTATTTAGGTATAAATTTTTGTATTTAGTTGAATATCGTATATTTAAGTACTTTATCATGAAAGTTCATCAAAACATCAAGTATTTAAAAGGGTTGTGGTACTAAGTTTCATAAGGTTTCATTCATTATTTAATTTGTGACAAGTAATAAAATCTATTTTCATTTAAAACTTTGTGGAAGATAAAAACAATAAGTTTGGTTACGTCAATACGTACGACAAACAGATCTATTCTTGTGCTTTAAAGGGACGCATTATTATCAAAACTGTAAACCCTAAACCCTAAAATCCTAAACCCATAAATGGGAAACGTATGAAACAAACGCCCGGATATTTTTTTTTGGCAACTACACCAAGATGTTTTTCGACGCAAATAAGTTCACCCATATGTTTCATTTTGTTTGTAATTGCACATTCCGTTAATTTTACTCATTAAGTGTCACATATAAGTCATGTGCAACCGTTTATTTCGAATCGATGCAATGTAGAAACACGTATTTACCCCCACCTAATTTAAATTCATCATATCCCTTCTTCTACTGGTGTGACGTTGTTCTTGTTCGAGCTGCTGGTGGGACCCACCTCTAGGGGTCATGAGCTCTCTGTATGCGCGTTCGGAGTATGCTGACGATCCCGTCGAAGACGTCGTCAGCACCGCTGATCTGTGCACGTATTTCCTGGGACTGAATCTCGTCAATGCACTATGCAAAAGCGTCCTGGATCACATATTCAGCCTCGACGAATGAGAAAGTGCCTCTGGAAAGAAGCAAGCATTTTTAAAGGAATCATTGTTGTAATTAACATGACAATAACTACATTGATCAAACTGTAATCCAAGAAGCAAGCAATAAAACAATATTCATATTTGCTATTGTAAGTACCTGTATTTCAGCATCTTGAGTTCTCCATGATGTGTTGAAGCAAGTGTTAGCAAACAACTCTCAGCGAAAGATTCGAGCACTGTGACATACCAAGTGCGGCTCCTTCAAGAGGATTCGTCCAAGTACCAACCTGATATACATTATTGTTTGTTTGTGGGTCCGATGGTTTTCCTGATAAAAATACAAACTTGAAGAAAAAAATGTTAAGAAAAAATTGCATACTTCATCGAGCAGGACTAGGGACAAATTTGTTGACTGCGATCGAATGTCCTGAAAGGTAATGATATATTCAGGAGGTTCCAGATCTTATATGTCCTTGATGGGATTCTTCCAGAGCAGCAACCTGCAATCAGAAAGAGACCCAGGAGATGAATATACGATAGTAAAAAAGAGGAAGAATATATGCAGTGTATATTCATCCATAGATGGTAGCATTACTTATTCTTTTAATGCTGCAAGATCTATAACCTTTTCACCCCTTAGGACAGATCTCTCAGGTTGCATTTGCCTCCTCCCAATGTCCTAATCCATAAGAAAATCATCATAAAAACGTAATGAAAATTGAATCTTTCATTATGTGGAAATGGAAAAATCAAGACTTGCTTACTTACAGCAGTTGCATCCCTGGCATCCTTCCTTACCTTCTTCAAATTTTGTTTGTACTTCTGAAGTAGTAAAGGATGGTGAGCTTTAGGGAGAAACAAAATCCACTCTATGTCACGAGCCACCTGCCAATCCTTATCTTGAACTAAAAATAGATCGAGACATGTTCCTAAGTATGAAAGACCGTATGTGGCTCGAGCATTAATCTACAAATCAGAAACCTTAAGAAATTGAACCTTAAAACCGTGGTTTTAGTGGCATCAGCAGATGCAGTTTGCTCAACTGACATTGCTGCAGCACTATCATCAGAGAACTGGCCAAGAAGCTTGAACAAGGGACCTATGAGTCTCTACCCCAAAGGAATGGTGGTCGACGAACGAAAGATATGATGCGGCGTGCGGAAGATCTGCAACGAGGGACGCGAATCTTGCTGAACAGAGACGTGATCTTGCTGGATAGAGACGTGAACAAAGATGGTATTCAAGCGAACAAAGTGATCTCCAAGCGAGCAAGAACGGGAAAGAATGAAGATGGTGAAGAATGATGCAAGCAACTTGGGGCACTTTGGTCATACAAGTTAATAATTACATCACATGCATTGCACGTGATTTCTATTTGACAGGAAACTAAAAACAAGTGACGGAAATGTGCATTTACCAACAAATGGAAACATATGGGTGTTAAGACAAACATTATGGGTGCAATTACCAATCTCGACAAACATCCGTTTTTTTTTTATAGTTTTCGCTTGTTAAATCTTAGTCAACGTATATATGTTAAACCCATTATATGAAACTCCTAGAAACTGGTACATGTTCGTCTCCTGCCCAGATTTTCACCTGGAATGATCATTGGTAGTATGTTTATGGGGTTTCCTTACTACTAGTTTCATGATAACAAGGGTAAAAAACACACAATTTTGGTAAAACTGTGACTTCGGTGTTCTTCTCATCACCTTAAACCTTCAGTGCACCTCAATGTTTCACCATGCATGTCAGTCTTTTACAGAACTTACCGTATCCCTCCATGTCGTGACCTTAGGTTGAAACTTGTGGTTAAAAAACGAAGACAATATTGTGTTAAATATTAACACTTTAGTTGCGTTCTTTGTCCATCCAGCAACACTTTATATACATTGAAATGGGTTAAGCATTCGTTTATTCCAAGTTTTTGGTCAGTATGGTTGGAACAAGGAAAATCCATAACTAGAGGACAAATGTGAAACCGGTTCCCACTCGCAAATCCCCTAGGAAATTGTATCGGGCCGCAACAAGTAGGTTTCTTTATTTTAACGTTTATTGTAGGTACAGTGATTGTTTTCGTGTGTTAGATTTTTACAAGAATCATGTTTCCCTAACACCATGTTTTTGTGAGTATGGAATACTTTGAATTAACAGTGTGGTGGTTCCCTATTGCCTGACTGGAATGTCATTTTCATTGGACAGTGAAACGCTTGTTGAAAACACTCCAGCCCCGACAACTTTAAAAACTCATGAAGTAGACCCTTCAAAAGAGGACTTACCCGTGGAGGAACCATTGGCGGAGGAACCAACAACACAACCAGGTAAGTGTATTTTTGAATTACAGAATGCAGTAACAAATGGGTCTTACTTTCTGTATCTATTTTGGTTTCTGATAATGGTACAAAGGAAGCTATAAGGGGGCAACCAACTCAGTTACGTAGAGGTTGTACTAGGTGTATTAGGTTGTCAAAAAATGGCATCAATGAAAAAGAAGTCCTGAAGTTTAATTCCAAAGGTAAGGTATGCAACCCTAATGCATCCGTTTTTGCTTATTGGTGTGGGTGCATCGTCCGGAAAAAACAAATGCAACCCTAATGATGAAAGATTATAAAGAAATTCCAAAGTCTCACATAGATTACGAGGCGAATATGGTCATGATGGTTAGACTAAGTGTATCAACACTCATTACCTTATAGTAGACAGCTTTGCTCTGTTGTTATACAGCGTGTCTGACACGCATTTATATTGCCGGAAAGGTTTGTGTTGCTATAGGATGACATCTTGAAGCAGCTCATCATATGTACTATCAGAGAGGAGTATAGAAATTTCAGGGCAAATCTCAAGAGAATGTACTTTGACAAGTACATTACCAATGAAGAAAGACTACAAACATCCCTCTGGACGTAATGAAAGAAGACTGGGTGTGGCTTGTGAATTGGTTCAACTCGGACGAGTTTAAGGTAGGTGCCTAAAAACAAATTGTATTTTTTTCCAAAATTGATTAGAGATGTTTCATTATAGCTAACCATTAAACGTGTTGTAACCTAATGTTTGAAGGAGAATAGTGAGGGGTTCAAAGCCAACAAAGCTCACCAAGTCATGAGGCACACTACTGGCACATGTTCTTTTAAGAAGACAGAGCTGGAAGAGGTAATCCTAATACCCTTACATATTATATGTATTTAATACCTACCATGTAGAAGGACCGAGCATCTTTACCCTTTGCAGATTGAGAAGAATAATGGGGTATATCCAGGGGAGTATCATATGTTTCCTAAGAACCATGTGAACAAGAAAGGTGTGCCTCTGGATCTGAAAATCCGATCAATTATGGTAAGTACTAATGCATTTACGATATACACAGGTGAAGTCTATTGAGCCCATTCGGTCCCTTATTGTCTTACATCACTGTACTGCGAACTATGAACAAGTCAAGAAGAGGGTTGCACAGTTGAAAGTCAATGAAGATGATCATGTTGACAATGATGCATTGAATTAGCAAATTCGTAATATTAAGTGTCTAAGAATTCGTGTATTAAAAATTGCAAGGATGATTGAAAGTGAGCAGTTAAAGCAAGCAAGGGAAGAGGTGGCTTTGGCAAGAGCCGAAACAGCGGAACTTCGAAAGTTGGCGGATGAAAGTGCTAAGAAGGCGGAGGAAGCACGAACCACACTATTGGATTTCCCGGCAAACATGATGTCATTTAAACACGATATGGATTCCATGAGAAGGGTCATGCAAGTCAACGGTGCTTTACCCGATGATTCAGAAACTCAAGGTACACCAATTAAGGTGTTGCATGTGTACCTCCATTTACATTTTTATGTATTTTGTTATGATGTTCTTTAGAATCGTGTTATTTCTATGTTCACATATCCAAATGCATGAACACTGGAGCTCATTTGTAAGTACTCCTGACAAATAATTATGTCCAATGGTCATAGGTTATAGATAGTTAGTCTATGAAAAATGTTAACTTCATTTTGTCGATGATTATATACCATGTTTCTGCAATGTCAGTGTTCTTTGTTTTGGAACTGATGCTAGAAAGGGAAGACATTTGTTTGAGATGTTTGGCAGTAAAATTAGGTGTTTTGGATATGGTTCTTTGTAGGAGCAAGGTTTATGTATGCTCTATTTTGGTATATGTTGTCTTCATGAGAGAATGGACAACAAGAAAGAATCAGACAATTCAGTACTATACTATAACATATGCATTTGTATCAGACGTAGAATCCGACTTTCCCTGACCCTTTTGAAAAATATATTTATTTTCGCTCGCTCGAAAAATGTTGGGTCTTGGCGAGCAACGGGTCCAGTCGAGCAGGGTCATCAACCAGACTGAAAAATGAAAGAGCTGCCACCAATTAATTAAAGGCTAATCAGAATCTTAAAATTTGCCTAGGGTACATGGTGTTAACATCCTTGGGCTTGGAAAGGTCTGCATCTAGAGAATTGAGTTTGGGGGTTTGATTACGTCTTTAGGGCTCCCGAGCCCATAATCCGCCCTTTCAGTACTTTAGTTAGATTTTGAAATTATATTTTACCGATTTAACTGAATTGTCCAATTTTATCATGCTTGGCTAAAGAGATGGCATGTATATTTCGTTAATTGAAATAAACCATGTACAACCATTTATATTTACAAGTTAATTTCAAATAAATATACAAGAGAGGATAAAGTTAATCGTTCTTTAAAAAATGTGCTTTAACTTTGGGACCATTTTAAACGTGTAAAAAATACACGAATGATTTTGAAGATATTAAGCATGTTAGACCAAATTGTAACACTTTGACAAGTCATGAGATGTCTAGAAACGTTTGGGGACCAAGATGCAACTTTTTTAAAATTCCAGCTATATTGGAAAAAAAATGACAGAATTGGCCCTAAACTATTATGGACTTATTTGTAACACTTGGTGAAGTTCCAAATAACCCAAAATTTATTCTGGACTTATTTGTAAAACTTTGAGAAGTCATGGAATATCCCCAAATTTTAGGAATCAAACATGTAATTTTCAACAAATTATAACTGAAAATAGTTTTTAAAAAATATTATAAAAGGGACCATAAACTATTCTAGATTTATTTGTAATACTTGGTAAAGTTCGAAAAATAACCAGAAAATTATTCTAGACTTATTTGTAACATTTTGAGAAGTGATGGGAAGTCCAGAAAGGTTCAGGGAACAAAATTTAAATTTTGATAAATTCGAGTTGATTTAAAAAAAATCAAAATTTGCACAAATGGCCTAAAACGTTTCTTGTTTGGTTTATAGCACTCGGTAAAGTCACAAAATGACCCAAGAGTCTAGGAACCGAATTGTAACCTTCATCAAAGTTTGGGAATGACCTAAGTCATTTTTGAAAATATTATTTTTCACATATATATATAATATACATATGCATATAGTATCACATATATATTATACATATATCACATATACATAATATATATATATATATATATATATTAGCAAGTATATTATACATAATTATATAATATATGTATATAAACTCCTTTTTTTTATAACATAAAATTCAATAACATTAGAAAATACCAATACAATATTAAATACGAGAGAGATATACCTAAATCGTTCGGAGCTTAAATACCGTACGAGAAACCGAGACTGATAATTATCAATATTTTTTAATCCTTTTTTTAATCTTCACTCTCTATATTTTTTTCCTTTCTTTCTTCTCCAATTTCTTTCCCAATGTTTTTCCTTCATTCCCTTCTCTCTAGGCCTTCTATTTATAGAAGATGTCTTCATTATTTAATTATTTTTTTCCATATATAATTAAACACCAAATTGAGGAACATGGCTATGCGCTTTCGGTCGAATATATATATATATATAAACTTTTTTTGTGTGTTCATTAATATATATATATATATATATATATATTTCTATCTCAATTTCCCTCTGCTCAGTTTCTCGCGTAAGGTATTTCTTTTACCCCGAGCCAAAATCAAGTGTTTACAGTTGTCCCTCTTTCAACACGCACTCATGGAATGAATCTCATGAGTGGGTGTTTAAAGACAAACAATTGATTTTGGCTCATCTCGATTCATTATTTACATAGCAAACAAACATTATCGTGCAACTTTTGGAAGTTGGACATCTACAAGTCCCTATTGTTGACGATGATTTGAGGAGAATGAACGCCTAAACACTCATCAGCTTGTGAATCCCAGAAGTTGGATATCTATAGGTCATGGTCGTTGAGGATGACTTGCGGAGGCTAAACACCTAAAGGCTCCGTTCGTCGACTTGAGACTCGTTGGAGATGACTTGCGGAGGCGGAACACCTAAAGGCTTCGCTCGTCGGCTTGTGACTCGCTGGAGATGACTTGCGGAGGCTGAACACCTAAAGGTTCCGCTCGTCGGCTTGTGACTCCCAGAAACTGGACAACTACAGGTCCTGGTAGTCCATGATGACTTGCAGAGTCTGAACACCTAAAGGCTCCGCTCGTTGGCTTGTGACTTACTTTAGAACTCAATACTCTTGTTGAGACGTCCGACTGTTTGTGCGAAATTCTCATATTGTTTTCTCACTAGTCGACCTCGGAATCCTTCTTAATGAAGTTCCCTAAAGTAATTCATGCTACGTCCACCTGTCATGGGGACATTCTCAAACGTGAAGCAATACATGTTTATGCAATTTTCTCTTTGTCATGGATAAACACGTTTTGA
Source organism: Chamaenerion angustifolium (assembly GCA_946814005.1). Taxonomy (NCBI): domain Eukaryota; kingdom Viridiplantae; phylum Streptophyta; class Magnoliopsida; order Myrtales; family Onagraceae; genus Chamaenerion; species Chamaenerion angustifolium. The sequence goes on along the minus strand of OX328266.1, from coordinate 29,039,212 downwards.
AAAAGGATGTAGAGATCTTAAAAGCTTTCTTGTAACCGGTTATGGATGGTTGTGACTCCTTTAGATTATGTTTTTGACATGGAAATTCTCTTTGAAACAAGCCTTTGAGACCATAAAGGATACACATTATTCAATCTTGTGCAAGGTGTATCCTTGCGAGTTAGTCAAGACAGCTTAAACTAATGTCAATCACTGCTTCTCTTCATTCCTACCGTGGGGGGAAGCAACGTCATCTACTTTTGATTAGGTTTTTTTATCTCTAGATTTTCTTTCCTTTTGCTACGTTTTTTTTTGTTTTTTATCGCACCTTTCGGTTCCCTTAATTTTTGCCTAGGTTGCCCTTTCGAGTTTTCAACCTAGCAGGGATTTGATTCCTCTCCTTTAGCCATGATTTCCCTTTTGAGGATTTTCAATCATGTCTCTCTTCCCTAAATTTTGCCTAAACCGCCCTTTCGGGTTTTCGATTTAGCGGGAATTTTATCACTTTTAGAGGTTTGCTTTCTGGTTACAAACTTCTTATGGATAGTATTTTCTGACTGCATCCATATTCATTGGACTGGGGAGTTCTTGGTCGCCCATATCGATGATGATCATGGCTCGTCCACTGAAAACCTCTTTGACGACATAAGGCCCATCATATTTAGGCACAAATTTACCCCAAGAGTCTGGATTGACTCGAAGAATTTTTCTGAGAACTAGATCGCTTGCTTGTAATTCTCTTGTGCGTACCTTCCTGTTAAATGCACGAGCCATGAGTTACTAGTACAATTGTCTGTGGCACAACGCGATGAGTCGCCTTTCATCTATGAGGTTTAATTGCTCGTATATGCATCTCGCCAATCCTGACTCGTTCATCTCTGCCTCAACGAGGATCCTTGCTGACTGGATTTCCACTTCAGTTAGCAACACTAAATTGGTCCCGTAAACATGGTAGAATGGGGTTGCCCCTGTTGATGTCGGTATTGAGGTCCTATATGCCATGAGTTCCCAAGGCAGCTTGTCGAGCTAGTCCTTATAATTGACAATCATTTTTTCTATGATATTATTATTTGCTGCTTCCACTGCGCCATTCCTTTGTGGGTGATATGGAGACGAATTTCTATGCTTGATCTTAAATTGGTCACACAACCCATCAACCAATTTATTATTCATAATTTTGGCATTATCTGTGATGATTAACTCTGGCACCCCATAACGCGCGATGATATTCTGCCTAATGAAACGCTCGACCGCCTTTACTGTATTGACGCCAGGGTGATAACCTATACCCATTTGGTGAAATAATTGATCGCCACCAATATGAATTGATGGCCATTGTACGCGTTTGGATAGATCATACTGATTTCATCTATGCCCCACATTGAGAAATGCCATGGGGAAGTCATACGATAGAGCTCATGTGGTGGCGCGTGAATTTAGTCTGTGTACACTTGACAGAGGTGATAATGTTGGACGTGTATCGCACAATCATATGTCATGGTGGACCAAAAGTATCCAAGTCTCATTATCTTTTTTGATAGCATTCGCCCACCCATGTGTGGGCTGCAACAACCTTCATGAATTTCTTCCATTAGGCGCTCAGCTTCTTCGACTTTCACACATCTCAAAAGGGTATCATCAAATGATCTTTTGTATAAGGCAGGTCCACTGAGAAAATAATTGCAAGGCATTCTTCGTACGACCTTCCGGTCATTTCTTGTGGCATCTTCTAGGAATTTTCCAAACTCCAGATATCTTTTCATGTTAGTGAACCACGACTGATCGTCTAACTCTTCAACCGTACAACAATAGGTTGGAAACTCTTTGATCTTAATCTCCACTGGTAGTACCTTGTTTCCCGACGAAATTGTACTCATTGATGCTAGGGTTGCCAATGCGTTTACAAATTGGTTCTTATTTCTTGACATGTGATATCCTCAAATTCTGCAACTAGATCCTGAAGGTGCTCGTGATATGGTTGTAGTTTTGCATCCCTTGATTTCCATTGCCCCGTCGTTTGGAGGATGACTAACATGGAATCTCTGAATATTTCTAGTTTCTTCACTTCAAGGTCTAGTGAGGCACGCATGCCGAGAACACATGCCTCTTATTCTGCGATATTGTTGGTGCAGTGGAACATAACCTTGGCCGCCCCTGGAAAGTGTCACCCCTTTGGTGAGATGAGCACTGCCCCGATACCCCCTCCGACTGAATTCACAGCCTCGTCGATGTACATTCTCTAATTTGTATTTGACATACCTTCTTCTTCTACTTGCATGATCTCCCCATCTGGGAATTCGAAGTTGATCATGTGATCGTCGTCTATGGGAAACTACGCTAAATGATCGGTGATTGCGTGCCCCTTCACCAAAATTCGAGGCACGAATTCTATGTCATACTCAGATAGTTGAACCTGCCACTTGGCGATATTTTTTGTCCATGTTGGCTTCTCTAAGAGGTATCTCAGGGGATCCATCTTCGAATACAGACGTATGGTATAGTACAACCTATATTGGCGAAGTCATTGCATTACTCACACGAGTGCGCAACATATCATGTCCACCTCCTAATACTTTGTTTCACCCTCCGTAGTATATGGCATGTTCATTCTTTCCAGTCACATCGAGTTATCCCAACATGCACCCCAATGATTCTTGGCGCATTGTTAAATACATAATCAGCGGTCGTCCTGGAGTTGGTGGCATCAGGACCGGTCGACTCATCATGTATTTTTTTATGGACTCTAAGGTGTTCTGGCATTCTTCATCCCAGATTATCCGAGCGTTCTTACATAAAATACTAAATAAAGGTTGACACTTGGTTGTCATATTTGCGATAAAACGCGCAATGTAATTCAAATGGCCTAATAGGCTTTGAACCCTCTTCACGGTCAAAGGTGGAGGTAGCTCATGTATCGCCTTGACTTTGTTAAGGTCTACCTAAATTCCATTCTCACTGACTATAAAGCCGAATAACGTGCCTGATATGACTCCAAAAGTGCATTTGGTCGGGTTTACACGAAACTTGTACTTCTTGAGTCTTTCAAGTAGCATGCATAAATTGATCAATTAATCTTCACCTTCTTGACACTTTGCAGTCATATCATCTACGTACACCTCGATCTGTTTGTGCATCATGTCATGGAATAGTATCACCATCGCCCTTTGATAGTTTGCCCCTGCGTTTTTTAAACCGAAAGGCATAACTCTGTAACAAAATGTGCACCACATAGTGACAAATGCGGTTTTTGACTTATCTGCTTCAGACATTTTGATCTGGTTGTATCGTGAGAATCCGTCCATGAATGAGAACATCGCATGACGTGTCGTGTTGTCGACCAACATATCGATATAAGGCAGAGGGAAATTATCATTTGGACTAGCTTTGTTAAGATCTTGATAGTCGACACGGACGCAACCGTCCTTATTGGGTACTGGAACAACATTTGCTACCCAATCTGAATAGTTGCAAACTTCTAAGAATCCAGCGTCAATTTGCTTGATGATCTATTCGTTTAAATTAAGGATTAGGTCGGAACTTTGTCTCCTCAGGTGTTGCCTCTTGGGTTGGAAATTCTCAGTGTCTAGTGGCAGAATGGGCTCCGTGAAGGACAATGATTTGTGAATGAGAAGGATTTCCAACCTAGCTGAGGATAGTTTGGGAAATATAAAAATAAATGAGGGCAAAACAGTCTTTGGTACACCTATTCCGGATTCCTAGCCCTCCCTCTTTAGGAATTCTTTAGTTTTTGCTCAGAATGTCTAAGTCTAGCCCTCTAGGATCCCGTAAGACGAAAATTTTCAATTCCACGAAAAGAACAACTTATTATGGAATCCATAACACCTATTCCATTCATATTTGGCGAAAAGAACATGATGTTAGTGTGGGAAAATGTAGGGTAGTAGATCCGATGATCCGACATTGGGTCGATGTTGCTGGGTTTTAATGTACTGCATATATATCCTGGTTGAAAATCGATGCACGATTACTGCATGATCTTATCGAGGGGTGGTTCCCAGGGACTCATGCATTTCACCTCCATAAATTTGAAATGACTGTAACCCTATAAGTTGTCCAAATGATACTGGATCTAGGGTTTCACGATCCACCCATGAACGATGATTACAAATTGCGTTGTGAAGAGGGTAGTTGTGGTCGACTTATGCCCACAAATACTTGAGCATCCCCGTCGTGTACAGTAGGCAAAATAACCAAGATAGATATGCAGTTATCCTGGTTTAAGGTATTATTTAAAGGGTAAACCACCTCAACAGTTACTTATGTTTGCCCTATGTGATTAAACGGTTATTCATCTTTTTTTGTGTAACTCAACAATTACTTAAGTTTTAGTATGAGACTGAACGGTTATTCCGTTAAGTTTCCGTCCAATATTGTCGTCTGACTGTCACGAGAAAATCACGTGACTTAATTTGAACGAATTAAACATAAATGAAATGACAGTTATACCATCCTGATACCTTTGTGATGTTACCCCCTTTTCTTCTCATATTACCCACCCTAACTTCCCATCAACTGCCATTTCCCTCCAACCCACCATTTCATCTTCCCTTTCGCAATAGAGACCTCCCCCTCAGCAACACTGCAATTCAAAAACGACATCTCCATGTAAGTTGTGTGCGATTCTAGTATAGTCCTTTGCGAGTGTCGTTTCAGATTCGTCTCGATTATAACCTTTTTTTGCTGTTTCACAAGCTCTTTCAAGACCGGTAAGGATCGATTCCTTTGAAGATTACTTTGTTCATCCGTACGTGACACTTCTAAAGGTATTGCATTTCGTGTTTTTTTTGGCAACATCAGTTCCAATTAGGATGTGGTTGTTCGATTTTGAGTGTTGGTGGTTGTTCAGCTCGTTTGGGTTAGGGTTTTTTTTCTCGGTTGCTTGTTACGTGTTGGATAGTGTCGATTTAGTAGCAAAATTTCGATTTTTATTGTAAAAGTTTGTTCTACTTTGCAAAAATTTGCCCCCATCTCTGCCATTATTCAACTTTGTTGTTAATTGTGTTGATGATGTCTATTTTTTTCTGTTGTGTGTAACGTTTGTTTCGCATTTTGTAAACAATTTGTTATCTATGTTTAGGCATTACGATTGTATTGATCTTTATCATCAAGAATGGCAAGCAATAAGTATCTTTATACTCTATACATTAGGCATGGTGGAAAGTGGATTGACACTGGTGGAACTCATGCATACGAAGGTGAAGATAAACCATTTGTCATACCGTGGGAGAATATGAATTACGAGTTTTTTTTCCGGATTAGCGGCAACATATTGCAATCTCTTAGACAATTGTGCACTGCTAAATCCGCCACCAAACGGAAACCCCAACAGGATTTGAGTGTAATCAATCTTGAGAAAGACATTCCTCCACTTTTGGAGTCCCAAGTTAGTTCTCAAAAGATCGAAATGTTTGTTAATGCCTACATTGAGTCAAGAGAAGTGTGTTAAATATCCCCTTTTATAGATGGTGCACAACAAAGTTATCCAAAAATCGAATGTAGGGAGGCGTAAGGAATCTAACCTAGTCATTGGTAAGAAGCATATTCTAAATGAATAGAAGACGACCCAAGATCCACCAGTTGTTGACAAACGTAAGAAACCGGTTGTTGAGGAAGATGTGAGTGATGACTCAAGCTTTGAGATTGATGCTGCCTTACCCGATATACTCAATGACTTAAAGCTCTTCCAATTTGATAGTGAGACGACTGAGAATACGTAATAGGCTGATCCATCCTTTGAACCAGTCGCAGAAGAGGCTGCTGCGAATGCCAAAGAACAAATGAAGAAACAAGGCGAACATAAAAAAATAAAACCACCGTTAGAAAAAGAATAACCATGGGAAGTTCTTGGTTTTGTAGAAGATTTAAGCGATTGTAGGAGCGAAACATTGGAAATAGTTGGAAAAGCGGACGTTCAAGATGATGCTTCAAGATGGGGGTCAACTACTTTGTACAATTATTAGAGATCATGATAATGCTCTATTTTCCATTGTGTTCGCATGGGTGGAGGCCAAAAATAAAAATTCCTGGAGTTGATTCTTAAACATACTGTTGAGAGACATAGGGAATGACAAAACGTGGACTATTATGTGTGACAAACAAAAGGAATGGACTACATTTTTTCCAACCAGGTAATTTATCATTTGTTGTTTGTGATTAAATGGTTTGTTATGTTCACAGTTTATGTGATTAAATAGTTACTTATATTTCATTTTGGTGATTAAGTGGTGGTCTATGTTTTGGTTCAAATGTGATTAATAAGTTACTTTTAAACATGTATAGGGGTTGTGTCAGGTTGTTTAAGACATGTTACCTGGTTCTGAGCATAGGTATTGTATGCGATATATTTACCAGAACATGCAGGTGAGAGGGTTGGGAGAGGCGGAAGTAAGAAAAAGGGTATGGTTGGCTTCAAGTGCATACACATACCATATGCATAAGTGGCACATGGATTTACTAAAGAAAACGAACAAGAAGGCTTGGGATTATGTGTCATCCATTGAACAAGAAGACTTGGTGCAGATAGCGATTCAGGCCAACCTAAAAAACGGATTTGGTTGTGAACAACATTTCAGAAAACCTCAATAACAAAGTCCTTAACATAAGACACAAGGATCAAGTTACACTAGTTGAGGAGCTAAGGATAATGTTGATGAGAGGCTATAAAATAAAATAAAAAAACGGTTGGCAGTCAAGAAGGTTCATGTGGGATTATAGTGTCGGTTCTGAAGGTTTGTTTTAACGAAACCTATTTTGGGGTTGTATGGCGGATTATGTTTTCGGATGTATGTTGGATTATAATTATGGATTATGATGTATGTTCTCTAATACATAAGTAACGGTTAGGTCACAAAATATCCAAACTAAAGTAACCTTTTAATAACATTTAAGAGAATATAAAACTTCATTTAACAACTTCTTCACAAACATATGTTACCACATACGCAAATGACACAATGTTCTTCATACTTCAGTTACAGACAAATGGCATACTACGTAGCTACATATTCGATCTAAATATTCAAAATTGAAATTGGAACAAAAACAATAATAACAATTACCAATTCTACAACTAAATTCCGATTGGGTCGACTTTCAAGAGCTCGTGCTTTCGCAACATTCAATTGTTCTTTCAAATATTTCTCTATTAGTTGAAATTGCATCACTGCAATCCCGCCATACGAACACATAGATGGATCTTCCCATTCAAAAAACCCACATTTGAGATTATGTACCGACTACCACATAAAAAACAACAACCAGGTAGAATGTATGACAAATTAAGGTTCGAAAAGGACAAATACGGAAAGCAAAACGAATTAAGGTTACCAACTATGAAATTACCTCAAAATTAGGGTGATCGTCATAACTTTTAAAGAATAACCTCTCTCGGATATGCCACGTACCAACTATTTTTACGCGACCATAGTAACACATTCTCATACACGAAATTCCATGGCAGAGCTTAGAGAAACATATTGACCGAGAACGAACCTTTCGACAGTTGTCTACCTCCATAGGAGCAAATTCAGCCCTAATCTTCATGCTCTAACCTGTTCTTTCTTCAATGGCGTAGTTTCTTCGTTCTTCTTCCCAGGTTTGCCTCTTTCGCATCTTCAAATCTCCAACTATTGCTAAGGATGAAACTGATGTAAATATACAAGTGTTGGGTATCGATAGTGACAGCCCAGTAAGGAAAAGGCCTCGAAGGCCCAATAACTATACAGGGGGTAAACCCATGACATTCGAACCGGACCGGCCTCCATAGAATGGCCCAGAACCAAGCCCAAAGTCTCTGAGGACGCCCTGAGTGCTCGCCATTCTTCACAAGGCCGTGACCTCTCACTGCTCACCAGGAGAGTGCTCGCCAGGAGAGTGCTCGCCCCGAAGAGAGCCCTGCCTCTCACATCTGGTCCCACTAAACCGTTAATAACAGAGTGGCCATGATATTCCACGTATCTCGAACACATATTCACTAAAGATTAGATTTGGTAACTGCAACATCTCGCAGTAACTGCCATATCCCACGATCCGAATCTTCAGCAACTCAATATACACTAAGATATTCAGTTGCCTTATACGGTTTGATCTCTCCTACCCTATAAATACCCTTGCTTTACATACGTTCCTTACGTTTTGAATTTTATGCACACATATACTCATTTAAGCATCGGAGAGGGACCCAGAGACACCCCATTTGTTGCGCTACCCTACCTGCAGGTTCACCGGAGTTGGAGCAGAAGCGTCTTTCCATCCTTGTCTGGCATTTACTTCACTGCCAGATCAGCATCCAGGGTTTTACGATCCAACATTTGGCGCCGTCTGTGGGAAGCGAGCAATTCAGCCATGAGAACTCGATCACAAAGCAACCGTCGGAACCAGATCAGGGAGCGATCCTCAGATAGATCTGATTCCGCCGCCGCTTCACCGCTTCAACAGGAACCTGCCAGCCGAGCAGGAGCTAATGCCGTTCCTCTGCGAACAACTCGAGAGCATGTCGGTGATTCAAGACCGACCCCCGCCGCTAATCAAAACGGAGCCCCGGCACCGCAGACAGTCCACATTGCTGGGCAAGACATCAATTTAACCCCAGAGATGGCCTCCCTGCAGGATCAATCAGAACTTGGGCAGAGTTAAGAAGCAAGTTCCTGGAGAGATATATGGGCGAACGCCAGTTGCTGAAGAGCGTGGTCGCCCTTGACTCGGTCAAACAGCAGCCTGGAGAGTCGCTATCCAAATTCTACGGGCGTTTTCATCAGAACGTCACGGAGATAGATCGTCGAATCTCGGATGGGGAGATCATTCGAGCATTTTACAGGGGTCTGGATGTGGCCAACAAGGCCTCGAGGAAGCTGCGAAACAGCTATCATGTGAAGGAGATTGAAACATTGGAGGAGTTGGCGTCCAGAGCAAAAGGTTTCATAGACCTTGAGAGGGCGAATGCAGAGGCGGACTTCCTGACGACCTCGCTAAGGATGGTCCATGAACCCCGACGCGATGGTAAGAAGGAGGTGAAGAAGAAGAAGAAGGGAAAGGACAGCAGGCCCCGGGTCGAGTCTAATCCAGCGCCTCGCCATCCAGAGGTCCCTGAGTACTTCACGCCTTTAAATAGGCAGATCTCAGCGGTACTAGTCGAGATGGAGTCGAGATCTCACCGATTCCTCGTCGAGGTGGGCAGCCCATGGGAAAGGATGTCGAGAGCTATTGCAGATACCACAAGTGTAAGGGCCACAAGACAGATGACTGCCGCATTTTGAAGCGGGACATAGAGAGGCTGATTCAGGGGGGAATGTTGAAGGAATTTGTGGCAGGGCGAGACAGAAGTCGAACGCCCCCTAAGAGACATCGTTCGCCAGCCCCTGCAGAACAAACTGAGCCATCTGGAAGCAAGAGGAGAGTAAATCTGATTGCGGGAGGATTCGGTGCAGGCGGCGAGAGGTCAAGCGCAAGGGAGGTCTATGCCACTCATATCTCCACAGCAGTTCAGTTGGGGAAGCGGCCCCGACCTGAAGAGAACATTGTCATCTCATTCTCCGAAGATGATTTGGCACATGTCACCACCCCCCACAACGATGCTCTGGTCATCACAGCAGATATTGACGGCTGTGACGTTGCAAGGATTCTGGTCGACGGAGGCAGCTCGACAGACATCCTATTTCTGGACGCTTTTGATAAGATGGGCAAGTCCAAACGTGACCTGAAGAGGGTCGACTTTCCGCTGATCGGGTTTGCGGGAAGAACAACTTATCCACTGGGGGCTATAACCATGCCAGTGATTTTTGGCGAGGGATGGAAGAGCATCAAGGTATCGGTCACTTTCCTGATGGTCGATTCACCTACATCTTACAACGCCATCATAGGGAGGACCACGATCAACCCATAAAAGATTGTGGCCTCCACTGTCCACCAGAAGATGAAGTTCCCCACTCCTAACGGGATTGGAGAAGTGCTCGGAGATCAGCCTTACTCACGGCAATGCTATGTGAACTGTTTGCGCAGGAAGAACCAAAGGGAGGCGCTCGCCATTGAGACAGAGGCCGACCCCCGCGAGGACTTGGCTCGGCCAGCACCTATGGAAGAGTTGGAAGAGGTCGAAATAGATGGTCCGGACAAGAAGGTGAGCATTGGAACCGCCTTGAAAGAGGATCAGAAGGAGACCATGACCGCCCGCCCTCCTCAAAGAATTTAAAGAGCTCTTCGCCTGGCAACCAAGCGACATGCCAGGAATCAGCACAGATATCATCTCCCACGAGCTCAGAATAGACCCTTCCATCAAGCCAATCACCCAAAAGAGAAGATCATTCGGGACAGACAAGCGTTTGGCGATCAGGCAGGAAGTTGGCAGGTTGGTTGAAGCTGACTTCGTCAGAGAGGTGAGATTCCAGAGCTGGGTCGCCAACCCAGTTTTGGTTAAGAAATTAAACGGCAAGTGGAGGATGTGCGTCGAATTCCGCGACTTGAACAAGGCTTGCCCCAAGGGTTCATATCCCCTGCCGAGGATTGATCAGATGGTCGATGCTACCTCAGGTCATGAGATGCTGAGCTTCATGGACGCCTACTCAGGCTACAACCAGATCAGAATGCATCCAGACGATGAGGCTCACACCGCTTTTTATGCTGATGGGGACATTCTGTGCTACAAGGTGATGCCCTTTGGCCTTATCAATGCTGGGGCAACTTATCAGCGGATGGTGAACCGACTGTTCCAGGACATGCTGGGAAGGAACATGGAGGCCTACGTGGATGATATGCTCGTCAAAACCATCAAGGGCAATCCTCACACAGCGGACCTCCGCGAAGTTTTTGAATGCATGAGAAGACACAGTGTTCACCTGAACCCTGCCAAGTGCGCCTTTGGGGTCAAGTCCGGTAAATTTCTGGGTTTCATGGTTAGCGAAAGAGGAATCGAAGCAAACCCGGAAAAGCTAAAGGCCATAGAGGAGATGAAATCGCCAACCTGCCACAAGGAAGTCCAATGCCTGAATGGACGCCTAGCTGCTCTCAACCGCTTCCTCTCCAAAGCGAGCGACAGGTCCCTCCCATTCTTCAAAACTCTAAGGGACAACCGCAAGTTCGAGTGGACGCCAGACTGCGAGGAAGCGTTCCAGTCCTTGAAGAGACATATCCAAACACTCCCAGCTCTGGCAAAGCCCGTTCCAGGCGAGCAGCTTTTCCTTTATATAGGCATTAGCGATGTGGCAGCCAGTGCTGTCTTAATAAGGGAGGAAAATAATGTTCAGAGTCCAGTGTATTTCATTAGCAAAATGTTCAACTCAGCTGAAATAAAATATGTCCAGATTGAGAAGTATCTCTATGCCTTAGTTATTGCTGATCGGAAGCTGAGACCTTACTTTCATGTGCACGACATCACGGTCCTCACCAATCAACCTCTCAAAAACTTCCTGATGAAACCAGATTCTTCAGGAAGAATGGTCAAATGGGCGATCGAGCTCAGCGAGTTCAAGATCAAATTTGCGCCAAAAACAGCCATCAAGCACTAGCTGATTTTATAGTGAAAAGCACGAGTAACGGTCAAACAGAAGCAGAAAACAGGCCAAGTCAGTCAGCAGACAACAATCAAATCTGGGAACTCTATACGGACGTGTCTTCATCAAAAGAAGGCTCGGGGGCAGGTTTAATTCTTATCCCTTCTGAGGGCGAGCCTCTGAAGTACGCGATCGCCTTGACATTCCCAGCGACCAATAATGAAGCAGAATATGAGGCTCTTATCACTGGACTCAGATTAGCAAAAGGAATGGGTATAACTGCGCTTAAGGTAAAAAGTGACTCAGAACTTATTGTCAATCAAGTTAATGGCGCCTACGAGGCAAGGGGAGAAAAGATGAAGAAATATCTCAGCATTGCCAAGAAGCTGGTCGCGGAAATCCCAAATTTCGCGATTGAGTCTATTCCTCGCCAAGAAAACCAGATGGCAGATTCTTTGAGTAAACTGGCATTCGGGGGGACGACAATCCAGGATGTGCAATTTCTGGAAAAATCTTTATGTTCAGTCCTGGAAAGCAGAGCAGAGGTCTTCAACATTCAAGGACAGGTCACATGGATGACCCCGTTCCATAATTATTTAAAAGAAGGGATCCTCCTAGAGGACGAAGGCGAATCCACGAGGATTAGAAGACTCGCATCCAGTTATCTAATCATCGATGGGGAACTCTACAGAAGAGGCTACTCGACTCCTTACTTGAGGTGTGTTGCTCATCCTGAAACAGAAAAGGTTCTTCGAGAAGCTCACGAAGGGGCGGCAGCATGTCATTAAGGTGCTCGATCACTGACTAGGAAAATCTTCAGATTGGGATATTACTGGCCGACCTTGGGAAAAGATGCATCCGAGTTAACACAGAAGTGTGAGATTTGCCAGCAGTTTGCACCACGATCGGGTCGTCCATCAACACTATTATCCCCAATGGCGGGTGCCTGGCCTTTCGCTCAATGGGGAATCGATATATTGGGTCCTTTTCCTATTAGCACTAGTCAGCGTACTCACATTATAGTGGCAATCGACTACTTCACTAAGTGGATAGAGGCGAAAGCTCTAGCTTCGACAACAGAATTCCAGGTCATCAAGTTCCTACAAGTCAACATATTCTCCAGGTTTGGCATTCCTAAAATACTCATCAGTGATAATGGTCCGCAATTTGTCGGAAAGGAGCTGAAATGGCTCTGTGAAGAATATCATGTCGACCATCGTTTCAGCTCAGTACATCATCCTCAAACGAATGGGCAAGCTGAAGCAGCCAACAAGGTTGTCTTAGCAGGACTCAAGAAAAGGGTTCGAGCATTCAAAGAGAACTGGGCAGATGAACTGGAAAACGTATTATGGGCCATCAGAACACACCTAAGGCAGCCACAGGAGAAACGCCTTTCATTTTAGTGTGCGGATCAGAAGCAGTAGCACCAGCCGAAATAGCAGTGCCTACCCACAGAGTCCTACACTTTAACGCATAGGCAAATGAGATCGAGCGCAGAACTGACCTCGACTTAGCAGAGGAGAAGAGATGGCTCTCAGAAAAGACACAAGCAAAGATGCGCTTGGTGACCGCTCGGTACTTCAACAGAAAAGTCAGCGCTCGCCAATTTTTCGTGGGGGGGATGGTTATGAGAAGGAATGAATTCACAAGGCTGGACAGTAAAAATAAACTTTCAGCCAAATGGGAAGGACCGTACAAGGTAGTAGAGATCGCCACACCAGGATCCTACTATTTGGAAACCACCGAAGGCGAGAGGTTACCCCGTCCATTTAATTCTGAGCATTTAAGAAGATTTCATACATAGATTGTAATCAAACTGATATGTCAATAAAATAAATCCATTCCTTCATAAAGCGTGTCCACTCGAAGCAAGTCGATGAAAAAGCCCTGACGCCAAATGTCAGGCCAAAAGCCCTGACGCCAAAAGTCAGGCCAAAAGCCCTATCGCCAAAGATAGGCCAAAAGCCCTAACAACAAAGTTAGGCCAAAAGCCCTAATAACAAGGCTAGGCCAAAAGCCCTATCGCCAAAGATAGGCCAAAAGCCCTAACAACAAAGTTAGGCCAAAAGCCCTAGTAACAAGGCTAGGCCAAAAGCCCTGACGCCAAAGTCAGGCCAAAAGACCTAGCAAAAAGTTAGGCAAAACAAAAGCCCTGACGTCAAAGTCAGGCCAAAAGACCTAGCAAAACGTTAGGCAAAACAAAAGCCCTGACGCCAAAGTCAGGCCAAAAGACCTAGCAAAAAGTTAGGCAAAACAAAAGCCCTGACGCCAAAGTCAGGCCAAAGAAATTTTAGGCGATCACTATGGATGACGAAGCCTTAAAATCCACAAATTCCCTGCTATTATGCAAATACCTCGAAGGCGTAAACTTCAACATAGGTGATATCTCTTTGAACTTAGAAGTTTATGCTTTTAAGTATCAGAGTATTATCCTGAGAAAATTTTGTATGGACTTATGCTCGGTCTGAGACTTCAAGAGTCGAAGCCATTATACAGCAAGAAAAGTCAAAAGTAATTATGATTAAGATATTGGATAGCCAAATATGTTCGAAGTCGATTAAAGGCTCAAGAATATAAAGGCATATAAAGAAACCAAGTCTTAAATAAATAATTACAAACCGAAACAAAAATTACAAAAACAGCTATCTAAAAAAGATAAAAAAAATACGGTCGCCAAGAAGTTGGAGGCTTCAAGCTTTTGGATCCTCGGGGGCAAGGGTGCTCTGCTCGCCTTCGGGGGCAGGAGTACTGGGCTCGCCTTCAGGAGCAGCCTCTTCAGCAACAGCGGGCCGAGAAGGGCGACTCCGCAAGAAGCTCTTCAAGGATTCAGCTTCCCCAAAGGGAAAGTTGGGGTCGACCGCCTGGACCTCTTCCACCAGGTCTTGGAGAAAATCGGCAATCACCGACTTCATCACCTTCAAGGCCTGGTCCTCAAAGTCTTCAGAGGCCTTGAACTCCTCGACCACGGCTTGGGGTGAAGGAACCGCCTTCAGTTGATCAGTCAGACGGTCATTCTCCTCCTCCAGGGCGATCCCCCTGGCTTCAGCCACGTCCCTCTGGGCCTCCGCAGCTTCCCTCTGGGCGTCAACAGCGGCCCTTTGCGCCTCAGCGGCGACCCGAAGAGCGTCTGACTCGGCCACCTGAGCACGAGCCTCCTTCAACTAAGCCTCTAGGAGAGCCCGGACCGCTTCTCCTTCATCAAGGCACCGATGAAGGGCTTCAAAATCCTGAAGGGCAGCCGCCACATCGGCCTCCCTCTGCTTGATATCAGCAAGGAAGCGCTGCTCCTTGCTGAAATACTCTGACCGGGCATTGTATACCAAGGCGATCGCCGCGTCAGCAGTCGTCTTGATAGCCTCCAGCTGCCCAGGGTGATCCCCGTGCTCCGGTATTGCTCCAGCTCGACAAGCAGGTCTGAATGCTTGCCGGCGAGCTCGCCGAAGACACGGCTGATCATCACCTCTTCCCGAACGAGCTGACAACAAAAGAAAAATGAGAATTGTCAGGACACGAATAAAAGAGAACTACTATGGAAAAAGAAAAAGGGACGAGGTCTTACCAGAGCGACTCGTTCGTAGTGAGATCGAAGGAACCCCTCAATCTGAGGAAGCTCCGTGGGGATGGACGAACGGTCCTTGGGGGGAATTATCCCATCAAAGAGCCGCATGCACAAATCCGGGCTACCCCGGAGGCTCTTCTGGGCAGGGTACCCCTTCTTTCGAAAGGTCCCCACAAGGGAACCAAGCACCCCGAGAGTTCGCAGCCTTGAGCGGCTGGAACAAGCTCGCCATGGAGCAATACTCCTCCCCAAGAACCCTTGAGGAGCTGGGGGCATCGTGTTAGGATGTAAGAATAGATTGAGGATCATTGTGCAAATATGATAAGGACTTAGTTGTAAATATAGAATTCTGATTATGTATATAAACAGAGGAAATGTACCGAACTAACTAACTTTGAATGAAGAATCAGTTGGATAGCTTGATTTGTAAGTTTGTTTCTGTTTTCATTTTCTCTCCTTATTTCTATAATCCTAGCATGGTATCAGAGCTTCTGTGATTCTGCGACCTGTGATTCATCCTGCGCGAAGATCTTTGCTGTCAAATGGAAGAAATTTCAGCTTCCTTCTTCAACAAGAAGGTGTCGCAATTGGAAGGCGAGGAAAACTTCCAATCATGGCGACAACAAATTCTGTTAGCTGTTCGTGGATACAACCTCAAATCGCACCTCTATGGAAACAACACGATTCCGCCTCGCATTATAGGAACAGACGGAAATGAAGAACCGAATCCGGAGTATAACAGATTTGTGCAGAAGGATAGCTCGCTGGCGTCGTGGATGCTGGCATCTGTGTCATCTCAGGTGAGTCGTGGACTCACTGGATGCATGTCTGCGACTGCAATCTGGCAGAAACTTAACAGAGACTTCTCGTCATCCTCCACAACAAGAATTATGCATCTATATGACAAGTTGAAGGTAAGAAAGCTTCCTCATCAAACAATGCGAGATTACCTAACTGCTATACAATCAGCATGTGATAGTCTCTCTAGTTGTGGTCATCCTATAGAGGAGATACAACAAATATCGATTATACTTAATGGAGTTAAAGGCCAATTCGATAATGTTGTAGCTGTAATACATGCGAGCAGAAATGCGTATGACATAGCCTCGGTTAGCTCTGTTCTTCTGGATGCGGAAGCTAGACAAATTGATATGTTATTTGATGCTAATGCAAATGTTAATGTAGCTGTGAATGCTGTGAATACTGTAAATGCTGGTTCTGGAAACAAACCTACGGGTTTTGGAAATGGTAGTTCTGCAGATGGTGATTCTGCAGGTCCATCAATGATAGGGAATGGTGGATCACAAGTCAGGATTGACAGTACATCTCAACACTCAGGATACTCTGATTTAGCAGGACAGATGAACAACAACTTCAATGGAATAAACAACTACTCTAATCAAGGCAGAGGCAGGGGACGTGGCCGAGGATTTGGAAACAATCGGCCACAATGCCAATTATGCGGAAAATTTGGCCATCTTGTCCACAGGTGTTACCATAGATTCAACGTGAATTTTACAGGGGTTACGGATCCTGGTAATACACAAGCACCGAATGTGAATCTGTGCTCAACACAGTGGGAGGATGCTGCTGACAATCAGAGTAATCAGCATGTAGGAAGTGTTCCCAATATGCCTCAGCATCTTCAGAATAGTCAGTCTTCTCCAATGCAGCCTTCTTCAATGCCATTCAGCTATCAAGCTCCATCTCCTCAAGTATTCTCTCCTCAAGTGTACAACTTGCCTTCGAATTTACCGACTGGTATTTCAATTCAGCACTACAATGTTACTTCTGTTCCTCATATCTCACCATACAATTCAGCTGCGTTTCAATACTCGCATCCTTTAGTTCCAAGCCATTACATTCAGCCATCATATAATACTATACCTGGTACACCATATACACCATCCATTGCAAGCTCAATAGCAGGAAACAATATGGATGCCCAATCGGTTGTTCACAACCCTCAGGCTCATACTGCCACAGCATCTCTTTACAATCATCAGGATGCAAACTGGTTTGCTGACTCAGGAGCCACAAACCACTTGACAAATGCATCTACATCTCAGTTCAATACATGCGTACCATACAATGGCCAAGGTAAAGTCACTGTGGGTAATGGCTCAACCTTAAATATCTCGTCCATTGGCTCTGCTATAGTTCCTTCTGTTAATATCTGTAGTAATAATGGTTCTCGAAACTTATTACTTCATAATATGTTGTATACTTCATCTGTTACTAAGAATCTTTTGTCTGTATCACAGTTCGCCAGGGATAATGCAGTATACTTCGAATTTCATGCTGGATATTGTTCTGTTCGTGATGAAAAATCGCACATTGAATTACTGCGTGGTTACGAAAACTCGGGTCTATATAGACTTGATCTGTCAAAACTTAAAAGATGTCAGTTTGTTACCTCTAGATCTAGTTCTGGTTTTGTATCAGAAGTGTTTGATATGTCCAATAACTCAAGTTGTAATAAGTTTGATACTGTCATTGCTCCAGCTGTGTCTGATAGTAAAGACTGCCGTAGTACTCTTGAAAAATCATGTATTTCAACTTCTGTCAATGAAATAAAGAACAATGATTTCATCTCTATTCAAGTTGATGATTTAAAGGAAAAGTCTGCAATTATAACAGCTGATCCTATTGGAAACACAGACCTTGAGTGTTTTGTGTCTGCGTTAGAAACAGGTAAGGAGTCGCATCTATGGCATATGCGTCTGGGTCATCCCTCAAATAAGATCCTGGTTAGCTTCCTAAGACTGTATAATCAGCCTACAAAGCATGTATCCAAGGAATGTACAGCATGTGCAATCGGCAAAAGTAAGAAGCTTCCTTATCATATGTCAGATACAGTTTATAATAAACCTCTAGAACTAGTGCAGGTTGACCTCTGGGGACCAGCAGCTTGTTCCTCAAATGGTTCTAACTACTATCTCAGTATAGTGGATGCCTTTAGCAGATACAATTGGATCTATTTTCTAAAGAACAAGTCTGATGCAGCTCAATGTTTTATAGATTTTCATAAGCTTGCGGAAAAACAATTGGGACATCCTCTCAAATTAGTACAATCAGATGGAGGAGGTGAGTTTCGTTTCTTGTCTACATACTTATCTCAGTTTGGCATAGCTCATAGAATTACATGTCCCTATTCCTCAGAACAGAATGGAAGAGTGGAGCGCAAACACAGACATATTGTAGAACTGGGATTGACATTGTTAGCTCAGTCGTCTGTCCCTTTACATTACTGGACTGACGCCTTTTTCACAGCTTCCTTCTTAATAAACAGAATGCCTTCGTACAGCTTAGCAAGAATGTCACCACATCAGAAGCTTTTTGGATCAGAACCGGACTACACTTTCCTTAAAGTGTTTGGTTGCTTATGTTTCCCGCATCTTCGTCAATTTAACAAACATAAACTTGCGTTTAGATCAGAACCATGTGTGTTTCTTGGTTATTGTTCTAAATATCATGGCTACAAGTGCCTATCCTCCTCAGGTAGAGTCTACACAACTCGAAATGTTGTGTTTCATGAACAAACATTTCCATTTGCAGACACAAAAGGGAGTTTCTTTACATCATCTTCACCAACTCAGAACTACACCTCTAAACCTTTCTTTTTACCGTGTGATTCTGACTTTATTTTACCAGAGGTTCAGGTTGAAGATCATGGATTGGTTCATGCTCATGAGCAGGACATTACACCTCCATCTGTCATTCGTCAGACCTCATCATCGTCTAATCATCAGTATCCATTACCAACTGCTGCTAACTCTCAGGCTCAGGCTCTACCCAGTGAGCAAACGTCTTCGCATAACTCTGTTCCAAATAACAGTTTGTTGCAATGCAACCAGGTTCCTTTTTCTTCTTCTTCTTCACCTCATATAGTCTCGTATAGATTAAGTAATGATCAACTTGTTCCTATAGAGTCTATTAATGTTAGTTCTAATCCTCCTGTTATGACGACTAGTTCTAGAGATATTCAGTTGTTATCTCCAAAGAAAAATTGCCATTCAATGCAAACCAGATCAAAGGCTAAAGCAGCTCAGCATCATTCCATTCAGTCTCTTCTTGCAACAGTAGATGATCAAGAGACTCTTCGCATTGAAGAACCAAAATCTATCCATCAAGCAATACAATGTCCTCACTGGAAAACAGCTGTAGATGATGAGTATTCTGCTCTTCAAAACCTGGTCTGTGGTTGAGCTACCTGCAGGAAGAACTCCAATAGGTTGCAAATGGATATTCAAGATAAAGAAAAATGTTGATGGATCTATAGCCAGGTACAAGGCGAGGTTAGTGGCAAAGGGCTTCTCACAGAAAGCTGAATTTGACTTCCAGGAGACGTTCAGCCCAGTGGTAAAATCTGCAACGGTACGTGTAGTATTATCTCTTGCGTTATCTCAGAAATGGAATTTAAGGCAGATTGATATCAACAATGCCTTTCTACATGGAGAGTTATCTGAAGAAGTCTATATGATTCAGCCACCAGGCTTTGAACAAGCTTCGCAGTCAGATAAGCCACTTGTCTGTAAACTCTCCAAAGCTCTATATGGGTTAAAGCAAGCACCTCGTGCTTGGTTTGAAAAACTCAGATCATTTCTTATTACAATATTACAGTTTAAAGCCTCCGTAGCAGATAGTTGCTTGTTCATAAAACAAACTGATAAAGGTTCTGTGTTTTTACTAGTATAGGTTGATGATATTGTGGTAACAGGTCCGTCGTCTTCTGAAATCAGTGAGGTAATCAGTATAATCAATAATGAGTTCAAGCTTAAAGATCTAGGGAACTTGAACTATTTTCTAGGTATGGAAGTAACAGCTACTGATGAATTCTTGCTGCTCAATCAGAAGAAGTATGTGCAAGAACTGATTACCAAACTCGGGCTCGATACTACAACAAGCTTTCCTACGCCAATGACAGGCAACTGCTTATCAAAGACAGGTATCATTTCATGTGATGAACCATTTGAAGATATAACCTTGTATAGAAGCACAATTGGGGCATTGCAGCACATATGTGTTACTCGGCCAGACATTAACTTCTCTGTTAACAAACTGAGCCAATATATGCAAAATCCATCTGTAAGTCACTGGAAAGCTGTATTACATGTAGTAAGATATCTGAAAGGTTCTATTGAGCATGGTTTAATGTTTAAAAACAATTCATTTCCTATTAAAGAGATATCGTTAACGTCCTACTGTGATGCAGATTGGGGAGGTGACCTTGCAGATAGAAAATCCATATCCGGACACTATCTACTCTTGAATGGGAATCCTATCATTTGGAGTTCTAAAAAGCAATCTGTAGTTGCTAGATCAAGTGCAGAGGCTGAGTTTAGGGCAATTGCCAATGCTGTTTGTGAGATAGTTTGGGTAAAAACTCTTATTACAGAAATGGGTCTTCAGGTATCATCTGTTCCTAAAGTCTGGACGGATAGCACTAGTGCAGCTGCAATTTCTGAAAATCCTATTCAACACTCAAAAATGAAACATGTAGAAATTGATATGTTCTTTGTAAGGGAGAAGGTTCAGTCTGGACAAGTATTGATTAACTATGTCCCATCGAGTGAACAAGTTGCGGATATCTTGACAAAACCATTAACAGAGAAGTTATTTCTTCCTTGCAGAAAAAAACTGGGAGTGTGCTCGATAAAATAAATGGATAGGAGTCTTATTTCTCAGGAAGAATAATTCAGATGTGTTCATTATCTCTGCAGGGCTGCTTTGGGGATAATCATCAATTCTGAAATCAGTGAAGTCTTGCAGATGGTATGTCTTTAACAAGCTGGCTAGTTCATACTGCAATATACAGGTGTGTTTGTCATTTGCAATCTGCTACATTAGAGTGTCTAGTGCAATTATTCAAATTTTAGTTCATATTATATAGATCAGAGTTGGCATATATATAGATAACATGATAGAGCTGTTGGAAGTCATGTCTCAATTTTTCTCAGAACAGAGTACTTGTGCTTGCGTACTTGTCATATGAATGGGTTATGTGTTAGATGTTATCTGGCTATGAGTGATTCTGTAAGCTTTACTTGATGATCAGAACAGCTTCTTAAGCTTTATGTTACTGAGTTCATATTGGCATAAGACATGGCTTGATTCCAAAAACAGAGTCTACACCAAAGAAAACGTAAAAGACACTTTGGGGTAACTCTTGAGGAAGAAAAGATGAGGACTGAAATCCTCCAGTCATTGTTGGTAAGATAAGGGCTCAAACCCTTCTGTCAATACAAAAAAAAAATCAATAAAAAAAAAGAGAAAAGAAAGCAATTGATAGACTCAAAAAAAAAAAAAAACTTGAAATATAAGTTGATCATCATAGTAGAGTTTTCAGTTGATCTCGAGCAGATTAACTCTACTGTAAAACTCATCATGTGATGAGTATGAAGTAAGGTAAGCTGATCTGATGGAGAAATGAGATGAGATGTGAAGATAGCTTTAATTGTTTCATATATGCTGGCAGTGATCTGTATGAATATGAGTTAGAAAGTGAAGATGTGCATGGGATAATGATTCTGTCAGCAGATGAAGAATGATGAACTCAGTTGTATATCAGCAGAATGAGTAAGTTGTGCTTGTGGTAAGAATCAGATGCAAGACTTATGATTACAGTAGTGAATGATCAACCAAAAGCAATTTTGCAAGAAAATGTTGATCTTCTTGATTACATTGGTAGTTGAAGATTTGGCGACCACATGTGCACAAGTTCAGTTGGCGACCACATGTTTGGCGACCACAATGACAAGATCAATAGCATTTGGCGACCACATGTTGGCGACCACAATAACAGTAGTGAATAATCAATCAAAAGCAATTTTGCAAGAAGATGTTGATCGGATCAATTCTTGCGAAGGAAGAAAGAAAAAGGGATGTGATCAAGAAAAGAAAAGAAGTTGAAGAAAGTATATCTTGATTGGGGAATGTTAGGATGTAAGAATAGATTGAGGATCATTGTGCAAATATGATAAGGACTTAGTTGTAAATATAGAATTCTGATTCTGTATATAAACAGAGGAAATGTACCGAACTAACTAACTTTGAATGAAGAATCAGTTGGATAGCTTGATTTGTAAGTTTGTTTCTGTTTTCATTTTCTCTCCTTATTTCTATAATCCTAGCACATCGGGCCCCTTCTGCTGTGTCCCAGACTCCTTCGGGGGGACCGCGAACACCATAGAAGGCGGGGGCGCCAAAGATAAACCTTCCCCTGGCCAGCCGTAGGGCCCTGAGGAGAAGGAGGGATGACCGTCGAAGCAGGAGCCTTCCCCTTACCAGTGTAAGGACCCTCAGGAGGAGGAGGAGGATGCTGTTCCTCACTCCTGACCTTCTTGGCAGGTGGAGGAGAAGGGTCTCGGACCACGTTCGTCGTGGACTCTTCTGCAAAACAAAAAGAAGAAAGTCGCGTCAAACAAATTCAGAAAATTTTGAAATAAGGCGGAATATGGAAATAATACAGTGTGAAACAACATACCTCACTGGCAAGGGCCAGCAGGGGCTGAAGGAAGGGCCTCCTCTGGTTTCCTCTTGGACGATCGCCTAGATGGGGGAGGAGGGGAGCTCAGCAGCGCCTGGTCGGGGGACAACCCCGCCGATCCCTGGTCATCAAAGAGACCTATCAGTTTTCGGCTCTTGCTTACGACCTTGCCTACAAGTGATAAAACAAGATAAGGGTTAGAGAATTACCCAATCATCAAAGATTGGCGTGGCTTGATGAATGGCCGTCATCTCAAGCGCATTCTCAGTAGTCTCCGACACTGAGCGAATGGACTTGAACTGGGACGACCGATGCAGCCGATACAGGTCGTCGATGGCGTTCCGGTCACTCCCTGACAATTCTTCGAAGGAAGGAGGAAAATCCTTGTCCGGAGTAAACAATTTCCAGGGTACACCCCCCTTATACAAGAAGTAAAACTTCTTGTAGTTGGAGTTAGTGGACCGGAAATCATCGACCAGACGAACATGGACATTCCAAATCCATCCTTGAGGGCCTTCCCACTCTGAAAACTTGGTCCAGCGTGGTTGGAAGTGGTGGAGGTGGTTCGCCCCTGCTGCCAGCCGGAAGAAACACCGGAACAAGGCTAGTGAATACGCCCATTCCTGGCGTATGCACATGAACTTGAAACCGACCCACATCCTGAGGGCATTAGGAACGAGCTGCGTGGGGTGAATCCCGTAAAACTGGCACAATGCCTGCAAATCCTCACAGAGAGGAAAACGCAACCCAGCATCGATCTGGGCCGCATAAATGTAAACCTCTCCGTCGTGAGGAAAATGCAGACCTAAGCCAGGATACCTAGGAGCATCCTCCACACTGAAGCCACCAAGCGCCACCACGGTCTTAAACTAAGTCGGCTTCAATTCATTAGGCTTGACGTCTACTCAAATAAATTCAGATATAACAATGACAAACATAAAAAACAAGGAACAGCAGGGGATACTACCAAAACAGAACACTGAAAGGACAGAGGTTTACCTTTTGGAGAAAAGATGGGCGTCTGGAGCTCAGGCCCATCCACCACCACTGGGGCAGCTGCGGATCTCCCCACGTCATGTTGTCCCCCCGTTGAGGAGGGCACGGCGCCATCCCTGATGGTCAAGGGGGCATTGGTACTCTTGGGGGCGTTAGCATTCTTAGACCCCTTGACGGCTGTGTGCTTGACTCTTTGACCTCGGGTAGCCATGGAAGCAGTGGAGAGAAAAGGTTGAAGAAGATCGAAGAAGATTGAAAAGGAAAGGAGAAGGGTTCGCAAAGAGACTCTGGAAATCTGAAGGAGTGAATAAGCGTAAAGAACAAAACAGAGAAACTGATGTCTCTTATATAGGCCCAAAAGGGAGTAACCGCCACGGGCGAATCGAAGCGACACAGGGGAATAATTGCACCTTTTTGGAAAAAACCGAAGCAATGTCAGAATTCCAAGAGACACCTCTGGGGGACAAACGGTTGACTGGTACAGACAGCTGTCAGACTACCCTGGGTTTACGGAAAAGTAAATGACAGGCGTGCCTCAAGTGACCGTTCGATTTCTGGACAACTGTGCAATTATTAAATGCTAAAAGTCCACTAAGGAGACAAGGTGGTCGCCAGCGCACTAATAGGCTTTATCAGAAATAGCTCGGGCAGGTAGTGATTGCCTAATCAAGACAGATAGACTTTCATAAACCTAGGTCACCTCGAGTGATCGCCAAAGGGGAACAAAAGGAAAGATATTTTTTCAACTTTTAAAGAAGAAAAAATTGCTCGCCAAACGAACTCAAAATGCCTCAAAGGTCATGAGCCATTACAAGAAACGAAGAAAACTGAATCTGAGACGTCACTATCTAAAACCCTATCAGGAAATGAAGCTCGACTGAAGAAACTTCAATCAAGCTTCGGGGGCAAATGTTAGGTATCGACAGTGACAGCCCAGTAAGGAAAAGGCCTCGAAGGCCCAATAATTATAGAGGGGGTAAACCCATGACATTCGAACCGGACCGGCCTCCATAGAATGGCCCAGAACCGAGCCCAAAGTCTCTGAGGACGCCCTGAGTGCTCGCCATTCTTCACAAGACCGTGACCTCTCACTGCTCGCCAGGAGAGTGCTCGCCCCGAAGAGAGCCCTGCCTCTCGACTCTGGTCCCACTAAACCGTTAATAACAGAGTGGCCATGATATCCCGCGTATCTCGGTCACATATTCACTAAAGATTAGATTTGGTAACTGCAATATCTCGCAGTAACTGCCATATCCCACGATCCGAATCTTCAGCAACTCAATATACACTAAGATATTCAGTTGCCTTATACGGTTTGATCTCTCCTACCCTATAAATACCCTTGCTTTACATACGTTCCTTACGTTTTGAGTTTTACGCACACATATACTCATTTAAGTATCGGAGAGGGACCCAGAGACACCCCCTCTGTTGCGCTCCCCTACCTGCAGGTTCACCGGAGTTGGAGCAGAAGCGTCTTTCCATCCTTGTCTGGCATTTACTTCACTGCCAGATCAGCATCTAGGGTTTTACGATCCAACAACAAGGAGGGGTAGTTTGGGAACTTGAGCAGCGCAGAAGGCCACGTGAACCCCATGTGAGCAACTTTAACGGGGATAAATAACGGAAGTTATGAACCTGAACCGTTCAGTCACATTTTGAAACATGAGTAACGGTTGGGCTCAAGTTTCTACTGTTCGGTCACATTTGCCAACATAAATAACGGTTCAAGTAATTAACCCTTATTTCAGAGGAAACCCACCAACCAGGACTGTACTCAAGCTACTGAATAAGAAGCCATGCAAAGATCTAGGGGTATATTTTATACCCTCTCGTTTTCTGTTTATTCTCGAACGCAACAGGTAATAAAGTGGTGCTTGAGTACCTCCTTTTTTTGGAGGACTTAGATTAAATAACTCAATACAGTTGGGACTTTGCTTTGTTGAGATTTTTATAAGATGGTTTGTTCAAAGGTGTGGATCCCAAAAGAAAAAGGCTTCATGGGATTCATTGTATTGCTACAGGTACTTGTTATTATCTAGAGCACTGTTACTTAAAAACTCTATTTTTTCTAATCCTACATAGTAATTTGTTGTAGCTATGGTGTTGGGAGCATATATCTATAGGTAGACCCATGATCTACCCTACCCCCGTGCTTCGTACACATCAACTGTTTGGACCCGGTTAGAAAATAAAAAATTGTATCCTTAAATTAATTATATAGATTACAATTTCTAATGTTTAACATTCTAAATTAGGTGGCTAGAACAGAAGACGTCAAAGAAGAATCCAACACCCAATAACTATCGGGTCTATCGAGATGAGTTGAGGGCACTCAGTGATGCCTAAGAATGTTTCATTTAAATTTAACTAAATTACAATTATTATAACACTAATTAAGCAATAGTACATACATTATATGTTTTCATATAGATTAGAACCTCTACAACATGCATTGTATGCAATGTACCCAAAACCTCCCACCCATTTGTATGGATGGAGTTTTTCTAAGAGTACTTCGGTTGCCACAAATTCACTTCAAAATGTTGAGTGGCACATGTCGTATTGTGTGTATCGTCAATTCAAATCCCAATAGCCTATCCTAAACCCAGTTGAAGATCGTCACGAATGGGATAGGCTACATAAAATGCAATGAGATAAGTCACCTCGTATCCTGTGGATCACCAACCAGAGAGAATACATAGAGTTATGGGCGAATAAGGTCGGGCATTCGATACCGTACCCTCTTAGAGTACTCACCTTTGACTACCTAGTGTGGTGCCGTAGGTATACAGAGATGTTGATCCACGAGACACTATCCTCTTCCGTGGAACCGGAAGAAAAAGTGTCAATCATACCACCAGTGCAATTCGAACCATATGGAAACCAATCTATGTTAATGGTGAGTTACATTTTCATAATTGGTTTGTTCTTTCATTAATTTTTAACTAATTTTATACTACAGATGCAGAGGTAGCATCATGCGACCAAATTGACAAAAACGTGGTTGAAGAAAGCAGCATGTCGATCAAAGAAATATGCAGAAGAGTTGATCCAGACTTGTCATTACAGTCACGAATTCACTAGCGAGCTTGATCAGTTTGATCAGCTAATGGCACAACCAGTAACGTCGAGTTTCGAGGAGGATCAACCTGATTAGCAATTTAACGAAACCATTCTTCAACCACCAATGACTCACATCCCAATCAAGTAGATGAGAAGGTAGACGAAGCTACGAGACCCGTCAAGATAATAAACATTCAGGGTCGAGATACGGGTCGGGGTTGAGATGTGGGAGAAAGTGTGATCGAGATAAGGGTGGTAAATGGTGGAGGTATTAGCTTTGGAAAATATTATTTGATTATTTATTTTGTTTAATTTAATTTATATGTTGAAATAATTTTGGAAGTATAAATCAATGTTTTAAAACTTAATTTAAACTGAAACTTAACGATGTTGATTTGTATACACGCTAAAGTTGTTTATCCATTAAGTCTATTTTTATTTTTAAATTGCAGATGGTACAAAAAAATAATATTTCTAAATTCTATGGTTTTAAGATACACCGAATAGTATTTATGAAAGTAAATATTTTCTTCATCATCTCCCAAAAAAATGGGAAAACTTTAGGTTAAATAGATAAACACTATAGAAGTATAACAAAACATTTTTTTAATAAAGTAATTATAGTTCTTTATAATTATTTAAAAAAATTTCCCTTGAATGTCAATCGCGGGTAGGGTTCAATTAGTTTAGGAACATTATTTATGGGATTAATTATAAAAAAAAAAAATTGAGGAAAAACCAAACTGCAAACCGAACTTTTTTTTTACAAACAACAAACTAAACTTTTGGAATTGACCAAACAATAATTCTACCTCAAATTTTCATCATGCTTGAACGAATTTTTCAATGTTTGAGGGAGGTATTAAGTCAGCATTAATTGAACTATTTTAAGGAAAAAGTATTATGACTTAATAACTCCATCAACCATTGAAAAATTCGTTCAAACATAATAAACATTTAAGGTATGTTTGTTGTTTGCTCAATTCCAAAAGTTTGGTTTGCTGTTTGTAAAAAAACATTTAGATTTGTTGTTTGATTTTTCCTCAAAGTTCAGTTTATTTTTGTAATTAACCCTTATTTATGTTAGACTGACGACTGACACTCGCGAGTAGGATTGAATTTCAGTCCTATCCGGGACTCCCAGTTACGGATAAGAGTAAATGCTCCTTCATGTGACTTCAGGTTCGATTAGTTTTTTTTTGGTAAAAGCTGAAAACAAAATCAAACAAACTAGTCTACTCTAGAGTTACAAGTCTAGTCCTAGTCACACCCATGTTATCCAGTCTAATAATCGCTACAACACTCCTCGGTGGTTGATCCAACTCAACAAAGGTTGATTCAATGTTGACCGCTTCCTTAGCCAACATGTCTGCAGCTCCGTTTCCTTTTCTGAACACGTGCCTTAGCTTCACTCTCCTGAATCCCAACATCAGTATCCTGCAATCACAGATAATAGGGGTTAGCGGTCTGTTTTCCAAGTTCTCTTCTAGAATCATACCTATCGCCTCTTTAGCATCCGACTCTACATTGTGGTCCTGAATTCCCATCTTCTTTGCCAATATAAGCCCGTCCCTTATCCCCCATAACTCTGCGACCAAGCTATTCGTGATGCCCAGTCTTCTTTGAGCCCCTTTCACCCAACCACCTAGGTGGTTTCTTAGGATCGCCGCGCATCCTGCTGGTCCCGGATTTCCTATCGTTGATCCATCTGTGTTCAGTTTGGTCCAACCAAACTCTGGTGTAGTCCATCTAACTTCGAGCTCCATCCTACTCCGTGAGTGTTGTGACTTCTCCAGTGCAATCGAGATTTCTCTTACCTGCGAAAATGTTAGACTCACAATATCTCTATCCAGAAATTTGTTAGTGAAAATAAACGAATTTCTGTTTTTCTAGATAAACCACACAGCAGAGGAAAAAATCAAACCCCATTTCATCCCCTCGTGATGCTCCCTATCATCATGACTGTTAGCTTTCAACCAAACCGCTAACTGGTTATCATGAAAATCTATGTCACCCGGAATACCAATATCCAACCAAACCTGCCTAGCATACTGACAATCCCGCAGGACATGCAGGGTGTTTTCTTCAAATAGACCACAGATTTTACAAACGGGATCAATATCCATACATCTCTTCCTAAGCATGCAAGCAGTACGATCATGATTACACAACCACAAAAAGTGTTTGATTCGGTAAGTTTTTACCTTCCAAGATCCAGTTCCACTTACTCTGATCCTGCTCGATGTGATTGTGCCTTTTTTGGTTGATACTCCTATGAACCATGGCTACAGACGGTGTACCTGTCGGAGAGCCCCACCATACCTTCCTATCTTGACCTCCTTGGCCTATACTCCTTGGAGTCGCTCTTGTCATCTCCAAAATGGAATTCGGGATCTGGAGTGACAGGTTTGAAACGTCCCACTCCCCATTATTTGAAATTAACTCCTGCAGCTTAAGATCCTGTTCCCCGAAGCCCAGAGGACCCTGCACCATACTACGCAAAGAGTTAGGGCCAAACCATTTATCTTACCAGACGTTAACGCTAGCTCCGTCTCCCACAATCCACCCTAGTCCTTCCTTCAGACAGCTCCTCCCATTTCTCAGTGCTTTCCAAGTGACTGATCCAGCCTTCATCTCCCTCCTGTTTGGCCTGAAGTACCGATTCTTAAGGATACTCGCCCACGGAGCCTCCGGCCTCTCCATTTTCCAGGCTAGGTTAGCTAACATGACATTGTTTCTTTCCTTGGTCTACGTCATT
This sequence comes from Chamaenerion angustifolium, assembly GCA_946814005.1. Taxonomy (NCBI): domain Eukaryota; kingdom Viridiplantae; phylum Streptophyta; class Magnoliopsida; order Myrtales; family Onagraceae; genus Chamaenerion; species Chamaenerion angustifolium. Next base: position 29,009,861 of record OX328266.1, on the reverse strand, counting down.
CCTAGCCCCCCTTTATCCTTTGGAAGAGTTACCACTTCTCAGCTCAGGTGGTGCATTTTCTTTCTCTCCTCCGAGGAGCCCCAAAGAAAGTTCATGTTCAATTTATCCAACTCATTGCAAGTATAAGATGGGAGATTAGTACATTGCATATAATAAGCTGGAATCGAAGTCATAACCGAGTTAATAAGGATCCCACGACCCGTGACAGATAGAAGCTTAGAACGCCAACCCGTAAGCTTAGTCCGGACTTTGTCCAGAATGAAAGTGAATGACTTTACTTCCTTACTCGACAAACTCATAGGGAACCCCAGGTAATTAGACAGGTTGTCCACTTTAGTCAAGCCCAACAAGTTGCGATTAGTTTGATATATTGTTTTGAAAACTAGTTACTTTTATATTTAATTTTCAAAATTAGTATATATTGAAGAAAAAAATTCAACTTTTTACCGAAAAAACAATAAGGCCAAGATTCAGGGCAAAATATCTAACGCGAAGACACATGTCTACCTCTTACTTGTTCAACTTTCTAACCAGAGAGATGAAGGAGAGAGTTGGTATCTGCGTGATCTCTTTGCGGTCAAGTTTCCGCTTTCGCATATTTCTAACTTGTTGAACGAACGCCTCCATTCGCTCAGGTAAGACCAGAAGCACTCTCCACTGCTCAAGAAATTAGTAAGTCTCCAATTCAGTCTCTAAAGTTCAGAGTGAATTATAGAATCTCCCCAGTGAAATCGGTACCAAGCGTGTCTCTTTCCGGAATCGGCATGGGGAAATCCACCGGTGAAGACGCTCCGCCGTTGGCCCCGTTCCTGAAGAAATGCTACGAGATGGTAGAGGATGAAGCCACTGATCACATCATATCCTGGGGTTCCAGCAGCGATACGTTTATCATATGGGACATGACTCAATTCTCCGTCCAATTACTTCCCAAGTATTTCAAGCACAGTAATTTCTCTAGCTTTATGCGCCAACTGAACATCTATGTACGTGCCTTATTCTTTCTGTCTTATTGTTGTGTATTCTGTTACGAGTGGTCAATGATATTGATGTTGAAGGCTGAATGAGTCCTTATGAGTGGTCAAGTGATTGAGGTGTCCATTCGTGTATGGCATTATGGAGTCTAATCATGTATGTATCCACTCGTGTAGGATGAAAATGCATCTTGTTTCTGTTTTACATATCGATGCTCTTCGTTAGCCCTGGTATAATTGCTATTTTGTATATAACTTGTAGGTTGTCTACAGTCTTGTGGACTCTTCTAATTTGCCCTTTCCCAATTTTGAATCTTTCTTGTCAATGTCTATTTTGTTGATTCCTTAATTTCTTTTGACGGCATAGTCCATGTTGATTAGTCTGTACTTGCACTTGTTCGAGAATCTAGCAGTTTATGGTCATAAAGTACCTATCAAGTCATCACGATTTACTTATCTATCTGATTTGTTCGCCAAAATGGATATTTCCCATTCAGACTGTTGATATGTTTTATTTTTAACATTTGTCATCATAGCTAAACGCTACATTGGCAGAAAGGGTGATGTATAATGTATAAATTATTGCAGAATTAGTTGTCCTCTGTGGGAATGCATCATTTTCCTGTGTCTATAACCTCATAAAGTTATGTGTATCCTTAGCTTGATTATTACTGACTTGAACTATGCATCTAAGATAGATCACCTCTGTCTGAGATTGATTATCTTATCCCATAGGGATGGTGATACCTTAATAGATGCATGCTGCAACTAGCATTGAACATTTAGTCGCTTGCCTCTGATGAAGATTCTGAGCTTTTATCATATTGAACTGTTGGTAAGCTGAGTTACAATTGTGTCTGGAAGTAGAAATGAATGGACCTGTTATCCTCTTCTGGCTTCACAAGTTTCTTTTTTTATTTTTTGGAATAAACCAACCTATTCACAACTGTTAGCCAATTTTTTCTGAAATTAGATCTCTCTCTATGTTTTTTTTTTTTTCTGATTGGTCTTTGATTCAATCTTATAGTTGTTTATCCTTATATAATATCAGGGTTTCAGAAAAGTTGATACAGATCGTTGGGAATTTGCAAATGATGGATTCATCAAAGGTCAAAAACATTTGCTCAGGAACATATACCGTAGAAAGAACCTTCTGGTTGCTACTGATCAGAACAAGTCATCCCCTCCACCAGACATTGCTGTCAAACAAGTTGAAAAAATGAAGAACGACACCACTCTCTTAAAAGAAGTAGAAAATCTGAAGAATGACAAAAATGCACTCATGCAGGAGTTCATCAAACTGAGGCGGCTACAGGAATCTTCAGAGAATAATTTGGTCGTGCTGAGGGAGCGTCTTCAGGGCATGGAAAAGAATCAGCAGCAGATGCTATCGTTCCTAGTAATGGCCATGCAAAACCCCGGGGTCTTGTTTCAGCTGCTTCAGGTAAAAGAGAGTACATGGCGCATGGCTGAAAGGGAAAACATGCTGAAAGGAGAAGAATATGATGAACAAGAAGCAGATGAAGCGATAATTTCTGAAGGGACAATAGTGAGGTATCAGCCAAAAACTCCATTAGAGCCTGAAATTCAAATTTCTTCAGCTTCAGGTATGGAGACAACAAGCGTATCTAATAATCAGCAACATGTTGATGAGGGAAAAGATGCTTTCTTGAGCATTGATTTCTTGAAGAGACTGATGGATGAGAAGTTTTCGTTGGATAGCCATGGCCCCGTCATTTTGCCTGATTTGCCCGATGATGGCACATGGAAAGACCTTCTACTGGCTTATCCTTTTGTAGATAAGACAACTCCCGAGGAAAAACAAGATTACCTACCAAGTACTGAAAGCTTTGATTTGCTGATGAAGCAGATGGAGAATACTGAGGGTGACGAAACTGAAGGTGAATTTGATTCAGATAATGGTGACAACGTGGACCGCCTTACTGTGCAGATGCAACTTTCGTCTTCACCATCTCATTGAAGTGAAGTTTTTGTTCCTCTTCGTAGCACCAGTCCATGCAAATGTGACTTTTCCCCGACTATACCTCTACTGAAGCAGAAAGTATGATTCTAAGACATTATAGCATGATCGATCCCTTCTCCATGATGGAAGGAAGCAAATACAGAGTGCTGTCTTGCTATTGATGTATTTGACATTGATAAACATCATATCATATTACTTATTTAGAACCTGATTATCCGAACAAATGATGTATATTGTTGGATGCAAGTGCAACCTCTTGCGACTTTGCCATATTATAAACACAGTAAAGTTAACTGCATGAAACAGGGTAGGGAAAATTAAGTCAATGAACCTGCATTATTAAGGTAACCGTTTTCAGGGATTGATAAATTTTCACATTATTAAATGAAATTAAATATTTTAGTAATATTATTGGATGAGATAATTCTAGTAATGTTATACTATGTATCAAAGTTTGGTGACCGTTAAAATCTTTATAGGGTTAAATATCATGTTTGTCCAAACTTCAAGTTTGTTCATCATTTTAACTTTTCTATCCAAATTTAACAAATAAATTTTAAAAATTGCAAAAATAATAGAAACTTTTAAAAATATCACCATTTAATATTTTTAAACATTTTCAAATGTTACAATTAAGTTCTGGATCGAGTGAGCCCCAATGGAATTCGAGGCTGGTTCAACCCCAATCGAGGAGTCTTGGTCTGAGTCTTGACCCAGAATTGGTTCCCCACCCATGAGTCAATCGAATCGGGACTCAATTGTAACATTTGAAACAAGTTTAGAATAGTTAAACTGTGACATTTGTTTTGTATTTTTCAAAACTTATTCTAATAAATTTGGATGAAAAACTTAACGGATGTGGAAAAGTTGAACTTTGTCCAACCATGAGGGAATGAAATTTTATAATTTAAACTTTAAGAGGGAAACTCGAAATATGACAACATTGGGAGATAATATCGTATTTTACCCACCTCTATATATGTATTTTTGTTAATGTGATACTGTAAATAAGGGGATTGGTTATCATACTTTCAAATTACTATACTTTTGCAAATATATTATTAAATTTTTGGATAGATATTGTAACGCTATGTTCTATAGTAAAATGTCTATTTAACGCATAGAAGAGACAAATAATATGTATATATATATAACTTAACAAAGTTATAGAAAATCTAGTAGTTAACATATAAACTAAGAAGTTACTCTACTTTTTTCATAGTATGTGAAAAATTATTTAAACTGTTTGAATTTTAGTCCATTAAAATTATTTTCATGAGTATATTTAATTATGTATTGCAAAAAAATATAACTAGAAAGAAAATATAAACTAGATGGACAATTATAGGAGAAAAAATTGGTCAAAGATCATTATAGTAATTTAAAATAGATTGTTTAAAGGGTAAATTGTCTCAATGCAGCTGAATGTTTGTGTGATGTTGTTAAATGCACCCACTTGTTTTAAAGTGTTATTTTGTGCACATTGATGTTTAAAGATGTTAAATGCACCCACTGTTATCTTTCCGTCTAGGTTTTCCGTTAATTGACAGGTGATTGTCTCGTGTGAATTTAAACTGAAGCAAAAAAAAACACGAAATTGTCATTTCCCCCCTTAATCCTTCACTTGCAACTGTTGGTATTCTTCGGTACTTTCCTTTCATTCTCCTCTTCGTGAAACTCCTAAACCCTCAATTTCGACTCGATTTCTTGGTGATTCCGACTGAATTTTGTGTCGATGAGTGAACCATGTGACTATCATATGATGACATAACATAAGAAAGTAACAGTGAAATTGAATGCGGTGCAAATAACAACAATTCCAAATATTTGGATGCACAAAACAATAGGTAGGGTGCATTTAACAACATCTCAAAACATTCGGGTGCATTGGGGCAATTTAACCTTTTTTAAATACAAATTCTTATGTTTTTATTAGTTTTATTTTTGTATTAAATTAAATAACTAATATGTTCTTTAGATCTATATCTGGTTAAGATTCATTGTTAATATAATTAATAATGAGGCACCTATTATGAAAAATATAAAAGTTACAAAATTTAACACGTTCATGTCGAATGATATCTGAAATGAACAATGATAAAAAAATAATTATATAATGGGGGCTCCTATGAGAAAATAACTAAACATACAAAGCTTAACAAGTTGGTGTAGAATAATATTTAAAATTGATGATGATCTAAAAAATTTATTTGATGGAAATGCTTATGATTAAAGAACAAAATGGAAAAAATAACATGTTTACAATCCTTACACAAAGAAGAGAAATTTGAACATATTTTTTTGGTAACTGCTATAAATATGCAACACACATTTCTTCCCACCGAGATTCCATCGAAATAATCATGGACCAACTTAACCTTAAAAGGAACCTTCGTTCAAACACCACAAGAAAAATTATCGACTATATGAAGGTACTATAATTATTGGGAGCATCTTAGTTTACTTTGTCACACTCCCAAAGAAGACCAACCACCTCAAGTTGAGCAATTGTCTATATGGAGATTATATAATTATTAGGAGTTTCATATGGCTACCAGTTCTGCACTCATCCAAGTATGGGTTCCCGAATCTACAAGTTTTTATGAGTGTCCCAGTTCACCTCATCACACTACCACGCGAAGAAACATCATATCTATTCCCAAAAATAAATATCCATAAGAGATATTATAATTATTGAAAACGTCCAACTAACCTCGTCACACTATGATATGACCCATCACCACACCACCTCAAGCAAAACTACTTGTTATATGGAGATACTATAATTAGTATTATCTCTTTGTTAGCAATTATGTACTCATTCATATTGAGGTACAATAACCATTGAAAATTAATTTCTGGGTTATATTAAGATACAATATCAATTGGGAACATTCCCTTTATCCTCATCAAATCTCAAATGAATCACCACACCAAGGGGGTCAGGATTTTTAAGGTGTACTACTTTACGTCATCACCACCAGCTCTTTGTTAGCAGTTGGAGATACTATAACGATAAAACGACGAAATTCAAAATCTTCTACATATATGGGGATACTATAATTATTGGGAGCGTCTCACTTTACAACATTACACCACACAAAATAAACACCAGGTCTATTCTAAATAATAACTACCTGCTAGATAGAGATTCCATGTTAATAGTTTTAATTTGTTTGGTTATTAACCTTTTTTTTAATTTGGAGATATTCCTTAAAAACGTTATCTCATAAATCTTTTAGAAATTACTTTTGGTGGGACAAACTCGAAAAAATGTGAAAAACGTAAGATGCAATAAATAACTACAAAAAAAACGTTTTTCGTTAAGTGTTTTCTCTTCTAGGGTTTTGGTGGGAGAATCTTCCCAGCGTACATTCGTCGGCCCGTCTCCGCTGATCCTGCTGGAAAAATTTGGAGGTTTATGGTAAGGCTGCAGCGTAGAAAGAATCCCATCTGATGAAATGTCGGTGGAGATAGCTTGGAGTGATGCATGGAAGTATAGACGCCACGTAACCCTAACGAATATAGATAGAAGTCACGTGAAGTTTTTTATATCTGGTCCAGCTGGTGCGGCGTCCTCTGTCATGGCAGTGTGGTCCGACTAGGGTTTAACGTGGTGCTGGGGTCTGCAGGCGGGAATATTAGTGTGAAGTTGTCAGCAGAGGAGATATAGTGGTGTCTAGTGCCCTAATTGTTGTATCGCTGCGTCAGGTTCTTCTTGCACATCATTAAACGACTTCCACTGCACCTGGCCATAGAGAGTGAAGACAAAGGTGCATGTCCACGGGTCACAAAGCTACATCAGTGTGCAACCCGATCTACAGTCGAGACGTTGTATCTCCCAGGGATGTAAGTGAGCTTTGTATGAATTTTGAGTTACTCTTTTTCTGTTTTACATGTGCTTGCAGAAGGATACGATTTTCGTGAGGACTTCTGGGCGACGAATCCGTGCTAATTCTAGATATTAGATGACCACTCTGAAAATCACTTTAGATTTGGACTCGAACCCAAGGGAGGACGAAATTGATCGATATGTGGGTGCGATTATTGCTCAAAAGAAGGTGAAAAATGTGGCAATTATTACTGTGCTTCAGAAGGCGTGGGGAGAGTTTTTGCTCAGTCAAATTTACAGAGGCATCAGACAGGGTTGTGATGTTTGAATTTGAAAACGAGGAGACGAAAAAAAAAACAGTTTTTTGATATGTCTCCGTGGTTTTTCAAAGGCCATTGCTTGAGCATGAAAAAATGGGAGCCGATCAGAGTACTTGCGAGAGATGAATTCAGTATGGTCCAATTATGGGTCCAGATTCATGACCTAGGGTTGGAGATGTTCAATATCCGGAATGCTGAGAAGACCAAGAACAAAATTGGGAGATTCATTGAGACAGAAAAGGTGACCAATAGCTATCTGAGAATGAAGGTTGAGCTCGATGTAAATCAGTCTCTTCTGGTTGGTTTCCGGTAAAAGAACTCTGAAGGGGAGGAAAGTTGGGCCTCAATAAAATATGAGAGGTTGTCTGAGTTTTGCTTTCGTTGTGGCAAACTTGGGCATACACCACAAAGTTGCAAGGAGGATGTCCAAATGTCTGAGGAGAAGTCGGGACACCCTATGTATTCTCCTTGTCTAAATGGGAAAAGACCAAGAAAATTGGAGCAAAGTGGATTGATGGAGGAAGGACCGTATCAAAAACGTCTACTCGAAAAAAGACTTGGTATGATATAATGAACGAGGCAAGATTGATGAGGAAAACCAAGAATAATGAGATGGGGAGTGGATCAGACGAAAATAATAAGGGTGGAGAAGAAAGAACTCAAACCTCTAGGATGGATCAAGAGGTGAAAAGCGGCTCAGAGTCATAGGATGATGAAAGAGGGGGAGGTGAGATCGAAATAATGCAGTTGGACGAATCAGAGTTGAGGAGTCCAGAGTGTATGGACAATATAGAGATCTATTCTAATGGAAGAAGCTCTTGGATGAATAATACTTTTCCAACACCTCTTAAAGCCACTGAAGTCAACCCGATCATGATCCTATCTACCATACAACATACCGTAATCCAAAACGCAACACCCCAACTCTGAAGCCTTAGCCGAACCCCCTTACCTTACACCATGACATCCCATCTCCTCACTGTACCGACCTTACCCATAATCAACCTACAAATCGAAACCTCATTAGAATTAAACCTTTTCAAATCATAACCATCCCTACTCGAAACCTTTCAAATCAGCCTATCCCTAATGAAGAGCCCCAAAAAAAACAAGTCAAACCCCTAGCCCTGAGCCAACCCTCTAGATAACAGGCCTTAGCCCTATTCTGACCAGGATATCTCTCAAAAGAAGGCTCGAGGAGGAGGAATAGGATGGTCAAAACATGAGAAAGAAATGATTGATATGACTAAAGTAGAGAAAGAGTTGGAAAGTAGTCATGTGCAAATAGGAAGGACGAGAGGTAGTCCTCAAAAGAAGGGAAGCAGAACAAAGTAGATAAGGGTTAAAAGAATCAAAGAGAAGGAGGATAAGTAGATTGAGGAAGCAGATCTTCGAGTTGCTAAAACGGCTTGTGGTGTCTGTCCCGAAACAGCCACACGGGAGCCCATGAATACAATTTGTTGGAATTGTCAGGGTTTGGGGTCTTCCCTGACAATTCGACATCTGAAAGACCTCAACAGGGTGCATCAACAGGAGATCATATGCCTCCTGAAAACAAAGAACGGGGATGCATTCTACGAAAGGGTTCGAGAGCAAGTAGGTATGGATTGTGCATACTATGTAACTCCGCGAAGGATGTCAGGAGTAATGGCGTTATGGTGGGGGGAGTGATGTTCAAGTGACAATTAAGTCGGCCCCCAAAATATCATTAATAGTGAGCTGAGGTTAAATAACCAGCTGAACCATTGTCTCATTACTTAGGTATATTCATATGCGGATCCTCAAAGGAGGAAACATAACTGGGATAAGTTGCGCGACATTGGAAGGAGGCGCAGCTTAGCATAGATGTGTATGGGTGATTTCAATGCGATTTGTCATCATTATGAAAAAAAGGGAGGAAGGCATACTTCTCAAAGACACATTGATGATTTTAATGAGATGATTGACAATATCAATATGTAAGACCTAGGTGCGAAAGGATCTAGATTCACTTGATCAAATAACATGCAAGGGGAGGAAAGTGTGTCAGAAAGAATTGATCAGGTTCTCATTAATGCGGCATGGGCTGGAAGATATCCAGACATCTAGTGTATGCATGATATCGTAATTGGATTAGATCATACGCCTCTCATTCTCCATCGTGAACGAGGCGATTAAAGGAAAGAGCACTATTTCAGGTTTGAGGAGATGTGGCTTGAAAACGTTGAATGCAGATATGTTATTAAAGAATCATGGATCGAATGGGATGGTGTGAATAGGCGAGTAGAGATTGCTGTGCAATTGGAAAGATGTAGAAGGAGATTAACTCGGTGGAGAAAAACAAATTCAGAAATAATCAGGTTGAATTGAGGAAACCAATTGATTGGCTCCGGTGTGTTACTAGTGGGCGGTCGAACATGAATAACCAGGTTGAAGAGGCAGCCCTCAAAAGCCGAATCAAGGACCTCCATCATCGAGAATAGTTTTACTGGAGGCAGCGATCCAGGGTTAAGTGGCTTACAAAAGGGGACTTAAACTCAATCTTCTTTCACCTTACCACCAATGCTAGAAGGAGAATAAACTGTATTACCAGAGTGCAGAATGATCGGGAAGAGTGGATCATTTCGTTCAGGGGAGTGGAAAACGAGATATGTGGACATTTTCAAATGGTATTCAGATCAGAAGGGGAGGACTTGAATGAAGGGAAGGTTCTAGGGATCATTCTGACTCAGATAACGAAGGAGATGAACACTAATTTGAAAAGGGATGTGTCCGATGGAGATATCAGGGTTGCAGTATTCAGTTAGGTGGGGCAAGAGCTCCAGGTCCAGATGGTTTATCGGGTTTATTCTACCAAAGGAATTGGCACCCCGTTGGTCCAGATATGATCACGGCAGTCAAGTCCTTTATCAGGTCAGGTGTCTTTCCCTCCACTTTACATTATACAGATATCACCCTTATTCATAAAATTTCAAGCCCATTAAGAGCGAGTGATTTTAAACCCATAAGCCTTTGCAATTTCATTTATAAAATTGTATTGAAGGTCTTGGTGAATAGGCTAAAATCAGACCTTGTCACACCCTATCAGGGTGCTTTTGTGGCAGGGCGTGCAATACATGACAATATTCTTATTGCTCATGAGGTTTTTAATCACTTGAAAAATCGAAGGGGGAGCGGTACAATTGAATGTGATTTGAAGTTGGATATGCAAAAGGCGTATGATCGGGTCGAGTGGGGCTTTCTGTTGAAAAGTCTTGAAAATAGGATTTGGTGTGAGATGGGTCGAGTGGATGAAACAGTGTATCACGACAACATCATACCGGTCTTGATCAATGGGAATAGGACAATGACCATTCGACCTACTAGAGGATTGCGGCAAGGAGATCCTTTGTCTCCGTGCCTTTTCATCCTCATGGGAGACGTGCTTTCCAGAAAAATTGAGGAGGTCATTCAGATGGAGAATCTTTGTGGGCTCACACTGAAAAGAGGGTGTCCAAAGCTGCACCACTTTCTTTTTTCTGATGATTCACTATTTTTCTTGAAAGGTATAGTGGAGAATGCCCAGGTTTTAAAGGATATATTGATCAGGTACTGTAGAGCCTCTCGACAGTGCATTAATGATGCAAAATCAAACTTGGTCTTTAATAAGGGGGCAGATGATGACACGTGTAAGGAGATTGAAGGAGTGCTGCAAATACAAGGTACTTCGGACCCTGGAAAATATCTTGTACTCCCATCCATTTTGAGTCTATCGAATAAGGAAGCATTGGGCTATATAAAAAGCAGAATTCGAGACAAGATCCAAGGGTGGAGATCGAAAACCCTAAACCAAGCTAGAAAGGAAGCTCTCATATTCGAGACAATGATCGTGTGTGCATGTTGGATCAAATTCTCGAAAAAAATCGGCATGAGACCGTCCCGAATAACCTGTTCTGAGTTTAAGACCTAGTCAAGACAACCGTATTTTTTCCCTATAAATCGGGCTCAGACTCGAGATCGGTTTTTAAGGTCAAATTACCTAATGGTCCGGCCCGAGTATCAGTAAAAGCCTAAACTTTCGCATTAGGTATAAGCAACACAACAGTACTTCACAACCCTAAACCCTTCGTCAAGTTATCTCAATACTTCACATTTCACAGCAGTAGTACTTTGTCAACCATTTCGCAGCATTACTCCTTTGTCGCGAAGGCCATTAATTCCTTCTGCATTATTCCTTCCGCAGCAGATTAATTTTCCTTCTTGTCGTATTAGATCGGGTTAGTTCGTGTCACATTAGATCGGGTACTCCTTTCGTTATGGTATTAATTTGGATTTGGATTTGTACGAAACTCGTGGTAGTTCATGTTGATGTTGTATTCAGTCTCCTTCTTTCGTTTTAGCAAAAAATTGATCCACGACCGAAACCGGTCTGAGTCAATCAAGATTGACTCGAGTTTTTTTTTTTACGAATTCGGTGTCGGTCCTCCTTATATAAGACCCGAAATTTTGGGCTCTGTTTTTTCTTTCAAAAAAGACTATTTCGCCTGTTCCGAGCTCACCCCTACAACTATCGTTAATACAATCTTAAATGATAGACATAATGTATAAGGTGAAAAATTAATAATTTGAATTTACAAATGTTTAATATATGTAGATGAATGAGTATAATTTATCCAATTGTGGAAGAATATAATAGAAAAGATTATACGAATTGCGAAGTTTTTCAAAAGATAATCACTGTGTAAAAAATATTTGAAAAAGTAACTATAAAAAAATATATTTAGCAAAATGTATATAAGCGTCACTGGGGTATCATTTTTTACAACGTATTCTACTTGGAGTAGCGTTTTTCAAAAATCGCAACCCGGGGGGGCATTTTTCAAAAAACACTACTAGGGTAGCGTTTTTATGAAAAACACTACCTCCATTAGCGTTTTTTTTTCTCCTTTTTTTTTCCACCAAAGCTTTAACAACTTCAGTAATTCAATTTAACAACTCCAAACAAACTTTCTGTACATACCTTTATTTGTTTTTTTAATTAAAATATTACTTGTATGGAATTACTCAATTAATATTTTATTATTGCTGGTAAGCTATTTTATGGCCAGGCTTCTTGTGGGGTGTTCTATACTTATATGTGTAGCTATTTTAAATTAAATAAATAAATAAGATGGGAGGGTTAGATATTGTTATAATAATAATAATAAAGATGGGAGGGTTGTTGGGAGAATAGATAAGTAATAAGGTTATTACCCGAGCGATAAGTAATATTTTAATTAAGTATGAGTAACTGCCATGAAGTTTTAGTTGTAAAAAAAGAGAAAAAAAGGAACACGATTAGGGTTGGCATTTTTCGTAAAGGGGAGTGTTTTTTGAAAAACGTCACTCCGAGTAGCATTTTTTGAAAAACGCTACTCTAAGTAGTGCACGTTGCAAAAAATGCTACCTAGTAGCGCTTATATATTTTGGTAGATATTTTTTTTTGTATAGTTAATATTTCAAATATTTTTTGCACAATAATAATTTTTTAAAAACTTCTATCAATTATAAATATGAGTTAGCTTAAAAGTGTTTGTATTTTATAATATCCCTCGATAGCAGCATCGTATCTTATTATTCCTTCCATAACCATAATGGATCCAACAAAGCAAGTCTTCTAGACTGGGTGAACAGCTTTGGCCAACCCAAAAGCGGCAGCTGAAGCGATGGCCCCAATAAGGGCTGTTTGTAGGGCGCTGATGAAGGGCTTATTCCCAGTAAAGTATCCCTTTGCATATCCGAATATCATGAGTGACACCAGCGTCACCACAACAGAACCCAACACTGCTTCGCGTGCCAATGGGATGAACATGTAAGGGATCAGAGGTACCAGTCCTCCAAGGATGTAAGCTATGGCTATTGTTAGGGCGCTCTGCAAAGCCCTTCTCGGGTTAGGCTTCTCAAGACCGAGCTCAAACCTTAACAAGACAAACAAAACATTACAAAACAAAACAAAACAAGGAATGCACACACAAGATAGAAGAAGCTTTCTTGGAAGAAGTGATTTGCTTTCTTGCACCAATTAAGAATAGTACGTACGTATATGAAAGAAAGATGACAGGTTAGCTGTTTAAGATGATAATTCGGTATGAATGAACTTACTTCATCATGAAATCAAGCCAAGCTTGAGGATTCTTCCGAAGGGCACTGACAACGGGTCCATACTCATGCGGCTCGATTCCATACTCTGCTAGTATTTCAGCTACCTCGGCTGCCTCTGTCCATTTCACAGATCAAATTTGGGTTAAGGATAATTTACGGGTACCGTCTCCCAATTATAAAGTAAATAATAATACAAGAACCTGTATCAGGAACGGAGATGATCTCGTCTTGTTCTCTTTTGAGTTCACGCATGTAGTGGTCAGACTCACTTTTAGCAGCCAGGTATCTGCAACCAATCATACCCAGTTGTCCCAACCAATATCAGTACAGTCATGCAGTGATATGTCTAGTAACAATACAATATACTCACTCGTGTATATGCAGGTTGACCCGGTATCCTATTTTACTAGCTATAACAGTATATATATAATAAACTCTCGTTTATAGTAATAGTATTTTTATTAAATTTTGAGGCGATAAGAATCGACTCACACACAACATTTTGGTATCAATACCGTCAGCTTTTGGAAAAAGAAATAAGAAAAGATGGTGTCGTATCAAAAGAGAGGGGCTACGTACGTATCTACCTAGTTGAACAAAAAACATTTTCTTCAATAAACCCAACGACAATTCAAAAACTATTTATTGTACCAACAAAGTGAAGATTCTGATCCGTCGGAAGATTATGTAAATTGGGGCAAATGAAACGCAGAGAAATAATCAGATAGAAACTGAAAATCCTACCGGCTCGCAGATTACAATAAAGGAATTTGAGTGTATCGGCGATGTCGTAAATCAAATCATTAACTATTATCATCCAGAAAAGGGTGAATCTGGGGTAGATGGATGAATCAACGCGTTTAACCAACTCAACCAATAAGCAGGTGCTTTTTCGAGACGACGGACCAAGTTTATGATGCAGTTGAAATTATACAAATGGAGACGAAGCGTAGAGAGAGAAAGAAAGTACCCTCCGAGTCCCATAGAAATAGCGCCGGCAGCAACTTCAGCAATACCAGCTGTGAGGACGATCGATGACGTAGCATTGGCACCGGAGAGACCCGCAGCGAGTGCAAAGGGTACGGTTAAACCGTCTGAGACGCCAATGATGATGTCACGCACGATCTCACCGGCGGTGAAGTGCGCCTCCTCGTGTTGGTTGAGGAGCCGCCGCTTCTCAGGTTCAAGGTTCGCAGCCATAGTCTTTCCAGGCGTCTTTTCTTTTTTGTGTGTGGGAGGGAGAGTGGGGGAACAAAGGTTTGGGTGTGACGGTGTCAGTCTTAATATTTATGAATGGTGTCCCCTTGTGCATAAATAGAAGAATCATTAATGGGGAAAAAAAAGCTAAAAAGTATATGGAGAGTCGACGAATTATGAAACCATTCCGGATAAAACACTCATTTGGGACCAAATTAATTTTAAAGTATATAAAAGTATTATAATAAAATCTTTACAATTAATACCTACTTTGTAAAATAATTTTTCGTATTTGAAGGGGCGGATTTTTTACATGGTAAATTTAGAATAATGAATCACATTAATTGTTTTGTTAATAACCGAATTGCTACCCAACTTTGGACACTTTATAAATCAATTACCCAAACTTTAATTTTTCAAAAAATGTTACCTAAATTTGACACATGGGGCTCTGTTAAGTTTTCCGTTAAATATGAACGGAAAATTACGTGACAACACATTATTGGTCCATAATTTTAAAAACTATGTTATTTTTTAAAAATATTGAAAAAACAGTTTATTTTTATAAAAAAAATGGAAAATTAATAGGAAAAATATAATTTTTTTATTAAAAATATGAAATAAGAATAAATGATTAACTTTTTTAATTTTGTTTCATATTTTTCAATACAAAAATTAAATCAAAAACTCTTATTTTACCTATTAATTTTCTATTTTTTTTTTATTAATTCTCTATATTGTTTTTGTATTTTTAAAAACATTATTTAATTTTATAAATTATGAATCAACCATGTGTTGGCACGTCATTTTCAGTCCATATTTAACAGAAAATTTAACGAATGTAGCAATTTGCCCCAAGTCTGAAAGTACAGGTAGTAAAAGTTTTTTTAAAAAAAACGTTTGGGTAGTAATCACTTCTAAGTGTCTTTCCACATAACTTAGTTTAAAATTCTCCAAGTTATATATTTGTTTTAAGCTTCACTTTTGACAAAATTAATTGTTTTTAACTTAATCACTCTAATTATTTTAGTAGTATATTACATATTATAATGTTTTTATATACAAAGTTGTAGGGAAAAAAGTTATATAAATTTGTAATTTTAATATATATACATATTTTAGATAAATTAATTACTAAGAAATAAATAAACATTATATATATATGTGTGTGTGTGTGTGTGTGTGTGTGTATGTGTGTGTATGTGTGTGTATGTGTGTGTATTAAAGTCAATAATGTTATATTTTATTAAAAGTTATTATGTACATAATTTTTGTAAGATTGATAAAATTTACCTTGATATTAATATTAGCTCATGTGTTCAATTTTATATCAAAAATGAAATTATAATAAAGTATGTGATGTTTGTTAATTAGTCTATTTAATTTGTAACATAAACTTTTTATATGTGCATACTTGACATTCATAAAATATATTATTATGTATTTTAGTATTGTACAAATTCTACTAAATAAAAATATATTTAAGAAAAAAATATAAATATACATGTGAAATAAAAAAAATTAATTATGGTTCTCTAACTTCTTTTGAGAATGAATGAGAAAGCTTGGATGATTTTAAAGTGATTTACACGGCATGCCACTTAGGAGTGATAATTTATATATTGATTTGGTTTATACCTTATAATTTGAATAAGATTTTTGTTATATTTTCTCCATGTTATTATTAAAAATACGTTTATCTAATTTGTTAATTTCAAAACTCTAGTAATCACTTATAAGTGGTTTTCCACATAACTTAGTTTAAAATTTTCCAAGTTATATATTTATTTTAAGTCTCACTTTTGACAAAATTAATTGTTTGTAACTTAATCACTCTAATTATTTCAGTAGTATAAGACATATTATAATGTTATTGTTTTTGTATACAAAGTTGTAGGGAAAAAAGTTATATAAATTTGTAATTTTAATATATATGCTTATTTAGATAAATTAGTTACTAACTAACTAAATAAATATTACTTAATTGGTTACACATGTTTGACCATTGTTCAGAATGGTTACACATGTTTCAAAATGTGATTAATTGGTTTTGCTATGTGACTAATTGGTTTTTCTACGAATCATCGTCAAAAATCACCGTTAGTCACTATTCTAACATATGAAATGACAATATTACCCCTAAACCCTATGATTCACTCAAAACACCAAGAACACCAGGAAGACAACATGAAGAACACTCCCCAGCGGCTCAGAATGTGTCAGAGCAGAAGATCCCCAGCGGCTCAGAAGATCCCCAGCGGCTCGTGAAAGTGCCATACGGATAGAAAAGCCTTTTCAAATATCGTAAATTAGTGAAATTGGCGTCACGTGCTATGCACATGAGAAATTCACAGAAAATTTGACGGTTCACTAACAGATTAACTAATTAATCGCATTGTAAAAAAACATGTGTAACCATTAAGTCAATCAGGAAAACCGATTAATTACATTTTGAAACATGTGTAATCATTATGCACAATGGTCAAACATTTGTAACCATTTAAGTAATTAACCCTAAAAAAAATTAATTATGGTTTTGTAACTTCTTTTTAGAATGAATGAGAAAGCTTGAATTAAAGTCAATAATGTTATATTTTATTAAAAGTTATTATGTACATAGTTTTTGTAAGATTGATAAAATTTACCTTGATATTATTATTTGTTCATGTGTTCAATTTTATATCAAAAATGAAATTATAATAAAATATGTGATGTTTGTTAATCAGTCTATTTAATTTGTAATATAAAATTTTTATATGTGCATACTTGACATTCATAAAATATATTATTATGTATTTTAGTATTGTACAAATTCTACTAAATAAAAATAACTTTAAGAAAACAAATATAAATATACATGTGAATTAAAAAGAATTCATTATGGTTTTGTAACTTTTATTGAGAATGAATGAGAAAGCTTGGATGATTTTAAAATGATTTACATGGCATGCCACTTAGGAGTGATAATTTGTATATTGATTTGGCTTATACCTTATAATTTGAATAAGTAAGATTGTTTTTTATATTTTCTCCATGTTATTATTAAAAATAAGTTTTTCTAATTTGTTAATGTTGAAACTCTAGTAATCACTTCTAAGTGGCTTTCCACATTAGCTTAAAATTCTCAAAGTTATATATTTGTTTTAAGCCTCACTTTTGACAAAATTAATTGTTTGCAACTCAATCACTCTAATTAGTTTAGATAAATTAATTACTAAAGGAAATAAATAAATATTATGTATATATGTGTGTATATTAAAGTCAATAATGTTATATTTTTATCAAAAGTTATTATGTACATAATTTTTGTAAGATTGATAAAATTTACCTTGATATTATTATTAGTTCATGTGTTCAATTTTATATCAGAAATGAAATTATAATAAAGTATGTGATGTTTGTTAATTAGTCTATTTAATTTGTAATAGAAACTTTTTATATGTGCATACTTGACATTCATAAAATATATTATTATGTATTTTAGTATTGTAAAAATTCTACTAAAGAAAAAAAAATATTTAAGAAAAAAAATATAAATATACATGTGAAATAAAAAGAATTAATTATGGTTTTGTAACTTCTTTTGAGAATGAGAAAACTTGGAGGATTTTAAAGTGATTTACATGGCATGCCACTTAGGAGTGATAATTTATATATTGATTTGGTTTATACCTTATAATTTGAATAAGTTTTTTGTTATATTTTCTCCATGTTATTATTAAAAATACGTTTTTCTAATTTGTTAATGTCAAACCTATAGTGGCTTTCCACATAACTTAGTTTAAAATTCTCCAAGTTTTATATTTGTTTTAAGCCTCACTTTTGACAAAATTAATTGTTTGTAACTTAATCACTCTAATTATTTTAGTAGTATATGACATATTATAATGTTATTGTCTTTGTATACAAAGTTGTAGGGAAGAAAGTTATATAAATTTGTAATTTTAATATATATACTTATTTTAGATAAATTAATTACTAACGAAATAAATAAATAAATATTGTGTTATATACATATGTGTATATTAAAGTCAATAATGTTAATTACTTAATTGGTTAGTCATGTTTAACCATCTTTCAGAATGGTTACACATGTTTCAAAATGTGATTAATTGGTTTTGCTATATGACTAATTGGTTTTTCTACTGTTCATCGTCAGAAATCACCGTCACTCACTATTCTAACATATGAAATGACAATATTACCCCTAAACCCTGTGATTCACTCAAAACACCAAGAATACCAGGAAGACACCATGAAGAACACTCTGAGTTGTTGTATGCCACATTCGATGTTGGCCAAGTGCACAAGATCTGAGTTGATGTGTCAGAGCAGAAGATCCCCAGCGGCTCAGAATGTTGAAGAGAAGATTCTCGTCCAAATGTGTGAACCCAGATGCGTGTACCCAATCTCCGTCGGGAATCATCTCGATTCTCTGGAGCATCTGTCTTCAATTTCAATCGAATCAGTTAGAATCAATTTTGTGATTTCTTCAATATCTTCCACTATGATTTATTCAATTTCTTCAATTGTGATTTCTGATTTTGATATGGAAGATGAAGAATAGTGAAGGAGAAAGATGAAGAACAGTACGAAGATGAAAACTGGGGTTTCAGTTCTGTATTGATGTTCTTTAGAACCTGGATTTGAGTTGTTCAAATCCTGGATTTCATTGAATAGTTTCTAAATTAAAGAGTCATTCTAACTTGAAATTTGATTAAATGGTTACATATGTTCCCTTGTAATGTGATTAAATGGTTACGTATGTTTTCTTAAATTATGATTAAATGGTTAATGTTTTCCATAACAACAAGGTTTACAGAAACATCCATTCACAGAAATCTCGTTGCAAATTTTGCTCCAATATACATTTATATATAAATGAACAACTCTACGATTGAATTTTTAGCTTATCACTACACGAGTATATACTTCATTATGGATATTACACGATGGGGCGGATGTTCACAATCACATCACTCATTTTCTGCTCACTCATACAAAAGGCAACTATGAATTTTATCTCAATTAGTTTTCACTTCATCAACTGAAAAAGAAGCCAACTTATTAACATGAATGCATTTTCTTCTCATTCAAAACTTTATGCTCCGATCAACATCACCACGAGGTGGAATCTTAGAAATAACTAAGGAAGTTCTAAGCTAATAGCTACCACCATTCACTTCTCAATAAAATAATAGTAAGAAACTATCACAAAATCAAAATCTGAATCGGGATAGTTAAAATCGTAGCAGTAGAAGAGAGGAAATCGAATATAGCTTAAAACGTAGTGGAACTAATCATGAAAATAATCCATCACGAACCTGAGAATGGTGTATGACCCTCTCCAGCAGCCGCTCTGCGAACATGACGAATCGTGCAAGCAACTCAAAAGTTTGTCGTCTTGTAGACGAATGACTCGGTCGTTTTCTTCATCTCTGTGATTGAATCGATGGAAGTGAAATTATTCGTTGGAAAAATTGATAATTGTTTCCTTTATCTTCATCGTCTTCAGAAATCTAAGTCTTCGCAAAGAAGTGGAGTAGGAGAAATAGGGGAGAGGCTCGTGAAAGTGATAGAAAGGTAGAAAAGCCTTTTCAAATTTCGTAAATTAGTGAAATAGGGGTCATGCACTATGCACATGTGAAATTCACGGAAAATCTAATGGTTCACTAACAGATTAACTAATTAATCGCATTGTAAATAAAACATGTGTAACCATTAAGTCAATCAGGAAAACCGATTAATCATATTTTGAATCATGTGTAATCATTCCGCACAATGGTCAAACATGTGTAACCATTTAAGTAATTAACCCTAAAAATAATTAATTATGGTTTTGTAACGTCTTTTTAGAATGAATGAGAAAGCTTGAATTAAAGTCAATAATGTTATATTTTATTAAAAGTAATTATGTACATAAGTTTTGTAAGATTGATAAAATTTACCTTGATATTATTATTAGTTCATGTGTTCAATTTTATATTAGACATGAAATTATAATAAAGTATGTGATGTTTGTTAATCAATCTATTTAATTTGTAATAGAAACTTTTTATACGTGCATACTTGACATTCATAAAATATATTATTATGTATTTTAGTATTGTACAAATTCTACTAAATAAGAATAACTTTAAGAAAAAATATAAATAGACATGTGAAATAAAAAGAATTAATTATGGTTTTGTAACTTTTTTTGAGGATGGATGAGAAAGATTGGATGATTTTAAAATGATTTACATGGCATGCGACGAGTAGGGCTGGGCATGAACCGGTTCGGCCCCGAACCGGTTCAGAACCGTACCTTTACCACATTTTAAAACCGGTACGGTTTACCGCTCCAGTTTTTGTCCGCTCCTGATTTTGGCTGATTTACCATACCTGTTCTGAACCGGTTCAAAAACCGGTTCGGCTGAACCTGTTTATACAAAAAAAAAAAAAACTGAACCTGTTTTTACAAAAAAAACAAAAAATTGAGGTTCCAATTCAGCAAGCATCCAATTGAGATTACAATACAAACATAAATCCAACTGAGGTTCCAATACAAACATAAATCCATTACAAACAATCAAACATAATACTACACTTAAAACTTAACATTAGTTACTTCAGCTTCTATCAAAATCTCCAATAATGTGTCAACCAAGCCACCAATTTCCTCATGAAATGTCTGCATGGAATGAGAACAGAACTCATCAGTATCACCAATCAAGTGTAAATCTAAATCAGCACAACAAAACAAATATAATGACACAAACTTACTAAGATAAGAGAGGACATACATCACAAAGGCACAATGACACAAACGATGTTATTGGCTTGAAATTACTCCTTGGGCCTTGTCTTCTAAATTGAACTCTACAAAAGTAAACCAACATAAGTAAAGTAACAATACATAAATAAGTTTAAGAAAATGACTTACCATTCTCAAACTTTTCAAGCTCTTCAAAATCCTCATCTGATAGTAAGGTGAATTGAGATCCTCTGATCCAATCTTGCGTACAAATAAGACTTTCAGCCATGTTAGGATCCAAACAACTTCGATACTCACTGAGAACTCTACCTCCAGTGCTGAAAACACTTTCAGACGCCACAGTGGAAACCGGTATGGCCAACACATCCCTTGCAATAGAAGCAAGTATCAGAAGCCTATTTGCATTAACCTTCCACCAATTCAATAAATCTAGCTCACTTTCACGGTTATAAGGCTCTCGATCTTCTCTCAAATACTTATCAAGTTCTGTTGCTGAATTTCGTTGCATGGTATTACCGGTTGCTCGCCAATATGCATTGGTATAGTCATCATCATCCTCATCCGCATCATCTAAACACATCGGTTGCATACTTGTTACACCATCTGTCATTGTCTTATACTGTTCAAAAACTGACTTTACAGACTCAATCAATCTTTGTTCCAACATCTCAGCATTGGTAGAGTCGAAGAACGATTGAAAATAGAAGTGTGCACCACTTATCTTTTGCCTAGGATCAAGAACTAAGGCAATCATCAACAACATATTCACCTTCTTGGGATCTCCCCAATATTTCAGGAACTTCAATCTCATCCTCCCCGCCATATCTTTTATTCCATTGTTTCGATTTGTCAAATGTCTACTAATCGCCATCCCAATAGCAGACACTTCAACCATGTAAGTACTGGCAGTAACATATGACGCTTCAGATATACGCAAAGTAGCATTATAAAATGCCTTTAGAAATGGCAAAATACTACGTGCACGATTCCAATCATTTTCAGTTGGAACTCCCACCCCCTTTTCAAGCTCTTCAGTGTATTTCTCAACTTCCTCTCCTTCTAGTCGTTGAAACACCTTCTGATATATTAAAGCAACGTCCAACATCTTATATGTAGAATTCCAACGAGTCTCCACGTCTAAACACACCATGCGTTGACTTGTAATATTTTCTGATTTAGCATGAGTCTTAAATCTACCAAATCTTGATGTGGATGATCTGACATACTTAACTGCAGCACGAATTCTAGATATAGACTCATCAATTCCTAACAAACCATCTTGAACAATCAAATTTAAGATATGAGTACAGCAACGCATTTGAACAAATTCACCTTTCAAGACATACCAAGGGTCCCAAGACATGAAACATTTTTTCAAGTAATTAACTGCAATATTGTTCGAGCTAGCATTGTCCACTGTAACACTTAAAACCCTTGTAATCTTCCACTCTTTAAGTTTCTCCTCAATCGTCCTACCCACATGATCACCTGTGTGACTACTAACTTGAGTAAAGTTCAAGATTTTCTTATGCAATTTCCACTCATTATCAATGAAATGACCAGTAAGACTCAAGTAACTATATTTCTGACAAGAAGTCCACATATCAGTAGTTAGGCAAACTTTACCTCCAAGACATTTTATGAAATCCTTTAACCTTTCTTTTTCTTCAACATTCATTTGAAGAATATCTCTTGCCAGTGTTCTGCGTGAATGAATCTCAAATCTTGGTTGTAATACCTTAAGGAACTTCTGAAATGCTTCATTCTCAATGAACCGGAACGGGAGTTCAGCAACAATAAACATCCGCACAAGCTCCTTTCGACAAAGATTTTGATCAAATTTAGTTGTTGTATTCGGATGTGTCGATGGACGACTAGAACTACCCCCATCCCCTTCTTTGGTGAAAAAGCTGTCTAATGTGACCTTGAAAGGTGACTTGTTACATCTCTTTGTGTGATTTTTCAAGCCACTTGTCCCATCTGCTACAATGTGTTCACCACAGTAATTACACTTACCAATCGCCTTACCCTTGGAATTAACATGTTTGAGTTTGGTAAAATGTTTCCATGCCGGAGATTCATTTTTCCTAGATTTCTGCCAACTACAACCACCTTGCGTGCTACTACCTTGCTCTTGCTTTCGAGCTATAGTTGGTGACGGTCCTGATGCAACAGGTGGCGATCCATCTGAATCAGAAGAGGCAGTTCCCTCAATAAGTCTAGTTTTTCTCTTTTGAGATCCACCTTCTAAACTACTCCCCTTTTGTTTACCATCAAACGATATTGAAGGCAAAGACATCTGAAATTGGCCGATAATATTAGCTTTTAATAAACTTAACTAGGCACAATATATATGCAAATCTGATTTGAAATTCTGATTTATACATTTTTGAGAAATTCAGAATTATTATTATTCAGTTTACGTAATATATGCAAACATCAAAATATGCAAACATAATTCACACACCATGCACTATGCAATATGCAGATACACACCATGCACTATGCACTATACACACCATAATTCACGTCTAAACACAGTAACACACTATGCACTACGTCTAAACACAGTAACACACCATGCACTACGTCTAAACACAGTAACACACACAGTAAACTGATTACTTTGATTACTTTCAAATCTGCAAAACACACAGTAGTCTGCAAACTGTTCGCTAGTCAGACAGTTCGAAGAGATTTTCCGAATAAGACCGACAGATCAATCCATAGATAAATTACGACACTGGATTCTACTTGCTTTTTGATGACTAAAGAGATTTTCCCTACGATTTCGTTTTGTATCATCATTGCCTCCTTTCACCAGCAGTAGGAGACCTTCACAATCCGCAGTTCATGTATACGTCAGTTTCGGCAGTTACACAAGACCTCAAGCCTAAAATATGCACTAAGCGGCTCCTGCATTACATTCTCTATAATTTTATATGCACAAAGCAGCAGCAGCAGTAGCTTAATTAGCTTATATGATCCACACTAATTATACGGAACGCAAAAAGAAAAATGATAGATGATACCAACAACTTGTCAAGAACCCAGAAATATTACACGTACCAAAAACACAAAATCTAACCCGCACAATTGCCTTCAAGAAATTATAGCGAGAAATATGTTTCAAAAACACACAGTATTATGAAAATATGCAAATCTGAAAATATACGTCTAAACACACCTATTCTTTGATTACTTTCAAATCTGCAGCATTTCAAACTGAGCAACATTGCATAGACTTCCCAAGGTGACGAGCTAATCAAAGAACGGAAGAAGACTAGAAGAGTGAAGACGAACCTGCGACGAGAGCGACGAGCGGCGACGAGCGGCGACGAGCGGCGACGAGCGGCGACGAGCGGCGACGAGGGCGACGAGCGGCGACGAGCGGCGACGAGGGCGACGGGAGGCGACGAGTCTTCGATATGAAGTCTGAGACAGAGTGAAGTGGAGTCTTCGAACACAATTAGGTATTCTGCTGGTTTGAAGTTATCTGGTCTGAAGACAGAGTGAAAAAACGGTTTTGTCTGGTCTGAAGTGGTCTGGTCTGGTTTAGTATTTTAAGATTAAAACCGGTACAAAAATAGGTTCGGTTAACCGGTTTTCTGTACCTATTCTAAACCGCTCCAGATTTTTTGAAAAAAACCGTTTGTTTTGTGAACCGGTACGGTTCAAGTACGGTTCGGCCGAACCGGTTTTTTTTGCCCAGCCCTAGCGACGAGTGATAATTTATATATTGATTTGGCTTATACCTTATAATTTGAATAAGTAAGATTTTTGTTATATTTTTTCCATGTTATTATTAAAAATAAGTTTTTCTAATTTGTTAATGTTGAAACTCTAGCAATCACTTCTAAGTGTCTTTCCACAAAAATTAGTTTAAAATTCTCCAAGTTTTATATTTTTTTAAGCCTCACTTTTGTTAAAATTAATTATTTGTAACTTAATCACTCTAATTAGTTTAGATAAATTAATTACTAAGGAAATAAATAAATATTATATATATATATATAGATAGATATGTGTGTGTGTGTATTAAAGAAATAATGTTATATTTTATTAAAAGTTATTATGTACATAATTTTTGTAAGATTGATAAAATTTACCTTGATATTATTATTAGTTCATGTGTTCAATTTTAAATCAGAAATGAAATTATAATAAAGTATGTGATGTTTGTTAATTAGTCTATTTAATTTGTAATAGAAACTTTTTATATGTGCATACTTGACATTCATAAAACATATTATTATGTATTTTAGTATTGTACAAATTCTACTAAATAAAAAAATATTTAAGACAAAAATATAAATTAATTATGGTTTTGTAACTTCTTTTGAGAATGAATTGGAAAGCTTGGAAGATTTTAAAATGATTTACATGGCATGCCACTTAGGAGTGATAATTGTATGTTTAATATGGACCAATTAAAATTGATTACTTTGATATTAGGAGTAAGAAAATGATATAAAAAAAATATAATTTGACATGTACTTGTCACAATTACCTACATTCTAGTCAAATTAATATATACTAGAGAACTAACATGCACTTTGCGCAAACAATAAAAACAATATTTGACTTATCGTTATATATATAATTTTATATAAAATTTAAATTATTATATTAATTAACAAAAATAATTCAAATCAAATTATGTTTTAATTATATTATTATATTGATATGATTAACTCAACTTATATAATGAAAACGTTTTTATTTTTGTTATTAATATAATATTATTTAATTTACTTTTTTTATAACGTTTATTATTTATAGCATATTCATTACATATATGTTAATTTATAAATATTTTATTTAGTAATAGTTAATTGTTTTTTATTTATTTGTTTTCTTAGTTAAAAATATGTGAAAATTATATACACAAACATAACTTAATAAATTATATATGCATATACACTATTTAGAACTATTAATTTTATTTATGTTTTATATAAATATTTACTTCAAATATAATAACAATTTCTAAATACCAATATTAAATAATTATTTTACAAAATTTTATGAAAAGTATCATTTAATAATATTTTTAATTATATAAATATTTACTTCAAATATAATAATATTTTCTAAATAGCAATATTAAATAATTATTTTACAAAATTTTATGAAAAGTATCATTTAATTATATTTTTAATTATATAAATATTTACTTCAAATATAATAATAATTTATAAATAGCAATACTAAATAATTATTTGACAAAATTTTATGAAAAGTATCATTTAATAATATTTTTAATTATATATACATAAATAAAAATCTAACATGTGTATTTATATACTTAATTTAAAAATATTAATATTATTGTATTAATATTTCCTTTTCATAATTGTTTTCTCAACAAACATGATTGTATACACATTTAAAATTTTGTATACACTTCCAATTGACAGGGATGTCTTGTATGATAAAGTTCGTCTACCTGAGAAACGTAGAACCCATCTCTAAAATTGCACAGATAATGGAGAGTGAGCAGTTGAAGCAAGCAAGAGAAGCAGTTGCTTTAGATAGAGCTAAAACAATATAACTTCGTGTCTTGGTGGAGGCAAATGGGTATAAGGTGGAGGAAGCCAGGACAACTTTAATAGAGTTTCAGGAGAATATGATGGTCTTTCAAAGAGATATGGCTTTTATGAGAAACGTCATCCAAACTAATGGTGTTTTCCCTGGCGATTCTGAAACCCAATTTAGAGTTGCATGTCATTTTTCTGTTAAATATTTTAAATTTGAAGGTATAACATTATATACTTAATTATGTTGTAGATCCAAATGCGTGATTACTGGATGAGTACACGAAGGTTGCTGAATCGGGAAGGTTTACCAATGTTTTGTTAACATATGCTAAATGAAGTAGTTCACTTTTTGATGAATTGATACCATATTTTGTTGATGTTAGTATTAAGTTGGAATTACTCTTGGTATATCCGTGTGTGGATGTCGTATGGTCTACTTTGTGTAGGTTTTCTTGTTTTATATGTTATTTTGGACGTGGATACATAAATTTGAAAGTTTTGATGTGGTTTTATATATGTTAAATCTGACTTTAGTTATGTACTTGGATACAAGGATTGTTGTGCACTCTTTCAATAAGAAGCAATTTGCATGAAAAAGTTTGCTACAATTTAAGATTGTCATTGTCGGACGTTGGATCCGACTTTCCCCCACCCTTTTTTTTAATTTTTTTTTTCTTTTCACTCGAAAATATCGAGTCTTGGCGAGCGACAAGTCCAATCCAGCGGGGTCATCAAACGAACTGAAAAATGAAAGAGTCGCCACCGATTAATTAGAAGCTAATCAGAATCCTAAAATTTCCCTAGGGTACATGGTGTTAACATCCTACGGTTTGGAAAGGTCCACGTCCAGAGAATCGAGTGCAGGGGTTTGATTACGCCATTTCGGTACTTTAGTTTTCTTTTGAATTCATTTTCACCGATTTATTCTAATTACCCGTTTTGATCATGCTTGGCCAAAAAGATTACATGCATTTTCTTTAAATTAAACAAACCATGTACAAATATTTTTATTTATTTATGATTTAATTTCAAATAAATAAACAAGAGAGAATAAAGTTAATCGTGCTCGAAAAAAGAGTGGTTTAACTTTGGAGTCATTTTAAACGTGTCAAAAATACATGAATGATTTTGAAAATATTAAGCATGTTGGACCAATTTGTAACACTTTGAGAAGTCCTGAGATGTCCTGAAATGTTTAGGGACCAAACACAATTATTTAAACATTATAACTGAACTAAAAATATATTTTTAAAATTACAGAATTTGACCCAAACTATTTTTGACTTATTTGTAACACTTGGTAAAGTTCCAAAACAACCCAAAAATTATTCTGGACTTATTTGTAACATTTTGAGAAGTGATGGGATGTCTAGAAAGGTTCAGGGAACAAAATGTAAATTTTAAAAAATTTGAGCTGAATTAAAAAAATATTTCAAAAATTCCACAAATGGCCCAAAACTTTTATTGTTTGGTTTATAACGCTCGATAAAGTCCAAGAATGACCCGAGACTCCAAGGAGTGTGTTGTAACCTTCATCAAAGTTCAAGGATGACCTAAGTCAGTTTTGAGAATATTGTTTATCACATATGTATAATATATATATATAGTATCACACAGACATAGTATATATATATATATATATATATATTATACATATAGATATAATATCACATATTATATATATATATATATTATACATATAGATATAATATCACATATTATATATATATATATATATATTATACATATAGATATATAATATATGTATATAAAACCTCAATTTCATTCACATTAGAAAATACAAATACAATATTGAATATGAGGGAAATATACCTAACTCATTCGGAATTTAAATACCGTACGAGAAATCGAGACCAATAATTATTGATATTTTTCACCCACTCTCACTCTCTATTTTGTTTTCACTCTCACTCTCTATTTTTTTTTGTTCTTCTTCCCTCAAATGTCGAAGTTTACGGCAAGCTCTCTTCACTAAAGTCTCCTCTCCCCATTTTGTCGAAACTCTTCCCCTTTTGTAGATAAATTTTATTGTATTTTATTGCTTGGATAACCAATTGAAGAAAGGTGATTGACAAATGTGGGTGGATGAGAGTAGTGGGAAGAATGGTGGATGTGTGGGGAGTAATAGTGGATGGATGGATTTATTATTATTATTATTATATGATGGCCAACATATATATATATATATATAAATTTCGGTCATAATATCATATATATATATATATATATAGTTTTTCTGTCTCGATTTTTCTCAGTCCGGTTGCTCGCTTACAGTATTTTGACCTTGAGCCACAATCAGGTGTTTACAGTTGTCCATCTTTGAACACACGCTCATGGAAGTGATCTCATGAGCGCGTGTTCAAAGAGAAACAACTGATTTTGGCTTTTCTTGATTTATTATTTACTTAGTTGATGACAACTCGCAAAGGTTGAGCACCTAAAGACCCCGCTCGTCGGCTTGTGACTCCCAGAAGCTGGATAACTACAGGTCCTGATCGGTGAGGATGACTTGCGGCGGTTGAACACCTAAAAGCTCCGCTCATTGGCTTGTGACTCCTAGAAGTCGGAAAACTACAAGTCCTGATTGTCGAGGATGACTTCCGGAGGATGAACACCTAATGACTCCGCTCGTCGACTTGTGACTCATTGGAGATGACTTGCG
Source organism: Chamaenerion angustifolium (assembly GCA_946814005.1). Lineage (NCBI taxonomy): Eukaryota > Viridiplantae > Streptophyta > Magnoliopsida > Myrtales > Onagraceae > Chamaenerion > Chamaenerion angustifolium. The sequence continues at coordinate 28,980,478 of OX328266.1, read as the reverse complement.
GAGGTTGAGCATCTAAACACTGCGTTCGTCGACTTGTGATTCCCAAAAGCTGTATAACTACAGGTCCTGGTCGTCGAGGATGACTTGTGGAGGTTGAATACCTAAAGGCTCTGCTCGTCGGCTTGTGACTCCCAGAATCTGGACACCTATAGGTTCTGATCGTTGAGGATGACTTGCGAAGGCTGAACACCTAATAGCTCTGCTCGTTGGCTTGTGACTCTCAGAAGCTGGATAACTACAAGTCTTGATTGTCGAGGATGACTTGTGGGGGTTGAACACTTAAAAGCTTCGCTCGTCGACTTGTGACTCCCAGAAGTTTCGCTCGTCGACTTGTCACGTCCGCATGGTGTATCCATGCAAATTGTCGAGGAAGCTCAAATTAATTTCGATCACTCCTTCTTTTTATTTCTACCGCGGGAAACATTGTCGTCCACTTTAGTGCACTTTTTTTTATCTCTTGATTTTCATTTATTTTGCTACAGTGTTTTTTTACCGCACCTCTCGGTCTTAATTGTTTGGCGTAGGTCGCCTTTTGGGGTTTTCAACCTAGCAAGGATTTGATTCCTGTCCTTTTGCCATTATCGCCTTGTTTAGGGAATTTTAATCATGTCCCTCTTTCCTAAATTTTGCCTAAAACGCCCTTTCGATTTAGCGAGATTTTTATCTCAATTTTGGTGTCTCGCTTTCTGGTTACGAGCTTTTTAATTATTTTTTTGAATGCTTCCATATTGATGGGACTGGGAAGTTCTTGGTCGTCCATGTCGGTGACTTTCGTGGCGCTAGTACTGAAAACCTCTTTGACGACAAAAGATCCTTCGTATTTAGGCGCAAAGTTGCCCCAAGAGTCTGGATTGACTTGAAGGAATATTTTGAGAATTAGATTACCCGCTTGTATTTCTCTAGGGTGCATCTTTTTGTTAAATGCATGAGTCATACGTTTCTGGTACAATTGCCCGTGGCACAGAGTGATGAGCCACTTTTCGTCTATGAGGTTTAATTGCTCGTATCTACATCTCGCCCACTCTGACAAGGATCCTAGCTGACGAGAATTCTACTTCAATTGGCAACACGACATCGGTTCCATAAACAGGGGAGAATGGGGTTGCCCCTATTCATGTCTGTATTGAGGTCCTGTATGCCATGAGTGCCCAAGGCAGCTTGTGGTTCCAGTCATTTATTTGTTGTTTCCACTGCGCCATTCATTTGTGGGCGATATGGAGATGAGTTTTATGCTTGATCTTAAATTGGTCACACAACCCGTCGACCAACTTGCTATTCAGATTTCTGACCTTGACAGTGATGACTTCGGCACCCCATGACGCATGGCGATGTCCTAAAGAAACATATGATAGACTTTGTCGTTATTGACGCCAGGGTGATAGCCTCTACCCATTTGGTGAAGTAATCGATGGCCGCCAATATTAATTGATGACCATTGGGCGCCTTTGGAGAAATCATGTCGATTACATCAATGCCTCACATTGAGAAAGTCCATGGGGAAGTCATGGGATAGAGCTCATGCAGTGGCGTGTCGATTTAGTCCGCGTACATTTGACAAAGGTGACAATGTTGGACGTGTTTTACACAGTAAACCATCATGGTAGACCAATAGTATCCAAGCCTCGCACGTTCATTTGTGAGTCGCAACAACCTTAATGAATTTCTTCCATTACACACTCAGCTTCTTCAGTATTCACGCATCACAAATGGGTATCATCGAATGATCATTTGTATAGATTCGAATTCGGCAAGGGTATTCCACTAGTGAGTGGACAGACAAAAAGGCATGAGGGAGCTTCATCGAGGAGAGCTCCAATGGTTAGATCGGTTGAAAATAAGTCTGACAAATCCTCATGAGCATCAACGTAATCGGGTTGGATCACTTGCGATGGGCCTTAGAATGAAACTGCGAGGTCAGGAAATAACAATGTCTCTTAACTTTCGGCTAATCATTTCATTTGGGCGACTTCATAATCTTTGAAATTAGGAGCCAATCGAAGTCTACTCGTTAAGACGTTTCACATAATGACTCAGCTCGTTGAATGCATTTGTTGCTTGTTCCTTGGTTCGAAGGACATGCATTTTGAAAATATTTTTATTTGCCACGTCTTTCGTCCGAATTATTCAAGGGTGCCATTAAACTCAGCTATGTTGCCCCTACATTTTTCTAAGGTTCCCCCACATTGCTAAAATGACGGTGGTTGTTCGGGTCTATCCCCGATTATCTCTTCCAGGTTGAAAGTCGGACTTGCATGTGCTAAATAGAACTTGTGAACGTATTCCGTCATTGTCAATCACGAAGACGATGCTTTCCACATTCTAGAAGTTAGACAAGGCACCAAAGAGAGTCTAGTTGACTTTATAGTTTCCACATTCTCATGAACCTCGCCAATCTTCTTGTTCATGTATTTCTGGTTCCCTTTTGCCATGGCTTTCCATATTCAAGCCTTTTTCGACTGTATGGGTTGTATGGCCTTAATGTGGAGGCAATGATTTGTTTGCTTTATCGTTACCAAAGATGGTGCGTGAAACGTCCTAAGAATACAAGATATATTGAACGGAACTTACATTTTTTTTGTTTTGAAAATAACCCGAAAATTATTCTGGACTTATTTGTAACATTTTGAGAAGTGATGGGATGTCCAGAAAGGTCCAGAGAACAAAATGTAAATTGTAAAAAAATCGAGCTGAATTTAAAAAAATTATTTCAAAAATTGCACAAATGGCCCAAAACTTTTCTGGTTTGGTTTATAACACTCGATAAAATCCCAGAATAACCCGAGAGTCCAATGATCGAGTTGTAACCTTCATCAAAGTTCAGGGATGACCTAAGCCAGTTTTGAAAATATTTTTTTATCACATATACATAATATATATATATATATTATACATATACATCTATATAATCACATATACATAGTCCCTATACGTATATATAGTATCACAAAGACATAGTATATATATATATTATACATATAGATATAATATCATATATATATTATACACACATATATATATATTTATATATATAGTATTACATAGATATATAATATATGTATATAAATCCTCAATTTCATTCACATTAGAAAATAAAAATACAATATTGAATATGAGGAAAATATACCTAACTCATTCGGAGTTTAAATACCGTACGAGAAATCAAGACTTATAATTACCGATATTTTTCACTCACTCTTATTCTCTATTGTTTTTTTTTCACTCTCACGCTCTCTATTTTTTCTTTGTGTGTTCTCCTTCCCTCAATTGTCGAAGCTTACGACAAGCTCTCTTCATTGAAGCCTCCTATGTCGAAACTCTTCCCCTTTTGTAGGGATTTTTTTTTATTGCTTGGATAAGCAATTGAAGAAAGGTGATTAACAAATGTGGGTGGATGAGATGAGTAGTGGGGGAGAGTAGTAGTGGGAATTGTGGAGGTGCGAGAGTAATAGTGGATGGATGGATTTATTATTATATTATATGATGGCCAACATATATATATAAATTTCGGTCATATTTATATATATATATATATATATATATAAATCTGTCTCAATTTTTCTCAGTTCGGTTCCTCGCGTACAATATTTTGAACTTGAGCCAAAATCAGGTGTTTGCAGTCATACAATAGTTGAATTTGCAACGAAGCAGGAAAGGTGAAATATAGTCAACAATAACCTTTGTACTAAAGGTTTATTTACAACAACATCTTTACAGAAAATGTTAATTACAACCGTTTTAATGTCGCTAAATAAGCCATAAAACATAAATAGAGAGGTAAAACAAGAAATAGATATTTGGTTTGTTATGTAGTAATGTTGACTGTTGTGTGGAAAAAATATCTTATAGCAATAACAACATTTCGATGCACACTACACATAATATGTGTCAAATAATGTTACTCATTAATAGATGTTTATGACAACAATATGTGTTGATGTGTAATGTTTGTTATTGTATCGGCATATAGCTATCACAATTGTAGTCAATTAACAAGAAATAATATGGACACAATATGCATTCTTTAGAATCCAAAACCTATCGACCCTAATTACACATAAACAGTTATGGCACTTTGTTGCTGCAGAAGGTAATGGAACATGGTCAATTTAGTGGCGGAAAATTGCTATCGCGGAAACCTTTAGTCATGGATCTTATTGGGACAATGATTTGGTCTCCACTGACCTTTAGTGACGACAACTTAATAATTAGTAACGACTTTTTACCGTAGCTTTAGAGGTCCATTTTTGTAGTGGTAGCCCATCGCCTTTAATCTATATATAGAGAATGCTTCAGGTTTTAGAGAAGAGAGTTAAAACAACTATCAGAACCTAGCAACATGTAGGATTATTAACTGAGGATAATAGTTGTAGAGACATATAGAGTATCGTCCTTTAACCCGTGACATTTTCTCACATCTAGTAGACCGTGATTCCACCTAAGGTAGATCCGATTCCACAATGATAATTGTTATTAAGTAGGCCTAAAAGTGTCTTTTATCTACGTGCAATATATTAACGATTAGAATATGCAATGACCAATTTATTTCCAACATAGTAGGATAGATAGACAACAACACAAGCATCGTACTACCTAGCTCAAACTTAAAAGCATCATCTTTAACCAAACGCAATCTCACATAGATAGATAGAGATAATCAAACTATAAAGTGTACTTTCACTTCACCTTTAGTTTGATGTGAATGTCCATTTCACAGCTTTATTATCTCTGTCGTCCATCTATGAGTATGCCTTGAAGACCTTTGCAATTCCATAAGCAGCTGCCGAAGCAATGGCGCCGATCAATGCAGTATGTATGGCGCTTCTGAAGGGCCGGTCTCCGGTGAAGTGCCCTTTGACGAATCCAAAGATGAGAAGGGCTACTAAGGTGATGAAAACTGAAGCTACCACTGCCTTTGTTGCGACTGGGATGACAATGTAAGGCATTAGAGGCACCATTCCACCCATTGCGTAAGATAGAGATATTGTCATTGCACTCCATAAGGCTCTCATCGGATCTGGCTTTTGCAGACCCAGCTCAAACCTATACAATTATATATATATATATATATATACATACACATGTTAGTTAATTATATGAATAATTGAATTCAAGGTAGCTATCGATCTTACTTCATCATGAAATCCAGCCAGGCTTGAGGATTCCTTCTTAGAGCGTTCACCACCGGTTCATATTCATGAGCCTCCACCCCGTATTCAGCAAGGATTTCAGCCACTTCAGCAGATTCTGCATCCATCCATCAACTTAACTTTTACCGTATCCTCAATATATCATCACTTCAATCGCATGTAGTGTAGACTCGACACATTGAAATTCAACTTGCATGGATCCACGTGAAAAGTTTAGTCGGATTGGACTAACCAAACCAAATTTGCCAAGGCTTAGTGATATCTATATAGTATATATGTTGTTAAATTAAATCATGTTCTATTCACACGCAAATATCTCTCATTGATGTAAAAACGTTCGTGCAATTACACCTTAAATGAACGTTACCATGTTATATATATATTAATTTGAAGAATTATCCTATAATTTTGACAAGTAAACTGTTTAATCAATTTTCTCTATCATAGTGTTGAAATTATTTAATTTGATTGGTCCATGTCAAAAAACAATTACATTCATATTTCATCATTCTTTCACATCCACATGACACTCTAAAAATAATCAAAAGCTCCATATTCATTTTAAAACCCCGTTACATTTATAACTATGTTAAAATATATTTTACCGTCAAATAATAGTAAATTGCAAGTTTTGCACCTAACAATTTACTTTGGAAAATTACACAAAAATTAAGAGTGAAATAAATAACAAATAAAATACAAAATGTTTTTAAATTTGTAAAATAAATTTTGATAAATAAATGCTAAACAAGACTTATGATATATAAATTGTATTTAATATATATTTAATATTAATTTATATTTATAGTTAGCTTAATTAACTTTAAAAATGAACTAATTGTTAAAAGTACATAATAATTAGAATGAAAAAAATGATGAATAATAGTAATTAAGTTAATTAAAAACTGAAGTAAATATATAGTAATGTATACATATTTTCACCAGGAATTAAAATATATAACTATTTATTTTATTTCTAAATTTAAAACAACAAAAAGGTAGAAAGAAATCAAATTTTAAAAAAAAGGTTGTAAAATAAATGATTATATGAAGTTAATAAATAACAAAAACAATACATTGCAATAAGACTATATTTTAATCAATAAAAATGATATTTAATTATTTGTAAAATAATTTTAGGTATCTCAATATTGTTAATATCAATACCAAAATATTTGAATATATATTACCTAAATTCTGATTTATACATTTTGTTTCATAATAAAAAAAATCAATCAAGTGTAACTTGATATTGTTTTTATCATATTGACATCCCTAAATGCGTATATAATAATGTTTGTTGAGCAAAGATATCTGAAAAGAAAATTATAATACAATAATATTATATTTTTAAAGATTAAGCATATAAATACACATGTTATATTTTTATTTATGTAATTATAATTATAAAATTAAATTAAAATGATATTTTTCATAGAATTTGAAAAATAATTATTTGATATTTCTATTTAGCAATTAATATTATATTTGAAGTAACTTTTTATATATAAAAAATAACACTAATAGTATTCTAAATAGTGTATATGTATATATAATTTATTAAATTATGTATGTGTATATAGTCCTCACATATTTTGAACTAATAAAATAAATAAATATAAGAAACAATTAACTATTACTAAATAAAATGTTTATAAATTACTTTAAAAAAATGTTTTAGTATTAAATAAAATTAACATATATGTAATGAATAGACTATAAATATTACAAAAACGTAAGTTGAATAATATTATATTAATAATAAAAATAAAAATATTTTCATTTTGTAGGTTGATTTAATATATCAATATAATAATATGATTAAAAAGTAATTTGATTTAATCTTGCTAATTAATAGAATAATTTAAACTTTATATCAAACAAAATTTATATAACGACAACTCCAATATTTTTTACGTTTTGCGCAACACGGAGTTTTACTTTCAACCAACATATTACTTTTAATAATAATGCTAAAAAACTATATTTTTCATATTTTGTTCCTATTTTCTTCCATTTGCCCTCCTCCCTTCCTCGTCTCTTTCGTCACTCCGTCCTCCTCTTAACACTCCCCCCTGCCCTGTACTTCCCTCTTACTCCATCCCCTGCTCCCAACGTGCCCTTCCCCCACTTTACGTTTACACCACATCCACTTTAGGATCAACTTTGTCAGCTTACCCCACTTTACGTTTACTTTTTGGTTCCAACTTTTGTTTTTATATTTAAGAATGCTACTTTATATTTCAAATCACAATATGCCCTTAGGTTTGCTTCGTTAGTTCAACATGTGTTTTACATGTGATTATATATAAATAAATTACCTAAAGTGACTATTATAAAATCAAAGGACCTGCCTTCTATAACTAGGTAACTGAGAAGATATGATAAAAAATAGATGACTAATTGATGAATAGACTGATTAAGCACATTCTGAAACATAACTAACCATTTAATAACATTAATAAATATTATGTGTCAAACATAAGTGATCAAGTAGGTTTTTAGTTATAGCATTTATCTCCATTGATGAATCAGATTTAATGGGAAAAAAGATGCATATGTCATGATTTATTTCAAAACTGCAGCAAGCTAAGTATAATAATGCTTGAATAGTTATATGGGAAAGATGGGGCATGTGGGGAGGAGGGCAAGGTGGGAGGGAAAGAGGGTCAAGGTAGGAGAATAGAGGAAGGGGCACGGAGAAGGGAATGAGGAAGCATAAAGCGGGTAGGAGAAGGAGAGAAAGAAGAGACACTGCGAAAAAGAAGAGGAACATTAGGAAGTAAGGAAGGAGGAAGCAAGGTCGAAGGGAAGAGATGATGACATATATATAAAATATAATTAGGATCTTTCAGTATATTGTAAAAAGTGGTTTGTAAAAAGTAATTGTTGGTTTGTAAATAAAAATTATCAGAAGTAAAATATATTATCTATCATCTTATCTATGTATCTATTAACTTGGTTAGACACCATATAATTTTGATAAGTTAGCTTATTGTGATAATTTTAATAGTTTAATTTGAAAATTACCTATTCTAATTAATCATTGTCTTGAACAAAAATAAATCATTGTGAAACATCTAATTTTCATTGTGGACTTCTTCTATATGGCTTAGTTTAAAATCCTCAAAGATATATGGTTGTTTTAGGATTCACTTTTGACAAAATTAGTAGTGTTGCAACTTATTATAATCAATTTAATTAGCAAGATACTACATTATAATAATATTTAATAATTTAAGATAGATGAGTTGGATTGATCAAAACGTAATCCCTGACCCCTCAATTGAGGCTCAATCGAATCCCGATTGAATCAAAACTCTTTGGCAACATATACAAAAACTTAGAATAACTTAATTTCGCCATTTGAAAAAGTATTATATTATTTTTATAATTCCCAAAATATATTATATTAATTTTTGATGGAAAACTAACCAGAAGGAGAAAACTCAAAACTTATCCAAAATTAAAGGATGAAATATTGAAAAAAATAAATCAAAAGAGATTTTCAAAATGCGTACAAATAGATATTAAAACGTGAAGGGGCAATTTACCATGATATTTATATATTGAAGTAAGGTAAATTATATAGGTTTATGAGTTAATAATATATTATTTTAACTATCATCTCATTTATAAATTATTCAAATAATAAATCTATATTTGTAGTTATTAAGATAATATTTATCTAAGGATATACATTCCATAGTAATTATCAAATCATCTAATCGGGGGCAAAGTCAAGAAATTTCTTTAGTGGAGGCAAGTATTGTATTAGTAAGGACAAATAGTTGAACTAAAAACAAATCAGTGGGGGTACATATACAATTTAAAAGGGTTAAATTAAAATTTATTGTATTTTTTAGAGTTAAATTTATACAAAATCAAAAGTTGAGGGAGACAATTGCTCCATCTTGTATCTTGATAGCTCCGTCATGCATCTAATAATTGGGATTACTTGTAGATGTTTTCAAGTCAGACTACTATGAATAAACTTTCGTATTTTAATAAATTTCTTTTATTAAAAAACACTTCATAATAATTAACACTTATAAAGAGTAGTTAAAAGAGTCATATGACTCATATGAATAAAGAAGGGGAGGATCCCGACAATACATTGTTTTTCCAACAATATGGGCGAGATTAAAGAGGGAAACGTTGACCTTCCTTAAGAATAGAATAAAACATAAACTTCAAGGGGCATCTAAATAATGCTGGAAGGGAAATACTCATTGAAGTGGTGTTTTCGGCTATTCCAATGTTTAGGAAGAGTGTTTTCCTTCTACCCAAAAGGTGATGCTCGGAAATAAAACACTCATGACTAACTTTTGGTGGGGCCACTCAAAAGAGTAAAGAAAAATACATTAGTGAAAATGAGAATTGCTCACCCAGACGAAGATTAAGGGTGGCATTGAATTCAAGGAACTTCAACACATATAACACCTCTTCGCTAACAAAAATGTTGTGGGGAGCTTTACAAATGAATATGCATTTTAAGTACGAATGATGAAAAACATATACCATCCAACATCTGAGTTATTGTTAGCTAAGAACTGGGTACGGGCAAGTTTACTAGCTGAGTGAGACATGCTAGATCAACACGCGTTGTGATTAATTGACAATGGTGAGAGTGTGCTCAAGGACTCATGGGTTCCGGATCAACCTGACCATAAACTTACTAGTAGACCACCAGATCGAGAGACGTATGACATGAAGGGGTGTTCTCTCCTCACACCTAATAGATGGAATGTTGACAACATAAAGCCGCATCTCAAATGGACACTCTTTGTGAATGAATCAGACTTACATGGTATTTATATGGTATGTGTTGGCCTTTTGGGTCAAAATTTGGCCAAACCCAAATTATTGGCTCGAGACCATGATTTTGAAAGAAAAGTCAAATTTTATTCTTAGAACTTAGTCCCACACCTGTGGGAAGTATCAATTTTAGCCAATGTATGTTGATTTTCATTTCATACAAGTGTAACAACCTACTAGTAGAAAAACTCGGGGGGAATCAACTAGATTTACACTCTCCGGCTCAGGTCGATCCACGTGTGTGTCTACATCATACGAACGCGATTGTCGCTCCGAAATTCTGTCTTGCTTGATCAGAATTTTGATAAAACCTGCATTTTTTATTCAACCTTATTCCGACCCAACGCTTTTTTTTCTAACTGTTGACAAATTAATTATTTGTGACTATTCAGATTTTTATGTTGGGTAAATTTCTATATTTTGTGAATTAATTTTGTAAGGTTACAAAATTATTAAAGGTAACTTTAATGGCAATGACTACCCTTGAACACTAGAAATAGGGGAGTCTTCTTCTCATTTTGTACACTTGAAAAATCAAAAGAACTCTCTCAAAAAAGTTAGCACTAGGGCCAGTCTGATTATGGGATTTCCAAGTTTCGACATCGGTTCGAATTTCCATCGACGTTCGAGTTCATGTATGGTTTAGTTCAGTTAAGATAAACACCGTGTTTATTTCGTCTTAACAACAATGTTTTATCCTATTAGGTAACCGTGTCAATTTCCTCTTATATTAACCTATTACGGCGAGGAGGGTGAAATTGCCTTAAGGAGACTGTGCATCTCACGGGGCTCAGTTTTTAAAACGAAAATTCATTTAGAGAGACAATTTCATCATTTTATAAAGTTGCATGTTTTAGTGGGTTTTATATATAATTTTATCAAAACAATATTATTATTGATCCTCCTATATTGGTAACAATCTTAAGACAAATTATCCATTTTAGGTAAAATAATTCAGCATTTACTATTTCAAGAAAATGGCTAACAACAATGATGTTGATATCAGTGATGGAGCATTGGCCTGAACTGGAGTGCATATTGCGTCGTTGAACGAACCCATCGTTGAGTGGACCAGAGGGGTAACCATGATTTGTCTTTCTCGACTTGTGCATGTAGAAAAATCAGACAAGTTTCACGGATCTAACTTCAAGAGGTGACGGGAGAAGATAAAGTTCTATTTGATCACTATGAGCTTGACACGATTCCTTACGGAAGAACCACAAACTCTAGGTGAAGATGATGATCAGAGGTTCTTCTTTCCTCTAGAACTGTGGAAGCATTCCGACTGTTTGTGTAGACATTATATAATGAATTGTTTGTCTGGTTCATTGTATGATGTATATGGTAAAACAAAGTCCGCTAGGGAGCAGTGGCTTGCCTAAGAACAAAAATATGAGTCTGAGGATAATGGGAAAGAAAAACTCCTAGTTAGTCGTCTGTTTAACTTTATGATAGTAGATAGCAAACCATGCATGAAACCGGTGATAGATGTACAACTCCTCCTTAAGAGTATCCATGCCAAGAAAATGGAACTCACCGAGGCATTTCAAGTAGACTGTATTATTGAGAAGTTACCCCTTGTGTGGATTATGTTCAAGGGCTAGGTGAAAAACATGTGGAAGAAGATGGTCATGGTTGAACTGCTCAAACGGATCAACGTGCAAGAGCAATACATGAATGTGCAGCGGGAATTCCAATCGACCCCATGAACACAATGTCATTTGCAAAGGAAAATGTGGTGGAGCAGGGGAAAAACTCAAGCAGACATGCCGCCAAAGGTAAGCAAAAAAAGAAAAAAATATTCATTAAGGGTCCTAAAGGCAAAGTCTCGAAGAAGTCGAGACCTAAACCTCAAGGATTTATTATCTCTTGTTATAATTATAGTAAAACTGGTCATAAATTTAATGCTTGAAGGTTTCCTAAGAAATAGGACACCAACATTGTGCAGGGAATCACCAAAGACCTTAACGAAACTAACTGGTCGACGGTGCTGTTCAAGGTGAACATGGATGATTCAAACCTTCAGGAGTGGTAGGTTTACATTAGTGATACCAAGCATGTCTGCTCGGATAAGGGAATGTTCTTCAATTTTGAAGAAGCTAACTTTGGGGAGAGCTTGTACATGGGTAACTTTGCCTCGTTCGAAGTCAAGGGTAAAGTAAGCATCATTATGAAAATGGCTTCTGGGAAAAAATTAACCTTGAAGAACGTGTTATGTGTGTCAGACAATCGCAGGAACTCGGTATCATAATATTTTCTCAACAAGCATGACTTCCATCTTGGGGGCATATTAAAAATGAATGTAATGGCTATTAAGATAAAACCAACTAAGACTAACAATGTTTATTATGATTACTTAATTGCGTCTCCTAATCTTTGGCATGATAAATTAGGACATGTTAATTATGATACATTGCGAAGGTTAACTAACGTTAATCACATTCGTACATTTCAAATTGATCTCAAACATGTATATCTATTACTCCGTCTTAAATATATTTTATGTAGTGCAAATTTTCTGAGTCACCTCAAGATTGAACCAAACCGACCGGAACATGTTTTTGCTCACCCCTAAGAAGAACAAGAAAAGGAAGGTGGAGAGAAAGAGGAAATAAATGGGAGAGGAGAAGAAAAATAAAAAGTAACATAGAGAGCGACACTACAAGAATGTATAACAACAACCACGAAAATATTGTGTTGACACAAAGGCTTTGAGACTAAAAATTATATTTAGTGGCGACAATATATACCGTTAGTGTATAAAGTCTTTAGCCTTAAAAAAATTATCACTCCTGAAAACGTTTTTTAGCGTGTACTTTTGCTATAACAATTTGACAAACAGTAAAAAATGGCAGTGACGAAGATCTATTAGATAGTAATAGTGCTAATTAGTGTTACACATATAGTATATGACAGAAACCTTGTTTTAGAAACAACATTAGTTGATGCAATAAATGTGTGTTTAGTTTTTCCGGTTTGCCGTTGTTAGGACTGTTTATGTCGTTGCTAAAGATGCTTCCCATAGAAATTAATAGAACCGGACCTATCTAACAACAAATGTGTTTAACCTAAAGCAAATGTAGTTCGCAACCTTTCTTGCTGCTATGTGACTAATTTGCTATTATGTGACTAAATGTATGTTGCCTTTCATGTTGTTGATTATTACAGTTCTGTTGTTTGTACTTTGCTTGATTTGGTTAAATTTGCTTGTTTTCCACTCTATCACAAATTGTTTGCTCGCTTGCTGATATGTGCTTGGTTGGGCTTTGGTGATGACTTTTGTATTGCCTCGTCTTGATGTTCCTATAACGTGACTGTGTGACAATCTGTTTAATTGCTTCTCAACTGGTCCCCGCAGTGGCAGTCTGTTTACTGCGATTTTGATTTGTTGTAATTATTTTTTGTGTTCTTAGGCTTTTCGTTTCAGTTATATTTGACACAGAGTCCTGTACATGCGATTGTTGTTGGGTAGCTGACAATTTGTGTATGCATTGGTTGTGGAGCTGTTGGGATACTTAGAATTTTTTGCTTGAAAAATTCGCACTGTGTGTGGGGTCGAACATATTATGTATCAAATGATTTGGTGGCCCAGTTTTCTTCGGTTTGCAATTGTGGGTCGAGTGGCAAGTAACACAATCGCAAATTTGGTGTGTAGAAGACATTCAACTTGGAGAATCCAATGATTGGGGAGACAAACCGTAACAAGGTGAATGAAGACCCTTTATTTCAGCCTTAGGATGATCCACCATCATTGTTCTCTGTCAACTTAAAGCTTTTCTCGATTATCCTGTCAAGGAGAAGCCCGCGAGTCTACCACACTTCACCTTCCCTCCATTATCCTCACAAAAATGTATCTGCAAACCCTTGTTTGTGACTGTAGCTCTCCATCCTTCAAACACTGCGTAAGGGACAGACAAGGCACTGAAGAAGTTTGACTCTTACCAACGTTCTGTCATCTATAATCAGCAGCAGGTTAGTTTCCTTCGATAATGCTTGTGTTCCTACCATTTTCTAGAATATGTGTATGTGTTTCGATCAATGTTTGGAGATGTTTTAGGATAAGGTTTCTACCACTTATGTTCTTTCAAAAATTTGTCTTTGACTGCGACAACTTCGGTTTGGCACCGTTGTTTTTATATTCATGCATCTTTATAGTTCACAGTCATGCATGTGTAGAATAACCAAACTTCCATCCATTTTTTAGTGAAAAGGTTCTTCCTTTACTTCCATCGATTCATTGTCGTTATTTTCGTATTCACGCATTAATATGGTAAACAACCGTGCATGTTAGGAATAATTGAACTTCCGTCCATTTTTCAGTCGAAAAGTGCTTCCTTTACTTATGTAATGGTTATTGAACTGAATTTTTACCATGAACAAGTAGGTTATTTTCACTCAAGTGTCATACAAATTTTTTGGTTTGGATTTGATTTTTTCATGTTAACAACAACTTGCTACTGAGGCGACTTTCAGTCTTTATGATAGGAACATCCTCTTCATCGGATGGGGAGACGCTCGTCGAAAACACTCCAATGTCGAGAACGTCTGCAAGCCCATCCCAGGACAGTCCACCAGAAAGCAATCGTATAGAAATTCTTTTAAAGTCTGATTGACTGTCAACTACTTTGAACTTACTAGTTGGCTTGTCATTTGATCACATGGCAGGAGAAGTTTGTAGTCCCGGAGGATGACAATTTGGAGGCCCTGATCATGTGTACTCTAAGAGAGAAATACAGGAACTATAGGGCAAATCTGAAGAGATTTCATTTGGATAAGTACTCGAGTAATGAGGAAAGGCTGCAGAATATCCCTCATGACGCCGTCAAAGAAGACTGAGTGTGGCTTGTCAATTGGTTCAGTTTTGAGAAGTTTGAGGTGAAGCTGGACTAAAGCTTTTGAGTATATAGTGTGCAGTCCAGTTACTTATTCTTTGCACATGTGAATGTTGTTGCTAACAGTCTGTTTGTAGGTTAAGAGCGAACGTAACCAGATAAACAAAGCTCAATCAGTTTTGAGGCATGCGACTAGGACCCACAGCTTTACAAGGAAAGAACAAGAAGAGGTACGTTCAACTGCAGGTTTCACCTGAATCGATTCAGTCCGCTAAGTTAACATCCATATGTTTATAATTTAGATTGTTAAGAATAATGGGATACATCCGGGAGAGTATCACATGTTTCGTATGAACCATGTGGACAAGAAAGGTGTTCCCCTTGATCCGAAGACCAAATCGATTATGGTAAGCATCCAAATTGTCTGCCTTTATACCGTTCATGCACAATCACATTTGTTTTATAACGGGTTATAATAAATGGTTGTGTCTGTAGGAACAAGTAGAGGAGAAGGTTGCTGCATTGGAAGATGAGGATGACCCAGTATGAGGAAATTCACAAGCCGGAGGAAATAATAAACTGTGTATCAAAGATTGCAAGGATGATGGAAAGCGAGCAGTTGAAGGAAGTTAGGAAAGCGGTTGCTTTGGAAGGGGCCGAAACTAGGGAACTCCGTAAGTTGGCGGAGGAAAGCACTAAGGAAGCTCGGGAAGCAACGACAACCTTAATCGAGTTCCAGACCAATATGGCGTCATTTCAAAGAGATATGGTGTTTATGCGAAGAGCCATGGAAGTACATGGGTCATTTCAAGACGATTTGGAAACTCCAGGTACACTATCAACTTGGCTAGCCTGTGCTATTTCATTGAATCTGTTTGGAAATATGGCATTCTGTAGCATTCTAAATTATGATGTTTCTGTTGTAGATTCAAATGCATGAGGATTTCTTGACGGGTGTAAGTAGTAGGCAACATTTTGATGAACAATGGGTTTATGCATAGATAGATTATATGAAAGGTAATGACTCTAGTTTGGATGATGACATACCAATTTTTTGTGAATGTGCTATGCCATATACGGTATTGGTCTACCATTTATAGCGTGAGTGTGTTTTTACATGTATTTTGGATGTATGGAACTTCTTCTTTGGAACTTTGGCAAGGCAGGTTTAATATATGTCATGTTTTATCTGTTATAGCTGTCGCAATTCAACGTTAAAAATACATGTTATGTATCAAATACAATGTTAAAAATTAAGGTTAAACGTTTCAACTATTATGTTGAACCATAACAAATAATTTAGCATCAACAAAACAGAGACATTGAGTTTTTAATTAGCGTTGCACACATGTAGATGCGTTTCATGCATAATCTGGGACAATCAAATGTAGAGATGAATATGTTTTTGTTGCCTCAACTTTTGGCGAGACAATATACAGTGCAATTGTTTCGTAGTTTACTGTCACAATTGTGTTGTATATACCAACAAAGAATGTAGAATCAAAAGCTGTTAATTAGCTACTAAAAACATGGCACTGGTAAATACGTATGAATATCAACAGAGTTATGACGATGCTAAAACTACATGGAACTGTTCATTCCAGCAACGACAACCCATTAATTAGGACATATTGTCGTCGGCCGGACCTTTAGCCACGGGACCTATTGGCGCAAAGATTTCGTTGATGCAACGACAAATGACAATTTAACAGCGAATTTAGACCAATGTTGTATTTGTACATTCTTGTAGTGTGAAAGAGAAATATTTGGAGAGAAATATGAATAAAGAGATAAGAGAACCATTGGTCCTATCAAACGAATTAAAAATTGACTCTTTGACTGGTTTAATGACGGACCGATTCAAATAACATCTGTTTTAAATGTTCGTTTTCTTCTCATCTATTATGAAGAAAATACATTAGTGCTATAAATATTTTAGAATAAGTATGTTAGTAGTGCAGAGCGGATTTGACCAATGTCCAACCACACTGCAATACTTTTACTAAACCAGCATCACAATAGTGAACACAAATGAAATAAAACTCATGGAGGAGCAATTGACAATACACTATATATCCTACCATGTTATATTAGATTTCTACGAAAACACTATTGTGGGTAATTGTGATGCACCATATCATTTTTTATAGTTCAACACAACAGTGCAATCTAGCTATTAGCTGTTGTAGTTATTAGCAATTTTTTGGAATTTTTTGTAATTTATGTAATTGCCTGCAACTCTACAAGGTAACTTTATACATATCATTTTATAAGAAGTTGCTATTGCTCTAATTTGGGATTAAGCGATTCAAAGATACTTTTCTCCAGATTTTTCTACCTACGATTTCATTACAATCAACACAAAAATGATCTAATTCAAATCACAAATTTTAAAAACAAGAGATATTGCATATTGACCCTTATTATTTTTATCAATATAAAATAACTTATATTTCATAAAATTATTATATAGAAATCTTTAATAGTGGGGTTTATGTAGCATTTTGTCCCTTATATCATAAGGCAATCTCCCATGCGACAATGGTAATTTTTATCCTACCAAAACTGCCCATTAAACACTGAATCCCACCCTCTTGGAGCAAGTAATGATTGGTGCATCACAAATTTAAGAGACATTAAACCCTAGCTTTATTCTAGAAATCAAGTCGATCTATTAAGTATTTTTTTGTATTATTATGAAAATGAAGATCACTCATTTTGTTCAAGTTAGACAAGTCGACATAACAAAAATGTCATGGTAGACTTTTAAATTGCACAAGCGTTAGGTACCAAATAAAAACTATTCACATATTTAATAAAATTGAGTGAAGGGTATTTTCGTACTTGAAAAAAAGTTTTCATTATTATTATTTCTTGATTAATCTTACAGAGAAAATCCATCAAAGTTAAAGTGGTATTTTACTTATTCCCATAAAAATATTAGCCTTAATTACAATTTCTGCTAAATATCAGTTTTTGTTTTTCAAATTGACATGATATGAAAATCAATACTAAGTTAACATTTTTATTTTATTTTTACAAATTTAAAACCTACCCACGGACCTCGTTAACAGATAGAGGTACCCAATCAGACTTGACGTTTGCATTTTTGCTGACTTTATTCAATTGACGTTTATTAATTTAGCGTACGACTATCTTCAATATTTTTTATAAAAACATTAGCATAGACTTGTAGGTTTTATGTATATACTTTTTAAGTAAAATTAAAAATTGAAAATCTAGTCAAGATTGCATTGATCTTTCATGTTCAAAACAACTATTTTATGTAAAATTTTAATTACTATTATTATTAGTGGCACTATAATGATGAGGTGGCCAGCTGGGAGAATAAATATTTAAATCCATAAATCTAAGTATTATAATTTATAGTATGTAAAATATATGAGGAATTTATAATGATGAATTGGTATGTATGTCTTTGTTTGCAGTTTTTTAAACTAAAATATATAATAGATTTACAATTAAATAATATTATATCAAACCATTAGAGTTGCTCTTAAAATAATTTTTTATATTTTAAATTTATTTACTAATGTACTAATCATAAGCATAAAAAACAAATCATTCTAAATTAAAGAATGTATACTTAGTGGATTTATCATTTACAGAAGAAGAAGGAATCTGAGTATGAACATTTTGTTTGCAGATAACATATATATTTTTTTTTTTTAGATTATTAATTTAAAACATGGCTATTTATTCTTACAAAAAAGGGTGTATTGTCTTGTATATTTGCGTCAATGGTGAGCATTTGCGACATTTCACTAGTATTTTGTGAAAACAAAAGTAACCATTTTTTAAAAAACAAGTTAGGGGTTTGGTTGGAATCCAGCCCCATCACCAGACCATTTAAAAAATAACTGATCAATTTATAAAATCTAAAGAATATTTATAGACCTCTTTAATATATATATATATATATATAAATGTGATTAAATAGTATTAGAAACTTATAGTGTGTAAGGTGTGTTTGTGATAAATATATAGAGAGAGATGGTGGTCATTGTTCACACCCCTATAGTGTGAAAATACGACTTGTTAAAATTAGTAATTAAAGTTTACCACGTTTACTTAAACTATGCAATACGATAAACCCTAAATAAATAGTAAGTAGCAGTGTATCCGGACAAGAACTCACCTCTGTCAGGCACAGTGATGATTTCTTCCTGCTCTCTCTGCATCTCTCTCATGTAGTGATCAGCTTCACTTTTCGCTGCAAGATACCTTACAACAAACATACACAATCACATCAGTCATATATATATATATATATATTTCAGATTTGATTCCCCTTAATTCCCTTAATTATATTGGCCTTTGGTTAGTAATGTGCTGGATGCTTTGCTTGAGTTCTCTCCTCACTCACACTATTTTGAGTTTGAGGGTTAGAAAAGCTCACGTGATATATACAGCTAAATGGATCGGACAAACCAGTAGAGACAGAACAGATGAGGCAGCGGCACGGGGGCTCTCTCATTTATTCAGGGTTAGACATAGCAGTGTTAAGTAGATTCATCAATTGTGGGTCGTATGATAGATAGATTATATCAAAGCATGCTCAATATAATACCATACGTGATTATTGATATATATATAGGTCAATTTTTAAGACCTAAAGACCCGTACTCATTTAATTTATTAACATCAAAGTTGTTCTCAATATTATGGATCAACCATGATGACCCGTACTTATTTAATTTATACGACTTGAATATTCATATGACTCACTGACTTATGCAATCTATTGACTCATGCGACCCTTGCACCCACACAACCTATACAATCTATATGACTAGTGTGACCTATAGACTTTTAATTAATATAATATAATCTATGTTTAATTTTACAGATTTACAGGTGACTTACGAGTCGAGAAGTACCACCAAAACACAACTATTTTTTCATGTGAGTTGAATATATTATGTCAAAATTACCCATGATCCAAAATGTTCAATCCAAACAGAATCAGCAGCTCACTTGGGGATTGTGTCCAAAAATGACACCTATAGTTGAACCTATGTATTTTAAATTTTATCTTGCTGTACATTTATATGCTCACATATACATATATTTTTTTATATAAAAAAATAATGGATAAGAATTAAAATGGGAGTGAATAATTATAATGAAATAATTAAAATTTTAAAATATAGAAAAATAAAAAATAATCATTTATTAATTTTTAAATAACTAGTGCGGTGGTATATAAATTATAATAGAAAGAAAAGGGCTAGCTAGCATTCAAGTAATTATCCGAACAATTAGCTAGAGAGTAGGAGCTATTTTCAGCTGTCTAGCTACTTAGGGTTTATGCCACCCAACCGGCAACCACACAAAGGATAGGAAAGAAGAACTTGTCGAATTGTAGGTTGGTTTGTGAATTGTGACTGTGAGGAAGCATGTAGGAGTTTTGGATGGGGAGACGACGTAACATAACTATATAACAACGTACATATACATACATACCCTCCAAGTCCCATGGAAATGGCACCTGCTGCAACCTCTGCTATTCCGGCAACTAAAATGATGGAGGAGCTGACGTCCGCTCCGGAAAGTCCGGCTGCAAGGGCAAATGGTACGGTGAGTCCGTCGGATACGCCGATGATGATGTCACGAACAACCTCGCTGGATGTGAAGTGCTTCTCCTCATGATCGGCATGCACCAGCAGTAGCCTCTGCTTCTCCAGGTCGTCGCTGTTTCGGCCGTTGACAGCCATTTAGTACAGAAAGAGAATTGAAATAATATTGATTGTATTAATAAATTGGAGAGATGGAGGATGTATTGTGATGTATTGTGTTGTATATATAGGAATGATAGATAGTGACCCCTCCACACTTGCATTTATGGCTGTTGTTTTGTTTTGCAATCATTAATACAGAAAAGGGTTTATATAATAATTGAGAAAAGTATGAAAAAAATGTAATATGTTTGTCAAAAATGGTGGTTGATGGAACTAGTTTTGGAGTGTAGGTAATTGATGTGACACGTTTTATGTTTTAGGTTTTAAATGCAAACGTTTGTTCTTCCGTTGATTTGCCCGTTAAAAACCAGCATGTGCCAGACACGTGATATTATTTGTCAGATTTGAATGAAATATTTGTGTAAATGCCCAAAATACCCCTACACCCATTTCCCTCCATAAGCCCTTCCTTCCTACTATCACCCATACCGAAGTCTAAAACCATCCCTCCATAAGCCCTTCCTTGCGTCTGCGACAAACCCTAGTATCGAAGAGGCTCTTTGTTGCGACGAGCTGCTTGCGAAGATCAATTGGCACCCACCCCTCTACCCCTCCGACGTGAACCGATTGCAGCAAACGTCTCCTCGCACGGAACCTATTGCAGCAAACGCCTCCAGGTCTTGGTCGAATCGTCAATCGACTCCTCCGAGTCATCCGTCGCCTTACCCGTTAATTCTCCCGCCTCAGGTAACTTCTAAAGCCATTTATTTGCAGCTGCGGCCTCTCCAGTCTCCAGTCTCCTCCTCTGCTCTGCACAGAGTTTGCTCGTTCCTAAACTTTATCGCGTCAAATCTTCATCTTCTTAAGGTATGGAACATTCTCTTCCATCGGGACTCTGGTCCCGATAACCTTGAAGTTCTCCCATGGTGTCTAACTTTATTCGAGATGGAATGTAAATCTGGACGTTTGATTGGTTTTATTCCATTTTCAGAATTATTATTGAGCTTTTTGAAATTGTATTGGTGCTTGTGCTGAGCTGTAACACTTCAATCAGATTTATTCTCCGATGCGTTTCATTCTTGTCTAAAAAAGGCTAGAAATCGAAGGTCCCCTGCTTTTGAGCAGATTCAAAAGAGAATTAGATATCTCCTTTATCTGCTGATCAATTTGAGTTTCATTGAATGTGGAAGTCTATTATTCAATTTCAATGATTTTCCACTTTAGAGGACATATATCTACCGCATAGTAAAATTTAATGGTTAGATAAATGCTACTCCTAATTGCATGTTGATTGTTGAGAGTTGTCTTTGCTTAGTCAAAAAGTCACCTCAAATAGTTTAAGCATCTATACTTCTTTTCAAGTATTAAATTGATCCATCGCTGATTTGGATTGACTGATTCAGGTTTAAAATTTTATAATTAGCAACCTGAGGTGGGATCCCAAATCTTCCAGGAGATTTGAGAACAGGGAAAAATTATAAAAACAGCAATTTAAATCTAATCTGAGGACTACGATTTTGTATTTTCGGAGAACGGACTTGTGGCACATAAAGATGGAAAGCTAATTGGCGTGCAGGTAAATTAGCTAACCCTAATAAGGCTATGAAGCTCAGAACTTGTCCAATTGCCTTCAAGTGCATTCATTTGCAGAAGATGAACATTTTCAAAAATCATCATGTTCCGTAATATTGTCCCAATTATTCGAATCATTCGTTTGTTGTTTTACCTTTTCAGTAGTGTTTTTTTGGACTCTTGACCTGCAAGCCTTGATGAGCATTTTGTTTTTCTCACTATGACAGAGCTTGAAGTCTTTCCTTGGTGAAGACCAACTTAAGGTGAGAATCCTTATATTATTATATTTTTTTTGGCCATCTGTCCTTATATTATTGTACTACATTAGGAATTAATTGGATATTTCATACGGAAGTTGATGTACTGAATAGGTTCACAGATGTTGTAATATCAAAGAATTTCTTTCTAAAACTGAGTTGATGCACTCAGGTACGTTTCTGACATTACATTCGGTTCTGTCAATATTTCTGAAGTTTGTTATTCTTCGGTTCTGACATTCGGTTCTGTCATTCAGTTCTGTTATTCTTCGCAGGAACGAGTAGTTGAAGACGTACCACCTATAATTCGGTTGAAAAGATTATTGATCTGGAAAGTGATGTTGAACCCGTTCGAGTCAGCTCAAGTGCCCCCCCAACTGTCAGATTGTAGAGCGATCGTTCCCGTTGATATGCCTTTGAAAACAATCACCCCAAAAAAGAAAACCATTTTGAAGAGGGCTGGACCGTCAAGGAGTTCCCCCCGTTTCAGGTCAAGCAAGTTCACTAAATTCCCGACTCAGTGAAGATTTATGTCATTGCGGATTAGATATTATGATAAACTAGGTATTTTTAGGTGTTTTGCAGCATGCATGCTGTAATTTTGATGAACTATAATGTGTTTGTGGATTTTGGTGGATTTTGATGAACTAGTGTGTGTTCTGGCGGAATAGGTATTGTATGAAGGTACTTTGAAAGGTTTTGTATGAGTTCTGTATGGTATGGATTACAGGTTTTGATATTCATGTGACATTCTATTCGGTTCTGTTGGTAATGTTTTGCACAAATTTGCCAAACATGTTACATCTCTGTTATACTTGTTCAGAAACATATTGCATCAAAAACCAACAATTACAAAACATATGTTTTCTGACACCAACACACTAACAAACATAATTACCCTACAACCGACCCGCAAACTTAAAACACAGAATCAACTTAACTGACAACAACTTTTAACATTACAGAAACAAGCAGGACCACAAGCACTCCAACAACAATAACTAACATCTTCTCCCTCCTACGTAGAAGAACAACTTCGTCTTCGATATGGCTATGCATATCTCGAAATTTGCTTACGGCCCTCCTTCCGTATATGCACATTGGGGGTCACTCCACTCGAAGTAATTACAACCGTGGTTCTGCAATCAAATTTGGGAATTAGGGTTTCGAATGGAACTTTACAACTGTGGTTGGGCAACCATTTTCAAATTCATTCTACAATTAGGGTAAAAACCCAATGAAATCGACAAACACACCTTATAATTGGGACACCCATAGAAAAACCGACCGAAATTCTTCCATGTGGAAGCTGGTTTGACATGACTAGTGAACCCACAATAGCAAATCAACGGTTGGTACTCTTCATGCGCCTTCAAGCTTCGAGAAGAGCTGCTGGACTTGTGCGGTGACATCATTGTTTGGAGAAGACACGAACACTGGAGAAGATTGGAGCTCACTGCCGAAGATTTGGAGAAGACACAAACAATGGAGAAGGCAGCGTTACAAGAGAGGTGTGTTATAACTGTCTTATGAAGAAGACAGGGGCATTTAAGGACTTTCACTATACAAATACGTCACGTGCAGGGCATGTGCACACTTAACAGACATTTTGAACGGAAACATAACGACTGCATCAAATACCTACAACATCAAACATGTTACATCAAATAATACAACTGTGTCGCTTTGACAACTTTGGGCAAACATGTTACATTTTTTTCATACTTTTCCCATAATAATTCTACGGACGCTTGTTAAAAAACCGTTTAGGTCGAAGTGAACCAAATTTAGTCTGATTTGAACATGTTCGAATTGATTAGTTTTTTTAACTAGATTATATTAAAAATTCAAATCAAACTTAATTAAATCTATAAACCTTTTGAACCAGCTAAACTAAACCAAACTGATCTAACCTAATTGATTAAATAGTACAGATGAGTATTTTATTTGTATATTCTGCGTAGTTCAATGTTCAACGACATCTATTTATTGGGTTGATTTTGTTTTTAGACCGAACTGAATCTATTTTTACTGAACCGAAACTATTTTTAATTGAACCAGAATTAAGTTTTGATTTTTTTGAAAAAACAGGAACAAACATGTTTGAACTTGTTCTAACCAGACTAATTTTTTATGCGTTAAATAGACCAGTTCTTTTAGTAAACTAAAAAAATACTGATTTGCTTTAAACAATTCTAGTTCAGTTCGAAATCGGTTTAGAGTCAAAACCGATATTCATTGGACTAAAGATAAATTACTTATCATTTTCAGAGAAAACTGCGTTTACTCATATCCCATGCATGTGTTTGTCGTTTTGTGGATGCTTTTATGGCGTGTGCCAAACACAGGTCTTACTTATCCAATTCGTACACGACTTCCTTTGGAACCTCAGTTTCTGTAGAAGATTTGGACATGACAAAGTTGATGGCATCCTGTATTTTGTCTTTATACATCAGAAGGAAGATTATGATATGTGTACATAAATATATTGAAGGGTTACATGAATATTTTACAGCAACATCACGAGACCAATTTATAGCTGTCGGTTGGACATTATTTCAATAATAACGTGTAGAGTGTTTTCCTATGATATGAAGTCTCTGCAGATAATAATATAAAAAAAGGGAGGTATGAAGAATCGAATCAAACCTGCAATGGTGTGGTGAGGTCCAAGGAGAAGAGACAAAAGGGACCATTTAGTTTACAAATACATATTACCAAAAAAAAAAACAAATTTACAAATACTTATTTAGAATTCGATAGATATTTATCTATCTCTATATATTAATTTAGTTATATAGATTAATAAGTACTAAAATGTTAAAAATATCAATCTACTTCTCTCCTTGATAATGTGATATTGATATGTAAATAATTCTAGGTAGTTAAAATTCCAAACTTTCACAATTCATTACAATTTTATTTATTTTTTATGTTTTTTCAATCAATTTTTATATTTATTTATTATATTTCATTATTACCAATAAATTGATACTTATCATTGACCTTACCTTCCATCATGTCTCTTCTGAATTACAGTTTAATCTTCATAATCTTATTCACAACCCGAAATTTGATCTCAATTCGACTTTCATCTCTAGAAACAAATTATTTGTTCTGATTCCCTACAAAAATGCAAAAGAAATATAAAAAAAATGTAAGGACATAAAGTTAGTATATATATATTAGAAATCATAAACTTATTAGATTTTAAGTTTCCTATCATTTTTACAATTAGAGTATAAATCAGTAATTGATTTTTATCTAAAGACTCTACATCCCTCATGCTCCAATGTTAGCTCTACTGCCAAAAGGAAGTTCGGTGTAAAGCATGTTGACGATAGTAAAGTTATGTGGATTTTTTTTACATTAACGATATTGTATTCATGGTATTATCTCACTAGAGAATCGACCCACACATTGCGCAGAACATAAAACTTATTGGAGTTGTCGTTATGTAAATTTAGTTTAATATAAAGTTTAAATTATTATATTAATTAGCAAAATTAAATTAAATCAAATTACTTTTCAATCATACTATTATATTGATATGATTAACTCAACTTACAAAATGAAAATATTTTTACTTTTGTTATTAATATAATATTATTTAACTTACTTTTTTTTGTAAAGTTTATAGATTCATTACATACATGTTAATTTCATTGAGTAATAAAAACTATATAAAAAAGTTATTTATAAACATTTTATTTAGTAAGAGTTAATTGTGTCTTACTTGTTTGTTTTTAATTGTTTTTCTTAGTTAAAAATATTTTTTTTTGATTAATAAACGCTTTACTTGATGAAATAATACTTCGTGATACTCAATCACGGTTGTTCATACATACGATCATTCGCTACTAAACATATAAATGGAAGTGGGGGTCTCTCGACCCAATCATTAATGCTCACTCCCTGTCTTGCTTGCTTCGCTATCCAATCGGCGCATGCATTTGCCGATCTCGATATAGCTCGCCAATGTACTTGGTCTAGTTGCCTAGCTAGTGCCCGGATGTTCGTGATGATGTTTGATGTCCTCCAATGCGCTGATCCTTTTACAATTTGTTGGTGGATTACTTGCGAGTCTGTCTCGATGATGTTGCTTGGCCATCCCGCTTGTATCGCTAGTCTCATGCTTTCGTGGATTGCCATAGCCTCTATTGTTTCAACGTTGTCGCTCCGGTACCTTCGTTTTAGTCCTCCAACAACTGTTCCATGCTTGTCCCGCGCCACCACCCCTATGCTCGCTTGTTTGGATCGTTGACACCATGATGCGTCACAACTGATCTTGATTGATCCTCCTATTGGTGGTGTCCAGTCTTGGTCCGTTCGGTCCCTCCCATTCGGCTCAGTTGGATCCTCAGTTTGCCTAGCTCAGTTGCTTTGGCATTGCTCCGCATAGACTCGCTTTATCTTCTCAATGACTGCTCTCGAACATGGATGCTTTGCTTCGAAAGCCGCCTTGCACCTTGTCTTCCATATTTGCCAGCATGTAATCATCATGAGTCTCCACCTCTTGTCACTCTCTACCCCTCGACCCCTATGTTTCGTTCGTCTTTCCTGGAGCCAATCTACCATGCCAGTGTTATTTGGTCAGCTCACACGCAACCCCAGTATCCCATGCTAAACCCTTTCAGTCCATTCACACCCTAATATCATGTGCTCCCTTGTTTCGACTTCCCCGCATATTGGGCAACCATAATTCACATTCATGCCACGTCTATTGTTGGAATATTGGGCTTGAAAAGGGGCTTGGAAGCAAATTGGACAAGTTTTGGACTTTGGGCTCAAAGTTAGCAAAATCAATGTGGAATGGAAGATAAGTGTATTTCTCTTGTGCAAAAGAATACCACACCGACCGGATACACTATTGGGGGTGCATATATATGATACTTCACTTATCAAGTGTGTAAGTAATCAAGTCAAGAGACTCTCTCTTGCGCGCATGGGGGGTGGGTGGGTGCAAACCACGGATTTGGTTAGCACTTCGGACCATTTGGCATGTGTATGTGCCCACGACATGCGTACACGATTGTCGGACCGGAAAGCTTGCCTAGCGCGAGCCGGTTTTTGCTAAACCGGATTATAAAAGTTGTCCAGATTCAATGTAATTTTCTTTTTATCTAAATACATTGAACCAGTGTAATTAATGAATTAATTACCGTTTGTATTAATTTTCGGAATTAATTACAATTTGTATTAATTTTCGGAATTAATCACAACATTGCATATATTCCAAATCTCCTAATTGAGCCTATATAAATCCCTCACAATTCTGTCAATTGACACACCAAAACCTCTCAAATCCTTCAAGATTTTTGAAGTTGTCATTCGTGTTCTTCATCATCTCCTTTGCTCTTCGTGTTGACGATTGACAAAGTTCTCTAAGGTCGTCGTGTTCAATCTTTCTGGTCTTTTATTTTTTCAAGCCGTCGTGTTCGGTATTGAAAGTAGTCGTTGTGTTCGACTTATTTCCTTTGGAAATCGAACTTGGTTCAGTTCGGCCGGTCACTACTTCGTGCTAAGTAAAAACCGGTGTCGTCGTTGAATCCTGGGAGGTAATAGGCCTAAGATATACCCTTGCACAAACCGTTCACGGTTGGGTAGGACTAAATTACCTTAAGGAAACCGTGCTTAACACGAGCCTCGACTTGTTATTGCCACCTTTGCATGGTTATAATTTTATTTACTGTTTAGTCCTTGAACTTTTGATTAATACAGATTGTTCCTTAATATAATTATTATTTGTAACAGTCTTAATGTAAATTTATTTTGTTTCAAAGGACAAATTCGTGTATTAATATAAGTTAAGGATTAATTATAAATTTTGACGAAATATATTTCAATAAAACTAACTAAATTTATATCCATATATCAGAAATGGCATTGAACGAAAATGTTGACAACTTGAACCAATTGGGCCAAGATGGGGCAAATCCGAATGTAGCCCAAGAGCTTGTCCAGAATAACCCTATTCATGGAAGCTCAAGTGGAATGGCTAGACCGGTGGTCCGACCTCAAGGTCCACTGGTTTATGCAGAGAAGCCAGAAAAATTCGACGGTTCAAATTTTAAGAGATGGCAAATGAAGATGCAATTCTTCCTAACAACCTTAGGGTTGACGAAATTTCTGACTGATGATCCCCTGGTCCAGGGAGAAAATGAACCAGAATATATAATGGCTAAAGATTAGTGGAATAATTCTGATTACTTGTGCAGGAATTATGTTATGAACTGTTTGACTGAGTCCCTGTACGACGTCTACCTAGAAAAGAAGACTGTCAAAGAACTGTGGGAAGCCCTTGACAAAAAGTACAAGGATGATGAAGCCAGCAAACAAAAGTTTGTGGTAGGACGATTCCTAAGCTTCAAAATGATCGACTCCAAACTGATCTTACCCCAGGTGCATGAACTTTAACTTTTAATACAAGAAATAGAGAAGTTGAACATGCAATTTGGCAAACCCTTCCAGGTTGCGTGTATGATTGAGAAACTACCTCCAAGTTGGTGGAAGTTCAGGCCAAGTCTAAAACAGGAGACTCAGAAAATAACAGTTGAAGACTTTGTCCGCCGTGTTTCAATCAATGATGAGACAATGAATGCTGAAAAGACGGTTAACCCCGTAAAAGCTAATGTTGTGGAGCATGGTCAAAAGGGCAAACAAAAGGGTCAGAAATTTGGACCCAAAGTGGAATCTCCAAAAAGTAGAAAATCCAACCTCCAAAAGGCTTTCAAGGATCTTGTTTTAACTGCGGTAAGACAGCTCATAAGTCTAATGTTTGCAGGTTGCCTAAGAAAAAGAAGGAAGAAGCAAACACAATTGGAGCGGTCTCTAAAGAGACAGAGGAGTTGGACCTTTCCGCAGTTGTGTCTGAGGTGAACCTGGCTGACTTCAACCCACGAGAATGGTGGGTAGATACTGGGGCCACCAAACACATCTTTTCTGACAGGGGAATGTTCACCAACTTTGAAGAAGTTGAAACTGGAGACAAGATTTTCATGGGAAATTCAGCTTTCTCATAAGTCAAAGGTAAAGGAAATGTTATCCTGAAGATGACATCTGGCAAGGAAATAACTCTGAGGAATATATTGTTCGTGTCCAACATCCGAAGAAATCTTGTCTCTCGGTCCTTGCTCAACAAACATGGCTTTCGGTTAGTCTTTGAGGCAGACAAATTTGTATTGACTAAGAATGGGGTGTTTGTGGGAAGGGGATATGATTGTGGGGGCATGTTTAAGTTGAATGTAATGGTTATAAAACCTAAGATGAATAAAGAAAGTTCTTCTGCTTACATGCTTGAGTCTTCCGATGTGTGGCATGGTAGACTTGGTCACGTCAATTATGATACAATACGTATATTAATTGCGCTAAATCACATTCCCAAAATTTTAATAGACTCCAAACATAAGTGTGTCACTTGTGTTGAAGCTAAATTAACAAGGACATCGTTTTATTCAGTTGAAAGGACAACTGAACCCCTTGATTTAATACATAGTGATGTATGTGATTTAAAAATTGTGCAAACAATGGGTGGCAATAAGTATTTTATTACTTTTGTCATTGAAAGCACAAGATACTGCTATGTATACTTGATGAAAAACAAAGATGAATCTATAGAGAAATTTATTCTTTATAAGCAAGAAGTTGAAAATCAACTCAACAAAAAGATTAAGGTACTAAGACGTGATAGGGGAGGAGAGTATGATGCTCCCTTTCAAGAATTATGTGCGAAACATGGAATCATTCATTAATTCACAGCGCCTTATTCTCCACAATCAAATGGAGTTGCACAAAGAAAAAACAGAACATTGAAAGAGATGATGAATTCAATGTTATTAAGTTCTGTGTTACCCCAGAATATGTGGGGAGAAGCTCTATTAAGTAGCAACTACCTTTTAAATAAGGTACCCCGGAAAAAGGAAAATAAAATTCCTTATGAATTATGGAAAGGTAGAACACCTTCATATCATCATCTTTGAGTATGGGGATGCCTTGCTAAGGTGGCAGTACCTCCACCTAAAAGAGTAAGGATTGGGCCGAAATCCGTTGATTGTATATTCATAGGATATGCCAAGAATAGTAATGCATATCGCTTTCTGGTATATTATTCCAAGATTCCAGATATTCATAAGAATACTATAATGGAATCTAGGAATGCATCTTTCTTTGAATATGTATTTCCTGCAAAGACCAGGGAGGAAGCAAGTTCTTCAAAACGAACTTATGAGGAAATAAAATATGATAACCAGGAAGAAGAAAATGTTGAGATTGAGCTTCGGAAGAGCAAACAGATGAGAATTGAAAAAACTTATGGCCTAGATTTTCTATCATATATGTTAGGAGTAGGGCCTCAAACTTTTCTAGAAGTCGTAAGTTCTCCGGAAGGTCCTCTTTGGAAAGAGGCGATTCAAAATGAAACCGAATCCATTCTGCAAAATCACACTTGGGAGCTAGTGGATCTGCCACCAGGATGCAAACCACTAGGCTACAAGTGGATTTTCAAAAGGAAAATGAAAGCAGATGGAATGATAGAAAAATATAAGGCCAGACTTGTAATCAAAGGATTCAAACAAAAGAAGGCCTAGATTATTTTGATACGTATTCTCCGGTAACGAGAATAACATCCATTAGATTGATTATTGCTATTGCAACATTGAGAAATCTAGAAATCCATCAAATGGATGTAAAGACTGCTTTCCTCAATAGAGATTTAGAAGAAGAAATCTAAATGGAACAACCAGAGAGTTTTATTGCTACAGGACAAGAAAGGAAAGTATGTAAGTTGGTTAAGCCATTGTATGGCTTAAAACAAGCCCCCTAAACAATGACATCAAAAATTTGACAATTTCATGCTTGAAAAGGGGTTCAAAATAAATGAATGTGATAAATGAATCTATGTAAAAGATACAAAAGATGGGTATGTCATGCTATGTCTTTATGTTGATGATATGCTTATAATTGGGAGCAATGAAAAAAATGATCAAATCAACTAAAGACATGTTGAACTCAAAGTTTGACATGAAAGATATGGGTCTCGCTGATGTGATTCTTAGAATCAAAATAACAAAAACATCAGACGGAATTATCTCAAGTCAAACTCATTATATCGATAAGATAATAGAAAAGTTCAATAAAGATGATGTGAAAATGGTTGGTACTCTCCTATACTGGGGATAGTGTTTTTCAATTGGCATATTCCAGGATTATTGGAAGTGTAATGTACTTGATGAGTTGTACACGACCATATATAGCCTACACTGTGGGGGTATTAAGTAGATTAACTAGTAATCCAAGTGTAGACCATTGGAAAGGAATTACCAGGTTGCTAAGGTATTTGAGATATACCCGTAACTATGGATTGCACTACATGAGATTTCCTTCTGTAACAGAAGGATACTCAGATGCGAATTGGATAACTGATTTAGAAGACTCAAAATCCACGAGTGGATTTGTCTTCACTATGGGTAGTTCCGCTATATCTTGGAAATCCTCTAAACAAACCATTATAGCCAGATCAACCATGGAGTCTGAGTTCATAGGTCTAGACAAATGTGGAAAAGAGGCTGAATGGCTACGACAATTTTTAGAATATATTCCTAGATGGCCAAAGCCTGTACCTGCTATAAGTATCCATTGTGACAGCCAATATGCGATTGGTAGGGCACAAAGTGAAATGTATAACGGTAAGTCTAGACATATACGTCGAAGACATGATACCATAAGACAATTGCTCGGAACTGGCATTAATACTGTCGACTATATAAGGTCAAATGATAATATAGCAGATCCACTGACCAAGGGGTTAACAAAAGAGCAAGTTGTAAAATCATCAAGAGGAATGGGATTAAAGCCCATGGAATGAAAAACTATTGTGAAGGATAAACCCAACCTAGTTGAATGGAGATCCCAAGATATAGGTTCAAAGGGAAAACTTAATCATAATAGTGAAAGAAATCACTATAGGGAAAACAATAATACCCTAAAAACCATTCCTATGATGAGAAACAGTGATGGAGAAATTAAGGATAAGCTTATGCTTTTAATGATTTCTAGATTTCGGAAGTTCGACTGAGTAATGATGTTACTAATGAAATCACTTATGCAAGTGAGAAGAGGGGCCGCTTCAAGGGGAACTGTGGGGGCACAGTTCCTAGCAACACTTGCAAAGCCAGGCATTGTGATCCATGGCCAGAATGGACACAGAAAGTTTGAACTGAACCATGATAAAAAGATACTTGTGTGACTTGTGTAAAACTATTACACATACGGCAGACAGTTCAAGGATATCGCATCTACTGACTAGATAGTAAAAGCTACATAAATCACAAGGGAAGGTTCAAAGGGAATACACCTGCCTATCCTATGCAAGTATCGATTGAATTGAGTCAATACAAATCTCTTCCATGTGGGGGATTGTTGGAATATTGGTCTTGAAAAGGGGCTTGGAAGCAAATTGGACAAGTTTTGGGCTTTGAGCTCAAATTTAGCAAAATCAATGTGGAATGGAAGAGAATTGTATTTCTCTTGTGCAAAAGAATACCACACCGACCGGATACACTATTGGGGGTGCATATATATGATAATTCACTTCTCAAGTGTGTAAGTAATCAAGTCAAGAGGCTTTCTCTTGCACGCAGGGTGTGTGTGTGCAAACCACGGATTTGGTTAGCACTTCAGACCATTTGGCTTGTGTACGTGCTCGCGACATGCGTACACGATTGTCGGACCGGAAAGCTTGCCTAGCGCGAGCTGGTTTTTGCTAAACCGGATTATAAAAGTTGTCCAGATTCAATGTAATTTTCTTTTTGTCTAAATACATTGAACCAGTGTAATTAATGAATTAATTACCGTTTGTATTAATTTTCGGAATTAATTACAATTTGTATTAATTTTCGGAATTAATCACAACATTGCATTTATTCCAAATCTCCTAATTGAGCCTATATAAATCCCTCACAATTCTGTCAATTGACACACCAAAACCTCTCAAATCCTTCAACATTTTTGAAGTTGTCATTCGTGTTCTTCATCATCTCCTTTGCTCTTCGTGTTGACGATTGACAAAGTTCTCTAAGGTCGTCGTGTTCAATCTTTCTGGTCTTTTATTTTTTCAAGCCGTCGTGTTCGGTATTGAAAGTAGTCGTTGTGTTCGACTTATTTCCTTTAGAAATCGAACTTGGTTCAGTTCGGCCGGTCACTACTTCGTGCTAAGTAAAAACCGGTGTCGTCGTTGAATCCTGGGAGGTAATAGGCCTAAGATATACCCTTGCACAAACCGTTCACGGTTGGGTAGGTCTAAATTACCTTAAGGAAACCGTGCTTAACACGAGCCTCGACTTGTTATTGCCACCTTTGCATGGTTATAATTTTATTTACTGTTTAGTCCTTGAACTTTTGATTAATACAGATTGTTCCTTAATATAATTATTATTTGTAACAGTCTTAATGTAAATTTATTTTGTTTCAAAGGACAAATTCGTGTATTAATATAAGTTAAGGATTAATTATTGCATTTATTCCGAACCTCAGAATTGAGCTTATATAAATCCCTCACAATTCTGTCAATTCACACACCAAAACCTCTCAAATCCTTCAACATTTCTGAAGTTGTTCTTCGTGTTCTTCATCCTCTCCTTTGCTCTTCGTGTTGACGATTGACAAAGTTCTCTAAGGTCGTCATTTTCGATCTTTCTAGTCTTTTATTTTTTCAAGCAGCCGTGTTCGGTATTGAAAGTAGTCGTTGTGTTCGACTTATTTCCTTTGGAAATCGAACTTGGTTCAGTTCGACCGGTCACTACTTCGTGCTAAGTAAAAACCGGTGTCGTCGTTAAATCCTGGGAGGTAATAGGCCTAAGATATATCCTTGCACAAACCGTTCACGGTTGGGTAGGACTAAATTACCTTAAGGAAACCATGCTTAACATGGGCCTCGACTTGTTATTGCCACCTTTGCATGGTTATAAATTTATTTATTGTTTAGTCCTTGAACTTCTGATTAATACAGATTGTTCCTTAATATAATTATTATTTGTAACATAACCATGTTTGCCTTAACGGCTAATACATTCGTGGTTAGCCGCCACATGAATATTTTGACCTTGGGTATTACCTTAGTCGCCCATAGGTTCTTCCATGCTTCCCTATTGCCGATTTGGTTCGGTCCTAAGGTTCGGTCGGTATTCTCCCTTAGTTTGTGGTATACTTATCGGACCATGGGTACTCCATCCCTCGTGTGGGGCCATATGTATCGGTCCTCCCTTCCTTCGCGTGATAAAGGCATACGTAATATGTGCTCGGCATCTTCTTGGTCCACAATGCTTCGGATGAGGTCCTCATCCCATACTCCATTCGGTTTAATTAGGTTTTTCACAAGAAGGTTTGCTCCGTTCTCCACCCTTGTATCAACATTCACCCGCTTGGTTTCCTTTGTGTATATCCATGGGTCTTCGAATACACGTATCTCTTGCCCCAATCCGACCACCCAAGTCCCCTCGGTTAGTAGAGCCTCTTGGCCATGGAGCACACTACCCCAACCTCATGACGCTCTGCCTCCTTTTTTTCGCCCCTAGGAATGAACACCTCGGGAAGTATAGTCCTTTGAGGACCCTAGCGCATAAGTTGTCCGGTTCGGTTATGAGCCGATTGGCCATCTTCGTAAGTAGGGTCGAACTGAATGTTTGAAGTTTCTAGAACCCTAGGCTCCCCTTGTTAGGACCTCCCATCTCCTCCAATGCATCTTCTTTCCCTCCACGGTTTGGTCCCACCAAAAATCAGCAATGAGAGCATTTATTTCCGAGCACCATGTTTTTGGTAGTCGGAATACACTCATCACGTATGTCAGTATGGCGGTTATGATTGCTTTAATGAGGACTTCCTTCCCCGCTTGGTTCAAAGTCTTCGGTCGGTACGCATTGAGTTTCTCCTTGACCTTGGTTTTGAGGAAGACCAAGGCCTCCTTCTTCGAGCGCCCCCATTGATAGGAAGCTCGAAATAAGGAAAGAAATTGAAAGAGAAAGCTTACTTGAAGTTGAAGAAATGAAATCTGATTTCCTTCAGTTAGTTAAAATCGTTACACGCCTCTACTATTTATAGGCTATAAGAAACATAAATTACACTTCGGTCCTTCTGATAATTGCAGATCTAACCCCTAATTATATGTAATTATACATATATCCTAACATTTCCCTATCAAGATCCACTTCTTTGTTTGATTCCTTGTTTGATAAACCTTGAACAATTTGCACTATCTACTGCAAAACACGATACTGACAGCTGCAAACAAAACACTCTGACTGCTGCAAACAAGACACTGAAACAGAGCAATTCTACGTCTTCATTAGCTTTACCTTGCTACGCTTAATATCACCACAGCAATTTCACAACAATCATGTCACAGATTGAAACCATCAGCATAGATCAACTGATCATCACCTAACAATCACACAAACCCGGACTCTCACTTTCTGAAAACAGAATCATGTCTAACACATAACAAATCATATTCATATAGACCATCCTCAGTATACACACATCACGTTCAACAACATTCTCAGTTCATATGCTATCATACGAATATACACATCACTAACATCATTTAGTCACACAATGGAACTTCTATCTAACCATAACACATACCCAACAGCATTAAGCTGACATAATCATCTGCCTACTACTCAATATCGTACTTCTCATACATCTATCTTTCTTCTACTGATCTCATCCCTTTGGATTATTTTTCAGAGATTTTTTCCTTTTTTTTTTTTTAATATTGACAGAAGGGTTTTAGCCCTTATCTTACCAACACTAGCTGAAGGGTTTGAGCCCTTATCTTTACTTCCTCAAGAGTTGTTTCAAAGTATCTTGACGTTGTCTTTGAAACACCTCTGTTTTTGGAATCAAGCTAGGTTTTATGCCAATATATTCTGCTTATATTACTAAACTAAACTTCATTCTTATCTCTTCTTCTGTTTTTCCTTTCTCAGATGAAGAAACAGATAAGACAGCATGATGAAGCAGATACGACAGTAGGCAGAGATCACACACAGACTTACTACTCTTGTATGCTAGTCACAACTAGATAATGCCCCACACGAATGACTATAATGATTTCAGATGACAGCATATTCATCAGATAGCTATGACTTTTAAATGCACTACCACATGCTGTATGTATACCAGAAAAGGATCTAAACAACATGATATGAAATGTATCAAAACTGATCAGCACACTATGTTAACAGGAAATGAGATACCACAGTCATGTGATAGTAAGAGAATTTGCTGACTTGCACAAACTTGGACATAATCAATATGAGAATAACTGTGATTTATTAACCTTAGCAAAGCAGCATAGAATCATAGACTTACTCTGAATCAATCCCTTGAGCAAGCATTAGAATCGTCTTGTCATCATTAACCTCAGAAACCGAAAACACCCCCAACTTCTTCCTGCAAGGCACAAACAATTTCTCTGTTAGAGGTTTAGTGAATATATCAGCAATTTGTTCACTGGACGGAACAAAGTTAACCATAACATGACCGTAATTTAATTTCTCCCTAACAAAAAACATATCAATTTCAACATGTTTCATCTTTGAGTGTTGTATCGGATTTTCAGTTATTGCCGCATCACTTGTACTATCTGTCCAAACAGTTGGGACAAATGAGAGTTGTAATCCCATTTCTGTAAGGAGTGACTTCACCCAGATGAGCTCACACACAGCATTGGCTATGGCCCTAAACTCTGCTTCAGCACTAGACCGAGCTACAACAGATTGCTTCTTTGAACTCCATATGATTGGGTTGCCATTTAGTAAGAGATAGTTCCCAGATATAGACTTCCTGTCAGCTATGTCTCCACCCCAATCTGCATCAGTATACGAAGTTAAAGAAATTTCTTTCATAGGAAAAGAGTTGTTTCTAAACATTAAACCGTGATCAATCGTTCCCTTCAAATATCTAACAATGTGCAGAGTAGCTTTCCAATGGATTAGAGATGGTGTCTGCATGTATTGGCTGAGCTTATTGACAGAGAAGTTTATATCAGGCCTTGTCACACAGATGTGCTGCATTGCTCCAATTGTACTTATGTACAACGTAACATCTTCAAACAATTCTGAAGCAACAATAGAAGCTGACTTCGAGAGACAAGTACCTGTCATAGGTGTAGGAAATGTAGACGCATCAGTAAGACCCAACTTAACAATCAGGTCTTGTATATATTTTTTCTGGTTTAGAAGCAAGAATTCATCTGTGGCTGTAACTTCCATGCCCAGAAAATAACTAAGGCTACCAAGATCCTTAAGTTTGAATTCTGAATTGATAACATGAATTACCTCATCAATTGCAGATGCAGACAGACCTGTTACAACTATATCATCTACATATACTAATAAGTAAACAGAACCAACATCAGTTTGCTTGATGAACAGACAGCTATCGGCTACAGATGCTTTAAATTTCAGATTTTGAACAAGAAAGCATTTGAGTTTTTCAAACCAAGCTCGAGGAGCTTGCTTTAATCCGTATAAAGCCTTCTTTAGCTTACATACAAGTGGAATTTAAGACTCATGAGTGACCTCAAACCCAGGAGGTTGAACCATGTAAACCTCATCAGTTAACTCACCATGCAGAAACGCGTTATTGATGTTGATCTGTCTCAAATTCCACTTGTGAGATAAAGCTAAAGACAACACTATACGAACAGTTGCAGATTTTACCACAGGACTAAATGTTTCTTGAAAATCAAAGCCTGGGTTTTGTGAAAACCCTTTTGCAACTAATCTTGCTTTATACTGAGCTATGGTCCCATCTGCATTCCTTTTAGTCTTAAACAACCATTTACACCCTATTGGAATTCTACCTTAAGGAAGCTCAACCACTGACCAGGTATTGTTAAGCTGCAGAGCTGCATATTCCTCTTCAATGGCAGCTTTCCAATGTGGACTATTTAAAGCTTGATGAACAGACTTAGGCTCCAAATTGACTAAGGCAAGCGAGTCTTCTGCAGTTGAAAGAAGAGCATGAAGAGAAGCTACAGATCTAGATTGACCTTGAGCTTGATTCTTAGACCTGGTCTGCATTGAATGTATATTGTGAGACACAGGAGGAGACAAAATATGAGAAACAGGAGGAGACATAATAGGAGATGACTGATTAATAACAGAGACTCTAAACGAAACAGGCACAAGAGTAGAATCTTGTTATCTATATGTACTAGTAGGAAGAGAATCGGCTGACTGACGAGCAGTAGAAATATCAGGCTGATGCTGATCAGAAACAGCACACTGATCATGCTGATCTTGTTGATCTTGCTGATTAGGAGGAGCACACTGAGTTGCTTGCCACCTATTAAATGTATTAGAAGTAGATATAGGACACGTACCAGGCGAGTTATTCATAGGAGGAGTAGAATTTACAGGTGTAGAGGAATTTGACATTCTGACAGTGGATGGAGGTGTTATATCAGGAAAGGAGACAGCACATGATCCAAGCCCTGTTAACTGCGTATCAGACAACGAAAACTGAGGATCACATGGGATAAAGAATGGAAGTGATGTATAGTTCTGTGTAGGAGCTGAAGATATACAGAAATTACCTTTTTTATCAGCAAAAGAAAAAACATGTTCGTGAAATACAACATTTCTAGATGTATACACACGCCCTGTTGCAGATATGCATTTATAACCATGGTACTTAGAACAATAGCCAAGAAACACACATGGTTCGTACCTCAAGGCAAGTTTGGTTTTGTTGTAGGGTCTTAAATGAGGAAAACACAAACATCCGAAAACTTTAAGGAAACCATAATCAGGAGGTACCTTAAACAGCTTCTCATGTGGAGACATCTTGGACAAGCTGTAAGAAGGTAAACAATTAATGAGAAAGGTTGCTGTAAAGAATGCATCTGACTAGTAGTGTAGTGGAACCGAAGCCTGAGGAAGAAGTGTCAGTCCTAGCTCCACAACATGTCGATGTTTGCGTTCCACAATGCCGTTCTGTTGAGAGGAATAAGGATAGGTTATGCGATGAACAATTCCAAATGACGCAAGATACGTGGAAAGAAAATGAAATTGCCCTCCTCCATCAGACTGCACTGCCTTTAGTGAGTGTCCCAGCTGTTTTTCTGCAAGTTTGTGGAAATCTACAAAACATTTAGAGGCATCACTTTTCTGTTTTAGGAAATAAATCCAAGTGTATCGACTGAATGCAGCGACAATGCTCATGTAGTATCTATTTCCATTTGATGTACATGCAGCTGGTCCCCATTGATCCACCTGAACAAGCTCAAGAGGATGATTATACACAGTAGATGAAGGAGAGAATGGTTGTTTCTTACTTTTACCCACGGCACATGCAACGCATTGAATGGCAGAATGCTGAACAGGATGATTATGAATTCTCAAGAAGTTAAGTAATATCTTGTTTGATGGATATCCTAGTCTCATATGCCATAGATGAGAAGAATCATTTGATTTCACAGAAGATAAGACATACTCAAAGTCATTGTTATCAATCGGATCACAACATATAATGTTTGATTGAGCTATGTCTTTAGCATAATCAATTCGAACAGATATGGTATCATCAGTATCATGATTCACAACCATAGACTTCTTATTCATAACTGTCATATCTGAATCCTTGTTTTCATTACAATTGATTTCAGCAACACACACCTTGGAACTACTCACAGACTTCTCAGTACTATACCTACCAGTCTTATTTCTATCTAACTTGGACAAATCAAGTTTATATAAACCAGAATGTTCATAACCATGTAACAGAAATTAATGAGACTGAGAGTCTCTTATTATGCAATGAGTAGCATGGAACTCGAAGTAGACCTTGTTGTCCTTAGCAAACTGTGACACAGATAACAGGTTCTTAGTCACGGATGGAGTGTATAACATATTATGCAGTATTAAAGGACGAGAATATGTAGCAGCATCACACATATCAGCAGGAATCACAGCATAGCCTATTGCAGAAATTTTTAATGAGGATCCATTACCTACCATAACCTTACCTTGGCCATTGTATGGAACACATGTGTTGTAGTGTTCAGGAGAAGCATTCGTGAGATGATTAGTAGTTTCGGAATCAGGAATCCAGCTTGAATCATGCTGAATAACAGGAGCTACAGAAGCAAGGTGAGCTTGCGGATTGCTTATGACTGACGGTGTGTCCATATTCTGACCATGACTAGGAGTATAGCTTGCAATGGAAGAGGCATAGGGTGCTGCAGCAGCTGTGAATGGATTATACTGAGTCATTGATGCTGAACCATTGTACGCAGGTGTTATTGGATATGATGGATATATAGGAGAAGGAACATTGTATTGAGGGAATGTAGGTTGAGATGGAGGATACTGCTGCATATAGTGAGGCATAGGCATTGAAAACGATTGAGGATACATCATTTGAGGAGAGTTTGAAACCGTAAGAGGCGGTGCAGAGGAAACAGACGAAAAAGACGATGAATGAACTGGATTGACAGAGGCAGATGTATTGGAGCCATATTGCACAACTTCATTGGAGTCATCCCACTGAGACGATGCCAAATTCACCACAGGAGAGGAGGTATTGCCCGGATCTGTCACTCTAGTGAAGTTGACATTAAATCTATGATAACACATATGGACAAGATGTCTAAACTTCCCACACAGTTGACACTGAGGACGATTGTTACCAAAACCACGTCCTCTACCTCTACCTCTTCCTGATCCAGCATTGTAGTTCTGAGAATTTGACTGAACAGAATTTGCTACCAGAGAGTTCTGCAGATTATCAGACATGCTTGCAGAACCTGACGAAGAACTTGACAATGTCTCAACAGATTTTTCAGACGCACCTTACCTTTGTCCAGAAGATCCAGAGGATGAATTAATAGCCATATTAGCAGTGACATTCGTATCAAACAGAAGATCAACCTGCCTAGCCTCAGCATCCAGTAAAACAGAGCTAATCGACGCTAAATCGTAAGGATTTCTGCTCGCATGGATAACAGAAACTACACTATCATACTGACCTTTAACTCCATTAAGGATGATTGATATCTGCTGCATCTCTTCAATAGGATGCCCGCAGCTGGCCAAGCTATCACACGCATACTGAATCGCAGTCAGATAATCTCGCATATTCTGCTGAGGTAACTTCCTGACTTTAAGCCGATCGTGTAGATGCATGATCCTAGTAGTAGATGACGACGAGAAATCTCTATGCAGCTTTTGCCAGATTGAAGAAACAGACATGCATCCAATCAAGCCTCTACTTACCTGAGAAGATACAGAGGCTAACATCCAGGATGCAAGAGAGCTGTCCTTCTGCACATATCTGACATACTCTGGATTTTGTTCATCTTCACCGTCCGGACCTTGAATTCGAGGTTGAATTGTTGTATTCCCATACAGGTGTGATTCTAGATTATATCCACGGACTGCTAGAAGAACCTGCTGACGCAATGATTGGAAGTTCTCCTCTCCATCCAATTGGCACACCTTCTTGTTGAAGAACGACGCGGAAATCTCCTCCATTTTATCGCAAACAGCACAGAATGATGAACAGAATGATTGCGAGCTGAAATACTACGAATCTCCAGATCGTAGCATCTCTGATACCATGATAGGATGCTCGAAATAAGCAAAGAAATTGAAAGAGAAAGCTTACTTGAAGTTGAAGAAATGAAATCTGATTTCCTTCAGTTAGTTAAAATCGTTACACGCCTCTACTATTTATAGGCTATAAGAAACAAAAATTACACTTCGGTCCTTCTGATAATTGCAGATCTAACCCCTAATTATATGTAATTATACATATATCCTAACACCCATATCGATGGTAGTCCCAAGTACTTACCCGGGTCGTTGATGCCTTTTATGTTCAACGCCGTCTCCACCCGTTCTCTCTCGGTGTGGTTTGCTCCTTTATTGAAGAATAGGGTTGATTTCTCCCGGTTGATTCTTTGTTCTGATACCTTACAATAATCATCTAGGATCTTCCTCAAGTTCTCGGAATTTGTTGTTGATCCCCTAATGAAAAATAGAGAATCATCCCCGAAGAATAGGTGGTGAAGTTCCGGGCATTGTCGTCTTAGTATGATCCCCTCAATTTCGCCCACCCTAGCCGCACCCAACATTTGACTGGATAATACATCCGCAAGTAATATAAACAAATAAGGTGATAGGGGATCTCCTTGGAGAATACCTCGTGTTGGTCTAGTGGTGGCCGTTCGGTTCCCATTGACAATCAATTGGTATGTGGTTGTCGATATGCATGCCCTCATAGAAGACACCCATTTCTCATCGAAACCCCTTCGCCTAAGCGTCTCAAGTAAAAATTCTCATTCGACCATGTCATAGGCCTTTTGCATATCGATTTTAAGTGCACATTCGGTCATGTTTCCGTTTCGGCCCGAGTGTAGGTGGTGGAATACCTCATGCGCCACCATGACGTTATCCTAGATATTTCTACCTAATACAAATGCACTATGGAAAGGAGTGATGATATCTTATAGATAAACTTTTAAACGGTTCACCAACACCTTTGATATATTCTTATACATGAACACTACGAAAATGTTCATCAACAACCACGAAAATTCAATGTTGTCACAACGTCTTTGACAGTAAAAAGATTCTTTAGTTTCAGCAAAATATCTCGTAGTTAATGGCACTATTTAGTGTCACATCGGTCATGTTTCCGTTTCGGCCCGAGTGTAGGTGGTGGAATACCTCATGTGCCACCATGACGTTATCCTAGATATTTCTACTTGATACAAATGCACTATGGAAAGGAGTGATGATATCTTATAGATAAACTTTTAAACGGTTCACCAACACCTTTGATATAATCTTATACATGAACACTACAAAAATGTTCATCAACAGCCACGAAAATTCAATGTTGTCATAACGTCTTTGACAGTAAAAAGCTTCTTTAGTTTCAGCAAAATATCTCGTAGTTAATGGCACTATTCAGTGTCACATCGGTCATGTTTCCGTTTCGGCCCGAGTGTAGGTGGTGGAATACCTCATGCGCCACCATGACGTTATCCTAGATATTTCTACTTGATACAAATGCACTATGGAAAGGAGTGATGATATCTTATAGATAAACTTTTAAACGGTTCACTAACACCTTTGATATAATCTTATACATGAACACTACAAAAATGTTCATCAACAACCACGAAAATTCAATGTTGTCACAACGTCTTTGACAGTAAAAAGCTTCTTTAGTTTTAGCAAAATATCTTGTAGTTAATGACACTATTCAGTGTCACATAATTTTTTATTGCTGAAACTGAGTTTTAGTATGTACTTTTGTCGCTGCAATTTGTCTAGCCCCCCAAAAATGTACTGTTGAAAATACGTCTGATACTAATATATACAATCAGTTATACCAACGTAGTATATTGCAAAAAAAAAATTTTAGTATCAAGATTTCCTGATGCAATACATCTATAAACAGTGGCGACATTAAGTCGAATGTAATATTACATTATTCGTCGCTAAATGGCACACCAACATATAAACTTAGAGAAAAACGGGTACATATAAAGTCCATGGTAATTATCAAGGAAAATAAGACACATGTACATTTTATCATAGCATATAATTTTATACATAGCAATTAGAAATAGTAAAGTGATATAAATATAAAATTGAGAAAACCCTACTAACAGGTCGAACTCACGCACTTCAGTAACGAATCCAACATGTTAACCAGGTGGACTACTGCACAATTAACTTTAACTATAGATGATACTTAATTATATAGATAAGAAAAAATTACTAAAGAGATAGATATAAATTTTTATATGTATATAATATACAAGTACAACATATAATAATATAATATAATATATAATTTAGTACAACTAATTATGAAAAAATATATATTAAATATTTATACGGTTTGTAATATAATATAAGATTCAAGTATATAATATATTTGTCATATAATATAATATATTATTTAATTTAGTATAACTAATAATTAATATATTGAATATATTTATAATATAGTACATCAATATTTAAGAACGCAAAGTATAACACGGTGTAAACCGCCCGATTCCAATTTCTTTAGTGTATCTTTTATATTTAGCGGCATAACTCAAAATTTGAACTGAAA
The DNA here is from genome assembly GCA_946814005.1 of Chamaenerion angustifolium. Classification (NCBI taxonomy): domain Eukaryota; kingdom Viridiplantae; phylum Streptophyta; class Magnoliopsida; order Myrtales; family Onagraceae; genus Chamaenerion; species Chamaenerion angustifolium. The sequence goes on along the minus strand of OX328266.1, from coordinate 28,936,013 downwards.
ATTTGAACTAGAGCCTTAGATTCCTAATCCTTCCCTATCCTTCCTGCCTGTCTTTTGCTCTCCCTCCAAAGTCGAACCAATTGTTTTTTCTAGGAGAGATACAGTCAGAAAGAGAGCAGTTTTACGGTTTCTTCGATTCGGAGTTCCGATATATGTTGTCTAGGTATGAATCAACTACGATCGGATGCTCACTTCAGCTCTGCTACCCATTCATGGTTCTATGATCCTCCTTGGAGACGTCAAACCTGGGGATTCCGGCTGCTTCGATGCGTCTGAGGCCTAGAAGGTTTGAAGCTTTGATTTTTCTGCCATTTGAGCTTCTTTTTCTTTGCTTGGTTGTGATTTTGAAATGATTTTTTTATGGGTTTTGCAAGACTTGCCAGTTTATTATCGCCAGTTTATCTCGACAGAAACTGAGCCAAACTTACCTCTACTGTATATCATCGCCAGTTTATCTTCTACACATATGTTTACATTTTATCTTCCTTTGTGTGATCTCTCAGAACGAGAATGGAGGATTTGCGACTTATGAGCTTACCAGATCATCCCAATGGATAGAGGTAATTACCTGCATATCTCGGTCTCTGTAGTAAGATAGCTTGTATTATATTTGCTGACTAAAGCTTGTATTACTGCATATGATTATTCCAACCCTAGTATTCATAGATGTAATGATCGACTATTCGTAAGCTCCCTGCTAGAAGAAGAACATTTCCTAATATTTTAATATACTCTGGCAGATATCACCAATTACCTATCCAATTTTGGGTATTTAGAGTGCACTTCAGCAGCAGTTCAAGCTCTCAATGCATTCAGAAATCTTTATCCAAAACACAGGAAATGATATGTGGCATTCATAAGAAATCTTCAAGAAAATAGCAGTAATCGTAAACTAACTGATGATGAGGAAGCCCACCCAGTTAGCCGATGGTTCATAGTTAGCTGATGATGTAGTAATCTTAAACTACAGTTAGCTGGTGTTCAGGCGAAAGTGCTAGCTAGCAAAAAGAGAAAGGAGGCCATGAAAGAAGAGATTGCCAAGCTGTCCTCAACAACTCTCCCGAGTAGATAGTTTGTCGGTTGCTGCTGATTAAGTGAAGAAACGACAGTTTGATTTTGCTACTTCGTTCACCATTTAGACTCATATCTCTCATGCAAAGGCAAAGTACGTAGTTTATGTTTTCCTGGAACATAGTTTTAAGGATTGTTACATGTTGGTTTTGTTGTTATCAACTTTTTTCTGTCTTTCTCTGTTGGTTTGATTAGGAGTACACAAATTTAGGGAATAAAGAATCTCACAGAGTAAAAGCTGGATAGGCAATGCTGGCACTAATAGAAGCTGGGCAAGTACGTACCACACTACTTGGAAAGACAACATCGATCCTAATAACATGACCTATGAGGTTTGTGTTCTTTTATATGATAATAACCCACCAATGTGTTCTTTTCAGTTATTTAATATTACTTGTTTATGATAATAACTTGTTGCATTTCCAGAAATTACTTGATCTGGGTGAAGCAGTAAGAACTCAAAGTCGAGGACTAAGTGAAGAAGGTGGTCATAGGTTGTAGTCCTGAAAAGTTTTAAGTACTCCTGAAAAGTTGTAATGTCCCGAGGTCATAGGTTGTAGTCTCTGAACAATGGTAACTTCATTTTATGGATGATTGTAGACCATGTTCGTGAAATGTAGTGTTCTGTGTTTTCACTATAAAACTATGTGTTTTGAATATGATTCGTTGTAGTAGCAAAGTTTATGTATGCTCTATTTTGGTATATGACTATAAAATCGATTTTTCCATTAAACACAAATCGATGCAATATACAATGAAATAGTGACCACGATACGCTGACACTAATGCATTCAATTTTACATCAGAGAAATGTCGAAACAAAACACCTTTTTTAGCATCCAATAACGTTGACGGTAATTACGCGTAAACTATATCGGCATATTGGCCATGCTAATGGTCAAACCAACTGTTCATTCCAGCAACAGAAAACTTTTAGTGTCGGCATATTGTCGTCGTGGAAACCTTTAGCCACGGGGCCTATTGGCACGACTCTTAACATCGACACAGGGTATTAGCAGCGCCAACAGTGCTCCGGGCAACGATTAATTACCGTCGCTGTAGAGCAATTTTCTTGTAGTGGAAGTTACAACAACTAATAGGCTGAAAGTCACTAGGTGTAATCGGGGTTGGAATCTTTGGTATGAGGACAATATCAGTACTAATGGGGGTGTTTTGGATTATACCTGTTTCGAAGAAAGCCCTAACCGTAGTGATGACATCCGTCCCCACGATATTCCAATTCTGTTGGTAGAACAAACCCGGAAACCCGTCCGGACCTGGAGCTCATGATTAGGGCTGGCAATGGTTAGGGTATGACAAATTCCATAACCATACCATATTTTTAAACCATATACCATCACCATAACCATAACCATCATGGGTACAATTTTCAATACCATAACCATTAATATAACTGTGGTTCTTAACCATGGTTTTACCCGTATACCCATATTTATTCCACACATGTAATATAATAAAATACCAAAAATTTTAGTTAAAAAAATACATAAATCTATATTGTCAACAATAAAAATATATAAAACTAACATCATAGTTATTTATTACATGTATGTACATTAACTTCCATTATTTAGTATATATTAGTTTATTAATAATAATTAATTATTATATTTATATAATGACCATGGTTATAACCATGGGTATAACTCAAATACCATAACCATAACCATAACCATTATGGGTAGAAAACTCATCACCATAACCGCACCACGCCATAATGGTATGGTTAACCATTTTAAACAGTAACGGTTATAACCATGGTTATGGGTTTTTCACCGCACCATTGCCGGCCCTACTCATGATCCGCCCATTTGGAACGTTGCCATCCTGATCTCGTTGTCCGTCACTTCCCTTATTAGTTGGGCATTCATTTCAGCATTAACATTATCGAGGATATGTCTAAGGAACTCTTCCCCCGGTTCAGACCATTCCGATGTGAACATTCTTTCATAGTACCGGTGTAATTCCCCTTCGATTATATTGTCTTTCTCGATCCATTCCCCACCCCACCTCAATCGACATATGTGGTTTCGCCTCCTTCTCGCAATGGTTGTTTGGTGGAAGAAAGTGGTATTTCTATCCCATTCCCGTAACCATTTCAGCCTCGATCTTTGTCTCCAATATGTTTCCTCTTGAGACCAAATCGATTTCAGTTTTCCTTTTAGCCTAGTCGCCTCCTCGTCCATGTTTCCTTGTGTTACTACTCTTAGGGCCTACTTTATTTTTCCCACTTCGGTGATGTTGTTTCCAAAATGGGTCTTGCTCCATGCAAGGAGATGCTTTCAGCATTTGTTAAGCTTGGCTTGGACCCCATGCGGTTCTCTTCGTGTGTTTGGTTCCTCCCATGATATTTTGATGACCTCCTTACATGTTGGGTTCTCGAGCCACATCGCTTCAAATTTGAAACGTCTCTTTACTCGCTTGCTTGGTTTTGTCAATTGGATCACCAAAGGAGTGTGATCCGACCCAATGGCTAATTCGTTTATGCATTTCCCTTAGGGGTATTGTATAGACCATGCCGAGTTGATGAGTGTCCGATCTAGGCTCTCACTTATTCGGTTCGGTCCGTTCCGGTTGTTGGACCATGTATAGGGACTTCCATATGCCCCCAAATCTTCTATGTTTAGAGTCTCGATCATATCATTGAACTCGTCCATTTGCCGTTGGGACTTCCTCCTCCCACCTTGTTTCTCATGTTGGTGGCTAATAATGTCGAAGTCTCCAAGCAGCATCCATTGCCCAGTTCGGCCCGCCCCCAAGCAACGTAAGAAATTCCACGTTTGGGTTCGCTCGTGTGCCTCTGTGCTCGCATATACCCAATTCACCCGCATCATCTCGGTTTGTCTTGAAAACCGCACCTCGCAATCAATTACCTTCGCATTCACATACACAAACATAATTTAATAAATTAGATATACAAATACACTATTGAGAATACTATTATTTTTATTGTTATATGTATACAATTTTACTTCAAATATAATAATAATTGCTAAGTAGCATTATTAAATAATAGTTTTTTAAAATTTTATGAAAAGTATCATTTAAATTTAATTTTATAATTATGAATACATAAATAAAAATCTAACATGTGTATTTATATACTTCATTTTTAAAAATATAATATTATTGTATTATAATTTTCTTTTCAAAAATCTTTCCCCAACAAACATGATTGTGTACACATTGAGGGTTGTCAATATGATACCAAAAAATATCAAGTTACACTTGAATGATATTTTTATTATTAAAAAATGTATAAATCATAATGTACGTAATATAAATTCAAATATTTTGTTATTGATATTAACAAATATTGATATACCTAAAATCATTTTCCATATACTTATATATCATTTTCCATATACTTATATATCATTTTTATTAACTAAAATATAGACTTATTACAATGTATTTTAATTAATTTATTTTTTGTTATTTATTAACATGACATAATCATTTATTTTTTAAACTTTTGTTATTTATTAACATGACTATTTGGTTACAACTTGTGCTATTCAGTTACTCATGTGTTGACAAATGTGATTAAATGGTCACTAAAATGACGATTTTGCTCTTCTCCTTATCTTCATCATGCTTCATATTCATCTTCGTGTACATCTTCAAGTTCTTCATGTTTATTTTCAAGTTCATCTTATTCTTTGCAAATCGAACCCAAAAATTCAGTATGGGTTCGTTTGAAGAAGAAGTAGAAGATTTTACATAAGATTTTTGGATTTTGAAGAATATTTTTCAGAAGAATATTTTTCAGAAGAATAAGAAGAAGATTTCGAAAAAAAAAAAGTTGAAGAAGAATTTGAAGAAAGCTACCATGAATGAACAAATGAAGAAGATGAAGAACAAATGAAGATAAGTTAGAACCGTATTTTTATCTTTTCATTTGATAAAAAATCATTGTAACCAAATATTCACATGTCCAAAGATACATAATCATTCTGCACAAAGAAACAAATTAGTACCATGGGGAAAGATACGTAACCATTGAGTATATTAACTCTATTTTAATTCTTGGTGAAAAGATATAGATATTACTAGCTATTTAGTTCACTTGTTAATTAATTTAGTTACTATTATTTATCATTTTTCCATTCTAAATATTATGTACTTTTAACACTTAGTTCATTTTTAAAGTTAATTAAGCTAAACTATAATTATAAATTAGGCTTAAATATATATTAAATACAATTTATATATCATAAGTCTTGTTTATTATTTATTTATTTAAAATTATCTTACAATTTGTTTTTAAATGTGTTTTTATTTTTAGTTATTTATTTCACTTTTATTTTTTGTGTAATTTTTCAAAGTAAATTGTTGGGTGCAAAACTTGCAATTTACTATTGTTTGAAGGCAAAATTTTAGTCAACATACTTATAAATGTAACAGTTTTTTAAAAATGATTGTGGAGCTTTTGACTATTTTTAGAGTGTCGTATGGAAGTGAGAGAATAATGACATGGATGTAACTTATTTTTTTGACATGGACCAATCAAATTAAATTAATTTAACATTATGATCAAGAAAATTGATTAACAAGTTTACTTGTGAAAATTATAGGATACTTAGTCAAATTTATATATACTAGAGATCTGGCATGCACAAAAGCGCAGTAAATAGTATATTTTTTTTATATATAATATTTTTTTATATAGTATATAATATAATACTTATTTAAATACTTTTTCAATGAATATAGACTATAATAATTTTAAAACATAATTAGTTTAGTGTTATAAAATTATTTTTTAAGTGAATACAAACAATATTATATTTCTTTAAAGTTTATTGTTATAAGTCTTAATTGTTTATAGTAAAAAATATGAAAATTAAAAAATGCATGAAATAATTAATTATATAGATAATTTAATATAAATTATTTATGAAAAATAAAAAATTATATTAAGTGTATTTGTTCATAATATTAGTTAAAAATGCATGAATCAATAAAAAAAATTAATATTAACAATTAATAATAAAATAATAATTAATACTTTTAAGTTAAATATGTTATATAGTTTTATGATTTATATTAACGCATATGTTTACAAAGACTATTAAAATGATTACTAATTTTTATTGTTTTAGTAATAATAAATTATATTTGTCTTATATAAATAGTATTTTAATAATTCAAAAATATGTTGAGTTATAAATATAAAACAAATACTACTTTCCATAAAGTAAACAAATACTACTTTTTATATGTGATTGTCCATATCAAACTCTTAACTTTTATGGTTTATTAAAAGTTAATTTCGTGGCATTGATAAAATTTATTTTGATATTATTGTAATAAAGTAAGTAATGTTGATAGTCACTTATGTCTTATTTTAATAAGAGTATAATGTGATAGACGAAATGCATCGTTAATTAATCTATATTTTAATTTTCAAGAGTAAATTTTAATATGTGCATACTTGATATTCATAAAATATAATATTATGTATTTTATTATTATATAAATTCCACTTCATAAAATATATTTAATAACAATTCATGATTATAGTGTGAAATAAAGAGAAATGATATATATTTTGTAACTTATCTTGAGAATGAGAGACTTTGAAGAATTTTAAAGTGATTCACATGGTATGCCACATATGAATGAGAAATATATGATTGACATGGACTAATTAGAAGATGTAAATTTAACATTAGGAGTGAGACAATATAATAAAAAACTTATTTGCCAATATTCTATATGATTTAGGCAAATACATATATACGCATTCGTTCTTGTTTTGTGTTTGCAGTATTATATTCATACTCATATATTTATTATACAAATATTTTATGACATATCTCACCTAAAAAGGATAGATTTCTTATATTCATACAATATATTTAGTAGGGTTGGTTCAGAACTGTACCTTTACCACATTTTAAAGAGCTACGATTTACCGCTCTAGTTTTTTTCCGCTCCAAATTTTGGTCGATTTACCGTACCGGTTCGGCCGAACTACTTTATATATATTAAAAAAAAACATAGTAAATGAGTAATACAAAATTCCACAAATCGAACATGAAGACAATCCAACAACAAATCCAATTTAATTGCGTACGATGAAGACAAGTGCGACTACTAAAATTATCATTTACAATTACAGAGAGCCAATTCGACATCAAGAACATGGAGACAATGGGAGGAAGGAAATAGACATCAAGAACCGTACCTTGTAGCTGTAGTTATAGAAGAAATAGACAATGGGAAGAAGGAAGGAAGGGTTTGTTGTAGCTGTAGTGGAAGCCTCCAGTGCTACCCCTCCACAACCACTACTGCGCCTCCAGTTCTACTGCTTCTACTGGTCCACTACTGGTCTGCTGCTGCTGTCGCGCTGCACCTCCACTGCTGGTCAAATACTATCTGGGAAGAAGGACAAAGAGGATAAAAGAACCAGAGTCGTCTCTCACATGAAGGCCGAAGGACGATTGAAGATTGGATGATCGGATTGGACGATTGGAGAACAGGAGTAGTGTGATTATTTAGGGTTAGAACAGGAAAAGGTTGTTGATTATTTAGGCTTAAAACTGATACAAGAAGTAGGGCTGATCATGGGCGGTCCGGTCCGGTCCTGAAGGCAAGACTGAGACCGAAATTTAGGTCTTGCCTTCTGGAGGACCGAGACCGACCCTGACCTCGACCAAAAATGCCCGCCCGAGTCAGTCTTTCTTGACTCGGTCAGAATCTGCACAAAAAAAACACACTATGAGCTCACAGTATTCTTTAGTAAAATGCGAAAGAGTAGTACACCTCTCAAAATAACACTATGAGCTCACGGTATTCTTTTGTAAATTTATGAGGATGCAACTTTTATACAGATAGAAAACCTCCAAAATCCACATTCTTTTCGGCGTGGTATTATGAAAATCCCAAATCCACATTCCTTCGTTTCGGACCGGACCTAAACGGATTTTCTGTAATTCTAGCACTACATAATATATCTCAAATGATGGATTGCGTACAACGACTAATCTTGAAGAAAGATGCAGAGTTTACATGTGAAGATGAGACAACACAAAGAATGGAGAGGTTAAAGATCTCTACACTTCGTGTGGGGTGGTAGGCTAGATATGCGTGAAGAACATAAGATTAGTGATGATGTTAGACCCAAACCCAAACTGAGTCTTGAGGAGGCATCCATGGAGGGAGCTGGAAGAAGGAGAAGAGACAATCCATGTCCGACTTACCTAGATGACACAAATCCTCCGCTTCAGACACTTTGTCTTCAATCTACGCAAATCCTCAAATGTCATCGTTTAAGGAGTCGGGGAGGAGTCAGATTCGTCATCTAAGGCGGAGAACGTAGGGAGTCGTCGTTGTCTTAGGATTTGTCGGAGAAAGAGGAATTCAGATTTGTTGTTGTCGTAGGAGGAGTTCAGATATGTCATCGAAGGAGGACTTTGATGGAACCTAGGGTATAGCCTTGACATTTCACGCGTCGACATGATTAGCATGCTAGCGACACCCCTGTTCTTATAAAGCGCCGCTTAGATCCTTACCAGATAAGCACGACAGGACTGAAGCGATAGGAATGACAGGTGCAACAAAAACTGCAGGCAACATTTATGAACGTTGGGGAATATCAAACGTGTTCGAGACACTTCAGCAAAGTATGTTTATTACATGTAAGAAGATATTTATGGTTCCTTGACCCTTGGTTAAGTCCTCGGTCAGTTGCTTAACTCGATAAACAGTATCAATACTTTGACTATAAAAACCTATCCTTCAAACATTTTCACAGGTATAAAAAACGTCCTCGGACATACATATTATTCTAAATCCCTCATGTCTAATTTAAGCATCGGAGGGGAAACAAGGGTTCATGCCCTATTTTCCCTTCTTGCAGGTTGCCGACTTTCTGCTAGATCCAGATAAAGTTTAGGCCTCGGAGCATAGGATCCCGACCCGTGGCACATGAATCTTGCAGGATCAAACATTGACGTCGTCTGTGGGAACGATACGATAAGCTATGAGCGCACCAGACAATAGAGCAAAAAATTATGGCAATCCTACTCAGGTTTAGTCCATGAATCTTGCCCTGATATCCGTGCGAAGAAGAAGCGGTGCTGCCGAGTAGATTCTCCCTAGATCTTAACTAAGCAAGGCTAATTCCCAGCAGGCACCGCCTTGATAGTCACCTACTCCAGACAAGGAGTAGGAGAAGATCGTTTCAAACCCATAATGCGGTATTACACACTGGTACAGGATTTCTAGCTGGCATACATGGTCACTTTCTATACCATCACATCTTACTGCATGTGCATCATTAGCTAGCCATGCCCTCAATGGACTGAGCTACGTGTACATACCTTTCTTCCACGCACGATGATCATCTTGAGTCAAGTGAGGAATCGGGACACTTGATAACAAGAGGGCTCTACCCCCTCCATAGTGAAATATTACACCTCTCTACACGAGGATTTATCTCGATCACTATCCCTTGGAACATGACGACCAAGCAAAACTCCAGATTATAATGGTAATGGGGGCCTAATTCAATATATGAATAGGCTCTTCCCCAAATGACCATGTTATGCGCATAAGCAAGGGGCACTCCAAACAGGCGCACGAAACACCTTCCGAGTGGTTCGAGCCTCTATCTCAGATGATATAGCCAAATAGATCAGGACTATCATAAAAGCAGAAGAAGGAATGACCCGCATACAGATAAGGGCAGGGGAAAATGGTGAAACGAAGTACATCGCATGGTTTGCCTAATGGTGAATCAACGATTTCCACGTCCTCAAAAAGCGTCGCCTTCATGCTAGGAAAAATGTAGTGATAATTCACGAGGAAGCTACGAAGAATAACCATCATACCCCGCATCTCCACCACAGGTTGTTGAATCGGTTCAGGAAGTTGTTGATGGTAACAATCCAACCAGAGATGATGTTTGATGGATCTCGGGGTGTCGCTTACCGCCTTTAGCTAACCAATAGCTCTTCTCGAACTAAGTTAAATTACTACTATGACATTCTCACAGGACTGTAGGACGTCGCGCGACTACGGCGGTTGAGGCCTGATTGATCCTTTTTAGCGTTTGTGATCCTGTTGGGCAGCTCTACCTGACGGATGTTGGGGAAACTCTTATGTTGATAGGTTGTGGTACTGTCTAATCAAACAACTGAACTATTCCCAACATCTTCTTCCAGTTGTTGAACTGGGGGAGTTATTCTGAAATAGCGACACTCGAGGGGATGATTCCGCCTCTATTAGTGTGTTCTTCGAGCCAATGAGACCCTTCAACGAGCTCTCGTGTACGGACAAAGTAACCCTTCCCTTCCTTCCTCGCAGATCCTGCCACCCTTCTGAGTTGCGTATCACTCCACAACTGGTGTGCTTGCTCTCTTCATCATTTTCACTCCCCAAGGGGTACCTGCCTATAAGGTCAGAGGATTAGTGAAGGGCGTTTAGATCGCTTTGGACTCTAGAAAGGTTCTAGAGCGACGCTCAATGGATAGTTACTTGCAGGGATCACTTGGAGGAGGTAACCCTGGTTAGTAGCGGACAGTGCAAAATTCTTTTTAAATAAAGATTGGGTTGTATTAGTGGGCCCATGAAGATACTCAAACAATTACTACAAGAAGTCGGCAGATGCAAGGTAAAAGTTCTAATTGTCGATGCCTCCAGTTGGCCATATTGGCTCATAGAGGGGGGGAAAACGCCGCCCTGCTCTAAAAAGGGAGCTAGTGGATAAATCATCAAAGGGGACGAGTGGAGTGTGGGTCGGAGGTGACAGTGCCCAAATCGGTCAAGCGACCTGCACTAGGATGATTTGCGGTTGAGCATAACTGATACACACCGGGGAAGACATAAAAATTGTTATATTCGAGCCATGCTTTTACAGTTGGTCTCTACTCTTCATAGACTTATGCACATAGGCAACTAGTGCCTCTAGCGGATTTGCAAAAGCGAGGAAAACAACATTATTTGGCTTTCCTTCATCATATTGATGGAACCTAGGGCGTCACCTTGACATTTGATGCGTCAACATGATTAGCGTGCTAGCGACGCTCCTGTTCTTGTAAGACGTCGCCTAGACCCTTACCAGATAAGGACGACAGGACTGAAGCGACATGAATGACATGCACAACAAAAGCTACATGCAACATTTATGGACCTTGGGGAATATCAAACGTGTTTGGCCCACTTCATCAAAGTATGTTTATTACATGTCAAAAGATATTTACGGTTCCTTGACCCTTGGATAAGTGATCAATCGGTAGAGCAACTAACCACAGTCAAATCTTAACTCGATAAATAATAGCAAATACTTTGGCTATAAATACCAGTCCTTAAACCTTTTTCACAGGTACAAAAAAAGGCTTCGGACATACATATTCTTTTAAATCCCCCTATGTCTAACTTAAGCATCAGAGGGGAAACAAAGGGCCATGCCTGAGTTTTTCTTCTTGCAGGTTGCAGAAGGCCAAGAAGTCGACGACTTTCTACTGGATTCGAATAAAAGTCAACGCCTCAGAGCATAGGTTCCAGACGTGTGGTATAGGAATCTTGCAGGATCCAACATTGACGTCGTCTGTGGGAACGATACGATAAGCTATGGGCGCATAGGCCATAGAGCAAAATGTTCTAGCAATCCTACTCACGTTTAGTCCCGGAATCTTGCCCCATTATCCGAGCCGAGAAAAATTGAGATAGAAATATATATATATGAAAAATAATTATATATATATATATTCGGCCGAAAGATGAACATGACCATGTGGCCATGTTCATTTTTTCGGTGAATAGAATATCAGATAAAAAAAATTAAATTAATAAAATAAGAAGCAATTTTTTTTTGGCCAATCAATAAGAAGCAATTTGCTTCTATAAATTGGTGAAGGGTCGTAAGCTACGGGGGAGAAAAGGAAAAGTGGAGTGAAGAAAGAAAGGAAGAGTGGAGTAAAGATAAAAGAAAGAAAGGAAAGAAAAAAAAATAGAGAGTGAGTAAAAGAATATCGGTAATTATCGGTCTCGGTTTCTCGTACGGTATTTAAGCTTCAAACGATTTAGGTATATCTCTCTCGTATTTAATATTGTATTTGTATTTTCTAATGTGAATAAAATTTATGTTATAAAAAAGGAGTTTATATACATATACTATATATTTATGTATAATATATGTGTTATTATATATATATATATATGTGATACCACACACACACACACACACACACACACACACACATATATATATATATGTATAATATATATATTATGATATGATACTATATATATATATATTATGTATATGTGACATTATGTATATATATATGTGTAATATATATGTGATACTATATGTATATCTATATTATGTATATGTATATGTGATAAAAAAAATTGAAAACTAACTTGGGTCACTCCTGAACTTTGATGTAGGTTACAACCCGATCTTTAGACTCTCGTGTCATTCTAGAACTTTATCGAGTGTTATAAACCAAACCAGAAATGTTTGGGCCATTTGTGCCATTTGTGAATTTTTTTTAAATCAGCTCAATTTTTAAAAAAATTACATTTTGTGTCCTGATCCTTTCTGGACATTCCATCACTTCTCAAAATGTTACAAATAAGTCTAGAATAATTTTCGAGTTATTTTGGAACTTTACCAAATGTTACAAATAAGTCTGGAATAATTTAGTGTCAATTCTGTAATTTTTTTTAAAAATATTTTCAGTTCAATTATAATTTAAAAAAAATTACATCTTGATTCCTAAACTTTTCTAGATATTCATGACTTCTCAAACTGTTACAAATAAGTCGAGAATAATTTTCAGGTTATTTTGGAACTTCACCAAGTGTTACAAATAAGTCCAGAATAGTTTAGGGCCAATTCTGTCATTTAAACAAAATATTTCCAATTCAGCTTGAATTTTAAATAATTGCATTTTGATCCCCCAAACTTTTATGGACATCTCATTACTTGTCAAAGTGTAACAAATTGGTCAAACGTGCTTAATAATTTCAAAATTATTCGTGTATTTTTGACACGTTTAAAATGACTCCAAAGTTAAACCACCCATTTCTCGAGCATGATTAACTTTTTTCTGTCTTGTTTATTTATTTGAAATTAACTCGTAAATAAAAAATGCTTGTATATGGTTTAGTTAGTTTTTTTTAAAGCGCATGTCATCTTTTTGGCCAAGCATGATCAAAACGGGCAATTGGGGTAAATCGATAAAAACAAAAAAATCAAAATCAAACTAAAGTACCGAAAGAGCGGATTATGGGCTCGCAAGCTCTTACAACGTAATCAAACCCCCGAACGCGATTTTCTGGACGAAGACTTTTCCAAGCTCTAGGATTTTAACTCCATGCACCCTAAGCAAATTTTAGGATTCTGATTAGCCTTTAATTAATCGGTGGCAACTCTTTCATTTTTTGATTCGGTTGATGACCCCGCTCGACCGGACACGTAGCTCGCGAAGACTCGACAATTTTGAGTGAAACAAAACAAAAATCCATAATGGGTTGGGGAAAATCGGATCCGACGTCCAATAATTTGGCAACTCTGCTGGGGATGACTTACTTATAGGGTTTAGGCTTTGTCATGTTTGCATTGCCATGCTATATTTTGCCCTATTTGTTTTGACAGGGTTTGCTCATGCTTGCAGTTTTAAATTTTGCTAGAATATGAGTGTAAATTTTATTATTCAAAAATGATGTAAATCCTCGTTTTGCACACACCAAGCTGGTTACCATTACCCGCTCAGACCTGTAGTATATTAAGAGCTTAGGGGGTTTAGTAGGGGAATGCACCCAAAGCAGTTTTGACCGCCGGTACACACCAAAAAAACTCAACTCGATAATCGGAATGGACCCGTGATCCTCTAAAGGGGGTTAGGTTCCGCCGGTTCAGAGGACCTAGAAATTCCATTCAGTTAGAACTAAAGCTCTACAGCGCGCTTAACCTTCTACCAGTTTCGTGTTTATTCCATATCTCGTGTTTTTTATGCCCTAGATCATGACATGCATAGGATTGTGCCTTTTGTATTCTGTAAATGTAATAACTTAGTAGTGACATTTACTTTCTCGCACATGCATTGTATTTTTCTAAAAAAACAAATGTAAGTTATGTTCATTCTGTCTTGTATCCTTAGGATGTTTCACACATCATCTTTGGTATGGATGAAGCAAGCAAACCACTGTCCTCGCACCAAGGCTATCCAACACCCTACGGTCGAAATTGCTCGAATATGGGAAGCCATGGCGAAAGACGATTAGAAGTACGTGAACGAGAAGATTGTCGAGGTTCACGAGCTAGCAAACTACAAAATGAACTAGGCTCTCCTCGATGATTTGTCTGATTTCTGGGATGTAAAAAATGTTGTCTTCGTGATAAACGACAATGAACTCAGACTTACGCTCGAAGAATACCGTCAACTCGTTCAAGGGGTAGATTGCGATCGTGGTATTGTTCAACCCGATCTCCAACAAATAGGTGAATATAGTACCTTGGCCAAGATGCTCAAAGTCACAACAAACAAAATGTCCACCAAGCTTATGTTGAATGGGGGTCATGGCTTATCTATTCAACATTTGGTATATTGGATCGTGTTCCAAATTGATGATAAAAAATGCTCTGGGGAGATTCCATGCTTTTATTTTACTGATTTTGGGAACGGTAGTATTCCATTTTTCTAATGGTCTCAACGACTCAACTATGGCCAAAGTCGTAATCCAAATAATAGAAGGCAAGGGTTTCGTGACGGCGTTGCTCGCCGAAAACATTGCATCTATAAACATGTTAAAAACCAAAGGAAAAGGAGAATTAAAAACAAGTTCGACCTTACTTTAGATTTGGTTCTTAAGCCATATGAAAGAATTTGGCATGAATTTTCCCCGGGCAAACCTTTTTAGGCGACAGCAGGGTCATCTTGAGAATGTTAGGTCGATCATTGTTCGAAGCTGAGAAATGGAAAGTCCTCGATTGGAAAATCTATATTTTTAAAATAACGCATAAGGAAATTTTATGGACGACTAGATGGTTACCCATCCACCGCCCCATGATCCTTAGGTGTAAAACTTTCGAGGTAGTTCCGCTTCTCAGCCATCGAGTATCCATGACCACCTACCCTTCCTGAGTTGTTCGACAATTTAGTGGATTCCAAGATATTCCGGTGCACGTTCATGGATCACCAAGAGAGTACAAGTGGAACAACAAAGTGGATATTGCAAACTCGCTTCGAGACTCAGTGTGACAAGGAATAATGATTGGGGAAACCGGGTCCTACTATTCATAAATCCGATGGAAAGCTTCACGGCAAAGGAAAACGAATACCATGCGACAATGGAGTGCATTCACAAGTTCTACTCGGCACCAACTGTTAGATTTAATAGAACATGAAGACGTGAAGGAGATGAATAAGAAAAACATCTGACTCCATTATTGTGAAAATTATTATTTTGTACATAGAGAACAAGATATATATAGTATAGAGATAACTATCTATATATATTGATTCTATGTATAAAGATACTCATACTATCTATCTAACTATATATATAATAAACTAAATATAAAAGGATAAACTAATTAATATAGATAAACTAAAGATAAAGACTAATCTTGATTAATTTAGACTAGACTACATAATACTTTAACATTCACTTATGTTCTTTGTTTTTTCTTGACTTTGATCCTCAAACTTTGAAATTTGCTGAATTGGTCCCCAAATTTCCAATGCTTCTTTGCTTGTGTCGGATCCCAGATCCAATCTTGATCCAATCCCCAATCAAATTGAGCTCGCACATCTTCATCATTAGTGAGATACTCCACATTCGAATACAAATTTTTCAAGCTAAAATCCAGATGAAAAGGAAAAAAAAAGACTTGGTCTTGCCATCGTGGTGCCATCTTGGTCATCTCGTCGTGGTCATGCCGTAAAATAAAGAAGGGTCATCCCGGTCATGCCATCGCGGTGCCATCTCGGTCATCTTGTCGTGGTTAGGCTGTAGTAGCTAACAAACTAATCTGAATTCCAGCATTCCAATCTTCTATTGAATCCATTGTAAATCATCAAATAACTTGGATGTGCAAACTCAATTTGATCACACATCTTCACGACACCAAATCGAGATTTCAACACAATTAATTCAGCATTGTTGAAGAGACATTGTATCAGCAAATCACAGATCAGCAGTAGGAATGATTCGGTCCTTGGAAAGAAGGCTTTGATACCATGTTCAACAATGCTGAATTAATTGTGTTGAAATCCCGATTTGGTATCGTGAAGATGTGTTATCAAATTGAGTTTGCACAACCAAGTTTTTTGATGCTTTGATACCATGTTCAACAATGCTGAATTAATTGTGTTGAAATCCCGATTTGGTATCGTGAAGATGTGTTATCAAATTGAGTTTGCACAACCAAGTTTTTTGATGATTTATAATGGATTCAATAGAAGATTGGAATGTTGAAATTCATATTTTAGATTAGTTCATTACCTACTACGGCATGACCACGACGAGATGACCGAGATGGCATCGCGATGGCATGACCGGGATGACCCTTATTTATTTTACGGCATGACCACAACGAGATGACCAAGATGGCACCGCGATGGCATGACCGAGTCATTTTTTTTACTTTTCATCTGGCTTTTAGCTTGAAAAGCTTGTATTCGAATGTGGAGTATCTCACCAATGATGAAGATGTGCTAGCTCAATTTGGTCACACATCTTCACGATACCAAATCGGGATTTCAGCACAATTAATTCAGTATTGTTGATGAGGCATTGTATCAGCAAATCACAGATTAACAGCAGGAATGATTCGGTCCTTGGAAAGAAGGATCTTAAACAACTGTTAGATTTAATAGAACATGAAGACGTGAAGGAGGTGAATAAGAAAAACATCTGACTCCATTGTGAAACTTATTATTTCGTACATAGAGAACTCGATATATATAGTATAAAGATAACTATCTATATATATTGATTATATCTATAAAGATACTCATATTATCTATCTTATTGTATATATAATAAACTAAATATAAAAGGATAAAATAAAGATAAAAGCTAATCTTGATTAATCTTAACACCAACAAGTCCGCCTTTTGACCTGAATGAGATAATCGGGGATAGGCACGAGCAATCACCATAATCTCACGAGGACATCTACACAATCATGAAAGCTAGGGTGGAAATTCAAATTATTGCTTGGGTTGATGAACACTCTAGATCCAAGAAAGATATCCAACGCCTCTGCAACGAGTTACAGCGTGTGCGAAATGAAGTGAGAGATCGGGATCGCACCTTGGAGAAATGTGAGGGCAAAATAGTTGAGTTAAATGACACCCTTGAATAGTCCAGACGAAGAACAAAGAAAATTAAAAGATTTTCGAAATGCATATCCTCGACCTTCCTTCGAACTAAGGAGCAGGCGACAAATGCACTCAACGATCTACGCCACTGTGTGAAATGTCTTAAGAATTAGACTTTGATTGACTAACTCCGTTTAGAGTATTGTTGAAAAGATCTTTTGTTGTATATGTCATCAAAGTCTCAGAATGGAATGAACGGAATATTCAAAATTTTCGAAAACCAAACATGCATGATCAATTGTGTATTTACCATTCTTACTATGGTATTTGAATTATTTTGGTACATATGGAAAAAAATCCCAATACACACTCGCGGTTTCGTTCAACGGGAGCGAATGAAACAACAAAATAAAGTCCTCCACCAGGTTTCCCGCAACCCATGCGACATTTGATAAATTCGGCACCTCAAGAATACGAAGAGCGGATCATCCATCTAGAACATACTATACACACCATGAATTCTGGAATGGCTGCCATGACCTTCCGGTTCGAGTAAATTTTGTTTTTTCTAAACACCCAGGCAACCACCTCACCTTCCCAAGCAAGACCTCATCAATCCATGCCAAGTACTTTGGTCTTACCCGACAAAGCTCCACCTCCTACATATGGTCACCCGAACAAGCTCCACCTCTCACATATGGCCAACCTAAACAAGATCCATCTCCCATATATGGTCATCCTTACCAAGCTTCACCTCCCATATATGGTCATATTGTCCAAGCTGCACCTCTACCTCCCACATATGGCCATCCTAACCAAGATCCACCTCCTACACACAATTGTCTGAATCAAGTTCCACTACTTGTACATGACCCTTATGAGAAAGCATTTCTTCTTTTGCATGATCGGGTTGCACCACCAGTACCTGTTTACCCCAACCAGGCCGTACGACCCGCGTTTGGGCTCCCCAATTACTCTGTCACAGTCGTACCGGTCGAGACCGAACAAGACCAGTGGTTGAAGCAGATTGAAGAAAAGATGAGTTCTATTCAAGAAGTAGATCGATTGGGAGACCTGGACTTCTCTGATCTAACTCTATTTCAGCAAATCCCGATAGATTCAAGGTGCCCGGGTTTGAAAGGTTCGATGGAACAGGGCACTCAGTTGTTCACCTCAAGATCTACATGGAAAGTTAATGACTTCATATCTGCAGTATACCAAGTTAATGGTCCAAACCTTCTAGGAAAGTTTGAAAGGGGAGACACTGATATGGTTCGCACGGTTAAGGACGGAGCAATTGCCAAATATGGAAGAGCTTGCCAAGCTTTTCCACCGCCAAAATAAGCAGAATCTGGATAACGCTCATACTCGCCTTGTCTTCAGGCTATGGAGATGAAAGAGGGACAATCTTTCAAGGACTACATGACTCAGTGGAGGGGAAAGGCCAACTGCATGAACACGTCTCTCGGGTAGAATGAGGGGGTCCGAATTTTCATCAGTACTCTCAAGGGTATATATTATACTCAAATGATGACTATCCACTGCGTAATTTTCAAATCTCATCATGGTAGGCGAATTGATCGAGAGAGGGATTCAGTCCGGAAAGATTTAAGACTCGTATAAAAGTGCAGCGGACCCTAAGAAAACCGGTGCAAAGAAGTCTACCCCGACCATAGGAGCGGTCTATTCGAACTCTTACTGGGATCCTTTCTTGGATCCGTATCAACAATACCAACCATCACCGGTGGTCCCGACACCTCAGGCTTCTCACTCCCCATAAGGAACAACCTCCCTACCTAACCCAAAAGATTCTGTCAACCAAGGCGGGAACCAAAGAATATTTCGAGAACCCCGACAATATACCCCGCTTCCAATATTGTTGGTCAAATTGTACAAGAAGGCTTTGGCTCAAGGGCTCATAGGTCCTGAGGTTCTGAGCCCCTAAACGAGAATTTCGGCTAATGAACCAAATTCAAAATACGAGTTCAACAAGAGCTTTGAGCTCTAAAGTAAGTTACAAGACGATGAGTGGAGCCTTTAGGTGTTCAGCCTCCGTAAATCATCATCGACGACTAGAACCTGTAGTTAGCCAGTTTCTGGAAGTCACAAGTCGACGAGCGAAGTCTTTAGGGATTCAGCCTCGGAAAGTTATCTCCAACGAGTCACAAGCCGACGAACGAAGCCTTTCGGTGTTCAACCTCCACAAGTCATCCTCGACGACGAGGACCTGTAGTTATCCAGCTTTTGGGAGTCACACGTTGACGAGCGGAGCTTAAGGTGCTTAACTTATGCAAGTCATTCCCAATGAGTCACAAGTCGACGAGTAGGGCCTTTTGGTATTCAGCCTCCGCAAGTCATCCTCGACGACCAGCTTCTGGGAGGGACAAGCTTATGAGCGTTTAGGCGGCCAGTTACCTCAAATCATCGTCAATAATCTGGACTTGTAGATGTCCAACTTTCGAAAGTTGCACGATAATATTTATCTACTATGTAAATAATGAATTGAGCGGAGCCAAAATCAGTTGTTTGTCTTTGAACACACACACATGAGATCAATTTCATGAGTGCGTGTTCAAAGAGGGGCAAGTGTAAACACCTGATTTTGGCTCGGGGTCAAAAAATCGTACGCGAGGAACTGAGCCGAGAAAAATCGAGATAGAAATATATATACATGGAAAAAATTAAATTAATAAAATAAGAAGAATTTTGTTTCTATAAATAGGTGAAGGGCTGTAAGCTACGGGGGAGAAAATGAAGAGTGAAGTGAACAAAGAAAGGAATAGTGGAGTGAAGAGAAAATGAATAAAGTGAAGAGAGAAGGAAGAAAAGAAATAATAAAAATAGAGAGTGAGTGAAAAAAACATATTGGTAAATACCTATCTTTGTTCCGAACGATTTAGGTATATGTCCATCGTATTTAATATTGTATTTGTATTTTCTAGTAAATAAAATTTATGTTATAAAAAAAGAGTTTATATACATATATTATATAATTATGTATAATATATGTGGTATCTAACTATCTATCTATCTATTATAATATATATATGTGATACTATATATATATGTATAATATATATATTATGTATATGTGATACTATATATGTATATATATGTATATTATATCTATATGTATAATATATATATTATGTACATAAAAAAAATTCAAAACTGACTTAGGACACCCCTGAACATTGATGTAGGTTACAACTTGGTCCTTAGACTCTCGTGTTATTCTGAGACTTTATTGAATGTTATAAACCAAACCACAAACGTTTTGGGCCATTTGTTTAATTTTTGAAATGTTTTTATTAAATCAACTCGAATTGTTTAAAAATTCAATTTTGTTCCCTAAACCTTTTTAGACATCCCATCACTTCTGATAATCTTACAAATAAGTATAGAATAATTTTCGGGTTATTTTGATACTTTACCAAGTGTTACAAATAAGTCCAGAATAGTTTAGGGCCAATTCTGTAATTTTTTTAAACATTTTCAGTTCAATTATAATTTTTTAAAAATTACATTTTGATTCTTAAATTTTTCTGTACATTCCATGACTTCTCAAAGTGTTACAAATATGTCCAGAATAGTTTAGGGCCAATTCTGTCATTTAAAAAAAATCCAGTTCATCTTGAATTTTAAATAATTGCATTTTGATTACTCGGACTTTTCTGGACATCTCATGACTTGTCAAAGTTTAACAAATTGGTCCAACGTGCTTAATATTTTCAAAATTATTCGTGTATTTTTGACACGTTTTAAATGGCTCCAAAGTTAAACCACCCCTTTCTCGAGCATGATTAACTTTTTTCTCTCTTGTTTATTTATTTGAAATTAACTCGTAAATAGAAAATGATTGTATATGATTTGGTTATAGTTTTTTAAAGTGCATGTCATCTTTTTGCCCAAACATGGTCAAAACGGGCAATTCGTGTATATCAATAAAAAATAACAACGAAAGTACCGAAATGGCGGATTATAGGCTCGCGAGATCTTAAGACTTAATCAAACCCCCGAACTCGATTCTCTAGACGTAGACCTTTCAAATCCCTAGGATGTTAACTCCATGTACCCTAAGCAAATTTTAGGATTCCGATTAGCCTTTAATTAATCAGTGGCGACATCGGTCCGGTTGATGATCCTGATCGACCAGACCCGTCGCTCGCCAAGACCCTACATTTTCGAACGAAACAAAAATAAAATAAAAAAATATTTTCCAAAATGGGTCGGGGATAATTGGATCCAACGTCCGACAGCTACCCTCCTCTTTGTATTGATTAATAACGATTTACATTTTCTAACAAAATGTTTCTCAAGCTAATCAACCCCAAAAAATGTTATCGTATAACATAGGAGGATCAACGTCGGCATAAACAGGCGGTATGAGATGTGTATTCTTTACAGGTTAATTTGGTTGTGTTCATACAAGCTCAGGAAGTACCACCCTATGTTGAAAGGGTATTAGGCTATCTAGAAAGGCTCACTGTTATGAGTCAAATTGGCCCGCCGACTTATCATAGGCTGGTACGGGAAGTATTGCCAGGCATCCTTCTTTCAAAGAACAAGAAGTTGTCGCCTTTCTTTAAGACAATGTAGGCGAATGGAGCCTATCATAGGCAGCGCTTCAAACATGTAACTGGGCCACAACTATGCGTTGCAAGCTTCGTTCTCGCTCAAAGTAAAGGTTGATAACGAATGGAGTGGATAAACGAGTGACTAGGTTGATGAATTCCTAATATGGGCACCGCCACCATTAAGATGAAATGAATTCGCATATCAAGGTTGGCTTGACAAGTTATCACATAAGGGGAAAGGTCCATATAAGGTTGGCGCTTTTGCACACCCCTACGCGTGCATACTTGAAGATATACATGGAACAAAGCTAAAAAATATGTTAAACACCGAGAATCGGAAGAAGTTCTATGCATAATGAACATTGTTCACATGGGTCGACCTCATCGTCGATTTCTATTTTGCTTATCGATGACTATAAACATCAAAGTAGGTCTCAAAAGGTGGTTGACCTTCTATGAGATTACACCTACAATTAAAAGAGCGGGCATTCCTCGATTTTGTTATTAAAACAACGTCTGGGTTATAGGCCATGACTAAAAACAATCCCTTCTTAAAATGTAAATGAGAGGGTCATCTCCAAGAAAGGGCTAGACTCCAAGCTAGACGTAGGCACCACCTAAGGGGATAATGCCCCATGATATGCTCTTACATATATAATTAAAGTCGTAACAACAATATGTATATGAATACCTTATATTGGCTTGCACTCTACAAAAGGGATAGACGTTAACTCTCGCAAGGAAATGCGTAATTTCTTAATTGGGAGTAAGCTCAATTACCACAAAATGAAGGATCGACTGGCTAAAGAAGCAGGGCGCTTCCATTAAGATATTTATCTAAAAAGGAATGCATGTCTACGTATAATTATGCACTTTTAAGCGTCACAACACAAATATGGGCGCCACATGAAAGTAGGTTCTCTTTCAACTAGGGGTCCAAGCTGATTCACAAGGGAAGACCCTAACTACATGGATCCTCTTAAGGATGCTATGAAGAAGCAAACTCTTCATGGACGAGGTTCGACACTACAATATTGTTAAAGTATTGCCCCTAATAGGTCAATAAAATACAGCACGGTATACCGGAAAGGGAGGCTGATAAGGGTCCACGCATCAAGGATAAAAGGGTTTACACCGTTCCTCCATAAGATGAATCACTCATTACATAATGTACATCAGTATTTTAGGAGACTCAATGCCAATCCTGTGAGTACGCCACAATTCCTGGTAATCGTTTTCCTAAGGGAATTACTTAGCGGCACATAAAAGGATATGAGGACAGATCAATGATTTGAAAAGACCCTATGGCAAAGATTTTATGTGCCAAAATTTGTGCAGGCCCTTGAGCCTTGAAAACCACATATCCCTCAAATATGTTGACACTTTGTCGCATGTCAAGGGTTCCAATACGTCGATCTTGAGGGTCCGAAATCACCTGATGGTCAAAAACGTTACTAGAACGCCCATCATGATCAGATGATAGATGCGTTGACCTTGTAGCGTATCAGGAGTTCAAATATATCGACTTTGTACCCACATAATAAAGATTATGTGATCAACTTCTATGTTTTTCGACGATCCAGAACATCCATAAAAGTCCTGGGCATAGTTGCCGATTCTTTATGAGATTGGAAAAGTAACCATAGGATACTCATAAAAATGAACGTTGACTTATAAAACAGTGACAAATGTATGAAAAATTCGTGTCCAAACCATGTCGATTACATGACGCCCCTCCTCCCATTGCCTTTCATGCAATAAGGAATTGGTTCAGTGGGAGCTCTACCCCAATTAATGGAACAACGGAAGTGGATTATTGTGGCTAACAACTACTTCTTGTAGAAGGTCGAGGAAAAGCCATTTGCCAAAAAACAAAAGTTTAGGGTTAATAAAATCCTTGAAATTTCAAATTATATCACGATATGAGATGCCACATGTATTTGTAAGTGATAATTGACCACAATTTATGGGTTAGGTTATTCATTAAAGCGACAACCCCTACCATACAAATAGGGAAGGTATATATAATGGCAAGCGAGGCTTCCAGGTATATATGGCCAATAAGAGAATGGGAGGCTAGAAGCGTGCCCTCTTTCTCGCCAATTTTTGGTGAGGGAAAATGGGGGGTAGTCGGCTGTGTCAACATTGTCAATTATCCATTGAGCATCGACCTTTTCTCAGTGACCTCAAAACATCAAGCAGGTCATAGGCAACGACCTGAAACAGGTAACACCTAGAGGAAGTGGTATGAGATGTTGTCTTATGAGAGCTTAAAGGAATTTAACAGTATATGCTAAAATATGGGCATTTTTAATGACTGCTCTAAAAGGTTGGGAGCTTTGAAAGTGCCTTATAGTCATTTGACGTATTTTAACCTAAGTCGTTATGTCAAAGGTTAGGCGCTCACTATCCTAAAAGGCAACACTCCCAAAGATTGACAGATCAAAAAAGCGTCGTCTGTTTAGGATATGTAAGATTCCGAACTATATCAAAAAGTCAGTAATTGACACATGTAAAGGATGTCGAGCATCGGGGGCAAGAAAGTGACAGTGAAGTAAATTCGATCATTCAAACAAAATCCCAACAATTTAGAGGAATCAAAAGCAAAAGCCATTATCCCCACGAATATCCGACTGGCTAGAATTTACAAAACCAAATGTAACAGTTTGCGAAGATGGTAGAAACATAAACAAAGGACTATAGGCTAAGGGAGATTACTCTCAACCATCAAGAGGTGGACTTGAAGAGTTGTCTTGCCCCTCAGTGGATGACCCTCCTTTGTCTACTAGGGAGGAGCCCTTTTAGTGGCTTGATCCTTGTTCCACTTCATAAAGCTTGACATAGCATCGACCATCTCTAACGAGAAGTCAGGGTTGACACTGTGGATCTGGCATATCATGAGCTCATAAAAATCCCAGATCTTATCGAAAAGAAATTCTTCAGCAACCTCTTTGAAGTGCTCGATGTCCTTGAACTAACTCCTTCACAGCTTTTCACGCAGTTCAATCTCGAGGTGCGTCGTCTGTTCCTCGGCCACCCGGGCCCGTTCCTCTGCTAGGACAATCCAACCTTCGACATCCCTTACCGCTTCCTCCATGAAGTGATGCTTCTATATTAACTCATCCACGAAAGTATACAACGTCTAAGACTTTTCATACATCTTGGCCCTCTAATGGTGAGACTGTTCGAGGGTCCGCTCCACCTCTTCCCTAGCCTACACCTCCTTTAGGAGTTGTTCAGAAGACTAAGTGGCTTGTTGTGATAGTCGAAGGGTGAAGTGGTCCTGCTCTAGGTGACAGGGAATAAGCTGAAAAGGGAAACCAAGTGATGATTAAGGTTTGTGAACCCCACATATATACGAAGAAAACAAATGGGACGAGTATACCCACTTTGGTAATTCCTCGGAGGTATCTCCGAAGCGACGCCTCTACCTCCAGAGGAGCTGTGGAAATAGAGGTTCGGTCCAAAGGTGGAACCATACTAGTTAACAAGTGGATACTCAAATATTTATCAAGAAAGGGAATTCCCTTTCACCAGCGCTGCATTCGTTAGGGCTTCTCAGGGTTGCCATGGTTCATATTCTTTTAGAAGTAGACGCGATGGAATTTAGGCTTGCCGACAGGTTAAAAGGAGGGCCCATGTATCTCGCCCGAAGTTGGTGACTTCCCATCTGGTTAGTCGAGACAGCGGGGGGTTGGCCAAAACCTTGGAGGCGAAGACAAAACACCCTTTGATGACGAAGGAGGTGTGACAAGCTCATTCTTAGGGGACATAGGTTCTACATGTTCCCTACCGGCTCCCCTAGATCACTCGCATCCTGGTCAGGGTCCGCAAAAAAAGTTTCATCCACGTATACGAAGGGTATACTCTTTTTCGTACTCCGCCCTTTACACCTTCTCCACATGTTCCCCTTTTGATACTTGTGGTGAAGTGGGACGGGGGTCGCCTCAGATTTTTGTGGTCTTTTCCTCTAATGGGAGGACTTCGCTTTGGAGAGAGCGATACTTGTATTTTCTTGCATATACTTTCGGTTGACTAAGGAAGATCCTACAAAACAAAAGAGAAAAAATAGGAATCAGAAAAATACCCATTTGATAGAGGAACGACATGGTGAAATAATGATCCCTGCTTCTAATAGAAGGGCGTCATTATTCTTCTTGCAGTCATAAGGCGGGATTTTCCTATTATGGGCTCGATCGATGAGTTTTATCATTTTTAGGTCAATGTCAGTCAATTATTCTAAAAGCGGTGATGGACCAAATATGTTGTGCCTCATTTTTTAAAGTCCACGAGACGCCACCTTTGAAGAAAAAGTATATGATCTTCCAGCTGGAATTAATCAGTTGACACCCGTCTATTAGGAATCATTTCCCTTTCCATTTACAATATTTGAGGGAGGGGAAATAGGTTTGAAAATAAATAAAAAACTTGGGGTTGGAAAACGCAACAAAAAAGGACAAGGGAGTATTCCCGGCCTCGTTGATGGCACATGATTTTAAACCCAACCCAATACCGGATGGCATTCGGGTAGAGTTGGCTTGGGGCAATCTGGAAATGTTCACATAACTCGACCAGCGCGACGCTGTATGGAAAGCGCAGTCCTGCATCGATCTAACAGGGGAAGATAAATTCCTCTCCAGCATGAGCCTGTGGTAGAAAAAGAACGTCACCTCCACTAGGATTGGGTGCTATATGGTATCGGGGGCAATCGGTATTGGTCATGCTTGACATCCGTACGACCTCATAGAAGGCAGGAACACGATGAGTATTAGGCTTTTGGTCTCGAAAAGGAGGAGGAAATGAAAGACTAGTGTCACCTAGAGTGTTATTTCCTGCCATTAGTACTGATCAGAAAATGGTGGCCAAAAGGCTGGTTCGAAGATTTGCAACGAAGCTTTAGAGAGAGAAGGTCGTTGTGTGGCACATGAATCTTGTAGGATCCAATAGACTTCACATCAATCGGAGGAGGAGGACTTTGGATTTTTTGTCGGAGGAGGACTTCATATCTATTGTCGTCGAAAGAGGATAAGGCAGAGGCAGACACCGATATCAAGGATGGAAGGTTTCTGCTAAGGAAGATTACAGTGCCTACTTCAGAGATTTTATATGCATAAGAGAAGATGAATCGGTCAGTCCAATTGGCGGACCACGGTTAGACCGAATGAACCAGGTACCGACCTCCTTATTGGTTCGAGCACCGGTCCGGTTCTGATAACACTGATATTTATAGTAAAACATTATGTTTAACAATATTTTAAATTTTACTACCCATTTTTTTATTAATTAAGTCTAACAAGTATTACATTGAAGTACCATAATCTATATCTTTATACTAATTAAATATATTGATTTGGATTTGTAATATAAAATAGTTATATATAAATTTCAACAGCCCTTTTCACTTTTATTATAAAAAACACATATGTCGAATAATTTTCTTCAAAATCTTTCAAATTCTGTTAATGTTTAATTAGGAAATTTAAATTATTTTACTAATTGATCAACTTTTCTTTTATTTAGAATCGATTCAATTAATATAGTAAGAGTGACACATTAATTATTCAAATTATTATATGAAGTATTTCGAGTAACAAGTGTGTTTAAAACACAATAAAAATATATATAATATATATATATATATATGTATTAATTTGGTTTGAATGTATGCATTATGATAAATAAGTTTTTTGTTGTATTTTCTCAATTCCAATGTTAAATTACCATCTTCTAATTGATTTATTTAAATCATAAAATTCTCATTCCTAGGTGGCATGTCATTTAAATCACTTTAAAATATTTCAAAGTCTCTCATTCATTTTCCAGATAAGTTACAAAACTCATATTATTACATTATAATTATGATTTTTTATTAAATATATTTTATGAAGTGAAATTTATATAACAATAAAATACATAATATTATATTTTATGATTATCAAGTATACACAAATTAAAATTTATTATTACAAATTAAAATATATATTAATTAACGATACATTTCATATCACATAATACTCTTATTAACATAAGACATAAGACACATATGAACATCACCTACTTTATTATCATAATATCAAAATAAGTTTTAATAATGTCACAAAATTAAATGTTATATATTTATAAACTCAATATAATTTAAAATTAACAAAATAGATAAAATATACTATGTATAATAATCTATTAGAGATTGTTACTATTCCTAGAAGAAAACTAATGTTATTATTTGAACATACCCAAAAGTAATAAACAATAAAAGTTAAGCTAAGATTATTATATGGACATTAACATATTCTTTTTTATTGTTTTATGAAAAACATTTTTTTATATTTATGACTCAACATTATTTTGAATTATTAAAATACTATTTATATAATAAAATATAACATATTATTACTATTACTAAAATAAATAAATGAATATATAAATTACTAATGATTTTGATAATATTTTGTAATCATATGAACCAATATAAGTCATAAAACTACATACAAATATTTAACTTAAAAGTATTATTTGTTAATATTAATTTTAATTATTCACTCATGTATTTTTTTTAACTAAATTTATGAACAAATAGTAGTACTATGTTAACCCTGAGGCCACTGTAGTGGCTCTTGCCTATTTATATGGTCATCATCCTAAGCTCAAAGATAACAATGCATTCCGAGTTCTTGCTGCTGCCTCATTTCTTGATCGCTAGGTAAGTTATTTTTCCTCTGGATTATGGTGGTAGTTATAGAAGTTTTTTGTTATACCTATATCTGATATTTAGTAGAGGGAAAAGTGATGTTTTACTAGAGAAAGCACAATGACTTCTGATTTGGTAGTCTTTATTAAATTTCTGATTGATGATTCATTGGTATAACATTAACACAATGACTTCTATTATGCAGGATTTATGTGCCATTTCTACAGATTTCATTATATCTGAATTATGGACTTCAAACTTCCTTGCATATCAGGTTATAAATGCTTGGCTCTTCTTGTTGAGTTCTTATGTCCTCTCTTACATATTGACACTCTTTACCTGGTTAAGGTTTTTGCTGAGAGACAGGATTATGGCATCCACGTAGAACGTGTGAGGAATGCTTGCTGGGGCAACCTTTGTCAAAGTGGAGCCATGGAATTGAAAGAGGTAATCTCTCATATATTATTTTGCAGTTAGAGACATACTCACTGAAATGAGCCTCCCCCTCTGAAAAAATCAAAAAAGATAAGTCTTTGTTTATGAAATCAACAGAAACTTCTGCATTGGACTGATTGGTATTCTTTGCATCATCCTGAATTTGGTGAATTATTTTCATAGCTTTCTGTTAGTCTACTGTCAGAAAACTGTTATGTGTCTAAAATTTCAGCAGCTGTTTATGCCTTCTTATTTAATATTTGTTTATATTACGTCAAATGCTTGTTTTCAGGTGCTTCTAAAACTTTGCACGCTTTGCTAACCTATGATGAACTATGGGTTCCTAGTGAGGAGAGAAGGTAAGGCATTCCATCTTGTTGAATTCATAATTCGGTTCTTGAATTATTTGAGAGCTACTCAAACATGGATGACTTGTCTGGCTTCTTTTGCTTAGGTTTGAACTGGCTTTGTCCACTCTCCTCTCTAAAGAAGCATTGTTTAGGGCAGAGCATTCTGAGCAGGGAAGTTTGGGTTCAGAGATTGGCCTGCCTGCATCAACTGGTTCATACAGACTGTTCTCAAGGAATGTGGTTCATACAGACTGTTCTCTAAGATTGAATTAGGGAATGATGGAGATGAAATGATATGTATCTGATGTAGGAATAAAACCATAATTCAATTTAAGTGTGGTGAATCTGGACACTTTGCTCGTGACTGTGCTTAGGCTAGTGAAGAAAAATCGGTTTTGTCTGGTCTGAAGTGGTCTGGTATGGCTTAGTATTTAGTAGTATTTTAAGGTTAAAACCGGTACAAAAAAGGTTCGGTTAACCGGTTTTGAACCGGTTTTCTGTACATATTTTGAACCATTCCATATTTTTTGGGAAAAAAACTTTTATTTTGTGAACCGATTCGGAATCGGTACGGTTCGGTATGGTTCGGCCGAACCGGTTATTTTTGCTCAGCCCTAACAGATACACTTAATTTTTATAATTTATGTATTTCATGATATAATTTATAATAGCTTATCTATATAATTAATTATTTAATGTTGTTTTTTATTGTAAATAATTCAAACTTATAACAATGATCTTTAAAAAAATATTATTATACTGTATAACTTTATAACACTAAACTAAACTAAATAACTTATATTATATATAAAAGATAAAACATACATACTACTAATTGCGTAAAGAGCATACCGTATATCTAGTGAAGAATAATTTTTGTCTACTCTTTTACACGTAATATGTTTTAGTTAATAACTATTGTATCATAGCATTTAATTAGTAATATGTTAATCAAATATCATACACTAAGTCTTATATTCCTATAATTAAATATAAATAATAATAAATAATAAATGTTATAATTGGTGATTAATATTTAACGTGTATATCTTTGTATGAAAATTACTTTCTTGTCTTAAGTATTATGTTTATAGAAAATATTATATCAATAAATATTATAAATCATACTATTAAATTTATTCCTACGAACTAAGTTAAATAAGTATTACGTTAAAAGGAACACAATTTATATATATAATTTACATTTTACATAAAAATTTATAAATGAATTTCAATGAATGTTTTAATTTTTATTAATAAAGTCATCAATTCTAACTAAGTCATGTTAATTCTACATTATTTTACTATTTGGTAAACTTTTATCCTTTTTATTTAATGTAAGAAGAATGACTAAGTTAATCTATCTATGAAAATATATATTTGCTTTAATTATAAATTTCAAATTGTTTTGCAAATTGACCAACTATTTTGCCCACCTGGAATAATCTCAATTAATGCTCGAATAATAACTCCTTAATGATTTAAATTATTGTATTAGAAATATTCTATTGATTGAAATTTATTTAATTTATTGTCTTATTATAAATATAAATGGATATTTATTGTCATTATTTTCTTAATAAATAATGTCTTGAATAATTATTATTTCAATTTTGCATTAATAATAATTTGTTAATAAATTAATATATAGCAATTATTTGTATATTGTATAACTTTGTAGTATAAGATTTAATGTTTAATTCAGACAATGTTATAAGTATTAGTAATAAGAATGAAAAATACAAATAAGAGTATTCAATTCAAATAAAAGATTTCTCAACTCTAATTTTATATAATATTTATTGTATACTCAAAAACTAATATTTATTATAACATTTTGAATGTTTGAAGGTATTTACAAGATAAGTTTTCATTTTTAATACAACTATAAACTAATTAATTATATTTAAACATTAACAAACTATAATATTTTGCATTATTACTGTTAATAATAGTTAAAGTTTTAATTATTAATTAAACCTAGACATTATAAAAGAAGAAATCTAAATGTTTTTTTTTGGCCAAACAGAAATCTAAATGTTATTGTTACATTTATACAATATTTTAGTCTCCTATTTTTTTCTTATTTCTTTTGTGTTAATAATGATAAATGAATTGAAAGACAATATAATAAAAGATATTATTAATGCCTAAATAATTTTAATACTTAACATAGATGTATTTATAATAACAAATTTCTTATTTATTTGTTTTATTTTCATATGCAACCTTGTTAGAACATATATTGTTTGACATTATGTGAGGTATTTAGAGTAAGACATGTTTTTATTACAAAAAACAATACATAATACATGATTTTTTATGTCAAGTTTTTAGTTAAATAACTATTGCATCACAATATTAATTATTAATATTTTAATCAGATATCATACTCTAAGTTTCAAGTTAAACATGATCAATAATAGCAATTTAGTGATATAGAAGTTTCAAGTTTAACAATTCTATCATGACTTTAATCGAGTGTTAATAAAATTATCACTTTGAGGGGTGAGATGATTATGATGAATTAATGATTTTTTAATCTCATTTTTCCTTTGGTTGCTTGAATGTGGTTAAGAAACTTCTTAAGTTTGCTTAATTCAATACAAATTCTAAGTTTGCTAAAGAAACGAATCTGATT
This sequence comes from Chamaenerion angustifolium, assembly GCA_946814005.1. Lineage (NCBI taxonomy): Eukaryota > Viridiplantae > Streptophyta > Magnoliopsida > Myrtales > Onagraceae > Chamaenerion > Chamaenerion angustifolium. The sequence goes on along the minus strand of OX328266.1, from coordinate 28,903,941 downwards.
ACTTGGGATTTTTTGCTGTGTTGATTTTCTCATTTGTATTGTGTTGATTTCTCTTTACGAAATATATTATTTCTCTGTGTTGATTTTGAGTATTCGAGTCCAAAAGGCGCTACGACTTCAATTTTTGATACCAACAGTAATCTATTCGACATCAGTACCAATTCTGATTGTAATTGCTCAATCCAATCAGTGATTGTATCTTCATCCATTAAATATCCTTGGAGCAAACCTATTATGTATGTGCCTTTAATTTGTTCTGCAATAACCATCTTAATTCTATCAATGTTTCATTAACAAACAAAGTCTGGATTCAACCTTGTATCATTTTTGTGTTTGATTTCATAATAAAGCCTTATGTCTCGAGTGTTATCGAGCATTAGAAAAATTACATATAGATACCTTAACTATACAGTGTTTTGTTTACGTAACATTAACTTAACTAACATGTAAGTATTGCTTTGTTAGTAGAGAAAAGTCTGAAAAAGGTCCATCATGTTTGAGAACATGGTTTTCCAACTCAAACGATTGTTTTAGGTACAACATGTTTATAAACGATTGTTTTTGGTACCTCCGTCTAACTGCCGTTCAATATAGACGCTAAACTATCGCATGCAATGTCACGTGACTCACCTGAAAAAACTATTATTTGTAATTTCTTTTATGCCCTTATACTCCTATTTAGGGATCCACCAGAAATATCGTAGCGTTGGAGGAGTTCATCAATTTAAGCGGCAACAATAGCACCGATCAAGATGACATCTAGAAGGTGAATGATTTCTTCAGAGGAATCTATCACATACTTGAGAGCTTCAAGAGTGGAGGCTTTGTGCCTGATTCTCCTCCTCCCCCGACACCGTCGCACAATTGGTTACATAAATGGATTGCAAGGAGAAGGCTTGTCGTGCTAATGGAGTGCAGTCTCGTGAAGTTGACCATGTCTCAGCTGAAGATTGCAAGTAGCATGATGCTCGAGAGGAGAATGTAGCTCGGCTTGGTCAGAATTATGGTAAATTCACCTGTGCATAAAAGGGGTAGTAAGCGGACTAAGGTTGGAATCTTAAAGGACCAAAACATTTCTCATATCAAAGTGCATCCACACCAAAGGGATAATGATAGGGACAATGAGAGATCCTTCATCCGGAAGAGATCCTGGGATTGGCGATTGGTAGAGACTGATCTGAGAGAAATGAATTATGTCAGGAGGAGAAAATATCATTACATCCCTGCCGCTAATCGAAGGGATGGTAGAGAAAGAGAACCGAGCGGCTACTATGAAAGGGATTGTCTGGGGTCAGGGAAGACGTTAATCACAACTCCGCTTATGAAAAGTGTAAACACTTGATTTTTGCTTGGGGTCAAAATACTGTACGCGTGGAACCAAGTCGAGAAATATCAATATAGAAAAATTATATATATATATATATATATGTATATATATACATTACATATCACTTTCGAAAGTGACATGTAATATTACTATATAATATATATATATTATGTATATATATATATATATATATATATAAATATTTTCGCTACTATCACTTATATCATGCACATGCTTTCCCTTATATCATGTAAACACTTTACCATTTCGGTCATTACCATTTGACCATCCATCCACCTGATCTATTGTTGAAAAACTCCTATATAAGGGTCGAATGCTATGATAAAAGGGGGAGGGAGGCTTCACAGGTGAGGAAATGCTGAAGGCTTCGACACAAGATGGAAAGGGAGAAAAAATATGAGAGAGAGTGAAAAATATCGGTAATTATCGGTCTCGGTTTCTCGTACAGTATTTAAACCCCAAGTGCTTTAGGTATATCTCCCTCATATTCAATATTGTATTTGTATTTTCTAATGTGAATGAAATTTAGGTTTTATATACATATATTATATATCTATGCAATACTATCTATCTATATATATGTATAATATATATGTGATATTATATCTATATGTATAATATCTATATGTTATGTATATGTAATACTATATATTTATATTATATATGGGATACAATATGTATATGTATAATATATATGTATTATGTATATGTCATACTATATATATATATTTGAAACAAAAAAAAACATTTTCAAAACCGACTTTGGGCCATTTCTGCAATTTTAAAAAATATTTTCAATACGGCTCAAATTTTAAAATAATTGTGTTTTGGTCCCTAAACATTTTTGGACATCTCATAACTTGTCGAAGTGTTACAAATTGGTATAACGTGCTTTATATCTTCAAAATCATTTGTGTATTTTTGACACGTTTAAAATGGCTCCAAGGTTAAACCATTTTCTTTTTCAAGCAAGATTAACTTGTTTTTTCTCTTATTTATTTATTTGAAATTAACTCATAAATAAAAAAAAATGTTTGTACATGGTTTGTTTAATTTAAAGAAAATGCATGTAATTGTTTTGGCCAAGCATGATAAAAACGGACAAATCGGGCACGTTGGAAAAATATAAATTCAAAAGCAAACGAAAGTACCGAAATGGCGGATTATGGGCTTGCGAGCCCTTAAGACGTAATCAAACCCCAAAACTCGATTCTCTGTATGTAGACCATTTCAAGCCCTAGGATGTTAACACCATGTACAATAGACAAATTTTAGGATTCTGATTCACCTCTAATTAATCGCTGACGACTCTTTCATTTTCTAGTTCGGTTGATGACCCCGCTCGACCGGACCGACTCTCGCCAAGACCCGACATTTTTCGAGTGAAAACAAAATATAAAATAAATTTTCAAAAAAGGGTCGGGGAAAGTCGGATCCGACGTCCAACAATTTGGCGACTTTGCTGGGGACTTATCTGTTTAAAGGGTTTAGGATTTGTCATGTTTCCTTTTCCATATTATATTTTTCCCTATCCGTTTGACTGTTTGCTCATGCTTGCAGTTTTAAATTTTGTCTAAAAGGCAATTTAAATGTAATAAAAAAATGATTTAAGTTATCGTTTGGCACACACCACACTGGTTACCATTACTCGCTCGGACCTGGAGCACATTAAGAGGTTATGGAGTTTAGTAGGGGAATGTGCTCGAAGCAGTTTCGACCGCCGAAACACACCCAAACAACTCAACCCAATGATCGGAATGGGCCCATAATCCTCTTTAGGGGGCGAGGTTCCATTGGTTCAGAGGACCTCGAAATTTCATCTATTTAGAACAAAAGCTCCACACCGTACATTTACTAGTTTTGTGTGTATTTCCATTTTTGGGCCCAACTGGTGTAAATGAGAATTCTCCCAAGAATTTGGATGTGAGATTGACCCACAATTCATGAATAAGATTTGACCCAACTGTTGTGCATTAGAAGTCAGCTCAACAACTGTAGATGGAAGTTCAGCCCATTATGTAAATGTATTTTGTTTTGGCCCTAGATCATGCCATGTATAGGATTGAGCATTTTGTATTATATATTCAGACTTCTGTAAATGTAATACGAGCCTTACTAGTGAAATTTACATTCTCTTACTTGCATTGCATTTAAAAAAAAATGTAAATTCCGTTTATTCTGTCTTATATCCTTAGGACGTTTCACGCACCAACTTTGGTAAGGATGAAGCAAACAAATTATTACCTTCACAATAAGGCCATACAACCCCTACGGTCGAAATTGTCTGAATATGAAAAACCATGAAAAAAAGGGCTAAAAAAATACGTGAACGAGAAAATTGACGAGGTTCACACGCTCGAAAAAATAAAAGTCAACTAGGTCTCCTTGACGCCTTGTTTGACTTCTGGAATATGAAAAACGTTGTTTGCAACAGAGTAAGTTCACAAGTTCTATTCCGCATCCTCAAGTCCGTCTTTCAACTTGGAGGAGATAATAGGGGATAGACACGAACAACCACCGTCATTTCACGAGGACACCTGTGCAATCATGACACCTAGGGCAAAAAATTCAAAGTATTTCTTGAGTTGATCCATCCTCTCCGCAACAAGTTACAGTGTGTGCAAAATTAAGTAAGGGGTCAGAATCACACCCTGGCGTCAATAACAACAAAGGTTATCAAACGTTTCATTACGCAGGACGTCATCGCGTGTCATAGGGTGTCAGAGTCAATCATCACCAGCAATGCCAGAAATCTAAATAACAAGCTGGTCGCTGGGTTGTATGACTAATTTAAAGATCAAGCATAAAAATTATTCTCCATATCGCCCACAAATGAATGGTGCACTAGAAACAACAATTAATGGACTAGAACGATAAGCTATCTTGCGCATTCATGCCATATAGAACCTCAGTACGAACATCAACAGGAGCAACCCCATTATCCTTTGTTTACGGGATCGAAACCGTGTTGTCAATTGAACCCCATTCTCCTTAGTCATCTTAGAAAGACCATCCTCTCCTTAATATCCCCCAAAATCTAGGATTTGCGTGAGTTATTTCCAATCAAGCCTAGAAATTAGCTTATTCCCTTGGCATTTATTGCATGAATCAGTACAACCAAATAGAAAGTTGCTGGAAGGAATGAAAGAATGTTTGATAGTGACAGAACCATGCTGAAAAACCGAAGAGAACAAACTGCGTAGCTCAACTACACAGCTCGCCTTTGTTAGGATGAATGATATACATCAATATCTTGGAATCCAAGCATAAAAGAGTGCAGCTCAAGGAATGTCTCCTAGAAGCCTTTAGAAGTAGTTAGAAGGATTTAGAAGATTATAGAAAGTTCAAGAACCTGTAATTATGCTTAGCTTGTGCTTAGATGGTTTACTATAAATAGGATCAAGGTGTAATAGTTTCATTAACTCAAATCAATAGTAAGATTTCAGCTTCATTTCTGTTATTTCGGTTAGATAGTTTAGCTCTTAAGCTTCCTCTGTTTCAGTTTCTTTCTCTTCATTCTCTACAGTTCAGTTTCATCTTCAACCTCCTCCAGATTCATCTCTGTTTACTAAGATGGTATCAGAGCTTGCTCGATTCGGTTTCATCTGCTGCTATTGATTCATGCCTTGCATTCAAGATCTGATTCGGATTCTGCACTCTGTCTTCTGCAACTCTGTTCTTCGCTGCAAGCTGTTGGTGCGACTCTGTTCTTCGTTGCAAGTTGTTGCTGCGATCTTGCTGAGAAGCTTCTTGCGATCCTTGCTGATTAGAGCTTGCTCGATTCAGTTTCATCTGTTGAGATTGATTCAAGCCTTGCATTCAAGATCTGATTCGGATTCTGCAACTCTGTTCTTCACTGCAAGCTGTTGGTGCAACTCTGTCCTTGCTGAGAGCTGTTCTTCGCTGCAATCTGTCTCTGTCGTTGCTGCGATCTGGATGAGAGGTTGCTGCGATTCTTGCTGCTGTGAAGATCCTTGCTGCTGTGAAGATACTTGCTTCTGTGATCCTTGCATCCTCACTGTAAGAAGCTCTCATCATTCGCTGCTATCTGTATTTGCTGAATTCTGTTGCTCTGTTTGCTGCGACCTTGTGTCTGTCATTGCTGGTTGCTCGGTCTTGGTGTGATCGATCCATTGCTGAGTTTCTTCTGAGAGGATTCTTGATGCTGTGAAGATCCTTGCAGCTGTGAAGATACTTGCTTCTGTGATCCTTGCATCCTCACTGTAAGAAGCTCTGAGCTTTCGCTCCAATCTGTATTTGCTGAATTTTGTTGCTCTGTTTGCTGCGACCTTGTGTCTGTCATTGCTATCGTCATGGAAGACGATATCCCGGCCTTCTTTAACAAAAGAATTTGCCAACTATCTGGTGAGGACACATTCCAAGCATGGAAACATCAGGTTCTCCTAGCCGTTCGTGGTATGAATTTGGAAGCTTACCTGTTTGGAACCATGGACGTTCCTCGATTGATTGACGATCTCGAAGGAAATAAGGTACCTAATCCTGATTTTCCTAAATACTATCAGCAAGATTCCTCTCTAGCTTCATGGTTGCTATCATCGATTGCATCTCCTATAAGCAAAGGCTTAGTAGGATGTATGACTGCTTCATCGATTTGGAACAAGTTGCATCAGAATTTTTCTTCTTCCTCAACAACACGCATTATGAGTTTATATGACAGATTGAAAGTTCGGAAACTGATTACTCAACCAATGAGAGACTACTTAACAGAGATACAGCTTGCATGTGATAGCTTGGCCAGTTGTGGCCACCCTATAGAAGAAATGCAGCAGATATCTATTATCTTGAATGGCGTTAAAGGACAATACGACAGTGTCATTGCGGTGATCCATGCGAGTAGGAATCCGTATGATCTGTCGTCAATTTCCTCGGTCCTGTTAGATGCTGAGGCAAGGCAAAAAGAGGTGTTGTTCGATACATCTTTAGTCTCTGCAAATGTAGCTGTGAAGAACACGGATCAGGCCATCAAGTCAGTAGAGGATTCAAGCCAGTCTACTGCGGTTGATACAGGCCAACAGAAGACCAACTCTTATGAGTATCATCAATCAACCTCTAATACATATGGACGTGGACGAGGTAGAGGCCGAGGCTATGGCAATAATAGGCCCCAATGCCAACTCTGCGGAAAGTTTGGCCATCTGGTCCATCGGTGTTACCAAAGGTTCAACACCAACTTTCAAGGAGTGACTGCACAAAATCAGCATCCTGACAGCATGGGTGTCAACATGGCGAATGTCCAGTGGAACGATGATGATTCGGTATCTGCTCACTCCATGACCTCTGCAAACTCAATGACCTCAAAGCCTGTTCAAGCCTTTCAATCAGCCACGCCAATGCAAATGCCCTCAATGCCTGCTGCTTCGATTAATTCATACCAGTCCTTCGGTTCTTGCTTGCCTCAGAATCCTATGTACTATTCAGCCAGTTATCCTCCCATGTTCGTACCACCTCCTCAACCTCTCCATGCCAACAATCAGTTGTCCTTGAATAGCACCAACTCCTCCTACCCTGCTATGCCTTACTTCAGTCTACCATCGGCACCAGCTCAACCTGTCAACCCTGTCAACACCATGGACAATATGCATCAAGTTCACCTCGTCAACACTTCTGTCAATGGCTCTACCTCCATAGACAAGGCATGGTATCCAGATTCCGGCGCTACGAATCATCTATCTCATGGAGTACCCTCAGGTGCTCAATCATACAATGGATCTGGTAAGGTTCAAGTTGCTAATGGTCAATACTTAGATATCACGAGTATTGGTACATCTGTTATTAACACTTCATCAAAACCATTGATCTTACAAAATTTGCTTTATATTCCTCAAATCACTAAGAATCTGGTTTCTGTATCGCAGTTTACCAAGGATAACAACGTTTACTTTGAGTTTCATGCCACTCATTGCGTGGTAAAAGACTCAAATACTCACAGAGTGCTGCTTACAGGATCAGAGGTTGCAGGCCTTTATAAGCTAGACTTTAGTGATTTTCATAAGTCTGTAATGAATGGAAATAATAAGAGTAATGTGTGTCCTACTTCTTCCTGTAATAAGACTGATTCGAACATTGATAGTACAGCTGTTTGCAATGTTACTCAAATGAAGCTCTCTCCAATTACTCTTCATCAGAGACTAGGACATCCATCTCAGAACATTCTATCTATAGTTATTAAACAGTCAAACTTGAATTTCTCTTCTCAGATTCCTATGTGCAGTGCATGTGCTATTGGAAAGAGCTGTAAAATGCCATTCAGTGCTTCTCAGTCAGAGTATCAGTTTCCTCTGGAATTGCTTGAGATGGATCTCTGGGGACCTGCACCAACATCATCTAATGGTAACAGGTATTATCTTAGCATAGTTGATCTCTTTTCACGCTACACATGGATTTATTTTTTGAAAAACAAGAGTGATGTTGCTGGAGTTTTTCCTCAATTTCAAAAAGCAGTTGAAACACAGTTGGGTTTTAAAATCAAATATATTCAGACTGATGGTGGTGGTGAGTTCAAGGCATTATCTTCTCTGTTTATTCAGCATGGTATAAAGCATCGGTTAACTTGTCCTTACACATCTGAACAAAATGGTGTTGTTGAAAGAAAACATCGCCATATTGTTGAGATGGGATTGACATTGCTTAATCAAGCTTCTGTACCTATGCAATACTGGAGTGACGCATTCTTTACTTCAGTATTTTTAATAAACAGACTACCTACTCGAGTGTTGGACAATATCTCACCACATGAGAAGTTATTTTGCAAACCTCCTGACTATGATTTCTTAAGAGTGTTTGGGTGCTTGTGTTATCCCTTTCTCAGACCATATAACAGGCACAAACTTGAGTTCAGATCGACACCTTGTGTGTTCTTGGGTTACTGTGCAAATCAGCATGGTTATAGATGCATGGATGATTCTGGTAGAGTGTATATTTCTAGACATGTCAGGTTTAACGAATCTGTTTTCCCTTTTGCTATGAAATCAGGTCCGTTTATGCAATCAGGTGCGGTTAAAAATACTGCAACATCTCTTCCCTTCTTTATTCCTTTTAATTCATCAATTTATGATCCTATTGATGACTATCTAGATAGTTTACCTGTTTTGCCTCAGGTTCAACCACGGATGCAATCCACTCCTAGTATTCCCAGGTATGATACATCATCTCCTGATGATCCTCCACCTATTCATACTGAATCTTCTTTAGAAGATCATGTCATCCATCATTCCTCCTTTCCTGTTGATAATGTTGTTACTTCCGGGGTTGATAAAGAGGTAGGCCCAACTGTTGTCAGGTATGGTCTCTCAGATTCATCTCTTGTTCCAATTCCTTTGTCTCAGCCTGATGTTTCAGTTGCCTCTGGTTCCGAGTTATCTAATGCAGCTCATGTTAAATCTAGAAATAACAGTCATTCAATGCAAACTAGATCTAAAGCTAGAAATTTATCTGCATTAACTACTTCTTTGGTTGCTTCTACAGATTTTATTCACACAGCTCCGGATGATGTGCATACTGCTATGCAATATTATCAGTGGTCCCAAGCTGTCCATGATGAACTTAAGGCATTGGATTATAATCAAACATGGTCCTTAGTAAGGTTACCTGGTGGCAGAATTCCAATTGGCTGCAAGTGGCTGTTCAAAATCAAGAAGAACTCAGATGGTTCGATTGCACGATACAAGGCTCGTTTGGTTGCTAAGGGCTTCTCTCAAAAAGCAGGATTTGACTTTCAGGACACGTTCAGTCCAGTTGTGAAAGCTCCCACTGTAAGAATCATTCTGACTCTTGCTTTGACGCATAAATGGCAGCTTAGACAAGTAGATGTCAATAATGCCTTCTTACATGGTGAGTTGTGTGAGGATGTCTATATGAATCAGCCACCCGGTTTTGAAAAATCAGATGATCAAGGTAATGTTCTTGTATGCAAACTACACAAGGCACTCTATGGACTCAAGCAAGCCCCTCGAGCATGGTTTGAACGACTCAAAAATTTTATGATTCAATCTCTTCAGTTTTCAGTATCCTTAACCGATAGTTGTCTTTTTATTAAGAAATCTACTACAGGTACGGTCTTTCTTTTAGTCTATGTTGATGACATTGTTATTACAGGTAGTGATACAGATGCAATTGAGAAGGTTATTTCTGCTATTAACAGTGAATTCAAACTTAAAGATCTTGGTACGCTTAACTATTTTCTCGGAATGGATGTGCAGATTGCTGAGGACAGTCTCATCTTAGGACAAAGGAAGTATATCAATGAATTGCTGCAAAAGACTGGATTGTTGGATGCTAAGCCTCTTCCTACACCAATGGCAGGTAACTTTCTTACTAAAATAAATTCAATAGAGGATGATTCTCCTCCTGCAGATGAGCACATGTACAGAAGTGTCATAGGTGCGTTACAACATATTTGTGTTACTAGACCTGATATACACTTTGCTGTTAATAAAATGAGTCAGTATATGCAACATCCTGCTATCTGTCATTGGAGAGCTGTGGTACGTATTCTAAGATATCTTAAAGGCACAATTGACCATGGATTGCTTTTTCGTGCTAAACCTGTCATATCTTCTGACGTGGAGTTAGTTTCATATGCAGATGCTGATTGGGGTAGTGATCTAGCTGATCGAAAATCAGTGTCTGGTCATTATCTCCTTCTAAATGGCAATCCTATAGTGTGGAGCTCGAAAAAACAACCTGTTGTTTCCAGATCGTCAGCTGAAGCTGAGTACAGGGCAATTGCGAATGCAGTTTGTGAAGTCATGTGGGTAAAATCTCTTCTTTCTGAACTTGACATTAAACTAACCTCTTTGCCTATCATTTGGAGTGACAATACAGGTGCAGTAGCTTTGACAGAGAGCCCCATTCATCATTCAAAAATGAAACATGTAGAGTTGGATTTATGTTTTGTCAGGGAGAAAGTACAGGTTGGTCAAGTAGTGGTGAATTTTGTACCTGCTGAAGAACAACTTGCTGATATTCTGACCAAACCCATAACTGCCAAGTTGTATGTTCCATTCAGGAAAAAACTTGGAGTGATGTCCTTTAAAGAATTAACATCTGGCGACTCAGATCAAATCAGTGAAAATGCTCAGAATCATGATATTGATTCAGATGATGAGTAATATATCCTATCTGTTCTATGTGTGGTTTTCTTCTCTTCTCTGATTGCTTATCTGTTCTCTATTATATGTTCTATTCTCTCTGTAATTATGATTGCCTAGAAACTGTCTTTCTTTCTGTTTCTCTATGTGTTTTGAATATTTCAATCACTCGATTACACTTGTGTTCAGTTTATCTCTACATCATCTCAGCTTGGGTTTCTTGCTTGGTTGTTTGTTTTTCAGATTTGAGACTTGTGTCTTATCATGTGTCTACGTGTATTGGTACTTATCTTCTTCTTGTCATTCATGGATTTCTGATATTCGACATTGATTTCATGATGATTTGTCTCTGCATAGGATGACTTCAAAATAAAAGATGTCTTTTACTGATTAAATCAGTTCTATTGGAAATCTGGCATAGGGTGAAGTTTGAATCCAAAAATATCACTCCATAAAGAAAACGTCAAAGATAGTTTATGGAGTGTTTGAGGATGAAAAGATGGAGGAAAATTGGAAACCTCCCAACTTCATTGGTAAGATAGAGGAAAATTGAAAACCTCTCTGTCAGAAAAAAAAAAGAGAAAAGAAAAAAAAAATCAAGATTTGTGAAGTGATTATGCAGGGACAATGATTCTGTGGTCTGTTGGTTTGTTCAGAAATCTGTTTAATTGCAATATGAGGATTGTCTGATATATGTAGATAATGATAATATACATGTTTTGTCTGACAAAATTTTCAGCTAAGCATGAATATCCATGGTATGTAATGATAATGATGATATGTCTGGATATTCAAGTGTGTTGAATGATTGCAGATGTTCAACTCTTATAGATGGAACGACAGACTGATTGAGTCATGGCAGCCAGAATTCAGGAAAATAAAGAACTATGATCGAGAATTAGATGAGCAAAATGGAATTGAAAAGAAAACTTCGCAAGGGAATGTTAGGATGTATGATATACATCAATATCTTGGAATCCAAGCATAAAAGAGTGCAGCTCAAGGAATGTCTCCTAGAAGCCTTTAGAAGTAGTTAGAAGGATTTAGAAGATTATAGAAAGTTCAAGAACCTGTAATTATGCTTAGCTTGTGCTTAGATGGTTTACTATAAATAGGATCAAGGTGTAATAGTTTCATTAACTCAAATCAATAGTAAGATTTCAGCTTCATTTCTGTTATTTCGGTTAGATAGTTTAGCTCTTAAGCTTCCTCTGTTTCAGTTTCTTTCTCTTCATTCTCTACAGTTCAGTTTCATCTTCAACCTCCTCCAGATTCATCTCTGTTTACTAAGAGCCTTCTCGTCACCAATTCACCGAAGTCCACTCTCCATAGCCGATTCAATTAGGGATAGAGTCGGGGGAGCTTCATGTCAAATACATGCCTCTGTCATCAGCAAACGACCAGGAGGCACCAAGACATAGCCGACAGCACACAACCCAAAATAGCAACCACCTTCAACAGGACCATGCGAGAAGAACACATCTACAAGACGTAATTAACACAAAGATAATCTTTTCCTACCCTAATCTCCCTTTTCTATACTGTATTTGCTGGAAGGGGCGGCGGCGGTGAGGGCGTATGGACCACGGGCATGATGAACCAACATCAAGCTTATCCTAGTGATAAAAACAGGACCTGAAACGTCTTGAACATGACTTCAAATCCCCGTATGGAAAACAACATAGGGTATGTGGGCAAGATCAGTTTACAAAAACCAATTAAACTCAACACCATACATAGTGTTTTGACACAAACTTGGACTAGAGATGGCGCTGTAAAGATTTTGGAAACTGCTCCTGGCATAATAGGATTATAGTTCGAAAGTGAAGATGACCGAACTAAGAAACTAGATATGTCTCCTTGGGCAATGAACAAGCATGTGCTTAGCATCAAACGTTGGGATCCTAGTATAGGAGTTAACGATTTAGATTTCAATAAGGTGATATTTTGGGTCCAATTCCATGATTTGGGTTTGGAAAAATTCAGCATGGATAAATCTCGGATAATTGGAAACAAAATGGGAAGGTGTGTTGAAACCGAGCAGAATGTCGAATCCTCCATAAGAAGTTACATGAGAATGTACGTGGAGATAGATGTAATGAAACCATTGATGGCGGGATTTTGGTGGAGGAACTCGCAAGGTAAAAACGATGGACATCAATCAAATATGAGAGACTATCCGACTTCTGTTACGGATGCGGGACACTGGGTCACACGACCCAACATTGCAAGAAAGCAGTGTAGATGTCAGAGACGAACCCAAACCTCCCAGCGTACGGCCCATGGTTAGTAGGTACGCGACCGAGACACATGACGAACAAGAGTCTGGTAGGGCGGAAGTAGGAAGTAACACATGCAAGAAGACACCAATAAGGCGATCATGCTTTGATATACCGACTGATGCGAGAAAGGAAGAAGAAACGAACAAACAAGACATAATAAAATATAAGGAAACACAAAGGAAAACAAGGGAAGAGGAGGAGATGCACACACATGACCGAGAGGAAGAGATGGAGGTTGACATGCATGCCAATAAGGGAGTGGAACATTTGATCAACATGGAAGGTGGAGGCCGAACCATGGGTGACACAAACAGCAACGAACCACTAGCAGAAACAACCATGGTCCTCCATGATTGTCGAATACTCAACCAATTTGTACCGAACAGAGTTACGGCAACAAACCCTTACGGGCTGAACTGGCCTCATAACCCGTACATAGCACCAACACGAGGTGAACCGAGCCACCTAATCACCATCAGCATCCGCCAAACCAATAAACCACAGCCCGCACCTATGGAGCACCCCAGAATAACACAGTTCCCCGACAACTCAGTAATCCCACCATTACCGGATGAATAGGGGCCAACCATCCACTACACAGTCGAAAACCCGCCTGACTCCCCACCACGAACACCAAACTGGGAGACCGTAAACACGACATCAGGTCTAAATCCTTTTCTAAACGAGATGACACTGAAAAGATCACAAGACAATGAAGATGAGTTACCTCAACCAAAGAGGCACAAACGGGAGATAGAAACCGAAGGCAAAGGTGAAGGCGGTAGTAAGCTTCCAAAGAAGAAAATGGCAAGACATAAAAGGAGAGTGTCAAGGTCAAAGAGCAACAGAAAGAAGAAGGATGCAAAATCAAGTGCACGCATTAACACATTGATGGAGGAACGAGATGATGACACAGGTTCTAGTGACTGTTTCAAAACAGTGACACAGGCTCAATGAGCATACTCTCATGAAATTGTCAGCGTATGAGGTCTTCCCTGACAATCCAACACCTACAAGACCTCAATAAAAGGTATCACTACCATATTAATTTTCTTATGGATACGAAGAACGGGGATACCTACTGTGAGAAGACTCATATGAAGTTAGGCATGACAAATAAGGAGTATGTAAGCCCGAGGGGCATAGCGGGAGGCCTAGCACTATGGTGGACCGAGGAGACAGCAATCTGAATTATACTCAAGAATCACAACTTCATAAATTGCGAGGTTACAATGAGTGAACACGAGAAACCGATGTACATAACGTGGGTGTATGCGGACACTGATGCACACAAGAGAGCTGAAAATTTGGATGCATTAAGAACAATGTGGAAGAACCGAAGGGACAAATGGGTGGTACTAGGGGACTTCAATGCAATATTCCACCCACATGAGAAGATAGGAGGAAGACCAAAACCACGTAGACATATGGAGGAGTTCAACAACATGATTAACAACCTACGTCTGGAGCACATGGGATCGAAGGGGCAACCACACACATGGAGCAATAATAGAAGCGGGAATGATATAATAAGAGAACGACTCGACAGAATGCGGAAGAACGGAAAGTGGGCTGCAAAACACCCGAATGGACAATGCATCAATGAGCTTGCACTAGGATCGGATCACTACCCACTAGTAGTGCAAATAAAGACACAAAAGATGAGAAGAAAAATGTTTAAGTTTGAGGAAATGTGGCTCGAAGATCCGGCTTGCAAGGAGGTAATAAAACCGGCCAGGGAAACTACCACCTCGAGAGGAGAAAGGCAAGGGGTATACAACAAACTCAGTAAGTGCCAAACGCTTCTGGTGCAGTGGAGTAAGGTACACTTCGGTAACAATGCCAAACAACTAGTTAAATTGAAGGGAGAACTACGACAATGCCATCGGCCAAGCATGAGCCAAACCGAGGTGGAGGAAGAACGAAGGATCAAACAACAGATCCGTGAAATAGGGACGAGGGAGAAACTGTTTTGAAGACAAATATCTCGGGACAGAATCACCACTTACTTCCATCTAACCACGGCATCTAGACAACATAGAAATAACATATGTCGGTAGAAGGAAAGGGACGGAAGGTGGATCACTAATGAAGAAGACATCAACACAGAATTAAGGAGCTACTTTGGTGATTTATTCACAACCGAATGTCCACAAACAAATGATGCAATACTCGACTGTGTGCCTAACCAGATATCAGATATCATTAATAGGGAGCTCACTCGAGTGGTGACACACTGAGAGATACGAATAGCAACTTATTAACTAGGAGGATCTAGGGCGCCAGGTCTGGACGGGTTTCCGGATCTGTTTTTTCATAGGAATTGGCAAACCGTGGGACAAGATGTCATCACCGCAGTCAAAACCTTCTTTAGGACAGGTACCATTCATACCCTATTAAACTAAACAGATTTGATTATGATCCTAAAAGTGCTAAACCCTAATAATCCCAGTGATTTCCGACCGATTAGTTGATTTAATTTCTTAGACAAAATAATATCAAAAGTTTTTGTTGAATAGATTGAAAACATACTAGTCAGAAGTGATCAGCCCTTTTCAGAGTGCCTTTGTAGCAGGAAGGCCCATACAGGATACACATACTCGTAGCGCATGAGGCTTTTCACTACCTCCAATCTCGACAGATTGCCAACAAAGTAGAATGCACCCTAAAGTTAGACATGCAGGAGGCCTATGATTGCGTGAAATGAGATTTTCTCCTCCAAATCCTGAGGAAGAAAGGGTTTGCGGAACAATGGGTCGGTTGGATCAAGGAGTGCATTAAAGCAACAACATATAGAGTGGTGGTCAACGGTGACAGTTCCACGGTTATAAAACCGACACGAGGGATCTGACAAGGGGACCCTTTGTCACCCTACATGTTTATACTGCTAGCGGATGTGTTATCAAGAGATATAGAGAAGGAAGCACAGGAAGGGAGGCTTCGAGAGATAGTGCTAAGAAGGGAATGCCCTGAACTCCACCATATTCTCTTTGCAGACGACTGCCTATTTTTCCTGCAGGGTACGACAACAAATGCTCGACACTTGAAAGGTATACTATAGGAGTATTGTCAAGCATTGGGCCATCGGATCAATGAAGCAAAGTCGACGATCTATTTCAACAAAGGGCGGTTTCAACAAAGGGCGGTTTCAAAAGCACAAGCGACCCGGGCAGATACCTATGACTATCGAAAATATGGGGAAGATAAAAGAAGGATGCAATGGGCTACTTGAAGAATGTGATCCGAGACAAGCTTGCGGGGTGGAGGCCGAAAACAGTGAACCAAGCAGGAAAGGAGGTACTCATCAAAACGGTCATCACAACCATACCCACGTACGTAATGAGCATATTCCACCTTCCAAAGACATGGTGCTCAGAGATCAACGCACTAATAATGGACTTTTGGTGTCACTTAACATCATCAGGAAGGAAAATGCATTGGAGGAAATGGGATGTCCTAACAACATCCAAGTAATCGGGTGGACAAGGCTTCCCTCAACTCCAAACTTTCAACAATGCATTACTCAAGAAGATGACAACCCGAATAATCAGTGAACCGGATGCATTATGGGTGCGAATACTAAATGGCCTGTATTTCCCGAATTGAAACTTTCTAGAGGTAAGTCGTGGTGGATGAGCATCATGGGGATAGAACAGCTTAATGAATGGGAGAGACGTGCTCAAACAAGAAGGGTTATGGATAATTGGAACGGGGGAAGAGATTAGAGTATACACGGACCCAAGAATATACACCAAGAGAGGATTCCGAGCAGATGAAGGACCGAGAGACACGACTGATGACGAACTCCGGGTGGGGTGCCTAATAAGACTGGAGAGGAGATGGAACGACACCAAAGTGCAGGAAGCGATGTCATAATGAGATGCGGTACTGATACTGAGGATACCAGTGCCACATGAACCGATGATGGAACAGTTCATATGGTCGAACTCCAAGGATGGGAAATCATACGTAAGGTCAGTCTACCATAGACTAACCAAGGTCAAAGGCAACCCCATCGTTCGACCCAATAGTAACACACGGAGCGGAGACCTATGGCAAGACATATGGAGAGCAATGACCGCACTGATGGTAAAACATTTCATGTGGCGACTAGCGGTGAATGGTAAAGTTGTCAAACAAAATCCAGTGCGACGCGGTATGCATGTTGATCCGGGCTAACTTGTGTATGGGGAGGTCGAGATGAGGGAACATATGGTGTTTGGATTCAGGTGGACCGAACCAGTGTGGGTGGCGATGCTAGGGAGCAGGACCAACCGAAACCAGCAACCGGACATGGAACAATGGATGGATGAGCGACGCAAGGAATCAGATGCACACAGAGCGGCGAGGGAGACAAGATAGACACTCTGCATGCTCACTTGTTGGAACATATGGAACGTGCGCTGCATAACCGCATTTGAAGCACAGCAGCCGAACCCAACGCAGGTGGTGGAGGAGACCCTACGAATATTCATCGAGCTTACGAGCGACGGAAGACCCAACCCAGACGCACCGTGTTGACAACAACAACAATGGGAGAAACCGATGAGTAACACAATCAATATAAAATGTCATGCGTCATGGGATACACGAACCAAAATAGCACGTATCGGGGTGGTTGCAAGGAATCACTAAGGACATAGCCTTCATGGAAGCCATAGCAATACACGAAGGACTCCGATTATATAGAAAGAAAGAATGGAGTAACATAACGATCGAATCAGACTCCCAAGTAGTGAGGCCACAATTAAGAGAAGGAGCAGCACAACGACGACTAGCGACAATGATATCGAACATACGAGCACTAGCTAATGATATAAAGCAAGTGCAATGGCAAGCTATACCACGATCGGAAAACACATGCGCGGGTTGGATAGCGAAGCAAACCCGAATGGGAGTGACTCTAGATGATTGGGTTACCCACCCCCACTCCCTTTTATCTGTTTATTGTTGAGTGATTGTAATAACGAACATCCGTGACACCATGCCACACCGTTTTATTTCAATAAATAGAACGCGTATTTGACCCCCCAAAAAAAAGTACAAATCCCGTCAACTAGGATCCTCACTGAGGTAGAAATGGACGAGCCAAAATGGGTGAGATGCGGTTTAGACAAAATTAAGGAAAGAGGGGCATGATTAAAAATCCCCAAAAAGGGTGATCATGACAAAAGAAGAGGAATCAAATCTCTGCTAGGTTGAAAATTGAAAGGGAAACCTAGGCAAACATTAAGGAAACGAGAGGTGCGGTAAAACAAATCAAAACAATTACCGTAGAAAAAGGTAAGGAAATCGAGAGAGAAAAGAAAGAAAAAAGTTACTCAAAAGTGGACCACAGCGTTTTAAGCTGCCTCGACAACTTTCATGGATACACCTTGTGGACGTACCATGAATGACTTTAGGGAACTCCATTAAGAAGGACTCTAACGTCGATTAATGAGAAAATAGGTCGAGAAGTCCACAGAAGTAGTCAGACATCTCAACAGATATTTTTGAAGTCATAAGTGAATTACAAGCCGACAAGCGAAGATTTTAGGTATTGAGCCTCTGCAAGTCATCCCAAACAAGTCATAAGACAACCAACAGAGCCTTTAGGTGTCCAGGCTCCGCAAGTGATTCTCAACAGCCAGCTTCTAGTAGTCACAAGTCCTTGAGTAGGGTCTTTAGGTGTTCAACCTCCGCGAGTCATCATAAACAATCAAAACTTGTAGATGTCCAACTTCTGAGAGTTACAAACCTCCGCAAGTCATCCCCAACGAGCAGAACATGTAGGTGTCCAGCTTCTAGGAGTCACAAGCTGACGGGCGGCGTCTTTAGGTGCTCAACCTCCGTAAGTTATCCTCAACAACCTGAACCTTTACATTTTAGTACTTTTGGGCAATTTTCGAAATATTTTCCAATTCATCTCGAATTTTAAAATTGCATTTTAGTCTGTAAACGTTTCTGGATATCCCATGACTTCTCAAGTGGTCCAACGTGCTTAATATTTTCAAATCACTCATGTATGTTTGGCACATTAGAATGACCCCGAATTTAAATCACTTTTTTTTAGCTCGATTAAATTAATTCTAATTTCAAAGCATCTAATTTCTTTGGTCAAGCACGATCAAATCGGACGATTCAGGTAAATCAGTAAAAAAAATAATTTCAAAAGCAAACTAAAGTACTGAAAGGGAGGATTATATAAGTGTCAATGGCAGCTTGTCCTGCTAGTCCATATAATTTACATTCATTTTCTCTTTGATCTTCTTGATCTTCTTATTTGCTGCTTCCACTGCGCCATTCATTTGTGGGCGATATTGATATGAATATTTATGTTTTATCTTAAATTGGTTAGACAACCCATCAACCAATTTATTATTTATATTTTTGACATTGTTTGTGATGATTGACTCTGGCACCCCATAACGCGCGATGTTATCCGGCCTAATGAAACGCTCGACAACCTTCGTCGTCACTGACGCCAGAATGATAGCCTCTACCCACTTGGTGAAATAGTCGATTGCCTTCAATATGAATTGATGATCATTGAACGCCTTTGGAGAGACCATGCTGATTACATCGATGCCCCATATTGGAGAGCTCGTGTGGTGGCACGTGGATTTTGTTTGCGTACACTTGACAGAGGTGACAATGTTGGACAGCTTTCGCCTGCCCATGTGTTCTCCGCAATAACCTTCTTGAATTTCTTCCATTAAGCGCTCCTCTTCTTCGGCATTCACGCATCTCAAAAGGGTATCATCAAATGATCTTTTGTATAAGGTCGGGCCACTGAGAAAATAATTGCATGCCATCCTTCGTATGACCTTCCGGTCATTTCTTATGGCACCTTCTGGGAACTCTCCAGACTCCAGTTATCTGTTTATGTCAGTGAACCACGACTGTTCGTCTAACTCTTTGACTGTACAACAATAGTCTGGTTTCCCGGCGAAATTTTACTCATTGATGCAAATGTTGCCAATGCGTTTGCAAATTGGTTCTTATTTCTTGGCATATGAGTGAAAGTGATGATATCAAATTCTGCAACTAAATACTCAAGGTGCTTGTGGTATGGCTGGAGTTTGGCATCCCTCGTTTTCCATTCCCTTGTCATTTGGAGGATGATTAACATGGAATCTCCGAAAACTTCTAGTTTCTTCACTTCGAGGTCTAGTGCGGCGCGCATGTCGAGAACACATTCCTTGTATTTTGCGATGTTGTTGGTGCGGTGGAAGGTGACCTTGGCCACAACTGGAAAGTGTTGCCCCTTTGGTGAGATGAGCACTGCCACAATACCCCGTTCGACTGAATTCACAATCCCGTCGAAGTACATCCTCCAATTTTCCTTCGGCATCATTTCTTCTTCTACTTGTATGATATCCCTATCTGGAAATTCAGAGTTGATCTTATGTACTCAAAAACGTTCTGGCATTCTTCATCCCAGATTATCCAAGCATTCTTACATAAAAGAAGAAATAAAGGTTGACACTTGGTTGTCATATTTGCGATAAAATGCGCAACGTAATTCAAACGGCCTAATAGGATTCAGACCTCCTTGATAGTCCATGGTGGGGGTATCTCCTATAGCGCTTTGACTTTGTCAGGGTTTACCTCAATTTCATTCTCACTGACTATGAATCCCAATAACTTCCCTAATGTGGCTCCAAAAGTGCATTTGGTCGGGTTTAAACGCAACTTGTACTTCTTGAGCCTTTCAACTAGCATGCATAAATTGATAAAGTGATCTTCACATTCTTGAGACTTTGCGATCATATCATCTACGTACACCTCGATCTGTTTGTGCATCATGTAGTGAACAGTGTCACCATCGCCCTTTGGTAGGTTTCCCCTGCGTTTTTTAAACCGAAAGGCATAACTCTGTAACAAAATGTGTCCCACATAGTGAGAAATGCGTTTTTTGACTTATGTGCCTCAGACAACTTTATTTGGTTGTATCCTCAGAGCCCGTCCATGAACGTATAAGTTGTATGATGTTTCGTCTTGTCAACCAACATATCGATATGAGGGAGAGGGAAATTATCCTTCAGACTGGCTTTGTTAAGATCTTGATAGTTAACACAGACGTGGACGTGACCGTCTTTCTTGGGTACTGGAACAATATTTGCTACCCATTCAGAATAATTGCAAACTTCTAAGAATCGAGTGTCGATTTGCTTGGTGATCTTTTCCTTAATCTTAAGGATTAGGTTAGGAATTTGTTTCCTCGGGTATTGTTTATTGGGTCGAAAGTTCTTAGTGTCTAGTGGCAGAACGTTCTCCACGATTGACGAATCAAGGCGTGACATGTCAGCATATGACCAGGCAAAAATCTCCTGGTACTCTTTTAGCAAATCCATCATCTGAGTTATTTGGTCAGGACTCAAACTTGTCCAGATCTTCAATTCGCGTAGTTCGTCGGGAGTGCTGATGTTTATGACCTCACTATAAATTATATTGTTAGGAGCTTGTCTCTTTCATACCTGTCCCAACTTTCTTCAATTTCTTTTGTGACATCCTCCTCACTGAATCCTTCTCTGTAATGTATAGAGTCGGATTCGTCAAGGGTGTCTCAGTACGATATTGAATCATGGTTCCCTTTCTATTCTCTAGAGGTATTGTTCTCATTATTACTAAGATAAAGCGCATAAGCAGGTAATGTCATCCAGTTTGTGATATTCTCCCCACTAGCAAGTGAACAGACGAAAAAGCCTGAGTGAGCTTCATCGAGCAGGTCTCCAATGGTGACACCGATCGAAAATAAGCCTGATAAACCTTCGTCAGCAACAACGTCGTCGGGTTGATCATTTGTGGTGGGCCAGGAAATGAAACAGCAAGGGGAGGAAACATCAATGCCCCTGAGTTTCCAGTTAAACGTTTCCTTCGGGCGACTTCGTAATCTTTAAAATTAGGATGGAAACCCAGTCTGAAAGTGCCTTTATTCTTCCTCAGAGCTATTGGGTATATGATGCACTGACCGTAGATTCCCAGATCGCGTCTTAAGATGAAGTTGTTGCGCAACACGATCTTCCCCACCATTAGCTCAACTCTGCCTGGTGCTAGCTATCCCCAATCCCCAAACAAAGAAATGAGATCGAAGGCATGGAAAGACAATGCATCTTCGGTATGGATTCCAATGAAAGGTACGAAAGACTCCATATAAATGTTGTACTCTTCCGCCCCATCGATCACAACTAGACAATCCTCTGTAGGGTAGAAGGCACTGCCCCAGCGGCGTGTATCCAAGGTCTTCCCAAACGTAGACTGTAGACCCCTGGAATGTCCAAGACTTTGAAAAATACGTTAAACATCCATGGACCAATCTCCAATGGTAATTCAATTTCTCCTTCGACCTCCCTTATATGTCCATCAAAAGCTCGAACAACACTCTTGATTGGACATATGAGTGACAAATCTATCTTCATATGTTGGAGGGTGGACATCGAGCATACACATAAAGCATCCTTTATAATCTTCATGAAATTACTCGCTTCTTCTATAGTTACCTTCTTGTTTTAGGCTCCGTCCACCTCCTTTTTCCTTAGGTGGGTTTTCTGGCTGGATATAGCAACGTACAGATCTAGTCATACTGAAAATGTTTTCATTTTTCGTAGATCCTTCCGCGTGACCCCTAAAGCTCCAAGCTAGCCTTTTGTTGCTCTCGTACTTGACTGGTGTTGGTCTTTGCGGTACGTAGTCAATGATTAGTGAAGTGATCATCGAAACATAATTTTTTAGCATCTCCTGACCAATGGGGCCGACCAAAGGGGTTGGTCCTTATTCTAAGAAGATCATGTTGATTGACCCTGAATCGTGGATGGGTAGCAGATTGGTATTGACATTTGGTGTCAAAATGGGATTTAATGCCAGGTACTTATGATCGATAAGGTCTTAGATTCGGTGCTTTAGGCGAGGGCTATTGTTAGTGGTGTGCCGAGGTGCTCCCATGTGGAACTCACATTTTGAATTTGGTTTATTAGCTGGGATTCTCGTTTCGAGGACCTATGAGCCCTTGAGCCAGAGCCATTGAGACAAAATCTTCTTGTACAATTCGACCAACGGTATTGGAAGCGGGGTAAATTGTCGGGGATCTCGAAATCTTCTTTGGTTCCCGCCTCGGTTGACAGAATCTTGTGGCTTAAGTAGGGTGGCATTTCCTTGTGGGGATCGAGGAGCCTAAGGCGCCGGTACCAGCGGTGCTGGTTGGTATTGTTGATAGAGAGCTGAGTAAGGAGCCTGGTAAGGGTTCGGATAGACTACGCCTATGGTCGGGGTAGGCTTCTTTGCACTAGTTTTCTTAGGATCCGCTACACTTTTGTATGGGTCTATAACATTTCTGGACCGAATCCCTCATGTCAATCAATTCACATGTCATGATGATATTTGAAAATTCCATAGTGGATTGACTCATCATTTAAGTATAATATATACCCTTTAGAGTACTTATGAAAATTGGGACCGCCTCACTCTGCACGAGAGACAGGTTCATGCAGTTGGTTTTTCCCCTCCACTGAGTCACGTAGTCCTTGAAAGATTGTCCCTCTTTCATCTCCATAGCCTGAAGATCAAGGTAAGTAGGAGCGTTATGCAGATTGTGGTTATATTGCTGGTGGAAAAGCTTGGCCAGCTCCTCCATATTTGGCACTTGCTCCTTCATTAACCTCGCGAAATAGACCAGTGCCTCCCCTTTAAAACGTTGCTGGAAGGTATGGACCATCCACTTGGTATACTGCTAATATGGAGTCATTTTTTCCATGTATAACTTGAGGTCAACAACTGGGTGCTCTGTTCCATCAAACCTTTCAAAATCATGCATTTTGAATTTATCCGGCATCGGGATTTCCTGAAATAGAGCCAGATGATAGAAGTTCAAGTCTCCCAATCGATCTACTCCTTGAATATACCTCATATTTTCTTCAATCTTCTTCAGCTGCTTGTCTTGTTCAGTCTCGACCGAGGCGACAGTAACAAAGTTATTGGGAATCCCAAACGCGGGTAGTGCGACCTGGTTGGGGTAAATAGGTACTGGAGGTGCAGCCCGGTCATGCTGAAGAGGAAAAGCTTGCTCATGAGGGTCATGTACGGGTAGTGGAACTTGATTACTATAGTCGTATATAACAGGTGAAGCTTGGTTGGGATGGCCATATGTGGGAGGTGGAGGTGGACCTTGGATAGGATGACCATATGTGAGAGGTGAAGCTTGGTCAGGATGACCATATGTGGGAGGTGGAGCTAGGTTCGGATGGCCATATAAGGGAGGTGAAGCTTGTTCGAGGTGACCACATGTGAGAGGTGGATCTTGGTCGGGTAAAACCAAACTACTTGGTATGGATTGATGAGGTGCTTTGGGCGGGGGTGTTGCTTGAGAAGAGGAGGTGGATGCTTGGGCGTTTAGAAAAAACAAAATTTGCTCGAACCGGGAGGTCATGTTAGCCATGCTAGAATTTATGCTGTGTATAGTCTGTTCTAGCTGGATGATCCTCTCTTCGTATTCTTGAGGTGCCGGAGTTGTCAAATGTCACATGGGCTCCGGGGAACCTAGTGGAGGGCTTTGATTTTATTGCTCCATTCGTTCCCGTTCAATGAAACTGCAAGGGCGTATCAGGGCTGTTCTTCCCAGATGTGACTAAATCATTCAAATACCGTAGTAAGAAGGGTAAATACACAATTGACCATGCATGTTTGGTGTTTGAATTTTTTTGCATGTTCCGTTCATTCCATTCGTACACTTTTATGACATAGACAAACATTTTTTTAACAATACTCTAAAAGGAGTTGGCCAATAAAAGTCTAATTCTTAAGACGTTTCACACGGTAGCGTAGCTCGTTGAGCACATATGTCGTTTGGTCCTTCGTTCAAAGGAAGGTCGTGGACATGTATTTCAAATCTCTTTTAATTTGCCTTGTCCTTCGTCTGGATTGTTAAAGGGTGTCATTCAACTCATCTATTTTGCCCTCACATTTCTCCAAGGTGTGATCCATACCTCTCACTTCATTTCACACACACAGTAGCTCGTTGCGGAGGTGTTGGATCTGTTTCTTGGATCTAGAGTGTTTATCAGCCCAAGCAATACTTTAAATTTCCACCCTAGCTTTCATGATCGCGTAGATATCCTCGTAAGATGAGGGTGGTTGCTCGGGTCCCCGATTACCTCCTTCGGGTCAATAGGCGGACTTTCTAGTTCCGAGTAGAGCATGTGAACGTACTCCGTTGTTGCACGGTATTCGTTTTCCTTTGTCGTGGTTGCTTTATGTCCTTCAACTCAGTGGACAATGCATAAGTCCGAGTGGAGGACACCTACTTATGATGTCATTTTTTTAAAATAGTCTGGGCATTAGGGACCTCACTTGAGAGTTTACCACATTGTATACCTTGGATAATTATAGATGTGACATATTTCTACGGAAGGTATACATACGAGTTCTTAATCGTAGTGACATATGATACTGATAATCAAATATATTTTTATGTGTTATGCCATTGCGGATTCTAATGTGCTGTTAGTTTGACATGGTTCTTAAGGATACTATTCATCACATGACAAAGGATCAATTCCAAATATATATAATTTCTTATGATTGTGGTTGTATTACAGTATCCATCGCTAGGGTTTGTCCAGAGCCCTTCTGTGTCCATAGATATTTTGTATGTCATGTGGCTAGTAAATTTAATACTCACATTAATGATTGACATCTTGAGAGTATATTATTTGAAACAGGCGGATGACTTCAAAACAAAATATTGATAATCGACTTTGTATTCAATAGCCTAAATAACGGACAATTCCACACATAGTTATTAGATTGTAGGGATTTCAGTGTTTGGTCTCAAGCATGCGATTTGGATACCGATATGAAGTCATGTTCACCAATCAGTCAAAGGTATTCAACAAAGTTTTGAAAGGATCTAGTTCGTTACAGGTGACCGTCGATTTCAGCAAAGTAAATACGTACTTTGTCGACTGTTGTGCGCTATATGAAAAGAAATTGCGATGAAAAACAACTTTCTTACAAAAGAAAAAGGGTTAATAGTCAAAGTGCCCCCTAATGTTTGGGCGAAATTTAGGATTGCCCCTTAAAGTCTAAAATTTTAAATATTAGTCCTAAAGTTTGGACGATTTTAAAAATTGCCCCTTTCCGTCCTCTGACTGTTAATTTGGGACGGAAAACACAACATGTGCCCTGCACGTGACTTCACTTAAGATTGAAAGACCAAATTGCCCTACCCTCTTCTTCTTCATCGTTCCCACCTTCTTCTTGGTCTTCTCCTGCAACTTCTCCCCCGAAACTTTCAGAGTCACACCGGAACTGCAAAGGAAGACCGGAACTGCAGCAGAAAAAGAAGAAGCACGATCGTTGCAGCCACGGATGTTACGTTGCAGCCACACCACTCACGAGTTTAAATCTAAGCGGCATCTCCATTGGCCACAAACGTTACCAACCAACCCCTAACGTAACCGTCCTTCCGTCGTTGGCGCCAATTTCCAAATGCACCCTTTCATTGGTCTGTCAGAACTTCATATATTTACTACCCTACGCAGCAAGCCGCTCAGCTCTCTCTTCACTGTGCACATTAATCTTCTACTTGTTATTCTGTGTTCATCATCTATCTACCTTACTTCTTCAACTCGTAATTGGTCGGAACGGTCACGTAAGTCTTAGCATTTCATATCATTTCCTGCAGTTGAGTATTTGTGGAATCCTGAATTCCTGACGGTGTTTGTCTGTCTGTTGTAGGTATTGTGTTTCAGTGATCGTTCTGAGGAGAAATAGACGAGCATGGTGGTGCAGAAGATAAGGTTCTCACAGTGGATAATTTCAAAGGGAAGGTTTGGAGGGAGACGAAGATCATATCCCGAGTCACATTCCCCGCCATTATAGGGAGGGGGAGCTCCTTCGGCATCCCGGTGGTGACGCAGATATTCATTGGAGCTCCAGACGCTGTAGCAGCCTCCGTTCCTCGGCCTGTCAGGCTTTCCGGTGGCTAGCGTTCCCATTTCCGTTCTGATTGGGTTTGGACGACGCGTCCCCACTCTTGTAAGCCTAAAGCTGTTGGAGCATTGCAAGAACCTCCGACATCTTTGGTCGTGATTTGGCATCGCTGGTTGTGCACCGACTGGCGAGGTTTGCAGCCGCTTGAGCTGCTTTCTGTGGGTACTGTCCCTCGAGCTTGGTGTCCATTATGCGGTAGAGTTTCCGCTTGTCTCCTAGGTTCGGCCTTGCCCACTCGACAAGGTTTTCTTCGACTCCGACCTTTGTCTTGTCTAGTGCTCGACGACCACAGAAGCTATACACGTCACTCTTTGCTGAGAGCCGCCCTGGTATATCGGAGAAACCGATCAGCAAAGCTCGAAATGGAAATTTCTGTGAATGGGCGGAGGCACCATGTCTGTTCTTCAGTAACAGAGATGAGGTGGAGGAGAAGAGGGCATTTTTGTCTTTAAATTGTAATTGAAGTCACGTGCCGAGCACATGGTCGTTTTCCGTCCCAAATTAACAGACAGAGGACGGAAAGGGGCGATTTTTCAAATCGTCCAAACTTTAGGACTAATATTTAAAATTTTAGACTTTAAGGGGCAATCCTAAATTTCGCCCAAACATTAGGGGGCACTTTGACTATTAACCCAAAGAAAAATAACTATTGGCAGACAGAGAGGAAAAGTTTCGCCAATTTTAGGCAAACTATTTCACAGAAGATTTCGGTCTTGGATTTTGTAGAGGGCATACTTACCTAAATTCACCTTCTACCAAACATACATTGGTAACTTGTGTGGAACGATATTCCAGTTAAGTTTGATCAGTAGATGCTATTTTGTAAACGTGGTCATAGGAAGGTTCAGATTCAGAATGAGATGGATTCGACCTGTACGTCCAAGCAGAAAAATATAGTAAATATCGTTAAATATGCCACAATTATAGATCTTGTAATGACGTATGTAAGTATGATACCAATTAGGTGAATCAACTCTAGAGGTTGAGTCTTTCTATCAAATAAAAATTCGAATTACAAATGTAGAAAACTCAGTGTAGTTCTTATCAGATACTGAATTGTGGTAAAGGCATCTCTTCCAGAACTATGTTTGTTAAATCGCAGGGATAAAGAGACAATTTACACAGAACAAGTCGAAGAAACATTTGATGTATGCGAGCATAATCATCAACTTCTTACATATCCTCTACCTTCGGTAACTCGAGATTCTCAGGTAAATAAGGATATACTTGAACCGTCAAGACCCACAAATATATGAAATGTTAGGAGTCAAGATGGATGTCGTATGGATTTGGTGTCGTAGACAATACATTTCATTTAATAATTCTTTCAATTTACATTGAGTAATAGTATTTATAAATTGTGAGTTCATATGTGTTCTACAATTATTTAAAAAAATTGTCGACTTCAACCATTTTGTGAATTTTGTTGAAGTCGGAAATCAATGTCGTTTATTTGTTTACACTTCTAATTTATTTATCTATCGAGTATAATTTTTCAACTTATTTGAGGATGGTCCGGAAAAACTATATCCTTTTAAAAATATTATTTAAGTTACATTAAACCACTAAATTAGAAGCATATTAGAAAATAAAAACTATTATTTGATAGATAAGTTTATTAGAAGGGTAACTAAACAAAATGCGTTAAGTCTCACCTCACACACCGACTATAAAATTCGGTCAAACTCCGTCCAAATTTATAAGGGAAAAGTATGAAAAAGATGTACGATGTTTGCCTAAAGTGGTAATCGATGTAATTTGTTTTGGGCCGCGGGTATTTGATGTACGATGTTTCATTTTGTTGGTTTTTGAAGAAACGTTAGTTTTTCCGACTCAATGAAGATATTCCGTATGCTGGACCTAAAGTAGTATAACTTATTTTTGATGCCATTTTGGAATGACGCATACTGTTGGTTATGCTGTCAATTTGAGGCGTTAACTTTCGTTTTGTGTTTATGCATTAGGTTTCGTTTTATGTTTAGAATGAACTTGGTATTGTAAGTTGACAGTTAACTATGGAAATAGTTGGTTTTGTGGAGGCTGTCTAGATTGTGTGTGTGTTGTGGGACAGGTGTTTAATTGCAGGTGAAATGTCGTTGGGATTTAGTCGATGACTTTTTGTTCAATCAGTCAAAACATAGTACATCTATTCTCAACTAGTGGACAAACGTGTTTCATAAAATACCATCAATTGCAAAACATATGTCATCTGGTAGTAAGACAACATAAACATACTTAAGTAAAAACACTCTGACCCGCAAACATAATTCTTTAAAATACAAATCCTAAAACACGTTCACCCAAACACCAATTTTAGGATTACAGCAATAACACCAACAATAGTAATCAACATCTTCTCACTCCTTCGTACAAGAACCACTTCGCTTTCAATCTTGACATGCATATCTCGAAATTTGTTTACGGCCAAATTGTTATTTGAGAAATATATAGCAATTGGACAGACACATTTTATTAGTTGGTACTAGGTTTCACAACAGAATCAGATTGTTGTTGGATGTTATATACGTTTAACAAAAACATAAAGAATGATTACCTTTTTGTCAATATTTTTTGTGCAGTAAACAGTTCTTGAGCACATCTCCTTTTCATCCTCAAACTGTAGATCGTGGTATATTCAGTATAAGTAGACTAAATGTAATGAGTGACTCCATATTTTACAGCATTAAAGAGTGTTTTTACTTCTTACTTGAGGTAAAAAAAGTCGGGTTTACGGGTGCAATTGCAGTCTTGGAAGGCATTACCTTGAGAGGGTAAAAACCCAAAATAGTACCAGTCAGATTCAAAGCACCCCTTGCCGCTTCTGCAAGAAAAATTCATTGAAATAGGCTATAGATAAACACAGAAACAAGAGCAAGAAAATCTTAAAACATCAAATATTACATTCATCAGTAAACTCGATAAATGCAAAGCGAAGACAAGAGGTCTGATCACCACACCGGCATGAGGACTTGATATTGACGCCGACATTCTCTAGGACCGCCATGATCGATAAAAAAACGAACTTTTCTTCGATTCTGTGACAAAAATTTCAACTTCGTGATGCAGAGGGGCGTGGAATCTAGACCAAGGTGGAGGAATACATCTACAAGTCATCTGTTGGAGTCATGATCATGTAGCAGTAGAGAGAGGAGAGCAAAGGGTGGTAATTCTTCGGATCGTCCGTTTGCGGGACACTGTCTCTTTTTGGTCCATCGCGTCGTTTTAAAAGGGTGACGACACGGTAAATGGAAACTAATTAAAGAAATCCGACAATGACGGGCCGAGAGACTTCGGGAATCGACGACGAACACCGTGGAGAAGACTCGTGGAGAACACCTTGGAGAAGACTCAATGGAGGAGAAAGACTACCGATTTAATAGGTGAAGAAGTCAGGGGCATCCATGGAATTTCACACACACAAAAACTCACGTGCAAAGCATGAATGCTGTTAATGGAATTTTTTAACGGACACAAACAGATTTCATCAAAAACCTACACTACCAAACATATTCCATCAAAAACAAACAATGGGCCGCATTTACCACCGTGGGCAAACATGTTATATCGTTTTCATACTTTTCGCAATTTCTAACACTAATTTGTCAACTTTGACCAGAATTTTAGATAATTGTGTAACTTGAAACTTAACATCATTTGTTTAGTAGTACTTCTATTTTTTCTACCGGTTTGAACTTTTCCATTTTATTCTTAATCAGTTCAAAAAATGATCTCTCTAAATTACAATTTTTTAAAGAACCCAAATAGCATTTTGAAATATACATTTTTAGAGAATCTTCAAATAAATTTTAAAAAATTGTGCTCAATAGATAGTCAAATTAGAATTCAAAAAAAAAACTAATGATGTTAAGTTTCGACTTAAACACATTTCACAAAATGGTTAAATTCCAAGAATAAATATATCATTGATTTAGCGAACCTCGTTCGCGGAAATAGTTGGATTAGTAAAACAAAAAAGTTGTTATTACTTTCGTAATTATTTATACAAATAGTGCTAGTTTAGTAAAATAGATCCGTAAAGACGCTCAACGACAAATCAAAGTTTCACAAATTGTCCTCATATATTAATATATATGTCAAGAAATATATCAAGGAACTGAGATGACACATGTCAAACCCATTTAGAGGTCTAATTCAAATATATTTTACCCTCCGAGACATTATATCAAACAACTTTAAAACATAGTTATCAGTACCGGACTCGGCCGCTATCCGTATTCTGAGGTAGAAGCAGGTTTGTGATGAAGAGAGCAGATTCAAAATGAAGAGGACGAAAGAGAGATTGCTTAAAGATCAAGATAACCAGAATAACATAATACAACTACTTGAACCTTTACTATCAATCTAGGTCAAGTATACATGAGGATTGATTCTGTTTATATACAGAACGAAAACTGAATTACAGGAGACTAAGAAGACTATTCCTGAAGATTCTGGATTACACAAGAACAATCTATAACAAACTAGATTATTCTAGACTTAGTCTTGATCCGCAAGCTTCTTGCTTTGATGATTGTGAAGGTTTCTTGCAATGTAATCAGCTACTTTGGTATTCTTCATACGACTTACTTAGTCATCCTAACATTCCCCTGAGAAGTTCTTTTCTCAACAATCTTCACTATCCTTGATGTTCATATACCTGAGCAGAAACTGTGCAAAACCCGAGAACTAATGCG
The DNA here is from genome assembly GCA_946814005.1 of Chamaenerion angustifolium. Classification (NCBI taxonomy): domain Eukaryota; kingdom Viridiplantae; phylum Streptophyta; class Magnoliopsida; order Myrtales; family Onagraceae; genus Chamaenerion; species Chamaenerion angustifolium. The sequence goes on along the minus strand of OX328266.1, from coordinate 28,872,539 downwards.
TATGTATTTTCAGACTATCAGTCATTCGAAACATTCAACCAATATCTCTGCATATCGCATGACTTAGTACATCTTTTACAGTTTCACGGACATGGAGAATCATAAGTAATTCATATTGAAATAAGCATGTTCCAACTTAGAAACTCAACACATTTCAATTACAGAGATAGGATACCAACTGCATTCATGAGAAATATTTCACATCCTTGCCCAATTCTTACTTAGTTCACCTATCAATGAGAATTATTTCTTATTCGTTTTGATATTTTTTTTTATTGATTTGTTTTGTTTTGTTTTTTGCAGGGAGGTTTTCATTTTCCTCCATCTTACCAATGAAGCTGGGAGGTTTTCATGTTCCTCCATCTTACAAGCCGCAAACATATGCAGAGTATATTGATGTTGTCTCTACTGAAGCTATTTTTGGCACCTAAGCTTCACCTTATGCCAGCATACTAATGTAACAATCTGAAAAGACCGAAATGACGAACTAGGGGAATGGAATTTAATTCTCAACAGATGCAGTGGTATCTAATCAGACTGACCAACAAAATGTTAGCCAAGAGCAACAAGTAATTCAATGTTGACGTACAGATGAAACACCATTCTGAAAATTAGAAAGTACACCAAGAGTATACAATATGCAGATAATTGATCAATTAAAAAAAACATAACAGATAGACTGAAAACAGAGTCCCGTGAGTTTTAGGATTAAGCATAGCATAACATGTAACATAAACACAAGGATGTGATTTGTTGAAAAAGAATTGAGGAAAGACAGGAGCGAAGTATTTGAAGAAGATAACCAGACAAGCCAAAAACAAGCACAAGATGATTCAAAACACATCAGGCAAGACTACTCATGATCCATAGCAGAATCAGAACTACTTCTAAACTCATAAGCACATATACTCCTAGACTCAAGGCAACAATTATCAGACTGAACATCATCAAATGTCAGTACTCCAAGTTTGTCACCAAACTGAGAAAACAACTTTTCAGTGAGAGTTTTTTTTATTATATCAGCAACTTGATCAATAGCAGGAACAATATTAACAATCATTTGACCACTTTGAACCTTCTCACGGACAAAGCAAAGATCAAACTCAACATGTTTCATCTTTGAGTGTTGAATTGGATTCTCTGTCAATGCAACAGATCCTGTGTTATCACACCATATGACAAGAATTTAAGAGAGTTTAAAGCCAAGATCAGATAACAAGGAAACAACCCAAAGCACCTCACACATTGCATTATCCACTACTCAATATTCAGCCTCAGAACTGGACCTGGAAATCACTGGTTGCTTTTTCGAACTCCAAACTATAAGATTATTATTAAGAAGTAGATAATGCCCAACCATAGATTTGCGATCAAGGGTGTAACTACCCCAATCAGTATCTGCAAAAGAGACAATGCTTACCTCATATGAAGGTACAAGAGGTGCTTACCGCCAAATGTTGGATCGTGAAATCCTGAATGCTGATCTGGCAGTGAATTGAATGCCAGACAAGGTTGGGATGACGCTTCAGCTCCAACTCCGGTGAACCTGCAAGTAGGGGAGCGCAACAGAGGGGGTGCCTCTGGGTCCCTCTCCGATGCTTAAATGAGTATATGTGTGTATAAAACTCAAAACGTAAAAAACGTATGTAAAGCAAGGGTATTTATAGGGTAAGAGAGATAGAACCGTATAAAGGCAACTGAATATCTTAATGTATATTGAGTTGCTGAAGATTCGGATCGTGGGATATGGCAGTTACTGCGAGATATTGCAGTTACCAAATCTAATCTTTAGTGAATATGTGACCGAGATATGCGGGATATCTTGGCCACTCTGTTATTAACGGTTTAGTGGGACCAGAGGAGAGAGGCAAGGCTCTCTTCGGGGCGAGCACTCCCATGTCGAGAAGTGGAAGGTCGCGACTTGGTAGAGAATGGCGAGCAGTCTGAGAGCCTTTGGCGTCTCTATAGACTTTGGGCTCGATTCTGGATTACTCGATGGTGGGCCAAGTTTGGCTTGTACTTGGGCCGATCCGGTTCGGATGTCATGGGTTTACCCCCTCTATAGTTATTGGGCCTTCGAGGCCTTTTCTTACTGGGCCGTCACTATCGATACCCAACATTTGCCCCCGAAGCTTGATTGAAGTTCCTTCAGTCGAGCTTGATTTCCTGGTAGGGTTTTAGATAGTGACGTCTTTGGTAATGGTTCAGCGCCTTTGAGACACTTCGAGCTCATTTGGCGAGCAATTCCTTCTCTGTTCAAAGCCGAAAGAATATCCTTCCTTTTATTCCCTTTTGGCGATCACTCGAGGTGACTCAGGCTTATGGAAGTCTATCTTTCTTAGTTAGGCGATCATTATCTACCCGAGGTATTTCTGCTAAAGCTTTATTAGTGCGTTGGCGACCACCTTGTCTCCTTAGTGGAATTTTAGCATTTAATAACTGCACGATTGTCCAGAAATCGAACGGTCACTTGAGGCACGCCTGACATTTACTTTTCCGTAAACCCAGGGTAGCTTGACAGCTGTCTGTACCAGCCAACCGTTGTCTCTTGGAATTCTGACATTGCTTCGGTTTTTTCCAAAAGGGTGCAATTATTCCTCTGCGTCGCTTCGATTTGCTCGTGGCGGTTTCTCCCCTTTTGGTCTATATAGGAAACGTCAGTTTCTGTATTCTGTCTTTTACGCTTATCCGCTCTCTTGGATTTTCAGAGCTTCATTGCGATCCTTTCCATTTCTTTTCTCAATCTTCTTCAGCCTTCTTCCAACATTTCCATGGCTCCTCGCAATCAGAGAGTCAAGCACACGGCTCCCAAGGGTGCCAACAAAGCCAACATGACCAGAAATGTTGATGTCCCTTTGACCATCAGGGATGAAGTCGTTCCCCCTTCAGTAGAGGAACAGACCGATTTGGGCAGGACTGCAACCACTCCTGTGGTGGTGGACGGGCCCGAGCTGAACACGCCTATTTTTTCCCCAAAAGGTAAACTTTCGCCCTTTTATTGCTCTGCTTTGGCAATATCCTCTGCTGTTCTTTGCTTTTTATGTTTATCATTGCAATATTTGAATTTGTTCGAGTAGACGTCAAGCCTAATGAATTGAAGCCGGCTTATTTTAAGACCGTGGTGGCGCTCGGTGGCTTCAGCGTGGAGGATGCTCCTAGATATCCTGGCCTAGGTCTGCATTTTCCTCACGATGGAGAGGTTTACATTTATGCGGCTCAGATCGATGCTGGGTTGCGTTTTCCTCTCTGTGAGGATTTACAGACCTTGTGTCAGTTTTACGGGATTCACCCCACACAGCTTGTCCCGAATGCCCTCAGGATGTGGGTCGGTTTCAAGTTCCTATACTTACGCCAGGAATGGGTATATTCACTGGCCCTGTTCCGGTGCTTCTTCCGCCTGGCAGCAGGGGCAAACCACCTTCACCACTTCCAATCCCGTTGGCCGAAGTTTTCAGAGTGGGGAGGCCTTCAGGGATGGGTTTGGAACGTCCATGTCCGCCTGGTCGACGATTTTCGGACCACCAACTCCAATTATAAGAAGTGTTACTTCTTTTATAAGGGGGGGTGCCCTGGAAATTGTTGATCCCGGACAAGGATTTCCCTCCTTCCTTCGAGGAGCTATCAGAGAGTGATCGAAACGCTATTGATGACCTATACCGGTCGCATCGGTCATCTCAGTTCAAGTCCATCCGCTCAGTGGCGGAGACTACCGAGAATGCCCTTGAGATGGCGGGTATTCATCAAGCCACGCCAATCTTTAATGATTGGGTAATTTTCTAACTCTTATCTTGCTTTATTACTTGTAGGGAAGGTTGTAAGCAAGAGCCAGAAACTGATAGGTCTCTTTGATGACCAGGGATCAGCGGGATTGTCCTCCGACCAGGCATTGCTGAACTCTCCTCCTCCCCCCTCTAGGCGTTCGTTCAAGAGGAAGTCTGAGGAGGTGCTTCCCTCGGCCACTGCTGACCCTCGCCAACCAGGTATGTTGCTTTGTTATTCGTAGATTTAACGTCTTCATACTTTGCGGTTTTTTTTTGTTTTTGACATTTTGTCTTGTTGTTTTGCAGAGGAGTCCTCAACCGACATGGTCCGGGATCATGCTCCTCCTCCCTCCAAGAAGGTCAGGAGTGAGGAATGTCCGGAAGTCGACCAGCATCCTTCTCCTCCCCCTCCTGGGGGTCCTTCCGCTAATAAAGGGAAGGGTCTGGACGCGGTGCCCCCTTCTCCTTCTCCCCAGGGTCCTTCTGCCGCCAAGGGGAAGGTTTGACCTTAGCTCCTCCTGTTCTTACGGTGCCCGTGGCTCCTCCTAAGGAGTCTGGGACCAAGAAGAAGGGGCATGCTGCTTCCAGCTCATCGAGGGCTCCTGTGGATGAGCATTGCTCCCTTGCCGGCTTGTTTCAGCCGCTTGAATCAGCGAATTCTCGGGAAACTTGGGTCCCCTGTGGGGACCTTATGAAGAAGGGGTACCCTCCCCAGAAGAGCCTCCGGGGCAGCCCGGATATGTGTATGCGGCTTCTGGACGGGATAATTCCCCCCGCGGACCGCTCGATTGTTCCCACGGAACTTCATCAGATCGAGGGGTTCCTTCGGTCCCACTTCGAACGAGTGGCTTTGGTAAGATCTCATACTTTTATTTCGTAGAGTCCTCTCTTTGTCGTTCCCTTATTGTCTGTTGTCCTGACAGCTTTTATTCTATATTTGTTGCCAGTTCGTTCGGGAAGAGGTGATTCTTGGTCGTGTCTTCGGGGAGCTCACCGACAAGTATTCCAGTGTGCTCGCCGAGCTGGAGCAGTACCGAAGCACGGGGGTCACTCCTGAGCAATTGGGGACTATCAAGACGACTGCAGATGCATCGATCGCCTTGGCAGATAATACCCGAGAGGAATACCTCAGGAAGGAGCAGCGCCTCCTTGCTGATGTCCAGAAGAGGGAGGCTGAAGCCGCTGCCGCTCTTCAGGACTTTGACGCTCTTCACCTGTGTTTAGATCAGGGAGAGATCGTCCGAGTTCGCCTAGATGCTGAACTTAAGGAAGCTCAGGCGCAAGGGGCAGAATCGGAGGCTCGTAGGGTCGCTGCCGAGGCGCAAAGGGACGCTGCTGACGCCCAGAGAGAAGCTGCGGTGGCTCAGATGGAAGCTGCGGAAGCCCGGGGGATTGCCTTGGAGGAGGAGAGGGACCGGTTAACTGCACAATTGAAAGCCGTCCCTTCGCCCCAGAGCGTAGTTGAGGCATTCAAAGCCTCTGAGGAGTTTGAGGACTGCGCTCTGAAGGAGATGAGGTCGGCGATCGCCGATTTTCTCCAAGTCCTGGTGGATGAGGTCCAGGCGGTCGATCCCAACTTTCCTCTTGGGGAAGTCGCCTCCTTGAAGACCTTCCTGCGGAGTCGTCCTTCGCAGCCCTCTGTTGCTGGAGAGGCTGCTCCTGAAGGCGAGCCCAATGCTTCTGCCCCCGAAGGCGAGCAGAGCACCCTTGCCCCCGAGAACCCCGACGCTTGAAGTCCCCAACTCCTTGGCGACCGTATTTATCTTTTTTAGATAGCCATTTTTGTATTTTATGTTTTTGGTTTGTAATTATTTGTCGAAGACTTGGATTTTTCTATTGAATGCTTTTATATTCTTGAGCCTTTAATCGACTTCGAACATATTTAGCTATCCAATATCTTACTCATAATTACTTTCTACTTTTTTCTTGCTTTGTAATGTCGTCGACCCTTAAAGCCGTAGACCAATCATAAGTTAAACTTTCTAAGGATAATACTTTTGACACTTAAAAGCGTAAACTTCTAAGTTCAAAGAGATATTACCTTCTTTGAAGTTTAAACCTTTGAGGTGTTGGCCTAATAACAGGGGATTTGTAATTTGTCAGGCTTTATCATCGATAGTGATCGCCTAAACTTTCTTTGGCCTGACTTTGGCGTCAGGGCTTTCATTTTGCCTAACATTTTGCTAGGTCTTTTGGCCTGACTTTGGCGTCAGGGCTTTGCCTGACTCTTGGCGTCAGGTTTTTTGAGACCTAACTTTGTTGTTAGGGCTTTTGTGGCCTAGTTTTGTTACTATGGCTTTTTTGGCCTAACTTTGTTGTTAGGGCTTTTTGGCCTAGTTTTGTTACTAGGGCTTTTTGGCCTAACTTTGGCGTCAGGGCTTTTGGCCTAACTTTGTTGTTAGGGCTTTTGGCCTAGCTTTGTTGCTAGGGCTTTTTTGGCCTGACTTTGGCGTCAGGGCTTTTGGCCTAACTTTGTTGTTAGGGCTTTTTGGCCTGACTTTGGCGTCAGGGCTTTTGGCCTAACTTTGTTGTTAGGGTTTTTGGCCTGACTTTGGCGTCAGGGCTTTTGGCCTAACTTTGTTGTTAGGGCTTTTGGCCTAGCTTTGTTGCTAGGGCTTTTTTGGCCTGACTTTGGCGTCAGGGCTTTTGGCCTAACTTTGTTGTTAGGGCTTTTGGCCTAGCTTTGTTGCTTCGAGTGGACACGCTTTATGAAGGAATGGCTTTCTTTTATTGACATAATCCGTTTGATTACAAGCTATGCATAAAATCTTCTTAAATGCTCTGAATTAAATGGACGGGGTAACCTCTCGCCTTCGGTGGTTTCCAAATAGTAGGATCCTGGTGCGGCGATCTCTACTACTTTGTATGGTCCTTCCCATTTGGCTGAAAGTTTGTTTTTACTGTCCAGCCTTGTAAATTCATTCCTTCTCATAACCATCTCCCCCACGAAAAATTGGCGAGCGCTAACTTTTCTGTTGAAATACCGAGCGGTCGCCAAGCGCATTTTTGCCTGTGTTTTTTCCGAGAGCCATCTCTTTTCCTCTGCCAAGTCGAGGTCAGTTCTGCGCTCGATCTCATTTGCCTCCGCGTTAAAGTGTAGGACTCTGTGGGTAGGCACTGCTAATTCAGCTAGTGCTACTGCTTCTGATCCGTACACTAAACTGAAAGGCGTTTCTCCTGTGGCCGCCTTAGGCGTTGTTCTGATTGCCCATAATACGTTTTCCAGTTCGTCTGCCCAGTTCCCTTTGAATGCTCGAACCCTTTTCTTGAGTCCTGCTAAGACAACCTTGTTGGCTGCTTCAGCTTGCCCATTCGTTTGAGGGTGATGTACTGAACTGAAGCGATGGTCGATATGATACTCTTCACAGAGCCATTTCAACTCCTTTCCAACGAATTGCGGACCATTATCGCTGATGAGTATTTTGGGAATACCAAACCTGGAGAATATGTTGACCTGCATGAACTTGATAACTTGGAATTCCGTTGTCGAAGCTAGAGCTTTCGCCTCTACCCACTTAGTGAAGTAGTCGATCGCCACTATAATGTGAGTACGCTGACCAGTGCTAATGGGAAAAGGACCCAATATATCGATTCCCCATTGAGCGAAGGGCCAGGCACCCGCCATTGGGGATAATAATGTCGATGGTCGACCCGATCGTGGTGCAAACTGCTGGCAAATTTCACACTTCTGTGTTAATTCGGCTGCGTCTTTTCCCAAGGTCGGCCAGTAATATCCCAGTCTGAATATTTTCCTGCTTAGCGATCGAGCGCCTTCATGACATGCTGCTGCCCCTTCATGAGCTTCTCGAAGAACTTTTTCTGTTTCGGGTAGAGCAACACATCTCAAGTAAGGCGTCGAATAACCTCTTCTATAGAGTTCTCCATCGATGATTAGATAACTGGCTGCGAGTCTTCTAATCCTAGTGGATTCGCCTTCGTCCTCTGGGAGGATGCCTTCTTTCAAATAATTCTGGAATGGGGTCATCCAGGTGACCTGTTCTTGAATGTTGAAGACCTCCGCTCTGTTTTCAAGGACTGAACATAAGGCCTTTTCCAGAAATTGCACATCCTGGATTGTCGCCCCTCCGAAGGCTAGCTTACTCAAAGAATCTGCCATCTGGTTTTCTTGGCGAGGAATAAACTCAATCGCGAAATTTGGGATTTCCACGACTAGTTTTTTGGCGATGCCGAGATATTTCTTCATCTTTTCTCCCTTTGCCTCGTAGGCGCCATTAACCTGATTGACAATAAGCTCTGAATCACTTTTTACCTTAAGCGTTGTTATACCCATTCCTTTTGCCAGTCTGAGTCCAGTGATAAGAGCCTCATATTCTGCTTCGTTATTGGTCGCCGGGAATGTCAAGGCGATCGCGTATTTCAGAGGCTCGCCCTCAGGAGGAATAAGAATTAAACCTGCCCCCGAGCCTTCTTTTGATGAAGACCCATCCGTATAGAGTTCCCAGATTTGATCGTCGTTTGCTGACTGACTTGGCCTGTTTTCTGCCTCCGCTTGACCGTTACTCGTGCTTTCCACTATGAAATCAGCTAGTGCTTGACCTTTGATGGCCGTTTTTGGCGCAAATTTGATCCTGAACTCGCTGAGCTCGATCGCCCACTTGACCATTCTTCCTGAAGAATCTGGCTTCATCAGGAAGTTTTTGAGAGGTTGATTGGTGAGGACCGTGATGTCGTGCGCATGAAAGTAAGGTCTCAGCTTCCGAGCAGCAATAACTAAGGCATAGAGATACTTCTCAATCTGGACATATTTTATTTCTGCTGAGTTGAACATTTTGCTAATAAAATACACTGGACTCTGAACATTATTCTCCTCCCTTATTAAAACAGCACTGGCTGCCACATCGCTAATGCCTAAATAGAGGAAAAGCTGCTCGCCTGGAACGGGTTTTGCCAGAGCTGGGAGTGTTTGAATATGCCTTTTCAAGGACTGGAATGCTTCCTCGCAGTCTGGCGTCCACTCGAACTTACGGTTGGCCCTCAAGGTTTTGAAGAACGGGAGGGACTTGTCGCTTGCTTTGGAGAGGAAGCGGTTAAGAGCAGCTAGTCGGCCGTTCAGGCATTGGACTTCCTTATGGCAGGTTGGCGTCTTCATTTCTTCTATGGCCTTTAGCTTTTCCGGGTTTGCTTCAATGCCCCTTTCGCTGACCATAAAACCCAGGAACTTCCCGGACTTGACTCCAAAGGCGCACTTTGCTGGGTTCAGGCGAACGCTGTGTCTCCTCATGCATTCAAAAGCTTCACGGAGGTTGGTGGTATGAGGATTGCCTTTGATCGATTTAACGAGCATATCATCCACGTAGGCCTCCATGTTCCTTCCCAGCATGTCCTGGAACAGTCGGTTCACCATCCGCTGATAAGTTGCCCCGGCATTGATGAGACCAAAGGGCATCACCTTGTAGCATAGAATGTCCCCGTCAGCATAGAAAGCAGTGTGGGCCTCGTCGTCTGGATGCATTCTGATCTGGTTGTAGCCTGAATAGGCATCCATGAAGCTCAGCATCTCATGACCCGAGGTAGCATCGACTAGCTGATCAATTCTTGGAAGGGGATATGAATCTTTGGGGCAAGCCTTGTTTAAGTCGCGGAAGTCGACGCACATCCAACACTTGCCGTTAGATTTCCTGACCAAAACTGGGTTGGCGACCCAGCTCTGGAATCTTACCTCTCTGACGAAGTCAGCTTCAATCAACCTGCCGACTTCCTGCCTGATCGCCAAACGTTTGTCAGTCCCGAACGATCTTCTCTTTTGGGCGATCGGCTTGATGGAGGGGTCTATCCTGAGCTCATGCGAGATAATATCTGTGCTGATTCCTGGCATGTCGCTCGGCTGCCAGGCAAAGAGCTCTTTGAATTCCTTGAGGAGGGCGGTCATGGCCTCCTTCTGATCCTCTTTCAAGGTGGTCCCAATGCGCACCTTTTTGTCCGGACCATCGATCTCGACCTCCTCCAATTCCTCCATGGGTGCTGGTCGAGCCAGGTCCTCGCGGGGATCGGCCTCTGTCTCGATGGCGAGCGCCTCCCTTTGGTTCTTCCTGCGTAAACAGTTCACATAACATTGCCGCGAGGAAGGCTGATCTCCGAGCACTTCTCCAATCCCGTTCGGAGTAGGGAACTTCATCTTCTGGTGGACAGTGGAGGCCACAATCTTATTTGGGTTGATCGTGGTCCTCCCTATGATGGCGTTGTAGGATGTAGGTGAATCGACCACCAGGAAAGTGACCGACACCTTGATGCTTTTCCACCCCTCGCCAAAAATCACTGGCATGGTTATAGCCCCCAGTGGATAAGTTGTCCTTCCCGCAAATCCGATCAGCGGAAAATCGACCCTCTTCAGGTCGCGTTTTGATTTGCCCATCTTTTCGAAGGCATCCAGAAACAGGATGTCTGTCGAGCTGCCTCCGTCGACCAGAATCCTTGCAACATCACAGCCGTCTATATCTGCCGTAATGACCAGAGCATCGTTGTGGGGCGTAGTGACATGTGCCAAATCATCTTCAGAGAATGAGATGACAATGTTTTCTTCAGGTCGGGGTCGCTTCCCCAACTGAACTGCCGTAGAGATCTGAGTGGCGTAGACCTCTCTGGCGTTTGACCTCTCGCCGCCTGCGCCGAATCCTCCTGCAATCAGATTCACTCTCCTCTTGCTTCCAGAAGGCTCAGCTTGATCTGCAGGGGCTGGTGAACGATGTCTCCTGGGGGGCGTTCGACTTCGGTCTCGCCCTGCCACAAATTCCTTCAACATTCCACCCTGAATCAGCCTCTCTATATCTCGCTTCAGAATCTTGCAATCGTCTGTCTTATGGCCCTTGCACTTATGGTATCTGCAATAGCTCTCGACATCCTTGCCCATGGGTAACCCACCTCGGCGAGGCATCGGTGGCCTCGCCAAGGATCTCCTCTCCATCTCGACTAGTACCGCTGAGATCTGCCTATTTAAAGGCGTGAAGTACTCAGGGACCTCTGGATGGCGAGGTGCTGGAAGAGACTCGACTCGGGGCTTACTTTCTTTTCCCTTCTTCTCCTTCTTTATCTCCTTCTTACTATCGCGTCGGGGTTCATGGGTTACCCTTAGCGAGGTCGTCAGGAGATTCGCCTCGATGTTTGCGCGTTCAAGGTCTATGAAACCTTTTGCTCTGGACGCCAACTCCTCCAATGTCTCTATCTCCTTCACGTGATAGCTGTTTCGCAGCTTTCTCGAGGCCTTGTTGGCCACATCCAGACCTCTGTAGAATGCTCGAATGATTTCCCCATCCGAGATTCGACGATCTAATTCTGTGACGTTTTGATGAAAACGCCCGTAGAAGTTGGACAGCGACTCTCCAGGCTGCTGTTTGACCGAGTCAAGGGCGACCACGCTCTTCAGCAATTGGCGCTCGCCCATATATCTCTCCAGGAACTTGCTTCTTAACTCTGCCCAAGTTCCGATTGATCCTGCAGGGAGGCCGAAGAACCAGGACGAAGCCGAGCCCGAAAGAGTAGATGGAAATAGCAAAGCCAAATGATTGGGATCGTTTGACTTACCCAGAAGGGAGGCCTCATGCTTGTTGACATGTACGGTGGGATCTCCTCCACCGCTATACTCAGGTATGGCCCGAGCGACCACATCCTTCGGGATTTTGATAGCGACGAGCGCGTCGGTGAATGGATGAGAGGACTGCTCCTTGAAGGGAGCTATGACTGTCAACTGTCTTTCCTGGAGCCTTTTGTTGAGGAGGTCATCCATCTGATCCACAGTGCAGTACATGGGAGAGGCTCCGGGTGGAGGCGGACCGGAAGGATTGGCAGTATATGCGGCTGCTGGCTCCTTGGTGTGCGCTGGAGGTAAGGACTGCTGACCTGACGTCATCTCCTGATCCTCCTGAGGCGCAGCAGGACTAGGATTGGCCGCTTCTGAAGGTGAAGGCCCTGTGGCAGCAGGGCGGTGATTTTCCTTAGGAGCAGAGGGATTGATTTCCTGAGGAGCAGGGGCTTGGCGGCGCGCCTGTCCTAGGATGGCTTCCAGCAAGGAGACCATCTCGGGGGTTAAATTAATATCCTGCCCCGCAATGTGGACTGTCTGCGGTGCAGGGGCTCCGTTTTGATCAGCAGCTGGGGTCGGTCTTGAATCACCGACATGTTCTCGGGCTGTCCGCAGAGGAACAGCATTAACTCCTGCTCGGCTGGCAGGTTCCTGTTGAAGCGGTGAAGCGGCGGCGGAATCAGAGCTATCTGAGGATCGCTCCCTAGTCTGATTCCGACGGTTGCTTTGGGATCGAGTTCTCATGGCTTAATTGCTCGTTTCCCACAAACGACGCCAAATGTTGGATCGTGAAATCCTGAATGCTGATCTGGCAGTGAATTGAATGCCAGACAAGGTTGGGATGACGCTTCAGCTCCAACTCCGGTGAACCTGCAAGTAGGGGAGCGCAACAGAGGGGGTGCCTCTGGGTCCCTCTCCGATGCTTAAATGAGTATATGTGTGTATAAAACTCAAAACGTAAAAAACGTATGTAAAGCAAGGGTATTTATAGGGTAAGAGAGATAGAACCGTATAAAGGCAACTGAATATCTTAATGTATATTGAGTTGCTGAAGATTCGGATCGTGGGATATGGCAGTTACTGCGAGATATTGCAGTTACCAAATCTAATCTTTAGTGAATATGTGACCGAGATATGCGGGATATCTTGGCCACTCTGTTATTAACGGTTTAGTGGGACCAGAGGAGAGAGGCAAGGCTCTCTTCGGGGCGAGCACTCCCATGTCGAGCAGTGGAAGGTCGCGACTTGGTAGAGAATGGCGAGCAGTCTGAGAGCCTTTGGCGTCTCTATAGACTTTGGGCTCGATTCTGGATTACTCGATGGTGGGCCAAGTTTGGCTTGTACTTGGGCCGATCCGGTTCGGATGTCATGGGTTTACCCCCTCTATAGTTATTGGGCCTTTGAGGCCTTTTCTTACTGGGCCGTCACTATCGATACCCAACAACTACCCCAATTAGTATCCGCAAAAGAGACAATGCTTACCTCATATGAAGGTACAAGAGGTGCTCGAAAGAGAAGACCATGATTAATTGTTCCTTTAAGATACCGCAACAATCGTAAAAGAACTTTCCAACGAGATTGTACAGGATGTTGCATGAACTGACTAAGTTTGTTAACTGCAAAACTAATGTCAGGCAGGGTAATACAAACATGTTGTAATGCCCCTATAATACTCCTATACATAGTTGAATCAACTGGTGATGAAAATGCAGATGGATGAGAAGAATTAGCCTTAGTGAGGAAGTTACCTAACGTGGGTGTGGGCAATGAAGATGCATTTGATAAACCCACCTTAAGTAATAGATCGTTTATGTATTTCGTCTGCGATAAAAGCAGACAGTCATCACCAACTTGAACATCCATGTCTAAGAAATAGTTTAGCAACCCCAGATCCTTCAGTTTGAACTCATGATTAATTTGTGCTATTACAGCTTCCACTCCTTTGGAGTCACTTCTTGTAACCACTATATCATCTACGTAACCTATAATATAAACAATACCCTTGTAAGTATTCTTTAAAAACAAGCAGTTATCAGCAAGTGAACTTGTAAAGTGAATTGAATTAATCAAAAAACTTTTGAACCGTTCAAACGAGGCGTCGAGAGCTTGCTTAAGGCCATAGAGAGCCTTATTTAATCTGCACACAAGCACCCTTCCTTGAGCATCACGTTGTTCAAATCTTGGAGGTTGGGTCATATACACATCCTTAGACACCTCACCATGCAAAAACGTATTGTTGACATCAACTTGCTGAAGCACCCACTTGTGAATCAAGGCAAGCGCGAGGATGATGCGTACTGTGGGAGACTTAACCACAAGGTTGAACGTGTCCTAAAAGTCAACCCATGGTTTTTGTGAGAAGCCTTTGGCAACTAACCTAGCCTTGTATCTAGCCACATACCCATCTGTGTTCTTTTTTATTGTAAACAAACATTTGCAGCCCACTGGAATCCTTCCTCCAGGTAGCATTGTTAGACATCATGTGTTGTTGACAGCCAAATCATTGAGTTCTTCTTGAACAACTTGTGCCCAGTGTGGAGACTGTATAGCCGTGTATATGTCAGTAGGTTTAGAGTGAATTAGATCATCTGGTGGATGTATACACGTAGTTAAGGCCTTCATGGACCTTGTTTTCGACTTGGTGAGCATAGGATGAATGTTAGGAGGAACTGTAAATGAGTAAAGGACATAAGAGGGTATAAGACACGGGTAGATTGAATGCGACTATTGTAGATTGAATGTGACTATTGGAAGATACGAGTATAAGAGACGAGTTCTAATGGATATACTTTATCGAGCCTTGATCAGCCAGACAATCATGGGATGGAATTAGTGTACCTGATTGAAGAGGTTCTTGGAGAGAAGACATGGATGGAATCCGATCTCTACCTTGATAAACATATCTAACCCCATTGTTAGGCATTGATAAAGATGACACCCCTGCAGTAGTAACAGGATCATCATTGCTTGACGGAAGAGACTGAGAGGGTGAACCTCCAGAGTGAGATGATATATCTTCAGCGGTAGCAGGATCATCAATCCTTGATTGAGGACTATGAGGAGATGAACCTACAGACTGAGGTGAAATGTCAGATGTATCTGCAGGACAAGATGATAAATTGAAATCCAAACATGGAGAGGACTGATTAGGCAATGCAATACCATCAACTGGATTACAAATGGAAGAGTTAAAAGGAAAAAAGAATGGGGAAGAAGTTTATGTGTTCTTAACAGATGAAGACTGCATAAACGCACCCTGCTTATCACCAAAAGGGAAAACAGTTTCATGAAACTTTACATGTCTAGACACATACACACGCCCTAAGGAATCCAAACATTTATACCCATGTTGATTAGCACAGTAGCCTATGAACACACAAGGAGCGGATCGGAAATCGAATTTGTGTTTATTGTAAGGTTTTAACAAGGGAAAGCATAAACACCCAAAGACCCGTAGAAAAATCATAGTCAGGAACCTTTAAAAAATATTAATGAGGGGACACATCCATTAACACTTTAGTAGGCAGCTGATTTTTCAAGAACACTACAGTAAAGAATGCATCTGTCCAATATTGCATAGTGAAAAAGGATCAACCTAGGAGTAGTGTATTAAATGATGGAATAGATGTTCCTTATGACCTCTTAGTGTGGTATATTGGTGTCAGGCCATTAGAGTTTATGAAATCGCTCAACCTTCCAAAGTCTCCTAGTGGAAGGTACACTAAATAATTACCTTTTCCAAAACGCAGTCATTTCTTTCCTAATGGATTATAGTTATCTTAATTACTAGATCAACCAAGTCCTCCATAATTGGAGTCGATGAATGGCTACGAGTACCTTTGGTGGATGATGTGTTTGTTGTTGTGGATTGTGCAAGATATCTTCAACATACTGGAAAGCCACTACTTCCAGGCTACCAGCCCTTGCCCAGGTTAGTGTCTAACAACCTATTTTTATTTGTTTGCGTACATTTGTATGATTTTACATTCATATCATCTTGTGTTATTCCAAAAGGCTGTAGAGAGGCATGGAAAGATCCTACCCAAACTATTCAACAAGATTGGTAAACAGGAGGGTAGCGAGGCATTTGCAGTCAAGGACATTCATTTTGGAGACCATTTTGTATACAAACACCTTGATAGCATGGCAACAGTCGGTAGGTACAAGGATCTTGTTGATTTACTTCAACTCAAGGTATTTATTGATCATCTCCTCCTTTTAATGATGAATTTGCTACATAATCTGATTTTTACAATGTAGGGTTCAAAGGGTGTCTCTATTGCGGGATTCGTAAGTCGGCTGATAATGGGATCGACATATCTCATGTGTGTGGTTAGCTGGAGGAACAGGTTCTACGTCACCATGAACTAGTCCACTACCTTTATGTGAATTGGTCGGTACGACCGGTGAACCAGCAGTTAGACTAGTCGAACCAGGAACCGACCCCCTCACTGATTCGAGAGTCGGTTCGGTTCTGATAACTATGGTCTAGGCACACGGTCATAAGTCTATACGTAAGTAATGCACATAGCTCTAAATACTTTTAACCCTAGATAATTCTCCTTAATTCTAGATATTTCTAACACTCCTCCTCATATCGAAGCATACAAATTGTATGCACCAAACTTGTTAGAAATATACTATACCCGATAGCAACTAGGAACTTTTGTGAAATATTTGCTTGTTGATTATAAGAACTAACAAACTCAATTGTAATTCCTGGGGATATTTTGACAGTCAACCTCTATATGTCTTGTTTTTCATGAAAAAATTGGATTTGATGTTATATGTAGAGTTGCTTGGCTACCACAACACAACTTCACTGGTTTATTATCTCAAATTCTCAACTCTTGAAGATCTTGTTTAATATAAAGAAGTTCACACGCACCAACAATCGTGGCTTTATGTGATGCTTCTACACAAGAACAAGCAACAATATGTTGCTTCTTAATTTTCCATAAGAATAGGTTTCGTCCAACAAAAACACAATACACATACATAAACTCTCTACACACTACATATCTCGCCCAATTAGTATCACTATATGTCACCTCCTCTGTGTATCATCCATCCATGTACATCAAACTTTGTTATGTTGCTTTCTTGGCATACCAGAGTATATGAATGATAGCATTCGAATCTTCAACCTACGGGTTATGCATAAATTGACTTACTATACCTACAACAAATGAGATGCAAGGTCTAGTGATGGGGAAATATTTTAATTTCTCACATATATTCTATATCTCTACCTCCTACAACTCCCTTTTATTTTTCAAAACTTTACTATTTGGATCCATGGATCTACTAATGGTTTTGCAGTCTAACCTGCTCATGTTTTCTAGAATATCTGGTGCATATTTCCTTTTAGACATCAGTTAGTGGTTGAGAAATTTTAATCCCAAGAAAATAGTTAAGATTGCCTAAATGTTTGGTCTGGAACTGACAAAACAGGTACCTCTTTAGTTATGAAATCTTTGCATGCTCACTCTCGCGATAAAGATATCATCCACACAAACTACTAGATACACACAAATATAACAAAAAGAATGTAGGTAAAAGACAGAATGTAGGTAAAAGACAGAATGACCTAACTCTCCATGTAGAAAATCGTTTTTTATATGCAATTAATACAAGGTCAGCGTCTAAGAGTTGCAATAATGAAAAATAGGGTACATATGGAATTTTCACCACTAGAGGAAATGTATCACCATAAATCTAAGTATAACCTTTAGTAACAAATCTTGCTTAAACGCGACCAATCAAACTATTAACGCCAACCTTGATAGTAAACACCACCTACAACCAAAATTTTCTTTCCTGGTGGAATGTGAACCAAAACCCACGTACAAGTTCGCTCCATGGAATGTATCTCGTCAATAATGGATTGCTTCCATTGATGATTTACACGTGCTTCAAAGGCAGATTCGCATATAGTAACAAATGATAAGGTCAAAACAAATGCAAAGTGGGTTAGAAAAAGATGATAGGTTGAGGGTTACACGTTAATTGAGAACTCTTATAGGGGAAGTAAGAAGATCATTTGATGGTTCAGGTTGGTCTATAGGTGGTTCAAGCTGCTAAGTTTGATGTGAATCAAATCAATCTTCAGAGAGCTCTACCATCACTGAAGCAAATTGATTTTATTAACGTGGAGTAAAGGGTGGTGAGGTGAAGGAATGGATGTGTTGGGTGATGGCGGAACATCTACCACATCATGATGAAGAGTTGATAGATTTTTTCAGTAAATATAGTAGTGGACTTGGAAGTAGAAGTAATAACACATCTTGAGTGGTGATGGACTTGACAAATGTAGGGGACAAAAATGGTGAGTCCTCACATAACGTAACATCAACAAACATATAGTACCAATTCCCGGTGGAAGAATAACATTGGTAAACTTTATACAATCTAGAGTACCCAAAAAAGGTGCACTTAATGGCACGTGTTAAAAGTTTGTCGAGTCATGGAGTAAGATCACGAACTAAGATGGTACATCCAAAGACTCGAAGGGTCATGTGAAACAACGGTACCTTATGAAATAAAATAGAGTAAGGAACTTGATTCGTGAGAGATGAATAAGGAATTTTATATATCAAATGACAAGTTGTCAAAATAACATCACCTCTCTGATGAAGTGGCTAGATGAATGAACTAATAGGGTGAGAGTAGTGTCAACATTATGCATATTCTTTTGTTCAGCAATACATTTTGGTAGATATATGAGGATAGGTGGTCTAATGACATTCTGAATCAATATGATGAGAACATACCCAAGAAATATCCCTAGGCATTATCATTGCGAATAACTTTAACATTTCATAGAATTCCTTCTTAATTTAAGCACAAACAAATCAAACATATGGAATAACTCGGAATCACTCTTTTACTAATATATCCAAGTGCATTGAGAAAGTTCGTCAATAAACGTGAAAAAATATTTGAAAACCCCATAGATAAATACTCGACTCGTACCCCAAATATTTGAGTGCATGACATATAAAGGAGAATAAACCCTAGCTCCAATATGACTTATAAAGGTAGATTGAACTTGTTTTCCATATTGACAAGATTTATAATGTAGTGTTTTCAACCCTACTCACTTAGGAACCATTCGTTGAAGTTTCGACAGAATGGGATGACCAAGCCGCACATTAAGAATACTTAGAGACTTAGTAATACAAATAATTGGTGGGTGGTTTGAGATAGTGGAGTCATCTTGATTTATATCCCACGACAATCGTTCATGTTGTCCAATGTTCGTATATAATAAATGAGTTTTCACTTAAGGTCACTAACAAGTTAAAGGAAAGTACCAACTTGCTGATAGAAATTAGGTTGAAAGGAAAACCAGATATGTGGAAGATAGGCTCTAGGAATAAGGTTGTTGTCCGTGAGGCGTTACTAATTTCTTTGGTGGTTACTCTGGAGCCACTTGTAAGAGTAATTTGGTTGGCAAAATTTAATAGAGATATAAAATGGAAGAATGGTTACCTACAATGTGATAAGAAGTAGGTAACCATTACCAACTTCAAATTTTTTTGACTTTTCTTGTCCTAATAGGATTAGTGTGGTTTAAGTTTCCTCAGTATGTCTAACATTAGCATATGCTCCTTCATAAATATTTTAGAGAATAACATTTGGCGATAGTATGTCCCATTTTTCTATAATAAGAGCAAGTGGTGTGAACACCTCCATTTACACCAATGCGTCCTCCAGTACCACCATGACTTCCACATCGTCCTTGATTAGTGGTCATTATATAAGTTTCAACAACATGAGGAAGTAGTGTATTGGGGGTGGAAACTTTGGAAATTGACTATCGAAATTGTGCATACTTGGAACGTCTTGAGTTGATAAAATTTGATCTGTGACATGTTCATTATGATGACAAACAACTCGATTAATCATCACCACATAAAGTTGCATGTCAAGAGTATCGACTTACAACAACATTTTTAGTTCCTCAACAATAGCTTACACTTCAAACAAATAAGAACCCATATTGTGATACGAGTTTCTGTGCGACAATATACAAATGTTTGATGTTATTAGTGTACACACTCTTTATCTTCTTCAAGAAAGTGGAACATGTCTACAATTAATTCTCTAAAAATAAAGTAGAAGGCTCAATTGATTGCCACAACAACTTGCAAAGTTTATAGTCGAACTTTTTCAATTTCCTTTGTTGATTTCCAGGGATATTAGTAACTGTCTTTTAAAGATGATCGAAAAAGACTAGCCTAAGATCTAAGGTTCTAGAAAGACTAACCATACCAAATAATTCTTTACATTGAACTTCTCTAAAACGATTGCGGGTATTCCATTAGAAGCATATTGAAGAGAAACAAAAGAATTTGATTTACCAAAACATATTACTCATCACAATTCATAATGTTAAAAGGATTTGTGACCAAATTGATTTCGAAGAACGACAACCCCTGCTAGATGCTAGAATGGCGTCGATCAAAAAGGTGACCGTGGTGGTGAACAGCGAACTCTAAGATAGGACTTTCGGAGAGGATGACTAATATTTTCTACGATGGATTTTGATTATAAATTTGTGAAAGAGAGTGGAAGGATTTAGGGTTTTCTTTTCTTGACCATACTATTGTATCTTGAATTCCTGAATGCTGACTTGGTAATGAATTGAATGCCAACAGAATGATGAAGATTGTTCTCGCCTTAGATCCGATGAACCTGCAGGAAGTGGATCACAACAGAGGGGGTGTCTCTGGGTCCCTCTCCGATGCTTAAATGAGTACATGTGTGTATATGAACTTAAAATGTAAATGAACGTATGGAAAGTAGAGGTATTTATAGAGTAAAGAGACCAAACTGTTAGAGGCAACAGAATATCTTAGTGAATATTGTGTTGTTCAAGATTAAGATAGCATATATTACGGTTATGGCGTAATATTGCAGTTACCATATGTAATCTTTAGACAATATGTGCCCGAGATATGCGGGATATCGTGGCCATATCTTTCGATATATGCACCCCCTGCAAAGTGATTGGGCCTCTGTGGCCTTTTCCTTATTGGTCTGTCACTATCAATACCCAATATTTGCCCCCGAAGCTCGAGTGAAGTTTCTTCGGTCGAGCTTGATTTTGTGATAGGGTTTGAGATAGTGACACTTGGATTATACATTTTTTGTCCTTTTCTGCTATTTGTACCCTTTTGAACAGTTCATGTTCTTTCGCGAACAGACGTTTGGTCGCCTAGAGTTTATGAAACATTCGATCCTTTATCCAATTTTGGCGAACGCTTGGAGTTGCCAGGGTTTATGAATGTTTATTCCTCACTATTTGGCGAACACGGCATTTGAAAGGGTTTTTTCAGAAAGGCTTAGCAAAGTTTTGGCGATCACTTTATCTGTATAGCGTCTTGAACATTTAATGACTGCACAATTATCCAGAAGTTGAACGAACACTTAAGGCACGCATGTCGTTTATTCTTCTGTAACCCAAGGGCAGGCTGACAGTTTTTGTAACGTCCGACCGTTTGTCTCCCCAAGGTGTCTTTAGAATTCTGACATTGCTTCGATTTTTACCCGAAAGGTGTAATCATTCTCTGATTCGTTTTGATTCTATCTGTGTCGGTTACTTCCATTTTGTCTATATATGGAACAAAACCTCAGCCCTTTTGTTTTTTACGCATTCTAGTTATTCGTATTCTAGAGATTTCCGTGCTTCCGTATTTTCTCAGTGATCTGTGTTTGAACCTTTCTTCTTTCCTCTTTCAATATCAAAAGCTCCCTATCCTTTCAATGGCTTGCAGAAATCAATCCACCGGAAAGAGCAAGGCACCAGCCCACAGGTCTTCTTCCTCTTCCAATCAGAAGGTGCCTTCAAAGGCCACCAATGTTCCCCTGAAAATCAGGGACGTTTCCTCGCCGGCTCCCAGACGAAGGAACCCTGTTTCCAGGCCGATATCTGGACAATCGGTGGCCACACCCGTGGTGGTGGATGGTCCAGAGACCAACGTGCCTCTATTTTTCCCAAAAGGTAAACATCGATGCTCTCTGCTTACTTACTTTTAGATAATGCCTTCTACTTTTCATTTTTATATTGTTCTTGCCATACTCTGGTTTCCTGAGTAGATATCAAGCCCAAAGAATTGAAGCCGGCTCAGTTTAAGGCAGTGGTCGTTGTTACTGGCTTGAGCGAAGCTTATGCCCCTAGATATCCAAGCTTAGGGCTGCATTATCCTCGCAACAGAGAGGTTTACGTTTACGCGGCCCAGATCGGTGTTGGGTTGCGTTTTCCTCTATGTGAGGATTTGCAGGAGCTCTGCTGCTATTACGGGATAGGACCTACGCGGCTAGTGCCCAATGCCATTAGGATGTGGATTGGGTTCAAGTTCATGTGTTTACGTCAAGAATGGACGTATTCACTAGCCTTGTTCCGATGTTTTTACCGACTGGCCTCCGGAGCGTACCACTTCCACCATTTCAAAACCCAATGGCCCAAGTTCAAAGAATGGAGAGGCCAGACGGTTGGTAGACGACTTCCGTGCTACCAACTCCAACTACAAGAAGTTACACTTCTTCTTTAAGGGGAGCGTGACTTGGGACTTATCCTAACTAGAAAGGGATACTCCTCCTGTCTTCAGGGAGTTGACAGGAAGTGACCGGAACGCCATCGATGATTTCTTCCGGTTGCAAAAACAATCGAACTTCTGTTCAATCCGTTCAGTGGAGGAAACCACCGAATCGATAACCACCGAAACCACCGATGCTCGAGTTGGCGGACATCCATAAGGCTCGCAAGTTTCTATTGACTCGATAATTTTCTAACATTTTCTTCTGTTGATTGTAGGCGCTCAGAGCCACAAACTCATTCATCTCTTTCCGATCAGGTTAAGGAGGGGCTGTCTTCGGACCCGGCATCACTGAGCCTTCCCCCTCCTTCTTCCAGGCGTTCCTCCAAACGAAATCCTGAGGAGGATCGTCTTTCTGCCACTCCTGGCTCTCGCCAGCCAGGTATACCACTAACTTTTTCATTTTCTTTCCTTTGTTTTAATCTTAGGTTTCTAATACCTTCGTTGATCTTTTACAAAGAAGACCACTGCTAACGTGGCTTTTAACCTCACTCCTGCCAAGAAGGTCAGGAGTTCGGGTAAAGAGCGTCCTGCTCCTCCTAAGGGCCCTGTTGTTCCTAAGGGCCCTGCTGCTCCCAAGGAGAAGGCTCTGTTGGTGGCAGAGGTCGCCCCACCTCCTTATGAGCGAGTTGCACCCAATCCTCCTAAGGATACTGGGGCTCGGAATAAGGTATCAGCCTCTGCAAGCTCCTCGAAGACTTCCCTCGGGGAGTATTGCCCCCTAGTGGGCTTGTTCCTGCCGCCCAAGGCTGCAAACCCCAAGGGCGTCTGGCCTCTTGGGGGAATCTCCAAAAGGTGGAGATTTCCGACCAGAAGACTTTCCGGGGTAACCCGGACTTGTGTATGCATCTCCTCGAGGGGATTGTTCCTCCTCGAGACAGAGCATTGATTCCCTTAGAACTGCCCTCCATCGAAGGGCTCATGAGGTCGCATTTCGAGCGGATAGCCCTAGTAAGTTCTTTTTTCTTTACTTATTTTCAAGTCATCTGTTTACTTTTCATTAAACTAATTGTACTTTGTCCATTTTTCCTTGTAGTCAGCTCGTTCGGGAGGAGCTGGCGATAGGTCGGGTCGTGGGGGAGCTCACCGATAAGCAGACTGGCCTGCTTATCGAGTTGGAGCAGTGTCGGAGTCTGGGGTTCTCCTCTGAACAAATGACGGGCTTGAAGGAGACGAACGAGTGGGCTGCTTTCCTGGTGGAACATGCTTGAGAAGAGTATTTCTAGAAGGAACAAAGGCTCCTCGCCTTTGTGCAGGAGAAAGAGGAAGAGGCGGACCTCGCCAATAACAAGAGGACGAGCACTGAGATCCAGCCTAAGGTGGCCGACCAATACTCCATGGAGGTGGATGCGGCCAATGCTCGGCTGAAGGCGGAGCTGAAGGAAGCTGAAGCCCAGAGAGCTGCTGCTGAGGCTCAAAGGGTTGCTGCAGAGGCCAGGGGGAACACCCTGGAGAAGTAAAAGGAACAGCTCACCCTTCAGCTTAAGTATGTTCCATCCCCCCAAATCGTAGTCGAGGAATTTAAAAGGTCCGAAGAATTGACCGACTGTGCCTTGGAGGTGATGAAGGCTGAAGTGGCTTCCTATCTCCAACTCCTGGGACATTCAGGCAATCAACCCCAACTTTCCTCTTCGGGAAGCTGAGTCCCTCAAGCCCTTCCTCAAGAGCATCTTTCCCGCGGAGGCTCCTCCTGCTGTCATAGAGGAGGTTGCCCCAGAAGTCTAGCAGAATGCCTCCGTCCGTGAAGAGCCCAAGGCCTGAAGTCTCCAACTCCTCAGCGATCATATCTTTATTTTCGTTTTAGATAATAGTTTTTTCATCTTCTCTTGTATTTTAGGGAATGCCTTGTAATTAGTTTTTGATTTGGACTCGGTTATTTATAATATTGAATGCCTTTTATATTCATAAGCCTTTAACTTTGAATCTGTTGGCGGTTCTTCCGATGTCTTAGTCATAATTACCTTCGACTTTTTCTTCGCTTTATAATGGTCTCGACCCTTACGGTCTTGGAACTTTCTCAAGGCTTAAGATGATAAGTCTTTATAGAGTTATCTATTCCCCTCACCAAGTATAAATCTTTTAAGGAAGACTATCATCCTCTGAGAAGATATGTTACTTTGTTAAGGTTTAAACCATTTGGAATGTTCGCCTAATCTTGAGAAATCTGTTACTCAGAGCTTCTTCACCTATAGTGATCGCTTTAAGTTCCTTCTCAACTTTCTTAAATTTTCCCCAACTTATAAGAGAACAGTCTCTGTGATGGATTGTTCGCTTTTTACGTTAGGACTTCTGCCTGATTTTTTATAACTGGTCATGTGCCTAACTTTGGTGTCAGGTCTTTTGTCTAACCTTGATGTTAGGTCTTTCACCTAATTTTGAATTTAGATCTTTTATTTTGCCTAACTTTGGCGTTAGGTCTTTTGCCTGACTTTGGTGTCAGGTCTTTTGCCTGACTTGGGCGTCAGGTCTTTTGCCCAATTTTGATTTTGGGTCTTTTGTTTTGCCTAAATTTGGCATCAGGTCTTTAGCCTGACTTTGGCGTCAGGTCTTTCGCCCAATTTTGATATTGAGTTTTTTATTTTGCCTAATTTTGGCGTTAGGTCTTTTGCCTGACTTTGGCGTCAGGTCTTTTGCCCAATTTTGATATTGGCTCTTTTGTTTTGCCTAAATTTGGTGTTAGGTCTTTTGCCTTACTTTGGCGTCAGGTCTTTCGCCCAATTTTGATATTGGGTCCTTTATTTTGCCTAACTTTGGCGTTAGGTCTTTTGCCTGACTCTGTCGTCGGGTCTTTTGCCTGACTTTAGCGTCAAGTCTTTTGCCCAATTTTGATATTGGGTCTTTTGTTTTGCCTAACTTTGGTGTTAGGTCTTTTGCTTGACTTTGGCGTCATGTCTTTCGCCTGACTTTGGCGTCAGCTCTTTCGCCCAATTTTGGTATCGAGTCTTTTTTCTTTGATGCTTGATTCGGTCACCAGGTCTTTTGCCCAATTTTGAATTTTGGTATCGGGTCTTTTTGCTTCGATGTCTGATTCGATCATCAGGTTTTTTGCCCAATTTTGTTATCGGGTCTTTTTCCTTCGATTTGATTCAAGTAGCCATGCTTTATGAAGGAATGACTTGCTTTTATTGACATAACATTTTGATTACAAGCTATGTATAAAACCTCCTTAAGTGTTCGGAGTTGAATGGACGGGGTAACCTTTCGCCTTCTGTGGTTTCCAAATAGTAAGATCCTGGGGCGACAATTTCTACTACCTTGTATGGTCCCTCCCACTTAGCTGAAAGCTTGTTCTAGTTTTCCAGACTTGTAAATTCATTCTTTCTCATAACCATCTCCCCCACGAAAAATTAGCGAGCGCTGACTTTTCTGTTGAAGTATCGAGCGGTTGCCAGTCGCATTTTGGCTTGTGTTTTTTCTGATTGACACCTCTTTTATTCTGCCAAGTCGAGGTATGTTCTGCGGTTGATTTCGTACGCTTCAGTGTTAAAGTGTAGAATTCTGTGGGTAGGCACCGCTATTTCGGCGGGTGCCACTGCTTCTGATCCATACATCAAACTGAAGGGTGTTTCTCCAGTGGCTGATTTAGGCGTTGTTCGGATAGCCCATAGTACATTTTCCAGCTATTCTGCCCAGTTTCCTTTAAATGCTTGAACCTGTTTCTTGAGTCCTGCTAAAACAACTTTGTTGGCTGCTTCAACTTGTCCATTCGTTTGAGGATGATGCACTGAGCTAAACCTGTGATCGATATGGTATTCTTTGCAGAGCCATGTAAGTTATTTTTCTACGAATTGTGGACCATTATTGCTGATGAGTATCTTGGGAACGCCAAATCGCAAAAATATGTTGATCTTCAAGAACTTGATCACTTGGAATTCCGTTGTAGAGGCCAAAGCTTTCGCCTCTATCCACTTGGTGAAGTAATTGATCATCACTATAATGTGGGTACGCTGCCCAGTACTGATGGGAAAAGGACCCAATATTTACATTCCCCATTGAGCAAAAGGCCAGGCGCCCGCCATTGGGGATAGCAGTGTTGGTGGTCGACCATATCGTGCTGCGAACTGTTGAAAAGTTGCACACTTCTGTGTTAATTCACCCTTTCTGTTTCAGGATGATAGATGCACCTTAGATAGGGAGTTGAGTAGACTCGCCTATAAAGTTCTCCATCTATGATAAAGTAACTTGCCGATAGGCATCTTATCTTTGTGGATTCACCTTCGTCTTCTGGGAGAATTCCCTCTTTCAAGAAGTTCTGGAATGGAGTCATCCAGGTTACTTGTCCTTGAATGTTGAAGACCTTTCCTCGGTTGTCGAGAACCAAATATAAGGCTTTTTCCAGAAATTGCACATCCTGAATTCTTGTTCCTCCAAACGCCAACTTGCTCAGAGAGTCTGCCATTTGGTTCTCTTGGCGAGGAATAGACCCATTCGCGAAATTTGGGATTTCGGCAATGAGTTTCTTGGCAATGTCGAGGTATTTCTTCATCTTTTCCCATTTGCTTCATAAGTGTCATTAACCTGATTGACAATTAGCTCGTAGTCACTTTTCGCCCTGAGTATTTTTATGCCCATTCCTTTAGCAAGTCTGAGTGCAGTAATAAGAGCCTCGTATTCTGCTTCGTTCTTGGTCGCCTGAAATGTTAGGGCGATCGCATACTTCAAAGGCTCGCCCTCAGGGGGGATGAGAATTAGTCTTGCCCCCGAGCCTTCTTATGAGGAAGATCCATCTGTATAAAGTTCCCAGTTTGGGCTTGTGTCTGCTGATGAATTTGGCCTGTCTTCTGCTTCTGCCAGACCATTGCTTGTACTTTCCACTATAAAATCAGCCAATGCTTGACCTTTGATGGCCGTTTTCGGCGCAAATTTGATCTTGAACTCGCTGAGCTCGATCGCCCATTTGACCATTCTTCCTGAAGAATCTGGTTTCAGCAGGAAGTTTTGGAAAGGCTGATTGGTGAGAACTGTAATGTTGTGCGTGTGAAAATAAGGTCTTAGCTTTCGAGCAGTAATAACTAAGTCATAGAGATACTTATCAATCTGGACATATTTTATTTTTGCGGAATTAAACATCTTGCTAACAAAATACACTGGACTCTGGACATTTTCTTCTTCCCTTATTAAGATGGCACTCGCTGCTACGTCGCTGATGCTTAAGTAAAGGAAGAGTTGCTCGCCCGGAATAGGTTTCGCCAAAGCCGGAAGTGTCTGAATATGCTGCTTTAGGGATTGGAAGGCATCCTCGCACTACGGCGTCCACTCGAACTTTCGGTTGGTCCTGAGAGTCTTGATGAACGGTAGTGACCAGTCGCTCACCCTGGAAAAGAAGTGATTGAGCGCATCCAGGCGGCCATTCATACATTGGACTTCCTTGTGGAAAGTTGGCGACTTCATCTCTTCAATGGTATTGAGCTTTTCCGGGTTCGCCTCAATGCCACGCTCGCTTACCATGAATCCCATAAATTTTCTGGACTTGACTCCTAATACACACTTTGCTGGGTTCAGGCAAACATTGTGCCTCCTCATGCACTCAAAAGCTTCTCGAAGTTCCGCTGTGTGAGGACTTCCCTTAATTGTTTTGACGAGCATGTCGTTCACATAAGCCTCCATATTTCGCCCCAGTATGTCTTGAAACAGGCGGTTTACCATCCGCTGAAAGATCGCCCCGGCATTGATTAGAGCAAAGGGCATCAGTTTATAGCAAAGAATGTCCCCGTCTGCATACAAAGTTGTGTGGGCCTCATCATCTGGGTGCATCCGGATCTGATTATAGCCTGAATAGGCGTCCATGAAACTCAGCATCTCATGACCAGAGGTTGCATCGACCAGAGGTTGCATCGACCAGCTGATCAATTCGGGGAAGAGGATAGGAATCCTTTGGGCAAGCTCTGTTCAGGTCACGGAAGTCGAAGCACATTCTCCACTTGCCATTTGATTTTTTTTACAAGAACTGGGTTGGCAACCCAGATCTGAAATCTCACCTCCCTGACAAAATCGGCTTCGATCAGCCTGCCCACTTCTTGTGTGATCGCCAAACGCTTGTCTGGCCCGAATGACCTTCCTTTCATAGTTATTGGCTTGATGGAGGGGTTTATCCTCAGCTCATGAGAGATGATGTCAGTACTGATATCCGGCATGTCGCTAGGCTTCCATACGAAAAGTTCTTTGAATTCTTTCAGGAGGGCAGTCATAGCTTGTTTCTAGTCGTCATTCAAGGTGGTCCCAATGCGCACCTTCTTGTCTGGACCGTCAATCTCAACCTCCACTAACTCCTCCGTTGGTGCTGGTCGAGCCAAGTCCTCACGAGGGTCGGCCTCTGTCTCGATGGCGAGGGTTTCCCTTTGATTTTTTTCTGCGCAGGCAGTTCACGTAGCACTGTCGTGAGGAAGGTTGATCGCCACAATCTCGTTGGGTGAGGGGAACTTCATCTTTTGGTAGACTGTGGAGGCCACAATCTTATGAGGATTGATCGTGGTCCTCCCCAGGATGGTGTTATATGATGTAGGTGAGTCGACCACTAGGAAGGTGATTGATACCTTGATGCTCTTCCATCCTTTGCCCAGAATCACCGGAAGGGATATTGCTCCCAGCGGATAAGTCGTTCTCCCAGCAAAACTGATCAATGTAAAGTCGACCCTCTTCAGGTCACGCTTGGACTTGCCCATCTTCTCAAAAGCATCCAAAAGCAGGATATCTGTCGAGCTTCCTCCGTCGATCAGAATTCTCTTCATGTCACAACCGTCGACGTCGGCTGTGATAACCAGGGCATCATTGCTAGGGGTGGTGACATGTGCCAAGTCATCTTCGGAGAATGAAATGACAACGTCCTCTTCAGGTCGAGGTCGCTTTCGCAGCTGAACCGCTCTAGAAATCTGAGTCGCATAGACCTCACTTGCATGTGACCCTTCGCCTCCAACACCAAACCCTCCAGAAATCAGGTTGATCACCCTCCTGCTCTGGGATGGGCCGAATTGCTCAGACAGAGCTGGCGAGTGGTTTCGATGTGGTGGCGTTCGACTCCTGTCTCGTCCCGCCACAAATTCTTTCAACATTCCCCTCTGTATCAACTTCTCGATGTCGCGCTTGAGGATACGGCAGTCATCAGTTTCATGGCCCTTGCACTTGTGATACATGCAATAGCTCTCAGTGTCCTTTCCCATGGGCTGCCCACTCCTTCGAGTCATCAGCGGCCTTGCTAGAGACCTTCTTTCCATCACGACTAGTACTGCATGTTTAAAAGCATAAAATACTTGGGGACCTTTGGATTTTTAGGCACTGGGTTTTCTGTTCGAGGCTTGGTGTATCGACTCTTCTTACCATCGTGTCGGGGCTCAGGAACCACCCTTAGCGAGGTCGTCAGGAAATTGGCTTCGGCGTTCGCTTCGCCCTCTCAAGGTCTATAAAACCTTTCGCCCTCGCTGCCAGCTCTTCCATCGTTTCAATTTCCTGCACGTGGTAGTTGTTACGCAGCTTTCTCGAGGCTTTGTTGGCCATGTCCAGTCCTCGGTAGAAGGCTCGAATAATTTCCACATCTGCGACCCGGCGATCTATCTCTATGATGTTTTTATGAAAACGTCCGTAAAAGCCAGTGACTTTCCTGGTTGTTGCTTGACTACATCTAAGGTGACCACGCTCTTCATAAGTTGGCACTCGCCCATATATCTTTCCAGGAATTTATTCTTCATCTCTGACCAAGTCCATATTGATCCTGCAGGGAGGCCGAATAACCAGGACAACGCGGGTCGACGGAAATAATAGGGCCAAGTGATTCAGATCATTCGACTTACCCAACAGAGAGGCCTCATACTTGTTGACGTGGATAATGGGGTCGCCTCCACCACTGTATTCAGGGATGGCCCTGGTGACGACATCCTTTGGGATTTTGATGGCGACCAGGTCAGTGGTGAAGGGGTGAGCTGATCGCTCCCTGAAGGGAGCTGTGATGGTCCTTCGCCGTTCCTAGAGCCTTTTGCTGATAATATTCTCCACCTGGTCAAGAGTGCACTAGTTTGTCTGCCCTCCATTCGGTATGGAACTGGATGGATTGACAGAATAGGTGGCTGTGGGCAGCTCAGTGGACATCGGGGGTAAGGACTGGTGTCCCGATGTCATCTCTTGCTCTTCCTGAGGGGCTGTAGTGCCCAGATTTTCAAGTTATGCTAGCCTGGGCCCTGCGGCTGCGGGGCGAGAATTTTCCTGAGGAGCAAGGGCTTATCTGCGAGCTTGCCCTAAGATGGCCTCCAGAAGCGATATCATCTCCGGAGTCTGCCCTATTGGCCCACATTAATTTACTTCTCTCATTGGTGATATGGCATTGTCATGTAGGTAATTGTATGTAATTAAAATTCATCCACAACTTCTTATTGCATCTTCAAAAACGTTTTTTTTTCTTTAATGATATTGGTATGTTTCATTTAGGATGGAAAAACAAAGTTCATTGGTCACTCACAAACAAACAAACAAAGTTAGTTATAATATCTATCTATATATTAATTTGGCTAAGTTATGTAGAATTGTGACAAGTAAACTTTTTAAGACATTTTCTCATTCCTAATGTCAATTTCATAACTTCTAATTGGTCCATGTCAAACATATTATTCTCAATCACATGTGGCATGTCATGTAACTTACTTTAAAAATTTTCGAACTCTCTCATTCATTCTCTCAATAAGTTACAAGATTTCATTAATATCTTCTTATTTTCTAAGTGCATTTATGATTTTTCTTAAGTTTATATTTTTTACTAAATTTTATATTTCATGAAAAGCAAGAAGATGTATGAATTAAATATTTTTGTTACAAGATAATTTAAGATGAAATTAAGGATTATTATGTATATTATATATCCCTTTTATAAAAATAATAATCACATGTTAATTTTATATAGATATTTATTATCATGACATAAAATGTAGGGTATGAAAAAATTATAATAATAATTTTCATAAAATTTCTTTATACTTTTCATAGAACTGTTTTTATAAAATATCATTGTTATATTCTATTAGAATCAACATATATTACAAAATTTAAAAATAATTTATAATTAATATGCATATATATATATACACATATACATATATATATATATATATATATTCTAATAGTTTGTATTTATTTAAAAATATATGAAACTAATAGATGTCAAAAAATAAATTTTAGCATCATATACATATTTGGTTTGGTTTGTTTTTATTATCTACTCATTTATTTTCAATTAGTTTTATAAAATATAAATAATTTTTATATTGTATAATATTGTAAAAATAAAAATAAGTTTAACATTTATTCATAAATATAATTAAAGTTTATGTTGTGTAATTGAATTAATATTAATTAAATGTATTTTAACAAAGTGTAAATAATGATGTTATAAATATATATTTATATTTATATTAAAAATATTGTTAATTTATAAACTCAAATAATTATTATATTGCGCAAAGCGCCAATTAGTTCTCTAGTATATATATATATATATATATTCATTATAATTCTCAATCTTTCTTATTTAGTTCTAAATACTAGATACTTCTTCTTAATTCTATACATTTTCAAAACTCACGGTGTATCAATTTATTCACTATGGATTAACTACAAGTTGGTCTATATAGAAGTGTGTAGAGTCATGACGTCATTTATGATGTCATTATAACTAAACCTTTCTATAAATAGTTGGATTGTAATTGGTTGTAACAACTTTCTGTTTCCTTCAATCTGCAACACATGAGATCCTCTGCTCATGTGACTCAATGGAGATGATTCGATAAAGAAGTAGAAGTTTCTATATGGTATCAGAGCAACCAATCAACTACATCCGATCATAGTTCTTCATTCATGGCAGCAACGGAGATTTCATTTGCTGAAGATGCAAATGCAGAGGCTCTATTCAAAGGTGGCGAAGAGAACGTCTTTGTGCAATGATTGAATACCGATTACAGATTGTATCTACATCCTTCATATGGAACTGGTACTCTGTTTGTTGGATCAAAAAATTAACAGTTGTGGAGCTATGGTATTTCCGATGCATTTCTCGTCAAAAACAGGATCTATATCATTGATGGCTCGTATCCGAGAGATTCAGTCCCAGCAGCGTGGCGATTCTGGTGGGATAGGTGTAACGCTATAATGAAGGCTTGGATTTTTAACTCCATGTCGAAAGAATTAATAAGTGGCTTGATGTATAATCCGACTGCACAGTCAGTATGGGAGGATCTGAAGGAGATGTTCAGCAAGGTGGATGAAACTATAGCATTCCAGCTGACTAGGGAGATATATCAAACAAAGCAAGGTCCGATGCGTATTACATTATTCTTTGGCAAACTCAAGTTAATTAAGGATGAGTTAGTTGCCATAGATGTTATGTTGATATGTCCTTGTACGAAATCCAAGCGTTTTATGAGTGCTCGTATTGATAAGTAAAACATGTTCCAGTTGTTGTATAAAATATTGTAGCAGCCCACTTAGTGTAAATTAGTTGCCCACTCTGTGCAAATTAGTTGCCCACTTTGTGCAAATCATTTGCTCACTTTGTGCATGCACTTACTAAAGAGAAATTCAGTTTGTTTTCTCTTCTTCTATGGTCAATCAACAACAGAAATTGGTCCACAAATTAAGCAATCATTCGTCCACACAAGCAGCCATTCAATGCCTTCATTTATGCTCTTTGATGGATAGAGCATTTTATAGTGCATTCTCGTTTTTGGTCCCTAGACACCACTCTTCTTCAATTCAGCTGTGAATACACCATCTACTGTGAAAAGTAAGGGTTTAGAAGCTCCAAACGAATAACGAAACTCAGTTTAGCAATGGCTGGAGGTAAGTTCACTAATTCGATTCAAGCTTCCGCTGTTTGATTTTTTCTATTTTGGTACTCTGTTCTTCTGTGAATTTTCTGTTTCATTCGACAGTTTGGAGAAGATAACTGTTCAATGAACAGTAAACGGTTATGAACAGTAAAATGAATACCGGTTATGAATAGTACAAAACATGAACAGTAAACGGTTATGAATAGTACTGATTATAAATAGTAATGATTATGAATAGTACCGATTATGAATAGTACAGATTATGAATAGTGATTCTTTGTATAATTTTGGTAAATTAATTCTACATGGTTATAAATTTAGTTATAAGTATTTTGTACTTTTATTTGCTTGTATAATTCATCATTATTTTAAATTATACATGCAATTTTAAGATTATATATATATATATATATATATATATATATATATATATATATATATTAAATTTGGAATTAAATTTATAAAATATTGCTTATATGTTTATGCAATAATTAAGCCAAATTATTAAATTAATGTTTATGTGATTCATATAGTTTAAATTAATTAGGAAGTAGCCACAACATTCTTAATTAATTGAAACTATATATTAAAGTTTATTCAGAATCACATTTAAAAATAAACATTAATTGTGATTAATCATACGTAATATAATAAAATTTTATCCCACAAGAAATTTTATTATATTTGTATAATTAATTAGAATAAAATATCAAATTATATTTTCTAATTTACCCACAGGAATTAGGAAAAGGAACATAATTTGATAGTTTTATTATAAAGTTAAGATGAATCTAATTGAATTAGAACTTTAGCCCACAGGCAAGTTTTATGTCACTAGATTCATAATTTAACATAATTCTACATTGGTAAGATATGTCATATTTTTATAGCTTCAAAATTAGTAACATGAGCATGAATATTTAATTTATTGCAGCAATTCAACCTGTTAATTACACTGATATGAGATGTGATGTTCCCGAACTCAAAGGGGACAAATATAAAGTCTGGAAGGAAAGAATTCTCCTTCATTTGGGTTGGATGGACTTAGATTATGCTATTAGGAAGGAGGAGCCCCCTGCAGTAACTGAAACCAGCTCTCCTGGTGCAGTTGTTCTTTATGATAAGTGGGAGCGATCTAATCGTCTCTCCGTTATGTTCATAAAGGCAAAAATATATGTTGGTATTAGGGCCTCCGTCGATCAGTATCACAAAGTCCGAGACTTACTAAAGGCTATTGATGAGCAATTTGCCACTTCAGATAAAGCAATGGTGAGCACCCTCATCATACAGTTTTCGTCCCTAAAGCTCACAAACATTAGGGGTGTGCGTGATTATATCATGCGCATGAGGGATATATCGGCCCAATTGAAAACATTGGAGGTTGAGATGTCAGAATCCTTCTTAGTTCACTACATCTTTTGTACCTTACCTCAACAATATGGCCCATTTAAGATATCCTATAACACACATAAGGATAAATGGTCGATCAATGAGTTGTTGACCATGTGTGTTCAGGAAGAGGGTAGACTGATTATGGAGGAAAAGGAAAGGGAAAAAGAAAATGTGAATTTAACGACCCCTAGGAAGAACAAGAAGAAGGATCAAGCTAAGGACAAGGGAAATGGTAAAATTCATATTCAGAAGGACATTAAGAAGGAGATTGTGTGTTTCTTCTGCAAAAAGAAGGGGCACGTTAAGAAACAATGCTCTAAGTTCATGAATTGGCTTGATAAGAAAGGTACTCAACTTTCTTGTGTTTGTTATGAATACAATATGACTGATGTTAATCATAATACATGGTGGATTGATTCTGGTTCTACAATCCATGTTACCAATTCATTGCAGGATTTACGAGACCTGCAGAAACCGATGGGAAGTGAGCGAAGTGTCTATTCAGGAAATAAGATGCCCTCACATGTAGAGGCCATTGGGACGTTCTTATTGGTTTTGAGTAGTGGTTTCATTTTAAATTTGAAGAAGACATTTTATATTCCTAGTTTTTCTAGGAATTTAATTTCAGTTTCTAGACTTGTATCAGATGGTTACTCCTTTAACTTTTCAGACTCTTGATTTAATTTATTTTATAAGTCTGATGTTATTGGATGTGGTATTTTGTCTGATTGTCTTTTTCTCCTTAATCTGCAAAATAATGATAGCCATACTTCTTTGCATGTTCACGAAAATGTTGGTACTAAACGATGTGTTATGAATGAAGAATCTTCTATACTGTGGCATCGGATATTAGGACATATCTCCATTGAGAGAATTAAAAGGTTAGTGAAAGATGGGGTACTTGGTGCTCTGGATTTTACTGACTTTGAGACTTGTATAAGTTGCATTAAGGGTAAGCAGACTAACAAATCTAAGAAAGGTTCCAAGAGGAGCTCTGAGTTATTGGAAATCAAACATACCGATATTTGTAGTCCAGACATGGATGCATACCGAAATAAGTACTTTGTCTCCTTCATAGATGATTATTCACGATTCATGTATCTTTACTTTCTTAACAATAAGAATGAAGCACTAGATGCTTTTAAGGTGTTTAAAGCTGAAGTAGAGAAACAATGTGATAAACAAATTAAGATCGTGAGATCTGATAGAGGTGGAGAGTACTATGGTAGATACACTGAAAGTGGACAAGCGAATGGTCCATTTGCGAAGTTTCTTCAAGAGAATGGGATTGTTGCCCAATACAGCTTGCCTGGCTCTCCGGACCAAAATGGAGTAGCTGAAAGGAGAAACCGAACATTATTGGACATGGTGCGGAGCATGCTTGCTAGCACCAAACTTCCTAAATCCTTGTGGAATGAGGCTCTTAAAACGTCTGTGTACATATTAAACCGAGTTCCAACCAAGGTTGTCCCAAAGACACCTTTTGAGTTATTCAAAGGTTGGAAACCAAGTTTGCGACATGTACGAATTTGGGGTTGTCCGTCTAAAGTAAGAGTCTACAATCCACAAGAAAAGAAGTTGGACCCGAGGACCATAAGTGGTTATTTCGTTGGATATGCTGAAAGGTCTAAGGGATATAGATTTTATTGTCCATATCATAGCACTAGGTTTGTGGAATTAAGAAATGCAAAATTTATTGAGAATGACTTTATAAGTGGGAGCGATCAATCCCAAGGCATAGGTCCTGAGAAAGATCATTTAGATGCTCAGTGTGCCACTTCAAGTAATGGACTGATCATTGTTGTTAACAACGCACCTCAAGTACAAATGCGTGTTGAAGAACCAGTCATGGAAGTACCACAAACTGTTGACCCTGATCCAGTAGATATTGAAGTTCAACAGATGCCTGAAACTGTTGAAGAACCTGCTGATCAACATGATCCTACAAATCAGGAGAGTGGTAATTCAGCATTAAGAAGATCTACTAGAGTAAGAAAATCAGCGATTCCTAGTGACTATATTGTGTATCTACAAGAATGTGACTACAATGTTGGAGACGAAAATGATCCTGAGACGTTTTCACAGGCCATGAGTTCTGAGGTTTCGAACTTATGGCACAATGCCATGAAAGAAGAGATGGATTCTATAGCATCTAACCGAGTTTGGGATCTCGTCAAGTTGTCTGATGATGTAAAAGCCATTGGAAGTAAATGGGTCTTCAAAACAAAGAAAGACTCACAATGCAACATTGAGAGATATAAGGCAAGACTCGTTGCCAAAGGATTCACTGAAAGGGAGGGAATTGATTACACGGAAACATTTTCTTTTGTATCTAAGAAAGATTCACTTCGTGTGATCATGGTATTGGTTGCCCACTTTGATTTGGATTTGCATCAAATGGATGTGAAAACAACTTTCCTTAATGGTGATCTAGAGGAAGAGGTTTATATGAAACAACCTGAAGGATTCTCCTCTGTTAATGGTGAGCACTTGGTCTGTAAGCTTAATAAATCTATATATGGATTAAAACAAGCTTCCCGACAATGGTATTTTAAACTCCATAATTTCATCACTTCATTTGGTTTTGAAGAGAACGTCATGGATCAATGTATATACCAGAAGGTCAGTGGGAGAAAGACTTGTTTTTTGGTACTATATGTGGATGATATTTTGCTTGCAACCAATGATAAGGGTTTGCTATATGAGGTGAAACAATTTCTCTCGAAGAAATTTGATATGAAGGATATGGGTGAAGCATCTTATGTCATTGGAATTAAGATCCATAGGGAAAGATCTCGAGGCATTTTGGGTTTGTCTCAAGAGACCTATATCAACAAAGTTTTAGAGAGATTTCGGATGAAAGATTGTTCGCCAAGTATAGCACCCATTGTTAAGGGTGATAAATTTAGTCTAATCCAATGTCCTAAAAATGAGCTTGAGAGGGAACAAATGAAAAACATTCCATATGCTTCAGCCGTTGGAAGTCTGATGTATGCTCAGGTCTGTACTAGACCTGACATTGCATTTGTTGTTGGAGTGCTTGGGAGATATCAGAGTAACCCAGGAATTGACCACTGGAGAGCTGCAAAGAAGGTGATGAGATACCTTCAAGAAACAAAAGATTACATGCTCATGTATATACGAACCGATAATTTAGAGGTGATTGGCTACTCCGATGCGGACTTTGCTGGTTGTGTTGATTCACGTAAATCAACATCAGGTTACATTTTTATGCTTGCTGGTGGAGCCGTGTCTTGGAGGAGTGCAAAGCAAAGCTTGACTTCTACTTCCACCATGGAGGCCGAGTTCGTATCATGTTTTGAGGCTACATCACATGGTGTATGGTTAAAGAGTTTCATTTCTGGGCTTAGAGTAGTTGACTCTATTTCTAGGCCATTAAGATTGTATTGTGACAACTCAGCTGCTGTGTTTATGGCTAAGAACAATAAAAGCGGTAGTCGAAGTAAACACATCGACATTAAATACTTGGCCATCAGAGAACGTGTTAAGGAAAAGAAAGTGGCCATTGAGCACGTTAGCACTGAGTTGATGATTGTTGATCCTTTGACAAAAGGCATGCCACCAAAGAATTTCAAGGATCATGTAGAAAGAATGGGACTTGGTTCCATGATGTAAGTATTCATTTTTATATTTTGATACTCTTATTCAGTTGATGTTATCTCATTTGGTTTTGTGCACATATATGTTTGTTAATTTGAGAAAACATTACTAAAGTTTGGACCTTGAATGAACATAAGGTTTATTCATTAAGTTTTATGGGCTATCGTTGAGAAACTTGATATATATTGTAATACATGGAAGATAATACTCAATATAAGAGGACATATCGCCATGATTCATATATTTCATTTTTCTCATTAAGGTGAATGATGGAATATATATATGTGGACCAAGTGGGAGAATGTTGTATAAAATATTGTAGCAGACCACTTAGTGTAAATTAGTTGCCCACTCTGTGCAAATTAGTTGCCCACTTTGTGCAAATCATTTGCTCAATTTGTGCATGCACTTACTAAAGAGAAATTCAGTTTGTTTTCTCTTCTTCTATGGCCAATCAACAACAGAAATTGGTCCACAAGTTAAGCAATCATTCGTCCACACAAGCATCCATTCAATGCCTTCATTTATGCTCTTTGATGGATAGAGCATTATATAGTGCATTCTCGTTTTTGGTCCCTAGACACCACTCTTCTTCAATTCAGCTGTGAATACACCATCCATTGTGAAGAGTAAGGGTTTAGAAGCTCCAAACGAATCACGAAACACAGTTTAGCAATGGCTGGAGGTAAGTTCACGAATTCGATTCAAGCTTCCACTGTTTGATTTAAATGTGTTTATTCAGTTTATTAACATGTTTAAATCGATCCTAAGATTCATTAGTCTAACACCAGTTTCTTCTTAGCTTGAACGAAAGGTTTGCCACTGTTCGTAGTAACTTGTTGCTACATCAACATTTGCATATGCTTAATATAGCGTATTTGGTTCTATCAGGATTGATTACAGACAGATTGATTGATAACCCCATTGCTCTATATTTTTCTAAAAACGGAAGAGGTACTGCTGCGGTGAATTCATTTGGTCGGAACGGAAATAACAACTGTGATTGGATTTGTTCTTACTGTGAGAAGCGTGGCCACCAGGAGAGTGATTGCTAGAAGAAGATCGGAGTTCCTGAACACATGAAGAGACGTTGGTCTTCTAATAATGTGTCTGGAGTTGAAGATGATACAGTGTTACAGAGCCCATTGCAGCAAAATACAGAGAATGATGTTGTGGGAGTTCATACATGTTCAGTTATGCAGTTTACCAGGAAGCAACTTGAACAAATAGCTCTTAGTATATGCAGAGGGAGTCTTCCACGAATTCTCTGCTCAGGTACAAAGCAAACATGGTAGATACAATCCGATCTTTCTCTAGTATTTCTGTTAATAGGAATTGGATTATTGACACAGGGGATACTGATCATATGACTGGAAATAGAGATTCGTTGATAGATGTATTTCCTAATACAAATCGGAATAAGTTTGTTCAACTTCCAAATAGAAACAAATTGGTTGTTACTCGTATTGGTACTGTTTGACTAACTTCTACTTTGAGACTGACAAATGTGTTATTTGTACCTGATTTCTCATAAAACCTTGTCTTTGTATCAAAGTTGTTCCGTGAGCTCTGTTGCACAGTGGTATTTCATCCTGATGAAGTTTCGTTTCAGGCCCAGTTAGATGGGAAGACATTAGGGATTGGTAAACAAGAAGGATTTTTATACGTGCTTGCTTCATCTTTTCAGCTGCGTAGGAGTCATGGGCAGTTTGTTGAAGCTGCAGCAAAGGACTTCTCTGATGATAATGGTTTGTTATACACAGTTGTCTCGTGTACCTGGTTTTAAGCCAAGTAAACAGTTAGAATCTTCTATCAAAGATTGTGTTGTTTGCACTTTGGCAAATTATCCAGATTACCATTTAATGTGAGTGTATGTCATGTAGCAGAACCTTTTGATTTGATGCATATAGATTTGTGGGGACCATACTGGTCTGGAATAATCAAGGGGTACAAGTTTTTTTCTGACTTTTTTGGATGATTGTAGTAAAGCAACTTGAGTATATCTCATGGATTGCAAATCCAAAACCATTTTATAAGTTAAAGAGTTCTTGCAAATGGTTCAAACTTAGTTTTAAAGACATGTGAAAGTGATACGCAATGACAATGGAAGTGAATTTTTCAATGAATTTAGGAAGGAACTTTTCAGCAATCTGGGTATAATACATGAGACGGGTTGTCCCTACTCCCCACAGCAAAAAGGTCGAGTGGAAAGAAAGCATCGTCACTTGTTAAATGTACGTAGCTCGTTCTATTCAGTTTCAAGGTTCATTTCCAGTCAAATACTGGGGATATTGTGTCAAAGCAGCATGCTATCTCATTAACTTATCCTAATCCACCATATTGAAAGGGAGATCACCATATGAAGTTCTTTATGGGAGTCCTCCGAGTATACAACATTTGTGTGTTCTTGGATGCCTCTGTTTTGCAAGAGATTTGGAAAATCGAAGGAATGACAAGTTCTCTGTCGGTATTGATGGGTTATTCCTTAACTTAGAAAGGGTACTTGTTGATGGATTTGAAGGATTCGACTTTCTATGTTAGTCGATACGTGGTTTTCAATGAGAAGGTGTTTCCGTTCTCATTTACGAAGGCTGATTTTTTTTTTCTCATTCTTTCCTCCCAAAGCATTGTGCAATATGGATGAGTGTGATAATGTAATGCCAGCAGTGGATCATACAGATCTTGTGGTTGTTGATATGCGGTAGAACCGACTTTAGCAGAACCAACAGCAGCTATACCTGTTGGTGAAATATTCACGGAGATTGTTGCTAAACCCACAGAGATGATACCTGCAACTGCTGAAACCGAATATGTCGAAGGTGTTCTTGTGTTTCAACCACGAAGATCTGCAAGATTTACTCATCCTCACATTTTGATGCAAGATTTTTGTCACACCCCACCACTCGAACGCTACTCATCAGATGGACTTCAACAATACATTTTTGCAAGGTCACTTGGTTGAAGAGGTATTTAGGGTTATCCCTCCAGGTTGTGACATACAACATAATAGTGCAAAGAAAAGGCTTGTCGACTTATCAAGTCTCTCTATGGATTGAGACAAGCATCCAAACAGTGGACTATTAAACTCACCCAAGTGCTGAATCATAATGGATACATTCAAAGCAAACTGTATTATTCTCTTTTCACTAAATCAGTGGGTGGAAAAAATGTGTATTTATGGGTTTATGTAGATGATATTGATCACGGGGTCAGATACACGATTGATCAATGAGCTTAAAACAGTTTTGAAGTCGAATTTCAAGCTTAAGGATCTTGAATTCCTGAGATATTTCCTAGGTTTGTAGATTGCGTGATTGTGTGAAAGAATTGTTGTAAACTGTTGGGTATTGATAGTGACAGCCCAATAAGGAAAAGACCTCGAAGGCCCAATAACCATGGAGGGGGTAAACCCAAGTTATTCGATATGGACCGGCCTATATCAAAGTCAATCTGGCCCACCATAGAGTGGCCCAGGATCGAGCCCAAGTTGATATGGACGCCAAAGGCTCCATAGCTAGTCGTCATTCTTCATAAAGTCGCGACCTCCTACTACTCGCCATGGGAGTGCTCGCCCCGAAGAGAGCCTTGCCTCTCTCCTCTGGTCCCACCAGCCGTGAATAAGAAAGTGGCCACGATATCCCGCATATCTCGGGCACATATTCACTAAGGATTAGATATGGTAACTGCAATATCTTACTGTAACTGCAATATCTACTATCCAAATCTTCAACGGCACAATATTGACAAAGATAT
This sequence comes from Chamaenerion angustifolium, assembly GCA_946814005.1. Classification (NCBI taxonomy): domain Eukaryota; kingdom Viridiplantae; phylum Streptophyta; class Magnoliopsida; order Myrtales; family Onagraceae; genus Chamaenerion; species Chamaenerion angustifolium. The sequence continues at coordinate 28,831,066 of OX328266.1, read as the reverse complement.
ACGGTTTGGTCTCTCCTACTCTATAAATACCTTTGCTTTACATACATTCATTACGTTTTGAGCTATACACACACATATACTCATTTAAGCATCGGAGAGGGACCCAGAAACACCTCCTCTGTTGCGATCCCCTACTTGCAGGTTTACCGGAGCTAAGGCGAGAGCATTATTCAACCGTCACCTGACATTCAATTCACTGCCAGATCAGCAATCAGAAGTTTACGATCCAACATTTGGCGCCGTTTGTGGGAATCGAGTAATACAGCCATGAGAACTCGATCGCAAAACAATCGCCAGAACCAGACTCACGAGCAACCCTCGGACAACTCTGATTCCGCCGCAGCTTCGCCGCTCCATCAAGAACCTGCCAGCCAGGCAGCACCTGATGCCGTCCCCCTAAGAAGCTGTGTATTGGGACCACCTTGAATGATGATCAGAAGCAAGCCATGACTGCCCTCCTCAGGGAATTCAAGGAGCTCTTTGCCTGGAAGCGGAACGACATGCCAGGTATCAGTGTAGACATCATCTCTCATGAGCTCGGGGTAGACCCTTCTATCAAGCCGATCGCTCAAAAAATAAGATCTTTCGGGACAGACAAGCGCCTGGCGATCAGATAGGAAGTTGGCAGGCTGATTGAATCTGACTTTGTCAGAGAGGTGAGATTCCAGAGCTGGGTCGCCAACCCAATTTTGGTCAAGAAATCAAACGGCAAGTGGAGGATGTGCGTCGACTTCCGCGACCTAAACAGAGCTTACCCTAAGGATTCCTATCCTCTTCCCACGATTGATTAGTTGGTCGATGCAACCTCTGGTCACGAGATGCTGAGCTTCATGGATGCCTATTCAGGCTACAACCAGATAATGAGGCTCATACCGCTTTCTATGCAGACGGGGACATTCTTTGTTACAAAGTGATACCCTTCGGTCTAATCAATGCCGGGGCGACTTATCAGCGGATGGTAAACCGCCTATTCCAATGGCGAGGCCACTGATGCCTCGAAGGGGTGGTCAGCCCATGGGGAAGGATATAGAGAGCTATTGCAGATACCACAAGTGTAAGGGCCACAAGACTGATGATTGCCGCATTTTGAAGCGGGATATCGAGAAGCTGATTCAGGGGGAATGCTGAAGGAATTTGTGGCAGGGCGTGATAGGAGTCGAACGCCACCGAGGAGAAATCGTTCCTCAGCTCCTGCTGAACTAACTGATCCATTTCAGAGCAAGAGAAGGGTAAATCTGATTGCAGGCGAATTCGGCGCAGGAGGTGAGGGGTCACATGCAAGGGAAGTCTATGCGACTCAGATTTCTACAGCGGTCCAGCTGGGAAAGTGACCCCAACCTGAAGAGGACATTGTTATCTCATTCTCCGAAGATGATTTGGCACATGTCACCACCCCCCTACATTGATGCCCTGGTTATCACGGTTGATATCGACCAATGTGACGTAATGAGGATTCTGATCGACGGAGGGAGCTCGATAGATATTTTATTTCTGGACGCCTTTGAGAAGATTGGCAAATCCAAACGCGACCTGAAGAGGGTCGATTTTCCATTGATCGGGTTTGCTAGGAGAACGACTTATCCACCGGGGGCAATAACCATGTCAGTGATTTTGGGTGAGGGATGGAAGAGCATCAAGGTACCGGTCACCTTCCTAGTGGTTGACTCGCCTACGTCCTATATCAGAAGATGAAGTTGCGACCAGCCTTCCTCGCGACAATGTTATGTGAACTGCCTGCGTAGGAAGAACCAAAGGGAAGCCCTCGCCATCGAGACAGAGGCTGACCCTCGTGAGGATTTGGCTCGACCAGCGCCTATGGAAGAGTTGGAAGAAGTCGAGGTCGATGGCCCGGATAAGAAGCTGCGTATTGGGACCACCTTGAATGATGATCAGAAGCAAGCCATGACTGCCCTCCTCAGGGAATTCAAGGAGCTCTTTGCCTGGAAGCCGAGCGACATGCCAGGTATCAGTGTAGACATCATCTCTCATGAGCTCGGGGTAGACCCTTCTATCAAGCCGATCGCTCAAAAAATAAGATCTTTCGGGACAGACAAGCGCCTGGCGATCAGACAAGAAGTTGGTAGGCTGATTGAATCTGACTTTGTCAGAGAGGTGAGATTCCAGAGCTGGGTCGCCAACCCAGTTTTGGTCAAGAAATCAAACGACAAGTGGAGGATGTGCGTCGACTTCCGCGACCTAAACGGAGTTTGCCCTAAGGATTCCTATCCTCTTCCCAAGATTGATCAGTTGGTCGATGCAACCTCTGGTCACGAGATGCTGAGCTTCATGGATGCCTATTCAGGCTACAACCAGATAATGAGGCCCATACCGCTTTCTATGAAGACGGGGACATTCTTTGTTACAAAGTGATGCCTTTCGGTCTAATCAATGTCGGGGCGACTTATCAGCGGATGGTAAACCCCCTATTCCAAGACATGCTGGGCAGAAACATGGAGGCTTATGTGGACGACATGCTCGTCAAAACCATCAAGGGCAATCCTCACACAACAGACCTTCGTGAAGCTTTCGAGTGCATGAGGAGGCACAGCGTTCGCCTGAACCCTGCAAAGTGCGCCTTTGGGGTCAAATCTGGTAAATTCCTGGGATTCATGGTCAGCGAACGAGGTATTGAGGCGAACCCACAAAAGCTCAAGGCTATAGAGGAGATGAAATCGCCGACATGCCACAAGGAGGTTCAATGCCTGAACGGTCGCCTAGCTGCTTTCAATCGCTTCCTCTCTAGGGCGAGCGACAGGTCCCTCCCGTTCTTCAAAACCCTGAGGGTCAACCGCAAGTTCGAGTGGACGCCAGACTGCGAGGAGTCGTTCCAATCCTTGAAGCAGCACATCCAAACACTTCCATCTCTAGCAAAACCCATCCCAGGCGAGAAGCTCTTCCCTTACCTGAGCATCAGTGATGTGGAAGCCAGTGCCGTTTTAATAAAGGAAGAAAATAATGTCCAGAGTCCAGTGTATTTTGTTAGCAAGATGTTTAATTCTGCAGAAAAATATGTCCAGATTGAGAAGTACCTCTATGCCTTAGTCATTGCTGCTCGAAAGCTGAGACCTTATTTTCACGTGCACGACATCACGGTCCTCACCAATCAACCTCTCAAAAACTTCCTGATGAAACCAGATTCTTCTGGAAGAATGGTCAAGTGTGCGATCGAGCTCAGCGAGTTCAAGATCAAATTTGCGCCAAAAACGGCCATCAAAGGTCAAGCACTAGCTAATTTCATAGTAGAAAGCACAAGTAATGGTCTAACAGAAGCAGATAACAGGCCAAGTTTATCAGCAGACAACAATAAATTTTGGGAGCTTTATACAGATGGATCATCATCAAGAGAAGGCTCGGGGCAGGTTTAATTCTCATTGCTCCTGAGGGCGAGCCTTTAAAGTATGCAATCACCTTAATGTTTCATGCGACCAATAACGAAGCAGAATATGAGGCTCTTATTACTGGACTCAGATTGGTAAAAGGAATGGGCATATCTGCGCTTAAAGTAAAAAGCGACTCAGAACTTATTGTCAATCAGGTCAATGGCACTTACGAGGCAAGGGGAAAAGATGAAGAAGTACCTCAGCATCGCCAAGAAACTCGTCGCAGAAATTCCAAATTTTGCGATTGAGTCTATTCCTCGCAAAGAGAACCAGATGGCAGACTCTTTAAGTAAGCTGGCATTTGCAGGAACCACAATTCAAGACGTACAATTCCTAGAAAAAGCCTTATGTTTAGTTCTTGATAACAGAGCAGAAGTCTTCAACATTCAAGGACAGGTCACATGGATGACTCCGTTCCATAATTTCTTAAAAGAGGGGATTCTCCCAGAAGACGAAGGCGAATCTACGAGGATAAGACGACTTTCAGCCAGTTACTTGATTATAGATGGAGAACTCTACAGGCGAGGCTACTCGAATTCTTACCTAAGGTGTGTTGCTCATCCAGAAATAGAAAGAGTTCTTCGAGAATCTCATGAAGGGGTGGCAGCATGCCACGAAGGTGCACGATCATTGACAAGAAAGATCTTCAGGATGGGATACTACTGGCCAACTTTGGGAAAAGATGCGGCTGAATTAACGCAGAGATGCGAGACTTGCCAGCAATTTGCACCACGATCAAGTCGACCGCCAACACTGTTGTCCCCAATGACAGGTGTCTGGCCTTTTGCTCAATGGGGGATGGATATATTGAGTCATTTTCCTATTAGTACTGGTCATCGCACTTACATCAAAGTGGATAGAGGCGAAAGCTTTGTCTTCTACAACGGAATTTCAAGTCATCAAGTTCCTGAAGATCAACATATTTTCCAAGTTTGGCATTCCTAAAATACTTATCAGTGATAATGGTCTGCAATTCATAGGAAAAGAGCTCAAATGGCTCTGTGAAGAATACCATGTCAACCATCGTTTCAGCTCGGTGCATCATCCTAAAACGAATGGGCAAGATGAAGCAGCCAACAAGGTTGTTTTAGCAGGACTCAAGAAAAGGGTTCGAGCATTCAAAGGAAATTGGGCAGAAGAGCTGGAAAACGTATTATGGGCTATCCGAACAACGCCTAAGACAACCACTTGAGAAACACCTTTCAGTTTAGTGTACGGATCAGAAACACCTTTCAGTTTAGTGTACCGTCCATTCAATTCTGAACATTTAAGGAGATTTCATACATAGCTTGTAATCGAAATGTTATGTCAATAAAAGCAAGTCATTCCTTCATAAAGCATGACCACTCGAAACAAGTCGAAGAAAAAGACCTGACGCCAAGAGTCAGACGAAGACCTGATGACCAAATCAGGCAATGAATATAAAATACCCGATATCAAAATTGGGTGAAAGCCCTGATGCCAAAGTCAGGCCAAAAGCCCTGACGCCAAAGTCAGGCCAAAAGACCTAGCAACAGAGTTAGGCAAAACAAAAGCCCTGACGCCAAAGTCATGCCAAACGACCTAGCAACAGAGTTAGGCAAAACAAAAGCCCAGACACCAAAGTCAGGGCAAAAGACCTAGTAACAGAGTTAGGCAAAACAAAAGCCCTGACGCCAAAGTCAGGTCAAAAGACCTAGCAACAGAGTTAGGCAAAACAAAATTCCTGACGCCAAAGTCAGGCCAAAAGACCTAGCAACAGAGTTAGGCAAAACATAAGCCCTGACGCCAAAGTCAGGCCAAATGCCCTGACGCCAAAGTCAGGCCAAACGCCCTGACGCCAAAGTCAGCCCAAAAGACCTAGCAACAGAGTTAGGCAAAACAAAAGCCATGACGCCAAAGTCAGGCCAAAAGACCTAGCAACAGAGTTAGGCAAAACAAAATCCCTGACGCCAAAGTCAGGCCAAAAGACCTAGCAACAGAGATAGGCAAAACAAAAGCCCTGACGGCAAAGTCAGGCCAAAAGACCTGACGCCAAAGTTAGGCAAAAGACCTAGCAACAAGGTTAGGCAAATCGAAAGATCCTGACGCCAAAGTCAGGTAATAGACCTAGCAACAAGGTTAGGCAAAACAAAAGACCTGACGCCAAAGTCAGGCAAAAAGATCTGATACCAAAATCAGGCAGGAACCCTGACGACAAAGATAATCAATCCATCAAGGAAATTATCTTCTTATAAGTTGGACAACTTTTAGAGAAATTATCTACTAAGGGTGACAATTCCTTCATGAAACGAATTATGGAAGATGGACAAGGAGTCTTAAGCGATCACTATGGAAAGTGAAGCTTCAAGTAACAAGTTCCTTTCGTAGAGGCGAACACTCCAAAAGTTTAAACTTCAATAAGGTTATACATCTTCAAGCCTAGAAGTCTAGACTTTTAAGTCTTAAGATATTTTCCTTAAGGAGTTTATACTTGGCGAGATAAATGAATAATTCTCTGAAGTCTTATCATTTTGAGCCTAAAGAAAAGTCCAAAAACCCTAAGGGTCGAGACACTCATAAAGTGAAGAAAAGGTCGAAGGTCATTATGACTAAGACCTCGGAAGAATCGCCAACGCATTCAAAGTCAAATAAACATAAAGGCTTGCGATTATGGAAGACATTCAATATTATAAAGAAAAATAATAACCGAGTCTGAATTCGACAAATAATTACAAGGAAGGATAAAAACTATTATCTAAAACAATTATCTAGAAACAAAAGAAACATATGATCGCCAGAGAGGTAGAGGCTTCAGGCCTTGGAGTCTTCAGGAGCAGGGATACTCGGCTCGCCTTCGGGGGCAACCTCCTCGACAGCAGCAGCTGGGTCGACCTCTTCACCAACAGCAGCAGGGGTTTCCTGAGGAAGGGAACTCCGGAGGAAGGGCTTAAGGGACTTAACTTCCCGAACAGGGAAGTTGGGGTCAATCGCCTGGATATCCTCGACCAGGACTTGGAAAAGTCAGCAATCTCTGACTTCATCACCTCCAAAGCACAATCAACGAACTCTTCAGAGGCCTTGAAGTCGTTGACCACACTTTGGGGGGAAGGAATATACTTCAGCTGTACAGCCAGCTGTTCCTTCTCCTCCTCCAGGGTGATTCCCCTGGCTTCAGCAGCAACCCTCTGAGCCTCAGCAGCTTCCCTCTGAGACTCAGCGGTGACCCATTGAGCTTCTTCCTCTGTCCTTTGGGTTCGGGCCTCCTTGAGATAAGCCTCCAGGCAAGCCCTAACAGCCTCACCTTCATCTAAGCACCGATGAAAGGCTTTAGACTCTTGAAGGGCGATCGCTGCATCAGCCCCCCTCTTATTCACATCAGCAAGGAACCTCTCCTCCTTCCTGAAGTACTCCTCGCGAGCACCTTCCACCAGAAGAACTGTCGAGTCCGCAGTTGACTTCATGGCCTACAGCTGCCCCGGGGAGAACCCCAGGCTCCGATATTGCTCCAGCTCGACAAGCAGGTCAGTCTGCTTTTCGGCGAGCTCCCCGACGACCCGATCGATCGCCACCTCTTCTCGAACAAGCTGGCAACAAAGGGAACAAAGGGTGAAAAGACTGTCAGTCTATGAAAAAGTACAAGCAATACGAAAGCTTAACTAAGATTTGAAGTCTTACCAGGGCGACTCGTTCGAAATGTGTCCTCATCATCCTCTCGATGAGGTGCAGCTCTGAGAGAACCGCGGAACGATCCTTGGGAGGGATTATCCCCTCCAGGAGTCACATGCATAGATCCGGGTTGCCCCGTAGAATCTTCTTGGCTGAGACCCCCGTCTTCGAGAAGTCTCCATTGGGGAACCAAACGCCTCGGGAATTGGCAGCCTTGGGTGGCTGGAACATGCTCACCAAGGAGCAGTACTCCTCAGGATGAGTCTTCGAGGTATCGGGGGCATCAGGCCCCTTCTTCTAAACCCAGATTTCTTGGGAGGAATAGAAGCTGAAAGCTCAGGAGGAGTAGGGGCCGCCAAGGCCAGAGCCCTTAGAGGGAGGAGGACTCTTGGGAAGAGTCAGGCGATCCTCGCCTAAACCTCTGACCTTCTTGGCAGGCGGAGGTGGAGGGTCCCGGGCCACGGCAGCGGTGGGCTTCTCTGCAAAAAATAAATAGATATGTCAAAACCCAGAAACTTAAGGCGTGGAAACAAAGAAGGGACGAGTAGGAAGGCAATGTACCTGGTTGGCGAGGGCCAACGGTGGCAAGGGGAAGTTCCTCCTCATGCTTCCTCTTAGAGGAACGCCTAGAAGAAGGAGGAGGAGGATTCAGCGACGCCTGGTCTGTAGACAACCGCGCCTTTCCCTGGTCATCAAAGAGACCTATGAGTTTTCGGCCCCGGTTACCTACAACCAATAAACAGAAAAAAGATTAGAAGGATTACTCAATCATCAAAAAGGGGCGTGGCCTGATGAATACCCGCCATCTCGAGCATATTCTCAGTGGTCTCCGCCACTGAGTGGATGGGGTGAAAACTGGATGATCTGTGCAACCGGAACAGATCATCGATGGCATTCCGGTCGCTCCCGGACAACTCGCCAAAAATAGGGGGAATGTCCTTATCTGGCGTAGACAACACCCAAGACACGCCCCCTTGTAGAAGAAGTAGAACTTCTTGTAGTTGGAGTTGGTGGCACGGAAATCATCGACCAATCGGACATAGACATTCCAACTCTACGACTGGCCTCTCTATTCTGCGAACTTCGGCCAACGAGACTGGAAATGGTGGAGGTGATTCGTTCCAACGGCCAATCGGAAGAAGCATCGGAACAAGGCCAGTGAATACGTCCATTCTTGACGTATACACAGGAACTTGAATCCGACCCAAATCCTAATGGCGTTGGGTACGAGTTGAGTGGGATGTATCCCGTAATACCGGCACAGCTCTTGCAAAGCCCCACAGAGAGGAAAACGCAACCCAGCATCGATCTGGGCCGCATAGATGTAAACCTCTCCGTCGCGAGGGTAATGCAGTCCCAGGCCTGGGTACCTGGGGGCATCCACTTTACCGAAACCACCAAGGGAGACCACCGTTTTAAAATAAGCCGGCTTCAGTTAGTTGGGCTTGACATCTACTTGAGCAGTTCAGATATGGCAAGAACAAATATGAAAACATAAAACAACAGGGGATATTCTCATAACAGAAACAAAACAGAGTATTTACCTTTTGGAGAAAAGATGGGCGTGTGGATTTCCGGCTCATCCACCACCACAGGCGTGGCCGCGGACCTTCCAAGGTCAGTTTGCCTCTCAGGCGAGGCTGGTGTAGAACCGTCCTTGATTGACAGGGCGCATTAGCATTCTTTGGCACCTTAGGGGCCGAAGAAGAAGGCCTGCGGTTTGGTCTTGCCGGTTTGGCTGCGGGTGTCCATGGATTTTGCTAGGGGGTAAGGTTAGAAGATAGACAAAAAGAAGGAGATGATTGCAGAAGATGAAATCGGAAAACAGAGGATGCTCTAGAATCTGAAGGAATGAAAGCGTAAAAAGAAAAATAAGGGAACTGCTGTACCTTATATCGACAAAAAAAGAGTAACTGCCACAGACAGAATTGAAACGACGCAGATAATAATTGCACCTTTTTGGAAAAAATCGAAGCAATGTCAGAATTCTAAGAGACACATCGGGGACACAAACGGTCGGCCAGTGCAGAAAGCTGTCACAGTGGCTTATTCGAAGTGGGTAAACCCAAGTTATTCGAAGTGGACCGGCCTATATCAAAGTCAATCTGTCCCACCATAGAGTGGCCCAAGATCGAGCCCAGGTTGATATGGACGCCAAAGGCTCCACAGCTGGTCGCCATTATTCATAAAGTCGCGACCTCCTACTGCTCGTCATGGGAGTGCTCGCCGCGAAGAGAGCCTTGCTTCTGGTCCCACCAGCCGTGAATAAGAAAGTGGCCACGATATCCCGCATATGTCGGGCACATATTCACTAAGGATTAGATATGGTAACTGCAATATCTTGCCGTAACTACAATATATACTATCCAAATCTTCAACAACACAATATTCACAAAGATATACGGTTTGGTCTTTCCTACTCTATAAATACCTTTGCTTTACATACATTCATTACGTTTTGAGCTATACACACACATATACTCATTTAAGTATCAGAGAGGCACCTAGAGACACCCCCTCTGTTGGGATCCCCTACCTGCAGGTTTGCCGGAGCTAATTGGCGAGAGCATTAATCAACCGTCACCTGGCATTCAATTCACTACCAGATCAGCAATCAGAAGTTTACGATCCAACATAAACCAAGGGAAATATGCGTTAGAATTGGTGGTTGACGCTGGTTTAAGCGCGGCGAAACCGGTTCCAACTCTAATGGAACAAAATTTGCATTTAAGTTCGGTAAAGTATGATGAAATGTTGAAGCTCAATTAGAAGATGGTTTATTTCTTGATGCAGATGTGTACAGAAGACTTGTAGGAATATTACTTTACTTGACGATGACTCGATCGGATATTGCTTATTCCATTCAACACTTAAGTCAGTTCGTTCACAAGCCGAAACAATATGATTTCCATGTTGCAGTGATAGTTATTCGCTAGATTAAAGGGAGTCCAGGAAATAGGTTGTTATTTCCTGTTGATAATAAGCTGCATTTGTTGATTTTCTATGATTTTGACTAGGCTTCTTGCGTTTTAACTCGTCCTTCGTTGAGTGTCTATTGCGTGGAACTGGGAGATGCTTTGGTAGAATGGAAGGTGAAGAAGCAAGTTGTGGTCTCTCGGTCAAGCACAAAAGCAGAGTATCGAAGCATGGGTATGGTTGTTTCTGAAGTTGTATGCATTCATAGTTTAATGAAGGAATTGGGGTTCTTGGATATAAGGGTGTGCAGCTTTTCTGTGACAACACTGCCGCTTCGCAGATTGCTAAAAACCCGATGTTTCACGAGAGAACAAAGCATATCGAGATTGATTGTCATTTTATTTGCTAAAAAATTCAGAATAGAATGATTACAACACATCATGTACATAGTAAAGACCAGATTGTATATTTGATGACTAAAGCTCCTAGGAAGTTGCATAATCATCATCGGATGCAGATGTGTGGAGTTAAAGACATCTTTTGTTGGAATGTTGATAAGTCAAATGTGAATCAGGAGGTTGCTGAGAAGAAGATAGAAGAGAAGACTCAAGAAGTTATTGAGAAGAAGATAAAAGAGAAGTAGATTTGGGAGTATCTAAAAATATGTAGAGTCATTATAATAAAACCTTTCTATAAATAGATGGATTGTAGTTGGTTGTAACAATTTTCTGTTTCCTTCAATCTGCAACACATGAGATCAAGCTCATGTGACTCAGTGGAGATGATTCAATAAAGAAGTAGAAGTTTCTATAATCTATTCTCACTTTTATATTGACAATGGAGTTCTCCCCTCAAATTATGCTTAGCTAAAAGAGAAAGATGTTGTGTATTAAAGAGATGAGATGAATTGGATAATCAAATTCTTTATTTTCTGAGATGTATATGCATTTGAAGAACACATGGAACTTAATTTGTGGTGTATAATAACATGATAAAACATAATGATGAATTGTTCTCGTTTCTCATTGGATACAATAAAATATAAGCATGTATCTAACACAGTTTACTAACGATACCTACTGAGGTTAGACATAGTAGGAGTTTCCTCCGGTTTTAGCAAATGTCTCTGGTTGTATAATTAGGCCTTGAAATTTATTACACGAAACGATTAAACGACACGACACGATCTGCTTGAAAGCGTATATGGGTTTGACCTTAAGCGATTCTATGTCTAAACAACTCTTATTCGTGAAGATACGATTAATTATGTCTAAACACCTCAAATATGTAAATATCTGTATAAACAATTAGCTACATGTTTAACTAATCTTGTCTAATCGTGTTGTGTAAACACGTGACACGTTTATACACACATAAATTCATAGGCTATGGTTCATCCACATAAATTCACTTATTCACTATTGGATTAAAAACAAGCCAACAACATGGAATGATCCGTACTCTGCAGTGCTGCAATCCCACCAAACCAATGACACTTTTCATTTTCTACTATTCTTTAATTTCTATGGTTACAGTTCTCACATTTTCACTCTCCGCAGCCACAGAAACTCATTGTAGCCAACGTCCCGAGCTGGCTTAACCTCAACCGTCTCAAGCTGCCTCAACCTTATTCGTGCGAAGCCTCGTCCTTCACGAGCTGGACGAGCTTCCCGTGAAAGTCGTGAGCTTCGTGAAAATCGTTGTTCAGTGAATAAGTGACTCTGTTTCCAGTTGGATGAAGAAAGACGAGAGAGGAAAGAACGAGCTTGCAGAAAACCAAGGTCTACCTCCTTCTCTCTCGTCCGTCTGCGCAGATTCGTCCGCATCTGCTCTTTCTCTCTCCCTCTGTCGATTGCTCCATTTCTCAGAGTAACAATTTCATTTGCTTCACTGAAAACATGGTTTGTCTTACTTCATTGATTGTCTATCTGCCTTATACTGCAAATTCTCTCATGCTAGGTCTCTCTTGGTGGTAGGGTTTGATTAAGCTTTGGTTATATTCTCATTTCTATTGTCTTTCTTTAGCATAAGTTGGGGAGGAGCAACCGTGACAAAGTTCAACACTTCATTACCATTACTGGAGCCAGGTAAAGTTGCAGCATTTGCAGCATCATGAGTTTCTGTCTGCCACTCACTGCAGGCTAAAAGATCTCTGTATATAAAGGACTATTTGTTGTTTATCTTCATGTATTTATTTTGGGAAAAGTATGAAAAAGATGTAACATGTTTGCCCAAAATGGTAATCGATGAACTTTGTTTTGGGCCGCGGGTATTTGATGTAAAACGTTTACTTCTGTAGGTTTTTGAAGAAACGTTAGGTTTTCTGTTAGTTTATCCGTTACAAGTTATCACGTGCCTGTCACGTGACAGAAATTTTAAACGTTGCAATAACCAAAATCAAAAATACCCAAACTACCCTCTATGTATTCCCTCCTAATTCCGTGCGAACCGAACCGTTTCCCTCCTCAGACCGAACCGTTCCCTCTCTCCAAAAACATATCCCCTGTCAAACGTAGCACGCCAGTTCAGTTTCCAAAACGAAGAACTCCCATCCCATCAAGAACCGAAGAAGAACGAAATTCCCAAACCCTAAAATCGGAGCTGTTGCGTGAAGACTTGTAATCGGAGCTGCTGCTGCATTTTTTACGCTCGCCTGAAGACAGTAAGGGAAGGCGTTGCTGCGTGAGGTGCTGCAATCGGCTGTCCTTGAAGAATCGGCTGTCCTTGAAGAATCGGCGCGACTGCTCTGTTTGGCCTCATCCCGTCTCGAATCGCAGCCTACACAGCAGTCGCAACCTACACAGCAGTCGGGTCGGTCGCAGCGGTCGCAGCGACTTAGAAGGAAACCACAGTCGCAGCCTGGTGTTGACGCAGCACAGCCACCCACCAAAAGGGTCAGACGGCCTAGGGTTTCACAAGAAGGACCGAGTAGAGCTAAACTGAAGAACAAGACATGCCCGACTGAGGAAGACAGAACTGATGTGGGTGAAGAGTCGGACATTCCTGAGTCTGTTCCAGATTCCCAACCTCAGATGGTAAGAACACGTATTTCCTCAAAAACATTGTTTAACTGTTCATTAATATTTTACACGTTTGCAGGACGAAGTACGTGAAGACGTTCCCAACATACCTCAAGAAGTGCCAAAGGAAGCCGAAGTAGGACCCACGGTACCGAAGCCACCAACCAAGAGGATTCCAAAAAGCCGAAGGGCAAAACTGCCGACGAGAAGAAAAACTCGGGTTTGTAAATCTAACTGCCCACTTATCACATTGACAGGTTAGGAAATCTAACTTTTGTACGGTCGTAGGCTGAAAATGCTCCGGAAAAGGTGGTAAACCTGGAATCGCCTGAACGTGTCCGAGTAAGTTCAAGTGCACCACAACTTTCTGATTGCCGAGCTCTCGTGCCTGTTGATATGCCGTTGCAGACCATCACACCGAAGAAGAAGACCATTCCGAAGAAGTCGACAATGCCGCCGAGGAGTTCCCCTCGTTTCAAGTCGAGCAAGTACACAAAGTATCCGACTCAATGAAGACATTAATGTCGAGCAAGTACACAAATCACGGAATATTCCGTGATTTCAAGACCATTTTGGATGCCATTTTGGACTGACGCATACAGTTGGTTATGCTGTCAATTTGAGGCGTTAACTTTAGTTTTGTGAACATTAGTAGGTTTCATAACTTTCATTGGATGTTTAGGATGAACTTGGTATTGTGTAGGTTGGTTTTGTTGACTAGTATTGGTTGGCTGGATTGTGTATGTTATATGCATACTGGAAGTACTTGGTTCTGTTGAAGTTGTCTGGAATGTGTATGTGTTGTGGGACAGGTATTTAATTGCAGGTGTGTTTCTTTTGGATTTAGTCGACCAATTTTTGTCCTGTCACTCCAAACATAGTACATCTATTCTCAACAAGTGGCCAAACTTGTTTCTTCAAATACCAACAATTACAAAACATAGGTCATCTGGTGTTTAGACAACATAAACATAGTTACTTTAAAACACCTCGACCCACAAACATTAGTCTTTAAAATACAACTAACACAACACGTTCACCCAATGACCAGTTTTAGGCTGACACCAAACAGCAGTACCGCCAGAACACCAACAGCAGTAATCAACATCTTCTCCCTCCTTCGTACAAGAACCACTTCGCTTTCAATCTTCACATGCATATCCCGAAATTTGTTCACGGCCCTCCTTCCATATATGCACATTTGCGGATCACACCACTCAAAGTAGCTACAACCGTGGTTCTTCAACAGAAATACACCAAATTAGGGCTTCGAAAATGACTGATTTTCAAGATGACGGATTCAAAATTAAGCTTCAAAATAAAACGAATCGGCAAACAAACCTTGTAATTGGGACACCCATAGAACATGCGACTGAAATTCTTCCATGTCGATGCGGGTTTAGCATGTGTCGTGAAACCACAGTAGCAATGCCAACTCGGGTACTCTACGGCCGACTTCGAGTTCGAGCTTGGTGTACTGCTGCCTGAGTACTGCGGTCCCATTCTTCCTCGGCGACCAGCTTGGAGATACAACAATGAATGGCCGACGAAATCGGGAAGAAACGCTGCTACGGACGCCACCTTGGAGGGGATTGTTGGAGAAGAAACAAATGGGTTCAACGAAGGAGAAGCTGTTAGAATAGGTGAAGTCCACAGGGGCATTTCGGTCTTTCCAAACAGACGGAAACTCACGTGCCGTGACTGGAGGAAACTAACGGCCTTTTTTGACGGACACAAACATAAATTGACGGAATTCATCAAAAACCTACACCAACAAACATATTTCATCAAAAACAAACATTGGGCCGCATTCACCACTTTGGGCAAACATGTTACATCTTTTTCATACTTTTCCCATTTATTTTCCTAGGTGGGTAATCGGTCAAGTGAGTTTCATCCTGATTGTAGAAGGGTTAGACGGGAAGGCTCTTACATATATGAAAATGTTTTGCCTACACGAGGAACATATGTCAAGGTCATACAATCTGAAATGTTTCTTTGGACTGATTGCGTTTATATAATGCTTAAATCATACCTCTAGCTGTATTTATTTACTTGTGAAATATAATTCACATTATGTTGCTTGTGATAAATCTTGGGCTGGTTTCCTTAAAGAATTGCTAGTCTTCATAAGTTGCTTAAAGACTTAAGGAATTGTTGTGCTTAAGTTGAACCTAACTTAGTTTATAATTTGTTCAATGGATAAATCGAGGTATCTCAAGTTTTAGAGAGTCATTTGCACCACTTTATATACAGTCGTTAAATTTAGTACCGCCCTGGTACCTAGTATTAAACGATCATAGCTTAACCCCTTTATTGTACCTTCAATCTAATAAAGCCAAACGTATGAGTTTTACATGGCGTTTCTTTCACGGAATTCGGAATAAGAAATACAGAACCGGGAATAAAAAATAGGAAATAAGAATATGAAGTTGTTTCTTTGGTGGAATGAAATAGAATGAAATAAAGAATTCTGTTGTTTCTTTGGTGGAATGGTATATGGAAAGGGAATGGAATGAAATGTGGTAAAATGACATATTTGCCCCTCCTTGTAAATGTATAGTATATAATACATATAATTTGTACTAATTAATTTTAAAATTTAATAATAATAAAAACTAAAATATAATTAACTAATAATTAAAAAAAATTAAAACAATTTCTTTAATTATTTAATTAATTTACGTCAGCTTTTTTTTTGCCGAATTAATTTACCTCGGCTGATTCATCACATATTTGGCACTAATTATTCAGTTAATCAGGTGCATTCTTCAACTCGGTTACAGATCAACTTATTAGCTCAAGCAATCAATTTGGCACCAAGTCCACCAATAACAGAGCTAATACAACAGAAACATAAACTAGTCCAATTTGACTTATCTGCAAGTTCCCTTTATGTTGTTCCCTTCATGTAGAATAGAAACATAAATCAGTCTGTAAACTAAACATAGCATTGTTTTTACTGACCTCCTCTGCAGGCACGTAGCTTCTCATCATTTACCAACCGATCTCCATTGAAGGTAGCTCTCTACAATGTCGAGACCACAAAGTCCCTTGACGACATGCATGGTTGCAGGGACATTTAACTGGAACGGCGAATCAGGGCCATCGAGGTTGTTCCATGACAGCATCTAGCTTCTAGCTTCTTTAATGGCTTCTCTTGTTGCACAATGCACAAACACGATTAGAAGCAGCGAAGACTCTCTAGAAGCCACAAAGAAATTATAATTTTTACTTATGAATAAATTCCCTGTACAAATGCTCCCTCATTCTGTGTGTACAAGGAAGAACAAAGGAAACTGACATCATAGACAGACCGAGCATAAAGGAAACCAACAAAGGATTTACCTCACTGACAACAACACTATTGCTCCATTGAAGGCAGAATTTGAACCAGGAACATAAAGGGAACTTGTAGATAAGTCTACAGACTCCAATGTCAAATTGAGTATCAACAGAAAGGGACAGTATGTCAAATAGGTTCAATTCAAGATAAACATAAACCAGTCTCAAACAAAAATTTGCAGAAGAACGGCATGAACAAGAACAAGATAATCAACAATTTGAGTACAAGAACAACATTTGAGAACAACATAACAAGAAGTGCGATTAACACCTCAATTTGAGAACAACATAACCAGAAAAAGAACGTCAATGCTACTATTAACACCTCAACAGAACCCAGAATCGGTGATTCTAGGTTCGAACAGAATCGCGGGGACGAAGGAGAGCATCACGAGGATGAATCACGGGGATGAATCGCGGGGATGAATCGCGGGGATGGAACAAGGGGATGAACATACCTGAGGAAAGGAGAGCATCGCGGGGAGCTTCTTCGGTTTGTAAAGAAGAGAAATGAGGGTAGTTTAGTCAATATAAAAAGTTAATGAGGGCAGTTTCGTCATTTAGCCTTCTATTCCGGATTCCTAGCGCGCCCGACCTAGGAATTTCGAGCTTTTTCCACGGAATGTCTAACACTAGCCCTCTAGGATTCCGTAAGCCGAAATTTTTCAATTCCGCGAAAAGAACAACTTGTTACGGAATCCGTAACACCTATTCCATTCCTATTCCGCGAAAAGAACATGCTATTAGTATTGGTAATATGCTAGTAATTCTAGTGAAACCATCAACGTGTAAGTTATGATAGCTCACTATTATGTAAGTTATGATTGTTCACTAACATAATTTAACTTCTGGTTTGACATTTTTTTTATATGTTACATACGTGAAAGCAAACATGGGAATCTTACGTTTATGGAATAAACGTTTACGTCATTTTGTTTGTATCTAGATTGTAATGTTATTATTATGTAAGTACTTTAGTAGTATTCCATTTGAACTTTGAAGATCTTTGATTGTATGTACGGATTTGTATTTTAAAAAATAGGTAAAATTATTGAATTTTGTATTTAATCGTGTCGTGTTTAAATGTATCATTACTAACAGTTTCGAGTCGTGTTTAATCGTTTCGGGTCGTGTCGTGCTTAATCGTGTTATTTCGTATCATGTTTATAATCATGTCGTGTATAATTGTGTCCTATAACCCGACATGATTTTTTTTTTCTTTTCAAAAAAGTTGATCGTGTCACGTGTGATCTGCTAGTTAATCGTGTCGTGTTCGTGTCTGAAGTTTTGAGACACGTTTAAGACTTATCCGTTTAAACACGGCACATGTTTAGACATTACACGATTAATAACTTAGACACGACAAGATTGCCTACCTTATGTATAATCCAAATTTCTTACAGTAACCAACAAAGACACCATAGGACGGTGCCTTCTATATCTTTCCAACCACAACTATCCGAAGTGAACAATTGTAATCAAATTCCATTCTGTTATGGAACTCGCTGTACAAACAGAAAAATACAAAGCTAACAAACCACGGGCAGTGGGAACAAAGAAAATAATCAAAGTTTCAACGTAAGATCAGGTAATGAAGCTGAAGTATCCACTGTTGGAGCAAGTTGGAATCTTTTAGGAATCCTTGGTGAAGCTATACTAATTGATTCTGCAGGTGAAATAATGCCATCCACTTGACGGAAGCTACCGGGCCAAAAAAGCTTCTCTTTGTCTTCATCTTCCATATAAATAGCAGCAGCGGCCGCTGGAACTGGTGGTGGTGGTACTTCAAACCTAGGGCCACTAGCAGGCCTTTTAGAGGTGGTCAGAATACCATGCCTCCCGTAGTGTGCAGCTGCATGGGCCTCAACTCCAAGGGAACGGAAGGCAAAAGCTCCTCCTCCGTTTAGAGGAAGGGAAGACAAGCTGTCGCAGTAGCGGCTGGAGAATAGGCTCATACGCATCGCTCGTTTCGACATAGTCCGTTCCCTTTTGTGTGCATTCTGGTGTCCTCCCAATGCTTGGGAGCTGTAGAATTTGCGTCCACAGAAGTTGCATGAGAATACCTTTGGGCTCCTACGAGACAAACCTAAGTTGTCTTGCACAGTAGTTCTACGCTCTGGGTTGGTGTGAGATCCACTTGATAGGTTGAGGGAGGTGCTGACGGGATCAGAAGTGCTTGGGAAGCTTTCTCCTTGCAGGTTATTAGGATGTATTCGTCCTGCAGTCTCATGTTTCGAGTTTAGGGCTTCCTCCATCTTCAACTAAAAAATGGCTCAACGGATGCAATGCAGATCTCAGTATTCATACCTGTATCATGTTCAAGAGTGAGATAGAGATATTATTGCTGTCTCCAATGTATAAACTCAACCACATCAATAATTTCAACCACATATTTCAATAAAACTTTGTCAATCACACATTCAACAGCAAACTCATTGTGTATATACAGTACTGTAGTATGGTAGGCGATAATACGAACGGATATACTACGAGTCATTAATGGCATGACCATTTTTGGCACAAACAGTGAAAAGTTGAAGGCATTTTTCTTTGGAATACATAAAGCCAGGAATTGCAGCCGTGCAGTTAAGTAACGTAAGCAAGGAGAATATCATTCTCACTGAAGCATCTGGGATGAAAAGGAATGCAAGTTTCTCTGAATACTATTGCAATTTGATTTTATCTTGATTCAAGGAAACAAACCCCCTCATGTCATCTCCGCTTCCATTTCACCAACAACACTTGTACTTGGTTTTTCATTAATTAACATATTGAACAAACAGTTCAATCTTAATTTTGAAGCAAAAGAAATACAACACCCAGTACAAGAAAGAACTGAACTAGCAGAATACGATCGCGTCTCATGTCATCGAAACCAAAAATTTAGCGATATATAGGATCAGTGAAGATACCAGAAAAAAAATAGATGAGAAAGAAGACCATACATATATTTTATTCCAAGGCAGAGAGCGGCGGCTCATGCTCTCAGTGAGAGGCTTTGACACACGGTGAGTGGACTTTATTATCTTTATGCCACAAACTGAGTGGTCAAGCGAGGTGGAGGAGAGAAAGTGATGGAACTCAACAGAGTAAATGGAGAAGAAAAGCAAACAGGAGAGAGATAAGGAAGTCACTGTACAGCAATTATTATTCTTATTATTAATTGAATAGAAACACAACAGAGAGACCCATTAGATACCGCACTACTGGACAGCAAACTATTGTCGATGGCTGTCATAGTAATATAAAACTACTGACTTTGTATGATAGGTAATAGGGTTACTCTGTAAAATCTTTCAAGATTTAATTTAATTCGACCATAGCAATATGATACGATATACTGACATTGATTCATAGTCGATAAAGTGATGTTTTGTCATCCCGCTTGTAAAGCTAACTTTATACGTTCATATATTGTCATGGCCTCCATTGACTCTATGTCATCGTTCCGGTACCTTAGGTTAAGTTCTCCGATCACCTTCCCGTACTTATCTCGCGCAACTACCCCAATACCGGCTTGTCTCGATTGTTGGCACCACGAAGCATCACAATTGATTTTGATTGTGGACAATGTAGGTGGTCTCCACTCTTGTTCCGGTCGGTCGCAATTGGGCATGTCTTCGTTCGATGTGGTCTCGGTCTTAGCTTGGTCGCTTTGCCTTTATTCTTCGTATGCGCGCTTGATTTCTTCGATTACCATCCGAGGGCACGGTTGTTTTTGCCTCAATTGCCGCCTTGCATCCATATTTGCCAACATGTGATCATCGTGAGGATCCATCTTCTATCTCTCGCCGTGCCTAGACCCCGAGGCTTCGTCCTTCTTTCGTCGAGCCATTCGACCATGCTTATGTTGTTTGGTCGACTCACTCGTAAACCAAGTATCTCGTGCCATACCTGTTCGGTTCATTCACACCCTAGGATCATGTGTTCCCTCGCTTCCACTTCTCCACATATCGGGCACCTGTAACTCACATTCATTCCCCGTCTAACCATGTTTGCCTTCACGACTAATGCATTTGTACTTAGGCGCCAAATGAAATTCTTTACCTTAAGTAGTACCTTGGATGCCCACATACCCTTCCAAGCTTCGTCACTGTTGGTTGCACTTGGTCTAGTGGTTCGGTCGGTTGTCTCCCGGATTCAATGGTACACCGATCAGACCTTGGGTGCTCCATCCCTCGTGTGTGGACATATGTAGCGATCCGTTCCTTCGTCTTGCTGTAATGTCATGTTTAGGATGTGCTTGGCATCCTCTCGGTTCACTAGGTTTCGCACGAGCTCCACATCCCATGTCCTATTCGGTTTGATTAGGTCCCGAACAAGAAGGTCTTCCCCATTTTCTACCCTCGTTTCATCACTCACCCGTTTGGATTCCTTCGTGTATATCCATGGGTCCCCGAATACACGTACACTTTCTCCCGATCCTATCATCCATACAAATTCACTCTTTAGCACCTCTTGGCCATGCATTAGGCTACTCCATCCCCATGAGGCTCGGCCACCTCTCTTGGCCTCTAGGAAATTGCCCCTCGTAAAGTATAGTCCCTTTAGGACATGCGCACATTGGTTGTTAGGTTCGGTGTGCCATTTTCGAAAGCAGTGTCGTGTTGAAGGCTTGCAATTCTCGGAAACCTAAGCCTCTCGCCTCCTTTACTCGTGTTAGGGCTTCCCAACTACTCCAATGTGTGTCCGCGGTTTGACCCCACCAAAAGTCCACAATGAGAGCATTTATTTCCGAGTACCATATTTTTGGTAAACGGAATACACTCATTATGTATGTCGGAAATCGCGGTTATGATTGCCTTGATGAGGAATTCCTTACCCGCTTGGTTCAACCTCTTCGGTCGGTACCCATTAAGTTTGTCATTGACCTTAGTTTTGAGATACCCCAAGGCCTCCTTGTTCGAGCGACCCCAAATCTATGGCAGCCCCAAATACTTCTCGGGGTCATTTGTACCTTGAATATTGAGTGCTTCTTCTACTCGTTGTCTTTCACTAGGACTCGCCCCCTTGGTAAAGTATAGGGCTTATTTGTCTCTATTGATTCTTTGTCCCGACACCTTGCAATATGTATCAAGAATCTTCCTCAATTGCTTGGCATTTTTGAGTGACCCCCTTATGAAGAACAGGGAATCATCCGCAAAGAACAAATGGTGTAGTTTCGGGCATTGTCTTCGCAGTGTGATACCCTCAATTTCCCCCTCCCTAGCGGCAACCAACATTCACATAGAGAGCACATCCGCAAGTAGTATAAATAGGTAGGGAGATAATGGGTCACCTTGACGTATTCCTCGTGTTGGTCGTATAGTGTCCGATCGGTTCCCATTGACCACCTGGTATGTAGTTGTTGTTACGCATGCCCTGATCCATTCCACCCATTGATCCACAAACCCCCTTCGTCTAAGCGTTTCTAAGAGGAAGTCCCATTCAACCCTGTCATACGCCTTCTGCATATCGATCTTTAGTGCACATTCGGTTTTATTTCCCCCTCGACCCGAGTGTAAGTGGTGGAAGACTTCATGTGCCACCATGATGTTGTCTTGAATGTTTCTACTTGATACAAATGCACCCTGTAAAGGAGTGATGAGATCTGATAGATATTCTATTTGATTAATTTATAAAAAAAAAAACTAAATGTTTTTTCTCCTTTCTTTTATATTTTTCTTAGCCTATGTTGTTTCCCTTATATATCTATTTTTTTTCCCGTGCTGTAAAAGTCACGCGCCCCTCTTCTTTGTCCGATTTCTACTCGCCTGGATCCTAGGTTTGCAGGTTCCGTGACAAACATTCCCGTTCCGTTTGGACGGATTCAACACAACAATTATTGCTTAGTCCCAACCAATCAAAGGCAAGCTTCTACTGCTACTGGAAGTGAGAATTTCATGCACGGTATCGGACGAAAACGAAGCCAGAAAACAGCACAAAACCAGCCTGATTTCAATCGGATTTCTGCAGCAACAATCAACACCACGACCTCAGTCGGTCACCACGCAACTCCACCAACCTCGACCTGAGTCATGACCAAGCTCAGTCTGTAAGCGTGGACACGGGGCGGACTCTAAGTAGCCGCTTGGGCGAGGAGCTGTAGCCTTTGCTAGGCTGAGCTAGGACGGGCCGAACAGAACAGAGCCGCCTGGTTTTCTCGGACGTGTGGACGAGCAGACACGAAGCAGAAGTGCAGCCGAGGCTGCTCCAAAGACTGAACCGAACCCCTTCCCCTGTTACAACTCTCATATCTGGTTTATAATCCTAACCCTGTGTTGTCTCCTTTTAAGCTTGTTCATGAGTTTGCTGCCTGCAACGGTGAAGGCGACTGCACCCACACAGCGACGCAATGCAAGCTAGTTCCGGTTCCGATGATAATAACAGACTCGGGCTACGCGCTGTGGACCTCGACTCTACCAAGTTCGGTCAAGACGAAGTATGTTATGTGGGAAAGGTGTTAGCCAAAAAACATATCAAACAAAATGTGATACTAGGGGTACTCCGAGCTGCATGGGCTCGCTATGGTGACGTCCAAATTTCGGAGGCGGAGCCGGGCATACTCTTGTTTGATTTCGAGAATCAAGAGAATGCCAACTGGACACTAGATCGATCCCTATGGGCGGTGAATGGGCACATACTCAATATCAAAAGATGGCATCCAAAAGTGGGAGTAAAGGAGGTGGATTTCAATAAGGCAAACTTCTGGATCCAAGTTCATGATCTAGGGCCGGAAAAGTTTAGTGATACAAATGCGTCGAAGATTGGGAATATGCTAGGAAAGTGCCTAAAAATTGATAAGCGTGAGGGGAGAACATGTAGAAGCTATACGACGATGCAAGTAGAAGTGAATGGGGAAGTAGCTTTGATGTCGGGGTTTTAGTGGAGAAACTCTATAGGAGAAGAGAAATGGACAACTATTAAATATGAACGTTTATCGGATTATTGCTATGGATGTGGTATGTTGGGACACACGACACAAACATGCATACAGGAAGTTATAATGGCCGAACAAGACCCAGACAGTGCAGCCTATGGACCATGGCTTGTAGGGGTGAGACCAAAACAAGGCTCACCTCGAAAGCATGTAGGAGGGGATGAAGGCAACGGTACAAAACTGAACCAAACTGCGAGGAGGTCGTGGTTTGATATTATGGCTGAGGCAAGAGCTAAAGCTGCAAAAGGGTCACAAAAACAAGCTAGACCGGGGACCTCGAGAAATAGACCAAGCGAAGGGGAGGAGGACAAAGGGGTAGGGCCGGGTGGAGGTATGGAATTCTACCCAATGGAGACCGAGAACACCAAAAACCGACCCCAACCCGAGGATGATCCTCCAAACCCAAAAGATATCATCCTAGATACCAAACCACACCGAACCAAAGCCACTCCACAAAGCCTACCGACCATAGACCAACCGACTGAACCCCCACAAGCCGACCGTACCTATACTATACACCCAAAGCCAACCATACCAAAATGGATGACCAACCCAACCGAATACTATCCCCAAGCCTCAATACCGAAGCCATCCAAGCAAGCTAATCCCACAACCCCACCCATGATCACATTCCTACCCGACAATCCCACCCAACCATACCCGACCGAGCTTACTATACAAATCCATAACTACATTGTGGAGAACCCACCCCATACACCCCCACCTCGCCAAGCATAATGACACACACCACAACATCCGGTCTAAGTCTCTACCTAGATAAGATGACACTCAAGAGGACCGGGGAGGGCATGGAGAACCAACCGGGATGCAAGAGACAAAGGGGAATGATTTCGGTCCAAACCGAGAGTGAGCCAAGGGTCCGCACAAGCCCGAGGCAAAGAGAAAACAAGGCAAACCCAAATCGAAAAAAGAGAGTGGCAAGAAAACTGAAGGGTATAGGGGTCAAGAAAAAGACGATGCACAAATACAGGGGTCCGGTGGCTGTCCCAAAATAGCCACGGGTGCCCAATGAGTGCGATCTCATGGAATTGTCCAGGTTTGGGGTCTGCCTTAACAATTCAACACCTACAGGACCTCAACAAAAGGTATCGCTCAAACATCATTTTTCTAATGGAAACAAAGAATGGGGATACCTACTGCGAGAGGATAAGAGTGCGGATGGGAATGGATAATATGCACTATGTGAACCTGAATGGATTGTCAAGAGGGTTAGCATTGTGGTGGAAGGCGGATACTAGAGTTTCGGTCATTTATGCCGATTCTAATTGTATGGATTGTGAGGTGTATATGGATACCTATGGTGAGATAACTTTTGTAACGTGGGTATATGCGAGTACGGAGGCTCGAGAACGAACACAACTTTGGAACCTCCTAAGAACAATAGGGAGGGGACGAAGGGGAGGATGGATGGTCCTAGGAGACTTCAATACAATTTGCCACCCACATGAAAAATAAGGTGGAAGAAGGAAATCTCAAAGATAAATGGATGAATTTAAGCAAGTTATCGAGGATCTTGGTATTGAAGATTTGGGAGCAAAGGGACATCGATTTACATGGTGCAACAATCGAAGTGGTTCGGAGAGGATAAGCGAGCGCCTAGACCATGTGTTGATTAACATGGTGTGGGCATCACGGGTCGATCGGGGGAGGTGTCTAAATGAACTAGCAATTGGGTCGGACCATGCAGCAATGGTGGTCCAACTCAAGCAACCAAGGAAGAACAACAAAAAAAGATTCAAATTCGAGGCGATGTGGCTCGAAAAACCGGAATGCCAGGAGGCAATAAAAGGTGCATGGGAGAGACCGATGATGGAGTGCGATACAAGGGGTGTACAAGAAACTTCACAAATGCCGATTGAAACTCAAGGAATGGAGTAAGACCAGTTTCGACCACAATAGGAAGGAAATCAAAAAAACAAAGGAGGCAATGAAGAGAAATATGCAAGGTGGGATGAATGATTATGCGATTCAAGAAGAAAACCGCTTGAAAGGGGAACTCCAAAAATTCTGGACGAGGGAAGAAAAATATTGGAGGCAAAGATCGAGGATCAAATGGCTTAGGGATGGTAACCGCAATACAACACTCTTCCACTATACCGCAACAACAAGGCGGAGACGAAATCAGATATGTAGGCTAAGGGGAGAGAATGGGGAGTGGATAGATGAAGAAGGGAGGATAGCGTATGAGCTTCATCGATACTTTGGAGATATGTTTACCTCGGAACAAACTAAACCGGGGGATGAGTTCCTATGATACATACCGAGCCAAATAACACTTGAGATGAATGCAAACTTGACAAGAGAGGTGACAGATACCGAGATTAGGGCAGCCGCGTTCCAACTAGGAGGACCACGAGCGCCGGGTCCGGACGGGTTCCCGGGTCTGTTTTAGCAAAGGAACTGGAACATTGTGGAGGCAGACGTCATTACTGTGGCCAAGGCGTTCTTCCGAACAGGTATCCTTCTAAACCCCGTAAACAATACTGATATAGTGTTGATTCCAAAAGTGCCTATACCTATGAGACCCGCTGATTTTAGGCCTATAAGTTGCTGGAACTTCATGTATAAAATCATATCTAAAGTGTTGGTGAACCGTTTGAAGTGTTATCTATCAGAGCTTATCACCCCTTTCCAGAGTGCATTTGTATAAGGTCGACATATACATGATAACATCATGGTTGCACATGAGGTTTTCCATCACTTGAACATGAATAGGGCCGAGAACAAGGTGGAATGTTCTTTGAAGATCGATATGCAAAAAGCACATGGCAGAGTGGAATGGGAGTTCTTAATCACCACACTAAGGAAGCGGGGGTTTGATGAGCGATGGTTGGGATGGATAAGGGAGTGTATAGAGACGACAACATACCAAGTGGTTGTGAATGGGGAAAGAACAAGCTCCATAGTACCCAAACGGGGAATCAGACAAGGTGACCCCCTATCACCCTACCTATTCATACTACTTGTGGATGTGCTATCTAGAAGAATGGAAGGGGCAGCAAAGGAAGGCACTATCCAGGGTATCACGCTAAGGAGGCACTGCCTAGAACTTCAGCATTTGTTCTTTGCAGAGGACTCCCTATTTTTCATACGAGGAACACCCGGGAACGCGAGAGGCCTATGGAATCTACTAGACAAGTACTGTTACGTATCGGGACAGAGGATAAACAGAGACAAGTCAACCTTATTTTTCAACAAGGGGGCCGATAATAGTGCCAAGAGAGAAGTGGAGGATGCTCTTCATATAAAGAGCACGGGTGATCCGGGTAAATACCTGGGGTTACCATCAGTGTAGGGACGATCGAAAAAGGAGGCATTGGGATCTATAAGGCGAAAATCAGGGACAAGTTGGGGGGTGGATGCCGAAAACACTCAACCAAGCCGGTAAGGAAGTGCTCATCAATGCGATCATTACAACGATACCCACGTATGTCATGAGGGTATTCCGTCTTCCGAAGACGTGGTGTTCCGAAATTGATGCTCTTATTGCGGAATTTTGGTGGGGGAAACTACGGAAGGTAAACGGATGCATTGGAAAAGATGGGAGGTTTTAACGAAATCCAAAGAAGTGGGAGGTCTAGGATTCAGGGAACTCCAAAGCTTTAACACCGCTCTCCTAACAAAGATGGCAAGCCGAATGTTAATCGAACCTGATACTCTATGTGCGCAAGTTTTGAAAGGACTATACTTCCCACGGTGCTCCCTACTAGAGGAAAAAAAGGGAGGCTGAGCCTCATGGGGGTGGAGTAGTATCCTACATGGCCGAGAGGTGATAAAGCAAGAAGGGATGTGGTTGATTGGCACGGGAGAGAACATTCGAGTATTTGCGGACCCATGGATATATACAAAGGAGAGCAAAAGAGTAAATGGCGATGTCATAGTGGAGCATGGGGGGAACCTAAGGGTAAGCGACCTCATTCTACCAAATGGCACATGGAACGAACACCTAGTAAGGAGCATCTTTGACCAAGAGGATGCAACCCATATCATCAACATCCCCTTACCACGAGATGGGGGATGAGACCGGTACATTTGGCCACACACGAAGGATGGAAGCCCCCAAGTCCGATTGGTCTACCATAAGTTAAGGGAGAAAACCGAAATACACCCACAACTGAATTGAAATGGGACACTATAGAAAGACATTTGGAAAGCAAAGGTAATACCAAAGGTGAAAAAATTCATTTGGAGGCTTGCTACGAATGCCATAGCCATTAAAGCAAACATGGCACGTAGAGGGATAAATGTAAGCCCAAGTTATCCAATATGTGGAGGTGTCGAAACACGGGAACACATGATCATCGAGTGTGGGTGGACGGAGCAGGTATGGATCTCCATAGTTGGTTTGAGAATTGATAGACCGAACACTATGGACATGGTGGAATAGCTAACCCGGAGGCGGACGGAAACACAAGGTGGGAACACAACGAGCGATAAGAGGTGGGCCCAAACACTCCTCACATGTTGGCACATTTGGAAGGCAAGATGCAAGGCGGCTTTCGAAGCAAAACAACCCAATCCAAGGAGTGTGATAATGGAAACTAAACAAGCATACGAGGAACACAATGGGGCACACAGACCAAACCAAACCACTCGACCGCAAGAAGATGATCCGAACTGGCAATGGCAACCCCCGACGGGTATCACGATCAAGTTAAACTGCGATGCCTTATGGTGCAAGTAGACCAAGAGAGCCGGCATAGGAGTGGTAGCACGTGACACGAACGGGACAATAGTGGGCGGAATGAACCGGAAGCAAAGGACCGACGACATTGAAACGATGGAAGCTATAGAAATACACGAAGGAGTACACCTCGCAATCGAGAAGGGATGGAAAAACATCATCGTTGAGACGGACTCACAAACGGTTCATCAACAACTCATGGAGGGCCCGTAACATTGGAGATTGTCAACGTTAATACCGAATATTCGAGCACTAGCGACACAAATAGAGCATGTGCAATGTCGAGCTATTCCAAGGAGGAGCAACGAATGTGCGATTTGGATAGCAAAGCAAGCGAGATTGGGAGTGTGTCTAAACGATTGGGTCGAAAGACCACTACTACCCTTTGTATGCCCATTAACAAATGATTTAATGTACGAACATACGTGACTAAGTCACGGCGTTTTATTTCTTAAAGTAAAGCGACTAATTTGATAAAAAAATGTCTATTTATATAGGAGAAAGATTGTGATGTAATGATAATATCTTCATTAATGATAATGTCTCTTCAAATTCTCTTTAATAATAAATATCCACAATTATCATGATTGTACTAACTTATGACCATTGTAACTCTTTTATAGAGGATATTCATCTCATTTATAGTGGGATTGGTCATTTTCATCACTTCAAGATAATCATTACTTGATAATTATCATCATTATCATGATTTAATCACAATAATAATTATTCTCTTATAATTACCATAACAAGTCATTCATGGAGATAAATTAATGAAACAATATTTATAAATATCTATTAAATAACTATATTTTTATGTTAAAGGTAATTAGAGTTATGTAAAATTAAAAGTTTCACGCACACACACAGATATATATATAAGATAATAAGTATTTGAGCATTCAATATCATATTTTATTAACAAATAAAAGGATTATAAGTTTTTTTTTATATTTTTATTTATTAATTATGATTTAATGTGTTAATTTAAAATAATTATTTACATAATAGTAATAACTTTTTATTTTTACATGTTACTTTTCGGTATAAAGTTTTAAATGTTATTTAACTTTTTTTTTTCTAGAAATTAAATAATATTTCATTATGTTTAAGGTAACTCACTTATCTAATATGAAAGTGTCAGTTTGCCGATAGTTACCAGGTTGTTTATAATGAATGTTTCAATTTTCTGGTTAAACTATTCTCCTATTCCTTTGATATTATACCATCTATGCGTGAGTGAAGGCTAGGTGGTATGTTCGCCTAGAAACATTCTCATTTTCGTAACGAACCTTCTCTAATTTTCTTGGAAAAACGCTACATCCACTGTAAGTCTGGGTAACCAAGGAAGCCTAGAAGTCTGATAGGTTCCGTCAACGCATGTAAGTCCTATAAGACCAGAAAGGCAAGGCACTGTGAGCACGGTGAGGAATAAGGGTGTAAACGGGTTACTTTGAGAGGCCATAGGCGGGCTAGTGTAAAAAAAAAAGAAGGGAAGTCGTGCATTAGTAAGGGAGAAGAGTGGAAAGAGGTCTATGACTGACCCACGGTTTCAAAGGGCTATAGACGACTATTTCTAGAGTCGAAAACCTTTGGAGTATCTAAGCCTATAATTGAGTGAGGGGAGGAGTATAGAAACTTTTGATGGTAAAAACCTGATATGTTTCAAAGAAGGTTTCAACGAACACAATAGTAGATCTAGCGAGGGTTAACGCACATAATATAGAAACCCCGTTCGATAAAATAAACGAACTTAGTGGAGTATCGATATAAACGTTTTATTCTATCATTGATAAACAACATCTCTTAGGAGCATTTCACTGAACAGGTAGGCAAACGCAGCAAAAGGGTATCAACGATATAGGAATGACAGGAGGAGAACCTTAAGAAAATAGAGAGATTGCACATGAAGGATCTACCGACCAAAGATGAGGTAGCCTCGCTGATTGAATCAATCGTCGACTAACCCTAGCAAGTCAACCAAGACGCCTTGCAAATAGCGGAGTAGACTAACACCAACTCATAGAGGTAAAAGGGCATGTGGAGCAAATCCATATGCACTTTTAATGTCCTAGATCTCAACCACAGCAGATCCACTCTACCTTGAGACGGTACGAGCCACCGAAAGACTCGGTGAACAAGCAGAAGCGTTTGTCAAACCAAACCCAACGACATGCATTCTAGATCTTGTCTGAAAACTCATACAACATAACAATGTTCTTCTTGAGTTAGTGGTTCAACATGCTAATCGATTAGATTCCAAACTAGGTGAAGCTAGGTGTGCCGAAAGATGTATAGAACGACAACTGGGGCAAGAAGAAGCAGTGCCACCAGCTTAGAGGCACCCCAAACTGCAAACATCCACAGACTAGACAAAGCACCTGCCCGGAGCATTGAGGGCAACACTTAAAGCACTTGAAGATTTGAGGACCAGATCCAGAATTATCGAAGGATCCAGAGAACTTTGCATCAACGTCCCAAAATTATTCCCCGGAAGAAGATATAATTAATCGATGGAATCCATGCTCAACCCAGATGAACAATTAATGATTTCCTCGGGACGAAAAGCAAGCATCATGCCTGCTGACAATCTATACACCACCAACTGGGCAGAACCAACACATAGGGTGTACTCTCACTATTCAGAGGAACGACTCAGAATAACAACGGAAGAAGATCAAACAAAGTTTTCTTTCATCACACTTAAATCTTACCAATGACTTAGAAGGGGAAAAATGCAACACATCCACACATGCCTCATAATGATAAGGGTTCATGCATTGCATAGAAGAGGAGAAGGAGTACGCATACTCCTGGTAATAAGATACACAAGGTGAGGTCGAAACCCCCAAAGCATCATAGACTCCATCGAAATCGACTTGGAGCTAGGAACAGAACTGGTGTATTTTACACTACACGTGATGGTATCCATGGTTGATTTGTACAACCATTTCCAGATCGTAATCTAGGTAAGTGGATAAGAAGACCTAGTAGGAGGAGAATCAAACCTCATGCTCATAAGGCAGATGGTAGGAATACTTACAAACACAAGCCACACAGCCGTCCGATATTCAGTCAATAATATAGTCGAATATCTACCAAGTAGAGGAGTCCGAGATATTCCTGGATGAATGTTCTCTAGCGAAGAACTTCAAGCGGAAAAATGGATCATTAGGCCACCACTGTCAGAGCATACAACATCAAGAAAAACAAAGAATTTGGGTGTATGTGAGAATACTATATAGATTAGTATAATGTTTTCTAGTTTTAATCAACATTAGTCTAGGTGTTTACTTATCATGTTACCTCGGTTAGTTTAGGGTTTTATCTAGCTTGCTCTATATAAGAGCCTTATCTCCTTTGTATTGAAACAACTTGAGCAATACAATGTTTTCTTTATCAAAAGCCCTATCATCATCTTTCTCTCCACACAATCAATAAACCTAATATGGTATCACAGACACTCGGTTAGGGTTTATACTTCCGGTGCAAATCTGTTTTTTTTTCTTCAATAATCTTGGACAGCATTCAAGAAACCGACAGCTTCAATCAGTCCAGCTTCTTCAAGAAACCGACTGCAACTTCACTTTCAATCGCTTCGACATACATCAGTAGCTTCACCTTCAATCAGTCCAGCTTCATTCAAGAAACTGACTGAAGCTTCCTTCATCTTCGACATCCTGTTGGTCTTCAGCATCTTCATCCTCAAGAAGCCGACTCACTGATTCCACAAGCGCACGATTTCAGACTCATCGCAGCTGATTGTAGTTGCTGCTCTTTACTCTGGTTCTCCCCTGAAATCGGAACATCTTCAAGAAACCGACAGCATCCGACAGCTTCTTCCCACGGAAGTAAGCATCTTCAAGAAGCGTTTTCACTGACTCCAGCCGCAGCATCAAAACATCCCGACAGCATCTTCAAAGATGATTATGTTTATGCAGAGCACCTTCAATGCTTCTGCTTTGCGGGTTCTGATATGCTGTTGATATTGAATCTCTTAATGCTGAAATTGTGTGATGATATCGTTCCCGACATCCATGGAATCTGTGCTGAAATTCTTTATGTCGATGGGTTGGAATCTGTGAAAAACACAAGAAGCTGATTAAACAATGCTGAGGAACTTGCTTAAAATGTTCAAAATGCTGATTAAATAATGTTGGTGCGGTTTAAACAATGCTGTCGGTGATGACCATATCCTGCAATGCTGTTGCGTTAGAATCTGCATTAAACAATGCTGATGCTGGAATCAGATGCTGTCGTGGAATGCTACTTAAAAGTATGGATTTGATGATTAAAAAATGCAAGTTGTTGCATTAAACAATGCTGGTGGGATTAAACAATGTGTCAGAAGCTGATTAAACAATGCTGGTGAACTTTGTCCAAAGGCTGAAAACATTAAGAAAAAGTTATCCTGGTTGAAGTATGATATGAAGATAGCTGAGTACAAGGAGTCCGAAAAGCAGGAATCTGGTGCAAACACAAGTTGCTGCATTAAACAATGTTGGTGGGATTAAACAATGTGTCAGCGGCTGATTAAACAATGCTGGTGCTGGTGAGCGTGGACTGCATTGAATCAAAAGCTGACACCCCAACTGGAGCAAGGGAACGTTAAACAATTTGGAGACCAGATTGAATACAGAAGCTCGGTTAAACAATGCTGGTACCCTAGTTCTTTACTGAACAGAAGCTCGGTTAAACAATGCTGCCACTTAAACATGATTGCTGCTTTGAGGTTTGTGCTGTCCCGTTTTGTCTCCAGTACCCTGGTTCTTCCCTGAATTTACTAGATTACTTGCTCGGTTATTTGCTGGTTCTATGCTGAGATGTGTTGAGTCAATACCCCTGCAACAAATGCTGATTTATTTGTGTCGAATTGCTGGTTTGGTGACATGACGATATGTGATCACGTTGAGTTTGGGCAACCACGTTTTGATGATTTACAATGGATTTGATACAAGTTTGAAGTGTTGAATTCAGATTTTAGTATTAGTTTCTTCTTCAACGGCATGACCACGACAAGATGACCGAGATGGCACCGCGATGGCATGACCGAATCTTCCTTCTTCTCGTCTAGATATCAACTTGTAAATCTTGTGTTTAAATGTGGAGTATCTCACCGAATATGAAGGTGTGCAAGCTCAATTAGGTTGGAGATTTGATCGAGATTGAACTTGGGATTCGTCACGAGCAAAGGAGCATTGGAAGTTTTGGGGTCAAAATTCAGCAAATCAAGAAAAGCCAAGACTGTGGATGAATGTTAGAGCATACAACATCAAGAAAAACAAAGAACTTAGGTGTATGTGAGAATACTATATAGATTAGTCTAATGTTTTCTAGTTTAAATCAATATTAGTCTAGGTGTTTACTTATCATGTTACCTAGGTTAGTTTAGGGTTTTACCTATCTTGCCTTATCTCATTTGTATTGAAACAACTTGAGCAATACAATGTTTTCTTTATCAAAAGCCGTATCATCATCTTTCTCTCCACACAATCAATAAACCTAACAACCAGCCCAGCAGGTTACAAGCATCTACATAGAAGTAGCCATATGGATCTCAATAGAAGTAGCCATATGAGAACGAGCGAGAGACACTCTCAGTCTAAGGTTTACCGTCTACCAACAAGCTTCGAAACCAGACTGCAGCAAGATCAACCCACCAAGGTGGATCAGGAAGAAATTGAGTCAGAAGCAGAACTAATTGTTATGGAATTCAATGTCACACCCAAATATGAAGACTAATATCTTTTTCAGCGGTAAGATCGTGCAAAAAACATGAATAGAAGAATGGGTAAACCTAATCTCTTTGGAGGAGGTGGGGAGAAGAGACCCTACCAAAACCACCGAAGAAACTCCCCTAGCAATGGCAACAAGACATGACTACCCCAAACACCGAAAGTTCATCTCAGAGACCGCATCCATATCATCATCAGAAGTCGTGGAGTCAGGCTATAGGCCACCGCAGAATGCATCAATGGGACAACTTCCTATCTATCCACCAATGGCAAGAGCAGTTCCAAGCTCCATTCTATCAGCACCACAACTGATAATAGAAGGATGAAATACAAGAGGAAGGGTACTAGCCTCGCAACCATACGAAACCGGGGATTACCGAATTCTACCGTCTGCTCAACAAACACAATCGGTAATGCTGGTGTTAACAGATGACATTAGCAAGTTCGAAGACGTGATGCTCAGATGGAAGTCTATCACGATCAACCATGTCAATCAAAAGATATGGACGGACAACAAAGCAAAGGTTCAATACATCGAGAACGCTTTGGGGAAGTAGAAAAACGCATCCTCAAGGAGTAGAGATCAGCCTACCCAACATAGTATGAAGAGTTGGTATCAATGGCGGATGATGTCGCAAACGTAGAAAGCCATATGACTCCTACAAATTCGTGGCTACTACAAAAGGTACGAGATAAGGAAAGTGAGAACCTACAAAGGGAAGCCATATGACTCCTATGTAAGGGGTTTCAAGCGTAGAAATCCACCCACACATAAGTGCAAATGCTGTGTGCGTGGACAAGAAGGACACTATCTTTGTGACTGCATAAAGAGGACTCGCAACTTAGCCAGGGTATCCCTAATAGATAGAACAGACCTCCCAGACGACTGAGACGTTGTATCAGTTGACCTAAATAAACTGGGCAGCGAAGGAATTTGCAGCTCTAGCGAGGGAGATGCTAGCACATCCCAAGAAGTAACCATGCAGCTCACCGAACCAACGTATGAGTTAAATCTAATGGTCCAAAATTATCAAGACTGCAGTTGGATGAAGAAGACCCGCATCACGAATAAGCAAGAAGACCGCCTGCATTAGTAGAAAGACGGGAAAGTAAAAGGAATTTTCGTGTGACTCCTGTAAGTGCCCTTACCAACCGAGGTTTGGAGCACAATGCATCAGTTACAGGCTTAAGACATGGCACATGTGATTCCGAGTATGCTTCCACTACCGACTAATGATTCAATCATGAAAGGTGCAACTGTCAGTTAGGCAGCCGAGTGACAAGCTCGTCGAAAAAATGATGGCTCATATCCTGGAACTCCAAAAGAAGATACAATTCCTAAGGGAGGAATTCCTTAGAGTTACAGGAGATCCAAGCAGGTCTGCAAGCCCAAGGGCTCGATTACGATAGAGGAGCTGCAAGCCCTAGCTTAGATGGTCAAATACCTCGAAAGATAGGAGAAGTTGGAAACCACTTCCCGATACAGTAACCACTTCCTAGACCATAGCCACCAAGAGTCTAAAGCATGACTATATGATGCTCGACGGAAACCACTTCCCGATACCCTTCACCTACTCCATGGACATGAGGGTGTTAATGGAATCCAAATGCTACATGGTTGTCACTTCATTAGAAGACACCAAGGAGTGCTAAGAATATAAGGTGATACAGTAACATTCTACAAAAAGACCACCGTCATCCGAACCGGTGAAAGCTCCCATATGACTTTACCAGAACTGGGAATGGACGAAAATGATTACCTCACGGCTCAGGATGTAGTACTCTACAACATAGGGAACTTACTCCATAGTGTCAAAGGCCACCTGACGAGGCTTTTGAAAATACTGGAGCAGCGGGGATTCATTGTCAAGTATCCCAGAAGCACTGACAAGGAATGGAGTCACCTGTAAGATTGATATCATTGATCCAAGTAGGACTATCACCAGCAAATCACTAGCCCAGATAACACCCTTGATGGAGACTCAGTTAAAGGAGCACATCAGGGCCCTGTTGGACATCAGAGTAATCAGGAAGTCCAGCAGCCAGGACCGGACAATGACCATCATTGTCAATTCTGGAACCACAGTTGATCCAAAAACAGGTCAAGAAAGAAAGGGTAAGCCTCGAATGGTATTCGACTACCAAATGCTGAACGAGAATACCTACAAAGACCAGTGCTCATTGTGTCATCAACACCATCCTGAAAAGGGCTGGTAGAAGTAATATCTACTCAAATTTTGAACTAAAGAACGACTTCCATTAGGTATCCATGGCTGAATAATCGATTCCATGGACAACATTCTTTGTCCCAGGAGGATTGTATGAATGACTAGTCATGCCATTTAGCCTAAAGAACACCCTCGTAGTTTTCCAAAGGAAAATTAGAAAAAGAAAATCCAGCCCTAAAATACCATTACTTGGATAAAAGGGAAATTACACTCCACACCGACTATCAAGCAATCATTAGCTTCTACGATAAGAAGAGACACAATAAACCCTCTAGGTTCAGATGGCCAAACTTCGTTGATTTTATAATAGGGACCGTAGTAGAAATAATATTTGAGCACATTGATGAAAAACTCAATGTATTAGCCGACAACTTCTCCTAATTAGTTTATATGATATGTACAAATCAATGGCAGGAGGTAGACCTACAAGCAGTAGCACTTATGGACTGCCTGGAGGCATGTAAAGAGCTGCATGAAGTGCAACCAGGTGAAGTACGAGTGGACTTGGTCGCGCAACTAGGTCGGAGCATCAATCATAGGTTCATCCAAAGGACCTTAGGGAAATGCTAGGGACCAGGACGGCAAATGACAATCGTCAACGAGATAAGCACCCAGCGCTTGAAAAGCCTCTTCCCTCAAGGAAGAGAACATGCAAATTCGAGAGATTCAAACTCCCAATACTAGAAAATGGAGACCCCCGAGGGTACCGACTGCTCGACAACTACCCTGTAGACAGCCAGCATAAGTGTTTACTAGACGCCCTATGCAGCACGAAAGACCAGAAGTAAAGGCTCAACGCCTTTTGTGCATTACATGTGTACCTCTCAAAGGTAGGACAGACCCCTAAAGGGAAGGCATTTACCTTCTGGGACAAAGACCAGGCAAAGGTAACAAGACCAGGCAAAGGTATTCACAGAGAATACTATTCTCTGTGTCAATACAAAGAAGGCGTGCCCCATGCACGATGAAAGGGATTCTATTCATTCCAGTAAGCATAGAAGTGACTACTCCCGCAGGTTAAGGAAGATGAAAGAATCACCATAATCATGGAGGAGGAATGGGACAACCCTCTGACACCGGTTGTAGAAGAGATAATGATACATACCCCCCACCTCAAGTAATAACCTTACCTTACAAGAACTACACCTAGAGGAAGATAAGATGCAATAGATCAAAGAAAACTTTGACAAGCTGCTTGACTAAGATGGCATGTTGGGTCGTATCAACAACAGTATACATCACAATGAATTGATGTGTTTGGATCCTAACGAAAGCCCAGAGCGTCTCTTTTAGAAGATGGTAAACCTAAGAAGATTCGTCATCCATGACAATAAAGCAACACAACCTGAAAGTGTGCATTATCAAAGGTGTCAGTCTTTTACCAAAAAATAAAATTAAAGGTGTCAGTCAGTGGACCACCTTTTTGTATTTTTCAATAACTGAAGGTTGTAAAAGTATCTTTCGCCATGTGATGATGGGGCCCAATGAGCAGCCGACAAGTAAAAGATGCTTCTTTATCCTCTAGTTGTCCACTGGAGATTAGTGTCACAGATTGCGAGCTTATCTTGAATCTGCTATAAATAGGGGTCGAGTTTACACACATACACACACACGAGAAATATTTTAGGCATTAGCTAGGAAAGATTTCCTGATCTTCTTCCCCATTCTACTTTACTTGGTACTGAAATGTTCTCTAATTGTTTAAATTAAAGTATTGTTTAGGGTTAATTACTTAAATGGTTACACATGTTTGACCATTGTGCATAATAATTACACATGCTTCAAAATGTAATTAATTGGTTTTGATGTTTGACTTAATGGTTACACATATTTTTTACAATGTGATTAATTGGTTAATCGGTTAGTGAACCATCAAATATTCTATCAATTTCGCATGAGTGTAACACGTGACCCCTGTTTCACTAATTTATGACATTTGAAAAGACGATTCTGCCCTTCTATCTCCTTTGATAAACCTCCCCCATGCGTGAGACTTTCCATTTGATTCTCCTCTCTCCAAGTGCTCCACCTCCGTACGAAGGCGTAGGTATACATTTTGTCCCTTAATTATTTTCTTCATGCGAAGTTCTATTTTTAGTTTTTTTTTTTGTTTGTGGCGGCAAAACGAGTGAGGAGTTGCAGAAATCGGACTTTCGTAGTGGTTCGAAGGCTCCATCGTGAGTTCTTGTGCTTGGGTATTTGTTCATTCTTAGTTTGACTAACCTATTTCTGATTTCCTTGTTCATTGTGAGTCTTCTTCCACAAACAGATAACTTTTGGAGAAAGTTCATATTCAAATGTTGAGCTGAATGAAAAGACTCTATATTCACGGATGTATCATTTTGTAGTTGATAAAAATGTATGTGTTGAATAATCTTCTTCATTGCTCTTGTATGATTTCAATGATACCTGATAAATCTAATTGTGTATTGGTCCATTTTTATTCTAAATCATTACATATGTCAGTTTCAGCTTTTAAGAAAAAATACGTAACTATTTAATCACATTCCAAGGAAACATACGTAACCATTTAATCACATTACAAGGAAACATATGTAACCATTTAATCACATTCTAGGATAACATATGTAACCATTTAATCAAATTTCAAGTTAGAATGAACTCTTGAATTTAGAAACAATTCAATGAAACCCGGGATTTGAATAACGGAAACCCAAGTTCTGAAGAACATTAGTACAGAACTGAAACCCATTTCAACAAAATATTCAAATACAACTACTTATTAAGTAAATTTATCAAAAGATGGAGCAACAAATTCAAACAACTACTTTTTTAGTAGAGAATATATCTTATTCTCGTCAAAATCCCCGATTCGGTTCATCAGACTCCGCTTCTTCCATTATCCATACTCAGTTCTGGTTGCAGGATTTTACCAGGCTGAGGAATTTCTCAATCGGAGCTCAAATTGAGGCAACCCATAAAGGGAATCTGCTTTAAGCTCGGAAATCTTCCACCTTTGCTGAAGAATCCATCGACGACGGCGAGGTTCCATACGCAGACCCATAACACAATTCTACGAAATAGGTAGTTTAAAAACAGATCAAAAGGACGGACGGGTGGAGGAGAAAACCTACATGTGTTCCTGGTGTTGCTGGAGGAGTATCTGAGAATAAGAAGAATCAACTCTGCATGTGGCTTCCTGGTGTTCTTCGTTACTCCGGTTCTTCTGAGTTTCCTTTTCTACTAAGTGAATAAAAGAGTTTAAGGTTAATAGGCTAATTAAAAAGGGGTAATATTCTCATTTCATATGTTAGAATAGTGCTTAATGGTGATTTTTGACGATGAATAGTAGAAAAACCAATTAGTCACATAGCAAAACCAAATAGTCACATGTTGAAACATGTGTAACCATTATGAACAATGGTCAAACATGTGTAACCAATTAAGTAAATAACCCTATTTTTTTTATTATATATATTAAAAATCATATAAAGTTTTACAAAAAAAAAGTATCTTTAAAAGTCATTTATGATAATTATAATTTTGGTTCATATGATAAATTTTATATTTTAAACATAATCATAATTAGATTTGTGTAATTGATTATATTTAATTAGAAATTTTAATATATTAAATTAATAAAACCCTAACAATCAAGTTTGAATTACAACTCTAAGATCTACAAATATAGATTTTGA
Source organism: Chamaenerion angustifolium (assembly GCA_946814005.1). Taxonomy (NCBI): domain Eukaryota; kingdom Viridiplantae; phylum Streptophyta; class Magnoliopsida; order Myrtales; family Onagraceae; genus Chamaenerion; species Chamaenerion angustifolium. The sequence goes on along the minus strand of OX328266.1, from coordinate 28,791,532 downwards.
ATAAAATATATTAAAAATACATAATTATTAATAGATATTTTTAATATAAATGTAGAAAGCTAAGATTGAAAAGAATTAGAAATAATTGACTAATTGGTTTGTAATAAATGTGATAAAATGAAACAAATTTTAGGGTTCAATGTGGCGCTTTGCAACAATTTTAAAGTGTTCACATATACAAAAATATGACGTGACATAGCCAATTGTAATATACAATCTAGGTGGAGTAATAGAATTGATTAAAAAAATAATAATTTTGCTTACTTCTCAACATTATATGCATCCTACCAAAATTAATACATACTAGATATCTGGTCTACACTTTGCGCATTAAGTTAAATATATTAGTTTTCAAATTATATTTTATAGTGAGGAAAATATTTTATAAAATGCATATAATAATTACATATATATATATATATATATTAGTCATGAAATATCAAATTATGGTTTTTTAATAATCTATATATAATTTTATACTCATCATGATTAGCGTGCTGAGTTTGAAAGTTATAGCACTAACAGAACAATTTATTCATGGATTGAAATGATTAAGAACCGGTTCGAACTAGTCTGGTGTGGTTTTTTGAATAACAAATTTGGTTAGGAAATAATCTGGTTCAAACCGAAACTGAACCGACTGAAAATCATGTCCAACACACTGAACCGACTGAAAAACACACTGAACCAACTGAAAAATACACTGAACCGACTGTAATCACACTGAACCGACTGAAAATATGTTCCACAACCAACTGAAATCCTGTCCAACCTCAACATACGAGCATCTAATACATCTCTAGGTTTGGTTTATTGAAGACATCTCTAGGTTTGGTTTAATTTCACACCAGTTTGGTTTATTTTGCTTCAAACCGGTTCTAAAATTATATAGGTTTAAGGTGGTTTGATTTAAATTTAAGTATAAACCAGTGTCAAAAAACGAGTCGATTCGAACTTAATTGAAAGTACTATTTTGAACTGATCTACTTGAAGCGTTAAAAACTTGCTTGGTTTTAAAACCAGCTCGACCGAACCGGTTCAAACCAGACCAGAACCATGCCAGTTCAGCTGAACCAGTTTAAATCAACAAGCCTATGTTTTTATAGTTAAGTTCAACATAATTTGTGATCTATTTAAGTTTTTGTATAAATATATTGGTATTTTGTTTGGCAAAAACATATATAGGTATTCATTATGCATTTATCTATGAAATGTTCCCTAATTGATTCAATTTAAAATATTTTTTATTATATATATTAAAAATTGTATAAACATGTACTAATATGTTGTTGCATTCTCTTCAACTTAGTTTTTATGTTCTTTCTTATTATCGTGTATTTTCAACGAATATTAAATTGAATATACGTATTTTAATAATTCTAACTACCCTACCTTGAAAGTAATTTTTACATATGTTGTCTACCAAGCATGAACATATAAAAAAGATATATCTTTAAAAAATCAGTAATGATAATTATAATTCTGGTTCATGTGATAAAATTTATATTTAAAACATACTCATAAATAAATTGATGTAATTTACTATTTTTTATTAACAATTCTAATATTTTGAAATTAATAAAACCCTAATGAATTAATTTTGAATTACAACCCTACAAATATAGATTTGTGAATAAAATATATTAAAATTCAAAATTATTAATTAAAAATTGAAGAAAATAAGCGTGAAAAAAATAAAAATATTGACTAATTGATTTTTGTAATAAATGTGATAAATTGAAACAGATTTTAAGGTTTGATGTGGTGCTTTGGATCAATTTTAAAGTATCCACATGTACAAAAATATAATGTCACATAGGCAATTATAACATACAATCTAGATGGACCAATAGAATTGATTAGAAAATTTCATTTTGCTTATTTGTCAACATTATATACATCCTAACCAAATTAATATAAATAGATAGATAGATAATATAGATATAGATATATATTGTATACATAATATGTGTATATATATAACTATTATAGAAAAACTATAGTTTAATAAGGTAAGGGGAGAAGGTTATCAATACACTCAAATTTTATCTTTTAACCGAGATTGAACCATCACCGTGTTGACTTTTATATTCGAACCATTGACATTAACGTTAATATGAACTTGATTTTTATAATTAAACTGATAAACACACAGGTCATTAAGGATATAAAATACTCTTACATTCTCCCACTTGATATTTGTGTCGACTTAATGGTTCAAAGACCACCGTCAGTTGTGGTCTAGTGGTTGAGAGCGCTGACTCCCAAGTGGTTTGGCTCCAGGGTCACGAGTTTGATTACCCCCAAGTTCTCTTGGGAAAGGGTCAACTGGTGTCCGAAGGGCCGGCCTCTCAACTCTAGGCTGTCGGTGGGGCTACGTTGACGAGGTAGTGTAAGTGCTGGTTGCTCAGAGGGAAAACTACGATACCGCTGAAATCTCGGACATTACGTAGTGGGATGAGGGTCGCCACTACTAGCCCATTCCTTTTATTTGGTATAAATAAAAATGGTTCAATGACTGTAATGCACACATCATATGAAGATCATAAAATCAAAATGAATTGAGTCATGGTGCTCACACATCATTTAACGACATGATTTCCTTCCATATATCACAAATAAATTTCAACTTTATCTTGCCCTTTTATTGAGTGTAACCTCACAACTCAATAATCATACGTTATCCATGAACCATATGGTGTATACACATACTTTAATGATAACAGACTTACATCATAAATATAACTTTAAGTGAATTTGTAGTGCCTTAGCCATATTGAGGATACCTTAATCACAATAGCAATGCTTTAATGATAACACTCAAACGCTCCACATGGCCAATGAAAACCTTGGTTGATAATCTTTTTCTAGTAAAAGGGTCTGCTACCATCATATTCGTTCTTATGTGATCAAAAGACACATTATGTTTTCGCACTTCTTCTTTAACAGACCAGTACTTTAACTAGGGGTAGCAATCGTTTCGTGTCGTTAATCGTACATGTGTCATGTCTAAACGGATAAGTTTTAAACGTGTCTCAAATCTTCAAACCCGAACACAATACGATTAACTAGCGTATCACACATAACATGACACATGACACGATTCACTTTAATGAGCAAAACAAATCTAAAAACATGTCGGGTCATACGACACGACACAATTAGACACAAAGCTGTTAAAAAATGATATGATTAAACACAACACGATTAAATACGATTAGACACAACACAAGACGATTAGACACAGAATTCACTAATTTCACATATTTTTTGGAACACTGTTAGGACATATGTATAATTACATATGATTTGAGGGTTTATTAGTAATTGCTGATGAGGACCAATATGTATATATAGCAAGAAATTACGCTATAAATGGAGATATATGTAACCGATTCCAACTACCTTGAAATGAAGTTTCAGTTGATTTCTTAGTTTTCAAGCAAGTTCTCTTTGTTTCCTCTTTCGTTTAATTCGAGGTTCCTAAAATAGTATCAGAGCTATCTACAATTCATTTTGATTCAGTTCGTTATACTTTCGGTTGCTGCGTCTACAGCTCGTGCCAGTCAATTGCTTTCGAAAGTCTTTGTGTTTTCGAAATTCTGTCTGGTGTGTTTCGCTGTTTTCTGCATCAATGGAAGAAGTTACATCATCTTTCTTCAACAAGAAAGTATCTATGTTGGAAGGTGAGGAGAACATCCAGTCATGGCGTCAATATGTTCTCCTCTCGATTAGAGGTCACAATCTTGAGCTACATTTATATGGAAATGTCATCATTCATTCTACTATACCTGGACCAGAAGGGACACAAGATCCATATCCTGAATATCAGAAGTTTATCCAGGAGTACAACTCTTTCTTCACAGATCAGTCGACGTCTCATTGGATACATGACAGTTTCATCCATCCAGACAAGGTGATCTGTTGTTTGACAACAATTTGACTGTCAATGTTGCTGTAAATCAAAGTTAAATGATAAAGAACACTGTCTATGGATCATCTAATGCATCCACTTCTGCTCAAAATAAATCTGAAGGTTTGCTTCCTACACCTTCAAATTCTTCTGTGTCTCAACCTCAACAAAACTTCGGCACTGCCAGAGGAAGAGATCGTGGTTATGGGAGCAACAGGCCTTAGTGTCAATTATGCGGGAAATGTGGAAATCTTGTCCATAGGTGCTATCATAGATTTAATGTAAACTTCACTGGTGTGACAGATCTTGGTAATGTAGGTCAACCGACTATGAATTTATGTTCATCACAATGGGATGATCCAGTTGAATCTACTCAAGCACCTCAGCTAGTCTTTGTCAGTCTCCTCTGCATATAGTCCTATGATGTATGATCCCTACATACCTCAGCCCTTATCTCAGTCCATTCATCAGCCATTTCATCAATCTTCTCATCAACCTTTATCTCAACCAATGTCTCTGTCTGTTCTTCAATATACTCAAAACTATCCTCCGTTTTCTAATGCTTCGACGTTTCCTCCTCCTATCTCACCTATATCATATCCTTCCATGTATCCTACTCAGCCTATGTCTCATCAATATCCAACCTCTGTGCCTGGAACATCATTTGCTCCTTCAGGTGTAGGTTCGGTCACTGCTGGAAGTGTTTACAATTTGGATACACAGTCTCTCATAAGCAATCCTCAAGAGAATATAGCATTTATGGCTGTCGTAGTACAACATGATTCAAGTTGGTTTCCTGATTCAGGTGCCACAAATCATCTCACAAATGCATTTACTCTCACCTATCAAGTATGTATTCCTTACTCAGGCCAAGTTAAAGTAGTTGTGGGAAATGGATTGTCTCTAAACATATCTGCCATTGGCTTTGTTGTTATACCTACTATCTCTAGACATTTGCATTTTCATAATATGATTTATACTCATTCTGTGACTAAACATTTGTTTTTTGTTTCTCAGTTCGTGAAGGATAATTGTGTGTACTTTGAGTTTCATGATTCACACTGTGTCATACGAGATTCGCAAAATCACAAAGTGTTACTTCATGGCTATGAGTGTTATGGATTGTACAAACTTGATATGTCCAAATTCACACAGTTTCATAGTGTTAATTCTAGTCAGTGTGTTGAGAAAGCTGATAGAAATGCTTGTTTTGCTTCAAACATTGCTTCTTAAGACTATTCTAATAGTGATTCTTGTAGTTTTTCTTCTGACAATGAGTATACATTGTTGAATGGTAATAAAACTGAAGTTGATTCTTATGATTGTGCTCATTCTCCCAATGTTCCTTCATGTAATTCTATATCCATACATATTGTTTATCAAAGTGATTCTACGATGTTATATCCTGAATCTCTTAATCAAAATGAATTTTAATGTTTTGTTGCTGCGTTAAACTCTCAGGATTCTTCTCATTTATGGAATATGCAGCTTGGTCACCTATCTACTAAGATTATGACCAATTTCTTAAGACTTCATAATCATCCTATTCCTCACACACAGTCACAGTGCACAGCATGTGCTGTTAGTAAAAGTAAAAAGCAGTTGTATCATACATATTCTACTGTTTACACACAAACTTTAGAACTTGTTCAAGTTGATTTGTGGGGACCATCTGCATGTGCATCTAATGGTCATCGATATTATTTGAACATTGTAGAATCATATAGTCGATATACCTAGATTTACTTTCTACACAAGAAAAATGATGTTGCTAAGTGTTTTGTTGAATTTAATAGGACTGTGGAAAAAGGAACTTGGGCACTCATTGGAAGTAGTACAATCTGATGGTGGAGGTGAATTTCAAGTCCTAGCAGTATATCTTCCTCAGTTTTGAATAAATCATCGCATCACTTGCCCCTACTTTTCTGAGCAAAATGGTATCGTGGAGCGAAAGCATAGACATCTTGTGGAGCTTGGTCTGACATTGCTAGCTCAAGCTATTCACTACTAGTCAGATGTTTTCTTCACAGCAACCTTTCTGATTAACAGATTGCCATCTCTGGGTCTTCTCAAGTTATCTCCTCATGAAAAGCTATTTGGAGCACCTCCTGACTATTCGTTCCTGCAAGTAATTGGGTGCTTGTGCTTCCCTCACTTACAATCATTCAACAAAACTAAACTTGCTCTTCGATTTGATACATGTGTGTTCTTAGGCTATTGTGCTAAGTATCAGGGTTATAAGTGTCTCTCAGCATCTGGTCATGTATAGACTTCAACAAATGTCAATTTTCATGAGAACACCTTTCATTTTGATGACACAAAACACAACTTCTTCACTTTAACTGCTCCAACTCAGAACTACACATTATCCCTCTTCTTTCTTCCATGTGATTCTCATTTCAATCAGCCTTCTACTACAGCTGATGGTAGCCCTGTGTCTGATCCTACCTCTTTCCCTAACATTACTCTTCCTGCTGTTGTTAGAGATTCTTCATCTCCTTCCCATGATCATGTTTTATCTACTACATCTCTTAAGAATGCTTCTATTATCTACTATCCTCAGAATTCTGTTTCTGTTGATCACAATATTAATGTTGTCCCAATATCTTCTTCTCAGTGTATCCGTTCTCCTTCTCAATCACCTTTGATTTATTCTTTACCTACTATGACCTATAAGCTTCAGGACTCCAGACTTTGTCCCTAGCTTAGTCATCTCTTCTTCTGGAGTCTCACCTACTCCTTCTACTGCCATTGTCATACCAATTACTGGTAATGTTCATCTTATGCAAACCAGGTCTAAAACTCATGGTCTGACTCAATCCTCTCTTCATGCTCTTCTGGCATCTGTTGAATCTGATGTTGCTCTAATAACTTCAGAACCCAAGTCTATGCATCAAGCTCTTCATAGTTCTCACTAGAGGGCTATTGTTGAAGAAGAGTATTATGCCCTTCAAGCCAACAACACCTGGTCCATTGTTGAGCTTCCTTCTATCAGAATTCCTATTGGTTGTAAATGGCTATTAAAAATCAAGAAAAATGCAGATGGCTCCATTGCTCGATATAAGGTCAGACTAGTTGCCAAGGGATTCTCTTAGAAACCTGGATTTGATTTTAAGATACGTTCAGTCCCGTGGTTAAATCTGCTACTGTGAGAATTGTTTTGTCTCTTGCTTTGTCTCACAAGTGGAATCTAAAGTAGATTAACATAAACAATGCGTTCCTTCATGGTGATTTATTTGAGGAAGTGTTCATGGTTCAACACCTAAGTTTTGAACATGTATCTTCTACAGAAGTTCCTCTTGTGTGTAAGCTGAAAAAGGCCCTATATGGTCTCAAACAGGCACCCCGTGTCTGGTTTGAAAAACTCAAATGTTTCCATTGATAGGATGTCATTAGTATAATTTTTTTCCATTGATAGGATGTCATCATAAATTTTAATGGAATATATTTCATGTAGTTATTTTTTTAGCAGAATAGGAGTCAATGTACTCTGGTTTAGATGCATGTGGTATCTGGACACACATCTGCATAACATCGTTTTGATAACATATGACATACACTCCATGTGAAAAGGAGAACGGTGTTGTGACACACATTTCGTACTGTGTATGGTATTAATCGACCACGAGCTTACGCAAACACGATCTCAGCTTGTTGTAGTGTGAGACCCAAGGATCCTTAACAGGTTCAAAACTGTGTGCCCTCATGACTACGATCAGAGACTACAAACCTAACAAGATGCTCGCTAGCTTAGCGTGTTACCCGATAGTCATGTACACATATTCAGTTGGGCGGGACATGTCTAGAAAAGCAAGTCGGGTTAGTGTTGGAAGGATCGTGAGAAGAGGAAGATTGTCAACGAAATCTATTTTAAGAATTGTGCTCATGTTACGCACCAATCATGATTTTACAACATGATTGCGAATACAAGGTATGATTAATGAGGCCTTTAAATATACCTAAATGAGGTTCGGCGATCTAGAGTATAAGCTTACTTTCTTATTGCAAGTTGTTCTCAATGGGAGGTTGTATACTCCTAACAGATATAGAACAACTAGCTCTCACTAAGTACGTCGGTCGTACGGTGGAACCCTGTATGAAAGACAAACGAGATGTTAAGAGTATATCATTTTGCACACTGAGCACCCACATATGTGTGAGTTAGAGATGCAGGAAAATGCACTCATAAGGGGTGCTCATATAAATCATGGAAATATTGGGAACCAAAGTGGTTAGTTACGAAACGTCGTAACTGCCCCCGGGTGTATAAATAGAACCCTAGGGGGGCTGCTCATACATACACACTCATACACTATATATATATATATCCAAAGATGCTCTCCACTTTGTCTTAGGGTTTACACTGTGGAAACCGAGGGACGCTCCGTTAATGTGACGTCCCTCTCGACCGACATCGTCGTTGTGACTCTGAACCGCTGACGATCTTGCACACTTCCGCTACTACACGTCGATATATCGACCAATGTAAGTATAGTTTCGGTATTACATTGTTTGTCTTACTAACGTGCCATTTCTTGTGCATGTGAATCTCGAATTCCAACGCGTCTAATTATATAATGCACAATAATTAATTAGAAAGACTTATCAAATTGAACATAACTAGAATTCGCACACATGACGTAGACAGCCAAAAAACAAAAAAAAATGATAAAAATAGATGAAACTTCTATTCAACAAATAATAAAGGGTAAAATACGAGTTCCTCCTAAAGTTTAAGCTGAATTTAAGATTCCCCCTAAATGTTTGAAATTTTAGTCCTAATGTTTGGAGCGAATGAAAAATACCCTCATTCTGTCACTTACCCGTTTATTTCTGACGAAATGCTTGTTCTTTGTTCTAAATGAACAAAACTACCCTCCTACATGTTCTTTGTTCTTTCGGCAATACCTTCCCTGCTTCTGGAGAGTCCTAATCCAGATTTCAGAAAATTTCATTCAGGAAATTTTTTCATTATTTCCTTTAAAATTCCGAAGATTTGATTATGCAATTGGACTCTCTTGAATTTGACGAGGTCAGACACGGCTTCTCCAAATGGGGGTTCATTGTTGAAGTCAAGTCGCTCGTACGGAAGGGTAAAATTCGTTAGAGTTTCTGCACGAGCTAGGTAAAATTCGTCGGAGTTTCGATCTCGAAAGTCTTCTGGAACTAGAATCGCTGTCGGCGTCGGTGTCGAAGTCCGCAGAGACAACTAAAACACAGAACCAGAACCAGTCTCTCTCTCTCTCTATCTGCTCTGTCTCTGTCTTTACAACTGTTGATTGGTGCTCTATTTTTACATAATGGAACAGAGACACTAGTGATTATTATGTATGTATGTCCAATTAGTGGATTGAAGGCAAGAACATATTCCATACCAACACCTATAATATTGGTTTTTTATCCTCCACTCTACTATATACCTTCCCAAAAAATGAATAGATGCATCTTCAATATATCTCTTATATTCTATCTCTATAGTCTCCTTACCTCTTCTTTGATGGCTTCTGACCTTTTTCTTTCTGAGTTTTTCTCTGATCATGGGGAGAGAACTTTCCCTATCTACTAAGGTTGATCTTCTGCCGCAGGTGTTTAAATTTTAACTAGCTGGGAGGGTTTTGGTAGTCAAAGCATCTGCAGCATAGTGAGAGATGACAGAAGAAGGTAATAATCTCATGTGTTTTGAGTAAGGATAAAGTGTTGGTTTTTAAGCCTAAGTCTCGAAATTGGTTCCAATAAGCCTAAGTTGAAACTAGATTCATTTGTTCTTGTCTTTAGCGATTAATCTATTCCAAACTTGTGATTAGCCTATCTCGAACTACTCGAAGCCTTTGTCAACTCGTAGTGGAGGTTGCTCTAATATGAGGAGATCCTTGTTCGAGTGATCGGGAAATAAGAAATACAAAAACCATTGCTTTATTTTCAACACTCCGGATAGGCGGAAGGATCTATGTCCATCCCCCTTTCAATCCACATCAACAAGGATTCCGCAGGAGAAAAGAAGGATTCTGCAGGAGAAAATAAATCTGTCTATTACGTAAGGAGGGCAAGGAGGGCAGAATAAGATAAATTGGTATGAGCAAGGAGGGCACTTTGGTCATTTAAAATATTAAAAAGTCATGTGCTTAACACGTGATCACATATCCGTCAGGAATAAACGGTTATTCAATGGAATGGAGTATTTTTTTTATTCGGTCCAAACATTAAGGGGAAACTCAAAATTTGCTCAAACTTTAGGGGGGAAAATTTACCCAATAATAAATTAACAAAGCTAGTTCTGTCATTGCTATATCTAAAATATATACTTACTTGATTTGTGCTTGCAAAAAGGGTGGTTACACAACCAATATTGGAAAATGGTGTAAACTTCTCTTGCCACACATGATACTATCTATTTTTTCATTTACGACAAGGATATATAATTTTCCATTAACCAAACCACTCTAACTAGCAAATTCAATGAAGGTTTTGACACGAATTTGATACTTTCAACTAGTTTTCAGTTTTTTAATCCAACTTCTATCCATCCAAAAGATTAGAGCTCCTAACAAAAGTTTGTGACGGCGGATGTTATGACAACAGTAAGGTGTGATCCACATATGTTTATTTCTCCAAGTGGGCGCATCAAAGTGAAAATTCACAATAAGATGGATTTTAGCAGTACACTAAGACAAAAGAAATGTAGTAAATGTAGTCAACCAAGCCACAATAAAAGATATTGTAAATAGTAATGTAAGTTTATTTCATTAAGTATTGTTGTGTAATTTTAAATGTAATGTCATTTCTTTTGTTATAATTGTAATTTGTTTAGTTATTAAACTAATTTTCCCATTTTTTGGGGGGGTTCATTACCTGAACAGTCAATTATGTTTGCCTCTGTGATTAACCAGTTACTTATGTTTTATTGTGTAACTAAACAGTCACTTAAGTTTAAGGATGTGACTGAAAGGCTATTCCATGAAATTTTTGTTTATTTTTTTCTGTCTGTCTGTCATGAGAAATGAACGTTATTTCATTTGAACGAATTAAGCTTCTATGGAAGGACCATTTTACCCTTCTTTCATTTGACTGAAACCCAAATTCGTTCTTGAATCTGAATTTGAACATACTTCCAGTATCTTTTTTCTGTCATCCAACCTTTCCTCATAGAACCTTTCCAGATTCACCTTGAATGTCTGAAATTCCCCAAGAACAATGTGGTTAAAGAACCAGTTTATGGAATTTGACACTGCTTCAACTTTGCGGTACTGATCATGTAGAACTTCCTAAGTCAAAGTTACCTGAGCTACATAAACAAGCTCAAGATGGCTATTCAAACTTTTCAAAATACTTTTCTTCACATTTTTGCTTAATGATAGATTTGCCTCATCAATCTCGTTCAGTACATGAGTAGGCTCCATCAACTGTTCTTGAATTGAATCTGAAAAGAAAGAGAAAAAAATCTCAAAAGAGTAAAAATAGCTACAGGTTAATATTTTACTGTCTACAACTAACATTAACATCTACGTCTAGTGATTCATAAATCGATGAGGAAAGGTTTGTTCTTCGATCCCTAGGTCTGTTCGTTCTTGAATCTGAATTTGGGTATGTTTGTTCTTGAATTTGAATCTGGGTCTATTATTTCGTTCCTGAATTTGGGGTTGTTCGTTGTTTGTTATTAAATCTGGGTCTATTTGTTCTTGAATATGAATCTGAGTCTCTTCGGTCGTTCTTGATTTTTGGTATGTTCGTTGTTCGTTCTTGAATCTGGGTCTGTTCGCTTCTCTCGATTTTTCCCATGTTAATTTTCCAATTCAAATTCAAATTTCTATTTGAATTTGGTCTGTTGAAGCTCACATCTCTGCAAATGATATTTTTTCTTCCTGCTTGAAGCAGTACGATCAATTACAAGATTGTTCTACGCAAAGAACAAAGTTGTGGTAAGCCTCCCAGGTTTGCACCGCGGATTTATTTCTTGCGCTGAATTGAAGAAATTGCACTGCGATTTTAAGTCCACCACTGTATAGAAGAAAAAGGATAAGGGCATATTAGAAATTTCAAGTTTGAAGAAAGTCACGTGTACAACACATTCCTAATTTTAATGGGAATAATTAACGACAGTTCTACTTCTGAACCATTCAGTCACATTTTGAAACATGAGTAATAGTTGGGCTCAAGTTTCAACTGTTTAGTCACGTGTGCCAACATATGTGACCGTTCAGGTAATTAACCCTTTTTTTGAGATAGTATGGAAAAATTATACATATCAACAATGTTGTTTGATACCCTTATTGAGAACAAGTTATTTTGGTATTTGATTTTCAAATGGGGTATAATTTGGGAAAACAATCGTAAAGATAGCTTGTACTTCTTTGGGAAGTTTTTGTTGCTCCTAGTTTTTAGAACCCTTGTTCTTCATCCTTTTTCGATTCTCTTTGAGCATTTTGATAGTCCTCCATTTCTCCTCAACGTTAGCCTTTGTTGTTTATCAAGCAAGACAATTTGAAGAACATCAGAAAATAGAAGTGAAATATGTAGAACTTGGACTGATTTGATTGGATCTACAATTGGGAATTTATACAAGAGATACTACCTTTTTTTTAGCTAATTAATCCACTACTTCCACTACTTTAACTTTTGTTAGCTAATTAATTCACTACTTCCACTATTTTTAGCTAATTAATTAACTAGTTTCACTACTTCCACTATTTTTAGCTAATTAATCCACTACTTCCACTAATATGGAACCCATGATTTCAACTAACACTCCTCGTAAATCAGGTTGCTGCAAACTCCCGATCTTTCCATAAGAATTTATACATGACCTTGAAGTATTTTGTTCTTCGATTCATAGCTCACGTTTTATCTTGAATAACCTTCTTCATTGCATTTTTCTCTCCTTTTTCATTCTTCTTAATCATGGCAAGCTCCTCCTTAATTGCAGCTAGCCATTTTTTATCAATCTTGGCTTCATCATATCCTCCAGGTTCAAGGACTGCAAGATTGCATCTTTGATATATCTAAGCAAGAGATCTTGACCCCCTAACAAGTTGATCATCTGTCAGTTCATCATCATCAAGGCAGACGCTTCCGCCTTCAAGTGAAGGAGAAACGGAAGAACACGACTGGAAGGGTTTGTCCTTGATCTGATCCCTCGACCGCTCCAACTCCGAGTGAAGCGTATCCGTAGTCACATTTACAATCTCAAGTTGCCTCTCGGTGTTCCTTATGACTTCTATTGCCTGAGCTTCATATTCTCTACAGTGAGCAAGTTCATTCCTTAGGGTTTCTACCAGGTTTAGGGTTTAGAGAGATCCATATGGAGTGTATGGAAATCGTGATGTGCAGACTCTGTGATGTCTTCTTTAATTGAGAAAGCAGATTGCTCATCCTTCAATGGATTGAGTGCAAAATTATTTCCAGCCATTTTGATGCTAAAAAACTCCTTACCACTAGAATCTATAATAATGCACTTTTTATCTTCAAACAGTAGCTTGAAATTCTTTTCTAGCAATGAACCAACACTAAGCAAGTTTTGATCAATTTCAGGCACATATTACACTTCATCAATCATCTTCGTACCTGAATTGCTATCCACATATATGAACTCTCCATTTCCAATTTTTACTTTGGAAAGAACTGACATGTCAAGTTGTTTGAAGAGTCTCATATCACTAGTCATGTGATTAGTGCAGCCACTGTCAACCAGCCACCCATCACTCGATGCTCCAGTTGTGAAGCAAGAAGCCGCAAATAGATGCTCCTCCTCTTCTTCATGGACATCAGCTTGAGTTTCTCTCTTCGGCTGATTGTATTTTTCAGGGAAATCTTTTCGACATGCCCCATCTTTTGACACCTCCTGCATTTTATGTCTGGCATCTTCCAACATTTGTAGTGAGAATGGTTCTCTTTACCACAATGATTACAAGGAGGAAGAGTTCCTCCTTTTTGGCCCATTACTTCCGCACTTGACTCACCATCACTAAAATTAGGCTTGCCTTTCGACTTCTTCTCCTTACTCTTCTAGATTAAGTGAAACTTGGCCTTCAAAGCACCTTCAATTGCCCCTTCTTCACGCATCAATCTTCTTTTCTCTTGAGATTGAAAAGCACTAAGGAGCTCTGCCAATTTTAGAGTTGACAGGTCCTTAGTGTTCTCCAATGAGGCAATGGTTGTTTCAAATCTCTCAGGAAGATAGACTAATATCTTCTCCACAATTCTGCTATCCTTCATCTCCTTACCAAGTATTCTAACCTGGTTTGCAAGTCCCACCAATCGATCTGAGTATTCTTGGATGGTCACAGATTCCTTCATTTGCTCTTTTTCGAATTCCCTAATCAAGTTCAGAAATTTCATACCCCTTATCCTTTCATCTTCTTTGTATTATTCTTCAATGAAGTCCCAAATTTCATTGTCCGACTTTATGGATGTGATTCAGTTGAAAATTGTAGGTGAGACAACCGAATAAAGCCATGACTTGGCTCTTGCCTTTCTCATCATTTTCTCCCTTTGAACCTTGATTTGAGCAAGTGTGGGGTTGGGTGGAAGCGCTGGAATTCATAGTCTTCTTCAACAGCCTCCCACAGATTAGTGCCATCCATGTAAGCTTCCATTTGGACAGCCCAAGCGTGGTAGTTTGAGCCATCGAATGTTGGTGGAGCTATACCTGAGAAGAATTCTTCCATTTGATGAGATTTTAGAGTGTTTATGGGTGGATGATCTCAAGAAATCGACAAGAGAATTTGAAGAACAGCGGAAACTAGAAGCAAATATGCAGAACTTGGATTGATTTTATTTGATCTGCAATTGGGAATTTATACAAGAGATACTGCTTATTTTTAGCTAATTAATACACCACATCCAGTGCTTCCACTATTTTTAGCTAATTAATTTACTACTTCCACTATTTTTAGCTAATTATTCTACTAGTTCCTCTACTTCCACTAATATGGAAACCTGATTTCAACTAACGGCTTTTTCCAAATCGATATACATTTTAACCATTTCGTCCAAGTCTTACAATTTCTTTATAACTTTGATATGTTAGTTGTTTATCATCTTTCTACCCTGGTAGGGAGACCTCATTATTACGCCTTTATGGTTCCTCCATCGTTGATGACCTGTTCGATTTACTCTACCTTCTTGTTGAAATATACATAGAAAAACGTCAAGAACTCGTCGAGATTATAATAGATGTCATTCAGAGCGTACACACTCTTCAGTAACTTGTTCGCTATGTTCCTTGGAATGAATTTATAATTAAGATTTTTCCATGACTCAATAGACGCTTCGGGGTGAGATGCGAAAGAAAAAGTAGGATTTTGTGCTAGAGATAGTAAATAGGAATACGAGGGTGATATGATCATCCCAAATCATGTTTCATTATCAAATAAGCTTCGTGATTGTTTATGTACCTGGGAACCAATTATACTTTGTGACTGAGCAAGCGCTTACACCCATAGGTATCCTAATTTCCAACATTTAAGGAATGAAATGTCGTGATGCCTTATCTCTCAAGGCGGTCATAATTGAAATGCTTATATCGTGTAGTTTGCAACTTTCATGTTTCTCGATTCAATCCAAGGTCAAGATGGGTTTGCCCTGAGTAGGTTTCATGGAGGTAAAAGGTTGAGAATATATTAAAGAAGGATGTTCATCCGAGACCAGCTAAATCACCTAAGGACACAATTTCTGGAAGGGTTATCCAAACTAATGTCGATGTCCTTAAGTTGGAGCTCACCAATTGCTAAACTCGACGTACTGGGGGCATGAACCCTTAATACTGAACTTTGGAAGTTGTTGAGATTCTTAATGTAGGCTTTTTTATAGGTCGATCTTTATGCTTAGCCTGCTTGAAGAGGAATTCTAAGGTGACAACCATCTTAGTGGAGAATTTCGTTTAATTTTGTGCAGGGGTTGTCAAGGGTCTAGAAAGACATGCAATGACGCATATCTGAGTCTCTGCCATAATGAGAGATGACACTCACACAATGACAAACATCGGAGTTGGTGGTGTGCATATTAAATGGTTGTTTAAGGATTGGTAGAGCTAGGTGGGTTTGGTGAGGCGGACGGTTGAGTGATGCTAGAACTTGTTTCCCTCTACTTATAGTTGTGTAGATTTTGCGGAACTTTTATTGTGATTTCCCCCATATGGCGTCAATTGTTAGGACTTGATTCATAGCCAAAAATCTGATCCAATTGAAAATCGTTGTTGGTCTATAAACAAGAAGTTCATGGTGACATGTAGACAAGGATAAATTTGAAAGAATAGAAAAGAATGTTGATAGTACCTTATGTCTGACTCATGTTATCTATTAGTACCCTATGTTCTTTAATGATACCTTATGTTTTAGAATGTTGTTCTTTAGTCAAAATTATTGTTGACTGTTATGTTTGACTAACATAATAATGATGTGGCGCTGACATGGCGGGTCAAAAGTAAAAATAAATTTTAAAAATAGGGTAAATACAAAGAAAACAATTAGGAATAAGAATAAAGTGGAAACAATTATACAATATTTTGAGAAATAGTTTAACCTACTTTATATATATATATCCGAAAAAAAAAAACTTATTAAACTTAAAATTTAAAAATTTAAAATTTAAAAAAATGAAGAAAAAAACTAGCCCTTGCCTATTTCAGTTTTTGAAAATAATATTTTAGGATTTTAATAAAAACAAATCATGTTTTTTACTACATTTTTTATTCTTAATTATTGATTCAGTTAATTAATAATTTATTTATTTTTTTCATAAATTATTTTCTATTTCTTAAAAAATATATTTATTTATTTAACATTTTTAAATTGAATATTATATTATATATGTATGTGGCAATCAGATAGAGCATACTAGTCCTAATTTGACACAATATGTGCAAGTGATGTGACCATTTAACAAAACAATATAACGAAAGACTAGCGGAGAGACTGAAGGACAGCATTGTCAAACATAGGTTAGTATACGATAACAAAAATTCTTAAGGGACCATCCAATAACATGTATCAAACATAGGGTACTATCGAAATTAAACTATTAACTCTAGAATAAATAAAAGGCTTAACTATCTAGTAGGTTACTTATATTTGTCCAATGTTACATTTTGATCATTTATACTTTCTAGCATTATGAAATAGTTAATTATGTTTCACGATATGACAATTTAGTTCAAAGTTGTATTATTTAGTCACATATATTTGACAATGTTACTTTTAAATTTAAATCTCTAACACTTGTTACATACTAATATTAAGATATGATATACCAAAAATATTCTTCTTCTTCTTCACGTTTCTTCTCCATCTTGTTTCTCTTCTGCATCAGTGTATCTGGGAATATAAAAAATACGGAGAATAAGCATCTAGAAGAAGAGGAGAATGATACGTTCGGTACATCAAATTTTAATACTGCTATATGAAGCACTGATGGTGAAAAATAACAAAAGTTAGTGATTTAAATAAAAAAAGATAAAAAAATAAGTGAATAAAGCATACAAGTTTGAACCAAAAAGTAATATCATTAAACATAAGTGATCAATTAGATAATTAACTATTATTGTATGTTTATAGGAGGAGGTTGACCTTGCTATGAAAAAGTTGATTAAGGCATATGTTTTAAGTCTCACATGTATTAGAGCACGCGTGTTGAAATCTTGGTGGCATCGAAAATAAATCACTTTCCTTAAAGGTTGAGGTCGGACAATAATTCCATAGGTATGAACATCAGTTTAAAGGAGGATCTTAAGATGATTTAAGAGTATATCAAACACTTTCACTCACAAAGTTAAACTTATATATCATCTAGTTAAGACGTATATTTTAAATTTCAGAGTCAAATTAAATTCTCATCATCTGGGTTACGAAGACTTGCCAACTTGAATTTTGTGAGCATTCTGTTCTGGGAAAACAACAAAGAGTGAAGTTTGGCACTGCAATTCATAATACTAATGGTATTTTGGATTATGTGCATTCAAATGTGTGTGGACTTGCCAAGACTCCGTCCAACGGAAGTAGACATTATTTTGTCACTTTTATTGATGATTTTTCTAGAAGAGTTTGGGTGTTTACAATGAAGAACAAGGATGATGTGCTTGATATTTTCCTTAATTGGAAAGTTCAAGTTGAAAACCAGACAGGAAGGAAGATCAAGGTTCTCTGAATAGATAATGGAAGAGAATACAAGAGTGATCCATTCCTGAAGGTATGCCAAGACTGTGGCATAATTCAACATTTCACTGTTAGGAAAACACCGTAGCAGAATGGTGTGGCAGAGCGTATCAACAAGACACTTATGGAGAAAGTTCGTTGTATGTTGTTTAATGTTGGGTTATGCATAAAATTTTGGGTTGAGGTATTGACGTGCTCAACATCTCATCAATTGTTTGCCATCATCTGTTATAGATGGCAAAACCCTGTTAGAGGTATGGTTTGCAAAACCTGAGACTGATTATGATTATTTGCATACTTTTTGTTGTATTGCATATTATCATGTGATTGAATCAAAGTTGGATCCACATGCAAAGAAGGCTCTATTTATTGCCTTTAATCCTGGAGTGAAGGGATACCGTGTATGGTGTCTGGAAGCAAAGAAGACGATTATCAGCAGAGATGTTGCCTTTGATGAATCTGCCATGTTGAACAAGGTAAATGACGAAGAAGCTGATAGTACTCCGCGGCAGGTGGAGTGTACTCTGAAGCAGATGGAGTTGAGCAGACAGTGGTGATCCCAGCACGAAGCACCACCAGTGACTCTCATGTCGCAGAAGAAGACTCAGATGAGGAAGAGGTTTCTACCCAAGAACCTCAAGAGCAATCAACGCCAATTGCAGTTAGAAGGCAGAGACGAGAAATTTAGAAGCCTGCTCGTTTCACTGACATGGTAGCTTATGCACTTCCAGTTGTTGATGACGTTCCATCTTCCTATCCAAGACCTATTCGAAGTTCGGAATGTGAAAGTTGGGATAGGTGTAGTGGAAGAATAAATACAATCTCTCAAGAAGAACAAGACGTGGAAGCTGACACAACTATCGCAAGGAAAGAAGTCAATTCGGTGAAAATAGGTATTTGCAAAGAAAGAAGGATTTCCACATAAAGAAGACGTTCGCTACAAGGCAAGGTTGGTGGCTAATGGATTGGCTTAGAGGGAGGGAATTGATTAAAATGAGGTATTTTCTCCTGTTGTTAAACATTCCCCGATTAGAATTTTGTTGGCCTTAGTAGCGCAGTTGAATTTAGAGCTAGCTCAACTTGATGTGAATACCACGTTCTTACATGGTGATTTGAAGGAGGAAATCTACATGACTCAGCCAGAAGGATACAAGATTATTGATAAAGAAGATTGGGTTTGTAAACTTAAATCATTGTATGGACTAAAGCAATCTCCGAGATAGTGGTATAAACTCTTTAATAATTTCATGAAGGGCTAGAAGTACAAAAGAAGCAAATACGATCATTGTGTGTTTTTGCGCAGACTTCAAGACGGTACCTACATCTACTTACTCTGATATGTTGATGATATGCTAATTGTAGTAAATAGCCAAGTTGATATTGACAATTTGAAGGCTCAGTTGAGTAAAGAATTTGAAATGAAGGATTTGGGGGAAGCCAAGAAGTTTCTCGGCATGGAGATAAACAGGGACAGAGAGAGGGGCAAACTTTGACTATCACAAATGCAGTATTTGCATAAGGTAATACAACTTTTTGGTATGCATGAAGATACAAAACTTGTACATACCCCACTTGCTCCTCATTTGAAATTGAGTGGTCATTTATTTACGAGGACTGGTGAATAACGAGAATACATGGCAAAAGTCCCATATCCAATTGCAGTTTCACAGGCTAGCAGGTACATGCATGATACATGTAAGGGTCATTGGCAAGCTGTGAAATGGATTATACGGTACCTTAAAATATCGTAGATGTTGGATTGCCATTTGAGGAAGATGAATCACTTGGTAAAAGCATAGTTGCATATTGTGATTCTGATTATGCATGTGATTTGGATAAGTAAAGGTTTACAACTGCTATTTGTTCACTTTAGCAAAAACACCAGTTAGTTGGAAGTGTACCTTGTAGTCAATAGTGGTTTTGTCTACAATGGAGGCAGAGTATATGGCAATTACATAGGTTGTGAAGGAAGCAATTTGGCTTCGTGATTTGCTTAAAGACTTGGGAGTTGGTCAGAAACAACTTATGGTATATTCTGACAGTGAGAGTGCTATTCATTTAGCAAAGAATCAAGTTATTCATGCACGAACGAAGCACATTGATGTTCGCTATCCTTTTGTGCGGGAAATTCTCGAAGAAGAGGAGATACATTTCCAGAAGATTCATACTATGTAGAATCTTGCAGATATGTTGACCAAGGTGGTTACAAAGGCCAAGTTTGAACACTGTTTAGACTTGGTCAATAATTTGCACATATGAGTTGGTGTCTCACGACGCAACATTTGGAAGCACGACGAAGATTATTTTTATTATTTTATTTGTTTGAGAAGATTTGTATTTGGTGGGACTAGGAATTAAGCCAAGGTGGAGATCTGTTGACTTTTTGAAATTTTGTCTTAAATCCTATATCCCACATCGGTTTGAATATGTTTTGAGGGGGGGGGGGATCTTGCAGTTAGAAAAGAACTCTTTCTCCTCCCATTTGTATCAACTCAACATTTGTATCTTCTCTAGATATTAATAAGAGTGTGCTATTTTAGCGGTGCTCGGAGACAAGTCTTATTTGGCCGAACTCCGTTATCAAAGTTTCGGGTGTGTTTTCTTTCCTTATCTCTTTTATTCCGATGTATTATGCTATTTCTTTTTCTGTACTAATTTAGTGTTCAATATTATTTGTCGGATATCTTTGTAAGTATTCTATTCGGTTCATTTATTTTAAACTGGTTCATTTCACTAGTTGTGTTGTCTTAGTGGGAAAATTACCAGATTTTCCCAACAAGTACATCTATGTATCAATGTATGTATGTATGTATGTATGTATGTATAGGGTTAGATGTTTTTATTTATTTAGGGCTGACTAGAAAGGATATGATTATGTTTTCCTTGGATATCCCTTCGGCTAAGGTTTAATCCCGCCACACCTAGTAGTGACCCTTAGTTTTTCCTTGAAGGAGGACAAGGAGTGCCTTGAGAAATATAATTCTAATTAAAGTCCTTTCCCTCCATAGAGTGCGTGTCCGTCCCTAAAAGGAAAGGGGCCAAGAAAGTGGAAGGTCGGGATAAAATTCTTGAGGAGAAATCGGCGGCCTAGGAGTGAAAGAAAGAAGTACAGCCGATGCAATTAGACCACTTTTGAATTAGACGGCAATTTTGTAATCATTTCTTAGGTACTTGGTCAAATTAAAAGATGAACTTCCAGAATCTCCGAAGGTTTTCAAACTTCGGGTTAGCCAACAACTTTGCAGTTGTTAACTAAGGCTATGTCTCTTTAGGCGACCTTTATATGAAACCTCAACCAAGACCTTTATATGCTTAGTATGTGTGTTACCACCACTACTTCTGTCCCGCTTCAGATCCATGGACGAGACTAATTGTGCAATGTATATTCTTGAATTCTTCCACCCAATTCAGTTTTAAGGCATTCACTCTTTTCTTTAGTCTTGTCAGAACTACCTTTTACTTGTGCTGACTAGAGAAGGGCCTAGCAAGTTGATTTCTCATTGGTGAATGACCAAGCGCTCACCATTAGCCCAAGTGTCCTAATATGCTCTCAAGCCAAATCAACTAATGGTCACAAAAGCTTTGACTAAGTCGTATGCATGTTTGGCGTTGACAGATTCACAAAGGTTGCCATTTAATCAAGGGTCTTTCTCCAAAGACAGAAACCATCAAGAATGTAGGCAGCTCCAACCTAATCTAGTACTTATAACAAAGTTATACCAAAAGATAATGTCCATAGGACTCATTGGCCTTGAAGTTATGAAGTCAAACCAACTTATATCATGTATCAAGCCTCATGCCAAATGTGAATTCAACATGGTGGGTGGGGCATAGCATTCCACGATTGCATTTGTTGGAACCCCTTCTGTCTCTAATAACAAATTAACCATAGAGGGGATGATTGAATTGAGTTATGGTAAATAATCATGAATATTGGTTTGAGTTCTCTCAACTACTAGGAATCCTCTTGGGACCTCTCTATGAGAAGACAGGTCTGCATGGTGATAAAAGGATGAAGGCCTCAGACTGGGACATAGTCAGGCATATAAAGAAGAGGATACAGGAACTCCCAGACATGGAGTTACCACCAAAGAATGCCCACATGGTAATCGAAGCGGATGGTTGTATGGAAGGATGGGGTGCGGTGTGTAAATGGAAGCTAAAGAAGTCTGACCCCCATGACTCCAGTCCATTCAAACCCAAGAAGAGACTTCTTCTGTTTCGGAAAACACATTGTGTCAGGTCGATCCTATATTGAGTCGGCTCAGACCTTCAACCCCGACTTACTTAGGTTCTACATCATTTTTCGAAAAAATTTAGGCTCATGTAGAGTTTAGTGTGGTTGGGTTTAGAAGGAGCTCACCGTTGAGAAATTTAGTCTCGAAATGAGTTTAATATGGTTAGGCTCGAAAGGAGATAACGATTGGAAATCTAGTATCAGAGTGAGTCGCGTACATTAGATCAGATGCTTAGTGATATGAAAATTTAGACCCAGAAGAAGTTTAATCCATTTGGCCCAAGAGGTCTTAGTAGTTGGAAATCTATCTTCGGGTACAACTTAGTACATAGGCCTGTGGGCTTAGTTTTTGAAGTTTAGACATTAGAGAAGTTTAGCATGTTAGGGCATGTAGGGCTTAATGGTTGGAATCTAACCGTTGGGGTCTAGTGAAAATTCTCATTAGGTAGTTCATGCCACTTAGAGTTCATAAGAGGATCACACATTGGCTTCAAGGAGTTCATTAGGAAACGCACTACATGCACTATGGGAGTAGGTAAGATACACTTTTTTTTTTAAGGGGAATGGATAAAATATGAGGTGGATCGCTCAAGATGAATGAGTAAGGTGAATGAATGCTTAGTTGAGAATTGTGTATGTTTATGTTTCGTTACATATATACAAGTTAGCTTCGTAAACTTATCGTACGTGTATGTGTTTATGTTATATTAAGTCAATTTGTCAACTTTATTGATTCCTTGGGATATAAGGGATCATGTGAAATGATGTTAGATTATTTCCTCAAGTCAAAATCGTTTTAGAAAGAGACTTAAGGT
Source organism: Chamaenerion angustifolium (assembly GCA_946814005.1). Taxonomy (NCBI): domain Eukaryota; kingdom Viridiplantae; phylum Streptophyta; class Magnoliopsida; order Myrtales; family Onagraceae; genus Chamaenerion; species Chamaenerion angustifolium. The sequence goes on along the minus strand of OX328266.1, from coordinate 28,768,423 downwards.
TACACATGTTTAAGGTGACCCACTAACTTGGTTGTGTAGGAAACATACGCGACTACAAAAATTGTTAAATAAAAATGGTGTCTCAATTATGGGTAGAAGGTGGGGCTAACTACAAGGACTTGAGTCGACTCGGCCAAGTCTTGAAATGACACGCAATATAATTTTTGGAGGTTAACAAATTTATTTCATACTATTGGATAATATGATAAGTGCAACAAGGTGCTCTAGCCAACTATAAGCATAGATGTTGTTGGCAAAAAAAAAACTATAAGCAGGGATTTGATTAAAGATGGTCATGAGCCGACTCAAGTTGGAAAAAAATTGCCAAGACTATGTTAGTTGTTCGATCACGTTCTTTCAAATGCACGTGGCGTCGCTCCTAATTGCCCTAAAACCTGCACAAGGGAAAGCCTCAGGTGTTCCCGTTTGTTTCCTCTCTAAAGCTTAAGTTAGTTTGGGTTTTTAGAAGTGATAAATGTATATACTTGTAGATGTAAGAATATTGTTTGGTAATAAATGATATGTTATTTATAGGAAGAGTTAACTCATTTACTGAGTTAACTTTCTTTACTGTGGTTAAATATATTTTTCGTGGTTACTTTTTATCTACTTGGGAAAGGGAACGGGGTCACATCACCGGTCACAAAGATGATTATGAGGTCATGTCCCATCACCATGCGGCGCATGGGTTAATACCTTTGTCAAATCTTAACATGAGATGGTGGTGTCTCCTAAGTCTGGGTACATGTAAATCCACTTTTGTGGGGGTAATAGGTGAAGTTTGTCATCCAAGAAGAGGTGAAGCCTTCTTCATAAGATTGGAGGAAAAGCCTTTTATATTGTGTGAGCTGAAGCCTCTGGGCTATCTTTATGGGTGAATCCTCTGGGTTGATCATCTGCCCCCTGAGCCAAGCAGGAGTTTGCTCCTGCTTGAATGAGCTGCTTTTGAAGGTGTCGCCTACCTTGTTGTTGGTTGAACATCTTTATCGCGTGAGCCGATCTGGAGCATGCTCTTGGTTGGATGAATTTCTTTTGTAGGTGTCCCCTAAGTGACCATTTTGCCGCGAAATTCAAATTACTTGTGAATGGAAATTTTGAAAAATTCCCAACTATTTCATCTTCCTTTGATGACGTCATCATCTGACATGACCGTTGAGATCCAACAGTCAGATTTGCGTGACGTTTCGTATTTTGAGAAGATGACCGTTGGATGACTTTTGAGACCACTATAAATAGGGTTGTACCCCCCATGTTAAATACCAACTAGATACCTGAACTTTAGACGTTTTGCAACGAGCTACCTGAACTTTGAAAATTCAAAACGGGTTATCTCAACTTTGAAAAAGGTGCAAATAGCTACCTCCGTCCAATTTTACGTCAATTCTCGTTGAAAAGTCGTCGAAAAGTCGTTGGAAAGTCGTCATAAATTGGACGGAGGTAGATATTTTCACCTTCTTCAAAGTTGAGGTAGCCCGTTTTGAATTTTCAAAGTTCGGGTAGCTCGTAGCAAAACGTCCAAAGTTCAGGTAGCTACTTGGTATTTAACCTTTTTCCAAACTTTCGAGTTCCATTTGTTGTGCCTTCTCTCTAAAACTTCCTCTCTCTAGAATTTCGAAGTGTCGCCCTTCCATTCGTCATCATTGCAAGGTGTTATCTCAAGGCATCATAGGTTCATTGATAGGTTTTGGGTTACGTCAAACGGGTAGTGGAAATAAAAATCGAACATTGAAAGATATGATGAATTCAATGTTGATAAGTTCTGGGTTACGTCATAATTTGTTAAAGGGGGATATTTTAAGTAGTAATTACCTTTTAAATAAGGTACCCCAAAAGAACGAAGAGAAAACACCTTTTGAATTATGAAAAAGGTAGAAAACCTTCTTTCAATCGCCTTTTAGTGTGTGCGTATCTTTCAAAAGTAATGGTGCCTCCGATCCTCCTAAAAATGTTAGAATTAAACCAAAACATGTTGATTGTATCTTCATTTGATATGCTCAAAACAGCAATGCTTATCGGTTTCTTGTGCATGATTCAAAGATTTCGGATATACACCAAGATACAATGATGAAATGAATAAATGCATATTTGTTTGGAGAAGTATTTTCAGCTAAGTCTAGGGGAAGTGAAATTTCGTCGAAACGAACTATAAGACTATTGATGATAATGGTCTAGACTTAGAAAATGAAGAAAATGTTGAGGTAGAACCCAGGAAAAGGAAACGAGCACGGGTAGAAACAAAATTGGTCCAAAACTTTTAACATATATGCTTGAAGATGGACCTCAAACATTTAAAGAAGATGTAAATTCTTCTGACGGACCTCTATGGAAAGAGACAATCAGTAATGAAATTGAATCCATCATACAAAATCATACTTGGGAGCTAATGAATCTTCCTCCTGAATCCAAGTCAACAGGATACAAGTGGATTTTAAAAGGAAAATGAAAACGGATGGATGGATGAATTGACAACTATAAAGTTACTTGTAATTAAGGGTTACAAACAGAGAGAAAACATTGATTACTTTGACATATATTCTTCGGTCACAAGAATAACATACATAAGGATGATACTCGCAATAACGCCGTTGCAAAATTTGGAAATACATCAAATGAATGTAAAAATAGCTTTCTTACATGGATATTTAGAGGAACAACCTGAGACTTTATTGCGTTAGGGCAAGAAAAGAAAGTTTGTAAATTGGTGAAATCATTGTATGGTCTGACACAGGTACCGAAACAGTGACATTAGAAATTTGACAATGTCACTTAGTTGTTCATTAAAATTTCTTGTTGGTCAGCATGACTTAGCAAAATCAGAGTGACTTGTCTCCAGACTTAGCCATGAAATGGGTGAACTTCACTAATCTTCCATTCAAGCTATGAACTTTCTTGTGGCAAGCGGGACTCCTCATTCCTTTAATGGCCTCTAGTTTCTCGAGGTTGATCTCAATTTCTCTTTGGTTGACCATGTAGCCCAAGAATTTGCCTGATTAAACACAAAAGACGTGTTTTGTGGAGGCGTATACGCTCGAAGGTCTTCCTCAGGTTTTCTACATGATTGATGACCTTGACCGATTTGACCATCATATCATCCACATAACCCTTCATGGTGATGCATATCATTCTTGTGAACTGCTTATTTACCATTCTTTGATATGTGGTGTCTGCATTTATCAAACCTAAAGACATTACTATATAGTGATAAATGTCACTATCCACATAAAAAAATGATGTGTTAGGTGTCACCTTCATCTATCTGGAGTTGGTTGTAGCCAGAATAAGCATACATGAACTTGAATAATTTGTAGCCTGAGGTGGCATCGACTAGTTGGTCGATCCTGGGTAGGGGATATGAATCCTTTGGGCATGCCTTGTAAAAGTACCAGAAATCCACGTGCATACTCCACTTTACACTGATCTTCTTCACCAGCACTGGTTAGCCACCCATGTTTGAAACCTAATTTCTTTGATGAAATTAGCGTCGATTAGCTTTCCCACCTCCTTCCTAATGGTTATGGCATTCTCATCCCCCACGGGGCGTCGCTTTTGAGCGATCAACCTAATACTCGGGTCATTGTTGAGATTATGGGTGATCACTCCTTACTTATCCCTGGCATATCACTTAGATTCCAGATGAATAATTCTTTAAATGCAATCAAGAGCACTGTAAAGCCTCTGTCTTATCTTTGGGAAACGACGCTCTTATCTGCACTATATTTTTCGGTTCGTCCACTTCTGCCTTCTTCAGGCCCACTCGCTGAGGGTGACTCCTTTTCTCCCTAGGATCTTCCTCCGTTTGGATTGAGAAGGCTTTATGCTTCTTCAAAATGTGGCAACGAACTAAGTGTACATAATAGTTGCGCGCCACTGGTTGATCGCCTCTGACCACCCCTATCCCATGAGGAGTTGGGAATTTTATCAACTAGTGGTAGGTGGAGTGGACCATTCGATGAGGGTACATGCTAGAACGCCCCAGGATGGCGTTGTAGATGACTACCTCGTCTTCTTTCCTTGTGTGCTTCCCCGCAAGGGCGATTTCAGAAAACTGAGAGGGATAAACTTCCCTCGCACCGCGGGTTTCTCGTCCGGAGGCGAAGCCTCCACTTATAACAATAATGGTTCCTTTCTTCGCCCTTGTCAATTCTTGTCGTCTTCTAGGGACCATGTTTCTGTCCCCACGGTGAGGATAATACGCCGCTCTCTATGTGTCGCGAAGTTCTTTAAGAACCCCTTCTAAATCAGGTTTTCAATATTTCTTTTGAGTATCTTACAATCAACAACACTGTAAACCTTACAGCGGTGGTAGCAACAATATTTGTCCAGGTTAGACACCATAGGTGCACCATTATTTCGCGACGCTAGGGGCGTCGCTAGATCCTTCCTATCCATTTCGGTCAGGACTATTGTCATATCCCGACTTCGAGGTGTGAAAGTCTTGTAGACTTCTCGGGTTGGGCACGATAGTAGGGGTGACGCTTGTGATCATCGTAGCCCGCCGGATGACGCTGTTTGGGTCACTTTTCTTCCTTAACCTCCTTCCTCGCTCCTTTGTGCACCTTTCTTCCTTTCTTTGCAATTTCAAAGTTAATGTAGGACTTGACATTGGCCACCATTTCCTCAACGGTGTTAACCGGTATAACGCTTATGCGATCGTATAGGGTTGACGCTTGTGATCATCGTAGCCCTCCTTGGGTTGACGCTGTTTGGGTCGCTTTTCTTCCTTAACCTCCTTCCTCGCTCCTTTGTGCACCTTTCTTTCTTTCTTTGCAATTTCAAATTAATGTAGGACTTGATCTTGGCCACCATTTCCTCAACGGTGTTAACCGGGATAACGCTTATGCGATCGTATAGGTCTAAGCCCCTAGGTCCTAAAGCCCTTACAAGGCGTAGATGATCTCATCGCCCTTTATAACTTGGCCAATCCCTTCACCTCCTTGTTGATGGCGTGGATGATCGCATCGCCCAAGCTCTGATCATTTATCTGCTTAATGTGATCCAATGTGCCCACACTTTTGAGGAGTTGTCGCCCTTCGATGTATTAGACGATGAATTTGTCTTTTAGGTTTCCCCCAAACCTGATTGAGGAGTTAGGTAACCCGAAGAACCACTGAGAGGCGACGCCAACTGAGTTGGCATGGAAAAGAAGCGTAAAGTGGTTGTCATTATTGGTTCACCCCGGAGGGAGACTTTGTGCCTGTGAATGTGTTCAACCGGATTGCCTTCGCCCCTGTAATAGTCGATCTGGGGTATTTGAACGTGAGGCGACACTATGACCGCTAATATATCCAGAGCGAAAGGAGGTGATGCCCTATCACGTAGACGAGGCATCACCATGTCCTTTTTCTCTTTCACGTCTGGGCGATCAGCTCCTTGATTTCTTCCCTGGTCATTATTCCAGGGGGAGAGCCATTGTTGTCCTAGTGCCCAGCGTGCGGCGCTCATGGGGAGCGGGCCTGGTTGTGACACTGGAGATGGCGATTGCTGATATTTGGGCCTAAAGATAGGCTCTTCAACCCTGAAGATATCCACGATGCGGGTTGCCTGGGCAGTTGCCCTTCGTTCTCTGTGGTCAAGGAGCTCGTCTAGCGCCACCGTGATGGCGGGTTTCAGAACTATATAATCTGGAGTTATCTCCACCCGGAGCGGTGCTTGCTCTAATGATGTGATGTGTGAATGCACCGATCGGTGGAATTACGACTCGGGCCTGGTTGCTCGCTCAACAAGTATGGTAGGTTGGGGCCAGAAAGGTGTGCCTTGGAGGGCAGACATGCTGAGAGCTTGCCCGTTGGGCGACACTTGCTGGGGAGACACTAAGGCTAAAAGTCCTAAGTGTTATTGTAGGTTGTAGAGTGAATCGTCTTCGATAGCCTCACGATGGTTTGTCTTTGCTCTAGTGTTGGGAGGAGTCATGACTAGTTTTTCCTCAAAGTTCCCACAGATGACGTCAGATGTTAGATCACAAGTTGCGGGTAGTCCTCGATTCGGGATTACTGAGGCAAACCGCTTGCTGCTCCGATGACCTGCACAAAAGAAAATATTAGAGTGTTCCCGTTTTTTCCCCTCCAACGATAAAGTCACTTGGATGTTCATTTTTAAGGAGAGTAAATGTTTGTCAGAGGATTGAATGCTTCATATTTGAATGCGAGTATGAGGTTGGTGAGGGTCTTTATAGACTCATTACTTCATACCTGAGTCAGGTCAAGCTCTTACCCTGGTCAAGTGGTGTTGTCTCAGGCGAGCCAATCGGGGTTGGGTTGACATTAATGAGCTGAATGACAGAATACTTTTTGGCAGGGCTTCCCTTTTTGTCAAAATTGTACCCTGACAAGCCATTAATGGCCGTAATAGACTGTAGGGAGCATCGTATTGTCGACTAGGGTACTCATTTATCTTCTGGCGTCCTTTGTTCCTGGTACTTTTCTGTCCTTTGTACTATATTGAGGAGGAAGGCGTTGGGCAAGCGGCCAAAGGTGGGAGGAAACAATGGCGAGGGGACTAAAGGTGACACGCGCATGGTATGGTCGTCTGAGCGTCGCTCCTTTGGAGATTCGCAAGGCGTCGCTCATGCTTTTCATTTGGGTCGGATCGATCTGTGCCCGGGTCAGTGTCGAGATACACCGTCCCTAGGCCCAATACCCAATAAATTGTGTTTTATGATTGTAAAATAATCATGTTTTAAAGGTTGAGGGTGTGAAATTAGTGTTTTGTTTCAAAACGGAAGTTTAGTCTAATTAAATCTCCGAGATACATATTGTTGGCTGAACATAGAAATGATATCCAAAGAGTCAAAAGCTGTGAAGATTTTCTGCTTGAAAAGTTGAAGAGTACTTCACTTTTCAAAAGGGGTAGATAGAGAAAAAAGATGACTAGAACAGAGTGTGTACCTACAATAGAAGAAAGGAAGATGAGGGAAGGAGGGGGAGGGGGAGGGGGGAGGGGGGAGGGGGGAGGGGGGATTATTGTTAATAGGAATGGTCTATCGAGTTTATTATTATTAAAAAATAAAACAATCGTCTTTGTACAACTTGGAGTCATGAAACTGCTTGTACTATTATTGGTGGAGCTGAAGAGAGTACGGTAAGATTACGGGAATTGCAGAGATACCAATTTGTTACCACCTTTTTGGAAGCTTTTGACAAAATAGGCACGGTACATTAAAAAAAATTAGAAAGGTAAGTATTAAAAAAAATAAAATTGAAATCTAAGCATAAGCGCTAGTCATGATAGCGCGTTAATTTTGTTTTTGGCAAAAACGCCATTTTGAGAAAAACGTCACCCAAGGGTTGCGTTGTTTCAATTGATTTTGTTGTTCTTCCTTTTTCGACGACTCGATATTTAATTAAAAATTAAATTATGTATCTATTAAAAAAAATTAAAAATATACAATAAGTAGTTATTTTAATTTAGATTCGAATGATGCAAAAATTATTAAATTTGGACTTACGAATTGACTGTACCCTCTGTCGTAAGTTGAGATATGAAAATTTGATTTAAAAAATATAAATCAGGTCATTTAAGTACAAACTCAACGCAGTTAACGACATTTATGGAGAAATTCAATTATCTACGTACTCTAAATTTTTAGATTTTTATTATTATTATTATTATTATTATTATTATATATATATATATATATAATTTTGGGTTAATTGTCAATTTCCCCTAAAGTTTGGACCAAAATTACAATTTTCCCTTAATGTTTAAAATTTTAAATTTTAGTCCAAATGTTTGGACCGGATAAAAAATCCCCCCATTCCGTCAGCTGACCGTTTATTACTAACAGAATGGGGATCATGTGCGAGACACATACTATTTTAATTTTTGTAAGTGACCAAACTGCCCTCGTCCTCTTCCACTGTTACTTGAAGAGCTTGATTTGATATTCCAGTCTGTTATATTATGGATTTTGATTGATTGGGCAGAAGACTTTTGCAGAATGAACCACCATGGGACTCCCTCCTGAGAAGTTAATTAGCAGTTGGACTGGTGTGGTGGGCTTCTGGTGGTTCATTCTGCAAACAACATCGTCCTCTAGTTCGACAAATTTTGAATTTTTGTTGGTTTGAGGGCTCCGGTACATAAATCTACTAGTCTCATTAGTGTAAATATTGTCCTCCCAGGAGGAACTCATCTTTCGAATGAGAAGCTTCTCTCTGTAGCCATGGATATGATGGTGGTGGTGGTAGTGTTGGCCATTGGAAGATGCACCGTTGTTCAATTCCTGAATAAATATATTGGGTACCTGATCCTGTCCATGACCTAGTTTCATAAACAAGTTGTGTTTGTGCAAGACACACTTCATCATCCTCTGTTGAGCTTTATCCTCCAATTTCATGTTAAGAACTCTAGTGACCTCCGATTCTTCACCATCTCTAGGTTCTCAGCGAATTCCCAGTCATCGACCTCCCAGTTCCACGCGGCAGCAGACCTGTGCGACAGAGCACCGGGCGCATCGGCAGCATGAGAAGAAACAATCCCCACTATGCATACAATGTGCTGCAGAAAAAATGAAATTTACTTAATCGTACGTCGTGCTGCAGTAATAGCTGGAATAACTGTACAAGCACAAAAACAATGTGCAGCAAATTTATGCATACATGATGATGATCATGCAGACACAGTACGTAGAATTCTAAATATAAATAAATAAAAGAAGATTTTGAATTTACATACTAATTAAGATTGTCGCGACGTTGCTGAGGTAGAAAAAGGTAGGTAGATATCTATTCAGCATCAAAGGTGTACCCGTTGAATTGAGGGAATCGAAGCGTTTATTTATGGATTTTGATTGATTGGGGAGAAGACTTTTGTACCAATTCTTTATGGTCCCGAAACCGGCCGAGAAGACTTTCCGTACATGAGGGTAAATGGAGGGTCAATTTGTAATTTAATTTTTTTTTTTTTTTTAAAAATGTCAAGTACATGATGTGTTTCCGTCTGAATTAAACGGAAATTGGATGGAAAGGGGGGGATTTTTCATTTTGTCCAAACAATAGAACTAAAATTTAAAATTTTAAACATTAAGGGGTGATCTTAAATTTGGTCCAAACTTTAGGGGGAAAATTGACAATTAACCCTTTCGTTTTTTAACCTAACATCGTTTGTCCTATAATTTAAATCAAATGGGTAAATGCATTAGGCGAGAAATTTAATTATATACTTACTTAAAATAAATTAAAAAATTACAGTGGGTAAATAATTTAATTACGACATAAATGACGCTAAGTACGCGGTAATGTTTTACTTTCGGATTGAGTGTTTAATACGATGAGTAAAAATCTATAAATACATATATATATATATATATACACACAGTAAAGTTACTGTATAAACAGTATTTGTATTGTTTAAAGAATGTTTATACAGTAACTTTACTGTATATATATATGTATAGTTATTTACGTCTCGTATTATACGATCAGTCCGAAAATAAAAAATTAACACCTAGTTAGCGTCACTAATGGCATAATTAAATTATTTACACAATGTTATTTTTTTTGAGTAAGTATATAATTAAATTTCTCACATAATTTATTTACTCATTTCGGTTAAATTATAGGACAAACGATGTTAGGTTAAAAAATTAAATATATATCTAATCAGAAAAATCTAAAAACATTAGAGTAGGTAGAGAATTGAATTTTGTCATATATGTCGATAACTATGTTGAGTTTGGACTTACAAGGTATGAGTTATATTTTTTAAAGTCAAATTTTCATATCTCCACTTAAGGTAGAGAGTATAGTCAATCTCTAAGTCCAAATTTAATATTTTTTGCATCATTCGAATCTAAATTAAAATATCTACTCACTATCAATTGTTTAATTTTTTTAAGAGATACATAATTTAATTTTTAATTAAATATCGAGTCGTCGAACAAAAAAAAAGACAATTGAAACAACCCAAAACTTGGGTGGCGCTTTCTCAAAAATGCTACTCAATGTAGCGTTTTTGGCAAAAACAAAAATTAGCGCCCTACCCTAGTTAGTGTTTATGCTTAGATTTCGAAATACTTAATTTTCCAAAAAAAAACAATTGTTCACTGCCTACTTTTTCCAAAACTTTCACGTTTTTTTTTGTCTTTATCTTTTCCTTGCAATCAAAAAAAATAAAAGGCAATTTTACATATATAGATAGATAGATATGAATAAAAATTACTTTTAAAAATGTTGGACTACTTATATATGTAGAGGATTTCTCAAAAAAAAATATTGGCAAAAATATTTAACAAAACAATGAAATTAATCTTGTAAGGATTATACAAGAATTTAGGGTAAATAAGGTGCATTTATATTTGGGTTAAATACCAAGGAGCTACCTGAACTTTGGACATTTTGCAACGAGCTACCCGAACTTTGAAAATTCAAAACGGGCTACCTCAATTTTGACAAATGGGCAAATAGCTATCTCTGTCCAATTTTCCGTCAACTATTGACGGAAATTCGTTGGAAAATCTTCGGAAAGTCGTTACAATGTTGTCAGAAAATTGGACAGAAGTAGCTATTTGCACCTTCTTCAAAGTTGAGGTAGCCTGTTTTGAATTTTGAAAGTTCGAGCAACTTGTTGCAAAATGTTCAAAATTCAGGTAGCTCCTTGGTATTTAACCTTTTATATTTTTATATTTAATTACTAGTATCTTATAGGGACGGGTGGGTGAACACCGTTTTTAAATGGGATGCATAATTTTTTCTTACTTCCAAAAGTTTATGGATGAGTAAACTCTTAATTTAATTAAGAAGTAATTTTAATCCTTATGAAAATGGTTAATCTTATTAGTGTCTATATTAAATACATAAGCCACAAAGGCATAACAACCATAGAGAGCGACCAATACATCCCTGCACAAGTTATGTCAATCCCACAAATTCAGAGGCTTAAGAAAATGAAGGACAACGGAGTATGTTTTGGGGAGTTTCCTGCCGAAGGAAACTCACCAAGGAGGGAGGAAACAATGCTCATGCCTACTCTCGGTTGAGTCCTATGATCAAATAAATGAGCCTACAGAATATTACTGTGGGAAATTTGGAAAGAACGAAGTGGTGCAATACATAAGAATGTAAAGCTGAATCATACAAAGACAATTGATCACGGAGAGATAAAAGAATCAAGTCGTGAAACTCATCGGGAGTTGATCATGGTCATTAGAGATAGAATCAAGACGTTGTATATTGGTCCAAGCACGTGAAAAACGATACAAGTGAAGGAGTTCTTCTGGATCTCTTTCCGATGTATGCCACAAATATACCTATTGAAATCTCTCTCTCTTTTTGGTCAACGGACTCAAAGCAATCACGGAGGGTCATTATTACAATCAACGAATAATAAACTACTAAGTTGGAGTGGGGGTATAAGGACCCAATTATCTAACCGCACACCCAATCTGGGTTGCCTAGCTATCCAATTTGCGCTCTCATTAGCTGAACGTGGGATTGCCTTCAAACTAACATCTGGAATTTGTCGCGCCATGACCCTGATGTTCTCGCATATGATGTCCAGTCTCTAGTAGCTCGTATTCCATTGAATTTTCACCATTATCCTCAAGGATTTTGTTCTACCTCGATCTTCAGCCAACCTCTATCAACTGTCACTCTTATGCCTTCCAATACTGCTTGAGCTTTCAAAATTTCTGCTTTATCACTCCAAGCTCTTCGGTTCAGTGCACCCACTAGCTGTCCATTTTCGTCCCTTGCCACCATGAAAATGCCTCCACGTTTCGTTTGGTTGTACCATGATGCGTCACAATTGATTCAGATTGCTCCCAATCCCTTTTTAGTCCATCTTTTCGGTCGGCTCTCCCTAGTTCTGGTGCTGCATTGGGGCTCGATCCTTGACAACTCCGAGTGTGCTCCTTTGATGGAAAGAACTGTCTCAATTGGGTTGTGTTTCTTCCCCTTAAAGGCTTCTTTGTATCAGACTTTCTACATATACCAACAAGTCCACATCCATAGACTTTGTCGCTCTCCTTTTGCACTGCCCGTGACTTCCCCTTCTGTCATTCGTTATTTGATCCATTCATTAAGGGTCAAAGTCTGACTCTAAATCTGTCGAATACCCAGAACACCGAACCAAACTGCCTCAGTCCATCCGCACCTACTGATCATGTGTTCTCCTGTTTCCTCAAGCTCACAGATAGAACAATCATCATCTACTATCATGCCCATTCTTCTGAAATTCCGTCTAACCGCAATGGCATTTGAAATGCCACATGAAATTCTTAACCTTAAGCAAAGTGTTTACCTTCCATATCATCTTCCAGACATAATCATCAGGACCTAACTCTTGCACCGTGGCTCTGCTCTTCTCTTTCAACCGATGATAGGCTGACTTTACTGACACTCGCTCATCATTTGTATAGGGCCATATCATTCGGTCAAGGTGTGGTTCAGATCTCAGTGGTATGTTAGGAATTCAGCGTGCATCCGTGTCATTAAAGCTGCCCTGAATGACTTCCCCATCCCAGACACTATGCGGCCCAAATAGGTCATTAACTTTCGTGCCCGACGGCTGACTTCCATCACTTGGCCATTCTACTATGAAACCTGGCATTGTCACCACCCACGGGTCCTCAAAGATTTTTACATTCATGCAATCTCCAATTTGCCACATCCTTACCGCAAACAAGATGTATCTACCATCAGTTTGGATCTAGCAATCACCTCCCACCTCTTCCAGTCAATTTTCTTTCCTTCATTTGACTCACCCCACCAAAAGTTTCTTTCCTGTACCCTCATCGAATGGATCTACTATTTATATACCAAATGCTTCCTTACTCGATCGACCCCAAATGGATGGGAGTCCTAGGTATTTACCAGGGTCCGAAGTGCCTTGAATTTGCAGCACCCCTTCGATCTCCTTACAAATGTCATCGTCTGCTCTTTATTGAAGACCAGGTTCGATTTTGAACTGTTTATGTGTTGTCCAGACAGAGGCTCTACAGTACCTAGTCAATATAATCTTCAAAACCTGGGCATTCTCCACTGTACATTTCAATAAAAATATCGAATCAGCAACCAAAGATAAGTGGTGCAACTCTGGACACCCTTTTTCAGTGTGAGCCCGCGTAGCTTCTCCATCTGAATGACCTCCTCAATTTGTCTGGAAAACACGTTCGCCAAGAGGATGAAATGATATGGAGATAAGGGATTTCCCTTGCCGCATCCCCCTAGTTGGTCGAATGGTACTTGTCCTCCTACCCTTGATCAAGACACAGTATGATGTTTTCGTTATGCACTGTCTCATCCATTCGACCCATCTCGCACCAAAGCCTCTTTTCTCAAGGCCTTTCAATAGAAAGCCCTACTCGACACGATCATATGCCTTTTGCATATCCATATTCAAGTTACACTCAATTGTACTACTTCCCTTTCAATTCTTCAAATGATAGAACATCTCATGAGCAATCAAAATATTGTCATGTATTGCCCGACCTGCCACAAAAGTGCTCTGATATGGGTTGACAAGATCTAATAAATAGGGTTTTAGCCTATTCACTAAGACCTTGGATACAATTTTATATATGAAATTGCAAAGGCTTATGGGTCGAAAATCACTCGCTCTTGCTGGGCTTGGAATTTTAGGGTAATATCTGTGTAATGTAAAGTGAAGGGAAAAACACATGACCTGAGAAAGGACTTGACTGTCGTGATTACATCTGGACCAACGGTGTGCCAGTTCCTTTGGTAGAATAGATCTGAAAATCCACATGGACATGTAGCTCTTGCCCCTGCCAACTAAAAAATCGCATCCCTGATTTCTCCATCGGACACATCCCTTTCCAAATCAGTGTTCATCTCCTTCGTAATCTGAATCGGAATGACCCCCAGAACCTCCCCTTCATTCAAGTCCTCCCCTTCTAACCTGAATACCGTATGAAAATGCCCACATGTCTCGTTTTCCAATCCCCCTGGTCGAATTGATCCACTCTCCCTCGATCATTTTGCACTCTAGTTATGCGGTTTCTTCTTTTCTAGCATTAGTGATAACATGAAAGAAGGTTAAATTTTGGTCCCCTTTTGTGAACAACTTAACCATGGACCGCTGCCTCCAATAAACCTCTTCTCGATGGTGGAAGTCCTTAATTTGACTTTTGAGGGATGCCTCCTCTACCTGGTTATTCTGGCTTGGTCGACCACTAGTAACACGTCGGAGCTGATCGACTGCTTTTTTCAATTCAACTTGATTATTCCCAAATTTTTATTTTCTTCACCGAGTTAATCTCCTCCGGTAGCTCTCCAATCTCACATCAATATACACTCGCCTATCCACACCATCCCATTCAGTCCAGGCTTCTTTAATTACATCTTTGCACTTAGTATTTTCTAGCCACATCTCCTCGAACAGGAAGTAGTGTTCTTTCCTTTACTCGCCTTGTTCACGGTGGAGTATGAGAGGTGTGTGATATGATCCAATTGCAATATCATTTGTGCAATGGATGCCCGGATATATTGCAGCCCATGCCACATTGATGAGGACCCGATCAATTCTTTCTGACACATTTTCCTCTCATCGTCTGTTGTTGGACTAAGTGAATCTAGATCATTTCGCACCTAGGTCTTCCATGTTGATATTGTCAATCATATCATTGAACTCATCAATCTGTCTTTGAGATTTACGCTTTTCCTATTCTTTTTCATGATGATGACAGGTCACATTAAAATCACCCATGCACATCCAAGTTGACCTGCACCCTCTTCCTATATCGCGCAATTCTTCTCAATTTTGTTTCCTCCTTTGATGATCCACATCCGCATATACCCATACAATAAGACAAGGGTTCGGTTGGTTGTTCATCTTCGCCTCAATATCAATAATATTATGGGTGGCCGACTTAATAGACACTTGAACATCACTCCTTCACCATAATGCCATTCATCCTGACATGACTCGCGGATTTACATAGTAAGCACAATTAATCCCTACTTGCTCTTGAACACTTTCACATAAGGCATCCCCATTCTTTGTTTCCATCAGGAATCTGATCTCTGGATGGTGCACCCTGTTGAGGTCTTTCAGAGGTCGAATTTTCAGGGAAGACCATAAACTCTTACAATTCCAACATATTGTATTCATGGCCCCTGTGTGGCTGTTTTGGGACAGACACAACAACCCGTTTCAGCAACTTGTGATTTTCCTTCCTCATTTTACTTATACTCCTTCTCTTTGTTTCTTTTGACCCACATCAACTCTGTTCTACTTCCTTTCTTTTGAAGCCTCCATCTCGGCCTCCTTGCTTTCAATTGACTACTTTGCAATTCTTTCCCTTCTCGTGTCATATCAATCCTTTTTTTCTTCCTTATGTTTAGGACATCCTCCTCGTCCTCCTCCTCGAACCTACTTTTCATAGACATCCTGGTCAGAATTATGTTAAGGCATGTTATATGGAGGGTTGGCTCAGGCCTAGGGGTTCAGCTTGTTTTTTTTGCTCTTCGATAAGGTTGGACATTTTAGGGATGTTTCTAGTAGGAAGGGTGATGGTATCTATGGGTTTGATTGTAGGGAGGTTTAGGATGGCTGATTGCCGGTGGGTAAGGTCGATCCAGGAAAACGAGGGAATATCATGGTGGATGGTTAAGGGGGTTCGATTCACACTTCAAATTTGGGTTGGAGGGTTTTGGATGATAGTGTGTTGTACGGTGGTTGAGAGGGTTATAATCAGTGGATTTAAGTGGTAAGGAATTGTTCTCATTCGGCCAAGTATTTCTCCCATACGTAGTTATCTCTATATTTTCCAATCGAACCTGACTCATCGATTCTATTTCCTCCAGTTACATAGTCTCGGTTCCAACTCCATTTCTATCATCATGATGTGATTCTCTATGCAGATTTTGTCCTCTTGATTCATCCGATTTTCCCGAGTTCTTTCTTCTTCAGACCTGTTGCATTCGGCTGCCTCTCTTTCCATCACATTCTCTTTGGTTTTCCTCATTTATCTTGCCTCGTTCATTATTTCATACCAATTCTTTTTCCTCATAGGGCTTTTTTGGGACGGTCCTTCCTCCTTCGATCCATTAAGCCCCGATTTTCTCAGTCTTTTTCCATTCATCCAGGGACCATACATAGGGTGTCTCAGCTACTCCTCAAACATTTGGACATTCGCCTTGCATCCTTGTGTTGTATGGCCAAGCTTTCCACAACCATAGCAAAAATCATACAGTCTCTCGTATTTTATTGAGGCTCAGCTTTCCTCTCCTTCAGAGTTCTTCCACCAAAACCCAGCTAGAAAAGATGGGTATACATCAACATCAACCTTCATTCTTAGATAACAATTGACAGACTTCTCAGTATCCTTTTCTGTATCAATAATATTGTCAATCTTATTCCCAGTCTTCTCATCAATCCCAAAATTAAACATCTCCAACCCTATATCATGAATCTAGACCCATAATTGAACCATTCTGAATTCTCCTCTCGTAAGTCCCCTGATCGCCTCCCATTTTTTGATTCTGAGACAATGGCCTTGGACAAACCATGGAGGCATATCAAATATGTGTTTTTTGATCTCCGTGTTCTTGAATTAAAACATCATAACCCTGTATGATGGTACCGTGAACTTAACTGCACCGAAACCTTCCCAAGCCTTGTGTAGAACATTGATTATTGACACGTTTTTGTCCTGCTTCTGAGCTATGATTGCACCTACATATTGGTCAATCCCATCCTCCATTGGGTTCGATTCCAGATCCATAGTGATTTTCTGAGTTATCATCTTGCCTATAGAGCCGACACGACTTCGCCGCCCAAAAGTCTTCACGGTAATCGTGTCCTCCTGCAAGCACAAGTAAATAGAAAAAGGGTAACACAACTAACAAATACACTTTCACTTGTAGCCAAAACCCTAGACACCTTTGGCCTTGATCATCTAAGGCACACCAAGGATAAGGACGACAGCACCAGCCTCTGGAGTCATCCCTAGCTGCCCTTCAGAAAGATACGATCGTCAGGAGGGGCACAATGACATGAAACAACTATGGACACGTCGCGCTCTAGGGTTATCCGGAAGGTTCCATGCATTCAAGTGCAACAGGTTGGATTGTTTTTTTCGAGTAGCACCTCAACAGCAACGACACAAAAAGGCAAGGTGATGCTTCCACAATCTCACACGTGGAGAAGGTGGCTTCCGTCGTTTATCTACGTCGAGTAATCTGCTTGGAGATAGGGTTGCTGCGATGACTTTGCGAGACAGATGTAAACCCTAGATCACTCTATCCGCACGGATATATCTCTAGGGTTCAAAATCTAGGGATTCCAGCAGGGGCTGCCGCTGGTGATGGCTTCCAGTGAAGGGAGACACTAGTGAATGCTCTCTCACAACTTGGAGAGAGGTTTTTTATGGAGTACCATTTAAAAAGTAAATTTACATTAGTATTGAAATATTTCTTTATTGCCTTTATTTTCAAAGCAAAAATAATACAATTTAGCGATAACAATATACTATCTCTAAAATATTCTTTTCGTGATAAACAATATTGTTGACGCAAAATATTTAATTTAATAGAAAAATAAGGATTGCTAGTGAGGAGTTGTTTTAATGGCGGTTATTTTCACTACTAAAATATGTTATTTAATTATAACGTGACATTACCCTCATTTGAATCGTCACTAAACTAATTAAACCACTTTAATTACAGCAAAACTTAAACTTAATTCTGAAAAGACTTCTTTTCCACACTTATGGTTCAAAGTAGGTCCAACAATGGTGCGGTGATAACATGAATCCATGGTTATAAATGTCATTTTTTTTATATGGTTAACTGTACCATTAAGGTGTGGTATGGTTATATAGTGATGAAATTCAAACTCATACCTATGGTTATAACAAATGTTATTATATAATTATTATAATTATTTATTATTAATATATTAGTATATACTAATAATATAAGTACGATTTTCACTTTTTATAATGTGCGGTTCCAGGATTCCTGAACGAATTCTAGGTTAACAGTGTTAATGATAATTTTGAATGGTATTAATGTTGAATGATGTTAGAGTTATATTGACTCGTCCCTCCACTTGTCAGTTTCGACGCGGACGAAAGCGATTCCTGTAGTGAAACTTCACCAATTATTGAAGCTTAGATTGATTGGTCGACATTGAAGCGAAGCGGACAACAAGACGTTTACGAGGTCAACGTTCTTGAACAACTAAGCCAACAACATGGATGAGGCATGTACTAATCGTCTTCCATTTATGTATTAATCATCTTTCATATGTGTCAATGGTACACAAATTCATCGGTTACATAATATTTTCACGCATAGATTCATAGATCGGTTGTTGCTACCCATCCATTGTCGTGTTTGATTGGGAATCAAACTTAGAAATAGCTTTTGTGGTGGAGTTAGAGGCGGATGAATCTTTTTTCCACTAGCTCAACCATCACCACTTAGACATAGACCCATTCTTTTATTACTTTCTTGAATATTCGACACTTTGTTCTAACTCCTGACGTATTGCAGTAAACTTGTCATGTCAAGAGAGGAAATGGGAAATATAGTTTCTTCAAATCTTTACTATAAAAAGGATAGGGTGGGTGATGATGTCAGGGCTAATGGTGGTTATGTGTTTTTGGTTTTGCTAATGATTTGGTTCTACGTTTTTTTGGTTTCCCCTTTTAATCTAATGGTGTAAGCATTTACCATTGCTTGTCTGATTCTTGAACGACTAATCTCAAAATTATAAATATGATTGAATGAGATATGTGAGTTTAACTTAAAGTTTGGTAAAATTCATAAATCCTATTCATGAGTTTGACTAAAATTTAGTTTACCACAAATTTATTACTTAATAATACTTACAAAACAAAAAACTTTATATTTGAAAATAAAAAATTATACTTCTACCATATAACATAACATTTGTTTTCAGTCTGTTTTATTGATCCAACTAGTATTGTTTTGTTTCATATTGATGATCAACTATTGAGAAATGGTTTTGATGATGAAAGATTGCAGGATGTTGACATGGATATTAATGAACCTGAAGGACTTATGTCTGATACTAAGCTTGAAGTAACACTAGGTACTTCACGTAAAAGATAAAGGTAAAGAGTTGTAGTTGAGCATACTGGAGAAAGACTAGTGATATTTAAGTCACCAATTTGACAATCCTTTGACATTATCCCATAATCTCAAACTAGTGGAGTCTATAAGTCGAGTTGTAAAAAATGCAAAGTTGAATATCTTTGTTTAATAAGTATGGAACTAGTAATATGAAGCGCCACAGAGAAAAGTGCGCTAGGAGATATATGAAAGATGTTAGTCAAGTATTGACGGTTCTATGTCTTTGCAGACGACTGAATTTCATCCGATGAAGTTTAGAGAGTTGGTTATTTCTGGTATAGTTATGCATAACTTTCCTTTTATGTTTGTAGAATATAATGGTATAAAGGCTATTTTCCAATATTCGTGACCTGGTATATAATTGATCACTAGGAATACAACTAATCTCATGTTGTAGAAAGGTCAAAATTTTGTGCAAAAAATATAAATACATAAGGATACTTCTTAATTTTTATAAATTTCAGCAAAGCAAAAAATTTCTTACATACTAAATAGATAGATGAATGCATGCATATTCCTTCAAAAGGACTGCGCTAATTGACAGTGAATTAACACTCAAATATAGAATGAAAGACTCGTTCTATGAGAAAGCAATGAATGAAGAAGATTCTTCAAAGACTGAAAGGTTTCTTCGCATTCTGACATCCATTAAGACTTTTTGTTTTCCCTTAGTAACTGGAGGAAATGATCGCTCGCCTTTGACAAAAATCGGTTGGGGCAACGTAACAACCATTAAAGATATGCCCATGCTTTTATCTAGTTAGGATTGCTATAGTACTCCAAGGTCGTCAATTCCTTTATACTCAGGGATAGCCAATCTCACTGTACTGAGGGATCATCCTTGCCACTACATTCAAGGGCATTTTATTTGAGACCAACGTAAAAGTGAACGAATGAGAAGATTTGCCCATTAAGGTTGTTGTAGTTGCACCTATTCGCTCCTTCAACTTCTTGTTAATAAAGTCTTCATTTTGTCTTAAGCTTGAAAAGTCTTATTAAGTCGTTTGCAACGAAAAGGGTTCAATGCTCATGGAGACATGTGCGACAATTGTGCATCCTTGTTGAGTTGTGACATTTGGGAATATTGAGTGTATTGGTAGATGAGTCGTTCATATGCTAGAGGTGGCTTCCTAATCGGCACGGGGCAATAGTAATACACGTCTTGGGATTTCTCCTTGAAAAGTATTAGGATGATGGAAAGAGGTTCCATGGTATGTTAAGGCTTGCCACTTGGCTTGCTTTAATAATGGTTTCAACTTTCAAGCTAAGGCAACCATAATTCAAATGTACTTTCAAGGCACTAACTAAGGGAAGAAAGGTGCACGTGGGTACATAAATGCAAAAGGTTATGCAGAGGTAGTCGTGGGTCGAGAAGGACCCATGACTATAACTATCAGAAGGTCTGTCGCTTGGAAGGGCAAAATTTATCATGTGGCTAACATTTGAGCATTTGGGTAAATAACCTGATGTTGGCCTACTTAGGGCTTGTCCTTAGGAATCTGAGTGTAAAGACTAACACAATCAAAAATCACCTCAGAAGGCTCCTCCATCACATGCTTGTTGTTATTAACAGGCGCGCGAGTTTAAGTGGGTTTTTGACTAGGTTCCCACATATAGCGTCAAATGATGGGATTTCTACTCATAATGGTTAAGAAACTCATCTGAGATGTTTCTCATATATTCAAAAGGGGATAGTTGGAGTTGTACTCCGTTTCACCCTATCAGGCTTACATGAGCATGCATATATGGCATATGATGGTAAAACTATGAAGAGAGACTACAATTTATGAGGAAGTATATGAAATATATAGGGTAAAGTACCAAAAAACAAACCCAACTTTGGTCGAAAACCAAACAACAAACTAAACTTTCTTATTGGAGCAATAGACAAACTGAAGTTCAGTAATTGAGCAATCAGGAACCCAATTCAAATCTCCATTAATTATCGACGGAATTTTCAACAGTGAATGGAATTATGAAGTAGATTACCGTTATACCCTTTCAACTTCCTTCTAACATATCATCCCTCTCCTCTCTCCTCCATGACCGAAAAAAAAAGTTTGTTGGTGATGGTCTGTCGGATACTGAGGGTTTGAGGCATCTCACGGGGAATAATTCAACTAATGCCCACTGATCTCGTCATCGGAGTCGTAATTAATCCCTAATAGGTCGTCTTCGAGGTCTCCGCCGTCAACAACCCTCTCTCTCTTCGATTCGGAGATCTCGAGGTTTCCCAAAGTCGCGCGTTTCTCGAATAGAGTGGGAGGAGAACCAGTATGTGGCATGACCTCGAGCGGACGCAACACCTTGGGGCGGTTGAAGAACAGAGCATTGGAAGAACCGTCAACGTCGCCGTGGAAGCCGAATACCGTCGCGTCGAGCGAGACAGAGCCCAACCCAGAGCTGGTACTGGTGTTTGCAGAGTTAGGGTTCAGTTGAGGGGGTTGAAACTGAGGAAGGTAGTAGAGGGGTTTGGGGGAAAGGTCGAAGCCGAGGAAAGGGTGTTGGTTGAGAATCTCTACCCCTGGAGACTTGAGCTGTGAATGGTATAACAGTAATATACTCTATAACTTCGTTTACTGTTCAAAATTCCGTCCATAATTAACGGAGATTTGAACTGGGTTTCCTGATTGCTCAATTACTGAACTTCAGTTTGTCTCTTGCTAAGAAAAAAAGTTTTGTTTGTTATTTGGTTTTCGACCAAATTTGGGTTTATTTTTTGATAATTAACCCAAATATATATAGTGAAGATTGTCTTGGGTGCCAAGACAAATAACTTTACCAATGATTGTTTTTCATGTCGGATAAAAGCGTCGATATGTTTTGCAGTGATTTCAGGACCGGACTAGCAGTCCGATCGAGAATCGGACCCTTGTCCGGTTTGGTTTAGCTAAAAGACCAAATTGCATAGCAACATATTTGAATAGGTGTGAACCGACCAGTTTTGTAAAAATCGCCCGGTTTCCGATTCGTTTTTTGGGGATGATTTTTTTTTAACACACCAATCGTTTTTTTAAACCGATTAGTTTTCGTGTTTTTTTTTTATGATTTTTGTGTGTGTTTGAGACTAGGTAGTTTGGGGTAATTATGTGTGTATGAGATTATATGGTTTGTAACTTTGTATTTTCAATTTCTTTTCTTATGAACAGTGAACCGCACATTGAATTGGGTCTAACCGGGTTGGACCGGAGGAACCGAGAACCGGCCCCCTCGTCGGTTCAAGGGCCCGTTTGGTTCTGATAACACTACTTTTTGTTTAGGGTAGTCAAATAATCACATATATCTCTACGGTTTTTCTCCATAATTAAAGTTTAACATGTACTATTCCCCTGAATTAGAGAAGTTTGTCGTTATTGGATTAGGTGTTAATGATCAATAGTCTTTCTAGATGGAACAAATGTTCCTTTAGTAGAGGTCGTCCATTGGGAAATGCTATACAAGAATGGAGAGTCATCATCTTTCAGATAAAGGTCACTCTTATATTGCGTTTTGTTAAGAATAGGGTTATAATGGTTAGAGTATCGGCTATGTCAAATATCATAATAAGACCATATTTTTAAATTACATACCAATACAATAATCATTCCGGGTACAATTTTTAATACCATAATCATATCAATAACCATGGTTTTAATCGTATACTCATATTTATTACCACATGTGAAGTGTAATGGAACATTATAAATGTTGTCTTAATAAATACATTATAAATGTTGTCTTAATAAATACATTATAAATGTTGTCTTAATAAAGACATAAAGTTATAACTAACACTAATATCATTTAACATTTAAATCATTTAATTATAGTTTGATCTGGAATTATAGATTTGTGAAATATAAAAGTGAAAATTCTACTTCGGTTTGTAGTATTTATTAATATATTAATATTAAATAATTATTTTATTTATATAATAACTATGGTTATAACCATGGGTATGACTAAAATACCAAAACCATAACCATTACAGGTAGAAAATTCATCACCATAACTGCACTGCACCATAATGGCACAACTAAACATATTAAAAAATAACGGTTATAACCATGGTTTTGGATTTTTCACTGCACCATTGTCGACCCTAGTTAAGAAGGACAACCGAAATAACCTAAGAGTTATCAAATCATGGTAAGGTCGTGTCATTAAGGTCAAACCCTTTGAGCTCTCCAACGACTCTAACTCATTTGATTGAGCTTGCATTGCGATGCTATCTATAAGTCGATAAATCGCTTTGGTTATTTCCTGAGTCGACAACTTTGGTAGGCAGAACTTGTGTCTTTAGGTGATGGAGCGTCGGATTATGAGGTCGTAACTTAATACCCAACAAATATTATGAGTTTTGATCTTTTAGTAAATAAGAAATAGCTACTAAAAATACTAAATAGCACGATTCTAGACTAGTCTAGAGGATTTACGATCATTTCCATCAAATACAAGAAGTTTTAGTGTCTCATAGAGATTAAAATGACATTGAATGAGTCTTCCAAGTCAACAACTTCATTCACCAAGATATCTGCAATTGTGTTCGCTTCCCGAAACATATGTCGAATTTTAAACCTCTTGAAGGTGAGTAATAATTTCCTCCAATCAAGTATTAATGACACCAAGGTCTATCATAAGTTTTATCTTCCACTATGTGGTTAATTGCTCCATGATCGTCCCATTCCATATGAATAGCTAGCCCCAAGTTATTATTCCCCAGTGATAAGCTATCTCAGATGATCCACAGTTTGATCGCTAAACAATTTGTAATTCCAACCATTCTATGAAAAAATCATTAATTTAGCCCCTCCATTTGTTTTTTAGGACCTCTCTGCCCCCTACCGGTCTCGAGTTTCTTAAATCGGATTTGTCCGTGTTTATTTTTGTCCATTCGTGATCTAGGGAGCTACCCACACTGATTTTTCTGCTTTTTTAAATTTCACTTCATTTCTTTTTAAACAAATTTTTATCCACTTTATTGAATATATAACCAACTGGAAAAATAATTGTAGAGTCTATAATATTCATGTTTTATGCTTTATAAATAGTTATATCATTATCACATTTTGTTGTTGAATTCTCGATTGTAAGTGTATTTTGGTCTTTTATCTAGTATTATTAGAACCAGACCGACCCTCGAACCGGCGAAGGGGTCGGGTCCTCATTCATTCGGTCCAACCCAGTCGGACCCGGTTCGACGTGTGGTTCACTGTTCACAAGCAAAAAAAAAACTGAAAATATAATTACAAACTACATAGTCTCAAACACACACATAATTACCTC
Organism: Chamaenerion angustifolium; assembly: GCA_946814005.1. Lineage (NCBI taxonomy): Eukaryota > Viridiplantae > Streptophyta > Magnoliopsida > Myrtales > Onagraceae > Chamaenerion > Chamaenerion angustifolium. Next base: position 28,744,097 of record OX328266.1, on the reverse strand, counting down.
AAACTACATAGTCTCAAACATACACATTACTCTCAAACACAATATAACACAACATAATTACCTCAAACTTTGAACATACATAACACAATAGTCTCACAATCAAACACAATAGGTCAAACTTTAAACATAACTTCTGAACCGAAGAAGTTGATCGATCGAACCAAAGAAGTCGGTTTAAACAGAAGAGAACCACCCAAAAAATTTAAACCACACCAAAAAACTTGAACCGAAAATCAGTCGGTTTTAAAAAAAACGAGTGGTTTTTAAAAAATTAATCAATCCAATCCGGTTCAAACACGGTTCATATTCATTTCGGTCTTCTAGCTGAACCAAACCGGACAGGGGTTCAGTTCCTGGTCTGACCCAGTCAGACTACCAGTCCGGTCCGGTTATGATAACATTGCTTTTATCTACTGTCGGATTCATTTACCCAATGCATAGTTTTAAGTTTTAACACTTCTCCTTCTCTTAAATTAAGCACACTGTATAAATATGATATGATAACGGGCGCCCTTATTAATATTCAAAAAGTTATGATTAATGCTACTCAATAGGGTGGGTTTGATTGGGGGTATTAATCATGTATTAGTATTAACTACTACATTTATTAATTAATACAGTGTTTGATTAGAAATAACGGTATGTATTAATTAATACACAATTATAATGTTAATTGTGTATTAACTAATATATTATCTAACCATGGTATTATTTAATACATAATAAAAGGTTACTTAACTACTCTTAGTCTATTAACCCTACGTAATAATAGTTTATCAAGTTAGTTTCTAGGTTTTATCAAATTTTGTGAATTTTAATATAAAATATTTTAAAATTATTATTACTCAAATTATCTAATAATAATTAAAGAAAATCAATATATTAAATGAAAAATAAAATGGTGTAATGCTATTTATAAATTTCTATCATTAATTCTTCCATATATGTTTTATTTTATAAAAAATGAATCACTAAGTCAAACACAACAACAGTTGTTGGGTACCATTGAAATTCAGAAATAATTTTCTAAATTCATTTCAACGATGATATATAACATATATTCAGTATTTCAAAAAAACAATTAAGAAATTAATGAATAATTTACTCAATAATATTTTAATACTAACTCGTCTATTTGATATTTAAAAACAAAACATATTAAAAATAATATTAAACAAACATATATCATTTGATCTATTTTTTTGTCTCTTTATGTGTGTGCGTCATGAGAAAACAAAACTTAGAAATTGTTATTTAACTATTTCATCTACATATTTTTCTAAGTGTGGTTCCACATGTGTTTGTAAAATCATGTTGTTCCCAAAATTGATTTGTAAAATCATGTTATTTAAATAAAAAAACATGTTCCACATGTTTGTAAAACCAATGCAATGTTCTATTTTTTCTCTTCATTTACAATTATTTTTTTACATGTTCCAATTCTTTTTCCATTTTTTTAAATATGAATATATTTTATTTAAAACAAATCTTAATTCATGTGTTGAACATATTTACATCACAACATAAATCTAATGATATTTATGATTTTTTGTCACTTTATGTATAATTTTATAGCGAATCAAATATTATCTTGGGTTAATTAATTGAAACGTTACACATGTTTGACCAATGTGATTAATTGGTTACACATGTTTTTTCGCGTGACTGAAACGTTACACATGTATCAGCATGTGACTGTTTGGTTACTCCGTCACTCAACCGTTAAAATTTTCTGTCTAATGCTCATGTGCAGGTCACGTGACCCTTATGAAATGACGGTGTTCTCCTTTCATCTCTTCCACTTTCTTATCCTCTTCAAGCTCAGATACTCCCACGTGTACCTCCCATGGAGGATCCATGCTCACTTCCTCAAACAAGGCATCTCGGGGCCAGGATTCCACCCCGTGTTCGGAAACATCCTCGAGATCGGGCATCTGTACACCGAAGCTCAGGCGAAGCCGATGCCATCGAAGGCCTTGAAGGTGAAAAGTGGGAGGGGCATCGAAGGATAGCAAACCAGGCTTTTAAGTTGGAGAGAATCAAGATCTTATCTCCTTTCTCTTTCAAATTATCTCGTTCTTTTTTAAATAAATTACTAATTTTTCCATCACAATAGAACTGGTGCACGGAGATATTGTCGATCACCACAAAGATGCTCGATAAATGGTAGCAATTGAGAGTTGATTCAGGGACTGAAGTTTTGGAGATAGATCTTGATAAACATCTTTCGGAACCACAACTGTATTGTCATATTCCATACTTAAAAGAGGAGTAGCTGTTAATTTTCGACCTGAAAATATTTCAGGATGGAAATAACAGTGAGACTGATACAATCCCGACACCTATCGTAGTAATAGACCAAGACTCTGATATGGATGCTACAGTTTTGGAGATTACCTTTGGCGATCGCCTTGGAGCTCTCATCGGCACTGTAAAACAAAACAAAACAAAAACTTATTTCTTACTGTATGATTTTGCTCTGTTTGATTTCATTATCTTTTTTGTCCCTCTTTCTTACAATAAACAATGATACACAGATGAATGCACTGAAGAACCTAGGACTGAATGTTGTCAAAGCAGATGTTTTCTTGAATTCTTCAGGAAAGCACAACAGGTTTTTTATAACTAAAGCGTAAGTGCTTTTATGTGACCCTTATCCATTTTGAGGCAGTTTTCATTTTGAGGGTTTTATTTGTTGGACTGAACTGGACACTTTTTATCTACAAGAACTTCATCTTGGAGGTTCTTTGTTTGTTGCATGCAGTGATACATGTAGGAAAATTGAAGCAATTCGTTTGACAGTGATAAGTAATCTACTTCAGTATCACCCGGTACTTTACTTCTGCTTACTCCTTGCACTTTGTAAATATGATTGAGGATATTTAAAGGAAACCAACCTAATAAAGCTATGTCTTTACGTGGTTTAATTGTTGGGTTAGGAATCCGGTGCCAAGTTAGCAATGGGTGTAGCCTTTGGAGTTGTACCACCACAAAAACAGGTAAGCGGCAGCTGCTAATTTGTTGTCTGCTTATTTGGGTTTTAGTAGTTTGATTGTTATTGGTGCCAAATGACTTAATTAATACCTATCAATATATGCATCATGCAATTCAGTAGTAGCATATTTTTTTGCATTGTTTCACAGGTTGATGTGGATATAGCAACACGCATAAAGGTTAAAGATGATGGCCCCTACCGAAGGTAAATGCTATTTTTTCCCTTGCTATTGATTCAGAGATCAATGCAAAAATATTGTATCTTAATTCTTATGTATGTGTGTGGTGCTTAACTAAAATGTTTATATATATATGCAACCTTCTGTATGTGGAGGCAGCTGATCACCTTGGATTACTGGTAGATCTAATGAAGATAATTACTGACATCAATGTAATTGTTGATTCAGGAGAATTCGACACATAGGTTGCTTTTGTTGGATGACCTGAAAAACAACTAACAAACAAATCTTTCTAATATAAAGGTTGTTTTGTTGTAAATGGAAGTAATATGAAGAACGGTTTCACTTAAAGTTAGAATAGATAGTATTGTAGCATTAATGGTTGAATTTGCTGTAACTATACAATGTATTCTTGATGAATTAAAATATATAATAATGTATGAGTTTGCAGTATTTGGAATCATTGAAAATCTGAGTTTAATTGTTCAAGAATCAACACTACTCTTTTTTTAAACTTAGTAGTAATGCTCAATTTTAACGTATTAATCACGTTTTAAGAATACATATGTAACCATTTAATCACATTACAAGGAACATATGTAACCATTTAATCACATTCTAGGATAACATATGTAACCATTTAATCACATTACAAAGAACATATGTAACCATTTAATCACATTACAAGGAACATATGTAACCATTTAATCACATTCTAGGATAACATATGTAACCATTTAATCACATTACAAAGAACATATGTAACCATTTAATCACATTACAAAGAACATATGTAACCATTTAATCACATTCTAGGATAACATATGTAACCATTTATTCAAATTTCACGTTAGAATGAATTCTTAAATATCAGGATCTGAAGAACTCAAACCTAGGTTCTGAAGAACTCAAACCCAGGTTATGAAGAACATCAATACAGAATACATCTTCTTGCTTCCATTTCAACAAAAGATGCATCAACAAATTCAAATACAACGACTTGTTTAGTACGGAATACATGTTCTTGTCATCAAAATCTTCGATTCGGTGCTTCTCTTACCAAAATTAGGGTTTTTCAAAATCGAAGGAAAAATTGGGTAGTAGATTATGAACGGAACTGTAGAAGAATAAAGAGTGGAAGAAATTTGGGTGCTATGAACCACCAAATCGTCTCAAATTCGGCAAAAAAGGAAGCTCCTCAACGATTCACCTCTCCAGAATCGGTACCCAGAAGCCACGAACGATGAAATCACAGAGGGAAAACTCAAAATTAATGAAGAAGGGGTCTTCATCTTCTTCTTCAATACTTAATTAATGAAGGTAAGGGTAATTTGGTCATTTTATGTATCCAAATAGTGACTTAACGGTGATTTTTAACGATGATTAGTAAAAATAACCAATTAGTCACATGCTGAAACATGTGTAACCATCCTGCACAAGTTATTAGGGGTGAGCTTGGGCGGTCCGGGCCGGGTTTTTAGGCAAGACCGAGCCCGAGCCCGAAATTTCGGTCTTCACCTTTGGAGAACCGAGACCGAGACCGAGACCGACTTCGATATAAAAAGCCCGCCCGAGTCGGTCTTGCTTGACTCGGGCCGGTCTCGGTCCATTACCGAAATTTTCAATCCAAATTTTAAAAAAAAAAAATGTCCGAATTTTCACCAAATTTAGAACATACAAACACAATAAATCAAGTATCAAACATACAATCCAAACACACATTATAAATATAGAACATACAATCCAAACACACATGGAGACTTTGTGAGTTGTTGTTTACTACTATACTTGTATAGTATATATAGTATTATGTATTAGGTTTTTAGGCAACTCGGGCCGGGCCGGTCCTAATCGGGAATTTCGGAAAAAAACCCGAACCCGAGTCCAATCCCGACTTTAGAGGAAAAAACCCGCCCGCTCGGTCTCGGTCCTAGTCGGTCTCGGTCTTAGTCGGGCCTGTCTCGGACCGGTCTCGGGCCGGTCTCGGTCCAACCAGTATTTTTTGCTCACCCCTACAAGTTATAACCTATTAGTCACTTGCGCAAACATGTGTAACGTTTCAGTTAATTAACCCTATTATCTTATGTTAAGTATATCTTAATACATGTCTCATCCAAACATATTATTAACTAATACGTGTATTACCTTTTTTTTTTTGGCCAATATATGTGTATTACCTAATATGTGTATTACTTAGTACATGCATTAAATAATATATTTAATCAAACGTCCCTCCTATTACACTATTATTTTCTTTATTGAATAAAATTAATATGGTAAAAGTGTACACAAAGATTATTTATTTATTTCTTATAAAATGGATTATTCCTACTTTATATTTAGGGTTAAATATCAAGGAGCTCCCTAAACTTTGGAGCTTTGCAACGAGCTACCCGAACTTTAACAATTCAAAATGAGCTACCTCAACTTGGACGAAGGTGCAAATAGCTACATTCGTCCAATTTCCGACGAATTTTTGTTGAATTTCTAACGAAATTCTGTCAATAGTTGACGGTAAATTAGACGGAGGTAGCTATTTGCACATTCGTCCAAGTTGAGGTAGCCTGTTTTGAAATTTTAAAGTTCAGGTAACTCATTGCAAAATGTCAAAGTTCAAGTAGCTCATTGGTATTTAACCCTTATATTTAATTCATATGGTATTGTTCTAAATTTTTTTTTATCCATTTTATTAAAAACAAAAGTATATTGTTAAGATGTTAATACACACAAATAATTTAAAAAACAAAAACGTTATTGTTTTAAAAAGAAACATTTGAATCCTTACAATTTTTTTTTAACAATAATTATATATATATATTCCTTTACGGTTCAGATCAGATCATGCGTGGTTGACGGATGACGAGTCAATCGGGTTTAAAATTTAAATGGTCAAAATAGGATCAAAATTAAAAATGATTAAAATAATTAAACATTATAAAAAATTAAAAATATTGAAACGCTATAAAGTAAAATAATGATTTACCCATGGTAGTAAAATGCATTTTCTCATCGGGTTGATATATTTATTAACTCATAACTTTTACTATATTTTGTTTATTATTTCATATTTACCTAAAAATTTCAGAGTAACTGAAATCAACATTACATGAAAATATATTAAAAAAAAAACAATTGTTCATAGAAATAACACATAAGTTTACTAGCATGAATAAAATGCATAACATTTGCACTCTACTTCTAGACACCCATAAATATTCATATATATATTGATTTTTTTCACACAAATACATTATTCCAAAATCAAATTACAAAATAACTCATTTTGAAAATGGTAAATTAACTCAACAATTACTTATGTTTGCACATGTGACTAAACAAGTGAAACTTAAGTTGAACAGTCACTTATGTTTCACAATGTTACAGAACAATTAAAAAACATATGAGATAAAATGAGTAAAATACCATTCTTCATCTTTCTTTGTTCTTCATTGTTTTTTTTTATATTCTTCATCTTTTTTCTTTGATCTTCTTTATCTTCATCAATAATAGAAATTGAATGTCAAACTAATGAGCTTGAATGTCGAACTCATATATCATTGACTTCTGGATTTACTAAATCAGAAACCTCATATTTCTAAGTCACATAACCCATAAATTAACAATTGTTTGTTCAATAAACCCAGAAATCGCTAATTTCTGAGTATACCGAACCAGAAATCACTTATTTCTTGATCATAGAACCCATAAGTCAGCAATTTCTAATTGGTATACCTAGAAATGACTGATTTTAGGTTTTGTGACTCAATAATTAATCATTTATGCGATTATCGAACCAGAAATTGCCGATTTTTAGGTCAAAACCTCATAAATTAGTGATTTTCTGGTCGGTAAATCCAAAAATCACTTAGTAAACTTGTAAGAGGAAAGAGAAGGAAAAAACCGTGTATGAATTTGCCTAAATCTGTGCAAATTTTGTGTTTGAATTGAGAAAGAAAAACTTAAAGAACATGAAGATAATGGTAAGGGTAAAATTTTCATTTTAGCGACCATTTAATTACATCTATCAAACATAAGTTATGAAATAACACAATGTTTAACCAAAAAGTCACATTCTGAAATGTAAGTGACTGTCTAGCTACAAAAAAAATATATAAACAACTATTTAGTCACTTAAAACAAACATAAGTAAGCGTTGAGATAGTTTACCATTTTGAAAACTATTTACTAGACTATACCAACATGTATCTGTCGGTCGCCGGTAGGAACGTAGTTACAAGTAGAATTGAAGTTAAATCATACACGTGATTATCAGTTACATGTAGCATGACATTACTAATATATATATATATATATATATTATAATGTTTTTAAATAAATCCAATTGTTTCAGTTATATTTCTAGTTTGTTTATCTATTCATGTTTTTTTTTAGATAGTTGAAAATATATTTGCTTTAAAAATTGTTATCCGAAGTACCTTTGTAATTTAGAAATATAAATTTTTGGACTATCTTTATAAAAGTTGTAAATTTTAGTTTTAATAGATAAATAAATTAAAAGTTTATACAAATCGACGATGTTGATTTTTGACTTAAATTAACTTTTCAAACAATAGTATAATTTCAAACTTATACCATCATATAAATAAAGTTAAAGTGAATACATAATTAATTAATATGACAGGTAGAAACATCATCCAATAATTTTATTTGTAAATAAATATTTAAAACTAATTAAGAATATAACAATTAATTCCAAATAAGTTCTAGGTTATCATATCTTTAGCGAGATGCTGTTACGTATGAGGTGGTTGACATTTTTTTTTTGACCATCAACGAGATATAACTTTCATAAATGAAAAAACAATCTGGTTACATCGAAAAGTCTAAATTCAGTAAACTAGAAAGTTCGGGTGGGGTCTTACGACCCAATCCAAAGGACACACACCCCACAACTCGCTAAAGAAGCTATAAAGTCCGCGCATTGGTTGGCTACCCTAGGGATAGCCTCCCAACCAACGGGTAAGCAGTTTCTGGTACTTTGTAAATTTGGATTCCTAGAATCTGACCGATATTATTTAATTTTCTTACGTAAACCCTAGCCAATTAGTAGTGGAAACAAAATCTACACGGAACTTGTTCATAATACTTTTTACAAATTTGTTTAAACATATAATATTGCATATAATAATAAAAGTAAATATATAATGAATACATAGAAAACCAATAAAAAAAACTAAGTAATTAATAAAGTATCATTTTTGACATATTAAAGTTTATTTATTTACATAGGCATTCTAAATAGCAATGGTATATACTTACACTTAATTTAACAATAAGTTAAAAAAAATGATATGACCGACAATCCTGTGTGAAATTTAATAGAAGTTCCACCAATTACTGATAATCGCGGATAGGAGCAAAAGTTTCTTCCCACGACTGCCCGTTGATGATAATATTTTTGTAACTAGCCACAAGTTAGTTTAGTTTTGTAAATAGTTTTAAAAATGTATTATTTTAATATTTGGTTTTACATTTGGAAAAAATTATAGACATTATTATCATAAACCATCCCTAGTCAAACATTTTCAAAACTGTTACATTTTTATAAATAAATAAATATTGGATTATCTCTAATCAAACTATCCACAGAGAAAGTAGCTAGAAAGCGATGGGGTACTAGAGTAGAAGATGAGAGGGGGGAAATAGTTTTTGTAGGAGGTGGGTTGTACACTAGGTGGAAGGGAGACAAGACCGTATCTGAAAAAATCCACAAAATTCGATTCAGTTTACTTTAAAAAGCAACCCTTCCCATTATTAAATTAAATAAAATATAAAATAATAACAAATAAAATCTTAAAAGCTTCAAATTCATTCTCTCTCACACACACACACACTCACTCTTCTTCTTCTTCTTCTCTATCGGACATATACCTACAGTCGGCCCTGTGTTGTCTGGCTTCCTTCCCATTAAATTAAACGATGCCTAGTATTCTATGCTAGTCTCCTTGAGAAGGAAACCCTTAGATCGAGACGAACTTACTGAAGCTCTCTCCCAATTCAATGTACTTTAGGCTTGGCAGCTTAAAGATACGATTTTTGGTTAGGTCGTGTCTCTGCTACTGCGCTGTGTGTGTCTTGTTGGGCTAAATTGAATAGAATAATAGGAGCAGAGGAGGAAAGTAACGTGCACCTCTATCTTCAAGAAAGCCAAACTTCACGCTGCTTCAAGTATTGACAGAGGAGAGAGAGAGAGGGAGACAAGAGACCATGATTGATTGGGGTTTGGTGTTGTGTTTTGTTTGGGTTTCTCACACTCTCTTTTCTAGACATGGACTCTTCTTTGTTTTTCTGCTGTATTCAAAATAACATTTTGAACATTACCCATTTGTAGATTGGTGATTGTAGATAATATACAGAGAGAGAGAGAGAGAGAGAGAGAGAGAGAGAGAAAGAGAGAAAGAGAGAGAGAGAGAGAGTGTCGGAAGTTGAGCATCTTCTTCTCCGTCTTCTCCTTCCTTTTAAAGAGAGAAAAACGATCGTGAGAGGAGAAGTCGTCCTTTTGAACTAAAACTGTAGTATAGAAGAAGATGGGGTTTTACTAGAGTGCTTAGTCCAGTTGGTTGGCCTTTTGGTCGTTTATGTATCTCGCTGAACGATGCTTTTGTAGTTGCTTCAATCATAGTTTAGTTTCTGATATCCTCCCCATGAACAGAGAATTATTGATAGCCAGCCCTATATAGTTGATATAATTAGCTACTTTTGCATGTCTCTACAACCTTTTAAGAGAAAAAGAGGTGACGTGAGCTTGATTCTCTTCTCTTGTCTTCTTGGTGGGATTGATTTTGAGTTGTGTGTTGGGAGGGATGTGTGTGAAAATGCAGCAACACCATGTGTCAGTGAAGTTGAACGAGCAAACTGGGGTAGGAACGAAGAGAGGACACACGTTTATAAGGTCATACAGAGGATGTCTCCCGAAGATGTTAGTATTGTGGGTGTTGATAGTTGGGTTGGTGAGTCGGTCGATTTACAGATGGATGGATGGTAATGTGAAGGTGTGGAGGAAGGAGGTGCTGGTGAGCATGTGCGATCAGAGATCCCGCATGTTGAAGGATCAATTCAATGTTAGCGTCAACCACGTTCATGCCTTGGCCATTCTTGTATCAACCTTCCATTTCTACAAGAATCCTTCTGCTATTGATCAGGTTTAGTGAGTTTTTGACTGTTTAAGAGTTTCTCAAAGAAGAAAAATTGAATAAAATTCATTGGGGGTGGGGGAAATGCAGGAAACCTTTGCTGAGTATGCGGCTAGAACAGCTTTCGAGCGGCCATTGCTGAACGGGGTAGCATATGCCCAAAGAGTAATTAACTCGGAGAGGGAGAAGTTTGAGGAAGAACATGGTTGGACTATTAGGACTATGGAGAGGAAGCCTTCCCCTGTTCGAGATGAATACGCACCCGTCATTTTCTCTCAAGAAACTGTCTCCCACATTGCATCCCTCGATATGATGTCAGGCGAGGTAAACAACGTCTTATATGTGATGGTATCCAACATCATCGATATACTTGATGGATGGTTGGATTACCTACTGATTGATTTGGGTTTGCTTTGCTTTTCATTAAATGTTGTTGATTGATGATACAACTGTGTTTTTTTAGGAGGATAGGGAAAATATCTTGAGGGCAAGAGCTACTGGAACGGCTGTTTTGACAAGCCCTTTCAGGTTGCTGGGATCTCATCACCTCGGTGTAGTCTTGACTTTTCCAGTCTACAAATCAAAGCTCCCTTCCAATCCAACTGTGGAACAGCGCATTGATGCAACTGCTGGGTCAGTTTCATTTTATGTCACTTCCACGCCTTATATACATACATTTGGTAGTTAATGACTGTTAAGAGCTAAACATGCAGATACATCGGCGGGGCATTTGATGTTGAGTCTCTAGTTGAGAATCTGCTTGGTCAGCTTGATGGAAACCAAGCAATTTTGGTGAATGTTTATGACATAACGAACTCATCTGATCCTCTTATCATGTATGGCCACCACTATCAAGAAGAAGGTGACATGTCCCTTTCGCATTCCAGCAACCTCGACTTTGGTGATCCCTTCCGCAAACATCAAATGATCTGTAGGTTAGTGTAGCACAGCCTTGAAGTTAAGTTATTGCATTAGATTTTTACCTTATTATTCTACCTTTTGTGTTGTGAACAGATATCATGAAAATGCTCCACCTTCATGGACAGCCCTCACTACTGTATTTCTATTCTTTGTGATTGGAGTATTAGTTGGTTATATCTCATACGGTGCAGCGACTCATATTCTTAAAGTTGAGGATAGCTTTCACGAGATGCAAGAGCTCAAAGTCCGAGCAGAAGCTGCTGATGTTGCTAAATCACAGGTTCTCCTTTTTATACCATTGTTGCTTTATACTATCAGATGTGAGACAACCTTGACCCTTTTAGTTCTTTTCATGTGTTGTAATCCTTTTTTGTTTATTTACTGGCAGTTTCTTGCTACTGTTTCGCATGAAATCCGAACCCCCATGAATGGCATCCTTGGTAAGTTAGTTAGGATCCTTCTGGAATTATGATTCTGATGATTATTACTCTTCGTGGTCATAACTAGTTTCTTGAATCATCATGAAATACGTTTCAGGCATGCTTGCTTTACTTCTCGACACAGAATTGAGTTCGACACAGAGAGACTATGCACAAACGGCCCAAGTATGTGCAAAGGCACTGATACAGTTGATAAATGAAGTGCTTGATCGTGCTAAAATTGAAGCAGGGAGGTTAGAGTTAGAATCTGTACCATTTGACATTCGATCTATACTTGATGATGTTCTTTCTCTATTCTCTGAGAAATCTAGACGCAAAGGTATTGAGGTAAGTCATTATCAAGTGAGGAAGTAAATCCCTATTTGCAATTTTCACTCTTTTGGTTGGAGCTGATGTCAATCTTTCACGTGTTTCTTGCATTGCTTCTAATTTCATTGGGAAGTGAAGCTCGCTGTGTTCGTCTCCAACAAGGTCCCAGAAATTGTTAAGGGAGATCCTGGAAGATTTAGGCAGATAATCACTAATCTTGTTGGCAACTCTGTTAAGGTGAGATTGATTAAATAATTACATTTCACTGTTATCTGGATCTTTAGAAGATGGGTCGATACCGTGAGCATTCAAATTTATCAGCATGTGCTCATGAATGTACTTCGATCTAACTCAACCCCAAACGCTGGGTTGTAAAGTGAGGATTGCACAAGCCATTATAGATTGCACCAATACCATGGAAATGGTCACGCTGTGACAAATCTTAACACTTCCACACTTGCAGGCCAAATGTAGGACAACCTGGAGTGTTTGTTGAAATTTATCCCACAATGGCAACATCTGTGGCCCGGAGTGATCATATCATTGCTTGTGCAATGCTCACCTTATAATCTCGTGGCAACATATTTGGTTTAGAATCAATAAATAATGGCTTGTGCAATCCCCACCTTAGAAACTAATTTTTGTGGCTTAGTTAGGCTTAAGTTTACCATCTTGAAAATGGGGGTACCAATGTAGGACTACAAGCACATCTCACTTGGCAGTTCAATGCTACATGAAGTATTTTGTTTTTATTAATCAGGCAATGGTTCGGAAACTGGTGATTATTGGTCGACTTTATGGTTTTTTGATAATGCCATGGACATCTACTTTATCCAATTGATTAACACTGTCAGGTGGTATTTTGACAGTTTACCGAAAAGGGACATATATTTGTTAAAGTGAGCTTGGCAGAGCAAGCAAAGGCCATGGTGAACTCACACACATGCTTAAATGGTGGTGTATTAGAGGAGAACAGCAGCAGCAGCAACTTGAAAACTCTGAGTGGGTACGAAGCAGCTGACGAGAGAAACACATGGGAATCCTTCAGACATTTACTAGCGGAGGAGGATGTGCTCGAAAATGAAGCGTCTGGAAGTGTGGTATTAATGGTTAGTGTGGAGGATACAGGGATCGGCATCCCATGGACTGCTCAGGACCGTGTCTTCACACCGTTCATGCAAGCAGATAGCTCTACTTCTCGCAACTTTGGTGGTACGGGAATTGGATTGAGTATTAGTAAGTGTTTGGTGGAGCTGATGGGTGGACACATAAGCTTCGCAAGTCGTCCGCATATTGGAAGCACCTTCTCATTCACAGCTTATCTTGGGAGGTGTAGCAAAGTTTCGTGTCTGACTATGAAGAAGCCGAGATTTGAAGATCTGCCATCAAGTTTCAGAGGTCAGAAAGCACTTGTTGTTGATGACAAACTGGTTAGAGCTGCAGTCACGAAGTACCATTTAAAGCGACTTGGTATCCATGTCGAAGTTGCAAGTAGCATGAGATCAGCAGCAGCTGCCGTTTGCGTGAATAATGGTTCTCTCACGAATGGGTATGTTTTTCTACTGAACCCTATCTCCTATGTTTTTGCAGCCATTCTTTGTAACTGGTTGCTTGTCTGACAGTTTGAGATGCCCAAACATAATCTTGGTGGAGAAAGACACATGGCTGTTGTCTGAGGAAATTAGTGATAATGTGTTTGGAGACGGGAAACAGATGGATAACATTCCAATAGTGACATTGCCAAAGATGCTCTTAGCAACTAACATTACATCTTCTGAGTTGGACAAGGCAAAGTCAGCAGGTTTTTCAGACACAATCATAATGAAGCCTCTGAGAGCAAGCATGATAGGCGCGTGTCTCCAACAGGCACTGGGTATGGGCAGAAATCAGCAGCAGCAGCAACAACAACACATGAGTAATGGTGGTTCATCAAAGAGCTTGCTGTTGGGGAAGAAAGTATTGGTTGTGGATGACAACAGAGTGAATCTGAGAGTGGCAGCCGGTGCACTAAAGAAGTTTGGAGCCAAGGTGGAGTGTGCTGACAGCGGAAAGTCTGCATTGTCTAAACTTCAAATACCCCATGCATTTGATGCTTGCTTTATGGATATCCAGATGCCTGAAATGGATGGGTATGTTTGTTTTGTTACCTCCCTTCCTTTTCTAACTAATAATTCATTGAAATCCTTACTCATTAATACAGGTTTGAGGCGACACGTCAAATCAGGCAACTGGAGAGCAACGCGAATGATGATACGATTGAATGGCATCTACCGATATTAGCAATGACAGCAGATGTGATCCACGCCACCTACGACAAGTGCCTTGAGTCCGGTATGGATGGGTACGTCTCCAAGCCATTCGAGGAAGAGAATCTCTACCAAGCACTCTCCAAGTTCTTCAACAAGATAAACGCTTAGAGCTTCTTACCAGCATACAATTTTGTATTGTACAAACGCATTGTTAACTATGTCTAACAAATCCAATTCCAACGAGTAGAGAGTTATAAATCGTCTGCAGAGCACAATGTTCACTCCCCACGTTCCTTCCCTTCACACTTTGGATATGTACTTGACGAGGATTTGGGGGAAAGGAGTCGTCTAGCACTGTGCTGTTACCAATTGTTGGATCCCATTGGATCGGTTGTGTGAATTGGGTCTTCAGTCTCCTTAAGAGTTGCTCTGGTGACTTGAAGGAAGGAAAATGTGAGTTTGTACTCGTTTGAAGGGAGAGTCATGCATGTAAGGGAGAGTAATGTAATATGAAAAAAAATAGTTTATATACCGTAACATGTGAGAACTATTTTAACTAAGAACAAACATGACTTGATACTGTGCTTAATCTCTTTAATCAGGGTTATCTATTTATCTTTTACAAATTTTGATAATTGTTTCCAGTAACTATCCATTAACATGTATAAATCTCGAGTAACATGTATAAATCTCGAATTCTATGAGATCTTTTGAATATTTTGTTGCGAGACTTGGGGGCGCCCCCGACGCTTTGTTGCCTTCGTGTCGGAGCGTTTGTCAGGTTTTCCAAACCAATATGTAGTAGGGTTAAATGCTTAATAACCCTTCATTTGCCCCTAAGATTAACGAGATATGTAGTAGGGTTAAATGCTTAATAACCCTTCATTTGCACCTAAGATTAACGAGGACGGTGCCCTTGTTAGGATGAAGACCCCCTTTGTATTATGTCGTTCATTGTTAGTTTTTTCTGGCAAGCGTAGCCCCATTACTTATTTTCGTCTTCTACCAAGTACACAATTTGTGCCTTTTTTTATATGAAATTCGAATTTCGCTCTGGGTGGGAAAAAAGTCTATTTTGTCTTTTTTGGAGGCCAGATCCAACGATGGAGGCACAACCTTTGATGTTCACGACCCAAATCCTCCACCATTTCAATCATCACGATTCGTCGTTACAAATTAGGTGACTCTTCAGTTGTCCTTCTAGTGGTCTTCAACTATACATACTTTCGTACCCCTTTCGTTTCTTCTTATCTGACTCCTCTCTAAAATCTACTTGTGTCTTTATCTGTCTAGAGCCTAGTTCTCACAAAACATCGAAGCGACACCCTACCGAGTCATGGACCCAAACACATCAAATGCTTATAATTTCTTTCCTTAGACCCCAAAGGATCTTCCACCAAATAGGCTTTCGGTACAAAGCTTAAAGAGAGTTATGGGATTATCGGGGTTGGGCGATACTACAGCTCACCGATATCGGGGTTGGGTGACACCTGTCACCAGTCGCGATGTCTGGTACCCAGATTGCTTGCCCCGCATGGCAGCTTTTCTAGCCAGGTTAAGGCATGTCTTCGCTTCCCCCATTACGAGGACATGATCAACCTCTGCAAGTATCTTGGGATCTCTCTTACCAATATCACACCCGACGATTTTTGGATGTGGGTAGAGTTTATTGTGTTCTGCATGCGTCGGGGCTACCCTTACTCATTGCAACTTTTTCGTTGTTTCTTTCACTTCAACTTAAATCTTCTTACTAAGGGGTTTTCTAAGAAAGGTACCCCAATTTTTCAGTGCGATGGTTGGGGGACCCTCTCGCTCTTTGTTCGGGAGTTCCAAATTTACCACTACTAACTACAAATGCCAGTACTATTTATTCAAATGGGGCGTTGCCTGACCTTTGGGGCCATTTGCCACACACCTCGAACCTGGCCTGGAGGATTTATCTCAGAGGGGGTGTAAAGGCATAAGGCCAAATCTATCTTGATCATTACATGAAATTCTCCCTCCGCTCAGCATCCATCCTGAAGGAAGTGCTTGAAGGCGCCAGGATTAGAGTGTCGGTCCCCTATTCTTCCGTTAGCCGGGTAATGCTTCCTTGTCTAACACCTTTCCACATCCTTTTGTAGTTTTTTCCTTATTTGGTGCATATAACTGTGCACAGGAACCGTTGGCTTCATGCCGATGGGTGTTGGTTCCTCCAACAACAGTTGGTACAGAGTTGACCCTCGCTCAACATCAAAGCAATAGAGGGGGGAGCCTTCATGAAAATGGGGCAGAGTAGAGGCTTTGTAAGTCTCTCCTTTGATGGTGTTACCCCAAAGGCAAACTCAAGTTCTTCAAACATCTATCCCAATGATCGAGGAATCCCTCCTAGTTCTCTAATTCCATATGTGCCGCCATCTAATTGGAGATTTCACGATGAGTTTCGAGGAATAACCTTGGGAGCCGTGACAATCACTTAGGGGGCCGAGCTGACAGGGATCTTGATCCCTAATCGATCCCAAATACTTGGGGCTTCATCTTCTTACTGAGATGGTTTCCTTGACCAATCAGTTCATGACCAGTTTAAATACTGCGACCCATTGAGGTGACAACCCGTCCATGCCTTCAGAGCATGGTTAATGTAAATTATGATTTTCTTTTGCTTTGCCGAATGGTGGCGCCTTGTCGGCATAAAGTTCATTTTGTCCCTTAAGTTCAATAGAACCATTAAGGCTAATAGGTGTAAACACCTAAGTTCAACGGAACCAATAAGGATTATCTATGTAGAGAGCGTTACCATTACTTATTTCATTACTTCTGAATTTCAACAACAAACTATTTAGGTTTACATATGAATCGTCGCCTGAAGCTTTTTGTTTCTTATATTCAACACAAATCATTAAGGATTAATATGACTCATTGCCTATAGCTTTTTATTACTTAAGTTCAAAACTAACCATTAAATACAAATCGTTGTCTGGAGTATTCCTTAAGTTCAAAACAACCATTAAGGATTAATATAAATCGTTGACGGGAGCTTTTTATTCATTAAGTTCAAAACAAACCATTAAGGATTAATATGAAGATGGTAAAAAAAAAGGATTAATATGAATCATCGTCGGGAACATTTTATTCCTTAAGTTCAAAATGAAGCATTAATATTTTCATATATAGGGAGCGTTAGCTTACTGTCTGTGTGTAATAAAATAGTTCGTATTTCCTAAAGCGGGTTGATGTCTAGTCGAAATACTTGTATAGGGATCTTTGCTAATCCCAAAAGTTCGTTCACAAGCCTTTAGACTGAAGTTACCCAGGCACGAGGATACGTCTCGACATCGAGATGGTTATTTTAGTTGAGTAACTTTTATTTATAGAGCCAATATGCGTCAAGCCTTTAACCTTTTTTATAAACAAAAATGG
This sequence comes from Chamaenerion angustifolium, assembly GCA_946814005.1. Taxonomy (NCBI): domain Eukaryota; kingdom Viridiplantae; phylum Streptophyta; class Magnoliopsida; order Myrtales; family Onagraceae; genus Chamaenerion; species Chamaenerion angustifolium. Next base: position 28,726,452 of record OX328266.1, on the reverse strand, counting down.
AGCGTATGGTCATCTAACTAACACTTAAATATATATTTGGGGGTATCGTCATACTCTTCGCTACTTCCCCCGGACCTCTAACTCTCCACAAAGGTGAGGCCGACACTTATCCGTCTTGGATTTTTATCTTTATGAGCCTTCAAGGGCAATCCTTTGTCTTGATTGGGACTCTTGATAGTGCTAACGTAGTAGCGTCTTGAGGTAGATTGGTCACCTTTTACTTCTCGTATTTCGTAAGGTGTCGGAAACTTCATATTGTAGTGATATGTGGAGGCGACGATTTCATGGGGATCCAGAATTATCAACCTGAGGATAGCCTTGTATGATTTATGTGCGTCAACCAAAATGAAGGTAATCTCAACCCTTAGTGCTTTCTAACCTTCGCCTAGAACCACAAGATGATGTATCACCCCTACAAAGTAGGTGGTCCTTTCGACGAACCCCACTAGCGGGAAGTCCATCTTTCTCAAATATTTGTTTTCACCATGGCTACCATGGCTTCGATAAACGGGACATCATTCGAGCTTCAAGAATCCACTAGAACCCTATAAACATCGAAGTTTTTAATATTGTAGTGATAACCAACTTGTTATCATGTAGGCTAGTGATATCTTTCATATTCTCCTCTGAAAAGGTTATGACAACGGTTTCCACTAGTTGAGGCCTCTTCCGAGCGCCACCTCTGTAGAAATGTTTATTGCATAAACTTCCTGATCACCATTTGTTGCACCTCCAGCGGCGAAGCCTCCATAGATCATGTTGATCGTTTATTTTTTCTCATGAGGGCCAACTGGAGGTGGCAGAGAGGTTGACAAAATTCTTCCTGATCGTTTATTTTTTCCAGGGGGCTTCGACTCCTTCATCTTTTGAGGGTGACAAAATTCTTCAAATACCCTTGGTGGATCAACGCCTCAATGTTCCTTCTAATAACATGGCAGTCATCGATATGATACCCCTAGGTTTATGGTAGCAGCAGTAGACATTAAGATCCTTACCCATGGGCATTCCATCCCTACTAGGCGCGGGAGGTGTCAACATCCTATTTCATTCCACATCCTTCAATATTACTAATATTTTTCTAGTGAGCGGTGTGAAAGTTTCGTAGGCATGACGCGTTGGGTGGCATGTATGGTCCTCTTTCTAACATGATGCAATTCTGACCTTCCCTCCCAGACTTGTCGTTTTGACGACGGTGATGCCTCTTTAACCTTTTGGGCCAAGTTTTCCTCTGATCTCTCTACGTCAATATATGCTTTGACCTTCTCGGATAAGTTCTCTAGGTTATAGACAGGTGCTACCCTAAAGGTGCGTCCCACCGATTAACCTTTAGGTCCAATCCCTTTATGAAAGCTCACACAATTTCTAGTTTTGTGATGACCTAGTTGATTTTGGTCAAATTCTTGTTGAAGCATCTATAACAATTGGCGAGGGATTCATTCTCTCCCTGATGGACATCATCCAAGAAGTACACATATTTTAGGAGTTGGAGCTCACCCATGTACTGCATGATGAACTTGGTCTCCATGTCGGTCCAAGAAGAAATCGATATCTTTGGAAGACCAAAAAACATTAGGCAGTTGTTCTTCTGAGCGTCGTTGGGAATAGGAGCACAAAATGGTTATCATTGTTGGTATTACCCATGAACGAAGACTTATGTTTATGTATGTAGTGAAATAAATCACCTTTGCTAGTATAGTCAAAGATTTGGTGGGCCATCACATCCCGGGGGACGATTATGGACATAAGTTTGGGTGTGAATGAATGTGATTCCCTATCGCGCATAGCAAGTATTATAAGTCTCTTTTGCTCTTTTAGCATTCGATTAATCAATTAATCTACCTCACTTCTAGAGAGCGTCTTTAGCGAGGGAATATGCCACATTTGTATTTAGTTCGGACTGCGAGGCACTATGCTAGGATGTTGTCCAACAAGTTGGGATGTCCCGCGAGGTGACACCTGGTAATATGAGGAAGAAATCAACAAAGGGTATGACCATACATGCAATGAAGTTGTATGTATGGGAGCCCTTTCGCGTGGCGTAGAAGTTGCTTCCTCCTCTCTAGGAGCTGTTGAGGCAGCTTGATAGGTGCGACCTTTTGAGAGCCACTTCATTCCGTCCAATAGTTCTTATATGGGCGCGAGCAGATCAAGAGTGAGAAAGACTGCAGGGGGTGGAACATCCTAGGGCTGCTAAGATGGTCCCTGGAGTTGCTGAAATGGTCCCTAGAGTTGTTGTTTTGCGTTGGGACCCTGACCGAGGGGTCTTGAAGGCGACGCATGATACTGGCAATCGAGAGGGAATTTCTCGGCTTAGATATGAAAGGATCCCACAGGTACCTCTGGTAATATGAGGAAGAAATCAACAAAGGGCATGCCTAGGCATGCACCGACGTTGTATGTATGGGAGCCCCTTCGCGTGGTGTAGTGGTTGTTTCTTCCTCTCTAGGGGCTGTAAAGGCATTTTGATATGTGCAACCCTTTGAGCGTCACTTCGTTCTGTCCAAGAGTTCCTCTATGGATGCGAGTTGATCAAGAGTGAAAAACACTACAGGGGGTGGAACCTCCAGGGCTGCTAAGATGGTCGCTAGAGTTGTTGAGATGGTCCCTAGGGTTATTGTTAAGGGCTGGGACCCTGGCCGAGGGGTCTCGAAGGCGGTGCATGTTACTGGCAATCTGGAGGCCATCCCCCGACTTAGATATGTTAGGATCCCGCAGGTACCTGAGATTGTTCCATAGTGCACAAGAGCGATGCATTCATGAATTGGACCTACTCGAAGTCCCTAGAAAGTGCCCTTGTGGTTATTTGTTTACTAGTTGTAGCTCGAGTGGTTGGAGCCATGACTTGTTATCCTATTCCCACAGGTGACACAAATGTTGGATCATCTGCTCCGGTGACCTGCAAGAAGGGAATCATGGGTTTGTACTCGTTGTTGCCCTTAGTTGATAATTTTAGTCGGAGATTTAAGGAAAAATGTATTGTAATATGGGGAAAAGAAGTAGTCCCCATACTGTAACATATGAGATCTATTCATAGGTCAGAACAAACCTGACTTTATACCATGGGCCAATCACTTTAATCAGGGTTATCTCTTTATCTTAAACAGTTGATAATCGTTTTAGGTAACTATCCCATTAAATATGTGTAAATCCCAAATTTTGCGGGATCCTTCAAATATTTTGTTATTTCAATATTATGCAAGTCTTAGAGGACGACTCTTTTAAGATTGGCGCCTCCATATGTTGATAAAGGCAATGATTTGTTAGGCGGTGCCTTAATTGTTGCCTCCGAGTTAAAGTGATTTTCGGGTCTGAGTTTCCCGAACCAATATGTCATAGGGTCAGACGCCTAATAATTTATCACCAATCACATACCTTTGTTTTAACATAAGATTGTCATGTTCTCTTGGGACAACTATTTTTGTATGTCAATAAACTTATCAACTGGAACTTACTAAACACGGATGCTAAGCTTCTCGCGTATAAATATGAACATACCAATTTTTTATTGTGTGTGCTAGTATGGTGTTAAACTAATTCATCATGCAAGATTTTTAAAACCTATCTACAATTCTGAGGGGCTGGCCTAAAGGGTAAAAGCCTAAGTTAATGTGGATCGGTTGAAGGTGAGTCTAAATTCATCTAAGGAAGCGACAACAAAGAAGAGATTTGGATGGCAAGCGACTGAAACAATGCCCAAGAAAGAGCTCGATGATAAGGAACAGAGGCAAGGCCCTATAAGTGGAGTTTTCACCCTATCAAAAGGGAAATATCATTGGTCCTTAGGAAACCAAGCGTAATCATTTGGTAATGCCTACAATGCCGAAGAAGAATGGCACCCCCATGGGACTTAATATCGACCAGTAGTACCGATATCACTATGCAAAGAGGCATCATACTGAAAACTATCATATCGTGAAGATGGACATAGAGGTACTGGTCCAATAAGACCATTTGAAGAATTTCGTGGTCTAGTAAAGCAGAAAAAAATGCAACCCTGGTAGAAAGGAAAGAATGGCGTTATCCCTTCCCCCACCAAGGGAGGCCCATTATGAAAAAAAAAACAATAAATGTGATATCACTAGAGGCTTCGTCTCTAGAGGAGATATGAACGGTTCTAGGGAAGTGTACGTCACACAAAGATTGACAGAGGTGGACTTGGGAAATGATTGAGGCGAACCCAAAGCGTCGCCATCTTCTTCATGAATGAATACATGGAACATGTCACTAGTCCTCATGACGATGCATTGGTCATCACTAAGATTAACAACTTCGTTGTGAAGAGTATTTTGGTCAACTTCGAAAGCTCAACGGGGGTGCTCTTTCTCAACGACTTGTTGGCTAAGGGGAATATAAAACAAGACTTGAAGAAAGTGGCCCTCTCCTGATCAAATTTTCAGGAAGGACCACCTATCCCCTTGGGGCAATCAAACTCCCTATGGTATTACATGAAGGATGAAAGGTGAAGAAAACATATACAATTGGTCGATGCCATGTGATCATGAGCTCTTAGCTTCATGCATGTCTATTTAAGTTACAATCAGGTAAAGATGAATGAGAAATATACGTTGAAAAAAACTTTTACGCGAACAATGAGATTTATCAGTACACCTATGCTCTTTGGGCTGATCAACGCTTGCGCCACCTTTCAGAGGATGGTCAACAAGTTGTTCGCCAATATGATCGAGGACATATATCAACAACCTTCTAGTAATTTCTTAGGTAGGCGTTAAACACCAAATATAGTTAGAATGTTTCTTTGGACGAATGAAATTCAACAACGCCCGACTCAATCCTTCCAAGTGTGCACTTGGCGTCAACTCTGAGAAGTCCCTTAGCTTCAGAGTAAGTCAACGGGGGATTGAAGTCAACCTGGAGAAGCTCAATACCATTAAATAAATGAGGGCACCTACTTGCCACAAGGAGGTATAATGCTTAAACAGACGCCTCGCCACCCTTGAACGATTTCAATCCAAATCAAGATAAAAGTAGCTCCCCTCCTTCCAAGTGCTATGAGTGAACACAAAAATTTGAGTGAACGCCTAAATGTGAATAGGCATCCGATTCTTGGAAGAATCACTGGAAAACCTTGCCGCTACTAGCAAAACTAATACTCGACAACGCCTTGTACGTTTGTACTATTAGTAAGCATCAACCCCTAGATTTGTTTTAGTGAATGAAAAGGCTAATAGCTAAATGCTGGTTTACTATGTGGGCAAGGTTTTCACCAAGGTTGAAATGAATTACCTAGTGGTTGAGAAATACCTTTATGATTTAATTATTTTGGTTAGAAAGTTTCACCCTTATAATCTCGCGCATGATATTACCATACTGATTAACTAGCATCCAAAACTTTTTCTACTAAAACCCGACACCTCGAGAAGGATACTCAAATGGGTGGTTGAGTTGAATGAAGGCAGGATCCAGTTTGCATCACGTATCACCATCAAATATGAGGCACTATCGACTTCATTATGGCATCAACAGGGCAATCCTTACAAGAGGCGACAACATTTGATCCCCATAAAAGAAGGAGTCACCTAAAGAAATTTGGGAATTTTATATTGTCAGATCGTCATCTATCGAAGGCTTACGGACATGGTTCACTTTAATCCTTCCAAATGGTGTCAAATCACTAGTACACCCTTTCCATGACCTTCAACCCTCAACCCTAAATACTGAAGCAAAATATGTAGAACTGATAATTGGACTTAGATTCACCAGAGGAATGTGTGTCCTGCCTTTAAAGGTTAAATGTGACTCCTAGTTGGTAGCTAACCGGGTCAAAGGTGAATATGTAGCGAAGAGAGAAAAAATGAAAATATATTTAAGCGAATCCAAGGCTCTAATCAACAAAATTGACGACTTCAAAATTAAGCCCATCCCGAGAGGAGAAAATGAAGAATTTGACACCCTTAGTAAATATGCTTTAGGAGCGTCATTCGTAAGGGAAGAACACTTCCTATCAAGGATCAATTGTTCGTTCATTGATAAAGATGCACTATTAGGATTAATAGAACATGAAAGCGTGAATGATACGAACAAGAAAAACATCTGACTCCATTTATTGAGAAACATTTTTTATTTTGTACATAGATAACTAAGTATATATAGTATAGATAGAACTAACTATATATATCGATACTATCTATAAAGATACTCATACTATCTATGTATCTATCTATGTATCTTCTATGTATCTATGTATCTATCTATCTATCTATCTTGTAAACAATAAACTAAATATAAAGGGATAAATTAATTAAAATAGATAGACTAAACAATAAAGTCTAATTATCTTTAGTCTTTATCTTTAGTTTATCTATATTAATTAGTTTATCCTTTTAGATTTAGTTTATTATATATATAGTTAGATAGATAGTATGCGTATCTTTATAGATAGAATAACTATATATATATATATAGTTATCTCTATACTATATATATCTAGTTCTCTATGTACAAAATAACAAGTTTTCTCAATAATGGAGTCAGATGGTTTTCTTATTCATCTATTTCACGTCTTTATGTTATATTAAATCTAACATAGTATAAGAGACTTATTTCCAAGGACCGAATCATTATTGCTGCTGATCTGTGATTTGCTGATGCAATGCCTCTTCAACAATGTTGAATTAATTGTGCTGAAATCCTGATTAGGTATCGTGAAGATTTGTGATCAAATTGAGTTTGCACAACCAATGTTTTTGATGATTTACAATGGATTCAATAGAACATTGGAGAAAGTCTCCCGATTTAGGGCTCGTCGTGGTTTCCCCCACAGGTCGCCGATGATTCCGGAGTGATTTCTCTCGCGTCGGTCACTGAAAGGCAAGTCAAGGCTCTAGGACGCGTCCTTCTCTCATAGTTGGGTCGATTGGAGGCTCAATCCCGAGGAATCAATCGCGAGGCCGAACCCTAATCTCAACCCCGGGCTTCCAATCCGGCGAAATCAACACCTGGGGAAGATGATAGGGGACGACGCCCTACCTTTTCGGGGCTGATTCAAGCTTCCCACCCACCAACTTAGCCTCGCAGAACTAATTAGGGCGAGAAAGGGGACTTCAGGCGGAATCATAATCCCACCACCAAACAAAGACTAGCCTACCCAATTTCACAACCATTCCCACCCCTGGCCACCCCTCGTCCATAGGAATCCATATCAACCAACCAACCCCCCAAAATCAAAGAATTGGTAGGATTACTGTTTCACTTCGGGGATCCTGCTCCTTTTCTGTTTTTGTGCATTTGTTGCAGGTTTCCTAAGCATGGGTGACATACAGGGGCGAAAGCCACCCGTACGATCAACCAGTAAGAGTGATAGAACATTCTGAGACAACCTCACCTTGAAGCTGAAAGGGTCGACTGAACCAAGCACCGAACTTCAATGCGTAGGAAAGGTCCTGAGTGACCGGATCATAAAATCGGTTGCTGTCCAGGGCGTCCTGAAGAGTGCGTGGAGTCGGTACGAGAGGGTGAGCATAACGAACATGGGGAATGCAGTTACCCTCTTCGAGTTTGATAATCACCGCGACATGGAAGATGCATTGGACTTTAGTCCATGGACCATACAAGGGCATTGTCTATCGATAACGCAATGGGAAGGAGGTATGAGAATTGAAGATGTTGAATTTCATATTATTCAATTTTGGATACAAATCCATGGTCTAGAACTGGATAAGCTCAATGAGTCGAATGCCAAGATAATATGTCATAGCCTGGGTAGAAATATTCAGGTGGACAGTATAAGGGGACCGAAAGGTCTCGACAGAAGCTATATCCGGATAAAATTGGATATAGATGCTAGTAAACCTCTAGTACCAGGATTCTGGTATCAAAGGTCCAATGGTGAAACCAGTTGGGCCACCGTGAGGTACGAAAGACTTGCGAAAGACCAGTTGGGCCACACAGACAGAGCTTGCAATGAGCCAATGGTCACGGCTTGGTGGAGGTCCCCCCCTCGATCAAGTGTGGTTCCAATCACACCCTTGGGACTACTCGCTACTAGAAATGAGGATAGGGGCAAGGAGATACAAGAGAATATGTCAGACAATATGCAAATTGAAGAAGACACCCTTGTCACAATCCAAGTGGAGTATATGGATAACTCCCCGGAACCAAAGAGCCTTAGCCCCAAACTCACTCCGAAAAGAAGGTACATAATACCGAGGAAGAACCTCAAAACCATCCCCAAACCGAAGGACTATTACGTGGAGTTCCCTGTGGAGCACAACTCTCCAGGTTGGGAAGAAACCATCCTTATGCCAACGGGGTTGAGTCCGCTTGTGAAGAGGCTTTCACTGAAGAGAAAGGGTATGGATGACGATGATGCGGGGGTGAGCCGCTGGATGAAATACTCAAGAAGATGTGTCTAAGCATAGAAGGGGACCCAACATCGAGTGAACTGATCGGCAAGGGGAAACACAAACCCAAACCGAGAAAAGGAAAACAAATGGGGAAAAAGAAAAAACCTGGGGAACCCCAAACTGAGAAGGAGGCGGAGGTGTTAGCTAAGGAACAGGAGACAATGGGTTCCGGTGGCTGTCCCAATACAGCCACGGGTGCCCAATGAGCGCTCTGGTGTGGAATTGTCAGAGTTTGAGATCGGACCTGACAGTTCCCCATCTAACCGAGCTCGGGAGGAAGTATCAACCAATGATCATTTTTCTAATGGAAACAAAAAACAAGGAGAAGCTGTGTGAGGGAGTCCGAAGGAAATTAAGGATGGACAATCAATGATATGTCAACCCGATAGGCATATCGGGGGGACTCGCATTATGGTGGAGGAAAGAGGTTCAGATTCGAGTCATCCAGAAAAAGAGCCACTACATTGACACTATGGTTACGTTGGATGACGGAAGTAAGGAGATACGGATCACATGGGTATATGGGCACCCGATTTGGGTGGAAAGAGTGAAGATCTGGGCTGAAATTACCCGAATGGGGACAACGACCCGTGGACCCTGGTTGTGCATAGGAGATTTTAACGATATCAGCTACTCAAGGGAGAAGGAGGGGGGAGGCCTAAGGATACAAGAAAGATGGACACCTTCAATATGTTCATCTCATCCTTGAAGATGAACGACATGGGGTTGAAAGGTAACCCCTTCACTTGGTGTAACAACCGAGATGGGGCCGAAAGGATCCGAGAACGCCTCGACCGAGGCATCGCCAATGGAGAGTGGGTAGACAACTTTCCCAAATGCGTGTTATTTCATAATCCCGCGATAGGGTCGGACCATAGCCCCTTGCTATTGGTGTTCGACCATGTTGTGAGGAAAGGTAGAAAGGACTTTAAGTTCGAAGCAATGTGGATGGTGAATGGGGGATGTGAAAGAACTATAAGGTCTGCATGGCACCAAGGAGCTCAGATTGGGCGAGGCCTACATTTCCCCATTAAGATTCATAGATTCCGAACCAAGTTGAAACAGTGGAGTAAGGTACATTTCGCAAATAACAGGATGCGAATTGCGTATCTCCAGGAAGAAATTGAAAGGCTGCAAAGGGATAGTAATAAGGATCATGTATGCGATATCGAGAAAGCCCTTAAATCAAAACTGACCGAACACTGGCTAAGGTAGGAGACATACTGGAGCCAAAGGGCCCGTGTCCGTTGGCTAGGCGAGAGTGATAGGAACACGACTTTCTTCCATAAGTCGAAATTGGAAAGGAGAAGCCGAAATAAGATAAAGAGTCTCCAAAGGGAGAATGGGACATGGACTGAATCAGAAAATGACATTAGTTGGGAGTGTGAGCAGTATTTCCGACAGTTGTTCAAAATGGAAGGCACCACAGACCCGACCACGTTGCTAGAGTGCGTGACCCCGGTTGTCTCGCTCATGACGAATCAGAATCTACTAAAAGCAGTTACGGATGCGGAAATCAAGCAAGCGGCTTTTCAACTAGGAGGTTCCAGGGCCCCGGGGCCTGATGGATTTCCCGAAATGTTCTATTACAAGTACTGGGAGATCGTGGGACCTGATGTCATTCATGCGATAAAGAACTACCTGATAAACGGTACACTCGACCCTAGTTTTTATGATACGGATATAGTTCTCATTCCAAAGATAAAAAAAAACTTTCAAAACATCTCCTTTCTGCCCTATTAGCTTATGTAACTCAGTGTACAAAATTTTGTCAAAAATGCTAGCAAATAGGCTGCAATCTGTACTGGCATTGTTAATCACCCTTTTCCAAGGGGCATTTGTGGCTGGCAGGTTGATCCATGATAACATCATTGTTGCACACGGGGCCTTCCACCACCTACGAACAAGCAAAAGCGGTAGGGCGGAAGAGTGCGTGGTGAAGATCGACATGAATAAGGCTTATGATCGGGTGGAATTGGGATTCCTCCTGGATACGATGAGAAGAATGGGTTTTGCGGAGACATGGATCAAATGGATGGAGGGATGCATAACCCGTGCCAGGTACATAGTCATCATAAATGGAAAGAAAACAAGGAGCTTTTACCCATCCCGAGGTATTCGTCAAGGGGACCCTCTTTCACCCTACATGTTTCTGTTTGTGGCTGACGTCTTATCTAGACAGATAATCCAAGCAGTTAACACGGGCAACTTAGAGGGGATCCATATTCGGAGAACATGCCCAACAATACACCACCTCCTCTTTGCGGACGACTCGATTTTTTTCATTAAGGCGGACACAAGGAACACACTTTCTCTCAAAGCCATACTTAAGCACTATAGCCGGACATCGGGCCAAAGTATCAATCTACAAAAGTTGAGTATCCACTATAGTACGGGCACAACCCAAACCAGCCGAAGGGTTGTCAATCAGATAATCGAGATAGAGGAAGCTCGAGAGGCAGGTAAATACTTGAGCATTCCTTCGGTATGGGGAAGGTCCAAGAAAGAGGCACTCGGCTACCTCAAAGATCGCATATGGAACAAGATGAGTGGGTGGAAGAACATTTACCTAAGCAATGCGGGAAAGGAAATCCTTCTTAAATCGGTCATCACCGCAATCCCGACATACGCGATGGCTCTATTTAAGCTCCCAAAAACATGGAGCGGGGAGATAATGACAATGATGGCCCGATTTTGGTGGAGTCAATATGCAGATAAGAGGTCAATCCATTGGAGGAAGTGGGAATATATGACCAAGCCGAAAGCTCAAGGTGACATGAGTTTTCGCGACATCAACACTTTCAACGACGCCATGCTCACCAAAACAGCGTGGAGGCTCCAGAATAACCCAGATTCACATTGGGCGAAGGTAATTAAAGGCATATACTACCCGCATGGAGATTTTTTCCGTGCCAAGAAGGGCGGCCGAGCATCTTGGGCTTGGTCAAGCATCTTGGAGAGGAGAAAGGTTCTTGAGGAAGAAGGGATATGGAGGGTAGGCAATGGCATGGACGTTCGTATATACCACGATGCGTGGATCCCAGGTATCGACGGTCATAGATTCGACCAACGAACCGAAGGTGCAGCTCACCATGATCGGAAGGTGTGCGAGATCATAGGTAATAATGGGAGAAGGTGGGATACGGATGTTCTGGATGGCGCATTAACTGAGGTGGAAAGAATAGCCATCGAAGCCATCCAACTCCCAAGAAACCCAACACGGGATAGGATGGTATGGCCGAACTCCACATCGGGAATGGCACACCCAAAACTGGTCTATAGGAGACTTATGGACCGAAGAGAACCCGATGACACAAACAAAGCCTCTTCATCAAGAAGGCTTGGGCAGGAAGAGTGGAAGCGGGTTTGGAAGGGTTCTTCGATACCAAAGATTAAACAATTTGTGTGGCAAAGCTGCAACCGAGCTTTGCCAGTACGGGAAGCGCTCCATAAGAGGGGTATCAGTGACTCTCCAAACTACCCCTTTTGTGGAAAGACTGGGTCAATTGAGCATGCATTGTTGGACTGCCCATGGACTAGGCCGATCTGGTTTGGAGGTGTGGGAGTGAGAAGGGATGAAGGGATTCGTCCGACATGGGAAGAGTGGCTCAAGTAGCTGATCGACAAGGAACAGGTCGGGACGGGTGCAGCCATAAGCATCAGAACAAGAATAGAGACGGTGGCGTGGGAGATTTGGAAGGAGCGGTGTTGGGCACACCACAATAACGAGCTACCCCGACCCCAGGTGACACTGGAGAAAGGGTTGAGACTGGCTCGAGAATCAGACACCCTCCGCAGGCCGAGCCAATCGACAACTCAGGTTCGGCAAGGACCAAGGCAAGCAGCTGTTTGGAAACCACCAAACCACGACACGATAAAAATAAATTGCGACGGGGCTTGGGACGCACCAACACACGAGAATCATATGGCGAAACGGAGAGGGACGTCTTGTAGCGGGGAGAAACACAACCGTGAGAGATGTCTCAACCATCAATGTAGAAGCTCGAGCTATCTATCAAGCGGTAGAAATGGTCGTCACTGAAGGATGGAGAAATGTAATCATAGAATCAGACTCGGAGAAGTTGATCAAGACGTTGAATGGATCGGCTACGGAGTCGGATTGGCAACTAGAGAACATCATTGGAGCAATTATTGATAAGTCATCCTTTATCGAGACCATCTCATGGAGGTGGGTAAGTAGAAGCGCAAATAGATGCGCGGATTGGATTGCTAAGCAATCAAAGAGAGAGATGTGTCCGGTCAATTGGTTATGTACACCACCATCTACTCTATTTTCCCTTTTGTTGTTAGATCAATCGAACTTGTCTCAATTATGAATGAAATTTCAGTTTGGCCAAAAAAAAAATAGAATATTGGAATATTGGAATGCTGGAATTCATATTTTAGGTTAGTTTGTTAGCTACTACGGCATGACCACGACGAGATGACCGAGATGGCACCGCGATGGCATGACCGAGATGGACCTTCTTTATTTTACGGCATGACCACGATGAGATGACCAATATGGCACCGCGATGACATGACCGATTTTTTTTTTTCGTTTTCATCTGGATTTTATCTTGAAAAACTTGTATTCGAATGTAGAGTATCTCACCAATGATGAAGATGTGCAAGCTCAATTAGATTAGATTGGATTTGGATCCGACACAAGCAAAGAAGCATTGGAAATTTGGGGACCAATTCAGCAAATTTCAAGAAAATCAAAGAAGATGGGTGAATGTTAGAGTAGTATATAGTCTAGTATAGATTAATCAAGATTAGTCTTTATCTTTAGTTTATCTATATTAATTAGTTTATCCTTTTAGATTTAGTTTATTATATATATACTTAGATAGATAGTATGAGTATCTTTATAGATAGAATAAATATATATAGATAGTTATCTCTATACTATATATATCTAGTTCTCTATGTACAAAATAACAAGTTTTCTCAATAATGGAGTCATATGTTTTTCTTATTCATCTCTTTCACGTCTTCATGTTCTATTAAATCTAACTGTGGTGGCGTCGCATCAAGTGAAATACTTCCACACAACATTTAATGATGATGAACGATGACTTGGGATGGACCGGATGAAAGGCGTTGAACATCATAAGAAATGAATGGCAAAATGCACATCGCCATAAGTCACTATTACTATCGATGTGTGCTCGTGCACCAATTTTCAGTGGGGAGAAGGGTATGGAGATGAAACTAAGTTGCGCATCAAGACAAGGGCAACAAGTTGTCCCCTAAATGAGAAAGGGGCCTCATTAGACCGTCACTATAGAGCACCGAAACGCCTACATGTTCGAAGACGTGCAAGGTAAGAAGGTCCAGAATACGTTTAATGCGGAATGCTTGAAAATAAAGTACCCATGTAAAGGTTACACCTTATATGCAAATCCTTAATGGTTTAAGAGCGTTGAATTAGGTCATTCCTCATAACTTGGTTATGTAATAGCATGTCATTGACATTCGAATGATTAGTAAGTGTCGACGTCTTAAGTTTCTGAGAAACACGTAATGGTGTGAGTATTTGGTTTGAATCAACCTTTAAAACTTAAGTTATTGATAAGGTTAAATGGGTATATAAGGCATCAACCTAATTAGTTTAAGGTCTCAATTGATTAGCAATTTCTTAAAAATACGAGGGTGCACTAAGAAGCGTCAACTTTATCCAAAAGCAATTACAAATAAGAATAAAGTTTGCAACAGTTAAAACTGAGATTTGATTTTCATGAATAAAACATTTGGATTACCAAGGAGTAGGGGTGAGCAAAATGCGGTTTGGTTCGGTCTGGTCCGGTCTTGAGACCGAGACCGAAAATTCCGGTCCATTAATTCTGGTCTTTAGACCGAAACCGTTTGGACCGCTTATATGGTCTTGGTTTTTTCGGTTTTCGTTCGGTCTAGCCCATTTGGACCGTTAGACATAATATTTTATATATTTTTCTATTATGTATGTATATCGCTATACAAGAACACAATATAAAAACCTAATTTTATTACTTCTTTATAAAATATGTAATGTATCAAAATAATATTTTATTCAATTGACATAAAATTGACATAATTTCGTTCTACATTAAAATCAACCGATTAGACCGACTTTTTAAAAATCATTTCAAAATCAAAATAACTATACTATTCAATATAATTTAATATCATAATATAGAATTATATAAATTACTATAACATGATAGTATCTAATATAATTTATTAATGTTATAATAATTTATTATTGATCTAAACATTTTTCATTCAAATTATATTATATTTTTTCTCGAGCATTCTTTTATAATTAATTCTATCAAAATAAGACATATATAATAAATTCACTAAAATATAGTTAATGGTCTCCAATGGTCCCCATGGTCTTAACGGTCTAGGACCGAAATAAGACCAAGACCGAAAAAAACCATAAGCCAAGACCATTGGTTTCGGTCCACAAATGGTTCGGTCTTTTTGGTTTGATCTTGGTCGGTCTCGGTTTGATCTCAGTCTCTGTTATCTTCTCGCTCACCCGTACCAACGAGGGATGACAAAATTAAACTTCGGTAATAAAAAGTTCATAAGTACAAAATCAAGAAATTTAGGCTCCTTTCGATTCCCATGCTCATTGCTATCATCAAAAGAAAATTCGTTGGACTCTTCCCCTTGCGGCACCTGTTACGTCTTCTACGCTTTCAGACTTGTGGGCCAGGTACCTCTTTATGGAAGGGAGTCAGACAAGTGGGAAATCAGCTTTGACCTCTGGATCTCAGTTGTTAGGTCATCAAACAAAGCGTCAATTTGAGCCCAACAGTGCACATTGACGACTGCATCGAACTCAGGGCCAGCATAGAAACTCTTCATCGCCTCCTCAGGTCATTCAGGGAGTTTCTCTTTTAGTAGAGCCACCTGTATAGCCTGGTCCTGGGCAGCCTTCTAACGCTCCTGAAGGATTCACCTTTTCCTTCAAGGATTCCCTCGCAATTACCGGGTCTTTCTCTATCACATATTGGGCATCACTCAGACGCCTTTCAAGGCATTTCACTTTTGCGGCGAGGCGTTCAGTCTCCTCTACTTTAGAGACTTTAGCTTCAAGGTTGACGCACTTGTGCACCAAATGCAACGCCATCGCCCTAACCTTCATTTGCAAAGGGATTTTTTTTGATCAATTTTTGCAAAGGGATGACCACCTACAATAAGAAAGGAAAATGAGTTAGACATATTTCAATGAAATGTATATATGGAACACATTCGATGAAACTTACACTGGCTAAGGAATTTCGGTGTCGTCGCATCAAATACAAACATAAAGACGTCCCATCCAAGAAAGGGAATCTCCCCTCCATTCGGTGGAATGACAAGTCCTCCGTATCCAAGGAGTTTCCCTCCAGCAATTAAGCCCTCTTAAGGCGGTGCACAGTTCCTTAAGCAGGTACTGCCTTGATATGTCTCTTTCTTTGTGCAAATGTTCTAGAAGATTGAAGTGAGGGCCCACATACATTGTCACCATCTCATAATTCCCTTTGTTTGGAGGCGACTCTATGGTGGAAACTCGTAAAGGACTCTCCTCAGCTTCTTCAACAAATGAGTATGACCTTACAGGCAACACCGAGTTAGGCTTGTTCATGAACCGGTTCGACCTCGAACCGGTTCAGAACTAAACTGATCTAGTTTGTAAAATATCAGTACTTTTTTCAGTTTCTAAAAAAACTGGTCTGCTTTATGTAAAAAAGTTGGGTCTGGTTCGAACCGATTCAAAACCGATTTGAACTGGTCTGGTCTGATTTTTTAAATAACAATTTTGGTTAAGAAATAATCTGGTTCAACCTGAAACTGAACCGACTAAAAATCTTGTCCAACACATTGAACCAGAAAAAAAAACACTGAACCAACTGAAAAACACACTGAACCGACTGAAAAAATATTGAACCGGATGAAAAACACACTGAACCGATCGAAAATCTGTTCCACAACCAACTTAAATTCTGTCCAACATCAACATATAGATCTCTAAGTTTGGTTTATTGAATACATCTCTAGGTTTGGTTTAATTGCAGGCCGATTTGGTTTATTTTACTTCAAACCGGTTCTAAAATTATATAGGTTTAAAGTGGTTTGATTTAAATTTAAGTATAAACCGGTATAAAAAAACGAGTCTATTCGAACCGAATTTTTGGTACTACTTTGAAATGGTCTACTTGAAGTCTAAAAAAATGGTTTGGTTTTAAAACAAGTTCGGCCGAACCGGTTCAAACCGGACCAGACCAGTTCGGTCAAACCGATTTTAATGAACAAGCCTACACCCAGTTGCTTGTACCCACATAGTCAATCTAAGTGTATTTCATGCTTTATTCCCTTACCACACCGAACCACACGTTTTGGTCTAATAAATATTAAAATTTTTACTTTCTAAATTCGAAGAATATTTATGAGGAGACACTACACTTTTAAAGGCGACAATTACCTCGTTTATCTCATAGTAAAAAACAGACAGGTTATGAAGTCACGCGAGTGTACTCCACATGCTTCTCTCTCCTAGGTTTCTTCCTGGTGAGCGATTTTTTCACCGATTCGCTTGGCTTCTTACACTCTGAATTTGATGATGTGGAGCAAAGAACAGTTCATGAATAACAAGATAGAGATGAAGAGGGAAAAGGATAGATTGTGAGTAATTGGCCAAACCAGCCCTACACAAGCTAGCAAAGAAGAAGAAACAATATTGAGATAGCGAATCAGGGACCTGTGGAGAAAAGAGGAAATTTATTGGAAGCAAAGGTCAAGGGTAAAATGGCTCAACATGGGAGATCAGAACACAACATTTTTTCATTTAACAACAAACTTAAGAAGATAGAGAAACCAAATCAGTCGGTTAAAACTGGCAAACGGGGCATGGATAATGAATGAAAAAGAGATCAATCGGGAGATATGGAACCATTTCAACAAGGTGTTTGAAACAGAAAACACCGACATAGATAATGAGATACTAAACTGTATGCCAAGACAGATAACAGATGAGATGAATGTCGATCTAGGGAGGAGTGTTACTATGGAGGAGGTCAAAACAACCGTTTACCAAATGGGTGGATCGAGGGCGCTGGGTCCGGACAGGTTTTCGGGGGGCTTCTATCAAAGGAATTGGGAGGTCGTGGGTGCAGATGTCTTCACTGCTGTCAAATCCTTCCTTGAAACAGGTACATTCCCAAACTCCCTTACCCAGACAGATATAATCTAATCCCAAAAATACTGAATCCAAACTGTGCATATGATTTTAGACCTATTAGCATGTGTAATTTTTCTTATTAAGTGATATCAAAGGTGTTGGGTATTGATAGTGACAACCCAATAAGGAAAAGGCCCCAGAAGCCCAATAACTGTGAAGGGGTGAAACCCAGGTCATTCGAACCGGACCGACCAATGCTAAGGTCTATCTGGCCCTCGTAAAGTGGCCTAGTATCGGGCCCAAGCTAAAGTGGACACCAAAGGCTCCGTCACTGGTCGTCATTAAACACCAAGTCGCAGACTCCTACTGCTCGCCATAGGAGTACTCTCCCCAAAGAGAGACCCACTTCTATTCTCTGGTCCCACCAACCGTTCCTGAAGATATGGCCACGATATGCCGCATATCTCGGGCACATATTCTCTAAAGATTACATATGGTAACTGCAATATTACGCCATAACTGTAATATCTGCTATCCTAATCTTCACCAATGCAGTATTCATTAAGATATGTTGTTGCCTTTTACGGTTTGGTCTCCTTACTCTATAAATACCTTTGCTTTACATACATTCAGTTACGTTTTGAGTTTTACACACACATATACCCATTTAAGCATCGAAGAGGGACCCAAACGCCCCCCTCTGTTGCGATCCCCTTCCTGCAGGTTCACTAGAGCTAAGGCGAGAACAATCTTCATCCTTCCATTGATATTCAATTCACTGCCAAGTCAGCATTCAGGAAATCAAGATCCAACATTTGGCGCCGTCTGTGGGAATCGAGTGATACAACCATGCAAACTCGATCCAAAATCAATTGTCGGAACCAGACCAATGAGCAGTCCTTTGACAACTCTGATTCCGCCGCAGCTTCGCCGCTCCATCAGGAACCTGCTAGCCAAGCAGCACCTAATGCCGTCCCCTCGAGGGCGGCTCGAGAAAACGCCGGCAATTCCAGACCGGCTCCCATTCCCAACGCCACGGAGACTCCAGCACTGCAAACCGTCCACATCGCTGGGGAAAAAATCCAGTTAACCCCAGAGACGATTTCACTTCTGAGGCAATCTTAGGGCAGGCATGCACTGGAAATCTGGGCACCACAACCCCCAAGAGGATCAGGAGATGACATCGGGACACCAGTCCCTACCCACGGCGTCCACTGAGCCACCGACGACCACTATTCTGCCAAACCATCCAGTGCCATGCCGAATGGAGGACAGCCAAACCAGTGCACTCTTGATCAGGTGGAGTATCTTATCAGCAAAAGGCTCCAGGAAAGGCGAACGACAGTTGCAGGTCCCTTCAGGGAGCAATCAGCTCATCCCTTCACCACCGAACTGGTCGCCATCAAAATCCCCAAGGATGTAGTCGCTAGGGCGATCCCCGAATACAGTGGCGGAGTCAATCCCATTATCCACGTCAACAAGCATACGTCCTTGCTGTTGTGTAAGTAAAATGATCTGAATCACTTGGCTTTATTATTTCCGTCGACCCTTTCGGGCTCGGCGTCGTCCTGGTTCTTCGGCCTCCCTGCAGTATCAATTGGGACTTGGTCAGAGCTGAAAAACAAGTTCCTAGAGAGATACATGGGTGAGCGCCAACTTATGAAGAGTGTGGTCGCCTTAGATGCGGTCAAACAGCAACCAGGAGAGTCACTGGTCGACTTCTACGGACGTTTCCATAAGAATGTCACAGAGATAGATTGCCGAGTTGCGGATGGGGAGATTATTCAAGCCTTCTATCGAGGGCTGGATGTGGCCAACAAAGCCTCAAGAAAGATGCACAATAGTTACCACGTGCAGGAGATGGAGACGATGGAGGAACTGGTAGCAAGGGCGAAAGGTTTCATAGACCTTGAGAGGGCGAACACCGATGCCAATTTCCTGACAACCTCGCTAAGGGTGGTTCCTGAGCCCCGACGCGAAGGTAAGAAGGAAAGGAAGGATTAGAAGGGTCGAGACAACAAGCTTCGAACACAGAACCTAGGGCCTAGAAATCTAGAGGTCCCCGAGTATTTTACGCCCTTAAACAGGCAGATCTCGGCTGTACTAGTCGAGATGGAAAGAAGGTCTCTAACAAGGCCACCAATGCCTCGAAGGGGTGGTCACCCATGGGGAAGGACACTAAGACCATTGCAGATATCACAAGTGCAAGAGCCATAAGACTGATGATTGTCGTATTCTGAAGCGGGACATTGAGAAGTTGATTCAGAGGGGGATGTTGAAAGAGTTTGTGGCGGGACGAGACAGGAGTCGAACGCCACCACGTCGAAACCACTCGCCAGCTCCGCTTGAGCAATCCGGCTGATCCCAGAGAAGGAGGGTAGTCAACCTGATTGCTGGAGGGTTTGGTACCGGAGGCGAGGGGTTACATGCAAGGGAGATCTATGCAACTCATATTTCTACAGCACTCCAGCTGGGGAAACGACCTCGACCTGAAGAGGACAGTGTCATTTCATTCTTTGAAGATGACTTGGTGCATGTCACCACCCCTCACAATGATGCCCTGGTTATCACAACCAATGTCGACGGTTGTGACGTAAAAAGAATTTTGATCGATGGAGGGAGCTCAACAGATATTCTGTTCTTGGATGCTTTTTAGAAGATGGGAAAGTCCAAGCGCTACCTGAAGAGGGTCGATTTTCCATTGATCGGTTTTGCTGGGAGAACGACTTATCCGCTGGGGGCAATAACCCTGCCAGTAATTCTGGGCGAAGGATGGAAGAGCATCAAGGTGTCGGTCACCTTCCTGGTGGTCGACTCATCTACATCATACAACGCCATCCTGGGGAGGACCACGATCAATCCCAATAAGATTGTGGCCTCCACAGTCCACCAAAAAATGATGTTCCCCACACCCAACGGGATTGGAGAAGTACTTGGCGATCAACCTTCCTCGCGACAATGCTACGTGAACTGCCTGCGCACGAAAAATCAAAGGGAAACCCTCGCCATCGAAACAGAGGCTGACCCTCCTGAGGATTTGTCTCGACCGACACCTATGGAGGAGTTAGTGGTAGTTGAGATTGATGGACCAGATAAGAAGGTGTGCATTGGGACCACCTTGAACGATGACCAAAAGCAGGCCATGACTGTACTGCTCAAGGAATTCAAGGAGCTTTTTGTCTGGAAACCGAGCGACATGCCAGGCATTAGTACTGACATCATCTCCTACGAGTTGAGGATAAATCCCTCCATCAAACCAATCACTCAGAAAAGGAGATCATTCGGGCCATACAAGCGTTTAGAAATTAGGCAAGAAGTGGGCAGGTTGATCGAGGTCGATTTTGTCAGGGAGGTGATATTTCAGAGCTGGGTCGCCAACCCAGTTCTTGTTAAAAAGTCAAATGGCAAGTGGAGGATGTGTGTTGACTTCCGCGACCTGAACAGAGCTTCCGCGACCGCGACCTATCAGCGGATAGTAAACCGCCTGTTCCAAAACATGCTGGGGTGAAATATGGAGGCTTATGTGGACGACATGCTTGTCAAAACAATCAAGGGCAGTCCTCACACAGCGGACCTTCGAGAAGCTTTCGAATGCATGAGGAGGCACAGTGTTCG
The DNA here is from genome assembly GCA_946814005.1 of Chamaenerion angustifolium. NCBI lineage: Eukaryota > Viridiplantae > Streptophyta > Magnoliopsida > Myrtales > Onagraceae > Chamaenerion > Chamaenerion angustifolium. The sequence continues at coordinate 28,705,317 of OX328266.1, read as the reverse complement.
CCTAAACCCAGCAAAGTGTGCGTTTGGAGTTAAGTCTGGTAAATTTCTGGTATTCATTGTAAGTGAGCGAGGTATTGAGGCAAACCCGGAAAATCTCAAGGCCATTGAAGAGATGAAGTCACCGACTTGCCATAAGGAGGTTCAATGTATGAATGGTCTCCTAGCTGCACTCAACCGCTTCCTTTTCAGGGCGAGCGATAGGTCATTACCATTCTTCAAAACACTAAGGATCAACCGCAAGTTCGAGTGGACGCCAGACTGCGAGGATGCCTTCCAATCCCTGAAGCAGCATATTCAAACACTTCCGGCTTTGGCGAAACCTTTTCCTGGCGAGCAACTCTTCCTTTACTTAAGCATCAACGACATAGCAGCCAGTGCCGTCTTAATAATGAAGAAGAAAATGTCCAGAGTCCAGTGTATTTTGTTAGCAAGATGTTTAATTCTATAGAAATAAAATATGTCCAGACTAATAAGTATCTCTATGCCTTAGTTATTGCTTCTCGAAAGCTAAGACCATATTTTCACGCGCACGACATTACAGTTCTTACCAATCAGCCTCTCAAAAACTTCCTGCTAAATCCAGATTCTTCAGGAAGAATGGTCAAGTGGGCGATCTAGCTCAGCGAGGTCAAGATCAAATTTGCGCCGAAAATTGCCATCAAAGGTGAAGGATTGGCTGATTTTATAGTGGAAATGACAAGTAATGGTCTGGCAGAAGCAGAAAGCAAGCCAAGTTCATCAGCAGACACAAGCCAAGTCTGGAAACTTTATACAGATGGATCTTCCTCAAGAGAAGGCTCGGGGGCAGGTCTAATTCTCATCCCCCCCGAGGGCGAGCCTTTGAAGTATGCGATCGCCCTAACGTTTCAGGCGACAAATAACGAAGCAAAATACGAGGCTTTTATTACTGGACTCAGACTTGCAAAAGGAATGGGCATATCAGCACTCAGGGTAAAAAGCGACTCTGAGCTAATTGTCAACCAGGTCAATGACACTTACGAGGCAAGGGGAAAAGATGAAGAAGTACATCGACATCGCCAAGAAACTCGTCGCCGAAATTCCAAATTTTGCGATTGAGTCTATTCATCTCCAAGAGAACCAGATGGTAGACTCTTTAAGCAAGGTGGCGTTTGGAGGGACAAGAATTCAAGACGTGCAGTTCCTGGAAAAAGCCTCATGTTCAGTTCTCGACAACCGAGCATAAGTCTTTAACATTCAAGGACAGGTAACATGGATGACTCCATTCCCGAATTTCTTGAAAGAGGGAATTCTCCCAGAAGATGTAGGTGAATCCACAAGGGTAAGACGCCTCTCAGCCTGTTACTTGATCGTAGACGTGGAACTCTATAGGCGAGGCTACTCGACCCCTTATCTAAGGTGCATCTCTCATCTCGAAATAAAGAGGGTTCTTCGTGAAGCTCATGAAAAATTTGCAGCATTCCATGAAGGTGCACGCTCATTGACACGAAAGATCTTCAGACTAGGCTATTACTGGCCAACCTTGGGAAAATATACAGCTGAATTAACACAGAGGTGCGCGACTTGTCAACAGCTCGCATCACGATCCGGTCGACCGCCAACACTACTATCCCCAATGGCAGGTGCCTAGCCTTTTGTTCAATGGGGAATAAATATATTGGGTCATTTTCCCATCAGTACTGGGCAGCGTACTAACATCATAGTGGCGATCGACTACTTCACCAAGTGGATAGAGGCGAAAGCTTTGGCCTCTACAACGGAATTTCAAGTGATCAACTTCTTGAAGATCAACATATTTTCCAGATTTGGCGTTCCCAAGATACCCTTCAGCGATAATGGTCCACAATTCGTAGGAAAAGAACTTAAATGGCTCTGCGAAGAATACCATATCGATCACAGGGTCAGCTCAGTGCATCATCCTCAAACGAATGGACAAGCTGAAGCAGCCAACAAAGTTATTTTAGCAGGACTCAATAAAAGGGTTCAAGCATTTAAAGGAAACTGGGCAGAGGAGCTGGAAAACGTACTATGGGCTATCTGAACAACGCCTAAAGTAGCCACTGGAGAAACACCTTTCAGTTTAGTGTATGGATCAGAAGCAGTAGCACCCGCCGAAATAGCGGTGCCTACCCACACAATCCTACATTTTAACACGGAGGGAAACGAAATTGAGCGCATGACATACCTCGACTTGGCAGAAGAAAAGAGGTGGCAATCAGAAAAAACACAAGCTAAGATGCGACTGGCGACCGCTCGATACTTCAACAGAAAAGTCAGCGCTCGCCAATATTTTGTGGGGGAGATGGTTATGAGAAGGAATGAATTTACAAGACTGGACAGCCAGAACAAACTTTCAGCTAAGTGGGAAGGACCATACAAGGCAGTAGAGATCGTCGCCCCAGGATCTTACTATTTAGAAACCACCGAAGGCGATAGGTTACCCCGTCCATTCAACTCTGAACATTTAAGGAGATTTTATACATAGATTGTAATCAAAATGTTATGTCAATAAAAGCAAGTCATTCCTTCATAAAGCATGACTAGTCGAATCAAATCGAAGAAAAAAGACCTGATAACAAAATTGGGCAAAAGACCTGATGACCGAATCAGATATTGAAAAAAAAAAAGACCTGACGCCAAAACTCAGGCGAAAGACCTGATGACCGAATCAAGCATCAAAGACCTGACGCCAAAAGTCAGGCGAAAGACCTGATGACCAAATCAGGCATCAAAGACCTGACGCCAAAAGTCAAACGAAAGACCTGATGACCGAATCAGGCGAAAGACCTAGCAATAGAGTTAGCCAAAACAAAAGACCCGATATCAAAATTGGGCGAAAGACCTAACGCTAAAAGTCAGGCAAAAGACCTAGCAACAAAGTTAGGCAAAATGAACGACCTGACGTCAAAGCCAGGCAAAGACCTAGCAACACAGTTAGGCAAAACGAAAGACCTGACGCCAAAGTCAGGAAAAAGACCTAGCAACAAAGTTAGGCAAAACGAAAGCCGTGACGCCAAAGTCTGGCATAAGACCTGTTATCAAAATCAAGCAGAAGTCCTAACGACAAAGACAAGCAATCCATCAAGGAAGCCATTCTCTTATAAGTTGGGCAAATTTTGAAGAAGTTATATCCAAAACGAACAATCCATACTAAGGATAACAGTTCCTTTGTGAAGAAAATTCTAGAAAATTGGGAAGGAGCCTTAAGCGATCACTATAGATAATAATACTTTAAGTAACAAGTTCCTTGTGATTAGGCGAACACTCCAAAGAGTTTAAATTTCGACAAGGTAACACATCTTCAAGGCTAAAAGTCTATACTTTTAAGCCTTAAGAAGTTTATACTTAGCGAGGAGAATAGATAAAGTCTATAAAGACTTATCCTTTGAAGCCTAAAGAAAGGTCCAAGACCCTAAGGGTCGAGACCCTTATACAGCAAAGAGGAGTCGAGGGTTATTAAGATTAAGACATCGGAGGAATTGCCAACACATTCAAATTCGAATAAATAAAGGCTTATGAATATAAAAGGCATTCGATATTATAAAGAAAAATAACCGAGTCTGAAATCGAAAAATAATTACAACGCATTCCCAAAATACAAGGGAAGATGAAAAACTATTATCTAAAACAAAAATATGATCGCCGGGGGAATTGGAGACTTCCAGACTTGGGCTCTTCAGGAGTGGAGGCACTCGGCTCGCCTGCGGGGGAAACTTCCTCAGCAGCAGCAGCAGGAGTCTCCTTGGGAACGGTGCTCTGGAGGAAAGGCTTAAGGGACTCAACTTCCCGAAGAGGAAAGTTGGGGTCGACCACCTGGATGTCCTCGACTAGGAGTTCGAGATAGGAGTCCACCTCAGCCATAATCACCTCCAAAGCGCAGTCTGTAAATTCCTCGGACCTTTTAAAGTCCTCGACTACACTTTGGGGGGATGGAACAGACTTCAGCTGCATGACAAGCTGTTCCTTCTCCTTCTCCAGGGCGTCCCCCCTGGCCTCTGCAGTATCTCTCTTGGCTTCATCCTCCTTCAAGCGAGCATTTGCAACCTCCACCTCGACAGAGTACTTGTCAGCCGCCTTAAGCAAGAGTTGCCTCTTCCTCTTGTCGAAGGCGAGGAGCCTTTCCTCCTTCCGGAAATACTCCTCTCGTGCATGGTCTACCAAGAAAACAACAGAGTTGGTCGTATCCTTCAATCCTTCCATATGGTCGGGGGAGAACCACATACTTCTGTACTGATCCAGCTTGATAGGCAGGTCAGTGTGCTTATCGGCGAGCTCCCTGACGACCTGACCGATCGCCAGCTCCTCCCGAACGAGCTGACAATAGGGAAAAATAGGCAAAGTACAGTTAGTCTAAGGAAAATTAAACATGTGATATGAAGATAAACAAAGATGAGAATTCTTACCAAGGTGATCCATTCGAAATGCGACCTCATCATCCCCTCGATGGCGGGCAGTTCTGAGGGAACCAATGCCCGGTCTTTGGGAGGGACAATTACCTCGAGGAGATGCATGCATAAGTACGGGTTACCCCGGAGAGTCCTCTGATCAGAAACCCCCGCCTTCTAGAGGTTTCCACAAGGGACCCAGACGCCCCTAGAGTTCGCAGCCTTGGGCAGCTGGAACAAGCCAACTAGGGGCAGTACTCCCCAGAGGGAGCCTTCGAAGGGCCTTGGGTGGCTGGCCCCTTCTTCCGAGCCTCACTCTCCTTAGGAGGAATGGGGGTCGGACGATCGGAAGTAGGAGGGGTCGCCGCGACCATAGCCAGTGCCTTATCCTTGGGGGCAGCAGGACCCTTAGGAAGAGCTGGGCGATCTTCGCCCGAACTCCTAGCCTTCTTAGCAGGACTGGGGTTAGGAACCACATCAGCAGTGGTCTTCTCAGCAAACAATTAACAAAGGCATTAGAAACCAAAAATAAAGGCAGAGGAAAAAGAAGTCAACAGGACAGTTATATACCTGGCTGGCGAGAGCCAGGAGTGACTGAGGGGCGATCCTCCTCAGAATTTTGTTTGAAGGAACGCCTGGAAGGAGGAGGAGGAAGGCTCAGCGATGCCTGGTTCAACGACAGTCCTGGCTTACCCTGATCATTAAAGAGATCAATGAGTTTGTGGCTCCGAGCGCCTACAATCAAAAGAAGAAAAGGTTAGAAGATTACCCAGTCAATAGAAATTGGCAACGCTTGGTGGATGCCTACCATCTCGAGCATCAACTCGGTGGTTTCAGCCACTGAGCGGATTGAGCTGAAATTCGACTATTTATGCAATCGGAAGAAGTCGTTGATGGCGTTCCGGTCGCTCCCAGACAATTCGCCAAAGACGGGGGGAGTATCCCTTTCCGGTTGAGACAACTCCCAGGTCATGTTCCCCTTACAAAAGAAGTAAAACTTCTTATAGTTAGAGTTGGTGGCACGAAAGTCGTCCACCAACCGAAAATTGATGTTCCAGTTCCACGCCTGGCTTCGCCATTCTTCAAATTTAGGCCCATTGGGTCTTGTTGGGTATCGATAGTGACATCCCAATAAGGAAAAGACCTCGAAGGCCCAATAACTATAGAGGGGGTAAACCCGTAACATTCGAACCGGACCAGCCTCCATAGAATGACCCTGAACCGAGCCCAAGGACTCTGAGAACGCCTTGAGTGCTCGCCATTCTTCATTAAGGCCACGACATCTCACTGCTCGCCATGAGAGTGCTCGCCCCGAAGAGAGCCTTGCCTCTCTCCTCTGGTCCCACAAAACCGTTAATAAGGAGGTGGCCATGATATCCCGCGTATCTCGGTCACATATTCACTAAAGATTAGATTTGATAACTGCAATATCTCGCAGTAACTGCCATATCCCACGATTCGAATCTTTAGCAACACAATATACACTAAGATATTCAGTTGCCTTATACGGTTCTATCTCTCTTACCATATAAATACCCTTGCTTTACATACGTTCTTTACGTTTTGAGTTATATACACACATATACTCATTTAAGCATCGGAGAGGGACCCAGAGACACCCTCTCTGTTGCGCTCCCCTACTTGCAGGTTCACCGGAGTTGGAGCTGAAGCGTCATCCCAACCTTGTCTGGCATTCAATTCACTGCCAGATCAGCATCCAGGATTTCACGATCCAACATTTGGCGCCGTCTGTGGGAAAGAGCAATTCAGCCATGAGAACTCGATCCCAAAGCAACCGTCGGAACCAGACCAGGGTGCGATCCTCAGATAGCTCTGATTCCGCCGCCGCTTCACCGCTTCAACAGGAATCTGCCAGCCGAGCAGGAGTTAATGCTGTTCCTCTGCGGACAGCTCGAGAACATGTCGGTGATTCAAGACCGACCCCCGCTGCTGATCAAAACGGAGCCCCGGCACCGCAGATAGTCCACATTGTGGGGCAGAACATTAATTTAACCCCCGAGATGGTCTCCCTGCTGGAAGCCATCCTAGGACAGGCGCGCCGCCAAGCCCCTGCTCCTCAAGAAAACAATCCCTCTGCTCCTAAGGAAAACCACTGCCCTGCTGCCACAAGGCCCTCACCTTCAGAAGCGGAAATCCTGGTCCTGCTGCGCCTCAGGAGGATCAGGAGATGACGTCAGGTCAGCAGTCCCTACCTCCGGCACACACCAAGGAGCCAGCAGCCGCATATACTGCCAATCCTTCCGCTCCTCCTCCACCTGGAGTCTCGCCTATGTACTGCACCGTGGATCAGATGGATGACCTCCTCAACAAAAGGCTCCAGGAAAGACAGTTGACAGTCGTAGCTCCCTTCAAGGAGCAGTCCTCTCATCGTTTTACCGACGGGCTCGTCGCTATCAAAATCACGAAGGATGTGGTTGCTCGGGCCATACCTGAGTATAGCGGTGGAAGAGATCCCACCGTACATGTCAACACACATGAGGCCTCCCTTCTGGGTAAGTCAAACGATCCCAATCATTTGGCTTTGCTATTTCCATCTACTCTTTCGGGTTCGGCTTCGTCCTGGTTCTTCGGCCTCCCAATCATTTGGCTTTGCAGGATCAATCGGAACTTGGGCAGAGTTAAGAAGTAAGTTCCTGGAAAGAAATATGGGCGAGCGCCAGTTTCTGAAGAGCGTGGTCGCCCTTGACTCAGTCAAACAGCAGCCGGGAGAATCGCTGTCCAACTTCTACGGGCGTTTTCATCAGAACATCACAGAATTAGATCGCCGAATATCGGATGGGGAGATCATTCGAGCCTTCTACAGGGGTCTGGATGTGGCCAACAAGGCCTCGAGAAAGCTGCGAAACAGCTATCATGTGAAGGAGATTGAGACGTTGGAGGAGCTGGCATCTAGAGCAAAAGGTTTCATAGACCTTGAACGCGCAAACATCGAGGCTAACCTCCTGACGACCTCGCTAAGGGTGACCCATGAACCCTGATGCGATGGTAAGAAGGAGGTAAAGAATGAGAATAAGGGAAAGGAAAGCAAGCCCCGAGTCGAGTCTCTTCCAGCGCCTTGCCATCCAGAGGTCCCTGAGTACTTCACGCCTTTAAATAGGCAGATCTCAACGGTACTAGTCGAGATGGAGAGGAGATCCTTGGCCAGGCCGCCGATGCCTCGTCGAGGTGGGCTGCCCATGGGCAAGGATGTCGAGAGCTACTGCAGATACCATAAGTGCAAGGGCCATAAGACAGACGATTGCAAGATTTTGAAGCAGGACATAGAGAGGCTGATTCAGGGGGAATGTTGAAAGAATTTGTAGCAGGGCGAGACCGAAGTCGAACGCCCCCCAGGAGACATCGTTCGCCAGCCCCTGCGGATCAAGCTGAGCCTTCTTGAAGCAAGAGGAGAGTGAATCTGATTGCGGGAGGATTTGGTGCAGGCGGCGAGAGGTCCAGCGCCAGAGAGGTCTACGCCACTCAGATCTCTACGGCGGTTAAGTTGGGGAAGCGGCCCCGACCGGAAGAGAACATTGTCATCTCATTCTCTGAAGATGATTTGGCACATGTCACCACACCCCACAACGATGCTCTGGTCATTACAACAGATATTGGCGGCTGTGATGTTGCAAGGATTCTGGTCGACGGAGGCAGCTCGACAGACATCCTATTTCTGGACGTCTTTGAGAAGATGGGCAAGTCCAAGCACGTTCTGAAGAGGGTCGACTTTCCGCTGATCGGGTTTGCGGGAAGAACAACTTATCCACTGGGGGCTATAACCATGCCAGTGATTTTTGGCGACGGGTGGAAAAGCATCAAGGTGTCGGTCACTTTCCTGGTGGTCGATTCACCTACATCCTACAACGCCATCATAGGGAGGACCACGATCAACCCAAATAAGATTGTGGCCTCCACTGTCCACCAGAAGATGAAATTCCCTACTCCGAACGGGATTGGAGAAGTGCTAGGATATCAGCCTTCCTCGCGGTAATGCTATGTGAACTGTTTACGCAGGAAGAACCAAAGGGAGGCGCTCGCCATCGAAACAGAGGCCGACCCCCGTGAGGACTTGGCTCGGCCAGCACCCATGGAGGAATTGGAGGAGGTCGAGATCGATGGTCCAGACAAAAAGGTGTGCGTTGGGACCACCTTGAAGGAGGATCAGAAGGAGGCCATGACCGCCCTTCTCAGGGAATTAAAAGAGCTCTTCGCCTGGCAGCCGAGCGACATGCCAGGAATCAGCACAGATATTATCTCCCATGAGCTCAGGATAGACCTCTCCTTCAAGCCGATCGCCCAAAAGAGAAGATCATTCGGGACGGATAAGCGTTTGGCGATCAGGCAGGAAGTCGGCAGATTGATTGAAGCTGACTTCGTCAGAGAAGCAAGATTCCAGAGCTGGGTCGCCAACCCAGTTTTGGTCAGGAAATCAAATGGCAAATGGAGGATGTGCGTCGACTTCCGCGACTTGAACAAGGCTTGCCCCAAAGATTCATATCCCCTTCCGAGGATTGATCAGCTAGTCGATGCTACCTCGGGTCATGAGATGCTGAGCTTCATGGACGCCTACTCAGGCTACAACCAGATCAGAATGCATCCCGGCGATGAGGCTCACACTGCTTTCTATGCTGATGGAGACATTCTGTGCTACAAGGTGATACCCTTTGGCCTTATTAATGCTGGGGCAACGTATCAACGGATGGTGAACCGGCTATTCCAGGACATGCTGGGAAGGAACATGGAGGCCTACGTGGATGATATGCTCGTCAAAACCATTAAGGGCAATCCTCACATGGCAGACCTCCGCGAAACTTTCGAATGCATGAGAAGACACAATGTTCGCCTGAATCCGGCCAAATGCGCCTTCGGGGTCAAGTCCGGTAAATTTCTGGGTTTTATGGTCAGCGAAAGGGGAATCGAAGCAAACCCAGAAAAATTAAAGGCCATAGAGGAAATGAAGTCGCCAACCTGCCGCAAGGAAGTCCAGTGCCTCAACGGCCGACTAGCTGCTCTTAACCGCTTTCTCTCCAAAGCAAGCGACAGGTCCCTCCCGTTCTTCAAAACCTTGAGGGCCAACCGCAAGTTCGAGTGGACGCCAGACTACGAGGAGGCATTCCAGTCCTTGAAGAGGCATATTCAAACACTCCCAGCTCTGGCAAAACCCGTTCCAGGCGAGCAGCTTTTCCTTTATCTAGGCATTAGCGATGTGGCAGCCAGTGCTGTCTTAATAAGGGAGGAAAATAATGTTCAGAGTCCAGTGTATTTCATTAGCAAAATGTTCAACTCAGCAGAAATAAAATATGTCCAGATTGAGAAGTATCTCTATGCCTTAGTTATTGCTGCTCGGAAGCGGAGACCTTACTTTCATGCGCACGACATCACGGTCCTCACCAATCAACCTCTCAAAAACTTCCTGATGAAACCAGATTCTTCAAGAAGAATGGTCAAGTGGGCGATCGAGCTCAACGAGTTCAAGATCAAATTTGCGCCAAAAACGGCCATCAAAGGTCAAGCACTAGCTGATTTCATAGTGGAAAGCACGAGTAACGGTCAAACAGAAGCAGAGAACAGGCCAAGTCAGTCAGCAGACGACAATCAAATCTGGGAACTCTATACGGATGGGTCTTCATCAAAAGAAGGCTCGGGGGCAGGTTTAATTCTTATTCATCCTGAGGGCGAGACTCTGACGTACGCGATCGCCTTGACATTCCCGAGGACCAATAATGAAGCAGAATATGAGGCTCTTATCACTGGACTCAGATTAGCAAAAGGAATGGGTATAACTGCGCTTAAGGTAAAAAGCGACACAGAGCTTATTGTCAATCAGGTTAATGGCGCCTACGAGGCAAAGGGAGAAAAGATGAAGAAATATCTCGGCATCGCCAAAAAGCTGGTCGCGGAAATCCCAAATTTCGCGATTGAGTTTATTCCTCGCCAAGAAAACCAGATGGCAGATTCGTTGAGTAAACTAGCCTTCGGAGGGGCGACAGACCAGGATGTACAATTTCTGGAGAAAGCCCTATGTTCAGTCCTGGAAAGCAGAGAAGAAGTCTTCAACATCCAAGGACAAGTCACATGGATGACCCCGTTCCAGAATTATTTAAAAGAAGGAATCCTCCCTGAGGACGAAGGTGAATCCACGAGGATTAGAAGACTAGCAGCAAGTTATCTAATCATCGATGGAGAACTCTACAGAAGAGGCTCCTCGACACCTTACTTGAGGTGTGTTGCTCATCCTGAAACAGAAAAGGTTCTTCGAGAAGCTCACGAAGGGGCAGCAGCATGTCATGAAGGTGCTCGATCACTAAGCAGGAAAATATTCAGATTGGGATATTACTGGCCGACCTTGGGAAAAGATGCAGCCGAGTTAACACAGAAGTGTGAAATTTGCCAGCAGTTTGCACCACGATTGGGTCGACCATCGACATTATTATCCCCAAATGGCGGGTGCCTGGCCTTTCGCTCAATGTGGAATCGATATATTGAGTCCTTTTCCCATTAGCACTGGTCAGCGTACTCACATTATAGTGGCAATCGACTACTTCACTAAGTGGGTAGAGGCGAAAGCTCTAGCTTCGACAACATAATTCCAGGTCATCAAGTTCCTGCAGGTCAACATATTCTCCAGGTTTGGCATTCCTAAGGTACTCATCAGTGATAATGGTCTGCAATTTGTTGGAAAGGAGCTGAAATGGCTCTGTGAAGAATATCATGTGGACCATCGTTTCAGCTCAGTACATCATCCTCAAACGAATGGGCAGGCTGACGCAGCCAACAAGGTTGTCTTAGCAGGACTCAAGAAAAGGGTTCGAGCATTCAAAGGGAATTGGGCAGACGAACTGGAAAACGTATTATGGGCAATTAGAACAACACCTAAGGCGGCCACAGGAGAAACGCCTTTCAGTTTAGTGTACGGATCAGAAGCGGTAGCACCATCCGAATTAGCAGTGCCTACCCACAGAGTCTTACACTTTAACGCGGAGGTAAATGAGATCGAGCGCAGAACTGACCTCGACTTAGCAGAGGAAAAGAGATGGCTCTCGGAAAAGACACAGGCAAAGATGCGCTTGGCGACTGCTCGGTATTTCAACAGAAAAGTCAGTGCTCGCCAATTTTTCGTGGGGGGAGATGGTTATGAGAAGGAATGAATTCACAAGGCTGGACAGTAAAAACAAACTTTCAGCCAAATGGGAAGGACCGTACAAAGTAGTAGAGATCGCCGCACCAGGATCCTACTATTTGGAAACCAGCGAAGGCGAGAGGTTACCCCGTCCATTTAATTCTGAGCAATTAAGAAGATTTTGTGCATAGCTTGTAATCAAACTGTTATGTCAATAAAAGAAAGTCATTCCTTCATAAAGCGTGTCCACTCGAAGCAAGCCAAAGCCAAAAGCCCTGACGCCAAAGTCAGGCCAAAAGCCCTAGCAACAAAGCTAGGCCAAAAAGCCCTATCGCCAAGGATAGGCCAAAAGCCCTGACGCCAAAGTCAGGCCAAAAAGCCCTATCGCCAAGGATAGGCCAAAAACCCTGACGCCAAAGTCAGGCCAAAAAGCCCTATCGCCAAGGATAGGCCAAAAGCCCTAGCAACAAAGCTAGGCCAAAAAATCCCTAGCAACAAAGCTAGGCCAAAAAGCCCTAGCAACAAAGCTAGGCCAAAAGCCCTAGTAACAAGGCTAGGCCAAAAGCCCTGACGCCAAAGTCAGGCCAAAAGACCTAGCAATAAAGTTAGGCAAAACAAAAGCCCTGGCGACAAAGTCAGGCCAAAAGACCTAGCAAAATGTTAGGCAAAATAAAAGCCCTGACGCCAAAGTCAGGCCAAAGAAAGTTTAGGCGATCACTATCGATGATAAAGCCTGAAAAATTACAAATCCCCTGTTATTATGCCAACACCGCAAAGGTTTAAACTTCAAAGAAGGTAATATCTCTTTGAACTTAGAAGTTTATACTTTTAAGGGTCAGAAGTATTATCCTTAGAAAGTTCGACTTATGCTTGGTCGAAGGCTTTAAGGGTCGACGACATTACAAAGCAAGAAAAAGCGGAAAGTAATTATGATTAAGATATTGAATAGCCAAATATGTTCGAAGTCGATTAAAGTCTCAAGAATATAAAGGCATTCAATAGAAAAACCCAAGTCTTAAATAAATAATTACAAACCCAAAAACAGAAAATACAAAAACAGCTATCTAAAGGGAAAATATGGTCGATGAAGGAGATGGAGACTTCAAGCTTTGGGATCCTCGGGGGCAGAGGCGCTTTGCTCGCCTTCAGGGGCAGGGATGCCTTGCTCGCCCTCGGGGGCAGGAAGGCTTGGCTCGCCTTCGGGGGCAACCTCTTCAGCCGTAGCTGGAACAACCTCTTCAGCAACAGCGGTAGGCTGAAGGGTACGACTTCGAAGGATGACCTTCAAAGACTCAACTTTCCCAATGGGAAAGTTGGGATCGACCGCCTGGATATCATCCACCAGGACTTGGAGGAAATCGGCAATCACCGACTTCATCACCTTCAGAGCGCAGTCTTCAAAATCCTCGGAGGCCTTGAATGCCTCGACTACGCTCTGGGGCGAAGGGACGACTTTCAACTGTGCAGATAGCCGATCCCTCTCCTCCTCCGCAGCTTCCCTCTGGGCTTCAGCAACAGCCCTTTGGGCCTCCGCAGCTTCCCTCTGGGCGTCAGCAACGGCCCTTTGTGCCTCGGCAACGACCCTGCGAGCCTCCGATTCTTCCCCTTGCGCTTGAGCTTCCTTTAGCTCAGCCTCTAGGCGAACTCGGACGATCTCCCCCTGATCTAAACACAGGTGAAGGGCGTCAAAGTCCTGAAGAGCAGCAGCGGCATCAGCCTCCCTCTTCTTGACGTCAGCAAGGAGGCGCTGCTTCTTCCTGAAATACTCCTCTCGCGTATCATCCGCCAAGGCGATCGCTGCATCCGCAGTAGTCTTGATGGTCGCCAATTGCTCAGGAGTGACCCCCGTACTTCGATACTGCTCCAGCTCGACAAGCATGTTGGAATGCTTGTCGGTAAGCTCTCCGAAGACACGGCCAAGAATCACTTCTTCCCGAACGAACTGACAACAAAGATAAAATGAAAGTTGTCAGGATAACAAACGAAAAGGGAACGACAAAGAAAAAACTCTACGAAATAAGAAACGAGATCCTACCAGAGCTACTCGTTCAAAGTGGGACCGAAGGAACCCCTCGATCTGATGAAGCTCCGTGGGAACAGTCGAGCGGTCTGAAGGAGGAATTATCCCGTCCAGAAGCCGCATACACATATCCGGGCTACCCCGGAGGCTTTTCTGGGGAGGGTACCCCTTCTTCGTGAGGTCCCCGCAAGGGACCCAAGGTTCCCGAGAGTTCGCAGCCTTGAGCGGATGGAACAAACTCGCCATGGAGCAATACTCCTCCGCAGGAGCTCTTGAAGAGCTGGAAGCGTCGGGCCACTTCTTTTGGGTCCCAGACTCCTTAAGGGGAGCCGTGGGCACAGTAGGAGCGGGAGGCGCTAAGGCCAAAACCTTCTCCTTGGTGGCAGAAGGGCCCTGGGGAGAAGGAGCAGGGGGCACCACGTCCAGACCCTTCCCCATATTGGCAGAAGGGCCCTTAGGAGGGGGAAGAGGAGGATGCTGGTCAACTTCTGGGCATTCCTCACTCCTGACCTTCTTAGAAGGAGGAGGAAGAGGATCCCGGGCCACGTCAGCCGAGGACTCCCCTGCAAAACAACAAGACAAAATATCAAAAACCAAAAAACCGCAGAATATGAAAACATTATATCTACAAATGGCGAGGCGACATACCTGGTTGGAGAGGGCCTGCAATGGCTGAGGGAAGCACTTCTTCAGACTTCCTCTTGGACGAACGCCTAGAGGGAAGAGGAGGAGAGTTCAGCAGCGCTTGGTCAGAAGACAATCCCGCTGAGCCCTGGTCATCAAAGAGACCTATCAGTTTGTGGCTCTTGCTCACGGCCTTGCCTACCAGCGACAAGACAAGAAAAAAAAGGGTTAGAACGTTACCCAATCATCAAAAATTGGCGTGGCCTGATGAATGCCCGCCATCTCGAGCATGTTCTCAGTAGTTTCCGCCACCAAAGCGAATGGACTTGAATTGGGACGATCGATGTAACCGATAGAGGTCATCGATGGCGTTCCGATCACTCCATGACAGCTCTTTGAAAGAAGGAGGAAAATCCTTGTCCGGGGTAAAAAATTTCCAGGGCACACACCCCTTGTAAAAAAAGTAAAACTTCTTATAGTTGGAGTTGGTGGCCCGGAAATCATCAACCAGACGGACATGAGCATTCCAACTCCATGCTTGAGGACCTCTCCACTCTGCAAACTTCGGCCAACGTGATTGGAAGTGATGGAGATGGTTCGCCCCAGCTGCCAGTCGGAAAAAACACCGGAACAAAACCAGTGAATACGCCCATTCCTGGCGTATGCACAGAAATTTGAAACCGACCCACATCCTGAGGGCGTTAGGAACAAGCTGCGTGGGATGAATCCCGTAAAACTGACACAATGTCTGCAAATCCTCACAGAGAGGAAAACGCAACCCAGCATCGATCTGGGCCGCATAAATGTAAACCTCTCCATCGTGAGGAAAATGCAGACCTAAGCCAGGATACCTAGGAGCATCCTCCACACTGAAGCCGCCAAGCGCCACCATGGTCATAAAGTAAGCCGACTTCAATTCATTAGGCTTAACATCTACTCAGAATGGTTCAAGTATAGCACAACAAGAATAAAAAACAAAGGAAAACAGAGGATATTGCCAAAACAGAGGATATTACCTTTTGGGGAAAAAACAGGTGTGTCTAGCTCAGGCCCGTCCACCACTACAGGAGTGGTTGCAGACCTCCCCAGATCAGCTTGTTCCTACACTGAGGGGGGCACGGCGTCATCCCTGATGGTCAAGGGGGCATTGGCGTTCCTAGGAGCGTTGGCTTTGTTAGCACCCTTGGGGGCCATATGCTTGACTCTCTGACTTCGGGGAGCCATAGAAATGAATGAAGAAGGCTGAAGAAGGTTGAAAAAGAAAGAAGAAAGGTTCGCAACGAAGCTCTGGAAATCTGAGGGAGTGGATGAACGTAAAAAACGAAATAGAGAAACTGACGTTTCTTATATAGACCAAGAAGGGAGTAACCGACAAAAGCAAACCGAAGCGACACAGAGGAATAATTGCACCTTTTTGGAAAAAACCGAAGCAATGTCAGAATTCCAAGAGACACCTTGGGGAGACAGACGGTTGGCTGACACGGACAGCTGTCAGACTACCCTAGGTTTACGGAAAAGTAAATGTCAGACGTGCCTCAAGTGACCGTTCGATTTCTGGACAACTGTGCAGTTATTAAATGCTAAAAGTCCACTAAGGAGAGAAGGTGGTCGCCAGCGCACTAAGAGACTTTACTAGAAATGCCTCAGGCGAGTAGTGATCGCCCATATCGAGAAAAATAGACTTTCATGAACCTAGATTACCTCGAGTGATCGCCAAAGGGGAATAAAAGAAAGGATATTTTTTCAGCTTCGAACGAAGAAAAAAACGCTCACCAAACGAGCTCAAAATGCCTCAAAGGTCATGAACCAATACAAGAAACGAGGAAAATCGAATCTGAGACGTCACTATCTAAAACCCTACCAGGGAATAAAGCTCGCCTGAAGAAACTTCAATCAAGCTTCGGGGGCAAATGTTGGGTATCGATAGTGACAGCCCATTAAGGAAAAGGCCTCGAAGGCCCAATAACTATAGAGGGGGTAAACCCGTAACATTCGAACCGGACCGGCCTCCATAGAATGACCCTGAACCGAGCCCAAGGACTCTGAGAACGCCTTGAGTGCTCGCCATTCTTCATTAAGGCCACGACATCTCACTGCTCGCCATGAGAGTGCTCGCCCCGAAGAGAGCCTTGCCTCTCTCCTCTGGTCCCACAAAACCGTTAATAAGGAGGTGGCCATGATATCCCGCGTATCTCGGTCACATATTCACTAAAGATTAGATTTGGTAACTGCAATATCTCGCAGTAAGTGCCATACCCACGATCCGAATCTTCAGCAACACAATATACACTAAGATATTCAGTTGCCTTATACGGTTCTATCTCTCTTACCCTATAAATACCCTTGCTTTACATACGTTTTTTTACGTTTTGAGTTTTATACACACATATACTCATTTAAGCATCGGAGAGGGACCTAGAGACACCCCCTCTGTTGCGCTCCCCTACTTGCAGGTTCACCGGAGTTGGAGCTGAAGCGTCATCCCAACCTTGTCTGGCATTCAATTCACTGCCAGATCAGCATCCAGGATTTCACGATCCAACAGGTCTGGAAATGATGGAGGTGGTTCGTTCCGGCGGCCAATCGGAAAAAGCATCAGAACAAGGCCAGTGAATACGTCCATTCTTGACGTAGACACATGAACTTGAATCTGACCCACATCCTAATGGCGTTGGGTACTAGCTGCGTGGGACCTATCCCGTAATAACAACATAGTTCCTGCAAATTTTAGCAGAGAGGAAAACGCAACCCAGCATCGAACTGGGCCTCATAAACGTAAACCTCTCTGTTGCGAGGATAATGCAGCCCTAAGCCTGGATACCTATTATCAGTAAACTGAGGTCAATGTGGATTTGCAGAGAAAGCTTATGAATGAAGAAAGAAGAGAAAACAGAATAATATAAATAACAAACTTGAAAACTTTACTTCTCATTCAAGTTACCTAAGTAGATCACATACCAGACCTATTTATACTAATTCTATAATCAGAAATCTATACAATACCAGACTTGAACACTCTACCACATTCTAGCATGTTCTAGCATAT
This sequence comes from Chamaenerion angustifolium, assembly GCA_946814005.1. Classification (NCBI taxonomy): domain Eukaryota; kingdom Viridiplantae; phylum Streptophyta; class Magnoliopsida; order Myrtales; family Onagraceae; genus Chamaenerion; species Chamaenerion angustifolium. Next base: position 28,688,143 of record OX328266.1, on the reverse strand, counting down.
TCTTACACATACTTGAAACATCGGCACAATGCCTTACATACCAAGCAACCATACTATACATGTATCCTAACATTCCCTTAAGAAGTTTGATTTTCATATCTGAAAAAAGTCAACCCAAGCATCTTCATCAAGTGATTTCCATATCTAACAACATTTAGATTTCTGAACTTCTGCTGGCTGCATGACTTTACTATTTCAAACAGTTTAGTTTCCATCTATGTCCACCGAATACCTGTATACACAAGAACACTCCAGCAGCAATTATCATCCTTATAACCAATTCAGCATATCCATTCCTCATACTTGATAACCACTCTCTTTTTCCAAGACAAGCCATTAGAACAATCAGTATGACAACTAACACAACTTTCAATCAACCATCCTTATATCTATCCCTCCATGTCTGAGACACAAATCACTCAGATCAAAATAGAAACACAGCTTTTACCCGATATTTAAGATATTTTGATTTCTCTTCAATCTTCTTTTAATTGAATCACCTTTGAATCAATTGAATTTTTCTATTTTTTTTTTTACAACTGACAGAGAGGTTTTATTTGCCTCTATCTTACCAATGAAGCTGGGAGGTTTTCATTTCTCTCCATCTTTCATCCTCAAACAACTTCTCAAAGTATCTTTAACGTTTTCATCGAGAAGTGTTATTTTTGGATTCAAACTTCAACCTATGCCAGTAAAACAAAACCAGGTGAAAAACCATCCTATTCAACACCAGTGATCAGAATCACCAGACACAGAGAACAGTTTCAGAACAATTAGAAGAAAGGAGACTAGCAGCTCATACTGATAACCAAGGCTCAAGTCCGAAAAAGAAAGCATGATCAAGACAAGAAACAACTGAGAGAAAACTTATAAGAACAAGTAACAACAGCAAGAGCAACCAGGTGTATACAGAATTCAAGAACACACAGAACAAACCAAACCAGAAGAAAATGAAAGCCAGAACAAACAAGAAGAAGACAATCCAAATGAAGTAGAAGAAAAACCACAGAAAACAAAACAGATCCAGAGACGATAACAAACCCTCTTATCAGAATGCTAAGATCCATGAAAGAAACACACATAACCTAAAAAGTCAGAAAAAAAATCACTCATCATCAGACCCATTCTCCAGATCAACATCGTCCATGATATCTGCATTGCCATACTCAGATAAACATGTTAACTCTTTGAAAGAAATCACCCCAAGATTCCTTCTAAAAGGAACAAAACATTTTGCAGTAATGGGTTTCGTTAATATATCAGCAAGCCGATCAGTAGCAGGCACAAAATTCACTACCACTTGTCCATTATGAACTTTTTCACGAACAAAACACAAATCTATCTCAACATGTTTCATTTAAGAGTGATGAATTGGATTCTCAGTTAACGCAACTGCACCCGTATTGTCACTCCATATAATAGGCACAGATGTCAGCTTTACATCCAATTCTGATAGCAAAGAAGTAACCCACATTACCTCACACACAACATTTGCAATGGCCCTGTATTTCGCTTCAACGGAGGATCTGGATATCACCGATTGCTTCTTTGAGCTCCACACAATAAGATTACCATTAAGCAACAAATAATGACCAGAAACTGATTTGCGATCTACCAGATCACTACCCCAATAAGCATCAGCATATGAAACTAGAGTAACAACTGATGAAGCCACAAAATTTGATCTAAATAATAGTCCATGATCAATAGTACCTTTAAGATAGCGTAGCACACGAAGAACTACCTTCCAATGACACACAATCGGTTGTTGCATGTACTAACTGAGTTTATTGACTGCAAAATCTATGTCAGGTCTTGTTATACAGACATGTTGTAGAGCACCAACTATACTTCTGTATAGATGTTCATCTGCAGGTAGTGATTGATCATGTAATTCAACAACTTTTGACAAAACATTTCCTGACATAGGAGTAGGCAAAGGCACAGAATTAGATAGACCAGTTTTATGAAGAAGATCACATATATATTTTCTTTGACTAAGAATCAAACTATCATTATGAATATGAACATCCATACCCAAGAAGTAGTTTAACGAACCAAGATCTTTCAATTTGAACTTATCATTCATATCTCTAATGACAGACTCTATAGCACAAGTATCACTACCTGTAATCACGATGTCATCAACGTATACAAGTAGAAAAACAGTACCTGAACTTGTCTTCTTGATAAACAAGAAGCTATCTACAAGAGAAACTGTAAAGAACAGAGTAGTAAGTAGATAACATTTTAATTTTTCAAACCAAGCTCTCGGAGCTTTCTTGAGCCCATACAATGCTTTGTTTAACTTGCAAACCAAAACATTGCCATTAGAATCAGTCTTTTCAAATCCGGGTGGCTGTATCATATACACATCTTCCGACAGCTCCCCATGTAGAAAGGCATTATTAACATCTACTTGACTTAACTTCCATTTGTGTGTCAAAGCAAGTGTGAGAATAATTCTGACTGTTGGAGCCTTAACCACGGGACTGAAGGTATCTTGAAAATCAAAGCCCAGTTTTTGTGAAAACCCCTTTGCCACTAGTCTAGACTTGTAACGAGCAATGGACCCATCTGAACTTTTCTTAATTTTAAAGAGCCACTTATATCCAATAGGTATTCTCCCACCTAGTAACGTAACTAACTTCCAAGTATTATTTTGAACAAGTGCTTGCAACTCCTCTTGCACAGTAGTAAACCACAGAGGACATAGCATAACAGAATGAATATCAGACGGTTCAAGTTGAGATAACTCAGATGTCCCAACAACAGACGATATTAATGCAGCTAAAGTTCTTGCTTTCGATCTAGTCTGCATATGATGAGTATTAGTTCGAATAGGAGAAGAACCAGATCGATTAGACGAAACACAGATAGGTGGACCAGTAGGTTGAGTCACTAAATCAGAAACCTTATTATCAGAAATTAAAGGCACAAGAGCAGAATCTTGAATAACATACCTGACAGATACCTGAGCCTGAGCTAGTGTAGAGTCTGTAGTTTCATCTGATAAAGGCAGAGTCTCCATATTAACTTGATCTGTCACAAGTAAACTTCTAGTAGGAGAGACTTAGCTGATGAGCTGAAAGCTCATCAGCTAACACAACGGGTTCCTGAGTAGAGACTGCTGGGCATAAAGAAGTAACAGGTGAACTGTTATCTGCAGCAACATAATTATTATTAAGTGCATAAATATCAACAGGAGTACACAACGAGGAATTGAATGTCAAGAAAAATGGTAAAGAAGTAGTTGTGTTTTTGACAGCTCCTGACTGCATGAACGGACCAGACTTCTCCGCAAATGGAAAGACTGTTTCATCGAATCTAACATGTCTTGAGACATATACTTTGCCTGATTCATCAAGACACCTATAGCCGTGTTGATTGGCACAGTAACCAATGAATACACAAGCTGTAGACCTGAAATCTAACTTGTGCTTGTTAAAAGGACAAACGTAAGGAAATCAAAGGCAACCAAACACCCGTAAGAAATCATAATCAGGTGCTTTGGAAAACAGTTTTTCATGAGGCGATACATTGTCCAAAATAGAGGATGGTAATTGATTGATTAAAAACGCAGCAGTAAAAAATGAATGACTCCAATACTGCATGGGTAAAGATGATTGTTTTAATAATGTCAAACCCATTTCTACTATATGTCTGTGTTTTCGCTCAACTATACCATTTTCTTCAGACGTGTAGGGGCATGTGTACCTATGGTTGATACCTTGTTGCAGCAAATACGGAGGCAAGGCTTTGAACTCCCCTCCACCATCCGTTTGAACAGCCTTTATAGTGAACCCGAGTTGATTCTCTACTGCCCTTTGAAACTGTGGAAAGATGATTGAAACATCACTTTTATTCTTTAAGAAGTAAATCCATATATAACGAGTAAACACATCGACAATGCTCAAGTAATACGCATTTCCATTAGAGACCAAAGGAGCTGGTCCCCATAAAGCCATTTCAATCAATTCCAAAGGAAACTGATAACTAGTGTTGGATTCCGAAAAAGGCAGCTTACAACTCTTTCCAATAGAACAATCAATACACATAGGAATTTGAGCTGATAAATTCCAATTGTTCTGTTTGATAATAAAGGAAAGAGTCTGCTTAGATGGATGGCCAAGGCGTTGATGCAAAACAGTAGGATAAATTTTTATTTGAGTCACATTACAAACAGCAAACTGAGTAGCATTTTCAGTTTTATTACACTCAACAGAGAAACAACTATCGAACTTATCAACAAACTGCAGAACATGTTTATTCGAAAAACAACTGATATCTAGTTTATATAATCCTCCACATTGCGATCCACGTAGCAAAACCTGATGACTGCTTGAATCTTTAACCGCGCAATACGATGGATGATATTCAAAGTATACGTGGTTATCCTTGGTAAACTGCGAGACAGCGACCAAGTTTTTAGTTATTTGAGGTATACAAAGCAAATTCTGTAAAACAAGAGACTTAACTGAAGTATTGATAACTGATGTGCCTATACTAGTAATGTCAAGATAGTTACCATCTGCAACTTAAACCTTACCAGAGCCAGAATACGATTGAGCACCAGGAGGCATGCTAGAGGAGAAGTGGTTGGTTGCGCCTGAATCTGGATACTATGCCTTATCAGAAATGTTGGATCCATATTGCATTGCAGATGTCAGATTAGCTTGAATAGAGGTTTCATTGGGACCAGTGATTGAACCCGATTGAGAAGGAGCTGATGGTATTGATGACTGAAACTGAGGTAAGTATGCAGATGAAGCAGTAAATGCACCAGGATGACCAGATTGTAGTAGCGTGAATGGTTAAGCTGTAGCAGCATATAAAGGAGAAATGAACTGATTGACTAGAGGATGAGAGTAAGCAGGCATATACATCGGATTAACAGATGCAAAATTGTGAGAATTATTAACTTGAACAAATTGCATTCCAGGAGGCAAGGATGGCACCGTAGCAGTGTTTGGCGAATAATTGGATGAATAACCTTTGGAAGAACCAAAAGTTGAGTATGACATAGCATCATCTTCATTCCAATGAGATGTGGAAAGATTAGCACTGATATGGTCACAAGACTGTGCAGTAACACCCTGATAATGAACATTAAACCGTTGGTAACACTTGTGTACCAAGTGTCCAAACTTTCCACAAAGTTGGCACTGCAGTTTGTTATTTCCTCTTCCTCTGCCCCTTCCACGTCCATAGGCAGGTTGATAATCTGGAGTATGCATGTGAGCAACAGGTTGTTCAGTATCAAATTGAGATTTTGACTCACCTGTATTTTTTGAATTCTTTTCTTCTTGTTCAGCTCCTTTGACCACCACATTTGCAGCAGCAAGCGAACCATCAAACAACGAATCTCTTTGGCGAACTTCAGCATCCAGAAGAACAGATGAGATCGATGCGAGATCGTATGGATTACGACTGGCATGAATGACTGCAACAACAATGTCATATTGACCTTTTACTCCGTTCAATATGATCGATATTTGTTGCATCTCCTTTATCGGATGTCCGCAACTTGCTAAGCTGTCACAGGTAAGCTGAATTTCCGTTAGATAATCTCTCATAGATTGATTAAGAAGTTTCCTAACCTTCAATATGTCATCCAAACTCATTATTCTCGTAGTCAACGACGAAGAAAAATTATGATACAGTCTGTTCCAGATAGAGGCTGCTGTCATGCATCTGACCAAGCCTTTGTTGATCGGTGATGAAATGGAGGCCAGTAACCACGAAGCAAGAGAAAAATCTTGTTGATAGAACTTTGCAAACTCAGGATTAAGCACCTTATTGCCATCATCATCGTCAATGAATTTATGAACCTGCAGTGTTCCGAAAAAGTATCCTTCCAGATTAAGACCACGAACAGCTAACAAAACCTGTTGTTTCCACGCTTGGAAATTATCTTCGCCTGTCAACTGACAGACTCCCTTGTTGAAGAAAGCTGGAATAATCTCATCCATGACTGATTGAACAAATACGCAGAGCAGATAAAAAACCAAAAGAAACAGAGCAAACAGAAACAGATAGAACCAGATTGACAATTGTTGATCTCTTCAGGTCAATTTGAATAGCGTCACAACCGAGATGAATCTCAGCAAGATGAAGAATCAGATTGGCTCTGATACCATATCAGTAAACTGTGCTCAATGTGGATTTGCAGAGAAAGCGGATCTAGGAATGAAGAAGGAAGAGAAAACAGAATAATAGAAATAATAAACGTGAAAACTTTACTTCTCATTCAAGTTACCTAAGTAGATCACATACTAGACCTATTTATACTAATTCTATAATCGGAAATCTATACAATACCAGACTTGAACATTCTACCACATTCTAGCATGTTCTAGCATGTTCTAGCATATTTTTACACATACTTGAAACATACGGCACAATGTCTTACATACCAAGCAACCATACTATACATGTATCCTAACACCTGGGGGCATCAGTTTCACTCAGGCCACCTATAGCGACTACCATCTTGAATTGAGTCGTTCAACTCGTTGGGATTGATATCTACTTAGAAAATCAGGATACAGCAAGAACAATATGAAAACTAGAAAAAATAGGAGTCGTCATCAGAAAAACAAGCGAACAGAAAACCTTGGTGTTTACCTTTTGGGGAAAAGAGGGGCACGTTGGTGTTTGGTCCATCCACCACCACAGGTGTAGCCACCGATCGACCAGGAGTATGCTCAGAAGTGGGGTTCGTTTGGCTAGAAACCGGAGAGGAACCGTCCCTGATTTTCAGGGGAGCATTAGCAGCCTTCGCGGGCACCTTGGGGTTTGAAGCGGAGGGCATGTTGGTTGTTGCCTTGGTTTTGTCTGTAGACTGATTTCTGGAAGCCATTGATGCATGTTTAAAGTTTTGGAAATTTGAAGAGAGAAAGAAGGAGTCTTGAAAAATAGAGTGTTGGAAAAGCAAGGAAGCACATAACTCTCTAGAATTTGGATGAGTGGGACGCGTAAAAGACAAAGGAGTAGGGGTTCTGTTCCTTTTATAGACAAAATAGGAGTAACCGCCACAGACAGAATCGAAACGACATAGAGAATGATTACGCCTTTTGGGAAAAATCGAAGCAATGTCAGAATTCTAAGAGATACCTCGGGGAGACAAACGACAGAAACTGTCAGACTACCCTTGGGTTACGGAAAAATAAACGAAAGGCGTGCCTCAAATGTCTGTTTGACTTATGGATGACTGTGCAGTCATTAAATGCTAAAGTCTACTATACAGATAAAGTGATCGTCAACGCATTGCTAAGTGCTTTTGGAAAACCCTTTCAAAGATACTGATCGCCAAGTAGTGAACGATAAACATCCATAAACCTAGGCAGCTTCGAGTGCTCGCCAAAAAGGAATAAAGGACCGAATAATCCATAAACTCTAGGCAACCAAACCATTGATTACCAAAGAAGCATAAAGTGTTCAGAAGGGTACAAATAGCAGAAAATGACAAAGAAGACCCAATTCAAGTGTCACTATCTCAAACCCTATCAAAGAATCAAGATCGACCGAAGAAACTTCACTCAAGCTTCGGGGGCAAATGTTGGGTATTGATAGTGACAACCCAATAAGGAATAGGCCCCAGAGGCCCAATAACTGTGAAGGGGGTGAAGCCCAGGTCATTCAAACCGAACCGGCCCATGCTAAGGTCTATCTGGCCCTCGTAAACTGGACCAGTATCGAGCTCAAGCTAAAGTGGACGCCCAAGGCTCCATCACTGGTTGCCATTAAACACCAAGTTGCGGACTCCTAATGCTCGCCAAAGGAGTACTCGCCCCAAAGAGAGCCCTACTTCTCTTCTCTGGACCCACCAACCATTCCTGAAGATATGGCCACGATATCCCGCATGTCTCAGGCACATATTCTCTAAAGATTACATATGGTAACTGCAATATTATGCCATAACCGTAATATTTGTTATCCTAATCTTCACCAATGCAATATTCATTAAGATATGTTGTTGCCTTTTACGGTTTGGTCTCCTTACTCTATAAATACATTTGCTTTACATACATTCAATTACGTTTTTAGTTTTACACATACATATACTCATTTAAGCATCAGAGAGGGATCCAAAGACACACCCTCTGTTGCGATCCCCTTCCTGCAGGTTCACCAGAGCTAAGGCGAGAGCAATCTTCATCCTTCCATTGGCATTCAATTTACTGGCAAGTCAGCATTCAGGAAATCAAGATCCAACAAAAGGTACTAGTAAATAGGTTCAAAGGTATCTCACAAACTTGATCACCCCGTTTACAGGATACTTGTGGCTGGTAGGCTTATACAGGATAACATCATGGTAGCCCACGAGGGTTTTCACCACCTAAAAGTAAGAAAGAACACGACTAAAGTGGAGTGATGTGCTGTGAAACTAGATATGCGGAAAGCGTATGATCGAGTGGAGTGTAATTTCTTATTAAGGAGCCTTGAGAACAGAGGTTTTAGGGAAAAGTCGATTATGCGGGCATGTATTACAACGTCAAGCTATCGTGTTCTTGTCAATGGGGAGAGGACAGAGTACATAAAGCCCACAAAAGGACTATGGCAAGGAGACTATCTTTCTCCATATTTATTTATTCTTATGGCGGATGTATTATCCAGACAGGTGGAGAAATAAGTGAAAGAGAAGCGCCTACATGGGATTATCCTTAAAAGATGGTGTCCGGAAATACATCATCTACTGTTTGCAAATGATTCTCTTTTCTTCATAAAAGGAACCGTGGAGAATGCGTGCCGATTAAAGTAGGTAATAATGACATACTGCAGGAGCTCGGGACAAAAATTAAATGAGACAAAATCTAGTCTCGTTTTCAATCAAGGAACCGATGGAGACACATGTAGAGCGATTGAAGACACGCTTGGGATACCGAGTACGAGGGTTCCAGGGAAGTATCTGGGACTATCAACGGTTTGTGGGATATCAAAACGAGAGGCCTTGAGGTATCTCAAGACAAGAATCCAGGAGAAATTGAATGGGTGGCGAACAAAGACACTAAACAAGGCGTGAAAGGAAGTGTTGATCAAATCAGTGATCACTTCCATACCGACATATGTGATGGGGATTTTCAAGCTTCCAAAGACCTGGTGTAATGAGGTGAATGAACTAATAGCGGGATTCTGGTGGGGCCGAACGGATGAGAGAAGGAAGATACATTGGAAGAAAGTGGATGACCTTGCAAAAACAAAAGAAGAGGGTGGACTAGGATTCTGAGAATTGGAAACCTTTAATAAAGCCTTATTAACAAAGATGGCAGATAGAGTGAGGAGGGAACCAAATTCGTTATGGGTACAGGTTTTTAAAGGGCTCTATTACCCGAGAGGAAACTTCATGGACGTCGGAAAAGGAGGGAGAACATCATGGGGATGGGTGAGCATGTTGTAAGGGAGGGAAATACTAATTCGGGAGGGCTTGTGTATGATATAGGATAGAGCCACGATCAATGTAGGAACCTACCCATGGATCTACACTAAACCGATCTTTCAACTTGAACTGATAGAGGGGTGGAGTGATAACCCAAAACTAAAGGTAGAGTCCCTATACGACCAAACCAACGGGAGGTGGCATGAGGATCTAATCCGTGAGTTGGAAACACCGCATGATGCTACCCACATCCTCGAGATAAACCTTCCCATGATGACTGCACCAGACTAATTAATTTGGCCATACATGGACGATGGAAGAGTGTCAGTTAAAACAATATATCACTGATTTAAGGAGGCCGAATCGGGTAGGATGCTAGGAATCGGTCATGATGGGAATAGATACCCGCGACCATATGGTAGGAGGTGTCGAATACAAACATAATGCCAAAGGTAAAAACTTTCATGTGGAAACTACTTACCAACTCTTTACCAAGGATTAAAAATCGTAGGAGGAGGGGAATGAATGTGGAGCCGAATTTCCCGGTGTGTGGCCAAGAAGAAGATGCGAACACATGGTACTAAATTGTGGATGGACTGGCTCAGTATGGATGGAGATCTTAGGACTGGGCACCATGAACCAAAACCAAATGGTGATAGGGGATTTGATCTGTGAGAGGCGCGACGAATCGAGCACAAACCGTGAAACCAAACAATCAAGATGGTGGTTGTGCCTTACCATGTGCTTGAACATTTGGAATGAAAGGTACAAGGTGGCATTCGAAAATAAGAGACCAAACACAAGGGAGGTGGTAGAGCAAACGAGGAAGGGGTACGAGGAATTCCGAAGTGTCCAAACCATATCGGGGTCGAACCAAAACCCTAGGGAACCGCAAGCATGGAGTAGACCGAACCACGGGTATGTTAAAATAAATTGTGATGCATCATGGTGTAGCCGAACGGGGATGAGTGGGATAGAAGTGCTTGTGAGAAACGGGGAGGGCGGTTTGATAGGGGGAACGAATAGACGTTTAAAGGGATGGAATGTTGATGTAATGGAAGTCGAGGCGATCCTCTTAGGAGCGCGAATGACGATTGAATAAGGATGGCGCAACGTCATATTTGAGTCGGACTCGATGAGGAATATGGAACAACTACAAGGGAGGGCACAAAATTGGGGAAGTGAAATGGTATGCTCGAATATCATATCATTGGTAGGAAACTTTGAGTCGGTACATTGATCATCGGTTAGACGCACAGTGAACGAAGGAGCTAACTGGATTGCCAAACAGTCGAGATTGGGAGTGAGATTACATGATTGAGTTTTACAACCCCTACTTCCACAAGTTGTTATTTTAAGGAATGATTGTATTTCGTTTTATGAAAACAGTATCGATGAATGAAATGAGAGAACCTTTTTGTGATAAAAAAAAATCTCATAGTAAAAGTTTTGGGACCCCCATTCAACGGGGGAAGCTTAAAAATAAAATCCTTCCTCGAGCGGTGCTTCCTAGGTCTGGCAATGGTTATATTATGATACATGTATGACAAATACCATAATCATACCATATTTTTAAGTTGCATACCATAATTGTTATTATTAACCATGGTTTTACCCGCATACCCCTACTCATTACCACATGTGAGTAATATATCACCATGAATGTTATATTAATAAATACATGAAATTATGTCACAAACAATAAAATTATTCAACACTAACACCATTCATTATTAAAGATAACATCATTCAACATTAACTCCAATTTCATTCAACATTAACACTATTCAATTAAAGTTCGTCCGAGAATCCTGAATTCATGTTAAAAAGTTAAAAATTCTACTTCTGCTATTAATATATACTAATATTAAATAATTATTATATATATATAATAACCATGGGTATGACTAAAATACCATAAACATAACCATTACGGGTAGGAAATTCACCACCATAATCGCACCACACCATAATTGTACAGTTAGCCATATAAAAATTGACGGGTATTACCATGGTTTTCGGGTTTTCACTGTACCATTGTCGACGATAGTGCTTCCTTGTCCGCTTCTTGAAAGACCCCGAACCTTCATCAAAGCCAACACTCGTTTAATCTTGTGTAGTGGGGTCAAGGAATAAGTTATCAACCTCCCTATGAAAGGAAAATTGAAGAAGTTAGAAATTACACATGCAATTACATAAGATGGCGGTGATACTCTGATTCTGGCAGTAGATAATGACACCTTTGTTGTTTCCTTAGAAAATTAGGAAGGAATATTTTGGGAGTGATCTAGATACATAAGGTTCAACTCTTTTGTATCATTATTGGATAATCCTTAGAAGTGAAGGCATGGTACATTTTAGCGTCCCTAGACACAAAACAACGTTTCTCTTAAAAAAACAAGTACTGAGTCGTCCAGTTTGAATTAATGGACTTAAATATAATGATTAAGGGGCATTAGTGGTCCCAAGACCAATTACTGAAGTTTGAAAAACAAAAATCCCGAAAAAATTATTTTGAAGGGGATAGATTCAACAAAAAAGAGTTAAACAATAGTTCCAACCATGGGTGTAACACTAAACCTTAAACTTACCCACATACACAAGACGTTTGGGGTATGTTGGGTCAGTGCCACTCCATTGTACTAACATTTGAAAATTATGTTGGGATAGTAGGGAAAACGGTGCCCCACATATACTTGACCAAAAAAGGGTGCCTCCTCTTTGTCGAGAGGATTACAAATTGAAAATGGAGTGTCGTTCTCCACATCTAGAGGGATGGAGTATCTTGAATAATGAGCATTTCTAGGGAAGATGGGATATAGTATGTTCTCATCACCTATTCGAGGAGCGTTGCAACGGTTGCTAGTCATCTTCTGTTTCATCTACCACCTTAATAGAATGTAACAAGGAAGGCAATAAAGAAAAAGAGTGACACGCTGTAAAGGGGATAAGTTAATATAAAGAGGGATAAATCGACATTATTCTTTAACAAGGGTGCATGTCTGAATGACAAGAAGGGAGTGGAAGACGAGTTACATATCAAAAGCACGGGGGACCTGGGCAAATACCTAGGCTTACCATTGATATGGGGACGGTCAAAGAAGGAGGCATTGAGATCCTTGAAAACAAAAATTAGAGACAAGTTAGGTGGTTGGAGGCCGAAAAACCTAACCCAAGCGGGGAAGGAAGTGCTAATAAAGGAGATTATCACGGCGATCCCCACGTACGTAATGAGCGTATTCCGTCTCCCCAAAACATGGTGCTCGAAGATAGATGCTCTCATTGCGGACTTTTGGTGGGGGCAAACATCGGAGGGGAAGAGAACACATTGGAGGAGGTGGGAGGTCCTAACAAAAGCAAAAGAGGTTGGGGACTAGGCTTCCGGGAACTCCAAAGCTTTAACACGACACTCCTAACCAAAATGGCGAACCGCATAATGACCGACCCCGGCACCATATGTGCGCAAGTCCTAAAAGGGCTATACTTTCCACGGTGCTCTTTGTTAGAGGTGAAAAAGGGAGGTCGAGACTTATGGGGATGGAATAGCATATTACATGGCTGAGACGTGATCAAGAAGGAAGGGTTATGGATGATTGGCTCGGGAGAAAATATCTGTGCCTTTGAGGATCCGTGGATTTATACGAAAGAGACAAATAGGGTGAACGATAATGTCATGGTGGAGCACGGAGGTAACCTAAGAGTAAGTGAGCTCATGTACCCGAATGACACATGGAATGAGAACATAGTGCGGAGCCTAGTAGATGGAGAAGATGCAGCCCATATACTTAATATACCCCTACCATGAGACAGGGGAAGAGACCGGTACATTTGGCCACACACTAAGGATGGACAACCTCTAGTCCGATCGGTCTACCACAAGATACGGGAGCGATCCGAACAAAGGCCAGTACCGAACCCTAATCATAGCGGCACGTTTTGGAAAGACATGTGGAAGGCAAAGGTCTTACCAAAGGTGAAGAACTTCATATGGCGGCTAGCAACAAATTCCATAGCCGTTAAAACAAACACGGTGCGTAGGGGATGAACACGCCTCCGAATTTCCCAATATGCAGTGAAGTTGAGACGCGGGAACATATGATCTTGGAGTGCGGATGGACAGAGCAAATATGGAATGGAGCGCTTGGGATCCGAGTGGGTCGACCGAATGAGCTCGATATGGTGTAATGGCTAATGAGGAGAAAAGTGGAGCTGCATGGGGGAGGAACTACGAGCGACAAGAGGTGGGCCCAAATTCTAATAACGTGTTGGCACATATGGAAGGCGAGGTGCTCCGCGGCGTTTGAAGCAAAACAACCAAATTCGAGGAGCGTGATAATGGAGATCAAGCAAGACGACGAGGAGAAAATAGGGACCAACCGAACATCACAACCATTGCGCACGGAAAAGGAGAGACCGAACCAACAATGGCGACCCCCAACGGGTGACACGATCAAGATAAACTGCGATGCCTCATGGTGCAAGGAAACACAAAGAGCGAGCATTGGAGTTGTAACACGGAACAAGGAGGGCAAACTAGTGGGAGGGATGAACCGGAGGCAAAGGAGTGATGGAAGCGTTGGCTATCCATGAAGGTGTTCGTTTAGCAATTCAAGCGGGATGGCAACGCATCATCATAGAAACGAACACACAAACGGTTCACCAACAACTCATAGACGGGCTGAAACATTGGAGACTAGGGACAATAATACTGAATATTCGAGCACTCGCTAGACAAATTGAGCAAGGGCAATGGCGAGCTATTCCAAGGATGAGCAACGAATGTGCAAATTGGATAACAAAGCAATCGAGAATGGGAGTGTGCCTTAACAATTGGGTCGAAAGACCTCCACTCCTATTTGTATGATTAGTAGCTAATGATATGATGTATGAACTCCCATGACTTAGTGTCACGTCGTTGATAAAAAAAAAGTTAATATAAAAAGAGAAAGGTACATAATTTTTTTAGAGAGAAGAAACTCTAGTAAATCATGAACTGAAGAAGATGAGATAGTTTACATAAGGAAGAGGTCAAAAGGTGCCAGAGATCTTGACCGCATAAATGAAGAGTCACTTAATCCACATTGTTGGATTGCAATGGTCATATTGTCAAATTTATATAACCCAACATTCAAATAGTCCGCCAAAATTCAAATTCAAATTTGAATTCAATGACAAATGTTAGTTACTGACACTATTCAAGAGTAGACCCCTAAAATGGGCATTCTAGAAAAGCGGTATCTTGATCAAGTACATGCGTTCATGAACCTAATAGGAGAAACTCTTATTAAGATTGAAGGCAAATGATGGATATCAAACGTTTATTTTTGGCCAATGGATATCAGACGTTGATAACCCAAAAACCTTGTGTGACTATTTGACCTTTGACATGTCCATCACTCACGAACATACATATAATAAGTTAATACGACGACTCTACTAGGAATGTGAATGTGACACCTCTTTTCTTTTGCAGAAATCAACACATCCCATCGGAAGAAGACGGCAACGATGCCTCTGGGTGTGAGACCCTAAGAGGCAACTCTACATAAACAAACAATTACCTCAAAACAAAAATCCAGGGATATGCTGAGCCTGAAAATTGGAAAGCAAGTGATCCTAACTCAATAAGGGGTTATTATGGTCTATTGTGTTAGCCTCTCAAAGGACAAACTATGGTAAGAAGCTAACCATGAACTCATGTTAAGTATCCCTATAAATATCGCATTGTTACCTTATTAATATGGTACATACTTTCTACATACATACATATTATTGATCCCTAAAACCCGAACTGACTTGTCATCGAAGCGGAAATTCGGGCAAGACTCGAGTTGTCAGAATCCAACACTTACAACAACGGAAGCGCAGGGATGTTCATGATTCAGAAAAACTAAGGCGTACAACCTTTATCTATTACTTAAACAAGTGTGGTTGCGATAGGTTTGACTCCATTTGATCCGCGGTGATGGGAACAAAGTAGTTGCATACAAATTCCTTCATGACACCAGCACATTCTCTTTGTCACCAGTGTGGTAAACAGTCTTGTTCATTCTACACCAGACACGTGGATGGTCTTGTCTCTTTACCAAACTAGTTTTGTTTGCAACTCTATTCAACCATATTTGTTAAAAAATATTTAAGCTCACTTATTCAATTATTATTAATAAAACAAGATAGATTATGATTAGATTATATGATAAATAATAGTTTGAAGAAGCTTTGTTTTGTTATGTCATACAATTAGGATAGTTAATAGATGGTGACTTTCTGTAGGACGTAAGCCTTTATAAAGGGTTTTGTAATTGTCTTAGAAATCCAAGTGAATTACAAATAAAGTGTTTACATATACAATCAGAATACGAATCGGTCAGACTAATCTATTAGTGTAGAGAGCTTAGTGGCGTGAGAGTATTTTAGGTGATCTAAGAAAAGTGAAGACTTCCACAAGTAATGGATCGTTTCAACCTCAACTTCTCAAGTTTGAGGGGTGAAACTTTGAGCATTAGAAAATCAAGATAGTTGTACTTTTGGTGTACCAAGAACTTATAGAGATCATTGAGGAGGGATTCACAGAGTCGACTACTATCGTGGTATTGTAACTGAAGGAGTAGAGACGCTACGGGTGAACCATAAGAAAGATCATAAAGTGTTATATTACATATTAAGACGTTAAACTCGACAATGTTTGAGAATATGGAAACCACAAATACCGCAAAAGAACGTGACAATATATTTTAAAGACATAAAAAGGTGTCGAGAGAGTTCAGAAGGTTCGCCTTTAGGCTTTGCGAACACAATTTGAGATTTATCAGATAGAGATCTCGGAGTAAGTACCTTATTATTTCTCGAGGACATTGACTTTTTGTTAATTAAATGAATAGAAATGGTGAGACAATAACATATCAACAAATTGTTGAGAAGGTTCTTTGCTAACTTACCTGAAAGTTTGAGTATATTGTTAGATAAGTCAAAGAATCCAAAGATTTATGTACTATGAAAGTTGATGGGTTCCCTCTACGTGCACGGGGAACGACTCAAGGAGAAATCAGGAAAAACCATCAAGGAAGCTTTTGAAAAGTGATCAGTTAAACATTGCGATATAGTAAAGAGTACCAATCTGGTTAATCAAATTAGAAGGAGGAAAATTCAACGACTGAGGGTCGTAGAGATCATAAGTCTGCAAAAAGAAACGATGAGTCCCTGCTAGAATTAATAGAACATGAAAGCGTGAAGGAGACGAACAATAAAAACATCTCACTCCGTTGTATTGAGAAACTTATTTTTTTTGTACATAAGGAAGTACGTATATATAGTATAGACATAACTAACTATATATATCGATACTATCTATAAATAGTTATACTATCTATCTAACTATATAAATAATTGTAAAGAATAAACTAAATATAAAGGGATATCCTAATTAATATAGATAGACTAAAGGATAAAGCCTAATAAAAGGATAATCTAGACTAGACTACATAATATTCTAACATTCATCAATGTTCTTTGCTTTTCTTGATTTTTATTAGTCTAACATTCACCCACGTTCTTTGCTCTTCTTGATTTTGATCCTCAAACTTTGGAATTTGGTGAATTGCTCCCCAAATTTCCAATGCTTCTTTGCTTGTGCCAGATCCCAAATCCAATCTCTATAAAATCCCCAATCGAATTGAGGTTGCACATCTTCATAATTTGGTGAGATACTCCACTTCGAATACAAGTTTTTCAAGCTAAAATCCAGATGAAAAAAGAAAAAGACTCGTCATGCCATCGCGGTGCCATCTTGGTCGGCTCGTCGTGGTCATGTCATAAAAGAAAGAAGGTCCAACCCGGTCATGCCATCGCGGTGCCATCTCGGTCATCTGAACGTGGTCATGTCGTAGTGGTAGCAAAGAACCAACACGGAATTGGAGTAATGATCCAGCATAGAATCGCAACAACAATCAGGTAATTCAACACGATCTGATGAGGAAGATGATTAACAACTAATGATGAATCGCAATAAAGAGCTGGAACTGATCTTAGAGTGCACAAGTAATGTTGATGCTAAATTGGAGTTGCAGTCTGAATTGACAAATTGATGGTTGAATTGAAGAATCGATGGAGCTGTTTGATGCTGAATTGGAGTTGCAACCGAAACAGATTTCACCCTAGGATAGGCTAAGCTCTAATATCATGTTAGGATTTAATAGAACATTAAAGCGTGAAGAAGATGAACAATAAAAATATCTGACTCTATTGTATTGAGAAACTTATTATTTTGTACATATAGAAGTACATTTATATAGTATAGAGAGAACAAACTATATATATCGATACTATCTAGAAAGATACTTATACTATCTATCTAAGTATATATATAATTGTAAAGAATAAACTAAACATAAAGTGACAACCTAATTAATATAGATAGACTAAAGGATAAAGTCTAATACAAGGATAATCTAGACTAGACTACATAATATTCTAACAATCCCATATTCAATGTTTCCACTGCAAGAAGATTGGTCATTTCAAGTTGCAATGTAGGAGTTCGAAATGGGAAGGTAATACTCATTATCCTAAAGATGCAATGACTGTTGATAGTGATGACGAAATGGAGAAAGCCTTATTACCGACGTGTGATATTGTGGTACAAGACAAGAATAATGTTTGGTCTCTAGACATTCGGTGTAACAATCATGTGTGGCCAAAAAGAGTTATTCTCATCGTTGGATGAGTCTATTGGATCCAAAAAAACGTATTTGCGGATGTGTACTATGTTCCACGGCTCCACCAGAACCTTCTAAGTATTGGACAACTGTTTGAACGACATTACAATATTCAGATTAATAACGGAATTTGTACCATTAAATACAACCCTCATCGCTTTATTACGAAGGTGATGATGTCCCCAAATTGTTTTTTTTTCCTTTGCATTCAAGTGTTCTACTTCTTGTGTAACTTCTTTCATAGAAGATTACTCGTGGCACAAGCAGTTTGGTCATGTAAATTTAAGAGCCTAGAGTTATTAACTCAAAATAATATGGTGTCGAGCGTACCTCAAATTTCTTCTTCGAAAAATGTATGTGAATGTGTTATCGAAAAAAGTGCAAAAAAATCATTTTCCATCAGGTCAATCTTTTTAGGCAACAAAGTCATTGGACCTAATTTACTCTAACCTTTGTGGTTCACTGGAGTCCAATAAAGGGTATAAGTATTTCATAAATTTCATCGATGATTTTAGCTGAAAAACATGGATTTACTTCTTAAAACATAATTCAAAGACAATTGATGTTTTTAAAGATATTAAAGCCTATGTCGAGACACAAAGTAGGCACAAATTAAAGACTTTACGAAAAGACCAAGGTACTGAGTATCTGGCGGGTGACAGGTTCATCAAAAAATCGAAAATTAAACAGCAATTGACAACAAGGTACACGCCTCAACAAAATGGTTGTGCTTAGTGAAAGAAACGAACCATTATGGATGTTGTCTGCTGCATGTTACAAATAAAGAACATGCCAAAGAAGTCTTGGACGGAGGCAGTTGTGTGTGTAGTTTCTGTACTTTCATATGTTTGACAATAGGACTCCAAATGAAGACTCTTTACGAGGTATGGACAAGTCTCATTCCTTTTGTTTCACGTTTACATGTGTGCAATTGTATAGTGTATGTGCATGTACCTAAAGAGCTTAGAAGAAAGCTTGACGATAAGAATAAAAATTATATATTTATTAGCTATATTGATGGACAAGGTGAATGGGATTTGTGCGTTAAGGAAAATAAGTCATTTGATTTCTTCCCAATAGTGGTGTAAGACTATGTTTTGTCCAAGGATACAAATGCATCAGGTGTGGAAATTATAAACTTTGCATTATTTTCTTACTGTGATCCACAACCATATGTGGAAGCCTCACAAGATGAGATGTGAGTTCATGCTATAGATGAGGAAGTTCATGCAATTTAGAAAAATTACATGTGAGAGTTGATGACTCTTCTAGAAGGTAAGAAACAAATTGGTCTAAATTGGATGTACAAGACCAAGTACAAGCCTAACAGAGATATTGACAAGTTGAAGTCTCATCTGGTGGTCAAAAGCTACGAACAAAAGCCAGGGATTGACTACTTTGAGGTGTTTGCACCGATTACTCAGTTAGACACTATCTGGATGATTATTGCTCTTGATGCAGAAAGAAATTGTAGAAGATCTCAAGTTTTCATTTCTAAATGGTGTAATTGAAGAAGAACTATATTTAGACCAACTTGAAGGTTATGTCTAGCGAGAACATGAAGAAAATGGCTAGAAACTAAATAAGGCTTTGCACAGGCTAAAACAAGCACCAAGGGCATAATACACTAGGATCGACAAGTACTTCAAATGTCATAGATTCGCCAAATCTCCTTATGAGCATACATTGTATGTAAAGGTTACTGAAGACGGTGAAATACTCATTGTGTGTTTATATGTTGATGATGTCATTTATACTGGTAATAGTCGTGAGATGATCCAAGGTTTCTGGGAGCCATGGTCTAAGAACTCGAGATGACACACATGAGGACTATGTCATGTATTTTTTTGGTGTCTTTAAGTTACACAAACAAATTAGGGTATTTTCATTTCCAAAAACGTGTGCAAAGGGTAATCTCAATAAGTTTAAGATATCATATTGCAATCTGATTCGTACTCTAATGGAAGACAGGCTGAGATTATTAAAAGAAGAAAGTGATGCTCAAGTGAATCCAACCTATTATGAGTGACTAATAGAATGTCTAAGGCATTTGACTTATACTAAACAAGATATTGTGTCTGTTGGAACTATAATTAGATTCATGGAGTCTCCACGACATAATCATTTGCAAGCGACAAAGATAATTTTATAAATCAAAGGTACAATTGATGATTGTATATTCTATACAATTCCAGAATAATATTTTCAAGTGTTGGATTATGCAGATAACGATTGGGCAGACAATACCGGGGAGAGGAAGAGTACTTTCGATTATGCCTTTCATTTGGGATCATAAGATTTCTCTTGTTCTTCGATGAAAAAATAAGTAGTGTCATTGTCCACTGGAGAAGCTGAATATCACAACAAATTTGTTGGTCTACAATCGCGAATCAAATTTGTTGTCACTAAATACTATCACTACATAAGATATTTTATGTCGACATTTAATGTTGTCGTTATACAACTGATTTAGTGTCAAATAAGTTGTCATACCTAAAAGTTATATTTTAAGTGGATTATTTTGTTATAGAATATTTCATCTCGATAAAAATCCTGTGTTAAGCCATCATTGACAGTAATACAGATAATTAATAAAAGACAAATTTTTTACTGTAAAAACATTTGTTTAGTGTCTAATATAGTTGATGTAAATTATATATAAATAATTTCAGTTTATAGTCGTAACTGTTATCAATTTGTCGTCACTAACCTAAATCTGAAAGTTATTTTACTATATTTAAACCATTATGTTGTTAAAGTTATAATAGTAAATTAATTATTTTTTTTAAAGATGTAGATTGAGTGTTTCGAACTCCTGACCATTTGTTTCATAAGCTTACAAACTAAGCAATATGTTTACCCAATATATTCAATGGTAATTAATTATAGGGTTAATAATTCCAATAGTATCATAAGTTTGGGTCATGTGATCGGATGGTACCATATGTTTTTTGATGTGGTTAAATGGTCTGTTATGTTTGGAGCATGTTGTCCTATGGTACTCTGTTAGTCAACCGTTAGATTTTTCTGTTAAATGGTCAATGTCAGCACCACATCAGCGCCACGTAGATATGTAATATAATATTTAATTTAAAAAATAAAAATAAATAGGGAAATTTAAAAGAATAGGGAAAAAATATGAAAAAAATTATAAAAATATTTTAAAATATTTTAAAACTTTATATATTAATAAAATGTATTTTTTATAAATGTATTTTTTTTTTAAAAAAAATCGAAAATTGAAAAAAAAAACTAGGTTGGACCCTTGGGGTCCAATTGACCCAGCCAAGGGTCGAACCCTGGGTTGGGTTGGACCCCTACCAGGCCGCCTGACCTGGTCGACCAGGTCTGGGTCTGACCCAGACCTGGGTTCGACCCTGGCTGGGTCAATTGGACCCCAAGGGTCGAACTAACTTGGGGTTCAATTGACCCAGCCAATGTCGAACCCAGGGCTGGGTCAGACCCAGACCTGGTCGCCCAGGTCAGGCGACCTGGTGGGGGTCCAACCCAGCCCAGGGTTCGACCCTTGGCTGGGTCAATTGGACCCCAAGGGTCCAACCTAGTTTTTTTTTGTTTTTTTCTATTTTCGATTTTTTTTAAAACAATAAATTTATAAAAAAATACATTTTATTAATATATAAAGTTTTAAAATATTTTTTGAATTTTGTTATAATTTTCCCGATTTGTTTCATATTGTTTCCCTATTTTTTCATATTTGTTTTTTCAATTTTCGATTTTTTTTAAAAACAATTTATAAAAAAATACATTTTATTAATATATAAAGTTTTAAAATATTTTTTGAATTTTTTTATAATTTGTTTCGATTTTCCCCTATTTTTTCTTTTTTATTATATTTCATATTTATTTGTATTTTCCAATTGTCACATCAGTGCCACGTCAGCGCCACGCTAGTGCCACGTCAATGTCACGTCAGCATTCTGTTAGTTAACATTGACGGCAACAATAATTTGGACCAAATAACATCATTGCGAAACTTATGGTACTATAAAACAACATAAGGGTACCATCCGATCACATGACCCAAACTTATGGTACCATTGGACCTATTAACCCTATATTCAATGGTCACATGTTTACCCAATGTGACTATTTGGTTAATCATATTTTTTCTCGTGATTAAATGATTACTTATGTTTCAACATGTGACTATTTAATTACTATGTTAGTAAACCGTTAATTTTTAACTAACGATAAATAACTTAACGGTAAAAAGTAAAAATTGCATAACACCTCCCTCTGCTTGTCATCGGCATACCACCACCAGTCAGACGGCCAAACCGAAGTGGTGAACAGGTGCTTAGAGACGTACTTGAGATGCATGGTCGGAGAGAGACCCTCGACTTGGTTCAAGTGGTTGGCCCTAGCTGAATGGTGGTATAACACATCTTGGCATTCTTCCATCAACACGACCTCGTTCGAAGCTCTCTATGGGTACCCTCCTTTGTTCCATATTCCTTACTTTCTGAGGGAGTCGAAGGAAACCGCAGTGGATACCATGATGTGTGATTGTGAGGTAACAATCAGGTTGCTCAAGTTCTATCTAGGTCGCGCACAAAATCAAATGAAACAGTTGGCCGACAAGAAGAGAACGGAGCGAAGTTTCGAATTCGGGGATTGGGTCTACATGAAGCTCCACGCGTATGTGCAACATTCCATAAAGCAGAGAGGTGTCCAGAAATTTCAGCCAAAGTATTTTGGTCTGTTACGAGTGCTGGAGAAGATCAGGGATGTAGCTTATAAGCTGGATTTGCTAGACGATGCCTTGATTCATCTTACCATTCATATATCACAGTTGAAGTTATCCTATGGAGTTACTGCATAAGGCACACCACTACCTAAGGAGTTCACCAAGTTGAAGGCAAAGATCCCAGAGGAAGTAATCGAGAGAAAAATGGTAAAAAGGGGCAACCGAGCAGCGACCAAACTCCTAGTCCGTTGGAAGGGTTCGACTGGAGAGGAAGCTACTTGGGAGTTCATGGAAGGATTTTGTAAGAAATACCCAGATTTTGACCTTGAGGTCAAGGTATTTTCTTAGGCGGGGAGTATTTATACGATTCGAACCGACTAAACTGTAGTTCCGACTGTAGTTAAATAAGCATGGTCGATGATAACCCTAGTTAGTTGTTTCTTTCCATATTTGAGAGAGTCATTATGCTATTGTACGTTTTCCATGCAGAAAGAATACAAAGTTTTCATTCTCTCTCTACATTTCCTTTCTCTCTCTCTAATCTTCTTCTCTCTCTCCCTACTGTTATTCTTGTTCCCTGCGTTTGTGTGCTGGAGATACCGTCCAAAATTTGGATCATATCACGTTGGTGGCGTCGAACTTGGAGGAGGAGGCGGTGGCGGCGAACTTGGAGTAGAAGACGGCGACGTCGACCTTGGAGGGGAGGAGGTGGAGGGAGCTCAAGATTAGTAAAAATGGTGGAAAGGGCCATAAGTGAGGAAGAGAGAGAGAGAGGGGGAGAGAAGAAGTGAAAGACTGAAGGAGAAGATGGAAGAAGAATGGTACGGTGGAAAGATGAGAGTAAAAACAAAAGCGTCAAAAAAATTAAATAGTAAAGAATCGGCGGTTGGATCAGATGAACCGACGATTGGACTGGGAAAACCGGAAACCAGCCCCTTATTCGGTTTGATTATGATAAATATGGTTTTAACCATAGTTATCAGAACCGGACCGGATCGACGGTCCGACCGAGAACCGGATCCCTGTCCGATTTAATTCAGTTACAAGACTGTTTTACAAATGAACAGTGTTTGAACCGGGTGGTTTTCCAAAAACCGACCGATTTCCAGTTCACTTTTTAAGGTGGAAGAAAGAAAAAAACAGTGTTTTGTTTTTAGAGTGAAAATTTAAATAGACTTGGTTCTAAAATATTTTTTTAAAAAAGAAAAAAAACTATTTTTTCTATTCTACTTGACGTCCAAATTACCTTAAAAAAAATTTCAAAATATTTATTTTATAATTTGCATCCTATAGTATATATTATGCTGCAAAAGAATCTAAAACGACACATATAATATAAATAAATCAAGAAAAAATAAGTAGACGAAATAGAAGAATTATAAAAACTTTTAAAAAGTGATAACATTTGGAAAAAAATAATATTAAAGATAAATTATTAAAATACCTATCAAACAAATATTAAAAAAATGTTTGTAGGTTTTAATTTACGAGACTAAAAGTACGAAACTATAAGAGAAACTGGAAACAAGATTAGAAACAAACATAATATGATACAAAAAATAGTCATTAAAAAGAATGAAAAAAATCTATACAAAACTATATATATAGTTTTTTTATGTTAGTATATCATGTATTTTTTCATCACTTTTATATGATTTTATAAATTTTCTAGGTTCACTGCTAGGTTTAAACTTATTGTCATTGTGTTTGATTTTGACACTATTGTGTATTGTGTTTGAGAATTGAGAGTAATGTGTGTTTGAAATTGAAACTATATAGTTTGTGTGTGTGTGAGAGACTATTTAGTTTGAGCTACTTATATTTGTGTTTGATACTATGTATGTATTTTAAGTTTTCACTTTTTTTTCTTCTTGTGAACATTGAACCGCACATTGAACCGAGTTAGACCGGGTTAAACCAGCCGAACCGTAAACCAACCCCCTCGCTGGTTCGATAACCGATCCGACTCTGATAACTATGGTTTTAACTTCTTGGTGACCGAGTTTGGGTAACTTTTTAGTTATTAAAGAAAAAACAAACAAAACAAAACTGTCTACATAGTAACAGCTCAACAGCTCTAACACGCCACTGAACGGAGCACCCCTTTTTTTGTCTTTGCTTCAGTAGAGGTATAGCACTTTGCGGCTCTCTCTATCGCTTCTAGCTGTAGAGATTCCAGTCCCCTTTCATCACTCTCTTCTCCTACAATTTTATTTTTCTCACTCATCTCATTTTATGAATCTCATGTTTGTTTATAAACGACAGAGAGCAAGGGAAATTACATACATACATACACGAGACAAAACTGCAGCATCCCCGCAGTTTTGATATTTTCAATGGTTGAGAGAATGTTGAGGACTTTTCTGAGTTTATTGCTTACTTGGTCAGTGGTTCTGGGATCTGTGTTACCTCAGGAACTGCCGATCCTATCCTTTGATGAAGGATACAGTCATCTCTTTGGGGATGATAATCTCGTCGTCCAAAGTAATGGCAGAACCGTTCATTTGTCTCTAGACAAACGCACAGGTTCAATTCTTTTTTTTTTTTTGCCAGACAGAAACTTAAGTTACAATTTTTTTTTTTTCCATTTTATTCATTCAATTTTTGGCTGATTATTCTGAACCCTGTTTCGTGTTTGTTCTTAGAAAAAGAAAATCTGATATGTTTTTTGCATTTTGATTCATACAGGGTCCGGATTCGTGTCTCAGGATATTTACCTGCATGGGTTCTTCAGTGCTTCGATCAAACTGCCTTCTGATTACACAGCTGGAGTTGTTGTTGCTTTCTATGTGAGTGGATGAACATTAACTCCTGCAACCTTTTCTATTTTTCATCTTTCTTGGTGTTTATTTTTTAATATTAAACTTGAATCTAGAAAAGATTTGTTGAATGGAAGTGGGTTTACTTTATGGTGTATATTAAGAATCCCCTTCTGGGGTTTTCCATAATTCCAGTAAGTATGCCTTTACATGTTACTTCTGAGCTTCCAGTTCTGTGAATCCCAAGTTTAAAGTTGATTGATCATATGGGTAAAAGCGACCTTTGTTGTTACTTTTTTAGATGAACTACAACATCCAGCGCATATTCAAGATGATTTTCTATAATCCCCATCCGTTTGATTGTTTCCAAGATTTGGTGAGTGTTGAATGTTGTAAATTTGCAGATGTCCAACAGTGATGTATTTGAGAAAAACCATGATGAAATCGATTTTGAGTTTCTGGGAAATCTCCGAGGCAGAGATTGGAGGGTTCAGACCAACATCTACGGAAATGGGAGCACCGGTGTAGGCAGGGAGGAGAGGTATGGTCTTTGGTTCGACCCTGCTGAAGATTTTCACCAGTATAGCATTCTCTGGACAGATTCTTCCATCATGTAAGGACGCTTTAGCTATTTTGTAATGGTAAAATAAATGCTTGTTTCTTCCTGTTCTGATAATTAATTATAACAAAGCCTGTTTGCAGGAATAACAAACAAACCAACTGTAGTTTCATTAATTAGTAAGTAATTGAAATGATTTTTAATTTTCTCACCAACCAACTAGTTTCTTTCTGTCTCTACCTGTAGATTCTACATCGACAATATTCCCATCAGAGAGGTGAAGAGAAGTGAATCCATGGGAGGAGACTTCCCTTCCAAACCAATGACTCTGTATGCCACAATATGGGATGGATCTGATTGGGCCACAAATGGAGGAAAATACCGCGTGAACTACAAATACGCTCCATACATAGCTGAATTCTCTGACCTTGTGCTTCATGGCTGTGCGGTCGATCCCCTTGATCAATCCAGGTGCGATACTGCCACAACCTCAAACTCCACCATCCCTCTCAAACAGAAATCCAAAATGGAAAGTTTCAGAAAGAAACACATGACATATTCCTATTGCTATGACCGGAGACGGTACAATGTTGCCCCTTCAGAGTGCGTGATGAATCTCCAAGAGGCTGAGCATCTCCGCATATTTGACCCTGTTAGGTTTGGGAATGGGAGGAGGCACCGGCACCATAGTAGCACCTAAGTCAGTCACCTCCATTTGAGTCCATATTTATTCCCTTCCCTTGGTGTTTGATGCTCTATCTATATCTTATTTTGTTTGGCCTGCAGCCTGTGAATACAAAGATGGAGACCACACGAAGAACAGATCTTTCCTATTCTTACTATTTATGGTGGGTGCGTAAATAAATTGGTAAACAATTGAATGAATGATGGGATGAATAGTTTCATTTGATGATGAGATTACATGTAATGTAATTGGGAAAAGTATAAAAGAACAATCAGATGTTTGCTGAGATTGGTAATTGCACCCATAATGTTTGTCTTTAACACCCATATGTTTTCATTTGTTGGTAAGTGAACATTATCTCACTTGTCTTTAGTTTCCTTTCAAATAGAAATCACGTCCAATGCATGTGATGTAATTATAAACTTATATGACCCAAATAACCCTAGCTGCTTGCATCATCCTTCACCATCTTCTTTCTTTCTCGTTCTTGCTCGCTCAATTGGAGTGACACATCCTGTGGGATCTCCTGTCACGATTGTAGCCACGTATTTCCCTGTGGGATCCCACTCGATGTACATGGCCATGAAAAGTTCTACTGTGGTTATGGTTTCAAGCTCGTCCACACTGTAGAACTCCAGTTGTCCATTGAAGTTCTGCTTCGTTCGCTTGGAAATCGATTTGTTCTGTTCGCTTGGAGTTCGGCCACCCTTCATCGTTTCTGTTCAGCAAGATTTTGCAGCACGTCCACAGCTCGATTCGTCCACAGCTCTGTTCACGTCAAGAGTCTGTGGGCCACCTTTTTCGTCGCCCTGATTGGTCACCTTTCGTCGTCTCTATTCACCAAGTTTCAGTAGCGCTTTATTCAGGTCAAGATTTTGTGGCCACCTTGCATCAAGGAGTCCGCTTCGCTTGAAGATCGCTTCATTTGTTGCAGATCTTCCGTAGGACGCATCATCTCTTTTGTTCGTCGGCCACCATTCCTTCGCGGGAGAGACTCATAAGTCCCTTGTTCAAACTTCTTGGTCAGTTCTCTGATGATAGTGTTGCAGCAATGTCAGACGAGCAAACTGCATCTGTTGATGCCACTAAAAATACGGTTTGCACTGGCTAAGGTTCGCCCCTAAAGGTGGGTCCCACCAGCCGCTCGAACAAGAACAACATCAGCACCAGCAGCAGAAGTAGGAGATGATGAGTTTGAACCAGGTGGGGGTAAAAACGTGTTTCTACATTGTATCGGTTCGAAATAAACGATTGCACATGACTTTCACGTGACACTTAACGGAATGTGCAATTACAAACAAAATGAAATATCTGAGTGGACTTATTTACGTCGAAAAACATCTTGGTATAATTGCAAAAAAAATTAGTATCTGTGTGTTTTTTCATACTTTTTCCAATGTAAAACCATTGTAGGAGGGAAGGGATATTTGTTTTCTTCTTAAACTAATCACATTCACCGTATTTATTTTTTAATATTTTAAACTGACTTGCGGGTTGACAATTATTTGCTTAAATTGTAAACCACGTTATCAAATTTGACTCTATTGTGTCGGTCTCTTCCGAACAGGGAGCGAAAGTAAATTGAGCAAAAATTATTACACTATACGATTTAGTATTTACAAATAGTCCTCTTTGATGGGGTTTATAAGGGACACCTTATTTTAATAAACCATTAATCACTAACCTAAATATAAAATCAAGAAGATTTATATAAACCATTTATGTAAGGCGTCACCCCTATGAATGTGCGAGAGGCGTCAACCTATAAAAGGCGTCGCCTCCACGTGTCAGGATAGGACTGCATTAAATGGGGACCAGTCAGCTTTAAATGGGATCAGACATCTCTGATATTTGAGGATAATGATCCATGTCCCATCTGAAAGTCATTTTGACCTTAGTTAAAATGTTAACCATGGTAAAAAATGTAACACTATTCATCAGGTTAATCAAAAGCCTATAAATACCAGCATTCATTATCATTTATTACATTATGATTTTACCACATCCACGTAAAAGCTCTTCAAAGCCTCAGACTGACTTAAGCAGGTCAACCCGAAGTTATCAATTTTGTGTAGGTCTGAACCGAGAGTAGCGGCGCATGTGTAGAAGAAAAATTTTCAGAAACCAACATCTGGCGCCGTCTATGGGAACCCTTGAGCAAAATATTGTCATGGATCCTACCAATACACGAGCTAAGAAAACTCAGCAACCTGAAGAAGGAAGCTCACTCCATGATTTACAGCAACACTTGACGCCTTCAGCTTTTATGCCCAGGTTTCAGAGGAATCCAGGTGTGGCGCTCCCAAGTGCTTCAGCCTTAATAGGAGTCTAGTCTAGAGTACTGCCACCTCAGTAGACTCGAGCGCTGCTCATGCCAACGCAGTCTCATATAGCCTCATCTGGAGGAAGAGCACCCTCAGCAGTGCATACTGCCCAAGAGATTGTTACTCCCGCGCTTATAGCGGAGATAGATGAGCTCTTGAATCGAAGGGAGCTTATGGCTGTTGCTCGTGCAGCTCGTCTTAACGAGCATCACCGCATGGGTGAAGCCACATCAGAACCCCGAGAGGTTCCCGTAGTAGGACTGCCAGTTATGGCGGATCCTTTGCCCAGAAGCGTCGCTACGCAAATACCCTCAGTAATAATTGCTCCTCCTCTAGGTGAAATAACCCTTGATAAGGTGATGGAGCTTATTATTGAGGCAAGCAAGGAGAAACGAGGCAAAGTAATGCCCGATCTGAGAGATAGGGCATCGCACCCTTTCACGGATGAAATTCTGGATGTTGAGGTGCCAAAGTCTGTTCAGATCCCTAGGATAGAGGTGCATCAAGGGGAGGGTGACCCCGTGGAGCATGTCCAAAGTCATGAATCTTCCTTATTGGGAAGATCTAACAATGAAAAGCATTTTGCAATCCTCTTTCCCTCAACTTTGAGTGGCGTCGCCTCTCATTGGTTCTTTGGCTTGCCTAAAGCTTCGGTCAAGTCTTGGTCGGATTTGAAGGAAACGTTTATCGTCCAGTACATGGGCGGTAGACAATTGCTGAAAAGTGTTGGCACTTTGGACCGTATCAGGAAAGTGGGGGATGAAAGTTTGGGAAGTTCTATATCCGTTTCAACCAGACTCTGGCTAGTATCGATCAGTTCATCACGGGAGGTGAGACCATTCGAGCTTTCGTTACAGCACTGGGTCACAGGGGTTCATCTTTACATGACAGCTTGAGTGTCATCCCTATTCACACCATATCAGATATGGCGGCGGGAGCCAAGTCATCTATTGATCTAGAAATAGCCCGAGAAGGAAGAAAACCTCCTAGAGATAATATAATGGAGGTGAAAGAAGGAAAAAGGCCAGAACAGCGGCCACAAAGAAGTCGTCCCCAGGAGGATAGACGAAGTCGTCCCCAGGAGGACAGGCGCCGCCCAAAATATCCCGCGTCCACAGCGAGAAGGTTTTGAGGCTTTCACGCCCTTAAACCAATAGAATTATGTCGTCCTAAATGAAATGGAGAAGAGGGATTTGGTGTGGCCACCATTACCTCGAAAAACAGGATGACCTATGGGCCCCTATCATAAGCAATATTATCGGTATCATCGAAGTAAAGGGCATAGTACTGATAGCTGCAAAACTTTGAAGAGAGATATTGAGGCGCTTATCCAAAAGGGTCTCCTCAAAAATTTCGTGGCAAAAAGGGATCGGAGTCCTAGCCCACGAAGGGAAAGGAAGGTGTCGCCTAAGAGAGAGGTGGGAGATGAAGGCTCTAGAGGCAAACAGGGACATGTACGAGTGATCAGTGGTGGCTTTGCCTCAGGAGGAGAGACTAGTAGCACTAGACAGGTGTATGCTACTCAGTTATCTGGAACCTCTAAGGCAGGAAAGCGCCTTAGATCATTGGATGAAACCACTATTAATTTTAGAGAGGATGAGATGGATCATGTGACATGCCCACATGAGGATGCATTGGTCATCACTACTGAAATTGCTAGATATGACGTGGAGCGAGTGCTTATCGCCTCGGGAAGTTCGACATATGTTCTTTTCCTTGACGCTTTAAATAAAATGGGAAGGAAAGGAGACCTTATCTATCCAGGCAGAGGAGGATTTAAGGGAAGGGAAGGTTCGTCCAACACCAGTAGAGGGGCTGGTGAAGATATGGATAGATTGTCCTGAGAAGGTCGTCCAAATTGGGGCGACGCTTCCCGAAGAGCAGGCTACAGCTCTGACCCTCCTGTTAATTGAGTTTCGAGAGCTCTTTGATTGGAAACCGAGCGATATGCCGGGTATAAGTGAGGAAATTATTACCCATGAACTCAATATAGACACAAGTATTAAACCAATCGCTCAAAAGTGACGACCCGTGAGGGAGGAAAAGGCTATAGCCATTCGACAAGAAGTGGCGAGATTGATTTAAGCTCGGTTTATTAAGTAAATCAGATTCCAGACATGGGTCGCAAACCCTGTACTGGTGAAGAAAAGTACGGGCAAATTGACCAACTGGTCGACGACACTTCAGGGCACGAGCTATTAAGTTTCATGGATGCCTATTCTGGATATAATCAGATCAAGATGTCAGCAGGCGAGGCTCATCACACAGCATTCTATGCAGATAGTGATATATATCACTATACTGTCATGCATTTTGGGCTCATCAATGCTGGTGCCACCTACTAAAGGATGGTTAACAAGCTTTTTGCGGGCATGATAGGGGTGAGCATGGAGGCGTATGTTGATGACATGTTGGTAAAGTCTATAAAGAGCTTTGACCATACAGAAGACCTCAGGAAAACTTTCGAAGTTATGAGGCTTCATCAGGTGTGATTAAACCCTGCTAAATGTGCATTTAGGGTCCAATCTGGCAAATTCTTGGGTTACATGGTGAGCCAAAGGGGGATAGAAGTAAACCCCGAAAAGCTAAGTATCATTGAAGGCATGAAAAGTCCCACTTGTCAAAAGGAGGTGCATAGTTTAAATGGAAGGTTGGCGGTGCTAAGTCGATTTTTATCTAGAGCTGGGGACAAATCCCTACCCTTCTTCCAAGTATTAAGGGCCAACAAAAAGTTCGAATGGACATCAGTATCCGAAGAGGCGTTTCAAGAGCTGAAGAAGCATATTCGAACCTTACCTCCACTAGCTAAGCTAGAAAAGGGTGACACTTTAGTTCTCTACTTAAGTGTCAGTCTAGTGGCTGTAAGCTCTGTACTGGTAAAGAACATAGAGTCTGGCCATGTGCCAGTTTACTATGTATCTAAAGTCCTTTCAAAGGCAGAAAT
This sequence comes from Chamaenerion angustifolium, assembly GCA_946814005.1. NCBI lineage: Eukaryota > Viridiplantae > Streptophyta > Magnoliopsida > Myrtales > Onagraceae > Chamaenerion > Chamaenerion angustifolium. The sequence goes on along the minus strand of OX328266.1, from coordinate 28,656,071 downwards.
AAATTATGTAGAAGTTGAGAAGTATCTCTTTGTGTTAGTAGTTTCTGCTAGAAAGTTTCGCCCTACTTCCATTAGTATGAAATCACTGTACTAACTAATCAACCACTAAAACATTTTCTCCAAAAACCAGATGCGTCTGGAAGGATGATAAAGTGGGCGATAGAGTTAAGTGAATTTCGAATCCAATTTGCTCCAAGGACAGCCATCAAAGGCCAAGCTTTGGCTAGGGGTGAAACCGGGCCGGTTGGATCGGTTTTTTTACTATTTCGGCCAGGGACCTATATTTTCTTCAAAAAAAAATCAAACCAAAAGACCGTATAAGGAAAAATAAACCGTACATTCGGATTTTCGGTTTAAACCGAAAAAGCAAAAAAATACACATTCAAAACCAAAATAAGTATTCAAAATCAAATTAAACAACAAAATAATTTGATTTAACAATGTTTACATAGATTTCTACTAAACCGATTAAACAACTAAAATAATTATTAAATAATAAAAAATTTATTTGTTTGTATTCGTTGATTAATTATATTAATTAATACTAACTAATACAATATATAAAATAATATACATATAAATGGTCGGACCCGACTTCACGGTCTTTCAGAGTTGTAGGCCGAACGGTCTAAAAAACCGTTTCAAACAAAAAAAAAACGACCACAAACCGAACCGTACATTTTTGGACCGGATTTTTTGGTTCGGACCGGTTCGGGTTTCACCGGATTTTCGGACCAAACGGTTTTCCTTTCACCCCTAGCTTTGACAGACTTCATAGTGGAATCCACACATGACCAGAGTGAGGCGTCGCCCTCAACAAATATCTTGCCTCCAATCATTATAGAAGAAACATTTCCTGTATGGAAGTTATACACAGGTGGATCTTCATCCATTGAAGGCTCAGGGACAGGATTGGTGTTAACTCCACCAGATGGAGGGGAATCTTTAAGATATGCCCTAGTTGTAACCTTTAAGGCCACCAACAATGAATCTGAGTATGAGGCATTGATTGCGGGTCTAAGGATATCTAGGGGTATAGGCATCAAAGCCATCAATGTTTATTGCAATTCCTAGCTTGTGGTTAATCAAGCTAAAGGTGAATATGCAGTCAAAGGGAAGATGATGAAAAAGTATTTAAGCGAAGCCAAAATTTTGACTGAAGGCTTCGCCCAATTTGAGATTAACGCCATTCTGAGAGAAGAAAATGAAGAAGCAGATGCTCTGAGCAAATATGCCTGGCAGCAAACACAAGGAACCTATGAGTGTTTTGTCGAAAGTGTTACAACTCAAGGAACCTATGAGTGTTTTAACATTCATAGCATCGATACTTGGGTGACGCTCATAAAGGCATATTTGGAATCAGGGATCGAACCTTCAGAAGAAGCAGAGCTTAAAAGAATGAAGCGTATAGCGACAAACTATACCTTGATTGATGGAATCCTTTACAAAAAGTGATTTTCTACACCATTCTTACGATGCGTCGCTCAACCTGAGGCTACTACCATACTCCGAGAATTGCATGAAGGATACGGTGCTTGTCATGAAGGGGCTAAGTCAATTATTCGAAAAGCCTTGAATCAAGGGTATTATTGGCCGACAATGGCAAATGAAGTAGATGAAATGGTGAGAAAGTGTGAATCATGTCAAAAATACACTCCAAGAATTGGGCGCCCACCATCTGAATTGATACCTATACGCGTCGTCTGGCCATTCGTGCAATGGGGAATCGATTTGGTGGGTCCATTCCCCAAATCTAAGTAGAAGTGTTATATCATAGTAGCAGTGGATTACTTTTCAAAGTGGGTCGAGGCTAAAGCTCTGGCGTCGACTACTGAATTCCAAGTGGTGAAATTCTTGAAATCCAGAATTATATCCAGATATGGAATTCCGAGTATTCTGAAATGCTGGAAGAATAAAAATGACCCGTATTCTAAAATGACCCTCAGTTTGCTGGAAGAGAGCTAAAATGCTTTTGTGAAGAATTGCACATTGAGCATCGCCATGCCTCGGTAAGGCATGCGCAGACAAATGGGCAAGTAGAAGCGGCAAACAAAGTTATTCTCAATGGGTTGAAAAAGCGCATCGACGCCTTGAAAGGAAAATGGACTGACGAACTGGATAATGTTCTATGGTCCATCAGGACAACACCAAAAATATCCACGGGCGAACCACCATTTGGATTGGTATATGGTTCAGAATCTGTGGCTCCTACTGAAATAGCAGTAGCATCACATCGAGTAACACATTTTGAGGCGGTGCCTAATGATGAACAAAGACGAGTCGGCCTTGATCTAGTGGATGGTAAAAGATGGATATCAGATGAAACCCAAGGAAGGATGAGGTTGGCCACTGCTAGATATTATAATCGACGAGTATTCTCTCGCCAATTCTTCGTGGGGGAGATGGTATGGAGAAGAAATGAATTCTCACATTTGGATAAGATTAATAAATTATCTCCAAAGTGGGAAGGGACTTATAAGGTCGTCGCCGTCCCTCACCACAACGCCTACGTCTTGGAGGATGAGGAAGGAAGAAAGCTGATGAATACTTTCAATGCGGAGCATTTGAAAAAATTCTATGCGTAGATTGTAATTTACAATGTCATTGTAAATATATCAAGTATTTTGGATATTACTAATGAGTATTGCAAGTTCTCAAAGTCATTGATTTCATTATCAAATATATGACAAAAATAAAAAGAGTCGTTGCCTTGATAACATGCCTTGACTTCATTATCCAAAAAGATGATTTACAAGATAAAATGTTCAAGTGCTGAAAAAATGAAAATTACAAAGAAAAAAATCTAGAAAATAAAGGTCTTCAAGTGGCTTTGGGAGAAGGAGTGGTTTTTGAAGAAGGGCCCTTGGGAGGAACGCTGCTAGGCTCTGGCGCCGCACACTTCTGTCCATCCTTAGCTGGGAGTGGAGTATTGCTGGCCTCAGGCGTGGAAGCTGACTTCTTTGCAGACTTAGCCTTTGAAGCAGACGCTTCAGCTTCCATGTTCTGCTGTTGCATTCGCCAGAAAGCTTGAAAGACTTTTACCTGCTCCACAGGGAAGTCTGGATGAATCTCATGGATTTGGGCGACTAATCTTCCGTATATTCGAATGATCTTATCGACCAAGTGCCTCCTCTCAGCAGCTTCCTGAAAGGCGGCAGTTTGCTTGAAAGACGCCACCGCCTCCACCTTGGCAGTCTCTAGTTGAAGGAGTGTCGCCTCTTTCTCCTTCTGAATAGCCTGGAGTTGGAGAAAATCTACCTCTTTATCCTTCTGAGAAGTCTCACCCTGTTGGAGCGCCGCCTCCTTATCCTTAGTTAAGGAGGAAAGGTTATTCTCAGCCCAGCGAGCATTCTCCCTGTTTTGGCTAGAGACCTGCTCACATTCTGCAAGTTGCTGGGCAAATTTGTTTGCTTTCTCAAGAGCAAATTGAGCCTTCTCAATGGCTCAATCCTTCAGCTCGAGCTCTTGATCCAGGCGCCGACGAAGAAAGGTGTTATCCTCCTCGAGCTTGGCCTTCTCCTTCATCCACTCAGCCCTCTCCTTTTCAAGGTGAGCAGCCTTGGCAACCCTTACTGCATTGTCCTCAATAGAAGCACATTTGTGGACCAAATGCACCGCTAAGGCGCTGACCTCAGTCTCTGTAGCCAAAAGCTATAAACAAAAGGTTAGACAAATAAAAGGAAGATTAACAAAATGTAAGTAAGAAACTTACAGAGGCGACTCAGGTGAGATGATTCTTAACCGCCCCTTCGACCCATTGAGGATCGAAGTGGAGCTGGCGACGATCACCAGGGAGGGCTGACCCGCTCACGATACGTACAACCAGGTCAGAATGTAGAGGGGTTCTTTCGGGAAGCCTGGCTTGAAGAGATGTTCCTTCTGGAATGTTGATATCTTTCAAGCGACGCCAGGCTCCCAGTTCAGCAAGCGATTATCGAAGACCGGTGTCTCATAGAGGTGTCGCCTCAGATCAAATCCAGGGCCTTCGGTAGGACCCAAGGGAGAATCGACTGATGTGGCAGGCGGAGACACCTGAGGCGTTGCTGGCCTAACACATGGCCTGACAGATAGTGGCGACGCCCGAGGCATAGTACGAGTCCTAGGTGAAGGGGACCTCCGAGGTGGGGCTTGTTTGAGAGGTGAGAGATCGAGTATGGAACTCGAAAACCTCCCACCTTCTGGCGACGCCACAGGTCATACACCAACAGTCAATTAGCAAAGCCTTTACAAAACATGAATATTCTTTTGAAAGAAAACAAAGGAATACATGGGGGCGGCGCTGTCTCTTCAGTGCTTTCATCTAACACTATAGTGTTGGAGGGATCAACACGGTTGCTCATGTCCTTTCTTGAGTGCCGTTTCGTATCTGAAGCTATAGACTTGGCCTTATGTTTCTTTTTGGAGGGCTCCTCCTCCTCCTCCTATATAGGTGGAAGGATGTCAGTCGCCACCTGGACATAGCATCCAGAAGGTTGAAATAAATAATCAAATTCATAATCATCTGCAAAGAAAAGAGAAACGATTAGAAAAATACCCAATCAATCTCTGGTTGAAAAGTCAACGACTTTATTGCCGCACTAGCAAGCATCGCCTCCGTTGTATCTTTGGATATAAATGAAAGTCGTCCTTTTGAATGTGCTATGTATATAAGGTTGATCGTATCGAGATCCTCCTCAGAATACTCAGTAAATGAGGGTAAAGGGTCTCTTCGGGGATTTCTTAAAGCCCAGGCGACGCCCTCAAAGAAGAAAAAATACTTGCTTTGCCAGTTTGAGTTAGTGGACTTAAACTCACTAACCAATGGTTTTTTAGAATCCCAGAACCAAGGATTCTTCCCTAAGCGTCGCACGTTCCAACCCTTAGACTCAGGGAAACGAGTTTGAAAAAGAAAAACGCCAAAGGCGTTGAATTGAAGACGATAGAAGGATCAAAATAAAGACAAGGAGTAAGGACAACTATTTTCAAAACATAGGATGCTAAATCCTACCCACATGCGTATGGCGTTAGGAGACAACTGGGTAGGGGTGATGCCATAATAACTGCACAGTTCTATTAGGGAGTCACAGAAAGGGAAGCTAAGCCCTGCCTCTATTTGACTCAAATAGATCGTGGCTTCGTCTTCACCTGGAAAGCATACCTGATCGTCGCCCATGGACTCAGGGTAAGGGAATCGGGGTCGATCAACATTGTTCATACCCGAGGTTTCAACAACTGCCCAGGCGAAGTTCTCTCAGGTAAGAATATTTTGTTTAGGGTCGATAGCAGGAATGGGAAAGTTTAGAGTCTTACTGGGGATATTGCTTGAAGATGCCATGACTTTCTTCAACAAATGGACTTCTGATGGCGTTACTCGACAACGGGCAATGGTGGCGACGCTCCTCTTAAATGGCGATGGCTATAAGTTTTTTAGAGAGAGAATCTAGAGAGAAGGTAGAGCTAAAAGTGTTCGAAATGAAGGGGCCACTCCTTTTTATAGTGGACGTATGAAGAAATTGGCAATCATTGCAACTGAATTCGAAACGTCACCCTTAGAAGACCGTTGGATTAAAACGGAATTTGAAACGTTACTTTTTTATGGATCGTTAGATCTCAACGGTCACATGGTGCTGACGTCATCGCACTGTTACATTCAAATTCAAACAAAACCAAAACATCAAGCAATGTGAACCGTTGGATTATCAAAAACCACACGGATTGCTGAAATCATTGGGGGTAGATGAAACGATTTCCTTCTTTTAAAAATTCGAATTTGAATTTTACCGCCAGGAAATTTTGGAATTCACGCCATCGAGGCTCATCGACGCCTATAAAATTAAAGGCTCATCAACACCTATAGAATTAAAGGCTTATCGACGCCTAGAAATTTCCAGGTGTATTAAAACCTAGGAAAATTAAAGGTTCATCGACGCATATAGAATTAAAAGCCTTATCGACGCCTAGAAATTTCCAGGTGTATTAACACCTAGGAAAATTAAAGGCTTATCGACGCCTAGAAATTTCCAGGTGTATTAACACCTAGGAAAATTAAAGGCTTATCGACGCCTAGAAATTTACAGGTGTATTAACACCTAGAAAAATTAAAGGCTTATCGATGCCTAGAAATTTCCAGGTGTATTAACACCTAGGAAAATTAAAGGCTCATCGACGCCTAGAAAATTCCAGGTGTATTAACTAACACCTAGGAAAATTAAAGGCTTACCGGCGCCTAGAAAATTCCAGGTGTATTAATACCTAGGAAAATTAAAGGTTTATCGACGCCTAGAAAATTCCAGGTGTATTGACACCTAGGACAATTAAAGGCTTATCGACGCCTAGAAAATTCCAAGTGTATTAACACCTAGGAAATAAGAACCCGGTTAAGACAAATTAAGACTTATAGAAAGTCGAAACTCACGGAGAGATTCTATCCAATCAAGACTAATACTCTTGTTTGGCTCGGGGGGGCAGATGATGGGGTTTATAAGGGACGCCTTATTTTAATAAACCATTAATCACTGACCTAAAAAAAAATGAAGAAGATTTATATAAACCATTTATGTAAGGCGTCGCCCCTATGAATGTGCGAGAGGCGTCGCACCTATGAATGTGCGAGAGGCGTCAGCCTATAAAAAGCGTCGCCTCCACGTGTCAGGATAGGACCACATTAAATGGGGATCAGACATCATTAAATGGGATCAGTCATCTTTGATATTTGAGAATAATGATCCATGTCCCATCTGAAAGTTAGTTTGACCTCAGTTAAAAGGTTAAGCATGGTAAAAAAATGTAACACTATTCATCAGGTTAATCAAAAACCTATAAATACCAGCATTCATTATCATTTATTACATTCTAATTTTTACCACATCAACATAAAGCTCTTCAAAGCTTCATACTGACTTAAGCTTCGAAGTGGAATAAGCGGGTCAACCCGAAGTTATCAATCTGTGCAGGTCCGAACCGAGAAGAGGGACGCCTGTGTAGAAGGAAATTTTCAGAAATCAACACTCTGCTCTTCATGGAGAAATACGAGGGTAAGTTTGATATTTACTTTTTAATTTAGGGTCAATTTGAAAAATAAATAAATAGAAAACTGTTTTGGGAGGGGGTGACAACAACTGGGATTTCTCATTCTTGAAGATTATGAAGACTTTTTCAAAAAGTATTCATTTTCGAATTTTTTTTTGAAAAAGTATATATATAAAAAAATTATTTAGGAAAATATGTCTACGCGCACCCCGGGGTCGCGCCTATTCAATAGGCGCACCCTAGGGATGCACCTATTGAATAGGCGCGACCCTGGGGTTCGCTTATTCCACAGATTTTTTTTTAATTAAAAAACTTATCCTACGTAGATAATTGATTTACGACCTAAATGACATTAACCTAAATGCTCCATCGTTGCTCTCTTCCAAGCAGTGAGTGGAAGTGACACTCGTCGAAGTAACAGTCTATCAGAAACAACGTTGATTTTAAGTCTGCTTATGGTTTTCCTCCTAAATAGAAATTGAGAGATATAATCACGCGTTGCTTCATCTCAGTATTCATAGGTCCAAATTCCTCTAGGCTATACGTACATCTCTGACTCAACATCTTCCGAATATCTTGTAAAGCTTCTCCAATGAAACTTGTTCTGAACAACATCCCTAAATGCTCCATCGTTGCTCTCTTCCAAGTAGTGAGTGGAAGTGACACTCGCCGAACTAACAGTCTATCAGAAACAACGTTGATTTTAAGTCTGCTTATGGTTTTCCTCCTAAATAGAAATTGAGAGATATAATCACGCGTTGCTTCATCTCAGTATTCATAGGTCCAAATTCCTCAAGGCTAGACGTACATCTCTAACTCAACATCTTCCGAATATCTTGTAAAGCTTCTCCAATGAAACTTGTTCTGAACAACATCCCTAAATGCTCCATCGTTGCTCTCTTCCAAGCAGTGAGTGGAAATGACACTCGCCGAAGTAACAGTCTATCAGAAACAACGTTGATTTTAAGTCTGCTTATGGTTTTCCTCCTAAATAGAAATTGAGAGATATAATCACGCGTTGCTTCATATCAGTATTCATAGGTCCAAATTCCTCTAGGCTAGACGTACATCTCTGACTCAACATCTTCTGAATATCTTGTAAAGCTTCTCCAATGAAACTTGTTCTGAACAACATCCGCGAGGTAAAACATTGAAACAAAGTTGTTTATTCACAAGTTTCAGTCTGCTGCAAAAGAGCTTATAACTATAGCTTTTTAATTGAGTTTTTTTTTAAAAGTAACCATGTCAATTTGTAGCAAACTGAATCAGTTAAAGTCGGTCGCCCTCTTGCACCTAAAAACCCCAAAGAGCTCTTTTGCAGCAGTAATTCCTGAAAATGTCAAACTAGCTAGTGTATTTGAAGAAAAGTCTCATTCAGAAACTTGTGAATAAACAACTTTGTTTCAATGTTTTACCTCGCGGATGTTGTTCAGAACAAGTTGGAAAATTTAGGACAGGAAAAAAGTATTTAACTTCTTATAACTTCCTTTCTTGTTTACTTGAGGAATTTGGTGAGACTAGCCTAGAGAATGAACAAGCATCAGTTCGCTTGAAAGACCTTGGTTGCTGTACCATGTTAGTATCTAAACTTCACATTTTTAGAGAACCAATCGAGGAATTTGGTGAGACTAGCCTAGAGGAATTTGAACCTATGAATACTGAGATGAAGCAACGCGTGATTATATCTCTCAATTTCTATTTAGGAGGAAAACCATAAGCAGACTTAAAATCAACGTTGTTTCTGATAGACCGTTGTTTCCACCCATGTAAAAAAAAAATTTGTGGAATAGGCGCGACCCCGGGGTGCGCGTATACATATTTTCCTAAATATTTTTTTTATATATATACTTTTTCAAAAAAAAAATTCGAAAATGAATACTTTTTGAAAAAAGTCGAATATGAAAGTTCTTTGTAAATACAAAAGACTAATAATTGTCGGTCAAATCACTTTTACCCGTTTACCCGGACAATAGGGTTGAATCCAACAACTATCGTAGATCAAAATTAATTATTAAAGTGTATTAATAAGAAAACATGGGATGCTGAATATAGTAATTTAAAAGTTGATGCAATAAGAAATATTTGAAGTACGTAACGAAACATATGAAATTAGTAGTGTGTAAAGCAACATGAAAAAAAAAACACTGTTTTAGGTCACTACTAAAGAGTATGTCAAGGGCTTGTGCGTATGATTTTAATTTAACCATAGTTTATTTTATGGGTAAAAAAAAAAGGTAAATGATATTTGCGGGAACAGTTAAATTAAAAAATAATTAATGAAGTTAGTTTCATAATTAGTATTTAAATACGAATATTTATTTTTTTAAAATTATTGATAGAAGGTGTCTTATGTTTATTTATTCGGTGTCTTATGTTTTTCTCTTTTATCTTGGAGGGTTTTATGAAATGGTTACAGACTTTTCTTTATTATTATTATTATCTATATATTTGGTTAGATTGTATACAACTATGACAACTATATTATTTGATGTATTTTCTCACTCATAATGTCATAATAGTACATTTTAATTAGTCCATGTCAAACATACAATTCTCAATCCTAACTAGCATGCCATGTAAATCATTTTAAACTCCTTGAAACTTTATAATTCACTCTCAAGATAAGTTACAAAATCTTAACGTTTTTTGTTTATTTTTACATGTACATTTATGATTTTTTTCTTAAATATATTGTATATGGTAAAAAAATTTAAAATACTAAAATACATAATATTATATTTGATGGATAAGGCGTATGAGCATATAAAAATTTACAATTAAATAATAATTTTATCAAATTGCATATCAACATTGTTTAGCTTATTATAATTAAAATTGTAATATAAATTTAGCATATGTATGAATAATAATAACAATATGAGGATAAATTTTTGATATTTTTATATAAGTATATACAAATATTAGAAGTCATAAAACCAAAAGTTAAGTTAAAAATATTATATGGACATTAACATATGAAAAATATTTTTATATTTATAGACTTAATATATTTTATAGATAAAAAATAAATAAAATTTTATTTGTAGATATTTTTACTATCAGTTTCATTAACATATTAAACAAAGTGACAAACCACAAAAAAATAACTTCAAATTATTAATTATTATTGTCTTAATAATTGTCACTATTGCTTTTCAATAATTATTCATGTATTTTTTTAATTAGTTTTATAAATAAATAAACTTAATCTTGATTTTATTTAACAGAATTATTATATTATATTAAATAAAATAATTTATATTATATACAAATATTAATAGGGTTAATATTATTTATAAATATACTTTATTTTTAATTATATAATATTAAGTTAAATTTATTCTTAATTAAAAATACTTTCATAAAATAAAAATATAATAAATAATAAGTCAATTATATATATATTTTAATATAACATTTAATATAAAAAAAATAGTTATTGCGCAAACCAAAGTGGGCGTAAGCTTTCTAATGTGTTATATATAGTTTGTGTACATTACACTTTGTAGAGACCCGCCGAATCTTATCTTTGGTTCGGTGGTGTCTTATTATATATATTTTTTTCTATAGGTTATGGATAAATGAATATACATTAAGAAATGGAAGGTAGAATATATGTTTGGATAGGGTGGTCGTTGCATGTGTGTTTCCTTTGTACTCTTCTGTGCATAAGTCCTATACTATTACTACTATATATTTATGAAAGAGTTGCAGACATTTTTGGCATTAAAATTATCAAAAAGAAAGGATGAGGTGATGGTGTGTGGGTCCCGCAAGATTTGAAATGTTAATGGTGTTTAACTGTTTATAAGAGACAGGACAGACTTGATATTCATGGACCATGGTCACGAGGCCATCTGTTTTCAACTACCGACCGACCATGGAAGTGAACGTTAACAAGACACAAGTGCCAAAAAGTATATATATATATATTACGACCATCGTTTCATGAAAAAACGTGTGCTACATTATGTTTGATTTTATTACTAAGTTATTTTCTTAAAATATCATTAACGATGTTTTGCATCTTTCGGTTAATTATATATTTGACAATATTACAACTTGGTTTAAACTTATGTATTTAATTATTTGGGTTAATAGTTTCAATAGTACATTACGTTTGACCCATGTTATTGAATAATATTTTAAAATTTTTTAGATTAAAGTAGTGTACTCTATTTAAAAAAGTTGTCTTTTAGTCTCTCCGTTAGTATTCCGTTACATTTTCTTGGTAAATGACGAACTATGTCAGCAGCACGTCACCACTTCGTCATTGTCACGTAGATATATAATATAATATTTAATTTAAATAAAAAATATATAATATAATATTTAATTTAAATAATAAAAATATATAAATTTTAAAAAAACTAAAAAATAGAAAATAATTAATAAAAAAATGGAAATTAAAAAATTAAGCAGAATAAATGCAATTAAAAAATATGAATTAAAATTAAAATCAAAATATTAAACTATAAAATGTATTATTTAAAAAAAAACACGAAAATTAATATATTTTTTCTGTTTTCGATTTTTTATTCACTAACTTTACTAAGTTTTTTTTTCCAAATTTATATATATATAAACATTTTTATTTTTATTAATATATGAAGTTTTAGAATAATTTTTAAACTTTTTCCTAATTTTTCCATATTTGTTTTCCAATTTATTTTAATTTTCCTATTTATTTTAATTTTCCTATTTATTTTTGCCTTTCATATGTCATATTAGAGCCACATCACTATTACGTTAGTGAAACTTGACGATCAACAGTAATTTGAACTAAAGAACAACATTCTGAAACATAAAGTACCAAGAAACAACATGGGCGGTATTAATTGATAACATGAGTCGAAAATATGGTACTAATGAAATCATTAACCTTATTATTGTTTAGTTTAAATCAATAACTTCCGTTATTTTTCTTATTAACAGTTGACGTCATTCTTTTTTTTGTCTTTACGATTCTTTTCCATTTTCTTTATCTTTTTAAATAGACTGATGCAATTTTGAGAAGGAAGAATAAGAACAAGAAGAGATAAACAAAATGAGTGTTTTTAGTACATCCCTTCTTAATATTAGCGTGTAATGGAAATAAGTGATTTGAATAAAAAAATAACATTGTCAAACAAAGCACAAGTGTGAATCAAACTGTCACATCCTGAAAACGTAAGTAACCATTTAACAAAGCAAAAAAATGTACATGACCAAAAATAAATGTAAATGACCAAAAGATAACATTAGACAAATATAAGTAACCAAAAAAGTAGTTAACCCTAAACCTTTTATGACTAGACCGTACCGGGACATAAAAGATGGGACCGTTTGCAATGACGAATATAAAGTGTCATTAGTGAGATCTTATGACCCCACTTCGTGCATATAATTTGTTGTAAATGTAGCTGTATTTCGTATAATATTTATCAGGAACGTGGTTAATTTTTTGTGATGACTCTTGTTGTCACTACAAGTTATGTAACTCAGTTATGCATGCATTGACTTTTTCAGAGTGTGGTCTATAGTTTAATTCCTAGTGAAGTTAAAGTTAAGATTTTTGTTTTTTAATTCTCAACTTGAAAAATATTCTTATTTGATTCCTCTTATTATATGAAACATATCATTAGTATTCTAGTTTGAGATGTTTAATTAATAAATTATTTTGCTTTTCTTCTTGAAACATCAATTTCATTTTCCAACTCTAGGGTTCAATTCCTAGTGGAGTTAAGTAAATCAATTTTTTTTGTCCGTTTTAAAATCCTCAATTTGAAAAATGTTCTTATTTGATTTCTCATCTTGTTGTTACATGATGTATATATTTGTTATTCTAATTTTGTTTGATAATTAATTTAGAAATTATTTTGCGTTTCTTTTTGAAACAATAATATTTTTTTTTCGAATTCCCGTGTTCAATTACTAGTGAAGTTAAAGTAAAACTTTTTTTTCTTGTTTTGTCTGATTTTGAATTCCGAACTTAAAAATGTTTTTATGACAAATTAGAGTTATGAACTTGAAAATGTTCTTATTTGAATTCTCATCTTGTTATTGTATGATGTATATAATTTGTATTCCAATTTGTTTGTTGTAGAATTAAGAATTATTGTGCTTTTCTTCTTGAAGCAGCAACATTTTTTGTTCAATTCCATAATCCAATTCCTCATTAAGTTAAAGTAAGTTTTTTTTGGATTGATTTGGATTCAATTCTTCAACTTGCTATTAAATGAAGTATATGATTAATATTTCAATTTTGTTAGCTGTTTATTTAAGAAATTAATTTATTTTTCTTCTCGAAACAACAATACTATTTTTAGTCTCATCCATTCCTAGTGAAGTTACAGTAAAACATTTTTGTGATTTGGAATCCTCATCTAGAAAAATGTTCTTATTTTATTTCTCATCATGCTATTATATGACATATATAATTAATATTCCAAATTTATTTGATATTTAATTATTATGCTTTTCTTCTTAAACAACAATACTATTTTTTTTCCAACTCTAAGGTTCAATTCCTTTTCTTTGGTCCTTCAATTCCTATTGAAGTTTAAGAAAAATATTTATTTTCTTATTCTTTTTGTTTTATGTGTAATTCTCAATTTGAAAAATAGTTTAATTTGATTTTTCAACGTGCTATTATATGATGTATATAATTAGTATTCTAATTTTCTATAATGTTTCATTAACTGTTTTTTTCTTGAAAAAAACAATGCTAATTGTTTTCCAGATTATAGTTTAAAGTATGCACAAATCAGAAATTTAAATACTTTTTCTTTGTTTCACTTGTTAAAATTATTATATATAATTTAGTTGTTACAAATTACTCGTACTTATACGAAAAAAAATTATTATATCATTTTATTCTAAACCATTATATATATAGAGAGAGATGATATTTCAATAAAAATAATTTTTATTCTGATCAAAATTGATATTGATTTGATCAGTTCTTGATATTTCTGTATACAAAATTGCACTCACTTATCTAGGTTCTTAGACCAGTCATTTACCTTTTGTAAACTGAAACCAATGATCTTAATTGGCTTAATGGTATTTTCAGTTTTCACCCTAATTTCAGTCTTTTACTGTTAAAGAAACCATACAGACTGAAACAAACTATTAGCTGTTTCTAATAATTTACCATTATATATGTGATACTTTTGACAGACAATGTTACATTGTTTTAAATAGAATTAACTACAAATTAACTCTAAAACAATTCACAATATAAATTGAACAAAATATATTTCTACTATAATAAATTATTTTAGTATTAATTAATTATGTTAGATACTATTCTATTATAGTAATTTATCTAATTATATATTATGTGAATAAATTACTTTGGATGATATAATTATTTCAATTTTAATATTGTTTTAGAAAAAAATGGTACGAACTTCAACTTATCCCATCTTCACTCCTGGTTGCTGGGACATATCGTTGTCACCCTAAACAAGTGAATTATGAGTTGAATTCAACATGTCTTGGTTTACAAATATATCAATGAGGAAACCAACAACCCCAAACGGTTTTGTATCAGTTAAAGAGAAGAGTCAGTGATGAGAGCTAAAGGGAATATTTCATATTCTTGGCAAAAATTATTTTCTAGCTCGAGTGACAATGAGTTCAACCGCATGTTCCTAAAGTATTTATGAGAGACGTCCTACTATAGATGGGTATCGATGATATTGAGCTACCTATACAATGATGTGCACGTTCATTGAGGGAAAAAAACACCAAACACATAGATTATGTTATATTAGCAGGTATGTGAAATGAGCTATTTGATTACATAACAATAGTTGTGATCGAGGGAGCAGTTTCAAGTACGATGCTTAAGGGAGCGATACTTGACGGGCAAACTCCACTGAGAATGCGGTAAAAACATCTCCATTTGCTAGTAGTTAATTTTTGATTCATAAGGTATGAAAATATTTAGTTTAATGTTGGCCTAGTTAATGTTGCTTTATCGTTATAATTATAAAGTTTGAAAATGTTACTTTAATAATGGTCTAGTAAGGTGGACATTGCCTAAACGATCAAGAAAAATTCAAAATTTGAGGTTAACCAATTTTACTAAGACGAATTGGTAGAGGCTTTGGAAGAGCTGTAAATATGATCACTACGGGAGAATACACATATAACGACTCAAAATTGTTTCATTAACAGCTCATTTTTTGAGCCGTTAATGAAAGACGGCTCAATGAAAAACGAGCCGTCATAATAAGAGTTGTCTTATATATGACGACTCATTTTTCACTGAGTCGTCCTTATGACAGCTCAATATTATTGATTTATTTTGGACGGCTCATTTAGTTTGAGCCGTCAAAATTAGATTATATTTTAATTTTAATTTATTTTTGACGGCTCAACCATTTTCAGCCGTACTAAATCGAATTTTTAAAAAAATAAAAAATTTGAATAAATTAATATATCCCTAATCATAAATTTGAAACCAGAATAATTTTACAAACCAAAATCTGTAAATATAAACCAAACAGAATCAGTATTACAATCCGATATTCAATTCCTAAAGCATTAAAGAAACAATTTCGAACATCAATCTTCAATCATCTGTTGGATCATCATCTTCACTTCTACGCTCGACAGACTGATCACTTGGTTGAGTTGTCTGACCATCCTATAAAAGCATCCCAACAAAGTACTATATATAAGATGCATCACATTTAGACATCAAACAAGCAATAGATAGTTAGAAGACATTCTCCCAAAAATGTAAAGGAACATAACTTTCAAATTTAAGAGTCATAACCACTTTTAAAAGATACTTAATGCTTCCTTTCAACAACTTTATTTGGAGTGTATAACTAATTGCTCTCATTAACAAAGCTCTTAGCAATCTAGCTTTGGTAAGATCTTTTGATATAAGGGATTCATAACCATGCAATTAACAAAAACGAATCCAACAGCAATTAACAAAAACGAACCCATCATCAATTAACAAAAAACGTCTTAATGAACCCAACAATTAACCAAAAACGAACCCAACAATTAACATAAAACAAACCCATCAATTAACCAAAAACGAACCCAGCAACAATTTTCATAAGGATGCTACAAAAACCACGAATTTTCGACCAAAACCGTACCTATAGTATTGAATCTTACACCAACCACAAAACTTACACCAACCACAAAACTGACATAATCGAAGCTTACACCAACCACGAAACTTACATAAAGAGATAGAGATGAGTTTATTACCTTCAAATCGAAGCTTGATGTAGAAATTAGGGTTTTTCGAAATTGGTGATTGTTGATGTTTTCTCTGAAAATCGAAGAAAGGATAACATGTATAAGACTTAGGAATGTCGAATCCTTGAATGAATTGAAAAAAAAAATGAAAACAACTTACCGATTCAGAAGAGGAGCTGCGCTGGTTCTTGCGAGGCTGAGGCTGTGTTCTTCTTGCGAGAACTTGTGAGAACTGAGGCTCGATTCTGTCAAGTAAATGCTAATTGGGACGGCTCAACCAATTTTTTAATAAAAACGTTTAGTTTTCTAATAAAAACTAATTTTTTTAAAATCATTTTACTTGACGGCTCAACAAAACTGAGCCGTCCCAAATAAATTTCGAAAAACAAAATCGGTTTACTAGACGGCTCAACCAAACGGAGCCGTCCAATTGTTTTTTTAAACATCATTTTAATTGACGGCTCAACAAAAATGAGCCGTCCAAAATAATTTTCGAAAAAAAAAATCGGTTTACTTGACGGATCAACAAAACTGAGCCGTCTAAAATTATTTGGATTAAAAAAAATATATTTTGACTGACGGCTCTGCAGTATTAGAGCCGTATAAAAGAATTTCGATTTAAATAAAAAGAGTTTTAGCGTTAAAATAATGACGGCTCAAACAATTGGGCCGGTAAATCAAATTCTGGATGGCTCATTAATCATTGAGCCGTTAATAATCATTATATTAAATTTTCCACGGCTCAATGAGCCGTTAATAATCATTATATTAAACTTTTCACGGCTCAATCATACTTGAGCCGTGGAAATGAGCCATTAACTGAGTCTTCTCCCGTAGTGGATGTGTTCAAGGTAATTGTGATGTATACTATTTTTAACATTTTTATTTGTCGTTGAAGGTAAATTGAACTCTTTATGCACTGCATCACTTGGAGAACCAACCTCTTGTATGTAGGGAGAACAAATATCTTCGTTGTAAAGATGTTATTCACGCAATTTAGCAACATAGAGTGATATCTTGTTGATAGGGTAATGCAGGAATTTCAACGAGTCAACCTTTCCCCGAAGAAGTTGGTGAAACGCAAGAATGGGATATGATACATAAGTTGAGGAGGAACAACCTTTGATACGTACTCTATACAACAAAACAGTAGTACAATGACAACAATTATAATATTGTATGAGAACATGAAAATAATCATTTTCCACCACTAGAAACTAGGTCTTTAGCGTCAGCATAAAATCGCCAAAGACATAAATGGCGCTGCTAACCTTTAGCAGCAACGAAATGTTTGTCTCAGTAGCCCCCGTCGCTAAAGGTTTTACGTACGACAATTCACCGTTGCCAAATCTCTGTCGCTGCTAGAGTGACCCTCCCCACACCTCTTTTACAACCAAATTAGGTTGTTAAATACAATGAAAATGCGACAACACCTTGTCGATGTTATAGATTACTCTTAGTGATGACAACTGTCTGTGAATTTTTTGGATGATTTTTTGGTCGATTTTTTTGTCCGATTTGTTTTTATTATTTTTGTTCATCCATGGCTTCACCCTTCTTCATCCATGGCTTCATCCTTCTTCATCCATGGTTTCTTCATCCATGTTTGTCTCGGCACTTCATCCACCATGGCTTCATCCATCTAGCTCACTTCGGTTCATCCATGGTCGATTTCTTCTCGGCACTTCATCCATGGAGTCTTCATCGGATTACCAGTATCTTGGAGAACAAGCAACTTGAGGTTCAACATCGTTCCAACATGCTATCTTCATCAAATGGCAACGACACGAGATCCAGCTTCGTTCCAGCATGTTGTCTTCATCCATGGCGTTGTTAAAGGTTCCACCGAACAAGACGAGCTCCGCTGGGCGCGTACTGTTGGTTCCAGATGAGACCAGTTGAGCTTCGGTTCCAAACGAGACGAGACCAGCTTCGCCTATTCTCTGCGTACTGTTCCATCTCGGTTCTAGAAGAGACGAGACCAGTCGAGTTTCAATTCCAGCTCCGATGAGAGGGAGACGAGAGAGAGAGAGGGTTAGGGTGAATTGAAGTGAAATGAAAATAACGTGAATTGAAGTGAGGGTGAGGGAAGGTAACAAGAGCGGGAAAGTTTTTGAAAATTTAAATTATTTTTTTCACAGCACACTACAAGAAACTTTAGAATCAACGTCGGTAAAAAATCGTTGCTAAATGCATAAATACCGTTGTTAACTTTTAACGTCAACAAAATTTTCGTGCCGGTAGCCCCCGTCGTTAAAGGTTATACTTACGGCAATTTGCCGTTGTAAAAAGTTTTCCGTTGTTAGAATGACACTCCCCATTTATCTTTTACAACGACATTCGTTGTTGTTGAAGACAGTTCAAAAGCGACAACATATTGTTGATGTTATAGTTGAGTTTTACTGATGAAAATACTTCATCGTTGAATTGCATTTTTAGCATTGACTTTGAGCGGTTGTTTTTTATTCGAAACAACGTTCATTAACTTGTTGTTAATACGTGTATTTAGTGACTAGTGACTACAAATCCATCATTAAAAGCATTTGATACTGTCAGGTAATGTTGCTGCTAAATACATGATTTTAGTGATAAAAACCAGTAATATCAGTTTATGTCGCTGCTAAACATAAGTTTTTTGTGTCAACAACCACTAATCATTGTTAAAGGCAAACTTTTGTGATGTCTTTTTTATTAATTATCTAGTTATTGCTATATGATATCAACTACACAATACATTTTAAAAAATATAATATATTATTTATCCAAGTATATATATACATCTTAATAAACATCCAAACTACAAACTTATAATAAATTTGTACGTAAATACATAGTTTTCTAAATCAGATGAAGACCTAAAACTAATATGTTTTTATACTTGAGATGGTTGTGAATTCAGAATGTCGGAACTACGAACTTCATCTCCGTCTCTATTTCACGATCCCCTACAAGCTCCAACAATATCATGTGATCATATAGAAATGAAACACAATAAGTACAATAACAAAATCATTTAACACAATAATCTAGAACACCCTACATAACAGTAGACATCTTAACACGATAATTTAACCAAGGCATAACACAAGACACCTCAATACAATAGTTCAAACACTAATTCAAGACAAGATTTTTAAGCACTAGTTCAAACATCACAACAGTATGGTCAAAGAGCTTTTATTCAAGACAATATTTTTAAGCTTCCCACTGATACAGTTAACTATTAGTAATTGAGCGGTAAAAATTGAATGGACATAAAACAACACTGAATCAATCTTTTGATGGAACTTCAAAATAAGAAATTCTACCGACAGGAATAGATGGGGCCCATCTATATGATTTTCCAAAGTGTTTTGAAAAAAAATAAATCAAAGTGCTGATCAAAAGGCTTATAAGAGTGATGACAAGTTCAGAAGGAAACTAGAAATCAATGAAAAGCTTGATTACTTACCAACATTAGATAAGTATCGAGATGCTGAAAAATTGTGAAGATCGCGTATAAAAACTGGACCTGCTTAGTAACGTTCGTGCTTTTTACTTACAAACCAAAAAATGAAATATCTTAAGAAAGTTAACAGACCTATACAGTTCATGCGTACATCAACACTTTGAGTCTTCATGAGGACATTCAGTGATAAGTGCAAGCAACCACGTTCAAATGATAACTCAAGCTCAAATGATAAAGTCAGATATTATGCTCATGTTTATAATACCTTGCAGAATTCAGCTAAATTTGATTCAACATCATCTTTGTAACTTCTAGGGGTCAGGGATTGGCTTGAACTCATTAGAAAAGACTCAAATTCTTCCATATCCTTCAATTAAACTAGAGCCAAGCAAACCTGATTAACCAAATAGCTGATTGTGAATCATATATCTAAAGCTTCGAATATCTTTATGTGATATAAGTGGATTACACTAGGAAAAATTGTTTTTTTTTTTTTCAGTCTAACAATAAATGTAGGGCCTAATACTTTATTACATCAAATTGTTAAGGATTTTTGAACTGCCTACCTTTTCTTCCAGGCAAATGATCAAGTCTTCGATGGAGTTTTCATTGGAATTCCAAACAACATCCATCCTAAGGCCACAAGAAAATCAATATAAACTTAGTGCAGAAATGAATACAGTCAAAAGCAAGTAACTGAAATGGCAAAAGATGAAGATAAGAGTTCAGACTACTTTTTCTATGAAAGCAAGTTACTTTATGATAGTTTCAACCATGACGTTTTTATTTCAACAATATACATTTTCTAACCAGTATCTCCAATGTCCAACCCATTCATAGTCAATGTTTCAACTTTCAAGAGAAACAACTTACTTAATGTTTGTCATTTGTGTCAATAATTATACTAGAGCAATAGCTCTAACATTCAATTAGAAGAAGAAAAAAATCTATACCTCATTTTGATTGTTCAAATGATTAAGAAGAAATGACAAAATTTGAGAAGATTCCACCATACATAGCAAATAATCAACTAGAAAAATGTTTTACATACACCCTTGCTACAACATAACCTAAGAATGTACATTCAGTTTGTACCTATTTTGCACAATATATTGTTCTAGTTCGGTGTCCTCGAATGGTTAGGATTCCGCGAATGAATCTATCTAAGCAGATACAATCATGAAACAAAAATAATTAATCCCTAAGTTTGCATATAAGTCGAATCATACTCGGATCAGTAGAAGATAGATTAAAAGTAGGACATCAATTGAATCGAAGCTATAAATGTCCTCACCAAATCTACTCTAGGATCTGCAAGTGTTACCTAGTCTGATCCATCTTTCCGGTCAACGATTTGAGCGAGAACAGCAGATCGAACATGAGCTTATGGTCTTGCTGCGAGCTAAGGGTTCGAAGGACGATGCGGCGACGAGGATGAAGCCGAACATAGGAAGAGAGTTGTACCTGGAGAGGAGAGACCGAAGAAGCCGAACGCAGGACAAATCCGAACGGGAAGAAGAACGAAGTGAGGATGAAGCCGAACGCAGGACAAATCTGAACGGGAAGAAGAACGAATTGAGGATGAAGCCGAACAGGAGTTGTACATAGAACTGAAGACGAAGAAAGCTGAACTGGTGTGGAGGCGTGAGTTAGGTTACAAAGAGAAGTGGTGATAGTGAGTTAGGTTTTTTAGAATTAGGTCTAGTTTTATTTTTTACATTAAATGGTGGTTCAATTCGGTTTAGTGGCGGTTCTATCAGTTTAGTGGGGGTTCTTAACATTTAGTGACGACAACGACTAATGTTAGTCGACAATATGCCATAGTTGTTTGTGTATTATTGACATCAACAATAGTCGTCACTAAATGCACTATTTTACAAAAACTATTGAATCTGTTAGTGAATGACTATACTAATGTCAACAATATATTGACATGTAAACTTATTCTTACATTTTTCTGGTACTTATGTTTTAACGACGACAAAATTGATTAGTTACGGCATACATCCGTTGTTGTTATCACTATATTTACGACAAAACTTTTAGCATTTGAATAGGTACATTTACAACGGAAAAATCATCTGCTACTGAAAGAGTCATTTAACATCAAGTTTTGGTCGTCATTACACATTCATCCATGTAAAAAATAAAGTGACGGCAAAACATAACACTAAAAGTATCTTATAACGGTGGAAAACATATTGTGTCTAATAAGTAATAATAAAGACAACAAAAACGGCGGACATAATATACATACATTCCACATCAATTCTTAGCGTCAACACAAAATCTCTGTCGCTGTTGCCACCGATTCTTGTAGTGGCATCAACATTTATCGCTACTATATAAACTATTTTACATAAATAATTTCATATGTTGCTGAATGACTATACTAATGTCGACAATATATTGACACGCAAACATGTTGTTACATTTTCTCGATACTTATGTTTTAACGACGACAAAATTTATTCGTTACGACATACATCCGTTGCTGTTATATCTATATTTACGACAAAACTTTTCGCATTTACATATCTACATTTAGAACGGAGAAGTCATCTGCTACTCATGGAGTCATTTAACATCAAGTGTTAGGTGACATTACACATGCATCCATGTAAAAATAAAGGGACATAAAAAATTAACACTAAATGTATCTTATAACGGTAGAAAACATATTGTGACTAATAAGTAATAATAACGACAACAAAAACTATCGACAATATATATATATATATATATATATATATATATATATTTAACTACAATTGTTAGCATCAACAGAAAACACCTGTTGCTGAAGTCACATGTTCTTGTAGTGTTCCTAAATTGAGTTAAGTGATTTGACATTGTAAGATAATTGTTTTTCCTATGAAAGAACGAGCTCTACGACCACGAGAACAATTTGATGTGCAACCGACCATCCAGTTGGAAATGGAGGGGACCCTTGTCATTTAGGAAATGGAGCATTAACAATCTACTTTAGAACAAGGCTCTAGCTTGCAAACCAACCATGGACATCCCACCTCATGCTATGAGTGCAATGTGAATTTATCTATAAATGCAACATTATGTTTCGAATTCTTGACATTGCTCTAGGCATCCTTCTCACCGAGAAGAAAAGTTTGCTAAGAAGTGACCATTTTGCTATGTGAACTTCATCTGTAAAGCCTACTTCCTAAGTGTCAATTTTATTGTATTGTTTTGTGTGTAGATGTTTACTAAGTCTTACATAGATACTTTGATAAATAATATATGTTGTTGGCCAAATATATATATATATATATATATATATATATATATATATTTAAAATCTATTATGTACTTCATATCTTATAACGTGAACAAGATAATTGATAAAAATAACACAACAAAAGTTTAGTAGCCCATTGTCATTAAATACACATGTTTAGTAGCAACATTAATGACCATTATAAAGTGTGTTTAATGATGGACATGTTGTCACTGAATATGTGTGTTTAGTGACAACGTATTTGGTTGCTGGTACAAATGTATAGTGCTAATGTCCATTGATACTAATATTGTATCTACAATGGAGACATTTGTTGTCACTAAATATTGTTTGAGGTCCCGAATTTAGTGTCTACAAATATTAATAGCGACATATTACCGTGGATAACACCCATCTAGACCTTTAGTTGCGGACCCTATTGGTACAATAATTTTGCCGCCACTAAAACGTTGTAACGGCATTAGGCATTTAGTAGCGATTTTGTACCGCTAGTGAAGCACAAGTTTCTTGTAGTGTATTGTAAATTCTAGTAAGTTATTTTATTGTTACTCTTTTTTATGTGTGCATAGTTTTCCATTATTATTTCAATTACCCATTTTTTTTGGCCGAAGAAAAGACTATTTCTTTTACTGATTATTATCAGAAATTGAAAAAATAATCTACTGAAACTAAACAATCAACATTAATAAGAGATAAAAGAGAGGGTGGGGGTTGAGAAACCCAATCATCAAGACGCACCCCTAATCTAGCATTTTTTGCAATACAGTTTGTGCACTCATTTACAGATGTTGAAATTGCAACCCATGCAACCTTCCTTTGAGATACAACCAGTTGTAGAATGTTGGCTGTTATGGTAGTCGTTATCCAATAGTTGTCTTCTTTCTTGAGCTGTTGCATTACGTTCAAGGCATCTGATTCGATGACAATTGTTTCCTAGTTGTGCTCAGCTGCCAGCTTTATTCCCTCCAAGATCGCCATTGCTTCCAGGGATTCCACTTTAGAGGCACTTATTCTTCTATTCATGCCTCCCATAATTTGTCCATAATGATCTCTGGCAATGACTCTGATTCCTCCCTTACTCTAGGCTTGTTCATGAACCGGTTCGGGGTCGAACCGGTTCAGAACTGTACTGGTCTGGTTTGAAAAAATCCAGTACTTTCTTATATTTCTAAAAAAACTGGTATGGTTTAAGGAGAAAAGAACTGGTCTGGTTCGAACCGATTCAGAACCGGTCCGAAATGTTCTGGTCTGGTTTTTTAAATAACAATTTTGGTTCAGAAATAATCTGATTCAAACCGAACCTAAACCGGCTGAAAATCCTGTCTAACACACTGAACCGTCTGAAAAAATACTGAACCAACTGAAAAACATTGAACTGGCTGAAATAACACTGAACCGATTGAAAAAACACTGAACTTACTGAAAAATACACTGAACCGACTGAAAAACACACTGAACCGATTGAAAATCTGTTCCACAACCGATTGAAAATCTGTTCCACAACCGACTGAAATTCTGTCCAACATCAACATATGAGAGTCCAATATGTCTCTAGGTTTGGTTTATTGAAGACATCTCCAAGTTTGGTTTAATTTCAGACTGGTTTAGTTGATTTTGCTTCAAACTGGTTCTAAAATTATATAGATTTAAAGTGGTTTGATTTAAATTAAAGTATAAACCAGTATCAAACAAAGAGTTGAGTCGAACCGATTCGAACTGGATTTTTGGTACTATTTTGAACTGGTCTATTTGAAGCCTAAACACACTGGTTTGGTTTTGGAACTAGTTCAGCCGAACCGATTCGAACCAAACCAGTTCCAGACCAGACCAGTTCATTCGAACCAGTTAATTTGAACAAGCTTACCTTATTCGTTTCTTTGCTCCACGAGGCATCACAGTTGATATTTATTGTACCTGTCGTGGTCTCGTCCAGTTAACTCTGCATGTTTGGTTCGACACTCTTGTGGTCTGCTGTTGGCTATGTCTGCATTTAGTCCATAGCTCAAGCATACGTTTTGTGACTTCAATCGGATTTGGATCTCTATTCTCAAAGACCTTCTTACAACGTTCTTTCCATATGTGCCAAGCTGTGAGCGCACAAATAGATCACCTGGTTTCGAGAGATATTCTATTCGATCCAACCTCCTTCCTGATCTCCAAAAGCCAAGTCGTGGTGGTGTTAGTCGTGAAGAGATCGAATCTCAAACCTAAGTTACAGAACCATACCTGTTTGACCCACTCACACTGGAATAAAATGTGTTATCTCGTTTCTATTCCCCCATATATTAGGAATGTAGGTTGCGTGTCAATCCCTCAATGCCCAATGTTTTCTATCACTGCAATGGAGTTCGTTTGCAAACTCCACTTTAAATTATTTACATTCGACGGGGTTCAGTTTGTCCAAATTTCCTTCCATAACGTCCACCTATTCGGGTCATTATCATGTGGGTTTTGGTTTTGACTTTGTCTGATGAGCTGGTAAGAGAATCTTGCAGACACACATCCATCTCTTGTATATGGACAAACAAACTTATCCGAGCAGATATTCAGGGGGATCGACACTCGCATGATGTCCCGCAACTCCTCTTCTGATGTGACGAGTTGGATTTCGTTTTCTCGCCACGCTCTCCTTTCCGAATTAATAAATTCAGCCACCTTGATATTTGCCACCATATCATTGTTCGACTCAGTTTCAATTCGGTGGGTCTCCCTACTCGGAATCCAGGCATCCTTATAAAATCGAGATGACTGACCATCACCAATTATCTAGAGTCCCTCACGTGTCACTATGTCTCGGCCATCAAT
The DNA here is from genome assembly GCA_946814005.1 of Chamaenerion angustifolium. Lineage (NCBI taxonomy): Eukaryota > Viridiplantae > Streptophyta > Magnoliopsida > Myrtales > Onagraceae > Chamaenerion > Chamaenerion angustifolium. The sequence continues at coordinate 28,630,341 of OX328266.1, read as the reverse complement.
CACGCTAGACCATATCCAAGAGGCACATCTTCCTTTTGCCAACCCAAAGAAGTGTCCCGTATTGAAATGTATACCTCTTAGAACACATACCCAGAGATCGTTATGTTCATCTATGATCCTCGCAGCCATCTTAGATAGAAGATCTAGGTTGAAGCTTTGTAGTTCTTTAAAACCTAGGCCTTCCTCCGTTTTCGGTCTTGTTAGCACATCCGATCTTCTCCAGTGAATCTTCTTCCCCATTTGAGAAAGGCCCCACCAGAAATCGACCATTAGAGCATTTATATTAGTGCACCATGTGGTAGGCAACTTGAGAATGCTCATGACATATGTCGGAATAACTTCCAACGCTGCCTTTATAATGACCTCTTTCCCTGCAATGTTGAGAATTTTTGCTTTCCAACTCTCCAGCTTATCCTGGATACGCTTCTTAAAAAAACCGAGTGTTTCTCTTTTTTACCTCCCCTACATTGAAGGAATGCCAGGTACTTGCCATGGTTCTGGACACTCTGGATTCCTATTGCTTGCTCTAGGTTCCTCCTAAACGTTCGGACTCATGAATAGTCTGGATTTGTTCAGGTTCATGCCTTGGCCAGATGTGCAATAGTATTCATCAATGATTGATCGAAGAACCTGCATATTTGGCTGAGTTCCCTTCACAAAGAACAGAGAGTCGTCCGCAAAGAATAAGTGATAAAGGACAAAACACTCCCTCCTACTAGTGATGTCGATCACTTCTCCTCCATTATCGCTTTCGCGATATGTCTAGATAGAACATCAGCCGTAAGAATGAATAAGTATTATGAGGTCACCTTGGCGTAAGCCACGTACGAGTCTGATCGGTCTTGTGCACTTCCTATTAACGATGACTGAATAGGACATCGTCGATATACACTCCTTAATCCAACTAATCTATATGGGGCTAAATCCTTTACGTGTCAACACCTCAAAGGGAAAAGTCTCATTCCACCCGATCATACGCCTTTTGCATATCCACCTTTACCGCGCAGTCTACTCTTTTTCATTTCTTATGGTTGCGCAGATAATGGAGGAATTCATGAGCGATCACAATGTTGTGCTAAATCATTTATCCCGACACAAAAGCACTTTGATATGGTGTAATGATATCCAACATATAAGGCTTAAGTCTATTAGAAAGCACCTTAGAAATAATTTTACAACTGAAGTGGCAAAGACTTATATGCCGAAATTCAATAGGAAAAGTAGGGTTAGCGACTTTAGGGATTAAATTAATGTTTTTATAGTTCACGGTCTCAATGAGTTTATCTGTGCTAAAGAATGATTTGATCGCAGTGATCACGCTTGTATCAATCACATTCCAAAATCGGTGGTAGAATAGGCCACGAAAACCGTTCAGACTTGGCACGCGGGAACCCCACATTTGGAACACAACTCTTTTCACTTACTCATCTGTAACCATACTTTTCAGACTGCAGTTCATCTCTTCATTAATCTAGTTCGGCATACAACTCAAAAAATTTCCCTAATCGGACAACACAAATCGAATATCCCTTTCATTTATAGCCCAACTTCCATTCAGCCTTCTTAGCCTAAGTATCTTGTTATGTCTACGTCTACTCAGAGTGGTAAGGTAGAAGAATTTTGAATTTCTATCCTCATGGTTTAGTCATTTGACTCTTGACCTCTGGTGCCAATAGATTTCCTCGATTTCCACAACTCTTCCACTTCTTTTTTCAAAGATTTATCTTCACCACCATCGACCCTTATGTTAGGGAAATTTTGCATACTCTGAGTTCTTTCCTTGATTTCACGAATATTAACACAATTGTTCCTAAATTCATTCTTACTCCATTTTGTTAGCTCACGGCTACACCGACCGAGCCTCCTTGGTAAACTATCATTCGTTCTCCAAACAATCTGGACCACTTCCTTACACCTTCTGTTTTCTAGCCATATCTCTTAAAATCTAAATCTCCTCACTCCTTCCATATTATTATGGCATAACTCTAGTATAATCGGATTATGATCCGATCCTATAGCCGCATCTATCATGAGCTGAGACTGGGAGTATGTTGTGATCCATTCGACATTGGCTAGTGCTCGGTCAAGCCTCTCTCTGACCCAGAACTGACCTTGTCGATTGTTGCACCAAGTGAATTTGAGACCTTAAAGCCCAAGTCGATGAGAGACAGATCATTAATGAGAGCATTGAATTTGTCGATTTTTCTCTGGTCCTTTGGAAACTCTCCAAACTTTACGAATTGAACCCGAATATCATTGAAATCGCTGATGCATGTCCAAGACACCCTCATGCCGTGGCCAATGGCTTTCAATTCATCCCAATTACTGATTCAATTTCGCTCATCCGGATCCCCATATACTATAGTAATTATCGTTGGTGTCTTGAAACCCATCCCTTCTATTTGACAATCCACAATATTTGGTGACGCTGAAAGGATGTTTAGTGTAATTTTCGTCTTTCCACCGTGTAAAAATTCCACATGCTCTCCCACAGGATGGAATATAAAATCTCTTCTCAATTATGATTGTCCTTCTAATACGTTCAGATAAAACATCAAAATATTTTGTTTCCATCACGAAGGCGACTGAGGTTTGATGCCTTTTGAGGAGATCTTTGAGCTTATGGATTATCAGGGAAGACCCCAAAATCTGACAATTCCAACTGAGTAAACTCATTGGTCCCGTGTGGCCGTTTTAGGATAGACACCATAACCCTTTTGGTTTGGTTCATAACAAGAGCTTTCTACTTAGGGATTCAGTCAAGCTTTATACTTTTATCTTCTTCCTCTGGTACTTGTTCCATTTCTTATACTCGCGCAATTCCTAGTTTGTTTGGTGCCCAGCTTTCATTCGTACGGGCTAGTTCACTCATTCTCAAATGGGAAGGATTTTTTCTTCCTCATCCTCCATGGGACGTTTAAGGGACATCTTATTTATGATAGGGCTGAGTCTAGTTTGGGTTAATAGGGTAAGGTCATGGGATTATGATGATCTGGTCCAGGGTAAGCTATCTATCATATACAGTTGAAGACAGGTCTCTTCCATACTAGGGCTCTGGATAGTTTGGTCAGTGTGGGGGATATGTTTTATTTTCTGGAGTGCAGGATGAATGGTAGGAGGGTCTTTTATGAGAGAGAGAGAACAAGATTAAGATTTTGTCTTGAGTCTGGCAAATTGTTGTTAGGATCTTCTAATATGGAGGGGTTGGATGTATGAATGGTTTTTCTGGTAGGGAAAGTGTTGGGTGAAAGTTCGGGTTGAGTGCACATGTTGGCACTATGGTGTAGGTTTTGATCACGGGTTTTGCGGATCTCATTGGTAGGTAGGGGTTTACTGCGATAACATGTACGGAGTGGGTGGCCAGAGGTGTAGGTTTGGTTGGGAGGTGGGTTGGGTAGGATTTGTGGATTAGTGAGGGTGGGGTAATAGGGAGGGTGGGTTTCGTTGGTGGGTTTTGTTGGTGGGTTTTGTCTATTTGATTATTTTCCATCTCCTTCGAGTTCATTGCTTCTTTCATTGTATTCCTCCATGTCCTTCGACCAACTGAGCTTGAGGGATCTTGTGAAGTCCCCCCAGCTTGACTGATGTTATTGTGGTTCGTGGTTGGGTTTCAGTTATCCATGGTCCATACATTGGGGAATCTGGTTTCACCTCTGATATTACCGTATCCATTTTGCATTGGTAGGACGTGTGACCTAGTCTTCCACAATCATATCACAAGTCAGAAAGGCGCTCATATTTCACGCCCGCCAAACGTTCTTCTCCTCTTGAATTCTTCCACCAGAAGTCAGCTATCAAGGGTTGGGTCGCATCAATCTTCACTTTTATACGCAAGAAGCCATACTTAATTTGATTCGTGAATTCTTTAATTTCAATAAACTTTCCTATTCCTTCCCCAATTTGACGTGCATTTTTAGAATTTAAGACTCCAAGATTTAGTCCATGTACTTGAATCCATAACTGAATCCTCTCAATATTTATATCATTCAGGCTCAGAGTATGTTTCCATTTTTTAATTTTGAGACAGTGTCCTTGAATGGACCATGGTAGCTGATCAAGAATAGTTTTTTTCTCCTCCTATTTGTCAATTTCAATCAGGATCATATTCTCCTCCAAATTTGTTATACTTACAGTCTCATAACGTCCACGCCACCATAAAGACGTTATGAATTTCCACATCTTGACCGGTTGTTGAGCTATAACTGATCTAACATATTTTTCGTGCACAAGATACTTCATTTCCGCGGTCAAGCTGAAGACGAACTTTCTAGTTGGCTTCTACGCACCAGTTATGGGAATATTATTCATGCTCGGAGAGGATCGACCCAAGATAGATCATTGCAGTGGTGTAGAACTTGTACCAGTACGGTAATTATTAAAAATACTTAGAAAAAAAAGACCAAATATAAGTCGAGGTTAGGGTTTTTAGAGTTTTGGTCGCTAGGGTTTTTGCATGGCACTCTCATGTGGGCATCATCGGCAATACGTTTCCGGAAGCTTGTAGGTTCAATGGGAGGGTGGGTCCCCTGGCCTACCGACATACTTCCGACGTCGGCGAAGGATGGACAATGCCCTCTCGTCTGCAGGAAACTAGAGTTGTAGTCTGGTGTGCACGCATGGACGTTCTGCACGAGGAGGAAGCTCTTAGGTGGGTAAACTGTTACCTCCTCCACTCTCATTGAGGTTGCCAACGCGGTGGTGATAGGAAGCCGACACCAGAATGTGTTACCCTAGGCGGCGGATGACATGTTGTTGTGAAATGATAACCGCAACAATGAGGGACGAAACCTGTAGAAAGTACCGCAGACACTGACTGAAGCAAAAGGACATCACAGCGATGCTGGAGACTCTCACAGGCAGGGATTCTAACGATGTAGAAGGGGGTCACTAATTGCTGTTACGGTTTCTGTCTGAACGGAATCTCTCGCACGCGGGATGAGAAAAAATGGCTTTCAATTACCGAGTTAAAACAGTGGAAAGAAGTTCCTCGTTACACAAAAAGGATTTTAAAAAAATCAACCACAAAAGAAAAAGAGCATGTTAAAACATGTTTAAATAAGTGTTGCATTATGCACGATGTTTTAAGTGAATTGCTATGGTTCAACCGAATCATGACAAAAGTTGAAGGAGAGTCTCTAAGTGAAGGAGAAGAAGATGATAAGTGTTTGAGCGGTTCATTGTGGAAGATTAAAATCCCTCAATCAGAGTGCCGCAAATATAAAATATGTGAGAGATCAGGCTTTAATACAAAAGGTGAGGAGCGACTCAAATGGAATTCAAAAAAAATCATAGAAACATAGAAGCTTAGTCTATTTATACAAGGTATGCATAGTCATGAAAAAAATACCTTGTTTTCCTAATACACAACCATAGAATCTTATTTTGTTTAAATACATATAAAAAATTATTTTAATATTACATTCAAAATATTTAAATCTTAACATATTCATCAATGTACACAGTTTCGTTGTACGTGTATTAGGAAAACAAGGTATTTTTTCATGACTATGCATACCTTGTATAAACAGACTAAGCTTCTATATTTCTATGATTTTTTTTTTTTAAATTTCAAAAAAAAAAAAAAAATATTACTGATATCTAGTCAAGTAAAGGCTAGTGATAGTCCGAGTTTATGATTTTATTAGTGAAGCTCAAACATGAATAAGGCAATGTCTAGTGAAAAATCTTCTAGCTTGATATCTATTTACAAGATTTGCTGCCCTTCACTATACCAGGAGGATCAGAACCTCACGTTATAATATTATGTTGATACGTTTGAAATAGATCCAAAAAGAATGACAAAAAGTTAATCGATAATGGTTACTTTAACATAATATTATAATAATTTTACATTCAAATATTTTTTTTTTTGGTCAATAACAACTTCATATTTCATTTGAGGGTTAATGGTCAAAGTGCCCCCTAAAGTTTGGCCGAAATTTAAGAATCCTCCTTAAAGATTAAAATCCCCCCTAATGTTAAGAAAATGATGAAAAATTCCCCCTAAAAGAGCATCTGACAAGGGGGGATTTTTCATCATTTTCAAACATTAAGGGGCACTTTAAACTTTAAGGGGGATTATTAAATTTCGGTCAAACTTTAGGGGGCACCCTTCATTCAATAACCAAAGACGAAACCGAATACAAGATATTATCCGCTACAATACATCTAAGAAGGGGGGTTGGGGGTGAAAACACCCAATCCAAAGGACACAACCCCGCAAGAACATTCTTTGCAATCCAATCCGCACACGAATTTGCGGATCTAGGAACATGCTCCCAAACGACTTCCCTAATCGATGAAGACCGAGAAACCGCATTAGACAAAATGGGATCAATCCTCCAAGCAAAGTCCCGCCTATGAATGTGGTTGATGATATTCAAGGCGTCCGTCTCAATGATGACCTTCGACCAAGCCATGTCGATTGCTAGTTGAACCGCATGATAGACCGCTTGTGCCTCTATCTCGTCCATCGACCCCGCAAGTAGGACTCCCCCTCGTCCACCTATAACGGTTCCCTCATGGTCCCTCGCAATGACGCCAAGACCTCCCCGACGTGAGGTACCGCACCAAGCCCCATCGCAATTGATCTTTATCACACCCCGGGGGGGCCCACCCACGCACGCACCAGCCGATGGTCACGGCCCGCGTGTTCGACTGGACCCAACTCATGGAGCGTGCGTTCGATCTCGAGCAAGACGGACGGTACACTCGGTTGGGTGTTCTCGTAGGCCAACTTGCACCGTGTTTTCCAAATCACCCAACATACCACCATGAGGCGCCTCCATGTGTTAGCCATCGCCCTCCCGTTCGGTACCGCGAAAGTGGTTGCCTCGGTCAGCCATTCGTCCATCGAGTTCCTCCCCACGGTCACCCTTGCTTGGTCAATGAAGTGGTGCCAAACCTGTTGAACCCACGGACATACAAACATCATATGCTCACGAGATTCAATAAGAAGGCAAGAAGGGCATAAGCTATCGACCGCAAGTGTACCCCTCGTCGGCAAGGCGTCGTTTGCCAATTTCCACATGAAGGCCTTTATCTTAGGCCACACATCCGCTCCCCAAATTGCAGGCCAAACCGAAGGTATCCGGCCCGGGCACGCGGTTCAGGTCCCCGATTACCTGTCGACGGTCAGTGGATGTATGGAACCGATGGTAGACCGAGCGGACGGAGGTCTCTCCCGATCTAGAGTGGGGCCACCGGTGTCGGCCAGGTACGTGGTCGAAAGGGATGTGCTGCTGAAGCACAGCCTGGACGTCGTCCCCATATACGGCCTGGCGGACCGCACCTTCATCCCACGACGCTGAGTCGTGGCGTATCCAATGTGCCACCCTAGGCGAGGTAGGTTGGGGGGCATCCTCCCTCGGTCTGATCCTCGTTTGTTGTCGCGCGGTGACCCATGAATCCGAGAAGGGTTGGATAGATCTCCCATCCCCTAAGAGCCACACACCTTCCGACCGGATTACCGCCATTCCCTCGAGCAAGCTCGTCCATGCCCATGAAGCCCTACTTCCCGGGTTAGCCTGCAAGAATGATGAGTCTGGGAAGTAAAGGCCTTTGAGGAACCTTATCCACAATGAATCCGGCTCTGATAGGATCCTAGCCTCCATGTTAGCTAGGATTGCACGGTTAAAGTCATGCATGTCCCTGAATCCATACCCTCCGACTGCTTTAGCCCTTGTCATGGAGGCCCAGTTCTTCTAGTGAATCTTCCTGTTACCCTCTCGAGACCCCCACCAGAAGCGAGCAATTATGCCATTGATCTAATTGCACCATGTTACCGGAAGCTTGAATATGTGCATGACATAAGTTTGGATCGCACTCAGCACCGACTTGATAAGAACTTCCTTACCCGCATGATTTAACAATTTGTTCCTCCAACACTGTAGTTTGTACCGGATCCTTTCTTTTAGATAGTTCAGTGCCTCCCGCTTTGACCTACCCCATACCGTGGGTAAGCCCAGATAGAAACCTGGATCAACGGAGTTCGGCACCCCAAATAGCACGGATATGTCTCTCTTGAAGCCATCATGTGCCCCCGAGTTGAAATAGAGACTCGACTTTGAGAAATTGATCTTCTGTCCTGAGGCCACACAATACGAGTCAAGAGTATTCTTCAGGTTCGTTGCTAGAGCCATCGAACCTTTGAGGAAGAAGATGGAATCATCCGCGAAGAATAAGTGTTGGATCTCAGGGCACCCCCTTCTCGGTCGGATGCCCCTAATGTTCCCCTGTCTGACTTGGTTGTCAAGCAATCTAGAAAGCACATCAGCGACTAAAATAAACAGATAAGGTGAGAGCGGGTCACCCTGTCTGAGGCCTCTCGATGGTATAATTGTTGTCGATTGCTTTCCGTTGACCGAGACCTTGTATGTGACGGTTGATATGCAAGCTCGGACCCAGCTTATCCATTTGTCGTTGAATCCCCGCTTCCTCAGACCTTCGAGAAGGAAATCCCACTCGACACGGTCATAGGCCTTCTACATGTCTATCTTCAATGCACATTCTGTTCTGTTCGAGTTAGTTCTTGGCTTACCTATTGTCTTCAGGAAGTGGAACATCTCATGTGCAATGATAATACTGTCCTGTATACGTCTCCCTGAAACGAAAGCGCTCTGGAACGGGGTGACCAGTTCTGGCAAATAGGTTGTTAGCCTATTCGCAAGAACCTTAGAAATAACTTTATATCCAAAGTTGCATAAGCTTATAGGTCTAAAGTCGGAAGCACACAACGGATTAGCAATCTTAGGGATCAGGGTAATATGTGTTTGATTTAGAAAGGAGGGCATGATACCTGATGTGAGGAAAGCATTGACCGAAGTGAGCATGTCTGATCCGATTGTGGCCCAACTCTTTTGGAAAAACGACCCTAAGAAGCCGTCCGGGCCTGGTGCCTTAGAGCCCCCCATCTGAAAGCAAGCCCTTCTAACTTCCTCTAGCGAAGCCAAACTAGACAGGTTATCATTCATTTCATCCGACACCAATGTAGGGACAGAAGTCAGAACCTGATCTGACCACCTTGGCCACACTCTGATGTGAACAAGGAAGAGTAGAACCCGTGCAATTCGGCCCTAATGTCCCTCTCGTTTTCCAACCAAATCCCTGCACCGTCCCTATGATCTTGTTTCGCCTGCGCCTGGATAATGTCGTTTGATGGAAGAACTTCGTGTTCTTATCCCCGTGACTTAACCACTTAACCCTCGATCGTTGTTTCCAGAAAATCTCCTCCCGTTTCCATAAGGCATGAAGCTTGGACTTAAGAGCACGGTCACGGTCCAAAGCCGCCTCCCCGTCGGCTAAGGAAGGAAGCTGCTTGAGTGTTGTTTGACCTTAGCTATCTCAACCACAGTGTGCTTAAACTCCTTCGAGCTCCATTCTATTAAAGTTGATCTGCACCTATCGAGTTTCCTTTTCAGTTCATTTGCGGACCGAAGAGGCCCTCCACGCTGCCATGCCCCTTCGATGATACTATGGCACTCCTCGTTTTCAAACCACATGTCCTCGAACCGGAATGGCCTCTTCCCCCTCGCCTCCGGGTGCTTTAGGTGTAGAGAAATAGGGGCATGATCCGAGCCAATGATTAGCTCGTGGATGCATTGTGCCTTGGGGAACATGGCTAGCCAAGTCGGGTTCACGATTGCTCGATCTAACCTCTCCCGTATCCGATCCCCTCCCCGTCAATTGTTTGTCCAAGTGAAAATCGGGCCTTTGTAGCCCAAGTCTTCAAGGAAGAGATCATCCATAAGTGAGTTGAACCCGTCAGTTTTGTTTTGGTCCTTCCGTCCCCCACCTTCTTTCTCCCTATGGTGGGAGATATCGTTAAAATCCCCCACGCACACCCACGCATCCGCACGGTTAAGCCCTATCCCCCTAAGATCATCCCAATTCAGACACCGTCTCGAGAAATTTGAATCAGCATAAGCCCATGTTAACCTACACGCGCCCCTGAACTCCGAACTTGACACCGTTGTGTCAATGAAGTTCTTATCCTGAGTATGTATCTGTATGTCGACCTCCTTTGTCCACCAAAGGGCCAACCCTCCACTAGCACCGATGGGATGGACATACGTAGCAAAGTCCTTCCCAACTTCCCTTCGCACCTTCTCACAGTGGGTCTCATTCTTCTTAGTCTCCATTAAGAAGACTATAGACGGCCGAGAGCCCTTCACCAGGTCTTTTAGGTGGCGAATTGTCAGGGGAGACCCTAACCCCTAACAATTCCAACTAACAAAGATCATTGGGGACCCGTGGCTGTTTTGGGACAGCCACTGGAACCCTTTGATTTGTCAGCATTCTTTGTCACCCGAACCCCCTTCCTCTTCACCACAGGCCGAGCCTCAACTGCATATCTCGGCTCTGCAGGCTTCTCCATTTCGAAGCATATCATCTCCCCCTGCCCTATAGCAGACGGTCCACTCTGTGTCTTCCTCTTCTTGGTCGGACCTATGTCATTGTTGGAGACCGAGGTCCTCTTGGTGATCGTCATGGCTCGGGCATCAGTCAGGCAGGCGTCTGTTCTCCCAGGTAGGAGATCTTGTCCCTCCTCTCCAACAGCCATTACCCCAAACGATGGTTGGAAAGGTGCCGCGAGCATTATCAAACCCGTCTGAGCCCCTAAACCAGCCTCCTTGACAGCACTCTTGTTGTGGACCAGGCAGATTGGGATGATCATCTTCTAGACCAAGTCACAAGGGATGCAGTCAGATAGGCCGTGAGGACCCCCTGGGGCAGCACTAAGTTTTGAGGCGCTGGTATTATGAGAAGCCTTCGACACCCCCTCTGTGACCTTGGCCTGCCCGTGCCCTTTCTTGAGGACCTGAACCTGTTGATCGAGGCCAGGTTCGTCATCTGCGGATGTGTTTGGTGCCTCCGACTGTGGTTTCCCCAACTGCTGGTCTCGAGGCCTGACCAAGGGTGGGAAAGCAGACTGGTTCAGGCAGTGGTTTCGATCAGCTTGCCCCCCGATCCTTCCTGTCCGTCATTACCTTTGCATTGCGCAGCATGCGCCTTAGACGATCTGTTGCTAGCTGCCTGACTATGATGCTCACCCGACGATCTCCAAGACGAACCTCCTTGATGAGTAGCCTTCGTACTTGCTCCTTGTTTGGCATAGGTCCCTGAACCTTCATCACCTCGCTCCAAGACTTGAAACGATGGTCCCTGGAGGTGGCCAGCCGTGCCCCCCCCCCCCACAGTAACCCACCGATTGTTCATCTTGGGGCGTTCACAGGAAGTCCAAGGCCCATATAGAGGTGAGCCCTCTAGTGGATCAGTGATTACCAGGTCCGAGCACGACTTAGACGATTGGCAGACAATTCCGCAACCATAACAAAAATCCGTTAGCCTTTCATATTTCATTGACGCCCACTTCCCATTCCCTTTCGAATCAAACCATCTAAACCTTGGCATCAAAGGTGATAGGGTATCCACCTTGACTTGCACCCTAAGGTAAGTCCTTTGTTTCATCACACTGTAATCCTCAGTTTTAAGGCACCGACCAATACTATCTCCTATACTTTGAGCGTTTGGTTTGTTCATCATCTCGAGGCTCAAACCTTGTATCTGGACCCACATCTGTATCTTGCTAAAATCAATCTCAGCAATCGACTTATCTATCGGGCAAGGCTTCACATTCAAGCACAACCCGTGGATAGACCACGGTGACAGTTCTAAAATCTGATCAAGCTCCCTAGCATTGGCAAAATCAAAGACCAGGGTTGTGTCAATTACCTCCCCGATATTGACCGGACCGAACTTTGCCCACGCCTCCCGTAGAACCAGCTTAACCACACTCTTCTTCAGATGTTTGTCAGACATCAGGACCCCTAGAGCTTTGTTATCCGGTGCTTTCTCCAATTCGAGGGTCTCCGATGACAACAAGCACAGCGTCGCCATCCCAGGAGCCGTTTCCCCTTGAGATTTGGAACCACTCGCCATAGCCGATGATCAAGATCAGATAACCTCACAGCTGTCGTTGCCAACCTGCACACAGTGGAAAAGGAAGGCAAGAAATGGATAATGATCTAGGGGAAGGTAATTACTCGATTGGCCGATGTTGAATCGGATGACCGTTGTGTAACCGACAAACCCAAATTGCCAATTGGACAAATTAGGGTTTCAGCAGAAAATGAGGGAAGCAGCTCAAAGCCCGTAATCCCGAGAATGATAGGAAGAGCAGCTGAAAACCAAGCCGAGCTGAAGTCTGATTAAGGGCAAGACGACAATTCCTTGGACTGAGGCGAGCAGAAGGCGGATTCACGCTTCTTGGAACTGAGCGAACGGACAATCGCCATTACTCTGTAGGGAGGAGCGCGTCAACAGTACGCGCACTTTATTTCTAAAGATCCTTTTTGACCATACAAAGAATTTGTGAGTCATAGACAGAACAACCAGTCCAGACGTGTCAACATGGCTCGAGATGAGGTGCACCGAATAGGGGAGCCAGGGCGTGGAGCCTGAGACAAGGTGGGTGAAAACCCTCCTCACATGTTGGCATATATGGGAGATACGATGCAAGGCCGCCTTCGAGAACAAGATGCCGAACCCAATGGTGGCTATCTCCGAAATCCAACAAGCCTTCGCCGAGCAAAAGGTAACCAGACACACAACACCTATAGTCCAACAGAGAAGACAGCTCGAACCATGGAGAGCACCAACCGAAAATACCATCAAGATCAATTGCGATGCATCGTGGTGTAAGCAAACATGAAGAGCGGGAATAGGGGTCATAGCGAGGGATATCGAAGGCAAAGTGATAGGAGGAATGAACCATAAGGAGTAGAGCAATGACATCGACATCATGGAAGTAAGGGTTACAAGAAGGCATAAGGCTAGAAACTGAACGGGGATGGCAAAACATCATCTTGGAAATAGACTCGCAAATGGTCCACAAACAGATAAGAGGGGAACCGCTGCATTGGAGGCTAGGAACCACAATACGGAACATCGGTGTACTAGCAAATCAGATCGAATGTGTGCAATGGAGGGTATTCCAAGTACATCAAATGAATGTGTGAATTGGATAGCTAAACAAGCTAGAATGGGAGTGAGTCTAAGTGATTGGGTCGAAAGACCACCACTACCATTAGTATGTTTATTAGTGAATGATTGTAATCCTGAACTTCCGTGACCCCGTGTCACGCCATTTTATTTCTTCAAGTAAAACGATTTCTCTGATAAAAAAAGGATTTGTGAGTCTTGAATATAAGAGTAAGAAGATGAATATATTATGATTCACTCACCTCTCCGGAAATCACGTCCACTGGAGTTTTCTCAATCTCTCACTCTACTTCTCCCACTCTCTCTTGATCCTTCATTCTGCAGATTAGAACTCTCCTATTTATAGTAGGAGTTCTCTTCAAACTTCATGCAAAACGTGGGCTGCTCCTTGCATGAAAGTGGTCTGCTCCTTTGGAGAAAGGTGGTGGAGAAAGTGGGCGGCTGGAAATGGAAAACGTGGGTTGCTCCTACTTGGATGGCTTTCAACAATCACCCCTCCACCCAAGTGTGTCATACCAGACTGTTTGCAAATTTATTCATTCTTTAAGTGAATCCACCTTTTGCTTTGACATGAGAGATTTCTGTTATCGAACATGATACAATGCACCTGATGGTGCTCAGCAGTCTATAATACTGATCAAGTCCGAACAATGTTGGAACTTGATTCCTGTGACGACCTTCGTCAATATATCAGCTGGATTGTCTTCAGTGCCAATCTTCTGAAGTTTGATGTCACCTTCTTCTAATATTTCACGTACAAAGTGAAATCGGACATCTATATGTTTTGTTCGAGAGTGATAAACTTGTTCTTGGCCAAATGGATTGCAGTTTGACTGTCACAGTAAACGGTAACCTCTTGCTGCTCAAAGCTCAATTATGTTACCAATCCCTGTAGCCAAATATCTTCTTTCACGGCTTCCATTACAGACATGTATTCACCCTCAGTTGATGATAGTGCAATTGTGGACTGCAAAGTTGATCGCCAAACTATCTGGTCCTCCTGCAATAGTGAACACATAACCAGTTGTTGATCAGCGTTTGCCAAGATCACCTGCATAGTCTGAGTCAACATATCCAGTTACTAGACTATCTACACTCTTATCGAACCTTAAACTAACATATATGGTCTCAGCAATATACCGTAGAATCCACTTAGCTGCATTCCAATGGATCTTTCCTGGATTATGAATATAGCGACTAACTAAGCTAACGACCTGGGAGATATAAGGTCGTGTACACACCATGACATACATAAACTCAATACTTGCATATGGGACATTCCTCATATAGTCCCGTTCGTCATGAGTGTTAGGAGACTGCAATGCACTGAGCTTGAAATATGAGGCCATAGGAGTACTCACCGACTTCGTCTTCGAGACGATGTTGAAGCGTTGCAGTATTCTCTTCAGATACTGCTTCTGAGTAAGGTGAACTGTTCCTTTCACCCTATCTCTGCTAATATCCATCCTCGGTATTCTTCGTGCTTCTCCCAAATCTTTCATTTCAAACTCATTACTTAATTGATTTTTTAAACGATTTATCTCCCCCTTACTTTTACATGCAATTAACATATCATCTACATATACAAGTAAATAAATGAAAGATCCATCTGCAAGATTTCTGAAGATACACAAGGATCGTATTGGCAACGAGTATATTTCAGACCCATCATAAAGCGGTCAAACCGCTTATACCATTGCCAAGGTGACTACTTCAAGGAATAGAGAGACTTCTTCAGACTGCATACCCAATTTTCTTTGCCAGCTTCTTTGAATCCTTCTGGTTGAGACAAATAAATCTCATCTTCCAGATCACCATGCAAGAAAGCTGTCTTTACATCAAGATGTTCTAACTCAAGATCTAATTGGGAAACCAAAGCTAGTAATATTTGAATGGATGAATACTTAATAACTGGAGAGAATACCTCATTGTAGTCTATTCCCTCTATCTGGGCGTAGCCCTTGGCTACCAACCTAGCTTTGTATCGCACTCCATTTTTAGCAGCGTGATCATCTTTCTGATTGAAGATCCACTTACATCCAATTACCTTCTTTCGTTTTGGAAGCGATACAAGGTCCCAAGTCCGGTTTTGGTGAAGAGACTGCATCTCTTCATTCATTGCCTTTGTCCATTCAACTTGTTCACTGGATTGTACGTGGTTGGGATCTCACCCACTTCAACTGGTAATGCATATGCCACATAGTCTACATAACGTGTTGGTACACGTTTCTCTCATCTCGGTCTATTGGTTGCTATCAATTCGGGTTGAGATGGAGGTACTGTGACAGATTCATCTTTTCCATGCTTTTCCAACTTCTGTGAAGTAATAAACTCCACTTTCTGCGAATCGTCTGATGTTTCGCCATCACTGCTGCCTTCACTGTAATCTTTATGCTTATGTGACTTAAGCATGTCAGATTTATTGAATGGAACATCTCTACTAATTATTACCTTTTTGGACTCTATGCACGGGAGTGTATACCCTTTTACACCAGTACTAAAGCCTAAGAATTTTGCTTTCTTAGCTTACTTTCTTTAACATGTTAGTAAGCACAACATCCGAAAATGTGTAAAAAATCATAATCAGTAGCATGTTTACCTCTCCACATTTCAATGTCTGTCTTCCCATCATTGAAAGCTGAGGCAATCGGTTGATGATGTGGCAGGCATATGTCAGATGTTCAGCCCAAAATTTCTTGCTGAGTCTAGCAGTCAGCATCATACATCACACTTTCTCTAATAAAGTACGATTCAGTCGTTCTGCCACACTGTTCTGCCGCAGTGTACCTCGTACTGTGAAGTGTCTAACAATTCCCTCTCTCCGACATATTTCCATGAAGGGGTCTGACGTGTACTCACCTTTTATCAGACCTGAGCCGCTTGATCTCCCTGCCAGTCTGAGTCTCAACCATTTTCTTCCAATCAAGGAAGATTTTCAGCACTTCATCATTATTCTTCATCGTATACACCCACACACGACGAGAATAATCATCAACAAAAGTTACAAACCAATGTTTACCTCCCAAAGATGCAATTTGGGTCGGTCCCCAAATATCAGAATGCACATAGTCAAGAATTCCCTGTGTATTATGTATTGCGATTCCAAACTTGACCCGCCTCTGCTTCCTCAATACACAGTGCTCACATAAAGATAATTTACCAGTCTTGACACCTTTGAGTAAGCCTTGCTTCACCAGTGTTTGCAAAGCTCTTTCTCTTGCGTGTCCCATACGCATATGCCAAACACTGGTGGCGTCGACATTAGTCTCATCCAGCTTCTCACAGCTTGTGGAAGCTCTTCCATCGACAGTACTTCCCTGCAAGAAGTAAAGGTTTCCTCTCCTTAAACCCTTCATTGCCACTCGAACTCCCATTAATACTTTGAGAGTTCCGTCTTCAATGGTGATTCTGAATCCCTTTGAATCCAGAGATCCTTGTGAGATGAGATTCTTCTGCAAGTCCGAAACATACCGAACTTCTGTTAGAGCCTTGATGCTACCATCGTGCAACTTTAACTGAATGCTACTTACTCCTTGTGTCTTGCGGGTACTGTTATTGCCCATAAGAACTGATCCACCTTCGATCTTTGTGAAGTCAGTAAACCAGTCCCGATTGGGACACATATGATAGGTACATCCGGAATCCATTAGCCATTCATCGGAATGACAAATGGATAATGAACTTATCAAGGAAAAATCTGAATCATCATCGTTGATCACGACATTGGTTGTAGTGGGTTGATTCTGCTGTTGTCCCTTTCGGTTTGGACATTCCTTCTTCTAGTGTCCTTTTTTGTGACAAAAGGCACACTCATCTTTGGTGAGTTTTTTACCGACTAATAAACCATGTGAAGTGGCTTGGGTCTTCGATTTAGAATCGTTCATCTTTATGGCATGCCTTGTTTGTGGTCTTCCTCTTGCTGTTAAAGCTTCACTTGATGTATCTTGTTGTACCTGCTTATCCTTTTTCCGTTACTCATTACTAATTAAAGAACTAGATACATCGTCGAACTGAATACTCTCCTTCCCGTACAGTAGAGTAGTAATTAAATGCTTATGCGTATCGAGCAAGGAATTTAACAAAAGTAAAGCTTTATCTTCATCTTCTATTTCCACATCTAAGTTTAACAGATCAGCAAGAATTTGGTTGTAACTGTTCAGATGTTCGGACATTGAAATACCTTCACGAAATTGGAATATGAAGAGCTTCTTCTTCAAGTGCAAACGACTCTTAATGCTCTTCTTCATGAACTTATCCTCCAATTTCTTCCAAAGTACCTTAGCATTGGTCTCCCTCATGACTAAATACTTTTGTTCTTTGGTAAGGCATAATCGGATTGTACTACACGCTTGAGTGTTGAACTTCTTCAAAACCTGATCAGTCACATCATCTGGCTTTTCTCCCAACGCAATATCCAATTCTTGTTGGATCAAGACGTCCATGACTTCACATTGCCACATGTCGAAGTTGCTTGTTCCATCAAACTTCTCAACTTGATACTTGGCATTTGAAACATTGGACTGCGCCTGGAGCAACTGACATTATCAGAGTTCCGATCTTTTCCCGATTTTTCCAAGTGAATTTAGAAATTTTAGACTCAAAATGTTAAAATTCTAACTGTATGGATGACTCCAGAATGATCCAAATAGTTGGAAAGCACTATTTGAACATTGAAATCGGACTCCGGATGACTTCAATCAAAGACAAAATTGGATCTTGAAAATGAACGGTTCAGATCCGACGTACGCGTGGGGCACGTGAGGGCGCATGGGACCACTTGATGAATAACTATGGGGCACGTGGGGGCACGTGGAACGCGTGCGCATGGAACGCGTGAATTGCAGCAAATTCTTGCATGGGCAAGTGTGGGCTGCTCCGACCTCCGTTTTTTATTGTTTGCGGCAACGGATTCGTCTCAACGAGAGGAACACCCTAGAATTGTCGAAAGTTGAAATTGAGAAACTTGAATTTTAGGACAACTTCAAACTGAAGCTCTGATACCACTTGTTATGCTTCACTCACCTCTCCGGAAATCACACAAAATGATTTTAAAGTGGTTCGGCAAATTGCCTACGTCCACTGGAGCCTCTTTGATAGAATTTGTTACAAGATTTTCAAAATCTACAAATTCTCTTAATCTCTCACTTTACTTCTCCCACCCTCTCTTGATCCTTCATTCCCAGATTAGACCTCTCCTATTTATAGGAGGAGTTTTCTTCAAACTTCATGCAAAACGTGGGCGACTCCTTGCATGAAAGTGGGCTGCTCCTTTGAAGAAGGGTGGTGGAGAAAGTGGGCGTCTCCTTCATTAACGCGTTATTATATTTTATATCTCCCTCTCTTACTTACACGTTATTGTTAATTCATGAATTGCATTTTAATATCCTAAGCACAAAGTAATTATGCGACAAAAAATTCCATGTGATCTTTCAATTAGGTTTATACAAAGTCTCCAATCATGATCGATCGTGATTTTATTTGGTGTTTAGAATGATTAAATATGGTCTTCTAACGATCGTTCCTACAAAACTCTAGTAATATGATCTGGGGCACTGCTGAAAATTTAGTTTTTAGCGACGTAATTATTTCGTCGGTAAAAAGTGACATTTTGTCGGCAAAAATAATTTTCGTCGGTAAAAATAATTTTTGTTGGTAAAGATATCGTCGGTGAATGCCTCGTTGACGAAATTTTACCGACTAAAAAAGGAACAAATTTATTGTTGGTTAAAACAACTTTTTTACAGACAGAATTTTTGTTGGAAAAGAAAACCTTTTCTTCAATAACTTACTTTTTTTCCAACACTATATATTTCGTCGGCAAAATCAAATTTGTCGGTAAATACCTATTTACAGATGAAAAATATTTTGTCATAAATACCTATATATCGACGAAAAAACTGTCTTCGGTAAATGGGTATTTATCGACAACAAATTCCATCGGTAAAAGAAGAACTCATTTTAAAATAAATAAATAAATAAACATCAAATTTGTTATAAACATGCCATACTATATTTGTTACATATATTTGATCATTTGAATTTCTGAGCATACAAAGGGACAATCAGAACAATAGCAATTATCAATTAGAGCAATAGCAAGTATTATTTCATGAAGGTAAAGGCAAATATTTTAGACTACAAACTTGAACAGACCAACTAAAAAACACCAGAAATATATTTTTTTTTGTTTCTGTGAATCATCAAAGTCCCTTGAATGGATCAGCAACATCATCACCTTCCTTGTATATGTTCTGAAAATCCCAATTTTATAGTTAAGAAATTTTAAATAGACATTAAATGTAAAATAAAATAAAAATAGAAACATTATCTTGAAAAGTCTTCAAATTCACCACAATAATTCCAAGCAGAGAATATAGTAACAAGTTGTCTATCAGCAAAAACCTCATACCCATCTTCAAACTACCTGAAAAACAAATAGTTTTTTGAGAGTTCAATCTCAATACAACTTAATCAACAATAACGGTGATTGGTATCAACACCTGATGTGCGCGACATATGAGGTCCATATCATGCTTTGCTAAAAATTATGACACCGTGTCAGCTCCAAAGGCATAAGAAACACCTCAGTCATTTATTCCCAACCATTAACATCTCTATCAGGGTCTGACCAAAGCAAATCACAAAGAAGACCCGGGACTGGAACATCAGTTGAAGCAAAAAAGGGTACACAATTGAAACAATCAGTAAAAGTTCTCCAAAGCTTCACACAAAAGCGGTGTTTACATTCATCATAAAAACCATAAATTCTGTTGATTGCCGCACACTCATGATTTCCTCTTAAAAGGAAGAATTTTTCAGGGTACTTGATCTTGTAGGCAAGCAAAAGGCAAATTGTTTCAAGACTTTGCTTGCCACGATCCACATAATCTCCAAGAAATAGATAATTTAGAGCTCGGAGGAACTCTACCATATTCGGAGAGTCTGAGGAGGTCACAATATAGCCCATGAATATCACCTGAAATCAAGAGAGGAAATAGGAACAACTCCATAGAAGTAAAGCAGACCATATCAATGGCCTATATCGAAAGAAACTTGCAATACATAACTATTCTTGCTCTAATTTGCATAACAAACAAAATTACACTTTAACCAGTGAAATTAACTTATTCAGAACCAAACTGTTTCTTAACAATAAACAACTAGAGTAAATTCTCAGCACAACACAATCGAAAAGCGGCAGACCAATTATATTTGCATTTCACAGAAACATAACAAATAAACCACACAAGAAACACAATACAGTCAATTAGTAGAATCACTGGAATTCAACGAATAAAAAGCTGCAAATTCATCCCTTGTCTCTCCAAACTCCATCGATTATGCTATAACATCACCAACATCCTGGATTTTGCCCAAACCCCAGGGTTTTGCCCTAAATTTTCCCTCTAACGTTCAAGTTAAGTTTATTTGAATAAGACTAATGTAACAAATACTCAATAAAAAGTAGAGGGATGGAGATAACCTATTTACAGTATATTTTTGGCCCGAGTTTAAATATGAACTAACTTTACCATTGTAATTGCTACTTGTACTATTCATCATGGTTACTCTTTATCTTATCCATTATCAACACAATCAACCCTATCAATATAATGGTTGGATTGACTAGAAAAAGATATGATGTTTGCTACTTTGCTTATATAGGCATACTGGTTTCTATGTCGTCAAGGTGAAAATGGATTGTTAGTGGACATATAGTTACGTATTTCAATGGTTTGGAGCAAAATATTTACCGTTACATGTTCATGGACCATTTCATAATTAGCTTGGAATTACAAATGCCCAACTACTATATATAGTAGGGTGTACTGAACTTTCAAAAAAAAAAAATTGAAAATGCAGATTTCTATATTCCCTCCAATGTCTTTTATGTTACATCGTAGTTTGGTGTGAGGATCCTTTCATAGTATCAGAGTAAGCTTGCATTGCACAATCACAAGCTTTAGTGATCTGATTCAAGTCTACATCTTCATGTCTTTGCTTTATTTCTCGCTTCACTACACTTTTTTCTTCATTCCTAAATTAGATCATTTAAATGGCTGCCAGATCTAAACAATTCACAATCAAGACGGATAATGTAAAATTAGATGACACTAATTACCTGCAATGGAGGCAACAAATTGGCTTTACCGTCGGTAACCACAAACTATAAGGATTTCTAGATGAATCAACACGTGTAGATGAATGAATCTGCAATGATAATGGTATAAAGGTTAAGAATCCATATTTCGAAGTTAACAAATAGGAAGATGGAACTCTAGCTCCCGGGCTTTTATCATATATATCACATGGATTGTTACCTAATTTAGTACGATGCAGAACTTCAATTGAGATATGACTAACAAGACAACAACACTTTTCAGTCACATATGCAACAAGGATCATATGTCTACTATGCTTTCTCCAATCGTACAAAAAACATGATATCTCTATGAGAGAGTATCTTGTACGAAATCAAGTCATATGATTAGTCTCATAAGTTCAGATCATCCAGTCTTTGAAACTATGCAGATAAGCACAATTCTAGCTGGTTTGAGTGTTGAATATGACCATGTAGTTGCAATACTCACGGATAGCAGACAACCATATGACGTACCTGTTGTTACAACTACATTTTAGATGTTGAATCTCGTCAATTAGACAATCTGATGCAGCTGGGATCAAATCATGTGGCATTCAATGTAATGAACACCGCTCCTACAACAGGAGCTATGGCTAGTGAAGGATCAATTACACAAACCTACTAGTCAGGAAAAACACTGCAGATCAGTCAAATGGATCTCGACAAGGTTATGGATCTAAATAAAGACAACAATGATACACTTACTCAAGGATATGGTCGAGGAAGTGGTCGTAGCTGTAACCAAGGCAAACCTTAGTGTCAACTGTGTGGAAAGTTTGAGCATCTCGTAGCTTGATGCTGGTTTAGGTTTAACCAGAACTTCACAGGTATTCTTTCCAACAATCAAGCTCCAAATGCAGCAAGTGTGGCTAATTTAACAGAGTTCTATCAGAACAGTGACTTCTTCAGTGAGGAAAATCTTATGCATCACTTAGGCTTGAGACCCTATCAAGTCATGTATCCATCTTCTCATTTACACATACATTAACATTCCTCATCAACAATTCATCCTCATCTGTATCAACTAGGCATAATCACAACTTATCACTCTCTCCCTACAGCTGCTTCTCAATCATATGCCCCTAACACCGCAACTTCTAACCTGTCTTGGTTTCCTGACTCTAGAGCGTGAAATTGTTTGACCAACTCAACAGATAATATTCTCACTCTACTCTATACTCATGCACAGGTAAAATTCTAGTAGGTACTGAGAATTCAATATCTATTTCACATAAATGTTCATCCAGTATACCTGACAAGCTCAAACATCTAATTCTGTGAAATGTGCTAAATTACACCTCAGATTACATAGAATGTATTATATACTAGTGCTACTGGTAGGGCCAACAATGGTGCAGTGAAAACCCATAACCATGGTTATAGCCGTTACTGTTTCATATGGTTAATGGTACCATTATGGTGCGATACGGTTATGGTGATCAATTTTCTACCCATAATGGTTATGGTATTTGAGTTATACCCATGGTTATTATATAAATATAATAATTAATAAACTAATGTATACTAAATAATGGAATTGAATGTAAATACATGTAATAAATAACCATGATCTTAGTTTTATATATTTTTATTGTTGGCAATATAGATTTATGAATTTTTTAAAATAAAAATTTCGGTCTTTTATTATATTAGATGCGTGAAATAAATATGGGTATATGGGTAAAACCATGGTTAATAACCACAATTATTTTCATGGTTATGGTATTGAAAATTGTACCTATAATGGTTATGGTTTTCGTATGTGGTTCAAAAATATTGTATGGTTATGGTATTTGTCATACCCGTACCATACTCTAACCATCGACAACCCTAGCTACTGGTACATTTGATTCCTCTTCAACTTCTGTTCTTGTATGACACCATAATTGGGCCATCCTTCTAGTGCTACACTTCAAATATTAGTTCGATCTGACATGAAATGCTTAGACAAATCCCTGAATCAAAGTATTTCCATAGCTTGTCATATGAGTAAAAGTCATAAACTGTCATTCTCATATTTTGATATAATATTCCTACCTTTTTCAGTTGTTCCAGGTGCACATTCGGGGATCAAATCCCATCGTTTTTTTGGAAATAAATATTCCATCTCATTTGTAGATGTATGCTCACGTTTCACATGGATTTATTTCATTATGTGTAAATCTGATACGGTTAAATTGTTCAACTCTATCCATGTGCCTGTAGAAAAACAACTAAGTTGTGTCATAAAAGTTGTTGAGACAAACAAGCATGTTAGTTTCATGTCTCATTTCATTCATACCTTATGAATAATGATATTGACCATAGATACACATTCCCTCACACTTCATAATTGAATGTCATAGTCAAACAGAGACATCCTCATATTATAGAAATTGGATTCCTCTCATAGCCCAAGCACATATTCCTTTCAGATATTGGAGTGATGCATTTCCATCTGTTGTGTTTCTTATTAATTGACTGACTGACCACATTTATCCTTCATTATGTCTGAACTTTTGAAAAGTTCTTCAAACAGGCTCACATCTACTCATTCATGAGAGTGTTTGTCTTTATGTGTTTCCTTCATACTCGAGATTTCAAGAAACACATTTGATAACAAATCAAGACCTTGTGTGTTCATTGGTTATTCATCATCTCACTTGGGTTATAAGTGTCTGGATAAACTTGGTAAAGTTTATATTTCTCGTCATGTTCAGTTTGCTGAATTTCTATTCCCCTTATATATATACACTAGAGAAAACATTTTAATTTTTACCTTCTCTGATACTTTGACTTCACCCAGCTATCTTGGGTGGCTTTTACTCAAAAGTTGATACTCTCAAGTATTCATCTTCTCTACCAATACATTTACATTCCCATAAGAAGTGAAATGAATGCCAGAATAAGCACAAACACTCCTCACACAAGACCTTTCCATGTCGTTCCATCCCTTTCGAGTCAAACCTCTATCCCCGACGTGAACACCTTCTTTCTTCAATGGCGAGCGATTCGGCAAGAGGTGAGACTAATGTTTTCTTTCCCACTGGCTTTAGCAACTCTAAGCCCAATATAATCTCTAGGTCTATCTTTAATAAATCGGTAGAGGAAACGTGTATGGGCGACGCTTTCTCTCCGCGTTTTCACATTCTAAATGAGAGAGATCCTGAAAACGCCCATCCTACTTCTAAGCCAGGACAAGAAGAGGAAACCATCTATCACTTGAAGATTGATGCGGGGTTGAGGTTTCCCATATGCCCAGACCTGGTCGAAGCCTACCGGTATTATGGCGTCTCCCTTAGCCAATTTCCCCCCCAACTCCATTCGCACCAGGGTAGGTATTAGGGTGTTGTATGAGAAGATGGGCTATACATATTACTTAGTTTTGTTTCATAATTTTTATAGGATAGATTCGAATCGGTTCGGCGTATTCAGTTTTGTCAGCCGATTCCCTGATAATAAGTATCAGAATTGGCGCTCTGTTTGGCCCTTAGTCACGGGTTTTAGGACAAATAATTCCAATTGGAAATGTTTCTACTTCTTCTTCCAAGGGAGTGTTCCTTGGTTCATTACCTCCAAGGTGCTCCGCGACTCAGTACCTTCCGACAATGAGTTATCCCTTTGGGATAAGGAGTCTCTCCACCTAATGTATGTCGATCATATAGCTAGGTGCGCTTCGTGGATATCTAAAGAGACCACAAAGGAAGATTTATTCAACGTTGGCATATTTACAGTACAGTGTCGCTCTTCTAATTCCTAGGTAATAGCTCATTTTATTTTCCTTTGCAGATAACACTATTCGCCCGCTAACCTTGCGTTCGATATGCCAATTGAACAAGAAAAGGAAAAAAGGCAAGGGCCCCAGCAATGCCGCTGAGAGTTCCAAGAAAATTAAGAGGCAAAGCTCTTCTAACAGGAAGGCGCGCCCCGAGGATGAAGTGGATCCATCGTCAGCGGATCCTTCAACGCTGAGTCCTGCTTCCCAAGAGGCAGTTGCCTTTTTCAAAGGTGTGGTCCCTTACTCTCGCTATTGCAATGATTCTCTCTAATATAGAAGATTAAATGTTCTCCATACTAAGAAGTGGGGAACGCCTGTCGTGGGGGACACATGGATAGTCTGGAGTTACGACGGATCCGTGTACATCGGACGACGGATCCATAAGGATGACGGATCCGTGTACATCGGAAAAAGTCCAAGCGCTCCCTCTTAGAAGAAGAAGAAGACTCCGACGAGGGAGTCCTCCTATGGGTGGATAGGGCATTGCTCCAGTCTACTTCTTCCAACTCGGAGACACCTCCGCTCTTGCCGGGTAACCAAAAGGGGCACTATAATTCGTATACGGGCCCGACGTTTGACCTGCATCGGGAACCTCAACGTGGATGGCATTCCATAATGGATTCCTCATGAGAACCCAGACCAAGCGCCTTGGACTCTTTGTGAGTGATTCCACTATGTTCCCCTGGTGAGGGGGAATACTCTGCTGGATCCTAAATTGGGTTGCCATCTCCTGACTGGCGCATGTCCTCCTGCTAATGCGACTTCAATCGACAAGTTTGGTGGCGATCTGGACAACCTTGTGCGTCAAGGTCTCACCTTATTTTCACAGGTATAGCTCCTTACCCATAAGTCTTCCAAGACTTGTCTAAATATTTTTGTTCTAACATATTATTTTCTCGCTTATCAAGGAGGAATTTCCCCAACGCCTTTGTGAAGTGGTTGAGGCCATCAAAGGTAGCGAGGCCTTCAATAAACAAGCGGTGCTATGGGGTCGGGAAGCCTTGGTGAATGCCTTCACGTATATTCGTAAGGTTATCTTGCATGTTGATGTCGTCTTTCCTATTACGGCGCTTCCCTCCTTCACCAAGTTTTTGAACTACGAGGCCAGAGTAGAGGCGTCCAAAAAGAAGGCAGCCGAAGAGGAGGATGACGCCTGGGATGAAGAAGAAGAGTCTCCTGCACTCTCTCCTCTCCGTCGTTCCAAGCGCGTCCTTGACTTTTAGGCTCTTCCGTCTGGGGATTCTGTAAGAGTATCGCCTCTTCCTGACATGGAAGCACCTCGCCAACCCTTTCCTGCTAAAGAATATTCCTCTTCTATCGAAGTTGTAGATGCTTAGTGTTTTGTAGTCTTCCGTGGCTTGTTTCTTTATCTTGCTAAGTCCTCCCAGCGGGGCATGTTTGTCATGACAATGGCATTTTTTCATATGGATTTATTTTGACATTTCCATTTCTTTTTTCACTAAGTGTTTATAACGCTTTTGGACATTCCAGCGCCTTAGCACTTAGATCGCTTTAGCCTTAGTATTTCCATTCATCTGAAACGCCTTTAATATTCCAGTCGCTATTATGAATCAACGCTATTTGCATATAATCCATCAGTCTTCACAAATTTGACTAAGTACCAATTGTTTCATAATATAGTGATGCCTAATATCAGAACTTCTTCTAATGCTCCGCATTGAAACTATTCTTCAAAGTCTTTCCTTATTCATGTTCTAATACGTAGGTGTTTGGATGGGGAATGACGACAATCTTGTACGGTCCTTCCAATTTTTGTGATAGCTTGTTGACTTTCTCTTGATGGGCGAACTCGTTCTTTCTCCATACTCTCTCCCTCACAAATTAGCGAGTAGAGACTCGCATATTGTAGTATTGCGCAGTGGCGAGGCACATCCTTCCTTGGACCTGTTCAGATGCCCATCTATTCTCGTCGACTAAGTCTAATTCCAAACTCCTTTGGCCCTCATTTGTCAGCTCATTAAAGTGTTTGACTTTATGCAAACTGACCGCTATTTCTGTTGATGCGACTGCTTCTAAGCCATATACCAAGCCAAAGGGCGTCTCCCATGTCGCTTGTTTGGGTGTCGTTCAAAGCGCCCAAAGAACGTTGTCCAGATCTTTTGTCTACTTCCCTTGTAGAGTGTATATACTCTTTTTCAATCCATTTAGGACCGTTTTGTTGGCCGCCTCAACCTAACCATTCGCATGTGCATGTCTTACTAAGGCGTGCTTGTGTTCTATTTTCAACTCTTAACAAAACCATTTCAACTCTTTGCCAGCGAATTGAGGGTCATTGTCTCTCACCAGTACACTTGGAATCCCGTATCTAGAAACAATTCTAGATGTTAGGACATTGATCACTTGAAACTCTGTAGTCAATTGCTACTACGACGTAGGTGCGCTGTTTAGACCTAGGAAGTGGTCCGACCAAATGGATTCCCCATTGCACAAAAGGCCAAGCAACGCTAATTGATGTTAGGTCTGCAAGGTGGCATGCTATGTTTGGACTGTATTTTTGACATGATTCACATTTATGAACCAACTCATTCGCCTTTCTGTTCATGGTAGGCAAATAACATCCTTGGTTGAAGATTTTTCAGACAGTGGACCTTTCCCTTTCATGACAAGCAGCGTACCCCTTCAATGATCTTATAACTTGGGACCAACCTCAAAATTCGCCTGGATTCCATATCTCCCTCCGACAGCTCGCCATTTTCCAAATATATTCTGATGGGGGTCGCCCAATCCACTACGTTTTCAATGTTAGCACAAAATTGACTCGCCCCTCTTTCTATGTTTTCCAGGAAATGCACATGAAAAGACGTCATCTGCCATGTATATTTACTTAATGCATCGTCTTCCTTGTTCGACTCCCTAGGGATGGCTTCTATTTGAAAGCTTTTGAACACCTCTGCTAACTTGTTCGCTTCCTTCAGTTATATCTTAATTCGCTCACCTGTTGCAGTGTATTCACCTCTGAATTGGTTTACGACCAACTGTGGATCACAGTAAACGTTGAGATGAGCAACGCCCAATCCCTTAGCAAGTTTGAGCCCAATAATCTACGTTTCTTGTTCTGCTTCATTGTTGGTGGCCTTGAAGGTGAGTATCAAGGCATACTGCAAAGGTGTGCCGCCATCTGGAGGTGATAATAGCAAATCCTGCCCCCGAGCCATCAACTGAAGAGGACCCATCCGTATGGAGTATCCACGTTTCTTTTATTTCTTCAAGCTCTTGTAGCGACGCTTCGGGTGACATGTCCTTTCATAGCTGTTGTGGGTATGAACTTAATCCGAAATTCACTTGATTCAATATCCCATTTAATCATCCTCCCTGAAGAGTCTGGTTTATGCAGGATGTGTTTTAAGGGTTGATTTGTTAGAAAAGTGATTTCATGTTCGTGAATGTAGGGGCAAAGCTTTCTAGCTGAGACAACCAGCGCATAAAGGAACTTTTCAACTTCTAGATAATTTATTTCAGCCTTTGCAAGAACCTTGGAAAAATAATACATGGGCACTTGCCCCTTGGCAATCTCCTTGACTAATACAGAGCTTAAAGCTACTGGACTGATGGCTAAGTACAGAAAACGTGTGTCGCCTTTTGTAGGTTTAGCTAGTGGGGGGAACATATTAAGATTAGTCTTCAAGTCCTAGAGCGCCTACTCACATTCAAGGGTCCATTCGAACTTTTTGTTCGCCCTTAGGATATAGAAGAATGGGAGGGATTTGTCTGCAGCCTTTGCCAAAAAACGACTGAGTGTCGCCAATATCCCATTCAAGCATTGGACCTCCTTGTGACAGGTGTGGATTCTCATCTTCTCAATCGCCTCTAGCTTCTCTGGATTCACCTCAATTCCCCTATGGCTCACCATGTAGCGTAAGAACTTTCCAGAGTGCACGCCAAAAGCGCATTTGGTCGGGTTAAGGCGCACTTGATGGAGACGCATACACTCTAATGTTCTCCTTATATCCTCCACTTGATCAACACCCTTGACGGATTTGACCAACATATCGTTCACATACACTTCCATAGTGTCCCCTATCATTCCGCCAAAAAGCTTGTTCACCATCCTTTGGTAGGTTTCCCCAACATTAATCAGGCAGAAAGGCATCACAGTGTAATAGTAGACGTTGCTATATGCGTAGAAAGTTGTGCGCTGGGCGTCGCCATCGTCCATCTGAATTTGGTTGTACCCCGAGTAAGCGTCCATGAAACTGAGCAACTCATGGCCTGACGTGGTGTCCACTAGCTGATCAATCCTTGGCAAGGGATAACAATCTTTGGGACACACCTTGTTCAAGTCCCTGAAGTCTACGCACATGCGTCATTTACTACCTCTTGCCTTATAGTGATTGTCTTATCTTCTCCCGCAGCGCATCACTTTTGAGCGATTGGTATGATGTTTGGATCAATGTTCAGCTCGTGGGCAATGATCTCCTTGTTGATGCCCGACATATCACTAGGCTTCCTACCAAGAGCATTGACAACGCCTGGACTTCTTCTTCTGAGAGCAACACCCCTACCTGCACTTCCTTTCCTAGGCCCTCCACATCTACCTTTCTTAAGTCATCCACTGGTTGTGGGCGACTCCTCTCTTCCCAAGGGTCTTCCTCCATTTGGATTGTCAGAGCCTTATTTCCCTTACCTTTTAAAATGTGGCGACGCGTTGAGTTGACGTAGCAACTGCGTGTCGCCGGTTGATCTCCCTTTACTACTCCTACTCCCTGAGGGGTCAGAAACTTCAACAATATTCTGGTAAGTAGAATGGACCATCTTGTTGGGATAAAGGGTCGAACGCCCTAAAATGGCGTTGTATGATGCAGGAGCATCCATCACAATGAAATGTGATGTACATACTCAATGACTTCCAACCTCCACCTATCTGTACCGGTTGGGTGATAGCTCCCACCGGGTATATGGTAAGCGAAGCGAATCCCATCAAGGGAAAATTGACCTTCCTCAAGTCTTTTTCCTTATTCCCCATCCTTTTGTAAGTCTCAAGAAACAAGACATCCGTTGAACTTCCTAAGTCGACCAAAAACCTCTTCATATCAAACCTATCAATTCCCATTGTAATAACGAGGGCGAGGTGACATGTCCCATCTCCCTTTCAAACAAAGAGATGACCATCTCTTCTCCTTCTCTAAGGCGCTTCCTACCCTTACAAGTTTCCGCAATTTGAGTGGCGTATACCTCTCTAGAGGCGCCTGTTTTTTCTCATGAGCTGAAGTCACCATTAATCACATTTAGCTCTTCCATAGTAGATCGAGATGCCACAAAGTTCCTCTTGAGCGATGCTCTCCTTTCCCTTTTAGGACTCCTACTCCTTTCACGGTGCATAATAAAGGTTGTTAGAAACCCTCTTTGGATGAAGTTATCTATATCCCTTTTCAAGATCATGCAGTTGTCTGTAGCGTGCCCTTGGTAACGGTGATTGTGAAATTAAGGCTTTTTGTCGCTACCCAACTGCGCGT
Organism: Chamaenerion angustifolium; assembly: GCA_946814005.1. Taxonomy (NCBI): domain Eukaryota; kingdom Viridiplantae; phylum Streptophyta; class Magnoliopsida; order Myrtales; family Onagraceae; genus Chamaenerion; species Chamaenerion angustifolium. The sequence continues at coordinate 28,599,965 of OX328266.1, read as the reverse complement.
CGTTGTTCCACATTGTAATATGCGTCGCTAAATCCTTATTCTCCATGTCTGTCAGGATAACTGAGATATCCTGGGTGAGTGGCGTGTAAATCTCGTAAAATTCTCTATTGACGCGCGGGATCATCGGGCAACGCCTCGAGTAATCATTTCCTGTCGTTTGAAGACGCGGATCCACCCTTTTTCCTTATTGACTGCCCATTTTTGATTCTTTCTGAACTGTTCTTCTTTACTCTTTAGCGATTTCCAAGTTAATGTAAGATTTTACCCTGATCTCCATATCCTCTCGTATAAAATCGCGGATAGTTTACCACCCGTAATGACTTGGTCAATCCCTGCCAATTCCTTATTAAACCTCGTGGAGAAGTCGTCAAAGCTTTCGTCATTCCCTTGCTTAATGTTGTCCAAATTTCCTACACTTTTGAGCAACTGCGCCCACCCATGTACTAAAGAATGAACTTCTCCTTTAAATCGCTCCAAGTCCTGATGGAAGCTTTGGGGAGTCCGAAGAACCAATGCGAAGCGACGCCTCCCAGAGTCGTGGGGAAAAGGAGCGCGAAATGATTATCAATATTTGTTCGCCCTAGGAGAGAGGCTTTGTGCCTCTGTATGTGCTCAACATGATCTTCTTCGACTTTGTAGCACTCTCAATCTTCGAGGGTCGCACGTGGTGCGGTATAGTTAGAGATATTATTTCGGGGGCGAAGGGATGTGATGCTCTGTCTCGGAGATGAGGCATGACCCTGCCCTTTTGTTCCTTCACCTTCTGGGAGATCATCTCTTCAAGTTCCTCCCTAGTCATGGCACCGTGAAGTGGTGCCATTGGAGTAGCGCCACTCATGGGAAGAGCGAGTTGTTGCGTCGGGTGCGAGCTTAGGAGGTGCGGTCTAGATGTGGCTTCTTCTACCCTCGTGGCCTATGCATGGTGAGAAGCAGCTCTTTGTTCTCTTTTCTCGAGAAGTTCTTCCAGGGCTGCGATGAATGTGAGTGTCATGGCAGTTTCTGGTTGTACTTCCGCCCTCGGAGGCGCTCTTATAGAGGAGGTGATCCGAGAGTGTGCTGGCTTGGCAGCTTCAGCTTTTAAGACAGTAGGTTGTTTGGACGGTGCAACTTGGGGGTGAAGTCCGGAGGTTTGCAACTAAGGCAGGATGTGGAGTGAGTCATTTTCGATGACTTCTCGGTTGTTCTTTGCTCTGGTGGTGGGGCGAGCCATGACTGATTTTGCTTAAGCTTCCCACAAACAGCACCAATGTTGGATCTTGAAGTTACCACTTTATTCTCCAGAGTCTCGTGTTGGGCGCCCTACAGACCTACAAGGAAGGAAATCCCAGGGTGTTCCCGTCGTTTCCCCTCTGATGCCTAACTTAGTTGGAGGTTATGTTTAACAGAGAATGTATGTAAGGCAAAGTATATATTGTCACATTAGTCTTAGAATTGAGATGGGTGAGGGTATTTATAACCCTCACCCCTAACCTGAGTTGAGTTATTTTCTACCACGGTTGTCCCAGGTAGTGCCTGGTTAAGTGACGGGGGTTGTCTTGAGTCATGTGTTGCCTGGTGTTTTGTGCATAATGGCATTATTCACCGTGCCCCACGCTTATAGATTTTGCGTTCCATCCCTTCCTGTCCGACCTATAGCCTTGTGCTGCGTTTGCACCGTAGGAAGCGATATAAGGATTGTTCCAAAGTGGCGTGCCTCTATGATGATTTTGGTAAGCGTCTTCCTTTTGGCGTCCGTGAGTTTGGCCTTTATTATCGTAGCGGTTGTATGTCCTTGCATGTACATTGAGACCTCGGGTCATGGGGCGCTCCAATAACCGTGAGAAAGGCGCAATAGTGACTTCCCAAGAATCCTAGTGCGTCGCTGTTGTTGATTTATGGATCGGGTGGGCCTAACTTCTTAGTCCTGATCCTTAAGGGTCGAGGCCCAAAGGCCCGGATCCATCATTAATGTAACTAATAATCATTATAGGGAAAAGTCTAAAAATAGTCCAATATGTTTGACAAAAATGGTTTTTCGTACAACATAGTTTTTCGTACAACATGTTGAAAAGTGGTGGTAACTGAACTTTCCGTTCACGTGTCATTTGATTTTCCCGTTAAGTAGTCAAGCTTTTGTCACGTGATCTTCTATTATCTTTTTGTTTTATTAATATAAATTTAAAAATAGGTAAATACGTTTTCGACATGTGGCGAAATGCTTGAATAAGAACGCGAGGCCTTGACAAGTCCTGTAATTGGGGAACGACGACTCCTTGTTGATGCTGTCCAGTTTCATGTCCAAGGTGTTGAAGGCCATCCAAGTGGAATGCATACAAGAAATTCACTTTGCTTGAACCTCATTCCTTCCACATGTTGGCTCATTCCTTCCATTTGTCGGAGCATACAAGGATAAGCAGCCCACATTCCTACCATTCAGATGAAGAGAACCCCTCCTATAAATGGGAGAGTTCTGATATGCAAGAAGTGCAAAAGCAAGAATAGTAGAAAGGAGAAGAAACTTGAGAGATTGAAAGAATTGGTAGATTTCGAATATCTTGTAGCAAATTCTATCAAAGAGGCTCCAGTTAACGTAAGCAATTTGTCGAACCACTTTAAAATCGTTTGTGTGATTTCCGAAGAGGTGAGTGAAGCACAACAAGTGGTATGAGAGTTTCGGTTCGAACTTGTCCGAAAATTCAAGTTGCTCAAAATAAATTTTCGACAATTCCAGGGTGTTCCTCTCGTTGATACGAATCCGTTACCGCAAACGGAATCGAAAATAAAGGTCAAAGCATCCCGCACTCGCCCTTGGAAGAATCTGTTGTCATTCACGCGTTCCACGCGCACCAGAGGATGAAGATGACTGAGTCAGACGCGCCCCAACGCGCCCCACGCACCCGCAGCTGTTTAGCAAGTGATCACACGCACCTCCACGCTCTCGTACGCGCCCTGAAACTGTTCATCAAGTGAACCCACGCTTCAGCACGCGCCCCCACGCGCCAGAAGGATCTGGACTGTCCGTTTTCAAGATCCATTTTGGTCTTGATCGAAACCATCCGAAGTCTGATTTCAACGATCAAATAGTGATTTCCAACTATTTGGATCATTCCGGATTCATCCGTATGGTTAGAATTTTGAAATTTTGAGTCTAAAATTTCAAAATTCAAATGGAAAGATCGGGAAGAGATGGGAGCTTTGATAATGCGAGTAGCTCCATGCGTTAGTCCAATGTTTCAAATGCCAAGTTTCAAGTTGAGAAGTTCGATGGAACAAACAACTTGGGCATGTGGAAATGTGAAGTTATGGAAGTCTTGATCCAACAAGAGTTGGATATTGCATTGGGAGAAAAGGCAGATGATGTGGCTGATCAAGATTGGAAGAAGCTCAACACTCACGCTTGTAGTAAAATCTGGTTATGCCTTACCAAATAACAAAAGTATTTTGTCATGAGAGAGACAAATGCTAAGGTACTTTGGCAGAAATTGGAGGATAAGTTCCTGAAGAAGAGCATTGAGAGTCGTTTGCACTTGAAGAAGAAGCTCTTCAGATTCCAATTTCGTGAAGGTATTTCAATGTCCGAACATCTGAACAGTTACAACCAAATTCTTGATGATCTGTTAAACCTAGATGTTGAAATAGAAAATGAAAGTATGAGCATTTAATTTCAACCAAATTTTTGTTAAATTTCTTGCCCAATACGTATGAGCATTTAATTACTACTCTACTGTACGGGAAGGAAAGTATTAAGTTCGACGATGTATCTAGTTCTTTAATTAATAATGAGTACATGAAGAGGGATAAGCAGGTACAACAAGATACATTAAGTAAAGCTTTAACAGCAAGAGGAAGACCACAATCAAGGCATCCCAGAAAGAAGAACGGTTTCAAATCGAAGACCCGGGCCATTTCACGTGGTTGATCAGTTGGTCGAAAACTCACCAAAGACGAGTGTGCCTTTTGTCACAACAAAGGACACTGGAAGAAGGATTGTCCAAACCAAAATGGACAACATCAAAATCAACCCCCTTTCAGTGAATTGAGATAGAACGAGGTGAGTTTGAGAGAAGAATGATACCTTGGTGATGAAGTAATGAAGAAATAATAGAAATAACCTAATCTTAGCTTTCAAGCTTTTCATTCAAGTTAAGTTCAGATCAGACCTCCTTCCTCTATTTATACAAGATCTAGGATAGGTAATCATTCAAAACTAACAACTTCTTGAATCTTCAATAAACATCTAAACACTTCTAAACTCTTCTAGACCAAACTTACACCTTACAGCACAATACCTTGCATAACAAGTAATCACTAGACTCATACATCCTAACATTCCCTTAAGAAGATTGATTTTCTTCTTTCCTCGAATTTTGATTTCATGAGTCATTCAGACTGAAAACTTCTGCCCTGCAATCTGCAATCTTATGTTCAGACTTTTTCACAATCTTCATCTATAATCATCATACACCTACATACACTCAAAACTCTTGTGAAAATGATTAGTACACTTTCATAGATTCAACAGAACTGATTCACACACATGATAAACATCTCTTTCATTAGACAAGTGAGAATCAGCTCAGCAAATGAACTAGACAAATATCAACACAAAAATCTCCACAACACAGCTTGCAAAAAGATCTATCCCCTTGTTGATTTATCTTATCAATACAGTCTTCCATAGATCATACAATCATTTTTTTTTCTCTGGTGATTCTTTTCTGCAAGTATCACATATCATTCTCTTTTTTTTATTATTTTTTTTTACTGACAGAGAGGTTTCCACTTGCCTCTATCTTACCAATGAACCTGGGAGCTTTCCATTTGCCTCCATCTTTTTATCCTCAAACAACTACTCAAAGTTTCTTGAATGTTTTCTCTGAGGAGAGTTATTTTTGGATTCAAACTTCACCTTATGTCAGTTTATGATCATTTGAGGAAGACTATCTGATAGACATATCACAACAATTGAAAGACCTTGTTGGTTCGTGAAATCCTGGAAGCTGATCTGGCAGTGAATTAAATGCCAGACAAGGTCGGGAAGACGCTTCTGCTTCAACTCCAGTGAACCTGCAGGTAGGGGAGCGCAACAGAGGGGGTGTCTCTGGGTCCCTCTCCGATGCTTAAATGAGTATGTGTGTGTGTAAAACTCAAAACGTAAAGAACGTATGTAAAGCAAGGGTATTTATAGGGTAAGAGAGATAGAACCGTATAAGGCAGCTGAATATCTTAGTGTATATTGTGTTGCTGAAGATTCGGATCGTGGGATATGGCAGTTACTGCGAGATATTGCAGTTACCAAATCTAATCTTTAGTGAATATGTGACCGAGATACGCGGGATATCATGGCCACTTCCTTATTAACGGTTTTGTGGGACCAGAGGAGAGAGGCAAGGCTCTTTTTAGGGCGAGCACTCTCATGGCGAGCAGTGAGAGGTCGCGGCCTTAGCGAAGAATGGCGAGCACTAAGGGCATTCTCAGAGACCTTGGGCTCGGTTCTGGGCCATTCTATGGAGGGCCCAGTTTAACCTGTACTTGGGCCGATTCGGTTCAAATGTCATGGGTTTACCCCCTCTATAGTTATTGGGCCTTCGAGGCCTTTTCCTTACTGGGCTGTCACTATCGATACCCAACATTTGCCCCCGAAGCTTGATTGAAGTTTCTTCAGTCGAGCTTGATTTCCTGGTAGGGTTTTAGATAGTGACGTCTCTTGTAATGGTTCATGACCTTTGAGACATTTCGAGCTCGTTTTGCGAACAGTTTCTTCCCTGTTCAAAGCTGAAAGAATATCCTTCCTTTTATTCCCCCTTTGGCGATCACTCGAGGTAATCTAGGTTTATGAAAGTCTATCTTTCTTAGTTAGGCGATCACTACCTGCCCGAGGTATTTCTGATAACGCCTATTAGTGCGCTGGCGACCCCCTTGTCTCCTTAGTGGACTTTTTAGCATTTAATAACTGCACAGTTGTCCAGAAATCGAACGGTCACTTGAGGCACGCCTGACATTTACTTTTCCGTAAACCTAGGGTAGTCTGACAACTGTCTATATCAGCCAACCGTTTGTCTCCCCGAGGTGTTTCTTGGAATTCTGATATTGCTTAGTTTTTTTTCCAAAAAGGTACAATTATTCCTCTGTGTTGCTTCGATTTGCTCGTGGTGGTTACTCAATTTTTGGTCTATATAAGAAACGTCAACTTCTATATTTTGTTTTTTACGTTTATCCACTCCCTCAGATTTCCAGAGCTTCGTTGCGAACCTTTCCTCTTTCTTTTTCAACCTTCTTCAGCCTTCTTCGACCATTTCCATGGCCCCCCGAAGTCAGAGAGTCAAGCATATGGCCCCCAAGGGTGCTAACAAAGCCAACGCTCCTAGGAACGCCAATGCCCTCTTGACCATCAGGGATGATGCCGTGCCCCCCTCAGTGGGGGAACAGACTGATCTGGGAAGGTCTGCAACCACTCCTGTAGTGGTGGACGGGCCTGAGCTGCACACGCCTGTTTTTTCCCCAAAAGGTAAACTTTCGCCCTTTTACTGCTCTGTTTTGCAAAATATACTCTGTTTTCCTTTGTTTTTTTATACTTGCTGTGCTATATTCGAACCGTTCTGAGTAGATGTCAAGCCTAACGAATTGAAGCCGGCTTACTTTAAGACCATGGTGGTGCTTGGTGGCTTCAGTGTGGTGGATGCTCCTAGGTATCCTGGCTTAGGTCTGCACTTTCCTCACGACGGAGAGGTTTACATTTATGCGGCCCAGATCGATGCTGGGTTGTGTTTTCCTTTCTGTGAGGATTTGTAGACATTGTGCCAGTTTTTCGGGATTCACCCCACGCAGCTCGTTCCTAACGCCCTCAGGATGTGGGTTGGTTTCAAATTTCTGTGCATACGCCAGGAATGGGCGTATTCACTGGCTTTGTTCCGGTGTTTTTTCCGACTGGCAGCTGGGGCGAACCACCTCCATCACATCCAACCACGCTGGCCGAAGTTTGCAGAGTGGGGAGGCCCTCAAGCATGGAGTTGGAATGCTCATGTCCGTCTGGTTGATGATTTTCGGGCCACCAACTCCAACCTATAAGAAGTTTTACTTCTTTTACAAGGGGGGGTGCCCTGGAAATTGTTTACCCCGAACAACGATTTTCCTCCTTCCTTCGAAGAGCTGTCAGGGAGTGATCGGAACGCCATTGACGACCTTTATCGGTTGCATCGATCGTCCCAATTCAAGTCCATTCGCTCAGTGGCGGAGACTACTGAGAACATGCTTGAGATGGAAGGAATTCATCAAGCCACGCCACTCTTTGATGATTGGGTAACTTTCTAACCTTTTTCTTGTTTTATCGCTTGTAGGCAAGGTAGTAGGCAAGAGCCAAAAACTGATAGGTCTCTTTGATGACCAGGGATCGGCGGGGTTGTCCTCCGACCAGGCATTGTTGAACTCTCCTCCTCCCCCCTCTAGGCGTTCGTCCAAGAGGAAGTCTGAGGAGGTGCTTCCCTCGGCCACTGCTGGCCCTCGCCAACCAGGTATGTTGCCTCGCCATTTGTAGATTTAACGTTTTCATACTTTGCAGTTTTTTGGTTTTTGACATTTCGTCTTGTTGTTTTGCAGAGGAGTCCTCGGCTGACGTGGCCCGGGATCCTCCTCCTCCTCCCTCCAAGAAGGTCAGGAATGAGGAATGCCCAGAAGTCGACCAGCATCCTCCTCCTCCCCCTCCTAAGGGCCCTTCTGCCAATAAGGGGAAGGGTCTGGACGTGGTGCCTCCTGCTCCCTCTCCCCAGGGCCCTTCTGCCACCAAGGAGAAGGTTTTGACCTTAGCGCCACCCGCTCCTACTGTGCCCACGGTTCCTCCTAAGGAGTCTGGGACCCAGAAGAAGGGGCCCGACGCTTCTAGCTCTTCAAGGGCTCCTGCGGAGGAGTATTGCTCCCTGGCGAGCTTGTTCCAGCCACTTAAGGCTGCGAACTCTCGGGAACATTGGGTCCCTTGCGGGGACCTTACGAAGAAGGGGTACCCTACCCAGAAGAGCCTCCGGGGTAGCCCGGATATGTTTATACGGCTTCTGGATGGGATAATTCCCCTTACGGACTGCTCGATTGTTCCCACGGAGCTTCATCAGATCGAGGGGTTCCTTCAGACCCACTTTGAACGAGTAACTCTGGTAGGATCTCGTTAATTATTTCGTTTTGTCTTTTTCTTTGTTGTTCCCTTTTCGTTTGTTGTCCTGACAACTTTCATTCTATCTTTGTTGCCAGTTCGTTCGGGAAGAAGTGATTCTTGTCCATGTCTTTGGGGAGCTTGCCGACAAACATTCCAACATGCTTGTCGAGCTGGAGCGATACCGAAGTACGGGGGTCACCCCTGGGCAATTAGGGACCATCAAGACGACTGCTGACGCGGCAATCGCCTTGGTGGACGACGCGCGGGAGAAGTACTTCAGGAAGGAGCAGCGCCTCCTTGCTGATGTCAAGAAGAGGGAGGCTGATGCTGCCGCTGCTCTTCAGGACTTTGACGTCCTTCACCTGTGTTTAGATCAGGGGGAGATCGTCCGAGTTCGCCTAGAGGCTGAGCTAAAGGAAGCTCAAGCGCAAGGGGCAGAATTGGAAGCTCGCAGGGTCGCTGCCGAGGCGCAAAGGGCCGCTGCTGACGCCCAGAGGGAAGCTGTGGAGGCCCAGAGGGCAGCTGCGGAGGCCCAGAGGGCTGCTGCCGAAGCCAGGGGATCGCCCTGGAGGAGGAGAGAGATCAGCTAGCTGCACAGTTGAAAGTTGTCCCTTCGCCCCAGAGCGTAGTCGAGGCATTCAAGGCCTCCGAGGATTTTGAAGACTGCGCTCTGAAGGTGATGAAATCGGTGATTGCCGATTTCCTACAAGTCCTGGTGGATGATGTCCAGGCGGTCCACCCCAACTTTCCCATTGGGGAAGTTGAGTCTTTGAAGGTCTTCCTCCGAAGTCGCACCCTTCAGCCTACCACTGTTGCTGAAGAGGTTGTCCCAGCTGCGGCTGAAGAGGTTGCCCCCGAAAGCGAGCCAAGCCTTCCTGCCCCCGAAGGCGAGCAAAGCGTCCCTTCCCCTGAAGGCGAGCAAAGCGCCTCTGCCCCCGAGGATCCCAAAGCCTGAAGTCTCCATCTCCGACAATATTTGCCCTTTAGATAGCTGCTTTTCTTTGTAATTTTTGTTTTCTTTGTAATTATTTATTTGATTTAAGACTTGGTTTCTTTATATTGAATGCCTTTATATTCATGAGCCTTTATTCGACTTTGAACATGTTTGGCTATTCATCCAATGTCTTAATCATAATTACTCTCGACTTTTTCTTGCTTTGTAATGTCTTCGACTCTTAAAGCCTTAGACCAAGCATAAGTGTATACGAACTTTCTAAGGATAATACTTCTGACACTTAAAAGCATAAAGTTCTAAGTTCAAAGAGATATTACCTTCTTTGAAGTTTAAACCTTTGAGGTGTTGGCATAATAACAGGAATTTTTTGATTTCAGGCTTTATCATCCATAGTGATCGCCTAAAATTTCTTATTAGCAAATCTCTTTGTTTGGCTTCGGCGTCTGCTTTTCATCTTGCCTAACTTTATTGCTAGGTCTTTTGGCCTGACTTTGGCGTCAGGGCTTTTTTTTTTGCCTAACTTTATTGCTAGGTCTTTTGGCCTGACTTTGGCGTCAGGGCTTTTTTGGCCTAGCTTTGTTGCTAGGGCTTTGGCCTATCTTTGGCGATAGGGCTTTTGGCCTATCTTTGGCGATAGGGCTTTTGGCCTAGCCTTGTTACTAGGGCTTTTGGCCTGACTTTTGGCGTCAGGGCTTTTGGCCTAGCCTTGTTACTAGGGCTTTTGGCCTGACTTTTGGCGTCAGGGCTTTTGGCCTATCTTTGGCGATAGGACTTTTGGCCTAGCCTTGTCACTAGGGCTTTTGGCCTGACTTTTGGCGTCAGGGCTTTTGGCCTATCTTTGGCGATAGGGCTTTTGCGTTCGACTTGCTTCGAGTGGACAAACTTTATGAAGGAATGGCTTTCTTTTATTGACATAACAGTTTGATTACAAGCTATGTATAAAATCTTCTTAAATGCTCAGAATTAAATGGACGGGGTAACCTCTCGCCTTCGGTGGTTTCCAAATAGTAGGATCCTGGTGCGGCGATCTCTACTACCTTGTACGGTCCTTCCCATTTGGCTGAAAGTTTATTTTTACTGTCCGGCCTTGTGAATTCATTCCTTCTTATAACCATCTCCCCCACGAAAAATTGGCGAGCGCTGACTTTTCTGTTGAAGTACCGAGCGGTCGCCAAGCGCATCTTTGCTTGTGTCTTTTCCGAGAGCCATCTCTTCTCCTCTGCTAAGTCGAGGTCAGTTCTGCGCTCGATCTCATTTGCCTCCGCGTTAAAGTGTAAGACTCTGTGGGTAGGCACTGCTATTACGGCTGGTGCTACTGCTTCTGATCCGTACACTAAACTGAAAGGCGTTTCTCCTGTGGCCGCTTTAGGCGTTGTTCTGATTGCCCATAATACGTTTTCCAGTTCATCTGCCCAGTTCCCTTTGAATGCTCGAACCCTTTTCTTGAGTCTTGCTAAGACAACCTTGTTGGCTGCTTCAGCTTGCCCATTCGTTTGAGGATGATGTACTGAGCAGAAACGATGGTCGACATGATATTCTTCACAGAGCCATTTCAGCTCCTTTCCAACAAATTGCGGACCATTATCACTGATGAGTATCTTAGGAATGCCAAATCTGGAGAATATGTTGACCTGCAGTAACTTGATGACTTGGAATTCTGTTGTCGAAGCTAGAGTTTTCGCCTCTACCCACTTAGTGAAGTAGTCGATTGCCACTATAATGCGAGTACGCTGACCGGTGCTAATATGAAAAGGACCCTGAATATCGATTCCCCATTGAGCGAAAGGCCAGGCACCCGCCATTGGGGATAATAATGTTGATGGTCGACCCGATCGTGGTGCAAACTGCTGGCAAATCTCACACTTCTGTGTTAACTCGGCTGCATCTTTTCCTAAGGTCGGCCAGTAATATCCCAATCTGAAGATTTTCCTGGTCAGTGATCGAGCACCTTCATGACATGCTGCCGCTCCTTCGTGAGCTTCTCGAAGAACCTTTTCTGTTTCAGGATGAGCAACACACCTCAAGTAAGGAGTCGAATAGCCTCTTCTGTAGAGTTCCCCATCGATGATTAGATAACTGGCTGCGAGTCTTCTAATCCTCGTGGATTCGCCTTCGTCCTTTGGGAGGATCCCTTCTTTTAAATAATTCTGGAACGGGGTCATCCATGTGACCTGTCCTTGAATATTGAAGACCTTTGCTCTGCTTTCCAGTACTGAACATAGGGATTTCTCCAGAAATTGTACATCCTGTACTATCGCCCCCTCGAAGGCCAGTTTACTCAAAGAATCTGCCATCTGGTTTTCTTGGCGAGGAATAGACTCAATCGCGAAATTTGGGATTTCCGCGACCAGCTTTTTGGCAATGCTGAGATATTTCTTCATCTTTTCTCCCCTTGCCTCGTAGGCGCCATTAACTTGATTGACAATAAGCTCTGAGTCACTTTTTACCTAAAGCGCAGTTATACCCATTCCTTTTGCTAGTCTGAGACCAGTGATAAGAGCCTCATATTCTGCTTCATTATTGGTCGTCGGAAATGTCAAGGCGATTGCGTACTTCAGAGGCTCGCCCTCAGGAGGAATAAGAATTAAACATGCCCCCGAGCCTTCTTTTGATGAAGACCCGTCCGTATAGAGTTCCAAGATTTGATTGTTGTCTGCTGACTGACTTGGCCTGTTTTCTGCTTCTGTTTGACCGTTACTCGTGCTTTCCACTATAAAATCAGCTAGTGCTTGACCTTTGATGGCCGTTTTTGGCGCAAATTTGATCTTGAACTCGCTGAGCTCGATCGCCCACTTGACCATTCTTCCTGAAGAATCTGGCTTCATCAGGAAGTTTTTGAGAGGTTGATTGGTGAGGACCGTGATGGTGTGCGCATGAAAGTAAGGTCTCAGCTTCCGAGCAGCAATAACTAAGGCATAGAGATACTTCTCAATCTGGACATATTTTATTTCTGCTGAGTTGAACATTTTGCTAATGAAATACACTGGACTCTGAACATTATTTTCCTCCCTTATTAAGACAGCACTGGCTGCTACATCGCTAATGCCTAGATAAAGGAAAAGCTGCTCGCCTGGAACGGGCTTTGCCAGAGCTGGGAGTGTTTGGATATGCCTCTTCAAGGATTGGAACGCTTCCTCGCAGTCTGGCGTCCACTCGAACTTGCGGTTGGCCCTCAGAGTTTTGAAGAATGGGAGGGACCTGTCGCTCACTTTGGAGAGGAAGCGGTTGAGAGCAGCTAGGCGTCCATTCAGGCATTGGAATTCTTTGTAATTATTTATTTGATTTAAGACTTGGTTTCTTTATATTGAATGCCTTTATATTCATGAGCCTTTATACGACTTTGAACATGTTTGGCTATTCATCCAATGTCTTAATCATAATTACTCTCGACTTTTTCTTGCTTTGTAATGTCTTCGACTCTTAAAGCCTTAGACCAAGCATAAGTGTATACGAACTTTCTAAGGATAATACTTCTGACACTTAAAAGCATAAAGTTCTAAGTTCAAAGAGATATTACCTTCTTTGAAGTTTAAACCTTTGAGGTGTTGGCATAATAACAGGAATTTTTTGATTTCAGGCTTTATCATCCATAGTGATCGCCTAAAATTTCTTATTAGCAAATCTCTTTGTTTGGCTTCGGCGTCTGCTTTTCATCTTGCCTAACTTTATTGCTAGGTCTTTTGGCCTGACTTTGGCGTCAGGGCTTTTTTTTTTGCCTAACTTTATTGCTAGGTCTTTTGGCCTGACTTTGGCGTCAGGGCTTTTTTGGCCTAGCTTTGTTGCTAGGGCTTTGGCCTATCTTTGGCGATAGGGCTTTTGGCCTATCTTTGGCGATAGGGCTTTTGGCCTAGCCTTGTTACTAGGGCTTTTGGCCTGACTTTTGGCGTCAGGGCTTTTGGCCTAGCCTTGTTACTAGGGCTTTTGGCCTGACTTTTGGCGTCAGGGCTTTTGGCCTATCTTTGGCGATAGGACTTTTGGCCTAGCCTTGTCACTAGGGCTTTTGGCCTGACTTTTGGCGTCAGGGCTTTTGGACTATCTTTGGCGATAGGGCTTTTGCGTTCGACTTGCTTCGAGTGGACAAACTTTATGAAGGAATGGCTTTCTTTTATTGACATAACAGTTTGATTACAAGCTATGTATAAAATCTTCTTAAATGCTCAGAATTAAATGGACGGGGTAACCTCTCGCCTTCGGTGGTTTCCAAATAGTAGGATCCTGGTGCGGCGATCTCTACTACCTTGTACGGTCCTTCCCATTTGGCTGAAAGTTTATTTTTACTGTCCGGCCTTGTGAATTCATTCCTTCTTATAACCATCCCCCCATGAAAAATTGGCGAGCGCTGACTTTTCTGTTGAAGTACCGAGCGGTCGCCAAGCGCATCTTTGCTTGTGTCTTTTCCGAGAGCCATCTCTTCTCCTCTGCTAAGTCGAGGTCAGTTCTGCGCTCGATCTCATTTGCCTCCGCGTTAAAGTGTAAGACTCTGTGGGTAGGCACTGCTATTACGGCTGGTGCTACTGCTTCTGATCCGTACACTAAACTGAAAGGCGTTTCTCCTGTGGCCGCTTTAGGCGTTGTTCTGATTGCCCATAATACGTTTTCCAGTTCATCTGCCCAGTTCCCTTTGAATGCTCGAACCCTTTTCTTGAGTCTTGCTAAGACAACCTTGTTGGCTGCTTCAGCTTGCCCATTCGTTTGAGGATGATGTACTGAGCAGAAACGATGGTCGACATGATATTCTTCACAGAGCCATTTCAGCTCCTTTCCAACAAATTGCGGACCATTATCACTGATGAGTATCTTAGGAATGCCAAATCTGGAGAATATGTTGACCTGCAGTAACTTGATGACTTGGAATTCTGTTGTCGAAGCTAGAGCTTTCGCCTCTACCCACTTAGTGAAGTAGTCGATTGCCACTATAATGCGAGTACGCTGACCGGTGCTAATATGAAAAGGACCCAGAATATCGATTCCCCATTGAGCGAAAGGCCAGGCACCCGCCATTGGGGATAATAATGTTGATGGTCGACCCGATGGTGGTGCAAACTGCTGGCAAATCTCACACTTCTGTGTTAACTCGGCTGCATCTTTTCCTAAGGTCGGCCAGTAATATCCCAATCTGAAGATTTTCCTGGTCAGTGATCGAGCACCTTCATGACATGCTGCCGCTCCTTCGTGAGCTTCTCGAAGAACCTTTTCTGTTTCAGGATGAGCAACACACCTCAAGTAAGGAGTCGAATAGCCTCTTCTGTAGAGTTCCCCATCGATGATTAGATAACTGGCTGCGAGTCTTCTAATCCTCGTGGATTCGCCTTCGTCCTTTGGGAGGATCCCTTCTTTTAAATAATTCTGGAACGGGGTCATCCATGTGAAGAATGGGAGGGACCTGTCGCTCGCTTTGGAGAGGAAGCGGTTGAGAGCAGCTAGGCGTCCATTCAGGCATTGGAATTCTTTGTGGCAGGTTGGCGACTTCATCTCCTCTATGGCCCTTAGCTTTTCCGGGTTTGCTTCGATTCCTCTTTCGCTGACCATGAAACCCAGAAATTTGTCGGACTTGACCCCAAAGGCGCACTTGGCAGGACTCAGGCGAACACTGTGTCTTCTCATGCATTCAAAAGCTTCGCGGAGGTCCGCCGTGTGAGGATTGCCCTTGATGGTTTTGACGAGCATATCATCCACGTAGGCCTCCATGTTCCTTCCCAGCATGTCCTGGAACAGTCGGTTCACCATCCGTTGATAAGTTGCCCCGGCATTGATAAGGCCAAAGGGCATCACCTTGTAGCACAGAATGTCCCCATCACCATAAAAAGCGGTGTGAGCCTCATCGTCTGGATGCATTATGATCTGGTTGTAGATTGAGTAGGCGTCCATGAAGCTCAGCATCTCATGACCCGAGGTAGCATCGACCAGCTGATCAATCCTCGGAAGGGGATATGAATCCTTGGGGAAAGCCTTGTTCAAGTCGCGGAAGTCGACGCACATCCTCCACTTGCCGTTTGATTTCCTAACCAAAACTGGGTTGGCGACCCAGCTCTGGAATCTCACCTCTCTGACTAAGTCAGCTTCAATCAACCTGCCGACTTCCTGCCTAATCGTCAAACGCTTGTCTGTCCCGAATGATCTTCTCTTTTGGGCGATTGGCTTGATGGAGGGGTCTATTCTGAGTTCGTGGGAGATGATATCTGTGCTGATTCCTGGCATGTCGCTCGGCTGCCAGGCGAAGAGCTCTTTAAATTCTTTGAGGAGGGCGGTCATGGCCCCCTTCTGATCCTCCTTCAAGGTGGTTCTAATGCGCACCTTCTTGTCCGGACCATCTATTTCAACCTCTTCCAACTCTTCCATAGGTGCTGGCTGAGCCAAGTCCTCGCGGGGGTCGGCCTCTGTTTCGATGGCGAGCGCCTCCCTCTGGTTCTTCCTGCATAAACAGTTCACATAGCATTGCCGTGAGGAAGGCTGATCTCCGAGCACTTCTCCAATCCCGTTAGGAGTGGGGAACTTCATCTTCTGGTGGACAGTCGAGGCCACAATCTTATTTGGGTTGATCGTGGTCCTCCCTATGATGGCGTTGTAGGATGTAGGTGAATCGACCACCAGGAAAGTGACTGACACCTTGATGCTCTTCCATCCATCGCCAAAAATCACTGGCATGGTTATAGCCCCCAGTGGATAAGTTGTTCTTCCCGCAAACCCGATCAGCGGAAAGTCGACCCTCTTCAGGTCACGTTTGGACTTGCCCATCTTCTCAAAAGCGTCCAGAAATAGGATGTCTGTCGAGCTGCCTTCGTCGACCAGAATCCTTGCAACGTTACAGCCGTCAATATCTGCCGTGATGACCAGAGCATCGTTGTGGGGAGTGGTGACATGTGCCAAATCAATTTCGGAGAATGAGATGACAATGTTCTCTTCAGGTCGGGACCGCTTCGCCAACTGAACTGCTGTGGAGATCAGAGTGGCGTAGACCTCCCTTGCGCTTAACCTCTCGGCGCCTGCACCGAATTCTCCTGCAATCAGATTTACTCTCATCTTGCTTCCAGATGGCTCAGTTTGTTCTGTAGGGGCTGGCGAACGATGCCTCCTGGGGGGCGTTCGACTTCGGTCTCGCCCTGCCACAAATTCTTTCAACATTCCCCCCTAAATCAATCTTTCTATGTCCCGCTTCAAAATGCGGCAGTCATCTGTCTTGTGGCCCTTGCACTTGTGGTATCTGCAGTAGCTCTCGACATCCTTTCCCATGGGCTGCCCACCTCGACGAGGCATCGGTGGCCTCGCCAAGGATCTCCTCTCCATCTCGACTTGTACCGCTGAGATCTGCCTATTTAAAGGCGTGACGTACTCAGGGACCTCTGGATGGCGAGTTGCTGGAAGAGACTCGACCCGGGGCCTGCTTTCCTTTCCCTTCTTCTCCTTCTTCACCTCCTTCTTACCATCGCGTCGGGGTTCATGGACCACCCTTAGCGAGGTCGTCAGGAGGTTAGCCTCGGTGTTAGCCCTTTCAAGGTCTATGAAACCTTTTGCTCTGGACGCCAGCTCCTCCAACGTCTCAATCTCCTTCACGTGATAGTTGTTTCGCAGCTTCCTCGAGGCCTTGTTGGCCACATCCAGACCCCTGTAAAATGCTCGGATGATCTCCCCATCCGAGATTCGGCGATCTATCTCCGTGACATTCTGATGAAAACACCCGTAGAAGTTGGACAGCGACTCTCCAGGCTGCTGTTTGACCGAGTCAAGGGCGATCACACTCTTCCGCAACTGGCGTTCGCCCATATCTCTCTCCAGGAACTTGCTTCTTAACTCTGCCCAAGTTCCGATTGATCCTGCAGGGAGGCCGAAGAACCAGGACGAAGCCGAACCCGAAAGAGTAGATGGAAATAACAAAGCCAAGTGATTGGGATCATTTGACTTACCCAGAAGAGAGGCCTCATGCTTGTTGACATGTACGATGGGATCTCCTCCACCGCTATACTCAGGTATGGCCCGAGCAACTACATCCTTTGGGATTTTGATGGCGACGAGCCCGTCGGTAAAAGGATGAGCAGACTGCTCCTTGAAGGGAGCTACGACCGTCAGCTGTCTTTCCTGGAGCCTTTTGTTAAGGAGGTCATCCATCTGATCTACAGTGCAGTACATAGGCGAGGTTTCGGGTGGAGGAGGACCGGAAGGATTGGCAGTGTACGCGGCTGCTGGCTCTTGGGTGTATGCCGGAGGTAGAGACTGCTGACCTGACGTCATCTCCTAATCCTCCTGAGGTGCAGTGGGACCGGGATTTTCCGTTTCCTAAGGTGAGGGCCCAATGGCAGTAGGGCGGTCGTTTTCCTTAGGAGCAGAGGGATTGTTTTCTTGACGAGCAGGAGTTTGGCGGCGCACCTGTCCTAGGATGGCTTCCAGTAGGGAAACCATCTCTGGGGTTAAATTGATGTCTTGCCCAGCAATGTGGACTGTCTGCGGTGCTGGGGCTCCGTTTTAATTAGCAGCGGGGGTCGGTCTTGAATCACCGACATGCTCTCGAGTTGTTCGCAGAGGAACGACATTTAACTCCTGCTCGGCTGGCAGGTTCCTGTTGAAGCGGTGAAGCGGCGGCGGAATCAAAGCTATCTGAGGATCGCTCCCTGGTCTGGTTCCGACGGTTGCTTTGGGATCGAGTTCTCATGGATGAATTGCTCGTTCCCATAGACGGCGCCAAATGTTGGTTCGTGAAATCCTGGATGTTGATCTGGCAGTGAATTAAATGCCAGACAAGGTCGGGAAGACGCTTCTGCTTCAACTCCGGTGAACCTACAGGTAGGGGAGCGCAACAGAGGGGGTGTCTCTGGGTCCCTCTCCGATGTTTAAATGAGTATGTGTGTGTGTAAAACTCAAAACGTAAAGAACGTATGTAAAGCAAGGGTATTTATAGGGTAAGAGAGATAGAACCGTATAAGGCAGCTGAATATCTTAGTGTATATTGTGTTGCTGAAGATTCGGATCGTGGGATATGGCAGTTACTGCGAGATATTGCAGTTACCAAATCTAATCTTTAGTGAATATGTGACCGAGATACGCGGGATATCATGGCCACTTCCTTATTAATGGTTTTGTGGGACCAGAGGAGAGAGGCAAGGCTCTCTTCGGGGCGAGCACTCCCATGGCGAGCAGTGAGAGGTCGCGGCCTTAGCGAAGAATGGCGAGCACTCAGGGCGTTCTCAGAGACCTTGGGCTCGGTTCTGCTCCATTCTATGGAGGGCCGAGTTTAACTTGTACTTGGGCCGATTCGGTTCAAATGTCATGGGTTTACCCCCTCTATAGTTATTGGGCCTTCGAGGCCTTTTCCTTACTGGGCTGTCACTATCGATACCCAACAGAACTCATCACAGCATGATATAGTAGAAGTTAAATGTTGATATACATCTAGATATGAATATGATGAGTGAACACACTCAATCTGAAAAAGAGACCTAATCATGATAGGAAACAAAAGCAACTGAACCATTCAGTGAGAAATCACCACAAGAGTTACTAAGAGTGGACCATGTATGCATGACCATAAAGCAGATAGAAAAAACCAGAACACAATCAGACAGATATAACAGGAACATAAGATCACCAGATAACTCAGTGTAATCAAACAGAGTAAGGGCAGAAAATCAACAACTTAAGCAGAATGAGACACTCAAAAGCTAAAACAACCCAAAAACGAAACATCAGATAGAGAAAAAACAAAGACAACACTATCAGTTTTCCTGATCAGCATCCACCTTATCTGCAAGACTAATAGAATCTGTTAGTTCTTCAAAAGATAAAACTCCAAGTTTCCTTCTAAACGGAACAAACTACTTTTCAGTAATAGTTTTTGTAAGAATGTCTACCAATTGCTCTGAAGCTGGGACAAAATTTACCAGAAGCTGTCCATTTTGCACTTTTTCCCTCACGAAGCACAAATCAATCTCGACATGCTTCATCTTCGAGTGATGAATTGGATTTTCGGTTAGAGCTACTGCCCCTGTATTGTCACTCCACACTATAGGAACATATGTTAGTTTAACATTGAGTTCAGACAGAAGAGAAGTAACCCACATTACCTCACAAACAGCATTGGCTATGGCCCTATACTCAGCTTCAACTGATGATCGAGAGATAACAGGTTTCTTCTTGGAGCTCCACACAATGGGATTCCCATTCAGCAAAAGGTCATGTCCAGAGACTGACTTACGATCAACTAAGTCACTTCCCCAGTCAGCATCAGCATATGAGACTAGAGTAACATCAGACGAAGCAACTGGACTGACTCTAAATACAAGACCATGATCTATAGTACCTTTTAGATACCTGAGCACACGAAGAACATCTTTCCAATGACAGACAAAAGGTTGTTGGATATACTGACTCAGCTTGTTGACGGCAAAGTGAATATCAGGTCTGGTTACACAGACATGCTGTAATGCACCCACAACGCTTCTGTACAAATGATCATCAACTAAAGGATCTTCATCAGTGATCTCTGCAACCTTATTCAAAAAAATTCCAGACATCGGTGTGGGAAGAGGAGTTGCATCTGTCAACCCTGTTTTATTAATCAACTCCATGATATACTTTCGTTGTCCCAGAAGCAAGTAGTCATCAGTAACCTAAACATCCATACCCAGAAAGTAGTTTAATGAACCTAGATCTTTCAATTTAAATTATTTATTGATATCAGACACTACAGAATCAATATTAGACATATTACTACCTGTTATTACGATATCATCTACATATACTAAGAGAAAAACAGTACCTGAAGCACTTTTCTTTACAAACAAACAACTGTCAGCAAGAGAGACAGAAAACTAAAGAGAAGAAAGTAAAAAACATTTAAGTCTTTCAAACTAAGCACTAGGTGCTTGTTTTAAACCATACAGTGCCTTGTTCAGCTTGCATACCAGAGTATTACCTTGAGCATCCATTTTTTCATACCCGGGAGGCTGAATTATATAAAGATCTTCAGATAATTCCCCATGTAAGAATGCGTTGTTAACATCAACCTGTCTTAATTTCCATTTGTGTGTCAGTGCTAAAGTAAGTATAATCCGAACTGTTGGGGCTTTAACCAGGTTTTTGAGGAAAAAAAAACTTAACTACTAACCTGGCCTTATATCTTGCAATAGAACCATCTAAACTTTGATTTATCTTGAATAGCCATTTGCAACCTATAGGCAGCCTTCCACCTGGTAAATGAACAAGATTCCAAGTGTTGTTGTTTACCAAGGCTTGAAGTTCATCCTGTACTGCAGATGCCCACACTAGACACTTCATGGCTACATGTATATCAAATGGTTCAGTTTGATCAAATTTGGAAGGATCAATAATAGAAGTAGTCAAAGCAGCTAAATTCCTTGTCTTTGATCTGGTTTGCATAGAATGCTTATTAGTATGAGGAGAGACAATATTCCCATTATCAGACAAGTTATTAGAAGAAGATAAAACATTAATCCGATCGGCCATTTCAGATTTAGAAGAAGCAGGAACTATAACAGAGTCCCTTAAAACATACCTGACTGTAGACGGTCTTACCAAATCTGAGGCAATAAAGAGGCTGGCATCACAACTGATTGATTGAACAAAGGTTCTTCATGAGAAGACACTACATTCTCAGGTAGAGAATCATCATAAGACATGATATCTGGACCTGTTAAACCTGATGGAATAGACACCAGAGGAGACACATTAGGTTTATCAGGCACATCTCTGAAAGGATCTGTATTACTATTCACATCTTCAGGACTACAAAGAGAAGAATTGAAAGGTAGAAAGAATGGTGAGGTGGTAGCAGTATTCTGAACAGATCCAGACTGCATAAACGAACCTGAACGATCTGCAAAAGGAAACACATACTCATTAAACCGAACATGTCTAGACACATATACCCTACCTGAATCATCAATACATCTATATCCATGTTGATTTGCACAATACCCAATAAACACACATGGAACAGACCTGAAATCCATCTTGTGTTTATTGAATGGTCTGATTAATGGAAAGCTGAGACATCCAAACACTCTCAAGAGCCCATAATCAGGAGTTTTGGAAAATATTTTCTCATGAAGAGACAGATTGTTTAGTACCTTGGATAGAAGCTTGTTTATTAAGAAAACTGCAGTAAAAAAGGAGTCACTCGAGTACTGCATTGGCAAGGATGCATGTTTCATCAATGTTAATCCCATTTCTACTATATGTCGATGCTTTCTTTCCACAATACCATTCTGTTCAGACGTGTAGGGACACGTAAATCTGTGATTTATTCCATATTGACTCAAGTACGAAGTTAAGGCTTTAAATTCCCCACCTCCATCTGTTTGCACAGAATTAATAGTAAAGTCAAGTTGATTTTCCACTGCTTTATGAAATTGCGGGAAAATAGTCGAAACATCACTCTTCTTCTTCAGGAAATAAATCCAAGTGTACCTTGAAAACACATTAAAAATACTGAGATAATAGAGATTACCATTTGATGAAATAGGTGCAGGTCCCCATAGGTCCATTTTGAGTAATTCTAATGGGGCATGATACTCAGTGTTGGACTCTGTGAAAGGAAGCTTACAACTCTTTCCTACAGCACAAGCAGTACACATTGAGGTATTAGCACTTATTTTCAAATTGGATTGTTTTAACACCTTAGAGAGTGTATGTTGAGAAGAATGGCCAAGTCTTTGATGAAGAATATCAGAAGACAACTTTATTTGAACCAAAGTGCATGAGTTTTCATTATCAGAACTACAACCAGAAAAATTACATACCATCGAGCAACTAGTTTTATTGTTATTACCAACCACATAAATCTCATTATTGTTTTGCAAAAACCTACTGAAATCAAGCTTATACAAGCCTTCACTCTCAGATCCTCGAAGTAAGACTTGATGGCTATATGAATCTCTCACCAGACAGTAATTGGAATGAAACACAAAATACACTCTATTGTCCCTCGTAAACCGCGAAACAGGGACCAGTTTTTTAGTAATTTGAGGAGTACAAAGCATATTATGTAACACTAACGATTTTGAAGTTGTATTAATGACAGATGTACCAATGCTACTAATGTCAATAAGACTGCCATTGGCTACCTGGATCTTACCTGATCCTGAGTAGGACTGAGCACCAGGAGGATTAATTTGAGAAAAATGGTTTGTGGCACCAGAATCAGGGTACCAGGCTTTGTCTGGGATGTTTTGTCCAGAGATTGTTGCAGCAGAAGTCAGATGAGTATGAGCATGGTTATCCGGAATTGTTGGGTTCAGTGAAGAATTTGAAGGAGCAGATGGCTGAACTGCCTGATAGGATGGCATAACATAAGGGAACTGAGAAGCCGAGGGCATTGTAGGCGGAATGCTCATCATAGGTGGCATGACAGTGTATGGTTGAAGTTGAAATCCAGGAGCAGGTACAGGTACATATTGACTGTAGTTCAGAGAAGGATAATTGTTCAGATATGTAGGACCAGTAGGTAGAACATTCTGAGGATGAATGAAGTTTCCAAAGTTGGATGATACCGACATATAATGTTGAGGTACAGCAGTATGATTCTGATTCTTTGAAGATCCAGCACTACAAAATGACATTGCATCTTCATCATTCCACTGAACTGAAGATAGATTAGCACTCATACCTTCATTTTGTTGAGTCGTGACACCTTGAAAGTGAACGTTAAAGCGGTGATAGCACCTATGCACCAGATAGTTGAACTTACCACAGAGCTGACACTGTGGTTTGTTATTGCCAAAACCTCTCCCCTACCTCTTCCTCTACCATAGGCAGGTTGATTGGGTTGATAATCTGGTGGATGAGCAGCAGATGAGGACTGATGATGTTGCTGTCCTGAATCAATTGGATTGACTTGTCCAGAATCCAATGGTTTGACAGTTGCATCAGTACTTTTGACAACATTAGCCAATTCTAACGAACTATCAAACAACATGTCCTTTTGACGTGCCTCTACATCAAGAAGAACCGACGAAATTGATGCAAGATCGTATGGATTTCGGCTTGCATGAATCACAGCAACAATATTGTCATATTGACCTTTCACACCATTCAAAATTATGGATATTTGATGCATTTCATCTATAGCATGGCCACAGCTTGATAGACTATCACATATTAACTGAATAGTAGTTAGATATTCTCGCATAGATTGAGTAAGGAGTGTTCTGACCTTTAACATGTCATATAAACTCATTATCCGAGTTGTCGATGAAGAGGAGAAATTCTGATGCAATCTGTTCCAGATTGACGCAGAAGTCATGCAGCCAACCAGTCCTTTACTGATTGGAGAAGAAATGTAAGCCAGCAGCCACGATGCCAGAGACGAATCTTGTTGAGCATACTTTGTATATTTAGGATTTTGCACTTTGTTTCCATCCTCATCATCAATGAATCTTGGAATGTCGATTGAACCGAACAGAAATCCTTCCAAGTTTAATCCTCTCACAACAAGTAACACCTACTGTTTCCAGGACTGGAAGTTATCTTCCCCTGTTAGCTGACAGATCCGCTTGTTGAAGAACGCAGGTCCAAGATCATCCATGTCAATCGAACAAAAAATCACACACAGATAGCAGAGAAAATACAATTGGATATGAATCCAGAAGGTGATAGAATGAACCGAGTTTTTTAGCAGAGAATCGCAGCAGTTCTTGATGACGGAAATGAATTCAGAACAGCTCTGATACCATTTCAGTGAATTGAGCTAGAACGAGGTGAGTTTGAGAGAAGAAAGATACCCTGGTGATGAAGTAATGAAGAAATAACAGAAATAACCGAATCTTAGCTTTCAAGCTTTTCATTCAAGTTAAGTTCATATCAGACCTCCTTTCTCTATTTATACAAGATCTAGGATAGGTAATCATTCAAAACTAACAACTTTTTGAATCTTCTATAAACATATAAACACTTTTAAACTCTTCTAGACCAAACTTACACCTTACAGCACAATACCTTGCATAACAAGTAATCACTAGACTCATACATCCTAACACCCCCTAAAACCAATGTCGTGGATAAAGATGACGATTCATATTTTTCCTTGATAAGTTTGTCATCCATTTGTCATTTCGATGAATGGATTGTGGATTTCGGATGTACCTATCATATGTGTCCCAATCGGGACTGGTTTACTGACTTCACAAAGATCGAGGGTGGAGCCGTTCTTATGGGCAATAATATTGCCTTTAAGACACAAGGAGTAGATAGCATTCGGTTAAAGCTTCACAATGGTAGCATCAAGACTCTAACAGAAGTTCGGTATGTTCCGGACTTGCGGAAGAATCTCATCTCACTGGGATCTCTGGATTTAAAGGGATTCATAATCGCCATTGAAGACGGAACTCTCAAAGTACTAATGGGAGTTTGGGTGGCAATGAAGGGTTTAAGGAAAGGAAACTTATACTTCTTGTAGGGAAGTACTGTCGATGGAAGAGCTTCCACAAGCCGTGAGAAGCTGGATAAGACTAATGTCAACACCACCTGTCTTTGGCATCTGCGTATGGGACACGCGTGAGAAAAAGCTTTGCAAACACTGGTGAAGCAAGGTTTACTCAAAGATGGCAAGACTAGTAAATTACCTTTCTGTGAGGACTATGTAATGGGGAAGTAGAAGCGGGTCAAGTTGGGAACCGCAGTACACAATACACAGGGAATTCTTGACTATGTGCACTCCGATGTTTGGGGACTGACCCAAACTACATATTTGGGAGGTAAACATTAGTTTGTAACTTTTGTTGATGATTATTCTCGTCGTGTGTTGGTGTATACGATGCAGAATAAAGATGAAGTAATGAAATTTTTCCTTGATTGGGAGAAAATGGTTGAGACTCTGACCGGCAGGAAGATCAAGTGACTCAGAACTGATAATTGAGGTGAGTACATGTCATACACTTTCATGGAAGTATGTCGGAGAGATGGAATTATCAGACATTTCATAGTACAAGGTACACCGCAGCAAAACGGTGTGGCAAAACGAATGAATCGTACTTTATTAGAGAAAGTGCTATGTATGTTGATGACTGCTGGAATCAACAAAAAATTTTGGGTTGAAGCTGTGACATATGCATGTCTTGTCATCAACTGACTACCCTCAGCTGCCAATGATGGCAAGACACCCATTGAAATGTGGAGAGGTTAACATGCTACTGATTATGTTTTTTTACACATTTTCGGATGTCCTGTTTACTATCATGTTAAAGAAAGTAAGCTTGATCCTAGAGCCGAGAAATAAAAATTCTTAGGTTTTAGTACTAGTGTAAAAGGGTATAGACTATGGTGTATAGAGTCCAAAAAGGTAATAAACAGTAGAGATGTTACATTCAACGAATCTGAGATGCTTAAGTCACATAAGCATAAAGATTCCAGTGAAGGCAGTAGTGATGGAGAAACATCAGAATATTCAGAGAAGGTAAAGTTTATTACTTCACGGAAGGAGGAAAAACATGGACAAGGTGAACCGGTCATAATACCTCCATGTTAACCTGAATTGATAGAAACCAGGAGACCGAAACGAGAGAAATGTGTACCAACACGTTATGCAGACTATGTGACATATGCATTACCAGTTAATGGGGTGAGATCCCAACCACTTACAGAGAAGTTGTACAATCCAGTGAACAAGTTGAATGGACAGAGGCATTGTATGAAGAGATGCAGTCTATTTACTAGAACCAGACTTGGGAGCTTATGCCGCTTCCAAAAGGAAATAAGGTAATTGGCTGTAAGTGTATCTTCAATCAGAAAGATGATCAAGCTGTTAAAAATAGAGTGAGATACAAAGCTAAGTTGGTAGCCAAGGGCTACGCCCAATCAGAGGGAATAGACTACAGTGATACAGTTTTCTTACATGGTGATCTGGAAGAGGAGATTTATCTGTCTCAACCAGAAGGATTCAAAGAAGTTGGCAAAGAAAATTGGGTATGCAGTCTGAAAAAGTCTCTCTATGGCTTGAAGCAGTCACCTCGACAATGGTATAAGCGGTTTGGCCGCTTTATAATGGGTCTGAAATACACTCATTTTCAATACGATCATTGTGTATACTTTCATTTATTTGTTTTTATATCTAGATGATATGTTGATTGCATGTAAAAGTAAGGGGGAGATAGATCGTTTAAAAACTCAGTTAACTAATGAGTTTGAAATGAAAGATCTAGGAGAAGCACAAAGAATAGTGAGGATGGATATCAACAGAGATAGGGTGAAAGGAACAATTCACCTTACTCAGAAGCAGTATCTGAAGAGAATACTGCAACGCTTCAACATTGACTCGAAGACAAAACCGGTGAGTACTCCTATGGCCTCATATTTCAAGCTCAGTGCATGGCAGTCTCCTAAAACTGATGAACAGCGGGACTACATGAGGAATGTGCCATATGAAAGTGTTGTTGGAAGATTAATGTATGTCATGGTTTGTACACGACTTGATATCTCCCAGGTCGTTAGCTTAGTTAGTCGTTATATGCATAATCATGGAAATGTCCATTGACATGCGACTAAGTGGATTCTACGGTATATTGATGGGACTTTAGATGTTGGTTTGAGGTTCAATAAGAGTGTAGATAGTCTAGTAACTAGATATGTTGACTCAGACTATGCAGGTGATCATGACAAACGTCGATCGACAACAGGTTATGTGTTCACTATGGCTGGTGGATCAGTTAGTTGACGATGAACTTTGCAGTCAACAATTACACTATCACCAACTGAGGCTGAATACATGGTTGTAACAGATGTCGTAAAAGATGTTATTTGGTTACAGGGATTGGTAACAGAATTGGGCTTTGAGCAGCAAGAGGTTACCGTTTACTATGACAGTCAAAGTGCAATCCATTTGGCCAAGAATCAAGTCTATCACTCTCGAACAAAACATATAGATTTTAGATTTCACTTTGTACGTGAAATATTAGAAGAAGGTGACATCAAACTTCATAAGATTGACACTGAATATAATCCAGCAGATATGTTGACGAGGTCATCACAGGAATCAAGTTCCAACATTGTTTGGACTTGATTAGTATTGTACACTGCTGAGCACCGTCAGGTGCATTGGAGCATGTTCGATAGAAGAAATCTCTCTTGTCAAAGAAGGAGGTGGATTCATTTGAATAATGAATCAAACAGAATGGTATGGCACACTTGGGTGGAGGGGTGATTGTTGAAGACCATCCAAGTGGAATGCATACAAGGAAACCACTTTGCTTCCACCTCATTCCTTTCTCATGTTGGCTCATTCCTTCCATGTGGTGGAGCATGCAAGGATGAGAAGACCACATTCCTTCCATACAGTTGAAGAAAACACTTCCTATAAATGAGAGAGTTCTGATATGCAAGAAGAGCAAGAGTGGTAGAAGGGAGAAGAAACTTGAGAGATTGAGAGAATTTGTAGATTTCAAAAATCTTGTAGCAAATTCTATCAAAGAGGCTCCAGTGGACATAAGCAAATTTGTCGAACCACTTTAAAATTGTTTGTGTGATTTCCGGAGAGGTGAGTGAAGCACAACATAAGGGTCCCACGTGGGTGCAGCCTTGGGTGTAAATATAGTCCAAGTAATCCATTGCCTCATTGAGTTAGCATACAAGCTCTGTTCTGCTTTGTGCTTTTAGTCTTCTTTTTCCTCTGTTAGTTTCAGCAATAGACAAATGCAAATAATGATGTATCAGTTATTTGAGCTCCAAAGAGTTGACAGAGTGAATGTTTTTATTAAGTTTACGTATCTTGTCAGATTCATCCATAAATGAAGGATGTCGAGCTCGAGGTGAGGGCCATGTTTCTGCAAGAACAGAATAACTTTCACCCTTTGGTCTTCTCCACAGAGATGAAGTTGGTGTTCATCATCTTCATGAAGCAGAGGTAAAGATCTAATGCATTGCAGAGCCGCGAGAGCTAAACAAATGTCCACCACGTTCTCGATCACCAGTCGCTGACTCAGCTCCTTGATACAACGTTGCTTTAGTTGCGGCACAGCGTAACCGTAGGCTGGTGCTAGCAGATGGAGGTCGTACTTCTCCATCTCTGACTCCGTACACCTGCAGTACCACCCAATTCCATTCATAATTAACTTATGTACTACAACCATTTTTTTTTAAAACGGAACAGATCTCTCTCCTTGAGAAGTATATGAACCGAACAAAGGCCCCGATTGCGTATGGAACACCGAGTATGGGCACCACTCTATCAGATCTCTGATACTTCCAAGGCATGTCGATCACAGTTTCCGGTATCGGTGACACTGAGACCTGATTCAAATAATACTCGAATCAAACCAACGACAGATTGATTAGTTGGACTGTGAAACTATAATCGGATGAGTAATTTACCAGTATGCCGGAATAGGCGAGAATGTGGAGGCCGACGGAGGTGAGGATGTAGATGTCGGTATCAGGAAGTTCTATCGGGAAAGAGATCTTAGCGTTGGGACAGTACAATTCGTCATAGAAATGGGTGGTGGAGGGGACGGTGGAGTTGCGGTCTATTTCCATCAGGTTTTAGAATGTGGGTCACGTGACATTGCACGTGATAGGTTAACGTCTATATCGAACAGAAGTTAGACGGAAGTACCAAAAACAATTGTTTACAAACATGTTGTACCAAAAACAATCGTTTGGATTGGAAAACATTTTCGTCAAACATGTTGCACCATTTTCGGACTTTTCCCATCATTATATGGTATTTGTATCCACATATTAATATTGATATGACTGAGGTAAGATCGAGTCATTCAATCACTTGAAATAATTAGATTATCAAATAGTACAACTGGGTTATGATGAAGTGGGTCGCAGTTTCAGTATCATGCACTGCATACAACAGCTGAGTGTGTATTGTACGAACTTTTATTTTTCCAAACGTTATTGCATATTTGGGTTTGGGGAAGTAAGGTTAAAAATCTTCTCGTAACATAACCAATGGTAATAGCAATTTGATTGCTATGCGAGCGCAAATCCTTTTAGCAAGTCATTCAACTAAATTTGGATTACCATGATTATACATAAATGAGTATATGTAATAAATAAAAATGTTAGTTTCCCCTATATATGCATACGAAGAAGTTAACATAAATCATACTCTCTTTTTTTATAAATAAAGAAGTAGAATAAATGGATAACGTAGAAGTTACACACCCAAGTCTTTAGAACAAACTAAGAGTAACTAGTTTTAATAGTTGTCAAAGAGGTACCACCACCAACATCTTTAGATAGGCAAGATCCAGATTTCTGAGGGCACTGCCCTGAATGGTGAAAGTTTGCCTTCAATCAATCGCCAAGCATTGCAAGACATCTACGACCTTATTTTACTCCCGAAAAATATGTCTAAACTTATTTTTTCGTACTAGAGCATGAGATTTCTCAAATCTAAATGGACATTAATTTTAAGTTAGTAGTCTTGATGTTATATTTAAGTTTATTGGTCGAGAGGGCATCCATTTTCAAGAGCACTGATTGAAATCCCTACTGGTTTCCTAACACCAGGTCATTGTGGATGACCCAAATATTCGGTAACTAGACTTTTGAAAATATCAAATTTTCTTGAGAAACCTTTGATGACCCAATCAACTTCCACATTTCTAGGGTTTCCTCACGAACCTCCATCGGTACTAACCTTGATCCAACCCGGCCCGGGTGGGAACCATTTAACACCAATAAAAGTGAAGGTATTAGTAATCTCGTTGGTAGCAAGATAAACTTGAAAAAATTGAGTGTGACAGAGAGATAGATCGAAAAGTTTGTTAGATAAAGTTTTATCATTAAAAATAAGGGAGCTTATGTTTATCTAAAAACTTCATAGAGCATAAAGGGCAAACAAATTAGGCCAATGAACTCCTTGAGTTGTGTGCCTCGTAAGGTGGCACCCAAACTTAATCAAATTAAGCATTCAAATGGAACTGGTAAGAAATATCAAGTTTTGTCGACTCAATGTATGAACTCAAAAACTGTTTTAGTTTGCATGTTTGCACCCTCGCAAGATATGATTTATAGACTCCACCTTAGAGTGACAAATTCTATAAATTGGACTCAAGTTACAACTTGTGTGATTCAGTAATTTACAAATGGCTAGTCTATTTTTTGGACAAAGCAAAATGAAATTTGTTTGGTTTCATATATATCTTCCATGCCCAATCCCAAGATTCATGATCTTTGATGTTCAAATTTATGTTCCGACACTAAAGAATATAGAAGCATTAGAGTAAATGTCATAACTTGATTTATTCCTAATTTACATATTCATACTCGTTAGTAAGGTCACCCGAAATACTCCGGAAAATGTCCAAAATAATGTCAATAAAAGTAAAAAGTATTTTGTTTCAAATATCATGAGGCATTAAAGAAGATATTCTAATCATAAGGATGTGTTCCTCCTAATTGAAAGGCCTAAATATGAAAGAACAAAAGAGTTTCTCGCCAACCCAATCATGCCCAAATCGAAGATGAGTTGCCCAAACCAAAGCGACACAAATAGGAGGTAGTAACAGAAACTGAAGGTGAAGAAAGTAGGAAGTACCCCAACAAGATAAGAACTATCCCTAAAAGGATAGTGTTAAGGGCAAAAAGCAACAGAAAAAATAGGGATACTTAACTGAGTGCAAGCAACAATAATCCAATGGAAGAACAAGCTAAGGAAACAGTTTCTGGTGGCTGTCTCAAAACAACCACACGGGCTCAATGAGTATAATATTCTGGAATTGGCAGGGTCTAAGGTCTTCCTTGACAATCCAACACTTACATGGCCTCAACAAAAGGTTTCGCCCGAACATTATTTATTTTTTTGGAGACGAAGAACAGGGATACCTACTGCGAGAGGATTTGAATGAAATTAGGTATGACAAACAAGGAGTACGTAAGCCCGAGGGGTATAACGGGAGGCCTAGATCTGTAGTGGACTGAGGAAACAATAGTATGAATTATCCTAAAGAATCACAACATCATAGGCTGTGAGGTTACAATGAACCAAAATGAGAAACCAATGTACATAACGCGGGTGCACGTCGACACAGATGCACATTAGAGAGCTGAAAATTGGGCATCCCTAAGAACTATGGGGCAGAACCGAAGGGATAAATGGATGGTACTAGGGTATTTCAATGAAATATGATACACACACATGAGAAGATATGAGGAAGACTAAAACCCTGTAGACAAATGGAAGAGTTCAATAACATGATTGATGACTTACGGATGGATGGCATGGGACCGAAAGGGACAACCCCACACATGGAGCAATAATAGAAGTGGGAATGAAAGAACTAGTGAATGAATGGACAGAGCGCTGATCAACTCGAGGTGGGTTGCGGAATACCCGAACGGATAATGTATTAATGAACTTGCACTAGGATTGGATCATTCACCACTAGTAGTACAGACGAAGACACAAAAGAAGAGAGCAAGGAACAATTCGACAACAATGCAAAGAAATTGGTAAAGCACAAGGAGGAACTAAGGCAATGCCATCAGCCAAGCATGAGCCAACCCGAGGTGGAGGAAGAAAGAAGCATCAAGCAACAGAACTGAGACATAGGGACGAGGGAGGAAATGTTTTGGAGACAACAATCTCGTATCAAGTGGTTGCTGGAAGGGGACCGAAACACCATTTAGTTTCATCTAACCACGATATCGAGACAACGTAGAAACAACATATGTCGATTGAAGGGAAGGGATGAAAGGTGGAAGACGAATGAATAAGGCATCACTGCTGAACTAAGGAACTATTTCGGGGAGCTTTTCATCACTGAAAATCCACAACCAAATGATGAGATACTCGAGTGTGTGCCCAAACAAATAACGGAAAAATGAACAGGGATCTTACTAGAGTGGTGACAGACCAAAATATACGAACAATAACTCATCAACTAGGAGGATCTAGGGCTCAAGATCCGGACGGTTTCCTGGGTCTGTTTTGTCATAGGAATTGGCAAATTGTGGGACCAGATGTCATCACCAAGGTTAAATCCTTCTTCAAGACGGGTACCATTCATACCATATTAAACCAAACATATTTGATTATGATTCCAAAACTGCCAAACCCTACTCAACCAACTGATTTTAGATCGACTAACTGCTGCAAATTCTTATACAAAATAATATCAAAAGCTTTGGTGAAAAGATTAAAAACCTATTTGTCAGAACTGATCAGTCCTCTTCAGAGTGCTTTTGTAGCAGGAAGGGCAATACAAGATAACATATTGGTAGCGCATGAGTCCTTCCACTACCTACACTCACGCCATAACACCAGCAAAGTAGAATGTGCCCTGAAGTTAGACATGCATAAGGCATATGATATAGTGGAATGGGGCTTTCTTATCAAAAGCCTGAGGAAGAGGGGCTTTGATGAACAATGGGTCAGGTGGATAAAAGAGTGCATTGAAACGACAACATATAGAGTGGTGGTGAATGGAGACAACTCAATGATCATACAACCGACACGAGGAATCCGACAAGGTGACCCACTATCACCCTATCTGTTTATCCTATTAGCGAATGTGTTATCAAGAAAAATAGAGAAGAAGGCGAATGAAGGGAGGCTAAGGGGGATCGTGCTAAAAATGGGATGCCCTGAACTTCACCACATGCTCTTTGCAGACGACTCCCTATTATTCATGCAGGGAACGACAACCAATGCTAGCCACTTCAAAGGAATACTAGAGGAGTATGGTCAAGCATCCGGTCAACGAATCAACGTAGCAAAGTCAACCATTTTCTCAATAAGGGGGCAGGTTCAGATGCTAGGAAAGAAATAGAAGAAATGTTAAACATCAAAAGCACAAGTGATCCGGGCAAATAGTTAGGGTTAACAACAATATGGGGAAGATCGAAGAAGGATGCAATGGGTTACTTGAAGAGTGAGATTCGAGACAAACTCGCGGGGTGGAGACCGAAAACATTGAATCAGGCTGGAAAGGAGGTACTAATCAAAGCGGTCATCACAGCCATACCCACGTACATAATAAGCATTTCCACCTTCCAAAGACATGGTGCTCGGAGATCAACCCAATGATAGCGGACATTTGGTGGGGCTTAATATCGGAAGGAAGGAAAATGCATTAGAGGAAATGGGATGTCTTAAATACATCCAAGCAATCGTGTGGACTAGGATTCCGGGAACTCCAAACCTTCAATAAGGCACTACTCACGAAGAAGGCAGCACGAATAATTAGTGAACCGGATGCATTATGGGTGCGTATACTAAAAGGGTTGTATTTTCCAAATTGAAATTTCCTAGAGGCTAGTCGTGGTAGTCGAGCATCATGGGGATGGAGTGGCATAATCAATGGGAGGGATGTGCTAAAACAAGAAGGACTTTAGACAATCGGAACGGGGGAAGAGATCTGAGTATTCACGGACTCATGGATATACACCAAGAGATGATTCAAGGCCGATGAAGAACCGAGAGACACGACCGAAGAAGAACTCCGGACGGGGGACCTTATAGGACCAGAGAGAGAATGGAACGAACCAAAATTTCAAGAAACTATGTCGCAAGGAGATGCGGAACTGATCTTTAGAATACTGATCCCACATGACCGGATGAAGGATCAATACATATGGTCGCACTCCAAGGATGGGAAACTACACGCAAGGTCAGACTACCATAGACTAACCGAGGTCCAAGCCAACACTATTGACCAAGCCACCAGCAACCAATGAAACGGAGACCTATGGCACGATATATGGAGAGCCAAAACAGCACCAAAGGTAAACCACTTTATATGGCGCCTTCTGGTCAATGTTATAGCTGTCAAACATAATCTAGTGCGATGAGGTAAGAATCTCGACCCGGGCTTCCCTGTGTGTGGGGAGATTGAGACGCGGGAACATATGGTGTTTGGTTGCATGTAGACCAAACTAGTGTGGGCGAAAATGCTTGGAAATAATAGCAACCAAAACCAGCAACTGAACTTGGAACAATGGCTGGAGGAAAGTCGAAAGGAACCGGGTGCACACAAGGAGTCGAAGGAGACTAGATGGACACTTTAAATGCTCACGTGCTGGACCATATGGAAGGCGCGATGCAAAACTGCATTCGAAGCACAGCAGCC
Source organism: Chamaenerion angustifolium (assembly GCA_946814005.1). Taxonomy (NCBI): domain Eukaryota; kingdom Viridiplantae; phylum Streptophyta; class Magnoliopsida; order Myrtales; family Onagraceae; genus Chamaenerion; species Chamaenerion angustifolium. The sequence goes on along the minus strand of OX328266.1, from coordinate 28,565,866 downwards.
GAACCCAGCGCGAGTGGTCGAGTAGACACGTCGAGCCTTCGCCGAGCTTAGGGATGCAGGAAGACCCAGCCCTGAACCAACGCATCGCCAGAAACAACAATGGGAGAAATCGATGAGCAACATGATCAAAATCAATTGTGATGCGTCATGGGATGTACGAACCAAAGCAGCAGGTATCAGTGTGGTTGCAAGGAATCACGCAGGAATAATGGTGGGAGGTATGAATAGAAAGTTGCAAAGTGATGATATAGCCTCCACGGAAGCCATGGCAATCCAAGAAGGAATCCAACTAGCTAGAGAGAAAGGATGGTGCAACATAACGATCGAATCGGACTCCCAAGTAGTGATGCAATAAATAAGAGAAGGAGTGACACAATGGCGACTAGCGACGATCATTTCGAACATAGGAGCACTAGCTAATGACATGGAGCAAGTGCATTGACGAGGTATTCCACGATCGACAAACACATGTGAGGATTGGATAGCAAAGCAAACACGAATGGGAGTGTGTCTAAATGATTGGGTTACCCAACCCCAGTCCCTTTTATCAGTTTATTGTTAGGTGATTGTAATAACGAACATCTGTGACATCATGTCACGTCATTTTATTTCATTAAATAGAACGCGTGTTTGACCCAAAAAAATAACAATCATGCCAAAATCTAATCCCTTACATTAATCGCAACCCACCCAAAATGAAGTAAAGGTGTTTTTATACCTTTATTAATTACTTTCTAATTATAAGGTATCTGTGGATGGTGTCAAATTGTCTTGTCTGTTTAGCAAGAAAATAGTGTAGATTGAGTCATACAGCGGCGATGTGACTAAAGTTCAAATTCATTTTTAAAAAAGGAATATGTTTTGGGAAAAGTCTTAAAATGGTACTAACATGTTTGACGAAAATGGTTTTCCAACCCAAACGATTGTTTTCATAGGGTGGAGATATATAGGGTGATTCAAATCAACGAGACTATTCTCATCAAACTCATATTTCACATCATCCACTTTAGGATCATTAGGGTTAAGAGCATCAATACCAGAAATAAGGCACAAGCTTTATCGAAGCGACAAACGAAGAGTCGAAGAAAACAAAACCTCAGCAGAAGCACCAGAGAAGACGAGAAGAATCAATTGGAGCTTCATGGCTCTGATACCATGTTAAGATTGGACCTAATCAACAAAAGTTCACAATACACGAAGGAAGGTTCACAAAAATGAAGAAACCCTAGCATAGCATTTGGAGGATCACTTGGATGAATTGCTTCATCTGCCCATCCATCACCCGGTTAAATACCGAAACCTAGACAAAAATATTACAACCGAGCTACATAACTAAAACTATTTCTAACACAGTGCTTAAACAAAATAAATAATAATTACAACCACAACTTACAACAAGCACACAAATAAGTCTAAAGATTATAACCCGCACAGCTTGAACCTCCAACAGACTTCATCTTTTGTTCATGAAACATATATTTTAGGGTTAATTACTTAACTGGTTAGACATGTTTAACCATTGTGCAAAATGATTAAACATGTTTCAAAATGTGATTAATTGCTTTGGATGCGTGACTCAATGGTTATAAATCTTTTTTTCAGTGTGATTAATTGGTTAATCCGTCATTAGTCGTTACTCTTTTCCGTTAAAATATTTTTATTTATCAAATAACTATTATACCCTCAATGAGTTGTTCTTCATATTTTCCTTATCTTCATGCTATTCTTCAGTATGTTCTTCATCTTCATCCTTTTCCGAGTGTCCGCTGACGAAGAATCCATCAGGTTTTCCGACTAGACGCTGCTCTGACCACATAGAGTTTGTGCTGTCAAGGAAGGCCTTCATCTGCGACGCCATGGACCTGAACCTCGTTGGAAACCCAAACAATATGTTTTTTATGGACACCGCCTCAGATTCAGATTCAGATCCTTTGACCAAATGTTCAAGAATGAGCTTTCTATGTGTAGCTGGAAGTTTAACAATTTGAGGTTAGTTAGTCATCATTCAGATCCCGAAAGGGAACAGTACACAGCTGGGAGAGGGAGAGGGAGAGAGGTACATGCGATATTGGTGGTAAGACAAGAACTTCGATTGAAGATATCAAAGATTCTCAGCTTCGGCGGTCACGGTCGCCGCATCTTCTAGCTTCAGATCTTTACAAGGTTGGTCGTGCATTGAGAGAGGGAGAGAGGTGATTGGGGTAGTCTCCGACTAATCAATTTCGTGTACCTGCAGACTTCAGCAAGGTGTATCAGCGAAGAAGAAGAAGGATCAGCGAAATGGGAGTATCTACTACTGCAATTGCGTTCAATCATTCCACAGTAGTTGAAGTGCCAAATGAGAGTCGAAATTAGGGTTAAACTGTGGTAAAACCAAGACCCCCATCATCCTCACCTCCACACTCTAAGATCGTCACTCTCGAAAAGATGAAGAAAGTTGATAGAGAGACAACAAGATCTAGGGTCCTAACTCCTGATGACCCACAAGCAGTCCCCGTCCCCGAACCCAGATTGCCCCGTGTGCCTGCAGCTAAGAAATTTTTGACGATTTGCTAATTATGTGAACAGTGTTCGATTTTAGGTTTTAGAGTAGTTAACTAAAGATGGGTAATATTGTCATTTTATATGTTCGAATAGTGATTTAGCGTGATTTTTGACGATGAACAGTAGCAAAACCAATTAGTCACATTTTGAAACATGTGTAACCATTCTGCACAATGGTCAAACATGTGTAACCATTTAAGTAATTAACCCTATATTTTAAGAAGGTCGACAATGTGTTCGGGTGACTAAGTTAAATCTCTCTCCAGTCAATCAGGATAAGAATCTCAAATCCAGTTGGTAGTCTATCCCACAATCCTTCATCGAGGACGTTTAATTTGCCTTAAACAACATTATACAAGCTTTGAGAGCCTCATATTTCTATTACAAATCTAACAATGTAAGATCATTCAATTTTGACTTATGAATTGAACACAAACTTTATTCATAGTTAATCAACTCAGAAACAAAATTCAATCAATTATATCAAAAAATATATTTTAAAAGTTATTTTTCATTTTTACAATTTTTAATACTTTTGTTACTTAGTATGATTTTATTTATTTTTTAAAAAATGTATGTATATATACACGATACCTGTGAATGACATTCGAGAATATGTCAAAAATTGTAAAACTGAGTATCATTTTTTTATTTAATTATTGAATACGAGTTATTTATCTACAAAAGATCACAAATATAAAAAAAAAAAAAAAAAAAAAAAGAAACCCTGTGTGCGAGTGAAGTCACGCGCTCCTCCCAGCCGAAGAACATTCTCTGCGTAGTTCTAGGTCTGGAATATCCCCTGCTTCGATTTGGAGCTACCTGCGTTGGCATTAATTGCTAAATTGTCACCAACCAATCACACCAATCCATGTGATTCTCCTACTGTTCCTTGATTCGACTTCACCATGCAAAGGAAACTCTAGGGCGAAGACAACTGCAGCAACAACTGAAGCTCGACAACTGCAGCAACAAGCTCAGATTTGAGATGAATTTTCTCACGGTGGCGCCCCAGTTCGACAGAAGCGGAACAGGGAAACCAAGGGAGACATCGGCCTATGTGTCTCTAAGGGTGGGGACGACCGCAGCTCCGACAGCTCGAGAAGGGAGCTGGGTTCACCAACTGACCCACGAACCAAGCAGCTTACGAACCATAAGGGGAAGCAAGGGAGCGGTGACCAAACCTGGTTTCCAAGCAAGGAGACGACACTGACCAGCCCCACGCCGAACTAATAGCACAGGAAGGGAGCTTGTTCGACCTAACCGAAACGAACACCGATCAGCTCCAACGCTATACTCCGAACAATAGCACATACCGAGCCCTATCCACCAGCATACTCACCCCTTTTCTTTTCGTGTTTTGTAGGAAGTTGTCACCCGCGGTGAAGGCATTGCACCTACGATGACACGATGGACAAACTCCTCGGTTCCGGTTCCGAAGGTATAAACAGGTTCGGCGGGCTTGTCACAGAACTGGACTCGAATCATCAAGTGCAAAGTGAGACATGGTACGTGGGGAAGGTCCTTTCCCAAAAGCCAATCAAACAGAGTATGATCAATGGGGTGTTAAAGTCGGCATGGGCCCGATATGGAAAGGTCTCAATATCAGAACTGGAGGAGGGTATATGGTTGTTCGATTTTGAACGACAAGAGGATGCCGATCAGATACTAGATCGATCACCGTGGACGGTTAATGGCCACATTTTGAACATTAAACGTTGGGAACCGAGTATGGGAGTAAAGGAGATCGACTTCCAAAAGGTACATATTTGGACACAAGTACATGACCTAGGCCTGGATAAGTACGATCAGAGAAAGTCGAGCCTAGACGGGAAAGAAGGGTGTTGGATTGGGATTGGCATTATAATTGGTTCCGAAGAACTGTATTTCCGGTCAGTAACGGTTGGTTATCCGAACCGGGTTTGATGCCCTATCTCCCTCACCCCCACACCATACTCCTAGCAGTAGGGCTGATCATGGGCGGGCCGGGCCGGTCCTGAAAGCAAGACCGAGACTGAAAATTCGGTCTTGCCTTCTGGAGGACCGAGACTGAGACTGACCTCGGCCAAAAAAGCCCGACCGAGTCGGTCTTTCTTGACTCGGGCCGGTCTCGGTCCTGGACCGAATATACCCAAAAAAAAAACTGAATTTGTCCAAACTCCAAATACAAACATCGAAATCAAAATAACACACATACAAAGTTCTAAACAAAGTTCATTTTCTCCTAACGTTATATACAAATTACAACAATACAATCGTTAAGGATATAATAATATGAGAAATTCGAATTCCCAAATCCAGTCATCCAGACATAAGCAACAATGAACACTCGAATTGAATTATAAATCTCTTATGCTGCAAAGTAATGGTACATTAAAAATAACACCTGCAATACAACGAAGAAACAATAATCCATCAGAAGTATATTTCAAATTCAGTTTACAATGCAACATAAGTTTGAAGCACCTGCATGTTTTCAACTGAATATTAAAGGGTCCAAGCACGTCAGGAGAGCTTAAATTGGAATGTTTCATATCTTTAGCTGTGTTTACTGCTTTTTCTTGAAACATCAAAAGAGGCAGAACAGTAAAGGTTATACAGTTCATTCATATCAAAACATAAACTTCGAAAGAGAACACTAACAAGTTCTAGAAATACCTACCTGCATCCAACCTTTCCACTCTTCCGTCTGATGTCTATTCAAATACAGGATGGATTTGCCAGAAAGTGGTGATTTATCATTGTGCAATGTGCAGCTTGAAAGAAGTCATTGCTGACACGATAATAAGAAGTACAGAAACCAAAAAATATCCCGGTTGTAACTCTGCATAGAGATATATATAAGATGTTGAAAGCAATTAGATATTATATGGTAACAGACTAAACTAAACAATACAGAACTTCGTCATAAGATAAAATCATCTTTCAACTTGTCAAAGTGAAAATAGAAGACCATATCAGTAAAGAAAGATTGACATCAATATCTCTCAATAATACATTACTGATGATTGAACAGAGAGCTCATCTCTGCATATTTGAATCCATTTCTTCTCTCTGCTGCTTTTATGAATCATTTTTCACCTCTTTTGTTACCCCAACTTCCGCAGGTCGCAGTACTCTATCGTACAGCATATACCCAGGCTGAAGAATAAAAAGAAGCACAATAAACACATTCACTGAAAACGTGATGAGAAAGTAGAACTTAGAGAGCAATTAATCGCACTGCAAGAATTCGAAACCTAATGGACCTTTAATACAGCATCAATGTACTATAGACTCTTCATACACAAAAACAAAATCTATTAGTCACTTTCATTTAACTATAGACTAGAATCATAATACACAACCAATGTACTGCAGAGATCAACTCAAGTGAAACAGAACATCTTACCTCCAAAAGCTGCTTCTCTGTCATTTCAACACCTTCCAGAAGTGTTTTTACCAGGGGTACTGCACCAGTTAAGAAGTATGTATCTTGTTGAAATTTTCTTTAACAACAGATGAAGCTCTAGCCAAGTGAAACGAACTAAATCAGTAAATCCCTAACGATTAGTAAATCAATAAGTTCCTAATTGAACGAACTAACGATTACCTTATAACGAACTAACGATTACCTTCGAACGAACTAACAAACTAAATCAGTAAATCCCTACTCAATCTACTGACTCTACTCTACTCAGTCTACATTTGATTACACCTAAATCGATTACCTTCGTGCCCGATGAAGACGATGACGAGCTGGAGCATGCGAGTGGCGACGACACCGAAGTTGTCGTGGAGGATGGAAGGAGCTGGAGCAAGAACTCTGTCGGGAGCTGGAAGTGTGAAGTTTGAACTTTGAAGGAATGAGATGAATGACTGCGCCCTGCGGGAATGTTTTAAATTTTAGGGTTTCTGGTTTCTGCACTAACTTCGGACCGGGCCGGTCCTAAACGGGCTTTCGGGAAAAAAGCCCGAGATCGATACCGAGCCCGACCTTGAAGAAAAAACCCCACCCGTTCGGTATCGATCTTAGTCGGTCTCGATCCTAGTCGGGCCGATCTCGAACCGGTCTTGTCGGGAATTCGGTCATTCGGTCTCTTTCGATCACCCCTACCTAGCAGGCATCTTTCTCTACATAGGCCAGATAGCGATTTGTTAGTTTTGGTAAAAAGGAGGAATTTATAGGGGAAAGGGAACAAGAAAAAGTGTATCTTTCGCTCTTTCTTTCTGCTACTTCCTACTGGAATTCGTTCGCTCTTTCTTTCTACTACTTCCTACTGGAATTCGTTGCTTGCTTAGGAGGAGAAGCAATGAGTGTGCCCGTGCCAGTGAGGCATTTCTTGCCTCTTACCACACACGCTGATTTCCCCAAATCCACCTTCTCCCTCACTTCTTCCTTCCATGGTCGTCTTTCAAGAAACCATCTGCTTCCACCTTTCACCCAGAAGGTACTCTGTCTTTCATCTCAAGATTTACATAAATATTTAGTGGCTATTACTAAATTTCTTTGATTTTCTGTATCGGCCAGTTCCTAGTCTTGAAGAAACTAGAAATTCCGACTGAAATTGTGCGCTGCATCCAATGTGTAGGCTCGGGACGGGGTATTTCCGGAAGGGATATTGTCGGCCTTAGGAGGATTGTAGTTATTGATTACGTTTACAAACTCTTCAACTCATAGAAACTGCCTAGTTTCGTATATAATACTTATATTATTACCTCCAGATTTCCGATTAGGAATGGGTGATTTACTAGATGCAGTTTCTGGGTAATGTCGAGCCTAATTCTTTTTAGCAAATTTATTGATAAGATCTGAGACGCCACACAAACATAAGTCTCTACCTTTAGTCTTTGGTAAAGCGGTCTTTAACAAATGTATATGTATATTTGGAAGTAGAGATACAATAGATCTTTCTTTTATGGTAAAGGGTAAATATCATAGATAATGCACTAATAGGGTGCTACTCATGAGATACAATAAATCTTTCCAGGACATGTATATTTAAACCTGGAACAATTACCTGATAGATGATTTGTTCAATGAAACTCAGAAGCGAAATGCCCTCGATATGATATAACAGTTTATGCTTTTTTGGTGCTTCAAAACACCGCCATTTCACCCGAAAGAGATTCTTTTGCTAAAGCAGTAAGATTTAATAAGTTGAATGTTGGTCTTAGTTGGAAGATATTATTAAGCTACAGTAATTTGCATATGTAATTAGAATGTCATGTCTATAACCCGGCAACACAAGGTTGGCGGGCGGTATGATGATTAAATTGTGGTGGCCATATTCTGTTCAGTTATAGACACTAATATTTTCTCTGGCAGTTTGAAGTTACAGACATTATGTTTCATGCAATTTTAGGCTTCACAACCTTTGTAATGTTTTGTTGAAATCTTCTCTGTATGAAAGAAGAGTTTTGACTTAGAAATCTACTCCGCATATTTCTTCCATTCACCACTCTTATTCCCTGTTGGGTTTCACGAATGATTTACTAGCAGGGCCTCTGTTTTCTGTACTTGTATAGTGGCTACGTGTGAGTATGAGGCAGTGTCAAGATTTGAGTTGTAGTTCCCGTGGGGTGAGTGGAACGCTGATGTTTGGTTCTGATCAAGATGTGGGCGGTCAGATCCCAACACAAGTACAAACCCTCGTGGAAGGATCTTCTGCTGTTTTAGTATCAGAGCCCAAACCTGTACCCGAAGTTGATTATTTACAGGTTATTATATATTCCAGCTGATGTCATGATCATTTTACTGTATTTTTTAGAATGCTTAAGCTGTGAAAGTCCTCTTAATCCAAAATGTTATGATGGCTTTGTTGCTGTAAAGTAGCTTTTGTTGAACTGAATGCTATTTCATCCGATTGCTTGAACAACACTTTTCTTCGATCTAGTGGTAGAATGACTCATTATGGATAGGATACGTGGTTACAGCAGTTTTATATCAGGACTAATTAGCAACCTGCTAGCTGAAATATAAGGGTTTGAAGTTGAACAATTTGCTAGCTAAACTTTGTTTAGACAAGTTGTTAGCTGAATTTAGACAAAATTGCAATAGATAGCTCAGGCTAATTTTCTATTAAATGGTACTGAAAATGTGCATGTTGTGTTGTTGTCTTGCTTTTTTGGTGCAAATTTTTACTAAACTTTTGAAAAAAATTTCAATTCGCTAGTGAATAATTTACAATTTCTTGCTAAATTTTGGAGAAAATTACACTCTTTTAAATCAATTCTGATGACACATTTGGACACATGCATGTCTTTTTCACCACTTAACAGTAAATTATACAGAGCTAGCAAATTCAACTTTACAATAGTTTAGTTAGCAATTTGTCCAAAAATAAAAATAAAAAATTCACTTAGCAAATTGTTTATATAATATATATTCAAGATTAATCTAGGGAATAGGTAGTTAACCCTTTATTTTTTTCTAAGTGCTAAACGTCAATATATCATTAGTCAATCACCTTGCAGACTATAATCATTTACATAGGGTGAGGCAAAATAAGCAAAAAAAAATGATGAATACATATAGATAACATCTGTTTCCTGCTATACCAAAAATTTACAATTCGATTTTCTCATTCTAGAGGTTATTGTTTAACGTGCTCTTCTTCCTCTAATCATGTTCTGATGATTGTTACACCCCCATTTTTGAGGTGGTATTTTTTCCCACCATGTCCATAATTACAGGACTTGTTGAATAAGGTTGGAGATTGAGGATTAAAACCATTTTCTATACCCCCACGAATTTGATCCAATTAACAATCAAATACATCTAGTCTAATTACACCTAAGGAATGAACATGAAAGTGTTTTCTCCTTTAGTAAAGCAAAATGCTTGTAATGTGTTGTAAGAGCCGATGCTTATGCTTATTTGACTTCTTCAGTGTCTTCTTTTTTATTTTATTCTCAGCTAATGCGAATTTAATTTATGTTTTCTGCCTAACCTATTTTGCTCATATTGCTTAATACCACTTCCAGTAGTCAGTAGTGTAGCTCATCAAGTTACAACACTCATTTTTTAATGCACTCATCGAGAATTTGCATTTCAATTTGTAAATCTTATTTTTTTTTTAAAAAGAAAAGTAAAAAAAGTTTTCTTGCCTCCACCTCCTTATCTTGTTCCATGGTAAATCAAGATTGTAGGTTCAATCTTCTCTTTTTTCTTTTTCTTTTTTGTTAGTTGGAACCTATTAACGGATCTTAATACTGGTAACATTAAATCCATGGTGCCTTCCAATTTTTCCAGACATTTTTAATCATTGACAAGGTACATTCAATGTTCTTCCTTGACAATTCATGCAAATTAGGGTACACCTGCTTCTGGAGAAATGATGTTTGTAGTTTTGCAGAACTATAACTATTTACTAAGTGAACCATGGAATTAGATAACTCTTGGTTGTTTAGTTAAATAATCTTCATCATGATTGCAAGCTCGTGGGCGAGAATTTTGAAGTGAGTTTGTGGCCACTGGCCATTATTTCCGTTTACTAAAACTTGTTAACTTTATATCTTTATCACTCTCTCCAGATCTCTTCTTTCAATTAAATGTGCATTTGCATCTCTTCAGGAGTTACTAGCTATTCAACAGCAAGGGCCTAGATGCATTGGTTTCTTTGGAACAAGAAACATGGGATTCATGCATCAAGAACTCATTGAAATTCTCAGCTACGCAATGGTGATAACCGTAAGTTGATCTAGATATTATCTTGTGGACCTTATGCAAGAAATCTTGGATGTGCTGCCCTATTCATTGTAGTGGTTAATCTAAATTAGATACAACTGATTTTTTGTTGGCTGAGAAGCTAATTCACTCTGGAGTCATTATATTAGTAACACTACTTTTGTGTTTGTATGATGGAGATGATAGTAGGTGTATGGTGGATTTATTATTTTCAGTTAGGATGTCTAGCAGTTTTGTTTTGTTTTGTTTTTTCACAAAGGAAGCTGAATAGGGTGATGACTTGGAATCCAGATCCCTACCATTTTTCATCTTTCATATATAATATTTACTTCAAAAAACAAATTTCTTCTCGTCTGTCTTTATGCTCCTACAGAAGTCTGTCTGTTTTATATGATCATAATTGCAACATTTTTTTTGTGCCAGAGTTTTCAATTAATATTGATTATGGTTGATGGCTTTGTCTTCCTTTTCTTTCTTTTTATTTTCTAGAAAAATCATATATACACATCAGGAGCATCCGGAACTAATGCTGCTGTTATTAGAGGGGCTCTAAGGGCCGAGAGACCAGAGCTTTTGACCGTTATTTTGCCTCAGAGTTTGAGCAAGCAACCGCCGGAGAGCCAAGAATTGTTGGCTAAGGTAATTCATTGGTATCGATTTGTTTTTCATTTCAGTTTGGCGGGTATTGTTTCTGGTAGTTCATGGTGATGTGTGATTGTCAGGTGAAGAATGTTATCGAAAAGCCTTTGAATGACCATCTTCCTTTGATAGAAGCAAGCAGGTATTAGGTACTTGCTTGGAGCTCGGTTATCATTCCGTTGCATTCACTTTCATTAACAAGATTCCTTAAGTGCAGGTTATGTAACATGGACATTGTTTCGCAAGTACAGCAAGTTATCTGTTTTGCTTTTCATGATAGCCGTTTGCTGATGGAAACCTGCCAGGAGGCTAAAAATCTCAGGAAGATTGTTACTCTCTTTTACCTCGATTAGCAACCCAAACCACCCTTCCACATTTGTTGTTTAGTCTGTTTTTCCCTTGTTACCGATTAGGTTGTGTGAAGATTCATTTTCCTGGCCAACATTTGTTTGTAAATTGATTTAAAAAAGAAAATGTCCAAATCCTCTTCCTTCTTGTTGAAATGAAATGATTCTTGTTGCTGTACTGTGATGTTCTGCTTCTACACGGGTGGCTATTTATCTGTTATGTAACAAACACAAAAAGTCCCATATAATAAAGACTTTGATCCATGAAGACAATGTGTATTTGTGTTTTGTTCATAGTGATGGTAAGAGCATGATTTGTTGTTCACATCGGCTGCACAGAAATATGGGAGGTATTTGTTGTTGGTGAGGTATGTGAAGGCATCGTGTGTGTTGCCAAACCTCACAAATATCGCAACCCACCATTCTTTCCCCGTCATCATCCTTTGTCCCGCAACAGCAATCCACCACTGTCCCTCCTCCTCCTTCAGTCAACTCACCATCGCCAACCACCAATCCATGATCATCCAGGATGCTTCCTTGAACAACAATCTTGCTTCCTGCTTCAACAAACACATCATTATCATAATTCAAAACGGAGTCCACGACCAATCTCCTCAAACCCCAGTACAATTCTCGAAAGGTCGATTCTGCTTTGATCTTCACCTCATCCATCCTTGCTCTCTCGTCCAATACAATGCATTCAAAAGGTGAAATCACTCCAACGTTCCTTAATGTAATACCACAGTAAACCTTCTTCAGACTTCTTCCATCTCCCATCTTTACAATCACATCTTCAACGAATTGGGAGGAGGAGTTGGGCAATATGGCACCATAACTCAGGGAGTTGTAGTCTTTGATCAAGTACTTAGAATCAAGAATCATTCGGGATGCGACCTGCGGCATTGAAGTTGTAGTTTTCACAAGCTGCTGCTGTTTTGCATCTCCAAATATGGACTTGTAGAGGTATAAAACATCTCGCACAAGTTGAACCCTTGTAATTATAGTCTTCACCCTACTACTTTGCTGCTGATTTAATGGCGTCCTCATGCCATTTGCAACAGCAACAGCAGCGGTAGGTGCTTCGATTTGGCAATTACTTGAAGAAGAAGAAGAAGAAACTGAGATATCCTCTAAACAGTATTCCAACACTTTTGTCACCGGATTCAGACACCGACGAACCAAGAAATTCCCTACAATGTGATTCCCCAGTGACTTGAGTACAAAATCAAGCAACCCCGTATCCCCAATATAAGCCCGGGCCATATCTCGAACTTCTTGCCTCGATATCCACCTGAACTGCACTCTCTTCAGTGCTTCCACAACCACTTCTGTCGCCATCTCGATTCGTTTGATGGACCAACGTGATGAAGCATCCATGGAGACTGCTCCCAAATTGAATGGATGGAGTGGAATGGAGTTTTGGTTTTTCGGGAACTGCGACTCATAGTGCAACATAAAGTGGAACAAGTCTCCTACAGTGACCAAGGAGTGATTCGATAAGGACTGGTACCTGGATAAGATGAACGGAACATCGTCGTCTATTACAGCACTGCGGGTAAGTACAAGCAAAGGCATGCTCCGAAGAGCTTCCAAAGCTTTTACGTAGACAGCAACAGTAACTCCGTAGCTTCCACGGCCAAAGTGATAACCCCAACGACCGAACCATGGCTCGCCGTAGGCTAATCCGTGAAGTAACCTCAACTCCATTCCCCTTTTCTGGGATACATCAGTCACACTCACTTTCCTGTATTATGCAGAACTAATGCAACGTCAAATAAATAAGTCGGTAGGGGCAACAACAACAAAATCTATCCAACTTTTAAGGAACTTTTTAAAAAAAGGAGCATATTAAAAAAAATAGAAAAGTAACTATATACAAAAAAAAATAATTCGAAATCAGTTTATACGCGCAATAGCGGGGAGCGCGATACTTTTTTTTTTTTTTACAAAAAATGCATTCAGGATAGCGTGTTGACAATACACACTACCCCAAGTGGCGAGGAAATACACGCCTAAAGGGACAGCTTTATTATTTTTTTTTCTTTTTCGACAACTCGATATTTATTTAAAAATAAAATTATGTATTCATTAAAAAATTATAGTATGTAGATATTTTAATTGCTATCCAAATTATGCAAACAATGTTAAATTTGAACTTACCGATTGACTTTACGCTCTGTTGTAAGTTGAGATATGAAAATATGACTTAAAAAAATATAACTCAGACCCAGTAAGTCCAAACTCACCACGGTTAATGAAATTTACGTAGTAATTCAATTATCTACCTAGGGTAATTTTTTTGATTAGAAATATATTTAATTTTTTAACCTAACATCGTTTGTCCTATAATTTGACCAGAATGATTAAATACATTATGTGAGAAATTTAATTATATACTTACTCAAAAAATAAAAATAAAAACATAACAGTGCGTAGATAATTTAATTACAACGTAAATAACGCTAACTAGGCGTTAATATTTGATATTCTGACTGCCCGTATAATCTGATACGTAAAAATCTATACATATATATATATATAGTAATTTGTACTGTAGCTACAGTAAGCACACTGTATATATATAATTTGACTGTATATGTACTATAGCAATAGTCCAAATTACTATATATATATATATATATGTACGTATAAATTTTTGAAGTATCGTATTATACGATCAGTCAGAATATAAAAAATTAACACATAGTTAGCGTCATTTACGTCGTAATTAAATTATCTACGCACTGTAATGTTTTTTATTTTTTTGAGTAAGTATATAATTAAATTTCTCACCTAATGCATTTAATTATTCCGGTCAAATATTATAGGACAAACGATGTTAGGTTAAAAAATTAAATATTTTTCTAATAAAAAAACTTACCATAGGTAGATAATTGAATTACGACGTAAATGTCGTTAACCGTGGTGAGTTAGGACTTACAGGGTCTGAGCTACATTTTTTTTAAGTCAAATTTTCATATCTTAACTTACGGCAGAGCATACAGTCAATTTTTAAGTCCAAAATTAATATTTTTTGGATAATTTAAATCACAATTAAAATATCTACATACTATAATGTTTCTAATTTTTTTAATGGATAATACTTTTATTTTTAAATAAACATCGAGTCGTCGGAGAAAAAAAAAAGATAAAACTGCCCTTTGGACGAGTATTGCCAACACGCTACCCTAGGGTGCCCCTTTTGTAAAAAACAAAACTAACGCGCTCCCCACATTAGCACGTATACCCAAATTTCAATTTTTTTTATATAATTACTTTTCTATTTTTTTTAATATGCTAACGTTTTGGAAAAAAATCTCTTTTAAGTCGAAACTCAATATAGAAATTATTTTATTTACCTGCTGTAATTTTTTATTATTATTTTACTTAGGTATATAATTATTTTTTTAACATAATATTGTTTTTTTAATAATTTGATCGGAAAGACAAAATGATTTAGATGAGAAATTTAATTGTATACTTACTAAAAAAAAGTAAGTAGATAATTGATTTATAACACAAATGACATTAAGTTTTGAATTTCGAACGGATTGAAGGGTATGATAGACTAAAAGTTATACATTCTATATATACATATATAATGACATAATGTATATATACATCACACTACCATGGATAGCGAGATGTATATATTTTTTCACAACTCGCTACCTACACTTATACCTATTATAATTTTATATACTTGTTTTTCTAAATATTTGTAAAACGATCAAAATTTAGGTAATTTTTGGTTAATTCATAAGTTAACATTTTGTTGTAAAATTATAACTACTGAATCAAGATATTTAAAATTAAAAAATACTATAATAAAAAATAGTAAGCACATATATTTATAGCTATTAAAACAATAATATTATAGCAAAGTAAAATGAAATAAATATTTTTGTATATAAGAAAATATTATATCATGCTTTTTTAATGCATTTTAAGGATCAAAATTATCTTGTTGTGCAATGTCGCAAAATAGTAGAGATATGAACCTACAAACCTTTACAATTTATTTTAAGTCTTTCAACTGTCTTTCATCACATGTCATGTTTTAACTTAATCAAATAGAATCATATTTCTTTAAATTAATTAAAAATAATTTTATTTATTTATAGTTAAATACCAATGAGCTACTTCAACTTTGAACGTATTGCAACGAGCTACCCAAACTTTGAAAATTCAAAACAGGCTACCTCAACTTTGAAAAATGTACAAATAAGTACCTCCGTCCAATTTTTGATGAATTTCCGACGACTTTCCAACGACTTTCCAATGACTTTCCGACGACTTTCCGTCAACAGTTGACGGAAAATTGAACGGAGGTAGCTATTAGTACATTTTTCAAAGTTGAGGTAGTCCGTTTTGAATTTTCAAAGTTCGGGTAGCTCGTTGCAAAACGTCCAAAGTGTGGTTATTAATTATATAAAATTATTATTTCTTCTGTACATGATTTGAGTTTTTAATATCTAAACTTATTATAATAATAACACCTATAAAGTGTAAATTAATGAGTACAATATATAATTTATATGAAAATAAAGTACTATTATATGAAAAACATTAGAGAGATGATGACTATGAACAATGTGGAGAGTAAATAGCTAATAAAGTTAATGAAGGTGCTGTGAGTGTTGACCAAAAAAAAAAGGTGTCGTGAGTCTCTACAACATTAGGCTTGTTCGTGAACCAGTTCAACTCGATCGGTTCAGAACTGAACTGGTCTAGTTTGTAAAAAAATAGTATTTTTTCATTTTCTAAAAAAATTGGTCTAGTTTAGGTTAAAAAAATCTGATCTGATTCGAACCGATTCAGAATTGGTTCGAATTGATTTGGTCTGGTTTTGTTAATAACAATTTTAGTTCGGAAATAAATTGGTTCAATCTGAAACTGACTGTCTGAAAATCCTATCCAACACACTAAACTGACTGAAAAAATACTGAACCGACTGAAAAATACATTGAACCGACTGAAAAACACATTGAACCGATTGAAAATCTGTTCCACAACCAACTGAAATCCTGTCCAACATCAACATACGAGAGTGCAATACATCTCTATGTTTGGTTTATTGAAGACATATCTAGGTTTGGTGTAATTTTAGACTGGTTTAGTTGATTTTGCTTCAAACCGGTTCTTAAATTATATAGGTTTAAAGTGGTTTGATTTAAATTTAAGTATAAACCAGTATAAAAAAACTAGTTGATTCGAACTGAATTTTTGGTACTATTTTGAACTGGTCTACTTGAAGCCTAAAAACACTGGTCTGGTTTTGATAGTAGTTCGGCTGAATCGGTTTAAACAAAACCAGAGTCGGACAGTTCAACCGAACCGGTTTAAATGAAAAAGCTTATACAGCAAACATTTACTAATCATGGATTTTCCTAAGGCGAGTAAACTAAATTTAGTCAAACAATTGTTTTTGGTCATGTAAATATGAAAAGAACTATTTAAAAAACGAAATTAACTTCGAACTAACTACAAAACCACATCAAACCAATTAAAAATTAATTAATATTATATTACTTATATGCTTCCCTTTATTTTACTAGCTAGAGTATATTACATTTGACTATGGGTGACAATTCGTGTGTGTCGTGTTTAATCGTGTGTGTTGTGTTTAATTGTGTCGTGTCATTAACTGTGTCGTGCATAAACGGATGTCGTGTGTAAACAGATAAATCTTAAACGTGAGTCGTGTTTAAACAAATAGAGTCTTAAACAGATCACACACGGAACACTTGTTAAGACACGATTAATTTTTTGAACAAATAAAAAAATAATATATCCACGAGACAAAGCGTGTCACGTGATAAGAAATGACACGAAATAAATAATACAATATGAAATTCACAAATTCTATAATTTAATTATCAGGTTTTAAAATCCACAAGTTATTAAAAAATAAGTTCAAACATAAATTGAAATTTAGATAAATTTACTTATATAATCGTGGTTAATCGTGTATTTGCATGTTAGATGTGTTTAGGCACGGTTATTAATCGTGTCAAAACGGATAAAAGTTTTTTAGACACGGTTATTAATTGTGTCGTGTCTTTATCGTGTAAAATGCATATCGTTATAGATCGTTTAATTTTGTCGTATCAAAATTGTCACCCCTATTGTATTTTTCTATTTTTTATTATGGTAAACAAAGAGTCATTTAACTCTACCATTCTCTAATTTATAAAATAAGATCATATAATATTATATATTTCAAATTTTCATTCACTATAACAAATTGGATCAAACAATATGTGTTTTTGGTATGTTTATTTAAAATATCTATATTTTTTATTTTCTTAAAATCTTGTGCAGTGTGGATGATGTTGTTCATCCAATAGATAAGTCGTCTAAATAAATACCTGGCTCTTAATCCTTTGCAGAGACGATCCCAGAAGTCCATGATTTGGGATCCACACAACTTTGAACCCATCTCTAATCCATTGACGCACAGCAAATGTCCGAAACCATTCGAATGAAACACGCCGTGCATGGCATGACCTTGTCTTCTTCCTTTTATATCCATCGAAGCATTCACCCAATTCAATGAAACTGATATATCTTCACTCGTCTCCTTCAATGGCAATAAGAAATGATACTTTTTGTTGCAAATAAGATTGTCTGCCCAACCTGACAGACAGACAGAGGGAGAGATACATTAAACCCTAATATATATATATAATGTCTACAATCTCCATCCATACCAACATAGACGCAGTGCTTGCATTGTCGTTTGATGGACTCCTCCATGGATTCCTCCACAACAAATAGCAGTATATATACCGGTGGTTGACGGCTTATTTCTAGCTGGAACGACCAGCTACTTGCAGACCCATCGCATGATATAGTCTCCACTTGACCGTATTCCACCAGGGCCTTCACATTCTGTAGAAACGACCCGTCCAACTCAGTTGGGTATCCGTATTCACCGAAACTCTTGAAACGAAATACTTTCTCACCCATCGATCTCTTCCTCTTCTTATTAGAGTTGTAACCAAGAAGGTCTAACTGGGGCATTGTTACGTTCTAAGAAGATACTACAACGCCGTGCTGGTGTTGTGGAGAGACACAACATCATGAAGGAAGGAAAGGAAGGAGTATATATATTCATATATATATATATAAAGAAATTAGCTGCTAGTGGATCACACAGTCGGTGCATGCATGTCTAGAAATAAAATTGGCGATAGAGCAGTGAATTATAGACTATGTAAATCAGATGATACGATAGACAATGGTAGCTCACCATCTGCATGATAAGTCTGCAGTATCCAAATCTATCGCAACCACATTTCCAATGGATGTCTTATTTTTTAACCAAACATGCTTTCCTCATGGCAACCAGTATCCACCAACAGATTGTCAAGTACTCTCCCACAACTCCTACGTTGGGTGGTACAATATATATACATATAGAGTGAGTGGCACACACAAGTATGATAGCTAGTGTGAAACGCAGTAAACAAAAAACACAAAGGAACTTTATATCTCTATCACAAGTACGTTTACAACATACATATATTAGACAAACCTATCAAATTGGAAATTTACATAATTTGAAATAGTCATTTATTTGGCCAAAAAAAATAATTTTAAAGAAAGTTCAACAAGCAAATTGTCGAAAGTATAAGAGTTAGTTACGTAATTAACTCAAAAGAGTAGTCTCTCTGTATCCCTTTTTAATTAGTAGTAGATAGATATTGTTGCTTGGCCAACACAAAGGAAACTGATGAGAACAAATTGAATAGAAAATAACCAATACGTAATCTCCACTTAGAACAAAGGGATCTTCAAAAGAAAACAAGCCACGTATTCTAGATTTCAGGCCACAAAGTTTGAGGAACTCGATCATCATTAGTCGATTTCATGACGAAATTGATCAATTTTAAGCTCTAGAATGTGACTTACCTTGATTAGAAAACGTCATGTGGTTCAACGAAAACAATTTCAAACACAAAACAAAGACAATGGGCAGATAGCAGCAGTAAGTAACTGTTAGAATTACCAAGTCAACCAATCAAAAGTAGAAATAATATTATCAAAAGTAAAACAGTAATGTTGACATTAGATGGTCAAATGTAATCATTCTGCAGCTACTAGAATACGTAAACAAGTTGTATAAGTATATGTGTGGTTGAGCTGAAATCAATTAAGCAATGATGTGAAATACCAGATATTGAGAGAAAACAGATTTTACTAAGTTAACATGGTATTAGAGCAGTGTTCCTGATTTTGGAACTCAAACCACAATATCCAAACCAAACCAGTTTTCAACCGAACCCTTACCCGACAACCTTCGTCCAAGCTCAGTTCCAATGCAATCGAGTTCAATCCGAAGTTTTTCTTATCTTGCTGCTTCTTAACGATGAAACTCTCAGGCACGCGATGTGTAGCTGCTTGAGACGATACAATCGATCGACCTCAATCTCCATTTTCTTCTGATCTTCCCGTCTACTCTCCATCTACTTCATCTGCAGATCGAGGAACCAATCTCTCTCTCTCTCTCTCTCAACATCTTCTTTGTCTTCTCCTTCTCCAGTCTCATCCTCTCTAGCTTCGTCCAAGCTCAACTCCACCGCCGCCGACGAATGGAACCGTAACGTTAGAGGGAGGGAGGCCAAGACCAACCACCGATCGATGGCAGCAACAAATCCAACCGACAACAGCAGCCATAGCAGTCGGGACTCTTCCGTGGACAGCTTCACCGACAGCAACAACGAGCGGGAGGTGGACCTTCCATTCGTCGGAGTCGCAGGGGTCGGAGGAAACCCTAGCCGCAATAGAAGAGGTGGAATGGAGCAGGGGAGCTTCAATCGTTTTCTGGAGGAAGGGAACGGTTGTCCATCAGATATAGGGACTTGGAAATTGCATCCAAGTCCCTCTACTTCAAACCTTAGCTATTTTGGACTGAAAGTTATGAAAAGTTACGAAACGACCCAAAAATATTTCAGTTCAGTTCCTGAACATATGACACGTGCATATTCAGTTAGTAATAAAGACATATTAAAAAATCACCAGTGGATTTTTGACTGTGGTGCAACCGACACTATGATGTATAGTGCATGTGATCTTAGCAATATTGTGAAGTCACGGGTTGAATATATTAATACTGCAGATGAGGCGAAGGTTCAAGTGACGGGGATGGGAACACTAGAAATTTCTCCAACCCTGAGGATATCAAATTGTTTACTTGTTCCAAATCTCTCGAATAAATTATTGTTGGTATGTGGGAATGTGTGTGTTGTATGAAGGTTAATGTGCACTGGAGGTTAATGGGGGAATGTGTGTGTTGTATGCTATGGTATACTACACACCTGCTTTTACTTTGTAAAGTTCACATATACTTATATTTTTATGTATACAATGTGCATCTCTATTCATCTTTTTTATTTTGCTTTAATTCCTTTTTATTAAGGATACAAGTAAAACTCATTTTTTTTCCTATTTAATCTAATTATTAGTTTTAATTTTTTTTTTTATTCTATCTAAAAATATAGTGAATAAGAAAGTAAAGTTCCCAAAGGGCGGAACGTTATCCTCGCTTTTTATTCTGTAACATAACTCATAAACCCTAAATCTATGAACGTAGACTAAGTTGAAACACGGGGTGTGTAATTTATTTTTACTAGACATTAAAGATATCTAGTTAGCCTTAATTAATTAGTCGTAACTCTAAAAACTTTTATTTAAAATAACACCTTAAGTCAAATTCTGATAATTGAGAAACTTTGTTGGGAAAATATGGGTTGAGACTCATTATATTCGTTTAGATTTTTCTACTTATTTTCCATTAACTATTCTATCACTTTTTTTGTGATAGGTGTGGAATTTTTGCATGGTTAATAATTGGGTCATCCATCCTCGGGTTATCTAAATTTTTTATTTCCTAAGTTGTTTTTGAATAAGAGTAATAATATTTTTTGTGAGACTTGTGTTCTTGGAAAAAGTCATAGGCAAACGTTTAAGCCAAATAGTACTCGTGTGAATTCCATGTTTTTCTTAGTACATTCTGATGTGTGGGGTCCAACACCTATATCTGGGGGTCATGGTCTTACATATTTTGTGTTGTTTGTCGATGATTGCACTCGTATAACGTGGGTGTATTATTTAAAACAAAAATATGAAGTGTTTGACAAATTCACTCACTTTTTCCAAATGAACCAAAATCAGTTTCAGAAAAACATTCAAGTTCTTAGGCCTGATAATGGGGGGGGGGGGGGGGGGGGGGGATTTGTCAATCAACATATGACAAATTTCTTTTCAGAAAAATGAATTATTCACCAAACCTCTTGTCCTCACACTCCAGAAAACAACGGTGTGGCTGAAAGAAAAAATCGGATTCTCCTTGAAATGACAAGATCCATCCTCATTGAGTCCAAAGTACCAAAAACATTCTGGCCTGAAGTCGTTGCCACGACAACATATCTCTTTAATCGTCTCTCTACAAAAATCCTGAATTTCAAAACTCTGCTTGATATTCAATCTGAAATTACCAAAGTACCCTCAACACTCAGTTTATCTCCTCGGGTCTTTGGGTGCTCTGTATTCGTACACATACCTAAAAATGATCTCACCAAATTTGATCCATGTGTAGTCAAGTGTGTATTTGTAGGATATGGAGTTAATCAGAAATGGTATCGGTGTTATGATCCTAAAACCCGTCACATGTTCACCACAATGAACTGTGATTTCCTTGAAACAGAGTATTTTTATCCTCAGTCCAGTGTTCAGGGGGAGAGTCTTATAGTAGACCCACTGGATTGGGTGTGTGGTCCAGATATCTCCTATGATACACAAAGTCTTTCCTATGATGATCCAACAGAGCTAGTAGGGAGGAGCTGACGATGGAAGGAGGGAGGAACTGCTTTATAAAATAACATCCTAGGGCAAAAGAGACATTTCACGTGGACAAATCACAATAAAAACTAACGACAGATAGTAGAAGAGACCAAATAACAACATTGCGAAATATATGGTACCATAAAACAACATAGGGGTACCATCCGATCACATGACCCAAACATATGGTACCATTGAACCTATTAACCCTAAAATTTATCTAGGTTCAACCTATTTGCCTAAAATTATTAATAATATATTAATACACAAATAGAAACATAAATTCACAAATATTAGTGAAAAAAAATTATGGTTTCATAAATTTACAAATATCATCAACAAAGTTCAAAATAACTATAACCACCCAATTTTGACCAAGACGCGATGAATAACACACCGTTATAAAAAATTCAAGATATGATTAATTTTAGAGTTTCCAAAAAAATTCTAACAATATTTTTATATTATAGATGTTCCCTAAATTTAGAAAACCCTAGGACTTGTATAAATAGATGTGCTCATATATATTGTAAACATGAGAGAAGAAACAAAGTTAATAACCAAATCACTATCCCAATTTTTAGTACTGTACAAATTACTATCTAAATTTTTCTACGTGTACTTTCGGAGTTTGGGCAAATTGTTACCTCCGTTAAATATGAACGGAAAATGACGTGGCAACACATGATTGATCCATAAATTAGAAAACTAAATGATTTTTTAGAAATGGCAAAAAAATGTATTTTTTAAAAAAATCTAGAAAACTAATAGGGAAGATAAGAATTTTTAATATAATATTTTTATTAAAAATATGAAGAAAAAAATAAAAATACTAATTATTTTTTTATTTCATATGTTTAATAAAATTATTATATTAAAAACTCATATTTTCCCTATTAATATTCCAGTTTTTTTAAAGATTTTTTCTTATTTTTCTAGTATATTTTAAAATTAATGTAGTTTTCTAAATTATTGACCAATAATGTGTTGTCACGTCGTTTTCCGGTCATATTTAGCAAAAACCTTAACCGATGTAGTAATTTACCCCAGATGTCAAGGTTTAGGTATCATTTAAAAAAAATACAATTCAGGTACTAATATGTAAAGTGTCCAATGTTAGGGTAGTGATTTAGTTATTAACCCAAGAAACAATTAAGACGAGGTTAATGGGGGAATGTGTGTGTTGTATGTTATGGTATACTACACATCTAAATCCCCTTGAAGAAAAGAATTATGGGCATCCATTTGAAAATGGGGCCAGTTGAAAATAGAAGCCAAAGCAAGCACAGATCTCACGGTATTCATTTTATCAACATGCGAAAAGGTTTCAAAATAATCTATGTAGGGTCGGCAATGGTGCGGTGAAAAACCCATAACCATGGTTATAACCGTTACTGTTTAATATGGTTAACCGTATCATTATGGTGCGGTGCGGTTATTGTGATGAATTTTCTACCCATAATGGTTATGCTTATGATATTTGAGTTATATCCATGGTTATAACCATGATTATTATATAAATATAATATTTATTTAATATTAATAAACTAATTTATATAATATACTAAATATAAATTATATAATTGAAAATTTGAAATGGTTGAAGATTGAATGTGCCAAAGTCCAACTATGGTAATATAGATTGATGTATTTTTTAAAATAATTTTTTTTATCTTTTATTATATTACATGTGTGGAATGAATATGAGCATACGGGTAAAACCATGGTTAATAACCACAGTTATTTTAATGGTTATGGTATTGAAAATTATATCCATAATGGTTATTGTTATGGTTATGGTATGCGGTTTAAAAATATGGTATTTGTCATACCCTGACAATACCCTAACCATCGACAACCCTAAATCTATGTCATACTTCTAATTATAACCCTTCGCAACAAGTCTAGCCTTGTGCCTACTCAAGCTACCATCAGAATTATATTTCAATTTATAAAACCATTTGCATCCAACAATTGACTTACCTTGAGAAAGAGGTACTAGATCCCATGTTTTATTTTCCTCAAGGGCCATTATCTCCTCTTGCATAGCTTGAACCCAAGCTTCATCTTTCGCAGCATCACAAAAAAACTCAGGTTCGATCAACTTAGAGCTTGAAGCCAAATAATTATGATGATTGTCAGACAGTTTATCATAAGAGATAAAATTGTTAATAGAATAAGCATTCGATACATTCGGAACCTCATAATCCTTCATCCAAATTGGGGGTCGAATAACTCTTCCATACTTACTCATTGTTGGCCTGTCAGAATCGATAATAGGAATAGGATCAATCTGGACAGAACCATCAGAGTCAATTACAGACTCATCATGTGGTATGATTCCTTCAGAGTTTGATTCAAACTCATCATGAAGAACATTAATATTTGCACAAGTGTCATTCTCCTCAGTCAAAATATTTCTATTGACATCACATGAGTCCATCTCGGCAATTTGATAAAAAAATACGGGCATCTAATCAGGTTTGCATTTCTCAAAAGGGAAGACATTCTCATTAAACATAACATCTCTACTCACAAAAAAAATCTATTTTCAGTCATATCATAGAGTCTATACCCTTTTTGAGTTTCAGAATACCCCATCATAACTGATGGAATAGCCCTAGATGCAAACTTGTCAGTCACCATCATAATTTTTGCATAACATAATCAACTGAATACCCTTAGATGACTAATGCTTTTTTTTTTTTCCATTCAACACTTCAAGCAGACTTTTTCCATTGAACAATTTGGATGACATCAAATTTATCAAATAAAAAGTTGTAAGGATGCAATCCCCTCTAAAATCATTTGGTATTGATCCTTGCAACTTTAAGGCCCTTGCTATTTCTAACAAGTGTCTATGCTTTCTTTCAATCCTTCGGTTTTGCTGCGGAGTATAAGGGCAACTGCTTTGGTGGAGAATTCCTTTTTTAAAAAATGATTTTTAACATGCTCATTAAAAAATTCTCCACCATTGTCAGTTCTAAAACACTTGATTCTTTTATGAAACTGGTTTTCAATCATAACAACAAACCATTTCAGAACTATAACAACATCAGATTTAAATTGCATCAAATGAACCCATGTTACTCTACAAAAATCATCAACAAGGGTTAAAAAATAACACTTGTTGTCATAAGTCTGACTACTATAAGGACCCCAAACATCAGCATGCATCAGATCAAACATAGCATTTGCTATAGAATATGAATTTGGAAAAGGATTTCTCACAATCTTTGCTTTGGGACAAACAAGACAATTTCCAATTTCCAAACCTTTATTCTTAGACAAATTTATAGAATCTACATGTTCAAGAGCCTTCATAGAGGCATGCCCAAAACGCAAATGCCATAACATCCTACTGTCATACGAAGAATTAAAAGCAGACAATCTGGTGCATTTCCAAGGCAATCTTATGAAGTATAATCCATACTCTTCCTTACTAGTCCCCAAGACCTTCCCATTTGAGAGGTCCTTCAGGATTGCAAGGTTAGGATAGAAGAAAACACTGCAATTTAAATCCTTAGGAAGCTTAGACACAAATAGCAGGTTGTACTTAAAATCAGGCACATAAAGGACATTATTCAATTTCTTATCTGAATCAATCACAATATTTCCAACACCACACACATCAGAATGTCCAATTGCTGAATGTGATTCCAGGGGCAAACCTTTCCTCATATAACCAATCATTTATGTTGGTCATATGATTGGTTGCTTCTGTATCCAAAATCCATTGATCATTTTGAATTAAAGAGGTAGAATTGAGATATATACCAGACATATTCACATGATGATCCGTGGGTGCGGTAGGACCTGCTCCTAAGGCAGTGCTGCCAGCAACTCCCATAGTTTGCAAGAATTCCTCAAATTGTTCCTTCGTAAAGGTGATCTCACCTTGAATAACACAACTCGTAGAAGGATCATTAGAAGGGTTTTGCATATTAAAAGGATCAATATCACCATTACCAGAAGAAATAACATTTGCTTTTGAACTTCCTTTAACCCTCAACTGTTCTGTACATTTAAAACAGTTATCCTTGGAATGCCCCTTCTTTTTACATAAGTCACATCCCTTGGAATAACATCTTTCAACAGTGTGACCTTTTTTTCGATAGAACGAACATTCTAAATTCTGATTTCCTTCCGGCTTATTCAGAACTAAAGAACTGTTCCCAAAATTTGGGTTAACAGAGGCATTCATCACAGAAGAAATTCCCCTTTGACTTTCCTCTTGTATCAACAAATTATAGGCCTGATTGACCGAGGGCAAAGGAGTCCATAAAAGAAAACTACTTCTCACATTAGAAAAATATTTCATTCAAACCAAAAAGGAACTGAAAAAGCCTTTGGTTTTCTTTATGATGAACATGCTCTTTAAAATCTTCCTCTCAATGTGTGGAAGGGAACAAGAAGCATCATACTCAGCCCACAACACTTTTAATCTCGAAAAGAAAGTAGATATAGAATCAAGCCATTGTCTAGACATCACTATCTCATTATGAAGCTGATAAGTCCTTGGTCCACTTGCTTTATCAAATCATTCTTTTAAATCTTTCTAAACAAGAAATGCACTTTGAGTGTACATCATACCACTGACCAAATATTTTGAAATAGAATGTGTAAGCCAACCAAGGACCACATCATTGCATCTATCCCAAAGGTGATGAAATGCTAGATCAAATTTTTCGCGCATGCAAGAACCAGTTATAAAACCTAGTTTATTTCTACCAAGCAGCAAGAATCTAATTGAACGACTCCACATCACATAATTCTTAGGACCAGTAAATGTCATAGGAATCATATTTACACCAAGATTATCACTCGCATGAAGAAACAAGGGGTGATTAAAATCTACCTTAGCCATGGCCTCATGGTTTACCTCATAGTCTAATTTGTCTGTCTCCTCGATTGGCTTTGTCTCATCCATGATTACACACCAGATTCAAGAACAACAAGATAAAACAGAGGAAGAAATATACCTCTCAACCAAGAAGACTAACCGATTCCCGATTCAATCAATCATAATGTATCGTCCCAACACAATATGTGGAAGGCTACAACAACACAAGAATCATAAAGAACAAAAAATCAAGGAAACAAACAGATTCATAACCTGAAAACCGCAACGATAATACTCTCGTCTTCAACCTAAATACTCAGCAACACACAGAAATCGCAACGAAGAAGGTGATAAACACCTTAGCTCTCGGATACCATGATAAAATCGTAAACAATCAGAAACCCTAGAAACGAGAAGAGGCAGACTTGGGGTTCATCGGGTCAATTCCTTCACTTGGTGACCCTCCTCCCCCTTAAATACAAAACCCTACTTCTAAATGTTCAATTCGGAAACAATGAATGAAATCATAAAAACGAAATGATACAATTGAAGAATGAAACGACAATGATAAAACCGAAGAAAGAAACTCAACGAACACAAGTCTAGAAGCTTCATCACTTCAGACCAAAGCAACCAGGCCGAGAAAGGAGAGAACAGGTCGGGCTTAAATGACTGATGAATAATGGGCCAAATAACCGATCCAACATCACAGCAAAACATAACAGATCTTCAGCCTGCTAACTTCAATAGTTATGGGGTTCCACGACACCACTTGTTTTTTCTTTTTAAATATTAGTGTGATTTTAATATTATTTTTCAGGACCAGATTAAAATTTAGTGAGGATACAATTACAAGATTCATGTTAAAGTTGAACTCTCATGTGAAAGATTTATAATTTAATTCTCACTATTGATAATGTGTAATTGTTTTCCTTCATATATGGTCATTGATATTTATCATAAACCTGGTTAAATTTTTAAAATGATCTCATTTAATATTATAAGCTTTGTAGCTCAGTTGGTTTTGAGTTGACATATGTTGTATATACAAGAGGTTATCTTTTAGATATATAGTCTACTTTACGTATTAATACAAGAGTTAATTACTTAATTGGTTACACATGTTTGACCAATGTTCAGAATGGTTACACATGTTTCAAAATGTGATTAATTGGTTTTGAAATGTGACTATTTGGTTTTTTTACTATTCACCGTTAGAAATCACAGTTAAGTCACTATTTAGATACGTAAAATGACGTAATTATCCCTAGAATCATCTTCAAGAACACATCATCATCTTCAAGAATAAGAATCTAAGAACCCAGAAATGTTGTTTCTGTGTTCTTCAAGAACCCAGAAATTGCGATTCTGGGTTCTCAAGAACCCAGAAATTGCGAATCTGGGTTCTCAAGAACCCAGAAATTGCGAAACAGCATTTCTGAAGTTCTGTATTGCAGTATATGTTATCACCAAATGTGATTAAATGGTCATATATGTTTCTCTATAATGTGATTAAAAGGTCATACATGTTTCTCTATAATGTGATTAAAAGGTCATACATGTTTATCTAGAATATGATTAAATGGATAATGTTGTTTGAAATGATGTGATTAAAAGGTTCGACATGTTACCCACAATGTGAAGAACGCAGAAATGCAAGAACCCAGAATCAGCATTTCTGGGTTTAGAACCCAGAAACAGCAATTTCTGGGTTCTAAGAACCAGCATTTCTGGGTTCTAAGAACCAGCATTTCTGGGTTCTTAGAACCCAGAAACAGCAATTTCTGGGTTCCAGAACCCAGAAACTGCAATTCTGGGTTCTTCAAGAACCCAGAAATTGCAATTCTGGGTTCTTCAAGAACCCAGAAATTGCAATTCTGGATTCTCAAGAACCCAGAAACTGCAATTCTGGGTTCTTCAAGAACCCAGAAATTGCAATTCTGGATTCTCAAGAACCCAGAAACAGCATTTCTGGGTTCTCAAGAACATCAAATCGAATTTGATTCGATTTTGGTTCTTCAATCCTTCCATGTGTTCTTCAATACAACTAAGGGCATAATAGTCATTTCACAATTCAATAATATGTTAAAAAAATGAATTAACGTTAAAATTAACGGTTTACTAACGGAATAACCAATTAATCACATTTGGAAAAACATGTGTAACCAATTAGTCACATAGCAAAACCAATTAATCACATTTTGAAACATGTGTAACCATTCTGCACAATGGTGAAACATGTGTAACCAATTAAGTAATTAACCCTTAATACAATGTAAAATTCAGACGACCATTGATTTGTGCAATTAACAATATCACTATATTTTACTCTTTTTTTTTTTGCCAAATACTCGTTTCATTTGGTGAAATAAAACGGCGTGACAAAAATCACGGAAGTTCGGAAATACAATCATTCGCTAATAAACAAATAAAAGGGAGTGGGAGTCGGGAGACCCAATCATCTAGTCGCACTCCCATTCGTGCTTTCTTTGCTATCCAATTCGCGCATTCGTTTGTCGATTTTGGAATTTCTCGCCATTGCACTTGGTTTACCTCGCTTGCTCTAGCTCGAATGTTTGGTATGAGCGTTGAGAGACGCCATTCGGTTGCCCCTTCTTGGATTTTCTTGATTACCACTTGTGAGTCTGATTCAATGGTGACGTTTGTCCATGCGGGCTCCTTGGCTAGGCGTATCCCCTCGTATATGGCTTGTGCTTCGAGTGTTGTGACATTATTGCTGCGGGTACGCCGTTCAAACCACCCACGACCGTTCCTTGTTCATCACGCGCCAGCACCTCGAGTCCTCCCCTATTGGTCCGAGCACACCATGACGTGTCGCAGTTGATCGTGATCGTACCCGGCCTTGGTTCCGTCCATTTTTGTGGTGTGTTCGGCTGTGTTTGCGGCTGAGGCTGGGTCTCCGTTCGACTCTGTTCGTCAAGTGTCTGTTTGATATCTCCGATCACCTTTGCTGAGTCTGGATGGCCACCTTCAAATTCTGCCTTGCAACGAGCCTTCCATATGTGCCACGCCGTCGTCACACAAGTCTCCCACTTTCCATATGGTTCTGTTCGTCGTCTGTGTTGGCCCTCTTCGGCATCCCTCCTGCAACCAGTTCGTCACATCCAGTTACGGTGTCTCTCCTGTGGTGATGCCCAGTAGCTCCGACCATAGTCTCTCGGTCCACCTGCACTCAAGTAACATATGAGCTGTTGTTTCTATGCCTCCACAGATCGTGCACCTCAGGTCCACCTGCATCCCTTGTCGGACCAAGTTCATCTTCACTTCTAGGGAGTCCGACACCAGCCTCCATGCGAAGTTCTTCATCTTAGGACTGAGATTAGCCCCTCATATGGCCTTCCAAAGCAACTGTTGTTGGTTGTCCTTGGTTCCGTTGCTGGGCTCGGTCGCCTGCACCTCCCTTAGGCGGTGATAGATTGAGCGAGCCCTCGGTTGGCCTTCTTTGTCATGGGGCCAGATGAACTCATCCAACCTCCGAG
The DNA here is from genome assembly GCA_946814005.1 of Chamaenerion angustifolium. Classification (NCBI taxonomy): domain Eukaryota; kingdom Viridiplantae; phylum Streptophyta; class Magnoliopsida; order Myrtales; family Onagraceae; genus Chamaenerion; species Chamaenerion angustifolium. The sequence goes on along the minus strand of OX328266.1, from coordinate 28,535,476 downwards.
CTCTCGGCAGTGGTATGGCAAGGATCAGCTCCACGTCTCCCAGCTCCACTAGGTGCCGCACTGCTTCCTCGATCCAGATTCCCTCCTCGCCGATGAGTTCACTGATTCGAGGCTCCAGATTTGTGTCGTCTTGGGGCCTTCCCTCTACTCGATACCCCGACTTCGTGTACACCCACGAGTCCGAGTATAGGCGTATCCCTTCTCCTGTTCCAATTATCCACAAACCCTCACGTTTCAGTACATCTCGGCCCTCTAGTAGGCTATTCCATCCCCATGATGCTCTCCCTCCCTTTCGGGCCTCTAAGAACTCTCCATTTGGGAAATACAAACCCTTTAGTATCCGGACCCATAGGGATGACAGTTCCTTGATTACCCGGGCTTCCATCTTAGCTAGTAGAGCTCTATTGAAAGTTTGGAGCTCACGGAATCCTAGGCCACCAACTGCTTTTGATGTCGTCATTAGTTCTCATCTCTTCCCGTGTGTCTTCTTCTTATCCGATGTTGTTCCCCACCATAAACTTGCTATCATTGAGTTTATCTCCGTGCACCAAGTCTTTGGTAGGTAGAATATACTCATCACATAGGTTGGTATGGCCGTGATCACTGCCTTTATTAATATTTGCATTCCTGCTTGGTTTAGTGTCTTTGGTCTCCATCCCTCGAGTTTTTCGCTGATTTTGTTTTTTAGGTACCCCATCGCCTCCTTCTTGGACCGCCCCCATATTGTTGGCAATCCTATGTATTTCCCTGTGTCCCTCGTGCTCCTTATGCTTAGAGCTTCCTCTACTTCTTGTTTCTTAATCGGGTCGACTCCTCTGTTGAAATATAGGGTCGACTTGACTTCATTTATGCGTTGCCCCGATGCCTGACAATATACTCCTCAAGTATTGTTTTCAGTCTGCATGCATTTGACATCATGCCTTTTAGAAAGAACACCGAGTCATCCGCGAAGAGCATGTGGTGTAATACGAGGCACCTCCTCCCAAGGGTTATCCCGACCAACGTCCCCTCATTCGTCTCCTGTTCAATTTTCCTTGAGAGGACATCAATTGAGGATAAATAAATAAGGCAAAAGCGGGTCACCTTGTCGGATTCCTCGTGTTGGGTATAGTGTGGTCGATCGCTCCCCGTGGACTACCACCCGATATGTCGTTGTTGCTATACATTCCTTCATCCAGCCTATCCATTTGTCATCAAAGCCCCTATTTTTCATGCTTGCTAGTAGGAACACCCATTCGACCCTAACCTTAAGAGCACATTCAACCTTGTTCGGGCTGCATTTCGACTTGAGGTAGTGTAGTGCCTCGTGAGCTACTAGAATGTTATCCTGTATTGTCCGACCTGCCACAAACGCACTCTGATAGGGGGTGATAAGTTCTGGTAAATAGATTTTTACTCTATTTACCATAACTTTATATATAATCTTATATAGGAAGTTGCAGCAGCTTATGAGTCTAAAATCCGTTGGCCTAGAAGGATTAGAGACTTTTGGAATTAAAATGAGATCAGTTTGGTTTATGGGGGGAGGGAGTGTAACTTATCTAAAGAAGGATTTGATTGTGCTAATGACATCTGGTCCCACGTTTTACCAAATCTTTTCATAGAACAGACCCGGAAACCCATCTGGACTCGGAGCTTTTGACCCACCCATTTGATAAGCTACCCTTCGAATCTCAGCATCCGTGACCATGCATGTCAATTTCTGGTTCATTTCCGGGGTTATCTGACTTGGGACGTGCTCAAGGCTCAATTCGTTCAATGTTGGCCGATCCAAAAGGAAAATCTCACCGAAATATCTCCCCAATTCTGTTGCGATCCCGGTTTCATTTTCGATCCATCTTTCATCCCTCCCAAGTAACCTACATATATTGTTCCTTCGCTTTCGCCTTCGTAATGTGGTTGTGAGGTGGAAGAAAGTAATGTTCCGGTCACCCTCCTTGAGCCATTTGACTCGTGATTGTTGTCTCCAAAACAACTCCTCCATCTTCCATGTATCTTTGATGCGGGTTTTTAGTTGAAGTTCTTCTTCGATTTCGGTTTGGTTCATGCTCGGTTTAACAAGTCTCCTCAATCTCTCTTTCATTTCGGCCAGCATGTGTGCATTATTGAAAAACTATGTTTTGCTCCATTGTGTCAATATCTTTTGGCATCTCGGAAGTTTATGAGCAACTTCATGTGTGCCTCGGTTCGGTATAGATCCTTCTCATGCCTCTTTGATCACTTCCTTGGACTTTGGGTCCTCGAGCCACATCTCCTCAAACTAAAATCTTCTCTTGAACCTTCTCTTTGGGTCCGAGGTTTGGATGATTAGGGGTGAGTGATTCGAGCCTAGGGCAAGCTCGTTTATGCATCGACTCCTTGGATATGTTTCGACCCACTTTGCATTTAGAAGTGCTCTATCCAATCTTTGGCTTATTCGGTCGGCCCCGCTTCGATTGCTGCACCATGTATGAGGTTTCCCTTTCAACCCCATGTCCTCCACATTGATGTCTTCCATGAGTTTGTTAAAAATGTCCATTTTCCGTTGTGGTTTGGGTCGGCCCCCTGTTTTCTCGTGATGGTACCGAATGGTGTTGAAATCGCCGACCACCAACCATTTGGTTCTTCGACTCCGCCCAATGTGTCTCAATTTCATCCGTGTCCGCATATACCCATGTCACCAAGATTGGTTCCACCTTATGTTTAAACATTATCTCATAGTCAATAATGTTGTGATCGGCATGTAGTATCCAGACTGTTGTCTCTTCATCCCACCATAGAGCTAAACCTCCCGAGAATCCCCTAGGGCTTATGTACATGTTGTTCATCAATCCTATCCTTTTACGTATCGTCTCACAGTAGGTATCCCCATTCTTCGTTTCCATAAGAAATATAATGTTCGGGCGATACCTCTTCATGAGATCTTTGAGGTGTTGGAATATCAAGGTAGACCTCAACCCTTGACAATTCCACGATAGCAGGCTCATTGATCCCGTGTTGCTGATTCGAGATAGCTACCAGAACCCGGTTCAATGTTGTTTTGCTTGCCCCTTATCGGAGCCCTCTTGTTCCTCTTTTTGGCTTTAACTCGCCTTGGTGCTTTTGCTTGGCTTGCTTTCCTTTGTGGGATTACCTTGTCCTGCCCTTGTGTTGGTTCAGTATGAGGGGTCTGTGTGGGTTTCTTTGGTTTGGTGGTGGCTAGGTTGGTGTGGGTAGTAGTGTTCCGGTTTTGGCCTATGTGGGTGGTGCGGTGGGGTGGTTATAGGCTCGGCTATGTGGTCATCAGCTTGAATGGGGTTCGGAAGGTTGATGATTATGTGTGGATAAGGCAGTTTGCTTGGGTAGGGCCGGTCTGTTGGGTGTGTGAATGACAAGTGTTGTTTCCCCTGGTGTTGCATTCAGATCAAGCTCGGGCCTGACCTCCGGGGTGGCATTCGGTTCCCTCCTCCAATTCATCAGTTTATTCGCCTCCTCCTCCACCTCCATCTCGTCCCCTCCCGATCGGTATTGAGCGCATCACCCCTGTGTCGCATCAGACCGAACCAGGTCCTCCTCATTTTGGTTCGGTCTAGCCTTGTCATCCTCCAGCTTTGCCTCGGCCATTATGTCATGCCAAGACTTCCTACCCCTCGTCTTCGTATCCGGTGTTTGGTGGCTCCCCTCTCCTTCATTTGGTTCCTTTGGGCTTCACTGTTTCGGTCTTGTACCCACCAACCAAGGGCCGTATGCAGGGGCTCTTGGTTTTGGTTCTGACCTTTGTACTTCCTCCGTGCAAGTTTGGGTTGTGTGGCCTAGAATGCCACATCCGTAGCAAAAGTCGGACAGATGCTCATACTTAGTCGCAACCCACTTCTCCTGACCTAATGAGTTCGTCCACCAGAATCCCGCCAAAAGTGGGTTTTTTACATCCACTTCCACATTCATTCTCAGGTAGCTCCTCTTTTTCATTACCTCTCCTGATTCTATTTCAATGCACTTGTCTATGCGTTCGGTAATTTTCCTTGCATTGTCATCACTAAACATCTCGTATCCCAAATCATGAATTTGCACCCAAAATTGCACTTTGTGAAACTCTACCTCGCTCAGGCCGCTACTCGGTGTCCATCTCTTAATAATCAGAATATGACCGTTTATCGCCCATGGCGACATATCAGTTATCTTATGTCTATCCTCATCTTTAGCAAAATCAAATAGCATAATTCCCCGGGCTGTCTCAGTTATTTTCACAGTGCTATATCTATACCAGGCCTTATTAAGCACACTATTGATCACATTCAATTTGAGGGGTCGGTTGGTAATGATCTTACCAACGTATCGCTCGGTCTCCTCCTAGGGTGGGTTCTAATTTAGGTCCATGTGGTCCCGGGGTCTGTTCTTGTCGCCAGAATTGGTGCTCGCCGCAGTCCACATGTTGTCAACGTTGTCTCCACCTCCCTAGACCTGTAATTGGCAAAGGAAAACGAAATTTGGTCAGGGTTCGGCTGTGAAGACTCAAAAGTACTGAGGCCACAGGATGTGAACAGTTAGTGTTGTCTCTGCGTGGTACTGTTTCCCATTTGCTGCTTTCGTATCTGTTCTGCAGCGGGGGCAACAGTTTTGGTGGCAGGGCGTGCCAGCTTCGGTGGATTTGGCTCTGTGGCTTGGTCTGGATGGGACGGCAAGTCCGGGCGCTGGGCAGGTCGAGCCACGTCCTGTGGGTTTGCTGCAGATGCCGCTTGTCTTTTGTTCCTAAAACTTTCGCTTGAAAAACGAGGCTTCTCTTCTGTAGCTTGGATTTTTGGAAAATGATTCTTGGTGTTTTGGCTCTTTGCTGTCTTCAGTGATTGGATTGTAGCAATTAATTGCTAGCAGACAAGCCAATTAATGGCTGGATTGGAATCCCACACCTTGACCTAGACGGGAAGGAGTTGATCGTCACAGGAAACGCACAGAGCCGTGTGTGACTTTCAGACGAGGAAAATGTGGATTTTTTGTTGCCGTCTCAGTATATTTTACTTGATTAGATTTGTTTTTAGCACAATAACATTTTATGATGCAAACTTTCATCCTTTTATTATAATATATTTAACATTGTACTATTAAAAAAAAAATGTGTATAAAATATTTAACATTGCAAACTTTCGTTATTAATAATTAAGTATAAAATACCATATTACTAACCCACTTAACTTAATTCCTAGATCTGCAGTTGGATTCAAGAGTGTACTTTATAATTGTAATACTTATTTTAGTAATTAGTGTTCATATATAATCTTTATTTTTAAAAGAAGTTCGGAATAAGAATGCATGAGAAATATTCAAAGAGAATATGTCGGTTGTGCTTTATTTTTGTTCTTTAATCATTTTAATTTCTCTTTTTTCACAAAGTGGGCAAAGAAAAGAAGGCAGCAACAGTAGCAGTTGATTTTCCTTCTACATACAAAAAACAAAGTGTAAAAGCGGAGGATTGTTCGAGTTTTAACCAAACCAACCACAGCCAGACACTGTTGTTAAAAGCACAAAAGTGAAAGAAAAAGCTCTCTCCGCGCACCTCCCAACAAAGACTCAACGAAAAAAAGTTGACAGCTATCTGTAAACGGTTAAATAAAAATGATTAGTTAGATTTTATAATTGTTTTTTCAGATTTAACACTAAATTAATAAATAAATACTAAAATAACCTATATATTTTCAAATTTCCCAAAATGACTGCAAAAGCTAGGGGTGATAAAAAAAGATGAGTTGAACTGAATTCTCGACAAAACCGACTCGACTAGGATCGAGACCGAACATGCGGTATTTCTTCTTCAAGCCCGACTAGGACCGGCCCCAACCTTAAAGAAAACTATAAAAGTTCATGGCGTAACCTTTGAAATACTAGTAATTCATGACCTTGAAGAATTCAACAGCCATTGGATCGGTTCCATGAGAAAAATGCAACGGAAGACGAGGAGCGAGCGAGTTCAAAACCAAAATTTCGGTGATTTTTTTGTCAATTCAAGTGATTGTTTTAGCAAAACATTTCGATCCAAGATCGAGACCGGCCTGAATCAAGCAAGACCGACTCAGTTTTTTTTGCCAAAATCGGTCTTGGTCCTCGAAATGTCAAGACCGAAATTTCGGTCTCGGTCTTGCCTCCAAGACCGGACCGGCCCACCCATGATCAGCCCTAGCAAAAGCTAATGTCATTCGCGTTTAGGACTTTAAAAAGTCCAAAATGCGAACGCCCGTTAACATTTTTTATTTTTCAAAGTAAGAAACGTGAATACCATTAGCCTTTACATAGATTTCTTTTATTCAAATAAATATTTTTAAATACCTACTATTTATCTCATATTTATTTAAAAAAAAATACAATACAGTTAATAAAAAAACATAAAGTACACTGGCATAATAAAAATACAACATACATCAATGTTTATACTACTACATGGAGTTATATTTAAATTTATAGTACACTGACATTAATTTTTACAAGATTGTTTGTTGTGGTCATTCTCACCACATTTACCGCATTTTTTTATTTTAGATAACTCTCGGCTATCCATGTTATGGATCCTTGTTTTTCTGCTACCACGTTTTGATATTATCATTCGTGGATCACATATGACAACATGACCAACCCATGGATTCCACTCGCCTTCATCCATTAACAGGTGAGACTTTGGAAGGTATGTTCGTCTATATGTTGAAACGCTGAAATGTGGATCCACATACTGATGGAGGAGACAAAGTCGAACTTTAAGCAAATATGAAAAAAGTACGATTTAAATTTTAAGGGAAAACTCAAAATTCGATCAAATATTAGGGGGTAATATAATATTTAACCTATCGATATATTATGCTAAGAAAATTGTTATAAGTTGTCTAAAAATTGGAGTAAATGACTACTACGCATTGGGAACCGAGTTATGGTATATAGGTTGTCAATTCATGCATGAACTCGAACCATTATTGATGTGTAATTTTATATAAATATAGAACTTATTTTTCTTTGAGAATTAATAAGCAATATGTATACATTTAGTTCATATTAGTGTTCTATTTGCACCAACATCACTTTTCATTAAAAAAAAAAAGTAAAACTAAAATACTTTATAGAGTTTTACATATTTACCAACACCTTCCCTTCATTTTCCACCACCACCAACAATTTCCTTACTTCTTTCCCCCCGTACCCCCTCCTATCCTCTCCTCCCCTTTCCCTATCTACTCTCCACCGGCGTCATTCTCACATAGCTTTCGATACATCATTTAACTAAGATTGACACAATTATAATTCATGGCTTTTGCATTTTTTTTATTAAATTTAATTTATCAATGTAAATAAATATTATTAAGTTCAGTGTAAACATAAAGTGGAAAGGAGGGGAAAAGAGGGGGCATGTAGGGAGGAAGGAATGGATGGGTAAAAGAGGTGAGAGAGAAAAAGGAAGAGGTAGGGAGGTTATAATGTAGGAAGAGAGAAATGGGATGAAGAAGGGAGAGTAGGGTATAAAAATACAATTATATATTTGTTATTATTAAAATGGCATTTGAAATATAATTTCCTATCATTCTATATGAATTAACATGTGTCATATTAATCTCTAATATTTTTCCAAAAAAAAATATCTTAATTTGTCATGAGTTCTCACGGTCTTCACTTCATTTGCTAGTAGGTGTTTATGTGCAGGTAGCCACAAAAACGTGTAGATTCGATGAAGCTCGGTGCCACAAAATGATTGAGAACTAAGGGGGATCACTAAATGAATTTAGTTCTTTGTATTTACAGTGCCACAAAATGATTGAGAACTACTAGGGGTCAATAAATGAATTTAGTGTTTTGTATTTACATAGTATTGCATGATCAAATAATTCTTTTTTTTTTGTCAAATTAACGTTTTACTTGATGAAATAAAACGTCGTGATACTCGATCACGGTTGTTCATACATACAATCATTTGCTATTAAACATACAAATGGAAGTGGTGGTCTTTCGACCCAATCATTTAGACTCACTCTCAATCTCGCGTGTTTGACTATCCAATCCGCGCATTCATTCGCCGTCCTTGGAATCACTCGTCATTGCACTTGCTCGACTCGCCTTGCTAGTGCTTGGATATTCGTTATGATGTTTGCCACCCTCCAATGTTTCGGCCCTTCCACTATTTGTTGGTATGCGTCTTGCGAATCTGTCTCTATGACTCTCTTTGGCCCTCCCGATTCAAGTGCAAGTCTTACCCCCTCTTGAATAGCTACGACCTCCATTGTTTCTATGTCATCGCTACGGCATCTCCGGTTTAGGCCGCCAACCACTTTACCTTCCTTGTCTCGTGTTACCACTCCTATGCCGGCTCGTCGAGATTGTTTACACCATGAGGCATCGCAATTTACCTTGATCATGGTTTCACTCGGTGGTTGCCATTGTTGGTCCGCTCGGTCCTCGCTTTGTACTCGGTCCATTAGTCTAGTTACAGTGGTTAGGTGGCTCTCTTGGTGTTCCATATATAATATCTTTATTTCCTCGATGACACCTCGTCTTCCAAATGTGCCAACATGTGAGCAATGTGAGGATCCACCTCCTATCGCTGCACACTCCTTACCCCCTTGGTTCAGTTCGTCTCTCTTCAAGCCATTGAGCCATGTTTAGGTTGCTTGGTTGGTCAATCTGTAGCCCTAGGACACCGCTCCACACTCGTTCGGTCCACCCACACTCGAGGATCATGTGCTCCCTTGTTTCTATTCCTCCACAAATTGGACATCCCAGACTTACATTCATACCCCTTCTAGCCATGTTTGTTTTGACGGCTAAGGCGTTGGTTGCAAGTCGCCATACAAAGTTCTTCACCTTGGGTATCGTCTTAGTTGCCCAAAGGCCCTTCCAAAATGTAACTTGGCTTGGAGGGTTTGGCCATGGTGTTTGGTCGGCTAGCTCCCGAACCTTGGGGTAAACCGATCGAACCATTGGTGTTTCGTCCCTTGTGTGGGGCCATATGTATCGGTCCATGCCCCCCTCATGCGGTAATGGGATGTTGAGGATGTGTTCGGCGTCTTCATGGTTGACAATGTTCCTAACCAAACCCTCATCCCACATCCCGTTCGGCTTGATGAGTGCTCGTACCGAAAGCTCACCTCCATTTTCTATTTCATGTTCGGCATTCACCCTCTTGCTCGCCTTTGTGTATATCCATGGGTCCTCAAATACACAGATATTTTCCCCCGTGCCTATCATTCACATTCCCGAGATGCTCGTCCCCCTTTTTTCGCCTCTAGGAACGAGCATCTCGGGAAATATAGCCTCTTTAGGACCTGTGAGCATAGGGTGGTCGATTCGGTCACAAGTCGCCCCGCCATCTTCGTGAGTAAGGTCGTGTTGAAACTTTGTAGTTCTCGAAAGCCTAGACCCCCCGCTTCCTTAGCCTTGGTTAGGATCTCCCATCTTCGCCAATGAGTTTTATTTCCTTCATTTATTTGTCCGCAATGAGGGCATTGATTTCCGAGTGTTAGGATGTATGAGTCAAGTGATTACTTGCTATGGAAGTTATTGTGCCGTAAGGTGCAAGATTTGTCTAGAAGTGTTTAGATGTTTAGAGAAGATTCAAGAAGCTTTTATTTTTGTTGATTACCTTCTAGTTATTGTATAAATAGAGGATGTAGGACTGATTTGAACTTAACTTGAATGAAAGCTTGAAAGCTAAGGTTCTGTTATTTCTGTTATTCATTTCTTCATCACCAATGTATCATCTTCTTCATATCAACTCATCTAGATCTAGTTCAATTTGTTGAAATGGTATCAGGGCTGTTCTGATTTATGTTCCGCGATCAAGACCTGCTGCGATTCTCTTCTCCAAAAGATCAGTTCATTCTAATCCGCTTTGGATTGTTAGGATATAAGTGTGTCTAACACTTATGTTTAGGATCAATATGTAAATATTGTTGCTTGAGGCCCAAGCATCAATTAGTTTAGTATTAGGGACTTAGTTGCAATTCTCGGGCAGTACTGTTTTGTCTGTTCTCGCCTTCTTTACCTTATATCTGCTGCACTGTTGAACAATTCCAATAATCAAGTTATCATCTTTGATTCAGAGAGCTTTCTTCATCTTCTTCCTCGCCTTACCTTTCTTCTTCTCAAACCCTAAATCCAAACATGGTATCAGAGCTCGATCGAGCCTGAAATCTTCTCTTTTCAACCTTCCTTCTTGATTCATGGAAGAATCTAGCCCTGCCTTCGCCAACAAGAAAGTAGCTCAGCTACTTGGTGAGGAGAATTTCCAGCAATGGAAACAGCAGGTTCTACTATCTGTAAGAGGGTATAACCTGGAAAGCCATCTCCATGGAGCTAACGTACCTCAGTTTCTGGAAGATGAAACTCGGGCTGCTGTCCCAAATCCTGCATACACGAAGTTCCTCCAGCAGGACAGCTCCCTCGCGTCTTGGCTTCTTGCCTCTGTCTCCTCTCAGGTCAGTAGGGGTCTTATAGGGTGTATGTCAGCTGCTGCCATTTGGCAAAAGCTTCATAGAGATTTTTCATCATCGTCCACCACCAGAATCATGCATTTATATGATAGACTTAAGGTTAGGAAGCATGTTCATCAACCTATGAGAGACTACCTCACTGAAATACAAACCACATGTGATAGTTTAGCTAGTTGTGGTCACCCTATAGAAGAGATGCAACAAATCTCGATTATTTTGAATGGGGTAAAGGGTCAATATGATAATGTCATTGCTGTCATTCATGCTAGCCAAAATCCTTACACTATCGCTTCTGTGAGTTCTGTGTTATTAGATGCTGAGTCTAGGCAGTCTGACCTCTTATTTGATGCTAGTGCTAGTGTCAACATAGCTTCTGCTAAGGTTCCCAACCCCAGTAAGCCCCCTGTGTCATATGCTGAAAACAACTCTGGTAGTATGTCTGGTCTCCTCCCCTCACCCCAACCCACAAACCAAAATGCTCAGTCATTTTCCTATGGTCCCCCACCATTTGGTAATCAACAATCTGGGAGGGGTAGGGGGCGTGGTAGGGGCTTTGGAAATAGCAGACTCCAATGCCAGCTGTGTGGAAAATTTGGGCATTTGGTGCACAGATGTTTCCACAGGTTTAATGTACAATTTACTGGTGTGACTGATCCTCAGTCCAACTCTCCTGCACCTTCAGCAAACCTGGCTGCTTATGACACTGAGCCTGACCCTTACCAACATCAACAACTGAACCAACCCTCCACCTCAGCTGCACAAAGTTCAGAATCAATCTCAACCACCTCAGACCACAACCATCCATCCTCCCAACACCCAAACACACTCTGTCTTGCAGTACTCACCCTATCCATCACCCTTACCACCTATCTACCCCTACATGATGGCCCCCCCATGTTACCCACCTCAGCCATATCAAGGCTTTCCAAATCCTCAGCCTCAACTGAACCCCATCCCTACTCAATCAGCATCACCTCAACCCCCTCAAGCCAATCACCTGTTATCCAGCAGCCATAACCCAGCCACCTCTGATGGCAGCTGGTTCCCAGATTCAGGAGCCACGAACCACCTGACGAATGCTCAGCCTTTCCAGAACATGACTTCTCCTTATTCTGGCCCAGGTAAGGTCGTAGTGGGAAATGGCTCTACTCTTGATATTTCTGCTATTGGTTCTTCTACTTTACCTTCCACTGGAAAACCATTACTCTTAAATAACTTACTTTACACTCCTGCTGTCACTAAAAACCTGCTTTCTGTATCTCAGTTTTCAAAGGATAATCAGGTTTATTTTGAATTTCACCCATCGCATTGCCTGATCAAGGATTCACTCTCCAACAAGGTGCTGCTCAAGGGTTATGAGTCTGGGGGTCTTTATCGTTTAGACTTCTCTAGTTTTAGGTCTAAGTCTAATAATTTAGTCGAGTCTGCTACTGTTAGTCCAGATCACTGTTTGAACCTTTCTACTGAATTTCAGTCTTTTTGTAATAATGCAGTTTTATCTGCTCAAAACTCTGCCTTTCCGGTTATTAGTAATGACAATTCTGCTGCATGTAATGTTTATCATGGTACCTCTGTTTCTTTTCCTGCTTATAATGATGATGTCTCTGATGATTCTTCTGCTGTCACCTGTTTTAATAGTGCATCCTCTAATGCATTACCTGATTTTGAAATAAGCTGCTTTCTCAGCTCTTTGAAAACAACTGATCCTTCTCACCTATGGCACATGAGGTTAGGCCACCCATCTAGGAATATTCTTGTTAACTTCTTGAGATTACAAAATCTGCCCACTAAACACATATCCTCTGAGTGTACTGCTTGTGCAGTGGGTAAGAGTAAGACCCTCCCTTATCAACCTTCAGAAACTGTCTACTCTCGTCCACTCGAAATGGTTCAGGTAGATCTCTGGGGTCCTACCCCTTTCTCCTCTAGTAACTGCAATTACTATCTTAGTATTGTTGATGTCTTTTCTAGATTTACTTGGATTTACTTTCTGAACCGTAAGTCTGATGCTACTAAAGCCTTCTGTGAGTTTCATCTCTTAGCAGAAAAGCAGCTTGGCATGAAGCTCAAGGCTGTGCAATCTGATGGAGGAGGTGAGTTCTACTTTCTTACTACATACTTAGCTCAGTATGGCATAGTTCATAGGATCACCTGCCCATATTCAAGCCAACAAAATGGCATGGTGGAGCGTAAGCACCGCCATATTGTTGAATTGGGTCTGACACTGCTTGCACAGTCATCTGTCCCTCTTCACTACTGGACGGATGCCTTCTCCACTGCTGTTTTTCTAATTAATCGCTTGCCTTCCAAGACTCTGGAGAACTGTTCTCCTCATGAGCTTATTTTCAATACCAAGCCTGACTACTCCTTTCTGAGAGTCTTTGGCTGCTTATGCTTTCCCCACCTGAGACCTTACAGGTCTCACAAGCTGTCCTTTAGATCAGAACCTTGTGTATTCATTGGGTTCTGTTCTGACCACCATGGCTATAAGTGTCTCTCTTCATCTGGAAGAGTTTATGTGTCACGAAATGTTGTCTTTCATGAAACAACATTTCCTTTCAGTGACACCACAGGACCTTTCTATGCTTCAAACACACCAAAAGCCTCCACTCCTTCCAAACCATTTTTCATACCCTGTGACCCATTCTTCCAACAACCCACCTATGTTCCCTCTACTATCACTCATTCCTCAGGACCTCCTGTGCATGCCCACACGTCGGGGGAGTCCAGCTTACCCTCCACCACACCCTCCCAAAACTTTACCTCTACTCAGCCTCCCTCTGCACCTGTTCCTGCTCCTGACCTTAGCTCCCCTACGGAGGTCTATAGATATGTCCCTTCTGGTTCTACCCTTGTTCCCATTTCTGACCCGTTTTCCTCTACACCACCACCACCAGCTCACTCTGATCAGTCCTTCCCCACCTCCCCACAAGCCCATCCACCCTCATCCTCTCGGCCCTCTCGCCCCAAATCTTCCACCAATATACATCCTATGCAGACCAGGTCTAAATCTTCCCTTCATGAGATGTCCACTTCACTTGCCCTATCCACAGACCTAACTAACTCTGAGCCTCGTAGCATTCACGAAGCTCTTCAGTCACCTCATTGGTTTAAGGCTGTGCAGGAAGAGCTTACAGCTCTTACTGCCAACAACACCTGGACTCTTGTTTCCCTACCTACAGGTCGTATACCTATAGGTTGTAAATGGATCTTTAAAATCAAAAGAAATGCAGATGGGGCTGTTGTCAGATACAAGGCCTGTCTTGTTGCCAAAGGTTTTTCCCAAAAACCAGGCTTTGATTTTCAGGAAACCTTCAGTCCTGTCATTAAATCTGCCACTGTTCGCATTGTTCTGTCCTTAGCTCTCACTCATAAATGGTGTATCAGACAGGTGGATATTAACAATGCTTTTCTTCATGGTGACCTCCAAGAGGAGGTCTACATGACACAGCCTCCTGGTTTTGAGGTTCACTCTAATACTCCTAACCTGGTTTGCAAACTTCAAAAAGCTTTATATGGTCTTAAACAGGCTCCCAGAGCCTGGTTTGAAAAACTGAAGTTTTTTCTCCTGAACTCCCTTGGTTTTCATGTTTCAACCTCAGATAGTTGCCTCTTTATCAAATCTGCCTCTGATTCTTTCGTGTTACTTCTTGTTTATGTGGATGACATTGTTATAACTGGCACTTCTGTTAATCTTGTTTCTAAAATTGTTGACTCTATAAATGCTCAGTTTCAGCTGAAAGATCTGGGAAACCTGAACTACTTCCTTGGCATGGAAGTAGTTTCAGGTGATGACTTTATTCTGTTAAATCAGAAAAAGTACATTCAGGAACTCCTGGATAAGGTAGGTCTGAAAGATGAATCTGAATTTCCCACTCCAATGACAGGTACTTGTTTGTCTAAGTCAGGTATGTCTTCCTGTTCTGATCTCTTTCATGATGAAACTCTATATAGGAGCACAATAGGTGCTCTACAACATGTCTGTGTCACTCGACCAGACATTCACTTTTCAGTGAACAAACTGAGTCAGTTTATGCAGGCACCAAATAACAGCAACTGGAAGGCTGTTATTCATGTGCTGAGATACCTCAAAGGCACTCTCAATCATGGTCTGTTGTTCAGACCAACACCCTCGCCTGTCACAGACATCACTCTTACCTCCTTCTCTGATGCTGACTGGGGTGGTGATCAAACTGATCGCCACTCCATCTCAGGGCATTACCTTCTCCTGAATGGTAATCCCATAATATGGAGCTCTAAGAAACAGACAGTAGTCTCTAGGTCGAGTGCAGAGGCTGAATTTAGGGCCATTGCCAATGCCATGTGTGAGATCATGTGGGTCCAATCCCTTCTCAAGGAAATTGGACTTCACACACCCACTGCACCTGTCATCTGGACAGACAACACAAGTGCTGTAGCTTTGTCTGAGAACCCCATCCATCACTCCAAGATGAAACATGTAGAGATTGATCTCTTCTTCATCAGAGAGAAAGTTCAAAATGGGGATGTCTTAGTCAACTTTATTCCAGCTTCAGAACAGACAGCTGATATCTTGACCAAGCCTCTGACAGAAAAAAATTTCATTCCCTGCAGAAAAAAACTTGGAGTCTTCTCACTGGAGGAACTGGAGGATCGTGGTGTCTCCCCATTCCTTCAGCTTGGTTCCACTGCTCAATGAACTTCCCACACAGTCTGTACGTTTATTCTTTCTCTGTTTACTTAGTAACTTGCCTTGTTCTATGAGCTTTTGGACAGCCATATGTTTTGTTATCTGAGTTTTCCTGTTGACTGCACCTTTGTAATTTTTTTGAACCTCTGTCTGTCCTTATGCATGATTGATCAACTCTATCTTGTTTCAATTAGTGCTTGTAATCTTGGTATGTTCTCGTCTGATTTCCATGTCTAGCATATACCTGAGTATCGCCTGTCATGTGTGCATTTCTCTCTTCTCTGATCATAAGCCTTGCCTTTGTGCATCATTGAATATATCTCTGAAAAAAAAGAAACAAAACTGCTGCATTAACCATGGCATAGGGTATGGCTTGAGTCCAAAAACAGAGTGAAATCCAAAATTAAATGACAAAGTCATACTGAGGTTTTCACTCTTGAGGATGAAAAGATCAAGGCTCAAACCTTGCAGTCATACTGGTAAGATAGGAGCTCAAATTCCTCTGTCATGTTATGAATCTCTCAATTTTTCAAGACATTCCAAATGAATGAATAAAGCAGCAGTTAAAATGATTATATTAGTATGTCTGATGCACTTTGGCAACAGTTTACTGATCTGGAATAGAGAGAATCATGCATATGATTGTGAATACTTGGTACTGCTTTTCGTGTTTTTTCAGACTTGTTCATGATCTTAGATTACAGACATTAATCGCCCTATGATCAGAGTTCTGATTACCCATACTAAAGACAGCACAGATGCTAAATCAATTGCATAGTGCATCTCAGCTAGGAGAACTCAGCCATACTACGTATTCTGCTCAGATGTGTCAATAAGGAACAGGAAAGTACTTCGTTCCAGAGAATGGATTTACTGCAGACTGTCAAATTTTAGGATATATTTTGAAGATTTGGCGACCACGAGTACAGTTGGCGACCACAATGACAAGATTAAGTTCATTTGGCGACCAAATGTTCATTTGGCGACTACAATAACAATATCAAGGTCAGTTGGCGACCACGAGTGCTTTTGGCGACCAAAGATCAAGTTTCAAAGACAAGATCAAGCATAGGGAATGTTAGGATATAAGTGTGTCTAACACTTATGTTTAGGATCAATATGTAAATATTGTTGCTTGAGGCCCAAGCATCAATTAGTTTAGTATTAGGGACTTAGTTGCAATTCTCGGGCAGTACTGTTTTGTCTGTTCTCGCCTTCTTTACCTTATATCTGCTGCACTGTTGAACAATTCCAATAATCAAGTTATCATCTTTGATTCAGAGAGCTTTCTTCATCTTCTTCCTCGCCTTACCTTTCTTCTTCTCAAACCCTAAATCCAAACATGGATTAATATCCAATCATATCTTCTCTATTATCTGTGTGTGTTTTCTGTTTGATTGCCATGGATGAGCTTGGACCTGCATTTTTCAACAAGCGAATCTGTCAGCTAACTGGCGACGACAACTTCCAATCCTGGAAACAGCAGGTGTTACTGGCTGTGAGAGGTTTAAACTTGGAAGGATACCTGTTTGGATCTATCGACATTCCAAGATACGTTGATGATGAGGACGGGAATAAAGTGCAGAATCCAGAATACACGAAGTATGCTCAACATGATTCGTCTCTCGCATCGTGGCTTCTGGCTTACATTTCCTCCCCAGTCAGTAAAGAACTGGTTGGCTGCATGACTTTTGCGTCAATCTGGAACAGATTGCATCAGAATTTCTCCTCGTCATCGACAACTCGGATAATGAGTCTATACGATAGATTAAAGGTCAGAAAACTTCTCACACAGTATATGCGTGAATATCTAACTGATATTCAATTAGCATGCGATAGTCTGTCAAGCTGTGGTCATGCTATTGATGAAATGCAGCAAATCTCCATAATCTTGAATGGTGTGAAAGGCCAATATGACAGTATTGTGGCTGTGATTCACGCAAGTCGCAATCCATATGACCTTGCATCTATTTCATCGGTTCTTCTTGATGCAGAGGCTCGGAAAAAAGACATGTTGTTTGATACTTCATTAAATCTAACTAATGTTGTCAAAAGCTCTAATGTAGCTACAAAATCTTTGGATTCTGGACAAGTGACTCACATTGATTCAGGACAACAACAAAATCAGTCATCTTCTGCTGTCTATACACCAGATTATCAACCAAATCAACCTGCCTATGGTAGAGGAAGAGGCAGGGGAAGATGATTTGGCAATAACAAACCACAGTGTCAGCTCTGTGGGAAGTTCGGACATCTGGTGCATCGGTGCTATCACCGGTTTAACGTTCATTTTCAAGGTGTCACAGCTCAACAAAATGAAGGTATGAGTGCTAATCTATCTTCTGTTCAGTGGAATGATGAAGATGCGATGTCATTCTCTAGTGTTGGATCGACAAAGAGTTAGAATCAACATAATCAAAATGCGGTACCTCATCAGTTTATGGCAGGATCATCCAACTTTGGAAATTTTGTTCAGCCTCAGAATGTGCTATTTTCTGGTTCTGCATTCATGAATCATTATCCTTCGTTAAACTACAGTCAGTTTGTCCATGTTTCTGCTCCTACTCATGGATTTCAATTTCAACCATATACTGTTATGCCATCCATGATGAACATTCAACCTACACTGCCTTCTGTCCCTCAGTTTTTAGTCAGGCATGCCATCATATCAGGTTGTCCAGCCCTCAGCTCCTCCCAATTCATCTCTGCATTCAATAATTACGGATACACACTCGCAAGCTCATCTGACTTCTGCTGCCCCAAACTCTGGACAAAACATACCAGACAAACCTTGGTACCCTGATTCTGGTGCCACGAATCATTTTTCTCAGACGAATCCTCCTGGTGGTCAATCCTACTCAGGATTAGGTAAGATACAGGTAGCAAATGGTAGTCTCATTGATATTAGCAGCATAGGTACAATTGTTATCAATACTGCTTCTAAATCATTGGTGTTACATAATATGCTTTGTACTCCTCAAATCACTAAAAATCTGGTTTCTTTTTCGCAGTTTACCAGGGATAATAGAGTTTATTTTGCGTTTCATTCAAATTACTGTCTGGTGCGAGATTCATGTAGCCATCAAGTTTTACTTCGAGGATCTGAGAGTGGAGGACTGTACAAGCTTGATTTCAGTAGTTTTGTGAAAAACAATAATGACTTTTCTGTGATTGGTAATAAGGATAACACTAGTGGATCTATGGTTTGTAATCTGTCTGCTTGTAGTTTTGATAAATCAAACTCATGCAATTTGGTTCAAATAAAATTGAATTCTGATATTCTTCATCAAAGACTTGGTCATCCGTCCCAACATACGCTCTCTATGGTTTTAAAACAATCAAATTTGAAAATAAGTGCTAACACATCTATGTGTACTGCTTGTGCTGTAGGAGAGTTGTAAACTTCCTTTCACAAAGTACAACACCGAGTATCATACACCGTTAGAATTGCTTGAAATGAACCTATGGGGGCCTGCACCTATTTCATCAAATGGTAATCTCTATTACCTAAGTATTGTGGATGTGTTTACAAGGTACACTTGGATTTATTTTCTGAAAAAGAAAAGTGACGTGTCAACTATTTTTTCACAGTTTCATAAAGCAGTGGAAAATCAACTTGGTTTTACTATTAAAGTTGTGCAAACTGATGGAGGTGGCGAATTTAGAGCTTTATCTTCGTACTTAAGTCAATATGGAATAAAACACAGACTGACATGTCCCTATACGTCTGAATAGAACGGGATTGTAGAGAGAAAACATCGTCATATAGTTTAAATGGGATTAACCTTGATGAAACATGCATCTATGCCAATGCAGTACTGGACTGACTCGTTTTTTACTGCAGTGTTCTTGATAAACAGGCTTCCTTACAAGGTAATTGATAATCTTTCTCCTCATGAAAAAATGTTCTCCAAAGCTCCTGATTAAGGTTTCTTGAGAGTATTTGGTTGTTTGTGCTTTCCATATATTAGACCATTCAATAGACACAAGATGGATTTTAGGCCAGTTCCATGTGTTTTCCTTGGATACTGTGCAAATCAGCATGGTTATAGATGTTTTGATGATTCAGGTCTGGTGTATGTGTCTAGATATGTTCGGTTTAATGAAGGTGTGTTTCCTTTTGCAGATCGATCAGGGTCATTTATGCAATCTGGAGCTATGAAGAACACTGCAACTACTTCACCATTCTTTTTACCATTCAATTCTTCTTTATGTAGTCCTAAAGATGTGCATCATGCAAATGATTTTAGAGATGTTTCTGACAAATCAAATTCTACTCCTTTGGTGTTTGTTCCTTCACACTTAACGGGTCCAGATATACTGTCTTCTGAAGATTCTTTACCTAAGAATGTCGTTTCCTCTCATGAAGAACCTGTGTTCAATCAACCAGTGGTGAGGTCATCTTCTCCTGAGGTAAGTCCTGCTACAATCAGGTATGTCTTAAGAGACTCGGTTATGGTTCTTGTTTCTTCTACGCCTGATATCACTGATCCATCTAATCAGGTGTCATCTTCTCATATTGTGAATGATAATGGGAATATTGTTGCTTCTCAAAATAATAAACATTCTATGCAAACCAGATCGAAGACAAGGAATTTAGTTGCTTTAACTACTTATGTTATTGATTTGTCAAAATATGATCAAACTGAACCATCTGATATACATGTTGCTATGAAGTGTTTTGTGTGGGCGTCTGCAGTACAGGAGGAACTACAAGCCTTGGTTAACAACAATACTTGGAGTCTGGTTCAATTACCAGGTGGAAGGCTACCTATAGGCTGCAAATGACTCTTCAAGATAAAGAGAAATTTGGATGGTTCTATTGCAAGATATAAGGCCAGGTTAGTAGCTAAGGTTTTTCTCAAAAACCTGGTTTCGATTTTCAAGATACGTTTAGTCCTTTGGTTAAAGCTCCAACAATTAGGATTATCCTTACTTTAGCATTAACACACAAATGGAAATTAAGACAGGTTGATGTTAACAACGCATTCTTACATGGGGAATTATCTGAAGATGTTTATATGATTCATCCTCCCGGTTTGAAAAAACGGATGCTCAGGGTAATACTCTGGTCTGCAAGCTTAACAAGGCGTTGTACGGTTTAAAACAAGCACCCCGTGCTTGGTCCGAAAGGCTTAAATGCTTTTTACTCTATTCTCTTCAGTTTTCTGTTTCTCTTGCAGACAATTGTTTGTTTGTGAAGAAAAGTGACTCAGGTACTGTGTTTCTTTTGGTTTATGTAGATGATATTGTTATAACAGGTAGTGATATGGCTAATATAGATTCTGTAGTGACTGATATCAATAAAGAATTTAAATTGAAAGATCTAGGTACATTAAACTACTTTCTG
The DNA here is from genome assembly GCA_946814005.1 of Chamaenerion angustifolium. Classification (NCBI taxonomy): domain Eukaryota; kingdom Viridiplantae; phylum Streptophyta; class Magnoliopsida; order Myrtales; family Onagraceae; genus Chamaenerion; species Chamaenerion angustifolium. Next base: position 28,515,042 of record OX328266.1, on the reverse strand, counting down.
GGTATGGATGTTCAGGTTACTGATGATTGTATGCTTTTGGGACAAAGGAAGTACATCATGGAGCTCATTAATAAGACAGGGCTAAAAGATGCAGATCCTCTTCCCACACCGATGTTTGGAAATGTTGCTGAGATCACTGATGAAGCTTCCTTTGCTGATGAACATCTGTATAGAAGTATTGTGGGTGCATTGCAGCATGTCTGTGTTACCAGACCAGATATTCACTTTGCAGTGAATAAGCTGAGTCAGTATATGCAACAACCTGTTGTTTGTCACTGGAAAGCTGTTTTGCGTGTGCTCAGGTATCTAAAGGGTACCATAGATCATGGTCTTGTGTTTAGAGCTAGTTATGTTGCTTCTTCTGCTGTTACTCTAGTATCATATGCTGATGCTGACTGGGGGAGTGACTTAGTTGATCGTAAGTCAGTCTCTGGTCATTACCTTTTGCTGAATGGGAATCCTATTGTGTGGAGTTCCAAGAAACAACCTGTCATCTCTCGCTCGTGTGTGAGGTAATGTGGGTTACTTCTCTATTATCTGAACTTAATATTAAACTTACATATGTTCCTATAGTATGGAGTGACAATACAGGGGCAGTTGCTTTAACTGAAAATCCGATTCATCACTCGAAGATGAAGCATGTTCAGATTGATTTGTGTTTCGTAAGGGAAAAAGTGCAAAATGGACAAGTTTTGGTAAATTTTGTTCCAACTTCAGAACAATTGGCAGACATACTTACAAAACCTATTACTGAGAAGCAATTTGTTCCATTTCGAAGGAAACTTGGAGTTTTATCGTTTCAAGAACTAACAGATTCTCTTAGTATTGCAGATAAGGTGGATGAAGGTCATAATGAGGTAAACTGAGGGTAGTATCTTTGGTTTTCATGTTATATGTGTGTTTTTTTTCATGTGAATGGTTTCTATGGTTTCATGTCAGTTGTTTGGTTTGTGTCTCATTCTGTTTAAGTTGCTTGATTGACTGATCTTTCTCTCTTTGATTACTATGAATAATTTGGTGTTTCTTTTGCTTTATGTTAAATCTATCTGATTGTGTTCTGGTTGTTTCTATCTACTCTATGGTCTGTCATACATAGTCCACACTTAAATTCTCTTATGGTGATTTCTCATTGCATGGTTCAGATGATTATGTTTCCTATCTTGATGATGATTTTCTTTTTTTATAGTGAGTTGTTGACTCATCATATTCATATCTAGTCGCATATTGATGGTTAACTTCTATGATATCATGCTGTGCTGAGTTCTTCCATTTGTTGTGATAATTTTATCAGCTCGTCTTCCTTCAGTGTTCATAAACTGACATAGGGTGAAGTTTAAATCCAAAAATAACACTTCTCAAAGAAAACATTCAAGCAACTTTGAGAAGTTGTTTGAGGATGAAAAGATGGAGGCAAATGAAAACCTTCCAACTTCATTGGTAAGATAGAGGCAAGTGGAAACCTCTCTGTCAGTTAAAAAAAATCGAAGAGAGCAATGAATAAAAATGATGAATTCATCATAGAATTGTGAATTGCTGAAAAATATCAGCACGGGAAAAAGTCTAGTTGTATGATATGTGGAAGACTGAGTTGATGAGATAAATCATCAAGTGGATAGATCTTTTGAAGCTATATTATGGAGGTTGATGTTGATATGCGTATAGTTGATGTGTTGATCTGATTCATACTCATCTGATGAAAGAGATGTTTATCACGTGTGTGAATCAGTTTTAATTGAATCTATGTAAGTGTGCTAATCATTTTTAAGAGTTTTGAAGTGTATACATGTGTATGATGATTAGAGATGAAGATTGTGAAATAGTTGGAACATAAGATTGCAGATTTCGGTGCAGAAGTTTTCAGCTGATTGATTCATGAAATCAAAATTGAGAAAGAAGAAAATCAATCTTCTTAAGGGAATGTTAGGATGTATGAGTCAAGTGATTACTTATTATGCAAGTTATTGTGCCGTAAGGTGCAAGATTTGTCTAGAGGTGTTTAGAAGTGTTTAGATGTTTAGATAAGATTCAAGAAGCTGTTATTTCTGTTGATTATCTTCTAGTTATAGTATAAATAGAGGATGTAGGACTGATTTGAACTTAACTTGAATGAAAGCTTGAAAGCTAAGGTTCTGTTATTTCTGTTATTCATTTCTTTATCACCAAGGTATCATCTTCTTCATATGAACTCATATAGTCCTAGTTCAATTCGTTGAAACCGAGCACCATGTTTTAGGTAACCGAAACACACTCATAACATATGTGGGTATCGCGGTTATGATTGCCTTTATAAGTACCACCTTTCCGGCTTGGGTCAACGTCTTCGGTCACCATCCTTGAAGCTTATCCTTAACTTTCGTTTTGAGAAAACCCAATGCATCCTTTTTAGATCGTCCCCATATCGAAGGTAGTCCCAAGTACTTGCCAGGGTATCTCGTGCTTCTTATATGTAGTGCACCCCCCGTCGACAGTTGTCCCTATTGATTCGTTGTCCGGATACCGCGCAGTACTTGTCAAGTATCATCCTCAAATTCTCGCAATTGGAGGTGATTCCCCTAATGAAAAGAGCGAGTCATCTGCAAAAAAAAGGTGATGTAGTTCCGGGAATTGTCTCCTTAGGGTTATGCCCTCGATCTTCCCCTCCCTTGCTGCCCCAATCATTCTTCTTGATAGTACATCCGCAAGCATTATGAAGAGGTATGGTGATAGGGGATCACCTTGATGGATACCTCTTGTTGGGCGTATTGTTTCGGTTCGTGTCCCATTGACCACCACTTGGTATGTGGTGGTTTCTATGCATGCCCTTATCCACATCAACCATTGTTCCTTGAATCCTCTCTTCCGTAGGGTGGCGATTAGGAAGTCCTACTCCACTCTATCATACGCCTTCTGCATGTCGATCTTTAGAGCACACTCGAGTCTTTGTTCATTTAGCCTCATATGCAAATGGTGGAAGACTTCATGAGCTACCATAATGTTGTCTTGGATATGTCTACCTGCTACAAATGCACTCTGGAAAGGAGTGATAAGGTTTGTTCTGAAGAAAGCCTTGACCGCGGTGATGACATCCGCCCCTACGATGCTCCAGTTCTTGTGGTAAAACAGACCCGGGAACCCGTATGGACCCGGTGCTCATGATCCACCAAGTTGATACGCTGCATTCTGAACCTCCCTGTCTGTTACCTCCCTTGTGAGGTCCACATTCATCTCCGGTGTTACGTGGTACAGTATGTATCTTAGTAATTCCTCCCCTAGTTCGGTTTGCTTGGTTGTGAACATGTCCCCATAATAACTATGTAGCTCATCGGTTTTCCTCTTCTCGGTTTCAATCCATTCACCATTACTTCCCATGAGGCGGCATATGTGGTTTCGCCTTCTCCTTGCTATTGTTGTTTGGTGAAAATATGTTGTATTCCTATCCCCTCCCTTAGCCATTTGACCCTTGATCTTTGCCTCCAATGCGACCCCTCTCTAGTCCACATGGCTTGGAGTTCCCCTTTTAACCTTTTTTCCTCCCGCATTGCATATTGGTCCATCACCCCTTGATTGTTGCTTCGTACGGCTTCCTTTATATTTGTTACCGCCTTCATGTTATTGCTGAAATGCACCTTACTCCATGCCATGAGTTTTTGTTGGCATTTTTGGAGTTTGGTGTGGAAACCGTGTGATTCCCTTCGGTTTCGGCTTGGTTTCTCCCATGCATCACGAATTACCTCCTTACATGTTGGGTTTTCTAACCACATCGCCTCAAATTTGAAGCGTCTTCTTTGTCGTTTCCTTGGTTGCTTGAGTTTGACCACCATTGGTGCATGTTCCGACCCTATGGATAGCTCATTGATGCACCTTCCTTGTTGGTTCCGCATTGCCCATTCCGCATTCGTGAGGACCCGATAAAGCCTCTCGCTTATCCTTTCCGACCCACTCCTATTATTGCACCATGTAAACGGGGTTCCATAAGCACCCATGTCCTCCATGTTAAGGTCCTCGATCAACTTGTTGAATTCATCAAGGTGTCGTTGAGACTTTCTCCTTCCTCCCCGCTTTTCATGTTGGTCACATATGCAATTGAAATCACCTAGAATCATGCAACTTCTCACTCGGCCCGTGCCTATTGAGCGCAAGGTATCCCAATTTTTTGTTCGTTTTTGAGTCACCGGGCTTGCATGTACCCATGTGACTTGTATTGGTTCGGCATGCATCTCAAACGGGACCTCAGAATCAATAACATGTTGATCGAAATATAATATGGATACCTTCGTCTCCGATGTCCACCACAAAGCTAGCCCGCCCGATGTTCTATTTGGCCCTACATAAAACTTGTTCTCCATACCCATTCGTCTCCTTATCCGTTCACAATAGGTATCCCCATTCTTTGTTTCCATTATGAATATGATGTTTGGGCGATACCTTTTGTTGAAGTCTTGCAGATGTTAGACTGTCATGGCAGACCCCAAACCCTGACAGTTCCATGAGATGGCACTCATTGGTCACCCGTGGCTGTTCCGGGAAAGCCACCACAACCATTGGTCAGCTCATTAGGTTTCACCTGCTCGCCTTGTACTAACTTCTTCCTCTCGGTTCTTCTATTTCTATTTGGATTCATTTTGGGTACTTTTCTCCTCTGGCTCTTCCTTATCCCTACTCCCGAGCTTTCTATTGGTTCCTCGTGTTTCTTCACTCGTTTAGTTCCCGATTGTTCCTCCATCTCGTCCCCGGTTCGTTTGAAGGTCATTCTATTCAAGTATGGGCTTAGGCCGGTTGGTGGGTTAAGGTTCAGTTGTTTGGGTGAGGAGGGTGGTGTGTCGGGTGGGTTCTCAATAATGTATGTTTGGAGCATGGTGGTGGTTTCATTCGGGTTTGCTTGGGACGGGTTGTCGGGTAGGTAGGTAATCATTGGCTGGGTTTGGTTTAAGGGGATGTCAAGCTGCATAGGGTAAGGATATCTTCGGTTTGGCTTGGCCTTGAACCATTGGGGTAGGAGGGTTTGGTTCGGCTTGTATGCTTGGACTGGTTCAGTTATATGTGGGGTTTTGTGGATCGTTATGGCTTGGGTGTTTGGTGGTTTATCGGGTTCTTGGGTATCCGGTCGGATTGTATGTGTAGTTTGGTCTCCTTTGTCCCGGGTTAGGTCGGTCTCCATGGCAACCGAGTCCGTGGGGTCTCATCACCTTCCACATCCTGTTCATGCGATCCCTCAGGTTCTCCTTGGTTTCTTCTCGGATCCGATTTCCTCCCCGGACCTCGGTCATGATGTCAAATCATGATCTTCTCCCGCACTGTTGTTGGTTTGATCTCTGACCTCCATCTCCTCCCACGTGTTGCCTTTGTGCGGCTAGCTTTGGCCGAACCCCAACTTGGTACGCATGATCAAATAATTCAAGGAGGGAGGTAATTTAGGGAGGGATTATTTAGTAAAAAAGTTACTGTACACAGCGGCGCAATAGTTAAATGGAAACTCACTCGACTCGCCACTATGATAATACGCAGCATGTGGATGATTTTAGGTGACCTACCCAGCACACAATTGACATGCGTAGTAGTCCATGCTCTGTGATTCATGGGGAAAAGAAAATGTTATCATTGTATTTTCTCTGTCTGACTCTACAAACTACATCCCTATTATATTATTAGGAGGAAACAAACACTCCTTTTCATGCTTAGCTGCTGACCGTGCTAGCAGCTCCGTCTTTTCCCTTTAATCTTGGCCTCTCTCTCTCTCACTCTCTCTCTCTTGTCTTATATATAAAAGTCTTGTAGGAAAGCTCTCTTGTCTATGGAATTTTCATGTGAAGATATTGACATTGTAAGTAAGTTTCATGCATCTTTAGGCAAAGAAACTTAATTATATGTGTTGTGTAGTTTGTCATATTCATCTTTTCTTTGTCTGCCTATCATATATATATATATATACATGACAATTAATCTCCCTGCATTGGTAGAAGAACAAGAAAGAAGAGATCTGCTCAGTCTCTTGGTTGTTTTGTTACAGATAGATCAGGCAGCAGCACAACAATGGATGATGGTGGATGGGATTTGGAGATGGAGTTTTGGCCACTTCAACACCCAATCGAGCCCACAACCGAGGATCAACCTATCAAGTGCCCCATCACTACAATCACTCACAATTCATCCCCAGCTATCACTGTATGTATGCATGCATGCATTCATTCATTAATGTCGTTGTTTTAATTATTGCATGTATATACCACACCTCATATATACTCGTTCATTAGTTCCAATCTAATTTATCTGATGAACTATTCTATATGCGCAGATCCCAAAGAAACCACTGGAAAAAGGATTAAGAGAGTCACCGCGAACTGGGGAAGACATGGTCATACCCGTGGCAGCTGCTGGTGCTGCACATCAGAACGCACGTGCACTTCGCAAGAGGCATCACGCTCACACTCTCACCACTGGTGATATAGTCATCACGCCGATGATCGGAATTAGGAAGAATTCCCCACCTACTCGTACCTTTCAAATGTTTCATCAACGTATCCAACACTAGACAACAGCTTCAACACGCTCGGATGATTCTAATGTAGCATCTGAGTCGGGAACAAAGCAATGATCCATTAGTGTTTTCCAGCGCCAACCAATATCCATCATCAATTTATCAGTATGTATGTAGTAGTTGCCAAGGTATAGTCATGTAAGAGAAATGGTGAGATTGAGTATGTATTATCTATGTTTGTGTAAATCATTGACTACAGTTGAGCTTACATATATACCAGATGGTATGCGGCGCACGTCTCTCATACAATTTTCAAGACTGATACATACAATTGTCATGCTCCATCACTACCAAACACACGATTACTAAACACTCAACAGTTTTGTTTCCGATTTGTGTTTACAGGTAAAAAAAAATGGAAATACAAAAAAGGATCTCTTTTGCATACCTTGGCCTAACAGACACTAAAACCAGACCTGCTGCCTCATTTCTCTCCTAGAACAGGAATATTATATCACTTTAAATCAGAAATCATGAACCGATAAAGCAATATGGATCCTACATATTATCGACACTTTTCCTACATCAAAACTTGATTTTTGGATAGTTCCCCAAGTTTAACTTTACAAATTCAGAAGGAGATAGCTGGATTCATGTATAAGACTTTGAGTTGGGTAGATACATCTTGATTTGATTGTATGCTCAGTTTATGTTGAATCTGCTCTGTAAAAATTACCCAGATGATGATATTCATTTGTTCCCCATATTTTAATTTGAATATTACTGCTTCCTTCTTAACTTAAACCTGATTAACAACTTAAACTAGACTCTAAGAAACACTTTGTAGAAGTTACAATTAACTGGAGTTCTGGTACATTGTCATAAATGGGAAGCAGACGCATGTGTTTGTAAATACAACCCTCCACCTCTAAAATATAGTATAGTATATATATATTTACAGCTTGAAAATGCAGGTCACAACATATGCATGTTATCGACATTTGCTGACAAATACAAGAAAATAAGCAAAGGCGTGCAAACCTCATGTGCAAGCAAAAACAGAGTTCTAGACAACCCAGCAACAGCAGAAGGAAAGCACTTCCTAAAGCCATATCATCAGTAAAGTTGTGCTGCCCAAAAAGGCATTATGCCCCTTGTTCTAACAGCTTAAACTTTTTGGTATTAATATCTTGTGTGAAGCAAAAGCGCAGAAAATGAGGAATAATGAAACCTGGAATTTCGTACCAAAATGATAGGGTAGCTGATGAAGAAAAGGATTCCCTAACATCGCTCATGCCTGAAATGGCAGGTTAGTCTGATATGTATACCACAATCTGTTCTGGTTTTAATGCTAAAGGTTGAAAGAGATGACTTGTTAGAATAGCACTGAAGAATCTAACCCTAAATAAATCGATCACTAGGATGGTGTTTGCCTTGTACTGCAATAGAATCAATATGTTATATGCTTATGGAGAGGCAAGTTTAGAGATACAAGTTATTCTATAAGAAGGGCAGGGAAACTAAACAAGGAGAATAAATACTTCAACTCCACAAACTTACTGAATATTAATGGCAAGATGATCAGCAAATCAGTTTAGCCATGCGAACCAGAAAAGAGCAGCCCAGTGCATTGACCCAAACTCTACAAAGTAAAAATTAGAAAATTAAATGCGTAAAAAAATCTTGCAGAAATACAAAATGGGATTTTAGTATGATTTATGGCTATTACTTTCTTAACTATCTATCCATTAAGAATTTCTGTTATTGCTAGCTTGGATACTTTTTCCGCTATCAATTTATCTATCCAAAGTGCTTGCATTTGACATTTAACCTTTATACGAGTTAAGTTAATTGCAATTGTCAGAATAAGGAAACAAGAGCATAACATGATGTTTAGGAAGGATTCCAAATTAGAAACAAAAGTTGTAATCTTTACTTACCATAGATGATCCTTACCATAGATGGTCCCATTAAGACATATTTCCTCCCTTGCTAACATGGTATCAGAGGAGGTTCGCAATTCATAGTAGACATTTCTTTGTTTGCTCATCATCTACCGGAACAGCTGAACCAACATGTCTGATAGTGAGAGCAATTCCCAAACTCGAACAGGTTTAGGTCTCAGCCAAGATGACCAAACCTTCCAAATAGTCAGTCTCTCGCTGGTAGCCATGAAGGACGGTCAGACGAACGGCATATCCGTGGAGAGCAACCGTTCGAAGGAGCAACAATTGCTCCGAAGAGAGGAACGGCAAACACAAATGGGGATCGGAGACGGCAAACCCTAAAGATTTTTTTACAAGTGCCTATTCAACCCATGAATTTTATGAGAAGAATAATAATTAATGGATTTTTGATTGAAGGGCAACAAACACAATGACGTTTGATGACTGAGATTTAGTAAATATTGAGGAATCCCAGGTTAAGTTTATTAACACAGCGAATGGAGGGAAAGTTCTAGTAGTAGGAATGAGAACACTATAAATCTCCACGAAAATGAAAATCCCGAATTGCCTTTAGTCCCACACTGTCAAATAAATTGTTATCACTTTCTCATATTACAAAGGAACTCAACTGTATGATGATGATAAACCCAAATTTTTGTAGGTTACAGAATATCTAGACGGGGATGATTATTGAGTGTGGCACTGAGCGAGCTGGACTGTACTACGTGGATGAGGTGGTCCAACAAGGTTCGATGTTGTTGGCTCACGGAACGACAGAAAAGGAGGCGTGGCTATGGCATAGGAGATTGGATCATCCATCCTCGGGTATCTAAAACTTCTATTTCCTAAGCTTTTTTTCGAATAAATTTAGTATTCTTTTTTGCGAGACTTGTGTTTTAACAAAAAGCCATAGACAAACATTTAGACCAAATAATACTCGTCTTGATTCTATATTCTCATTAGTGCACTCTGATGTGTGGGGTCCTACACCAATATTCGGGGTTCATGGGTTTAGATATTTTGTGATATTTGTCGATGATTAGACTCACATGACTTGGACATATTTTCTGAAAATAAATCTGAAGTGTTCGAAAAATTCGTTCACTTCTTCCACATGATCCAAAACCAGTTTCATAAAAGTATTCAAATTCCGCGGTCTGATAATGGAGGGGGGGTTGTCAATACTCACACGAAAAGTTTCTTTGCAGAAAAAGAAATTATTCATCAAACTTCATGTCCTCACACTGCTGAACAAAATGGAGTCGCCAAAAGGAAAAATAGAATACTTTTGGAAATGATCAAGTCCTTACTCATTGAGTGTAAAGTACCAATGTCCTTTTGGCCTAATTGCCACTGAAACATACCTTCTCAATCGACTCCCCACCAAAGTCCTTAACATGAAGAAGCCTATTGAATCTCTCTCCGAAAAAACTAAGATCCCATCACTCTTAAGTCTGCCTCCTCGTATATTTGGGTTAGGCTTGTTCATTTAAACCGGTTTGACCGAACTGGTCTGGTTCTGGTGTGGTTTGAATTGGTTAAACTAAACTGGTTTTAAAACAAAACTATTTATTTAGACTTCAAGCATACCAGTTCAAAGTAGTAGTTTCAATTTAGTTCGAATCGGTTCGAATTGACTCGTTTTTTAATACTGGTTTATTAAATCAAACCACTTTAAACCTATATAATTTTAGAACCGGTTTGAAGCAAAATAAACCAACCCGGTCTGTAATTAAACCAAATTTAGAAATTTCATCAATAAGCCAAAACTAGAAATGTATTGGACTCTCGTATGTTGATGTTGGACATGATTTCTGTTGGTTGAGGAATAGATTTTCAGTCGGTTCATTGTGTTTTTCAGTGTGTTTTCAGTCGGTTCAATGTGTTTTCAGTCTGTTCAGTGTTTTTCCAGTTGATTTAGTGTTTTTTCAGTCGGTTCAGTGTGTTGGACAGGATTTCCAGTCAGTTCAGTTTTGGTTTGAACCAGATTATTTCCTAACTAAAACCGTTATTAAAAAAAACACTAGTTCGAACCATTTCTGCATCGTTTTGAACCAGACCAATTTTTTTTATTTAAACCAGGCCAATTTTTTAGAAATAGAAAAAGTACTGATTTTTTACAAACCAGATTAGTTCAGTTCTGAACTGGTTCGGGGTCGAACCTGTTCATGAACATGCCTAATTTGGGTGATGTGATTACGTTCACATTTATAAAACTGATCGCACAAAATTTGATCCATGTGTTGTCAAGTGTGTTTTTTGTAGGCTACTGTGTCCATCAAAAAGGACATCATTGCTATGATCCCATAACCTGTCGCATGTTCACCATTATGAATTGCGACTTCCTTGAAACATAGTACTATTATCACTAATCCAATGATCAGGTGGAGAGTTTTACAATAGATTCACTCGATTGGGTCTACAAGTCATGCCTCTCTTATGTCGGTCCAACATAATCAGTTAGCCAAACCACCAAACCTAGCTCTGAAGCGTTAGTACAGAACGACGAACCGGTTGTCACAACTAGTGATGCTCTGTCATCTTATGTATCCTAGGTAAGTCGTTCTTTATTAGAAATGATGATGTGTTGTAGGTTTCTAATAACATTGAAGAAACAAGGGAGCAGGAACACGTAGATGCCATAATGGAAAGAAGGAACGCGAAAATGTAGAAATCCAAGGATACAAGCTACCTCAATGAGAAAATTGGGGACGACCACCAAAGAGGTACACACTAGAAAAAGAGTCAAGGAAAACTACATACCCAGTAACAAATGTTATAAGGGGAGATTGAGAAATGAAGCAAGTACATTTATCATGTGAGTCTATTCTGAAGAATCCTAGATACAGTAGAAAATGCTCAACGATCCAAGGCCTGGCAACATGCAATGGATACTGAAATGGAAGCACTCAAAAGGAGTAATATGTGCGAACTGTGTAGACTTCCTACCGAAACCCACCCCAGTAGGGTTCAGGTGGGTTTACACAATCAAATATAAGTCTGATGGTTCCATTGAAAGATACAAAGCAAGACTGGTAGCAAAATGATACACTCAGATGTATGAGATTGATTACTATGAAACATTTTCACCTGTAACTAAGATTGACACAATTTAGGTGTTACTATCAATGGTTGCAAACAAAGATTGGACACGCCACCAATTCGATGGCAAGAATGTGTTCCTTTACGGAGATTTAAAAGAAGATGTCTACATGGAAGTCCCACATGGATATAGGCAAGGGATTCAAGAAGGAGAGGTATACCGACTGAAGAAGTCACTATATCGATTAAAATAGTCTTCGCGAGCATGGTTTGGTCGATTTAAAATTGCAATGAAGAAATACAGATACAAGCAAATCAAATCAGATCACACTTTATTCCTGAAGAAACTAGGTGCGTGGATAGCTTGCCTAATCATATACGTTGAAGACATGACCATTACTGAGAATGATGCAGAAGAAATAACGAATTTAAGAAGAAACCTGTTTGAAGAATTAAAGATGAAAGATCTGGGAAATCTAAAGTACTCTCTTGGGATTGAAGTATTACGGTCAACTTCAGGCTATTTTACCTTTATTTGAGGTAACCTTGTAACCTAGAGAAGTAAAACGCAGAAGGTGATAGCACTGTTAAGTGTAGAAGAAGAATTTCGAGGACTATCAGAGATACTCTGGCTCAGAAAATTGATAACGGAGATTGGCTTTTAGCCTTCCGGTGTGTGCAAACTATTGTGTGATAATAAGGCAGCTATAAGCATTTGGCAGAACTCGGTTCAACATGATCGAACAAAACATATCGAAGTGGATCGACACTTTATCAAGGAAAAGCTGGAGGAAAGAATTATCAAGCTACCATTCGTACGCTCTGAAGATCAATTACCAGACATACTCATGAAAGCAGTGAACGGAAGAATATTTCGTGAGACATTGGACAAGTTGAGCATTAAGGACCCGACTAATCAACTTGAGGGGGAGTTTTAGAATAAGGAAACAAGAGACTAAGGAAACATGATGTTTAGAAAGGATTCTAATTTAGAAACAAAAGTTATAATATTTAAACAAGAGCATAAGGAAACAACAGCATAAGGAAACATGATGTTTAGAAAGGATTCTAATTTAGAAACAAAAGTTGTAATATTTATTTACCATAGATAGTCCAATTGGATCTAAATCTAAAACATGTATTGAAACAACACATTTCCTCCCTTGTTAACAGCAATCCAACCAGCACAAGAAACTAGAAGAAACTCTAGGTATGCCAAAGACATTCTCGAACAAAAAACTTAATTTAGAAAAGTGTAACAAAGTAAACCAAATTAGTCATGTAAACGGTATAGGAACATATATTGAATACTAAATATTCTGAGTGATAAGAAGAACAACAAGAAGATAAACCCGCTACAAGTAAAATTACCTTTACAATCCAAAATATGGTTCCTTAATGGATGACCATTGACATACATGCAAAGAATAGAAAAGGAAACACCGTTTGACGCCACACGTAACTAAGCAACCTAAATACAATACACATCTGGACATCTAAAAGAAATACAAAAGCTATGTCTATCTCTTTCTGAGCAATAGTAGAAGTTCTTGACCTCATCTTGAAGAAACGTACCCATGGATTACCTATTTACCAAATCACCAGTTGTGTACTCACAAAGATATAATCCCGTGATTGACCATCATTCATTGAAGTATTCACTTTTATGGGGCCTACATTTTCCCAAATAGCTCTTCAATGCAACTCCATAACATTCACATGTACAATCACTTCACCGAAGCAAAGAGATTAGTTAAGAATCTAATGAACGAAAGCAAAATAGAAACAACGACGTTGAGCAATTTCATAATGAGTTGCGTCCATTACCTAAATTTGAAAGTTGGTATTTTCCAAAATGATATTCATGATGATGGTGTTGGTCATCATGAAACCCAAATCCGTACAGCTTCAGAGATCCTCTTCCTCCGCTAATTCTTCCAGCAACTTTGCCTCAGAAAGCATGGTGTCTCCATGATGGTCGTGGTAGTGGTGAGAATAGTGATGGTAATCATGGGATTCAAAAGGGTGCTGATAGGAAGTTTTTTTAGATTAATTCGCCTTTTAGTGGAGTCGATTCTAATAAGCTGAGTATTATATATTGACCAAAATCACTCCTCTATATATAATTACATATAAGAGTGCTAACGTTACAAAACTTGATGATGTCGATCTCTCTTGTCGTTGTCCTACAGTTTAGACTGAGGTAGAGGTAAGTAAGTGTGGAAGCTTAGTCAGTGCCTGTTAACACGTGGTGTGTCTTCCCGTTCGACAGACTGTGATCCCAACCCCAATCAGATCTGCTTCCGCTAAGACAAATGTTCAAATAGGTAACTTAAATATGTCTTTTTGTTGTGCCTAAACGATTACACGTTAAGTATATTTCAACATTGGAATCAGAGTTCTAGTAGGTTGGTTTCCGAATTGTCCAATTTCGTAAAGGTTTTCTCTCTCGAGCGCCACCAATCGTGGCCACCAGCAGCCCGCTCGCCACGACCAATTGTGGTCACCAATGGACCACTCGTCGCCCGTAGCCAGACGCAGCCATAGTGCCTGCATCAGCAATCCCCAGCTGCCTTGCCTGTGGTGGCCGACCTCCTCGTGGACAACCATGGTGGTTGGCCACCTCCTAGGCGACGACTGCTGCTAGGGTTGAAAACACTAGCAGCACGTTCATCTTCCCATGGGGAAGATGACCAATACTATTTCGGTTATGTGTGAACCAGACCAAAATGGTTCGTACCCTAACCTGTCTGACTCGGTTCGGTCTGATCGACTCGAACCAATCGGATGACCCAATCCGATCTAGTCGGTTTGAGTCAACCAGACTAGTTCATATGGTTGAGTGTTGTCTAGACCAATCAGAGTTGATTTAGAGGTTCCGAACCGCCTGAATTGACTCAAAACGATTTTGGTGTCGATCTTGGACCCAATGTGGTTTCAAATAATCTACTTCAGTCCGGTAAATATGTTAGGAACCATTCATTAATAATTTTTCGGCTAATTAAATTAACTGTTAGACCATTTTAAATTGTTGGGATAGTGTTATATACGATTTTATGTTGCATGACTGGATAGGTAGAACACTGTGTGGGTTCCTTGAGTTTCCTATATTACTTTATGTTTTGCTGCAGGCTAGATAGTATTGCCTTACTTTAAATGATTGACTCTTGACTCCATAACTAGTAGAATTGACAAGATTATGACTTGTTGAGATCTCAACATACTGTTTGAAAATTGGTCTAGCATGTTAAATACTTTTACTTGTTGAGACTTTAGTCCTTGATTTTTTTTTGTAGAAACTTTAGTCCCCGAATTTTCATTCGTTGAAACTTTGGTCCCCAGACTTTTAATCCATGGTGATGTTGGTTCCCGAACTTCTATTCATGATGATTTTAATCCCTAAGACTTACGATCAGGGGGACTTTGGCCCTGAAAGTTTTGAAAAATTACAAATTAGCACCAAATTGTTATATTTTTTAAAGGTATAATATATGTGTGTGTTTGTGTGTGTGTGTATTGACATGTATGATTTTGTTTCTTTAGTTGCATGTATTAGATTGCCTAGATAGGTAGATCTAGTTATCTCTTAGGATAGATAGTAAACCTTTGGGATTGTCCTTAGTAGCCTTTCAGAAGTTTGCATAAGTACAAGCTAAAAATGGGGAAATGTTCATGAGTATGAACGAGTCAATTAGTCTATGAGGTTCTCCGAATTTTCTTGAATAATGTTAGAACCATTGTCTGTGTAAGAGTTGAACGCTTTGATTTAGTGTGATTTGTTCGACTCTAATCCATTAAAGACTGTTTGTATAGACTGTGTTTTGATTGATTGTAGTGACATTAGGGCATGCTTAGAAACGGGGAGTACTTCTCATCATAGTTAGGGTTGTCCTCTAGGTTTAAGTATGTTCTTAAGTCTGTCCTATTGATCTGAGACATGTCTTTCATATGCAATAGAACATTGTTCATTCTATCTCCATGATCTTATTAGAATTTCCTATTGTTAGAGAAATTAGGCCGTCATGAAAAACATCATCGCTTAGTTGAACAAATGTCTTAGACTTAACGGTGAAATATATAAAATTTGGAGGAAGTGTATGAAGATAGTCCTGATTGAGCAGAAGTCCATTAACCACATCAAGAAGATCATGAAGAAGACACGACTCTGGAATAACGAATTATTAGAAGGCTTTCCATTAGAGTGGGAGGTTAACGATGCTCTGACGTACGCCATGATGCTGAGTATAGCGGATGATGACATCCTTTATGAGTTTGCGCTCAACACATGACTAAAGGGTTGTGGGATGTTTTGCAT
This sequence comes from Chamaenerion angustifolium, assembly GCA_946814005.1. Classification (NCBI taxonomy): domain Eukaryota; kingdom Viridiplantae; phylum Streptophyta; class Magnoliopsida; order Myrtales; family Onagraceae; genus Chamaenerion; species Chamaenerion angustifolium. The sequence goes on along the minus strand of OX328266.1, from coordinate 28,499,285 downwards.
GCTAGAATTGGTTCTATACGACTGCTCAGTTGCACTCACTTGAATCAAGTTCGATTCATACAAAATTAATCATAAGCACTCCGCGAGATAGCATGTAAGGCATATGTCCAATATGATCGCGAAACTCAAAGGAGGACGGTCAATCATTGACCGATGAGCAGCATATCCAAACGATAATCCGCCATTTCCCTAACTCCTACTGACAAATATATATTCAAATAACCCCTTCTGAGGTCCACAACACCTTTAAACACGTTCGAATGTATATTGAGATGAAGATGACATTCCCATGGCCACTGGGTCTAAGGCTGATGTGCGTATAATGCCATCCTCTAGACCTAAGAAGAGTTGGCGAAGGCGAGTGATTAATGCACAGCGCGATGGTGCAATTGCACTGAAGGCGAAGGAGACAATGAATGGGGCAAGCCCAATGACTCCTTCGAAAACATCACGGTGGAAACGTCCACGTAAAGTCAAAAAGCCTAAGTACAAGAAATACTTCAACTGTGCCCAGTGGGAACACTTTGTAAATGCATGCCTTGAATTTATCTGACATGAATGTGTTAGTGGCTAGTCTAGTGAAATTTGTGTTTCTAGTACAGTTGTGTTGACTGAGTCATGTCCTTTGTGGTTTTGGATTCAGGATCAACATACCACGTAGCCAGAAACCGTGATGCTTTCATGGAGCACCATAGAGTCTCGCGTGAAATTATGTGGATTTATATCGACAACAACTCTCGTGTTGAATTGGAAAGAATTATAACTTGTGAGTTGCGCTTGTGAGGTGATCGAGTTCTAGTTCGAAGTGATATCCTCTATGCTCCACAGATTCGCCAAAATTTTGTTTCAGTACTAGAATTAATGAAACTCGGTTTAAGATTATCTTCTCATGAATCATTTGTCCAATTGTCTTTAGAATCAACTTTTTTGGGCTTCAGTATTTCTGGTGGATTTATTATTTCGAATTTGGATTCAAGCAACAATAATAATTTCATGCTCTCTTCGACTCACAGATATGTTTGCAATATGAATGAAAGACATGCTAGATTGGGCCATAAAAGTCAGCATAGAATGCAACGTCTAGCCCAACGGGGCTTGCTGCCCAATACTCCATAGGTGGATTCGTTTACTTGGTGTAAGTTATCTAGCAGAAAATACCACTGGAATGCTTTATGGGTAGACACTTAGAGATAAATTTCTCTTGCAATTAGTCCATTCCGACGTCTGTGGCCCTCTTAGTTCTAGGGTTCGGCTAGGAGCGTGAAATTTCAACACATATATAGATGAGAACAAGTTAGACCATAGGGCAAAGGCCTTTCGCCCTGATTGTGGAAGAAGAGTAGATTTCAGCGAAATTTAATGAGTTATGTAATGAAAATGGAATCATTCATCAGTTGACGATTCCCTACACCTCTCAACAAAACAGTGTTGTAGAAAGACATAATAAAAATGCTCCTTGAAATGGTTCGTTCGATGATGGCGCGGACTTGCAAACACCTGATTTTGGCTCGGGGTCAAAATACTGTACGTGAGGATCCAAGCCGACAAACAATCGAGCCAGAGAAAAAAATAAAATAAACCCAAAACACCAAGCCCTAAACCCTAAACCTTTAATCATAAACTCTAAACCCAAAACCCCAAACCCTAGACCTTAATCCCCAAACCCTAAACTCCAAAGCCCCAATGATAAACCCTAAACCTTAACCTTAAACCCCAAACCCTAAACCCTAGACCCTAAAAAGCATAAACCCCAAACCCTAAACCCTTAAGCCACGACCAAGCCCCCCAAATTCACCCCAATTGCCATCACCTTTGCCCATTTGATTACGTTTACTCACCCACCATCATCGTTTGATCAAATCCTCCCCAATGACACCAAAAGTCCTCCAAATTGCAATCACCTTTGCCCAATTGCTATCATCTTTGCCATCCACTATGTATTGTCCATGCTTTATCATTTACTTGGACAAAAATAACATTCAGGAAAACTCTATAAAGGAAGGGGAAGCTTCGGCCAAATGAGGAGGAATACATTGCCCTAAGCTACGGCAATAGAAGAAAACAAAGAAAACAAAAAATAGAAGAAAGCAAAGAATAAAATATTTGGCAAATTAGTACAATGTGCTTCATATTTTCAAAATCATTCGTGTAAGTTTGACACATTTAAAATGACACCAAAGTTAAATCACCCCTTTTCCGAACACGATTAACTCTCCCCTCCTCTTGTTTATGTATTTCAAATTAACTCGTAAAATAAAAAAAATGCTTCTACATGGTTTATTTACATTAAAAAAAATGTGCATGTAATCTCTTTGGCCAAGTATGATAAAAATGGGCAAATTGAGCAAGTTGGAAAAATACATTTTCAAAAGCAAACTAAAGTACCGAAACAGTGGATTATGGGTTCAGGGCCCTTAATACGTAATCAAATCCCCGAACTTGATTCTCTGGACGTATACCATTCCAAGCCCTAGGATGTTATCACCATGTACCCTAGGAAAATTTTATGACTTTAATTAATCGGTGGCGACTCTTTCATTTTTTTCGGCCTATTTGATGACCACGTTAGACCGAACCCGTCACTTGCTAAGACCCAACAATTTTCGAGCGAAAATAAAAACATTTTTCAAAAAAGGTCGGGGAAAGTCGGATCCGTCGTCCGATAATTTGGCGACTCTGTTGGGGACCTATATGTTTAGAGGGTTTAGGCTTTGTCATGTTTGCTTTGCCATATTATATATTTTATATCTATTTTGACTGTTTGCTCATGCTTGCAATTTTAAATTTTTGTTTGAAAAGTGATGTAAATTTAATAATTTAAAACGATTTAAATTCTCCTTTAGCACACACCAAGCTGGTTACCATTACCCGCTCAGACCTGGAGCACATAAAGAGATTAGGGAGTTTAGTAGGGAAATGTGCCCGAAGCGGTTTGAGATGCCGACACGCACCCAAACAACTCAACTCGATGATCAAAATGGATTCGTGATCCTCTATAAGGGGTGAGGTTCCGCCGGTTCAGAGGACCTAGAAATTCCATCCTTTTAGAATAAAATATCCACACCGCGTTTAACTTCTACCAGTTTTGTGTTTGTTTTGTTTCTGGGCCCAACTTATGTAAATAAGAGTTAAACCTAACTATTTCGACCCAACTGTTGTGAATTACAGAAGTCAGTCCAACAACTGTAGATTGAAGTTCGACCCATTATGTAAATGTGTTTTGTTTTGGCCCTAGATCATGACATGTATAGTATTGGGCCTTTGTATTATATATTTTAGACTTCTGTAAATGTTATACGTAATGAAATTTACATTCTCGCACTTGCATTGCATTTTTCTTAAACAAATGTAAGTTCTATTCATTCTGTCTTATATCCTTAGGACGTTTCACGCATAATCTTTCGTAAGAATGAAGTAAACAAATCATTGCTCTCACATTAAGGTCATTCAGCCCCCTGCGCTCAAAATTTTTGAAATACGGAAAGCCATGACAAAACGTAATCAGATATACGTGAACGAGAAGATTGACGAGGTTCACGAGTTCGCAAACGACAAAGTCAATTGGGATCTCCTTGATGTCTTGTTTGACTTCTAGAATGTGGAAAGCATCATCTTCGTGATTAACAACAACGGAGCACGTTCACAAGTTCTATTTGGCACTTGCAAGTCCCTCTTTCAACCCGAAGGAGATAATCGGGGATAGATCCGAACACCCACCGTCATTCTAGCAATGTGGGGGCACCTTGGAGAAATGAAGTATTGAAGTATATGATTATGCAAATCAAAGTATTAGGGCGAATTCTGAGTTTGTTTAAAGTTAAGGGTAGGTTGTGCAAATATATGTTGGGGGTCTGCTTGTAATTTCTGTGTATTTGTCTTCGTTAAATATGTCTCGGATGTAAAAGAACAGTAAGTTGGATTTCTCTCAATCAGAAATGTTATTACCGTAGGTTTCTCTCTGTTGTTCATTTTCTAGGGTTTCTTTCCTTTGTTCTTCTTTGATTCCCGGTGTTATGAATTCGAACATGGTATCAAAGCCTATCTTGTCCCTTGGCAAGCTGGGTTCGTTTGATTGACTGCTTATTGTTATGTTCTGTTTCGCATGATTATTCTCTTCCGCTGTTCTTGATTTTTTTTTTCTCAGATGGAATCGGTCAATGATTCCTCTCCGTTTTGCTTCGCTTCTCAAGATGATACACCTTACTATGTGTCTCTATCTCGGCCCTGATGTTGTTGGTTCACTAATCCATGCATCAAGGTAGAAGTAAGACTGCGGTTTTTTGGGTGTTCTTCAAGTTTTTGATTGTAATACTCAGCCCAGTCTTCTTTCTTTGGTCTGTTTTTTTTCTGCTCTAATGTTATTCTCATAAGTTTCTTATCTACTTTAGTTTAGTTTTAACTCGGTATTGCACTGATTGTTTCTCTGTTCTGGTATTGAATCGATTGTCTCTTTGATCTTGTTCGGCCATTATGGATACTGCTCACCAGTTTTTTCGAGTAAGAAAATCTCGTTACTCATTGGAGACGAGAACTTCCAATCTTGGAAGCAACAAGTCTTACTCACGGTGAGGGGCTTCAATCTTGAGGCTCATCTTTTTGGTACCATTGTTGTCCCACAGTTTATTGTGGATGCAGCTGGTAACAATGCTGAAAATCCAGAATATCCCAAGTTTATTCAACGTGACAACTCCTTAGCCACATGGCTCCTTGCTTCCATTTCTCCTTCGGTCAATAGGTGCCTTCTTGGATGCATAACATCCAACTCCATTTGGCAAAAGCTTCATCAGGTATTTTCCTCATCTTCTACTACTCGAATCATGAGCTTGTATGACATGGCTCCTTGCTTCCATTTCTCCTTCGGTCAATAGGTGCCTTCTTGGATGCATGACAGCCGACTCCATTTGGCAAAAGTTTCATCAGGTATTTTCCTCCTCTTCTACTACTCGAATCATGAGCTTGTATGATCGGTTAAAAATTCGTAAGCTTCCTCGTCAACCTATGCGTGACTATCTCACCGAAATTCAAACCACGTGTGATAGTCTAGCTAGTTGTGGTAATCCTATTGAAGAAATCCAACAAATTTCTATAATCTTAAATGGGGTCAAAGGTCAATTTGATCATGTTGTTGCTGTGCTTCATACTAGTAGAAACCCGTATGATATTACCTCAGTATGTTCGGTCTTGTTAGATGCTGAAACAAGGCAAAGGGATCTTCTATTTGATATTCCTCCTGCAGCTAACCTTGCCTCTAGACCTGTCTTTCCTACAGCTGCACCTTTGGTTTCTGATTCGGTAAAACCTTCAGACCACCCTTCGAAGACCATGTCTTCTGACACAGGTGCTCACACTGCCTACTCTGCATCCTCTAAGCAGATCCTGCATTCTGCTCCCTCCCTACCATACATGGGGCGTGGCCGGGGTCGGGGTAGGAACTCGGGTGCCAACAAGCTGCAATGCCAACTATGTGGTAAGCTCGGTCATCTTGTTCATCGTTGTTTTCAGCGCTTTAACACTAACTTTATGGGAGTGACCGACCCGAACAATGGTGCCTCTGCTAGTGGAAACATGAGTGCCAACTTGTGTGTTAACAACTGGCCTGATCATACACCTCATATGCCTGCCCCGACTGTCTCTCATGTGCACCAACCATATAGTGCAGTTCTGCCTTATCTTGGACCATCTTAGGCCTACCAGGTCCCACCCCTTCAATTGGTTCCCTCGGCAGCTCCTCAGCCTTACCACCAGACTGGCTTAGCATTTCCCACCTACCCAGAAACTGTTCTGCCTACTTATCTTACGCAACCTCCGGGGGTGTCCTCATTTGTCGTGCCTCATCCTGGTCTTCCTACTGCTGGTCCTTCGATAGCTGCAGTGTTTGGCCCTGTGACTGCCATGCCTGCTTCGGTTCAGATTTCGTAACTCCCCTCTATGGCTTCGGTTCAGTCTGCAGCCTGGTATCCCGACTCAGGTGCCACGAATCACATCACTCACACTGCCTCTGCAGCTGACACATCACCATTTCATGGATCAGGTAAGATCACCGTAGGTAATGGTTCATTTCTTGATATTTCGGGTATTACTAACTCTACAATTCATACTTTGACTAGGCCTCTTATGCTGAATAATATTCTCTATGCCCCTAATGTCACAAAAAAATTGGTTTCCGTTTCGCAGTTCACCAGGGATAATAATGTGTATTTTGAATTCCACCCCTCAAAGTGTGTGATTGGAGATTCAACCTCCCATCAGGTCCTACTATGTGGTGCCGAACGTGATGGTCTCTACTGCCTTGATTTAGAAAACTTTGCTCGTCCTCTATCTAGTGCTCATTTAGATTCTATTTTAAATTTAAGTGTTAATTGCCTTGCTGCTCATAGGATGCTAGATGTTAATGTTTGGCATATGAGGTTAGGTCATCCCTCCTCTCAACTTTTGTCTCGGATTTTAACATTGAATACAAATTTTGTTTCGACATCTCCTCAAGATTGCACTGCTTGTTCAATTGGTAAAAGTAAAAAACTTCCATTTCATTCATCTACTTCTTCGTATGTGTCTCCACTTGAACTTGTGGAGGTGCACCTTTGGGGTCCGGCTCCATATCTATCCAAAGGTAACCGATACTATATGATCATCGTTGATGTTCATAGTCGGTATACCTGGATATACTTTCTTCGGGCCAAGAGTGAAGCAACCCAATTGTTTGATCAATTCCACAAAGCAGCTGAAAAACAGCTCGGTCTTGTCCTCAAAGCTGTTCAAACTGATGGAGGGGCTGAATTTAAACCCCTCTCCTCCTATCTTCAACAGTTTGGCAATCATCATCGTCTCACATGCCCTCATACATTTGAACAAAATGGCATTGTGGAAAGAAAACATAGGCACATTGTTGAGTTAAGCCTTACTTTAATGCCTCAAGCTTCCATGCCTTTACATTATTGGAGTGATGTTTTTTTTACAGCTGTTTTTTTGTTGAATAGACTGCTTACGCGTGTGTTAGAATATGTGTCGCCCCATGAATATTTGTTCAAACTAAAACCTGATTACTTGTTTCTTAGGGTGTTTGGTTGCCTCTGCTTTCCTCATCTTCGTGCTTACAATACTCACAAATTAGACTTCCGTTATGTTCCTTGTGTTTTTCTCGGTTATTGCTCCTCTTATCACGGTTATCGTTGCTTAGATGCCTTAGGTAGAATTTATATTTCACGGCATGTTACATTTCATGAATCTACATTCCCATTTGCAGATAAGACAGGTCCCTTCCTTACTTCGGCATCTGTCAAGAACACGGTAACCTCTTTACCTTTTTTCTTACCGTTTAATTCTTCTATGTTACAGGACCCGAACACTCCAGCTCCTCCTTCACTGGATTCCCAACGTGTTTCTGGTCCAGCTCAACTCTCCGGGTCTGTGCCCCTGTCTCCAGTCATTTCAAACCCTTTGGCCTCATCCCCAGTTTCAGCAACCCCTACGACCTCAGCATCCCCATCTGGGCATGTTCGTCAGTCTCTGCCTCTACCTACCAAACCTGTGATCAGGTATGTACCTGATACTTCCTCTCCTTCAGCTTCTGCAACTGTCCTTGTTCCAGTAGGTGTCTCTGCTCCTCAGGTACCATCTTCACTTCCTAACCCTTTAATTTATAATACAGATCCTCTTTCTGCAGACACTCCATCCTCCATCAGGTATGTGCCCTTGGGTGCTCTTGACTCAACTTTAGTTTCTCATCCTCAGTCTGCTATTCATTCGTCAACTCATCCCATGCAAACCAGGTCAAAAACCAAGGCTAATCAGGCCTTGACTGCTGCAGTTGTACCCTTAGACTTTCCTACCAAACCTGCAAATATTCATGAAGCAATGGCTCACTCCAGCTGGGCGACTGCAGTTCGTGCTGAACTGGATGCCCTCATCAACAACAACACGTGGTCACTTGTTCCCCTGCCACCGGGTCGTCTCCCTATCAGCTGTAAGTGGTTATTTAAAATAAAAAAGAAAGTTGATGGTTCGGTGGATCGCCTCAAAGTAAGGCTTGTCGCCCGGGTTTGACTTTCAAGACACCTTCAACCCCGTAGTCAAACCTCAAACCATGAGGATTATACTCACAATTGCATTAACCCATCATTGGACAATTAGTCAAATTGACATAAACAATGCCTATCTGCATGGTGACTTGCTGGAGGATGTCTATATGACCCAACCACCAGGCTTTCAGCTTCTCGATCCTCATGGAACTACTCTTGTCTGTCATCTTCACAAAGCGATCTATGGCCTAAAACAGGCTCCTCGGGCCTGGTTTGAACGACTAAAGTGTTTTCTGTTGAACTCTCTATTTTTTTCAGTTTCTAATTCTGACAGTTATCTATTTATCAAGATTTCTAATATTGGTTATGTTCTTCTTCTGGTATATGTAGATGACATTGTCATCACCGGGAGCTCCGATGAAGTTATAAGTGACGTCATCTCTCAACTTCACAACGAATTTCAGCTCAAGGACCTTGGGGTTCTCAATCACTTCCTAGGTATGGAAGTTCATCGCACATCTGACTATCTTCTACTAGGGCAGAAACAATACATATGTGATCTGCTGGCAAATATAGGGCTCAACAATGCTGATCTACTTCCCACCCCGATGACAGGTAAGTGCTTGTCCAAATCAGGTATGCTTCTTGACCAAGAACTTTTTTCGGATGGTTTACTCTTTCGAAGTACTATAGGAGCCCTTCAACACATTTGTATTACTAGGCCAGATATTCACTTTGCTGTTAATAGACTTAGTCAATTCATGCAAACTCCGCACTTATCCCATTGGAAAGTCGTGCTTCATATCCTTCGGTATCTCAAGGGTTCGCTTGACCACAGCTTAATCTTCAAAGCTGACACCTCTGTTTTGTGCACTGATGCCTCTTTAGTGTCTTATTCTGATGCAGATTGGGGAGGAGATGCTTTGGATCGCAGGTCTATATCCGGTCATTTTCTATTGCTCAATGGAAATCCAGTGGTTTGGAGCTCCAAGAAGCAACAGGTCGTGGCTCGATCATCAGCCGAAGCTGAATAATGTGCAGTTGCCAATGCTGTCTGTGAAGTACTCTGGGTAACATCTCTCCTAACTGGATTAAATATCTCACTTGCATCGACACCTACTATTTGGACTGATAATTGTAGTGCAGTAGCAATTTCGAAAAACCCTGTGCAAAACTCCAAGATGAAGCATGTCGAAATTGACTTGTGCATTGTTCGGGAAAAAGTTGCTGCACGACAGGTCCTGATTAACTTTGTTCCTGCTACAGAACAAGTGGCTGACATCTTAACCAAACCACTCACGGCAAAACAGTTTATTCCCTTCCGGAAAAACTAGGGGTTACATCCATTCAAGAGCCCAATACGGTTGGAGACTACCTAGATAAGTTTCATGCCTCTGACGGTATTACTGTACCCACCAATGGCTCCTCTAGTCACCAAAGTTAAGCTCTGAATTGTTTATCCATATACATGTATTACCCCTTTCAAGGATGGTTGCAGGTCTTGATCTTTGCTTGCTGTTAGCAGCTTGCTACTGCTGTTGAAACTGGCATTTAAGCTTCGTGATGATCGGTAAGTCTGTTTTAGCAGATCTTCCCTGTTTTTTCTCTTCTATCTGATGTTCATACTCTGTCTTAAGTGCCTTAGCTGTTTAGTTGTGTGCACCTCATGTTTTGATCTAAATTAAGTTGTGGTTTGTGTCCAAAAACAGAGTGGTGTTTTCCACCCTCTTGAGGACTATAAGATGGAGGCTCAAACTTCCCAATCACAGGTGGTCACATAGGGTGTGATTTAATTCCAAAAACAGAGTACTCACTGTCATTTGGAGACAACTGAAAGACACTCCATGAGTTTACTCTTGAGGAATCAAAAGATGAAGGAAAAACCTTCCTATCACACTGGTAAGAAAGAGACTCAAACCACTCTATCATCCATTTCGAATGTGTTGTTGTTCATTTTATGTCTCTGAATTCAACTGGGAACTTATTTCGGTTTGAGCATTTCATTGGCAGTTGAGTTGCAAAGCCTGGAATTCAGTCAGTGCAAAGAGTTGCCCAATCACATGCAGCTGATCAAAATGCAGCAAACCAAACTTCATGGGGGAATATTGAAGTATATGATTATGCAAATAAAAGTATTAGGGTGAATTCTAAGTTTGTTTAAAGTTAAGGGTCGGTTGTGCAAATATATGTTGGGGGTGTGTTTGTAATTTCCATGTATTTGTCTTCGTTAAATATGTCTCGGATGTAAAAGAACAGTAAGTTGGATTTCTCTCAATCAGAAATGTTGTTACCGTAGGTTTCTATCTGTTGTTCATCTTGTAGGGTTTCTTTCCTTTGTTCTTCTTTAATTCTTGGTGTTATAAATTCGAACATGGAGAATGGCACTCTTGAATAATTCAAACGAAGGATGAGGCAAATAAAAAGAACTTCAAAATACATGTCCTCGGCCTTCCTTTGAACCAAGGAACAAGCAACAAATGCACTCAACGAGCTACGCCGTCGTATGAAACGTCTAAAGAACTAGACTTCGATTGGCCAAATCCTTTTAAATTATTTAAAACAAAATGTTTACCATATATGTAATCAAAGTCTGGAATGAACGGAACATGTAGAATTTTCAAAACCAATCATGCATGATCAATTGTGTATTCATCCTTCTTACTATGGTATTTTGAACTTATGTTTCCGGCAACCCATGCGACATTCGATGACTCCAACACCTCAAAAACACGAGGAGAGAATCATCCAGCTAGAGCAAACCATGAACGCCATGAGTTCCCGTACAGTGCAGTCAATCATCGACATCACCCCCAGGTTAAGCAGATTTTTCTATTCTGAGCGTTAGGCAGACATGACTACCACAATATCCCTTACCTCGTCTTCCCGAGCAACACTCCTGTCCTTAAGCACCTCATCAATCCATGATGGGTACTTTTGCCATCTTGGCCAAGCTTCACCTTTTACCCATGACTATGCAAGACTTGGATACTTTTGGTCCAACAGTGTCACGTCCAATGACGGGTGACTTTGTGAGACACATCCAACAGTGTCACCTCTGTCAGGTATACACGGACCAAATTCACACGCCACTGCACGAGATCTATCCCATGACTTCCCCCATGGCCTTTCTCAATGTGGGGCGTCGATGTAATCAACATGATCTCCCCAAAGGCACCCAATGGTGGTGATCGATTAATTCACCAAGTGGGTAGAGCTTATCACCTTGGTGTCAGCAACGACAAAGGTCATTAAACACTTATTAGATAAGACATCATCAACGCATATGACTGTCACAGTGGAAGCAACAAATAAAGGACTGGCACGACAAGTTGCTTATGCACTCAGGGCATAAAGAACCTCAATACAGTCATCAATGGGGGAAACCTCAGTCTCCCTTGTTTACGGGACCGTGTTGCCAATTGAAGTAGAAATCCTGTCAGGTAGGATCCTCGCTCGGGCAGAAGTGCGACGGGCAATTGTACTAGAAACGCATGACACACGCATTTAACAAGAAAATCCACCCAAGGGAATTTCAAGCGTGCGATCTAGTCCTCAGAAAAATCCTTCGAGTCAATCCTGACTCTCAGGGCAAGTTCGTGCCTAAATATAAAGGTTTTTATGTCGTTAAAGAGGTTTTCGGCGGAGGATACATGATCATCACCGACATGGACGACCAAGAACTTCCCAGTCCGATCAATATGGACGCATTCAAAAAAATCCTTTAAGAGTTCGTAACCAGAAAGCGAGCCTCCAAAACTGAGAGAAAATTCCTGCTAAATCGAAAACCCGAAAGGGCGGTTTAGCCAAAATTTAGGGAAGAGGGTGATGATTGAAAATCCCTAAAAAGGGTGATCATGGCAAAAGGAAACGAATCAAATCCCTACTGGGTTGAAAACCTGAAAGGGCGACCTAGGAAAAAATTAAGGGAACCGAGAGGTGCGGTAAAAAAAAGTAAAAAAAATTACCGTATCAAAAGGTAAGGAAATCGATAGATAATTTTTTTAAAAAAAGGTGCTCACAAGTGGATGACAATATTTTCAGCTGCCTCGACAAATTGCGTGGAACCTTCTGGACGTATCATGAATGGCTTTAGGGAGCTTCACCAAGAAGGACTCCAAAGTCGATTAATGAGCAAATAGGTCGAGAAATCCGCACAAACAATAAGACATCTCGATAGAGTATTTAGCTCTAAAGTAAAGTACAAGCTAACGAGGGGAGTCTTTAGGTGTTCAGCATCTGCAAGTCATTCTCGACGATTAGGACCTCTAGTTATCTGACTTCTAAAAGTCACAAGACAACGAGCGGAGCCTTTAGGTGTTTAGCCTCTGCAAGTCATCCTCGATGACCAAGACCTGTAGTTATCCAACTTCTGGGAGTCACAAGCCAACGAGCGGGGCCTTTGCGTGTTCATCCTTCGCAATTCATTATCGACGACCATGACATTTTAGTTATTCAGCTTCTGGAAGTCACAAGCCAACGAGCGGAGCCTTTAGGTGTTCAGGCTCCGCAAGTCATCCTCGACGACCAGGACCTGCAGTTATCCAGCTTCTGGGAGTCACATGTTGACGAGCGGAGACTTTAGGTGTTCAGCCTTCGCAAGTCATCATCAACGATCAAGACCTGTAGTTATTCAGCTTCTGGACATCATAAGCCGACGAACGGGGCCTTGAGGTGCTCAACCCCCGCAAGTCATCCTCAACGATGCTTTAGGCCAAAAAATCCTCAACCTCCAGCTCGTTGATGTCCAAACAAAATCCTCGACAACTAGGATCTGTAAGTGTCCAACTTCTGGGAGTCACAAGGTGATGAGCGTTTAGGCGCCCAGTCTCCACAAATCATTGTCAACAATCAGGACTTGTAGATGTCCAACTTCCTAAAGTTGCACGATAATGTTTGTCTACTACATAAATAATAAATCGAGAGAAGCCAAAATCAGTTGTTTGTCTTTGAACACACACTCATGAGATCACTTCCATGAGCGCATCTTCAAATAGGGGAAATTGTAAACACCTGATTTTGGCTCGGGGTCAAAATACTATACGCGATGATCCGAGTCAAGAAAATATGAGCCAAAGAAAAATAAAAAAATTAAATAAACTCCAAATCCTAAACCTTAAACCCCAAACCCTAACCTTAAACCCCAAACCCTAAACCCCCAAATCCAAACCTTAAACCCTAAACCCCAAACCCTAAACCTTAAACCCTAAACCCTAACCTTAAACCCTATATCCTAGACCCAAAAAATCATAAACCCTTAACCTAATTTTGCTAGACCGAATCCTCCCCAATGACACCATAGGTCCTCCCAATTGCCAATCATCTTTGTCCAATTGCTATCACATTTGCCATTCACTATGTATTGTCCATCATTTATCATCTACCTGGACAAAAATAACATTGGGGAAAACTTTATAGAGGAATGGGAAGCTTCGGCTAAAGGATGAGGAAGACATTGTCGCTACTATGTCAATAGAAGAAAAGAAAGAAAAAATAAAGAGATACAAAGGAGATAAGAGAAGAAAATATGGAAGATAAGGCCACGACAAAGTGAATATTTGAGTGATAGTTAGAAAAAATAGAGAGAAATTGAGTGAAGAAAAATCGACGATTATCGGTCTCGATCCCTCATACGGTATCTAAACTTCGAATGACTTAGGTATATCCCTCTCGTATTCAATATTGTACTATATGTCCTAATGTGAATAAAGTTTGTGTTATTGATATTCGTATAAAAATCGTACTCAGGTTTAAGTTTGGTATAACTCTGGGGTCATTTTAGACATTTGTGAAAGTTATGGGGGTTGTTTCAGTCAAAACAATTAATATTTTCTAGAATGACTTAGGTCATTCCCACACTTTGATGAAGGTCACAACTCGGTCCATGGACTCTTGGGTCATTTTGGGCCATTTCAGAAATACTTCGGACCATTTTTGCAATTTTTAAAAGATTTACCCAAATCAGCTTGAATTTTTAAATAATTCCACTTTGGTCCCTAAACATTTCTGGACATCCCATTACTTCCCAAGGCGTCACAAGTTAGTCCAATGTGCTTCGTATTTTCAAAATCATCTGTGTATGTTTGACACGTTTAAAATAACCCCAAAGTTAAACCACCCCTTTTCTAAGCATGATTAACTCTACTCTACTCTTGTTTATTTATTTCAAATTAACTCGTAAAATAAAATAAAAAATATTTGTACATGGTTTATTTATTAAAAAAATATGCATGTAATCTCTTCAGCCAAGTAGGATAATTATGGGCAAATCGAGCAAGTTGGAAAAAAATATAAATTCAAAAGCAAACCAAAGTACCGAAAGGGCGTATTATAGGATCACGATCCTTTGAGACGTAAGCAAACCCCTGAGCTCGATTCTCTGGACGTAGCCATTCCAAGTCCTAGGATGTTAACACCATGTATCCTAGGCAAATTTTAGGACTCCGATTAGTCTCTAATTAATCGGTGGAGACTCTTTCATTTTTTCGGTCCGGTTGATAACCATGCTCGACCGGACCCGTCACTCGCCATGCCCCGACATTTTTTGAGCGAAAATAAAAAATAATAAAAAAAAAAGGTTGGGGAAAGTCGGATTCGACGTCCGACAGGACTCAATTACTGATTTCCTTTTGGGAAGATGCTTTGAAGATTGTTGCCTACATTTATCATCAAACTCCGCAATCTTTTTGATGATATGGGGTTGAAGCTTGATCTTTGATCTTCCAATTATGGCTCCGAGGAATTCTATTTCCTCTACTGCAATCTTCATTTTATTTGCAGATAGTACCAGCCCTTCCTTCTTGCATACTGCTAGCATTTGAGCTAGATGCTTCGCATGTTCCTCTTCATTTTCCGAGAAAACCAGTATATCATCAATATATACTGCTATATAGTCAGCATGATCTCGGAAACAATTATCCATTTTTCTTTGAAAAATTGCAGGAGCATCCTTAATCGTGTGTCTATGAAGGCGTTTAACTCCACTCCATATGAGCTTTCGACTGGAATAAGTTCTAGACCTTACATATATACGCCCATAGGGCGCACTGTTTGCACTCTTGATTTCTCAAATAAGTTTGGGAAGATTGGACCTAGAGGAAATAAGAGTATCTTTTGGGGTTACTTGATATCATTTTGTGTTTATAGTCGAGAAGGACAGTAGGAGTGTTACTGAGATTGAATCACAAGACGCGACGTTTTTAGATAACGAAATTTCCAAGAAGGGATAGATTGGTTTGTACCGATCTTTATATGAGATGCAAGATCAAGTTGAGAAGATACCTGTCAATTCGAGTAGGAGAGTTGAAATCGCATGCTTGAGCAAATACGTGTCGTCATACATATTCACCGTCTGCTAGAGCGAATGGAACACATTCTGCTTCTGATTATCTTGTTGACAGTGGGAGCATTGGGGATCTCATCCCCAGTGGGTGTGATCATGGTCAAACCCTTGGTAGGAGTGAGTTTCTAGGTCGTGGGCTAGGACAGAAGTTTTCCTACCGACGATATGCATTTGAATGTGATGGAGAACTAAACACACTAATATCATACGTGACAGTTATTGAGCATAAAAACGTTAGAGAAACTCTCAATTAACCCTGAATGGATGAAAGTAATGGAGGTTGAGATAAAGACTATAGGCGATATAAAATCCATAAGGAAGAACGGTATTTGGACACTGGTCGATATTTGAGAGGACGCAGGACAATAAGAGCTAAACGGGTTCTTAAGACGAAGATCAAGGTTTATGAAAATTTGAGCATTACAAAGCTCGACTAGTCGCGAAAGGTTAATACACAACAAGGGAGAGTGGACTTTAAGGAGGCTTTCTCACCGACCGTTTGAATGATCGCAATTTGTTTGAATCCGGTATTGGAGTGAGTTTAGATTTGGAACTGCCCTAAATAGACGATTAATACCGCTTACCTCAATGGTGAATTAGAATAAAAGATCTATATGATGCAGCCTAAATTTTTTGTGCATAAAGTCCATGAATACTTAGTGTACAAACTTCACAAATCGATCTATGGTATGATACAGTCCTCTAGGCAGTGATATCGCAGATTTCATGATTTGGTCCTGAAAAATAAATTTCTCTTGTTGGATGAGGATCATTGTGTGTACTAGGGGTGAGCGGTTTTGAGTACACTATAAATTTAGGGGTTTCCCGAACCTACCCCATATATAATAGGGCATTGAATTTTGGAACTGGAACCTACCTGTTTAATTTTGGAACTAGAACGTACCCTAAACCTATTTGTACAAACAGTTTCGGGTACCCTGTTAGGAACCTGTTTCGTTTTTTTTTTCAAAAACAATTTGGTTCCGGTTCGGTTTCGAAGCAACAAACTTATTAACAGTTCCAAACACGAAGACCATAACATCATCTTTTACCGTTCACGCTTAGCAAAGGAAGTAACATCCACATTTTCTATTGAAAATCAATAGAAAATTGATTCCTTCACATCAATTGTGTGATATCAAGTAATGCATTCACATCAATTTTCTAATGACTTATCAATTTTCAATAGAATGCATTATGACGCTCTCAAAGTTTTGTTTTAAAATATATATAGATATAGATATATACATATAAAACTAGTTCCGGTTAGTTTAGGGTACCCAGATAGGAGAACCGGAAGCGGAAACGAATAAATAGGTTCTTAATTTTTTTTCTAGGAACCTACTCTATTTTTAAAAGTTCTACCCGGAACCTAATTAAAGTGTCGGTTCTAGATAGGTTCCGGGTTGAAATGGGTAATTTGCTCACCCCTAGCGTGTACACCAAAAGGTCTGGACCGAACTTTGTATTTATAACTCTATATGTAGATATACTCATAACTAGAAATAGTTTGGAGTTCCTCACACAGGTAAAAATTTGATTGTCTTCTCTTTTTGGAATGAAGGACATGGGTGAGACATGGCATATCCTTGAGATTCATATCTCGAGAGATCACCGTATGAGGCAACTGTGACTTTCACAGAAGAGCTACATAAACAGAGTGTTGGAAATGTTCAACATGAGTAATGGCCAACCTCTCAACATGGTCGTGTTTTCGAAAACTATAAAAGAACTGGACTATATAAAACAAATTATGCAGCTAACTGCAGTCGAAACAACTTGGTGTACACAATAGTGTGTACTCGACCTGATATTTATCATGCATTCGGCATGGTATGTCGGTACCAAGTTGAACCTTATTGGAGAAATGCTAGGCAGTTAATAGGATCACGTGATATCTTAAGGGCATCATCATGCTCTGTGCTACTGAAGAGACTTGTCGGAGGTCCGAGAATCTATGGATGACTAGGTATAACGATACGGGCTATGGTGGTGACTTTGATGAGAGAAAACCCATCTCAGAATCTGTATGTTAAGTTTGATTTGGATGATATGTTTGTGGTTATTATGTGTTAACGGAGAATGTTAAATGAGTGGTGTGATTGATTATTAAATAACCAAACATAATGTTGGAAAAATACTCATACCGTGCCTACATAAATACAACTGTATTAAGCATTGCATAAACTTATAGGTGAAGATAATAGTCATCAATGAAACATATCAGTCACAAGCATTACAATGTATGTTAACATAAAGTGGACTAAGCGTAAAGTACATAACTCATATGTCAAAACAAACAATTGTCATTGACTAAAACGAGATGCGACTCTTCATCAAACTGCAATTTAGCATTACATTAGAAACATAAATATATAGACTAGTTCAACATAAATCCAGGGGAATCAACTGACTACATCTTTAACATATGAGTGACAACAACAATAATTAATAACACTATGATACACATCTGGTGATGATTTCTCGTACACAGAACACCAACTTTAACGTTCAGTTCAGATTCCCTTGATACAAATTTTGTCATGGCTCTCCTTCCATTCATACACATCGGTGGATCTTCCCAAGTAAATAAATCACAACCCCTCTTCACAGACTTAGTTGGTTGAATAATTAACAATGAATAGAAGTTGTGTTTTGTCATTACATAAATTAGGGTTTAAAAAAAACTAATTATTGTTCATCTTCTTAATCGACGCTAGTTTTGAAATTTTAATTAAAATAATTAGATTAATTACCTTGTATTTAGCGCATGCATAGAACATATGACCGAGACGTTGTGGGTTAAAAATGTAGTTGTTGGTTGTTCTTGGTGAAGGGAATAAGGGAGATAGAGACGTGGAAGTTAGAAGGGGGATGAAACAAGTGAGGAAGAAAAAGTACATGCTAGTGGTATTTTGGACATAGTGCATTTGACAGAATTGGAGGACAATTGACAAAAAAACAGTGTAATTACAAACAATTCAAAATATTTAGGTGCACCAATAAACATTATGAGTGAAATTACCAAAAGAGACAAACATTTGGGGTGCAGTTGCACACTTTTTCCATTATAATTAGTTATTTGTTTCGCAATTTGCGCGATAAATATATTTATATTAATTTTAGAATTTTCATAAATAATCAATTAAAATATATTTATTAAATTTAAATATAGATTTTTATATATGATTTTATTATTAATAATAAAGAAAATATGTTTTTTTTTTAAATTATTTTTATTATATATAATAGAAATGATATAAGGATTTAATAATATGATGTTAATGCATGCACCTCAATTTATTTTTATGATCTTTGTTGTTATCGTATATTTATTATAATTTAAACTGAATATACATATTTTAATAATTACAACTATTTTGTTTGTTGAGTCTTATCAAGTATTCATACAAGAAAGATGCTCCATTAAAAATTATTTAGGATATTAATAAATATAGTTCATATGATAAATTTTATATCTCTAACATAATAATAATTAGGTAAACAATGATGATAACATCATATTATGGACCTATGTATGATTATATTATGTGTTGTTTTTATAACTATTTTAAATCTAATAATATTTATGTGCAAGATGATAACACGATAGTAGTATCTTCATTTAAAAAAAAAGTTAATAACCAAATTGGTACATGAACTTTTACTTTTAAAAAAACTGCTACCTAAACGTTGACACTGAGAGCAAATTGCTACTTCAGTTAAGTTTTCCGTTAAGTATGGATTGAAAATGACATGACAACACATGATTTAAAAAATTATATTATTTTTAAAAAAAATACTAGACAACTTCTAAAAAAAACTTAAAATGAATAGGCAAAACAAGAGTTTTTAATATAATATTTTGATTACAAATATTAAACAAAATTTATTTCATATTTTCAATATAATATTATATTAAAAACTCTTATTTTCTCTATTAATTTTTAAGATTTTTTTAGAATTTTTCAACTATTTTCAAAAATATTATTTAGTTTTCTAAATCATGGATCAATCATTTGTTGTCACGGCATTTTTCGTCCATATTTAACAAAATGTTTAACTGATGTAGCAATTTTTTCCCAACAATGAAAGTACATGTAGCAAAATTTAAAAAATCAAAGTTCATGTAATAATTTGTAAAGTGCTCAAAGTTAAAGTAAAAATTTAGTTATTAGCCCTTAAAAAAACGTGTAATAGGTCAAAAGGTATCACTATTATCATTTTATAGTTAAATTTTTACTCGTTAATTATTTAAAATAAATCTACCATATATAGAAATTAATTCTTTTATCAAATATAATATTAATGTAAATTGTACAACAAATGTAAGAATGTACACATATACTTAATACTAAGGCTTTAATCTACTTATATTTATATTTATTTAAAGTAGAAAAATAAAATACTTTAAAAAGAATACTTGACTGTAAATAGTAGTGTATTGATAGTAAAAATATTGAGAATGTGAAACATACAATGAGATCCAATGAGAAGTTTCAGAATAATTTTACAGTTGAAGAAGTTGAGATCCAATGAGAATGTTTCAGGATAATTTTACAGTTGAAGAAGTCAAATAGGGAGAGTTCACAAGACACTTATCTTTTCCAAACTATGTAACCAAATTAATGTGTATATATATATATATGTAAATTTAATGTTATATTTTTTATCCACCAACAGGTTAACTCTAGAATCCTTATTCTAACTTTGTGGAAGGAAGCTGGTTATGCATGGTGAATAAAAGAAAATTGTCTTCCCTCGTTGTTAGCAAGATGATTGTGTATATGAACAAATTGTTTACACACCTCTTACCGTGTTGTTAATTTATTTATACCTAACATAATACTTGAGTCTTAAACTACACAGAATAACAAGACATCAACTCCCTTTACGCACCTTGTTTCTATTTGTGTATTATCAGGCAATCTAAAATATAGTTTGTGCGTGTGTGTGTGTTTTCTCTAGTGGTATAGTGAGTTAACTAAATTTAATATAGTGTCTGCTCAAATTCTAAATTGAGGTGACTCAAATTCTAAATTGAGGTGACTCAAATTCTGAAAGAGTCCAGTCGACCAATCAATCTAGCAATTACTATACTTCCAAACTGTGATGCCCAACCATTTTAATCTATCTAAAAAGGAACATTAAAATTCCCCAAACTGAATTCTCATGAAGTGCAAGAATCGGAGGAAATCAAGTTACATTAAAAGAGGAAAACACACCTTGACTCAACCTCTCCCAAACTGAATAATATCCCCAAGACAGTTCCCTTTGTCTGGTCACATGTATCTTAGAACGCATAGCTTGTATAAAAGTGATTGCACAAACTGTTGAGTTGCTTCAACTGTCTGAGAAATTATATAAAAGCGCAATTAGAGCAGCCAAGCCAATTCGGTAATGCCAAGTTCCACATGAAGCGGGATCAATCCAGGTTCTTCCAAAATGCTGAATGCAGCAAATCCATAGTAACAGTGGTAGAGGTCGGGTAGATCACCTGGGAATTTACTGAAGCCCCCGTACTGGATTTATCAACAGGAAGGGGCACGTTTCTATAAGAAGAATACATATACAATGCACAAGAAAATAATATGGTAAACAGAACTGGGTCTAGGAACATGAACAGGTAGGACAGCAGTCATTAATTAATGGATGAGATGAGATGAGATGAGAGACACGTTAAGTATTACAGAGCAGCTACATTAAGTCCAAATCCTATTGGATTTCAGGGTAATAACACAGCAACTTATAATTACCTAATGTAGTTGAGTTGCATAAAGGCTTGCTTGGTAAGTGTACTGTTTTAACTCAATCTGGTCCAATATATAACGACTTGGGCAATCCTCACCTTACGAGCTTGGTTTTGATGTTGGGTAAAGTCCAATTCCATTTCATTACAAAAAGAACCTCTAGTCCAAAGTCTTTTAACGATACACCATTGCTCTAGAAGGAAACACAGCTTTATAGTGTTGTATAGATAGATGATGTGTAAGAATCATTGCTATTGCAAAAGAAATGTGAAGTGAAAACTCCTTGACTTTGGCGCAAATAATAAGAACAAACTGTGTCTCTGGTGAAAAAAGGACACAAGGAATTTCAACTGCAAGCCCAACTTCATCAATTCTATGTACGAGTAGGAGGAGATATTGGGACCCTTTGGTGTGACAGTTGCAGAACCAGAAGTATCTAAACACTCAGACACAGCATTTGAATGGCAAGGATAAGATACAAAAATCTACCTCAGGTTTGTAACAGAGGTTCTAATGTGAAATAGGGAGGAGTCAAGACTGGACCTGTATTGGACTGTATTGGATCATTGGTCTGGCCACCAGCTAATGATACAATACTGTTGTGGCAATTAGGCAGAGTTCAGGCAGTGGGGCGTTGGAGGAAAGAAAAAAACCCAGCAATTAGAGAATTTTCCATTCGGAATTACAATACTTTAGTCCAAGCTACTCTTACTTTTTACGGGAACTATCATAATATCGACAAGGAGTTTTTTGGAACAGTTTGTTGTCTATCCAACCTTTGGGGAGTATAGCTTATAGAATAATATTCTGCTTTTGCAAATGACCTGATGGTGGATCAACGAATTTACCAGATGAGGCCTTCTTTAAAAAAAAAAAAATCTTAGCAAAGGGTTGACACATGTAGAACTCACAGGCAAGCAAAAAGAATGATAGGGAATACAAAAGGTACCTCAGACTGACAGGCCAGCAAAAACCTCCGTAGTGGTTCCTTGTCCATAAGTTTGTAAGCACCAATAGTTCTCAAAGTTGCTCCAACCCTGTACAGATACGTTAGAAATTCTATCACCCAGTTGCACCAAGTGAGTGAGTATTGGACTCCAGAAATGTACATACCAAAATGCATAACACGTATCACTAGGCTTATTTGGTCTACCTTGAATACCACCATCAAATCCTTGCCTCTGAAGCGAAGCAGCACAGAAAGAAAAAAATGGTCATGGTCATGGTCATGGAAAATAAAACAATCAATAGATAAGGCCCGATTATCATACTTAAGGGAAAATCCTCCATCAGCCCCCCACCCCACCCACCTATTGTGCACATACACACGAAGTTATTTTCAACATAAAATTAGACCTTGCATGTGAAAGTCAATTTCATAATTTGTAAAAAGCCTCCAAATTATTAAAAACAAATATATATATATATATATATATATCATTCTAACAGTTCAAGGTAGAATAGAGCGCAAATAGACCCCACTGATTAGATCACAAATCAGGGGGGCTTGGATGGGCTGGGAAACAGACCAGGTCAGCAGTTTGGTTCCAATTAAACTCGCTTTAAGATTGAAACCTTTTTTTTTTTTTCCTATTCAGAGCTTTGCTGAAACAAACTATTGGGCTCTAACTACACATTTATACGACTTGCACCATAATGTGGAGGGCGCATGTTCAAATTTCTATCCAAATTGGACAGAAAACAGAGTTGGGTAACAGCAATATTTTGCATAAAAATAAAGGGAAACAGTTAGCAATGTGAGCTTTAGGGTACTTCGATTTGGTGAAAAAGAGCGTAAAGTGGCATTTTCATTTGAAACTACAAACTGTTTACAAAGACTAAGAGAAATTACACCTGCAAGCTCCACCGTAGGAGCAATGGCAGATCTACAGCTGATTGTGGTTCCCCACCATATACAAGATTATCTTCAAGGAATCCCATTAAGCGTAGAGATGCAACAGCACAATATGTAGCACCACCTGTGAGACTAAAATAAATAAATTGGTAAATGATCAAAGACTACTGGACATATACAGTTTAGCAACAGAATCGAGGTGTATTGAGAGGACAAAGGCAATACCAACCATTATTGTATGCACCAAAATGGAACTTCAACTTCATAAGAATATTGAAGTAATAGTAAACATTACATGGATTCACGTGTGACTCACCATGAGATTCCAGGCCGGGACTTAATCCAAAACCACCATCAAAGGACTGGTAACAAAGATCCTATGTATGAGAATACTCATCTATGTTTAAGGTTCCATAAAAAAATAGCAGTTGGAAGAAGAACCTGGCAATTGACGATAAAATCTTTAGCCTTCTCCTTATCCATTCCATTCCAATCATTAAACATGTAGCAGATAGCCACTGAGATATCATTGAATTACAAGTAAGTCATCTTGAGGCAGTAAACAAATATAGTCAATATCAGTACACCCTTACCAGCACAATACAAGAAACGGAGATCTGTTTCACCTCCACTGTGGATGGGCATAAAGCTGAAGAAAGGGAGGATATCAGAAGAGCTCCAACAGGCTAAATGTGAACCCACCAAGTTGACACTAATCATATATTGTGTGAGTGATAATCAATGGCAAGAAATGGAGCTCTATAAATCGCCTAAGCATCATGAAAAACACCCATTCTTGATTCATACCATCTGCCAAATCTAACAACAAAAGACAGAGAGAGGGTACCGGAACACCAGCAATTCATACCTTCCATCTGGTTGTTGGAGATTTTTCATTGATGTTAACAGTGGGTGAGAGTCAATAGTTGACAGATTGTACCCTAAAATTTTAAGTATTGACAGTGCACAGTATGTGCTTGCTAGGTGACTGCTGTTGCCATTCCGAACCTTCAAGCAGATGAACAAAGATTTAATGGCCTAGGAAAGAACATATGTGGTAAAAGAATTTGCTTTAGAACAATTGAACAGTTATGTTTCCCATACTCCATTTTCGTCCAAATGGAACTGCGAGCTTGTAGAACCATGGAACCCAAAAAATTGACCTAACCCGCAACAGAAAAGGATGAACTTTCGTTATCATGGAAACGAGTCCAATCATAAAACACTACCTTGATCTATATTAATACACTAGGTTCGCCAGGGAAAAAAAAATCAGCGCAAGAAACTCTACCACTTTGTAGCTCGGTCTCACTCCTTGGATGAGCTTGCAGAGACAAAACCCAGTTGAACACTGCATCCTTATCTACCTACAGGAACATGAAGCCCCAGAGACTGATTATTACTTGATAGATCTAGCGACATTATTTTATGGATCCTTTTGCCTAGTGTAATAAAAGAACAGCATTACTCCAGCAATATGTTATCTCAGCAAACAGAAGTTGCAGACGAGAATCTCAACAACTTGCTCAGTTTGATAAATTATAAACAACTAAATTTTAATCAGGGTTGTGAACATTTCAACAAGCTAGAACGCGGAATTCGTATTCTCAATCAGTGTAAGTGCACAATCTAGTATAAACACGGGCAATAAACGCACGGATTGGAGAGCACCAAGGATGTCCAGTCCGGAGATGACGAAATAAGCTAGGGTGAGTCGATTGATCTCTTGCTTCTGGTAATGGCATGGCAACATCTGGTACATCATCTGCAAGTATGTTAAGTGTCTCTCTCTGTCAAAGAAATCTCTGTACGGCGGGGGAGAGGAGAGTGTTGGAGACGGTGGATCTGAATAACGCTCCTCGTCTTCTCCTTCCATCCCAGCAATTGCAGAGTTCCACAAAATAATAGTTTTGACAGGTTTCTCAGATCTAGTCACAAAATTCTTACTCTCAGTCAGATGTGATGAGGCGCAGAACTACTTCGTGCTTACGGATGAATTCCCGACTGCACCCGGTTCAGGTTCACCAACAATCACGCAGATTTCTTCCGCCGTTTTGAACAGTGCTGTAAGAATCAGACCACATCGGCGGTCGACCGCGAACCGGTCAACTATCGTCCGGTTATCTCTATAGACCGAATTGCAGACAAAATCCGTATCGACTATCGATGACAAACAATGAGTTTTTACTAATCGTTTTTTTCAATCCGAGCAATTTATCAAGAATCGGTCGATTTTCTTGTCGCTCGAGATATTTGAATCCCTCTATGAAATAGTTTTAGTGTTGGAGAAATGAAGATACATGTGTATGAAAACGTACCTACTTAGATGGAATTGGGAATATAGGGATACACAGATAGGGAGAAAAAATAGTTATTAGAACTAACTATCCCTTCAACTTGTGGACTCCCCTCATAGGCCTCCTTTTGGCATCCTTTGTTCTATGTATAATTCCTGAATTGTATTGAATCATGAATCTTAAAATTGTCCATGACCTCACCGCTATTTATATACTGTACGTAGAAGTAGATAACAACCATAACTAACTGAAACAAATATCTAACCGACTAACTAATATAATATTTTAATCTTTAATATTCCCCCTCATCTAGTTGTTCTTCCTTGAAGACATCCTTGATACCAAAATTTTGCGCCAAATACTCATGTTGTTGGCGCCCCAAAGCCTTTGTAAGTAAGTTGGCAAGTTGACCTTTCGAAGCAATATACAATGTAGAAGCCATACCATCTTCAACTCGTTCCCGAATGAAATGGCAATCGAGTTCGGTATGCTTAGTTCGCTCATGAAATATCGAATTCTTGGCAATTTGGATAGTGGCTTTGCTGTCACAGAATAGTTCTGTGGGTCCAGGGCTGCAAAAACCAAGTTCCAGAAGTAGACGTCTCAGCCAAACGATCTCTGCCACAACCATACTCATGCTGTGATATTCCGCTTCCGCACTCAAATGAGAAACTGTGTGTTGTTTCTTTACCTTCCGTGATATGATTGCCTCGCCCATCTTGACACAATAAGCACTAACCGACCTTCTTGTGAAATGACATGTGGCCCAATCAGAATCACCATAGGCTCGCAGTGTGAGGTCCGATTGAGAAGGAAAGAACAACCCCTGACCTGGACTTCCCTTAATATAGCGCACAACTCGTAATGTCACATCGTAATGGGACTTCTTCGGTCCATGAACAAATTGACTTAGGTTTTGAAACGTGAGAGCAATATCCGGACGAGTCATTGTAAGATAAAGGAGTCGACCTATTAATCTGCGGTATGACTCAATATCATGTAATGCAACATCTTCTTTAGATCCCACTGATTCATCATATTCCATGGTGGTAAGTCGAAGGTGTTGATCCATATGTGTAGGTGCTGGACGAGATGGTGTAAGACCAGCATCTCCTAGAAGTTCCAATGCATACTTGCGTTGATTGACTACGATTCCAAGTTGTTAGCGTGTAACTTCTAGTCCGAGGAAGTATCGTAACAAACCAAGATCCTTCAATTTGAAATGTTTACACAACGTGTTCTTCAACTCTGCAATAAGAACAGAATCTGACCCGGTAATAAGGAGATCATCAACATAAATGACAAGGTAGACCCATTTAGAATCTCGTTGTTTCGTGAAAACTGAATAGTCAGCTTTACTTTGGGAATAGCCATTGTCGAGAAGAGCTTGAGTAAGCTTGATGTTCCATTGGCGAGAGACTGGTTTCAAGCCATACAACGATTTGAGAAGCTTGCACACCTTAGTTCCATAATTATTGTTAATAGAGGCATCAATAAAACCTGGTGGAATCTCCATAAATACCTCCTCAGTTAGATCGCCTTGTAAGAACGCGTTGTTTACATCCATATGGAATATATTCCATGAATGAGCTGATGCAAGAGCCATTAAAGTTCGAACAGTGGTCATCTTCACGACCGGGGAGAAAGTTTCGTTAAAATCTGTACCTTTCACTTGTGTATAACCCTTCGCAACGAGACGGGCTTTATATCGCTCTAAGGATCCATCTGAGTGATATTTGATCTTGTAAACCCACTTACATCCAATCGCACGTTTAGAGGGTGGTAATTCGACAATAATCCAAGTCACGTTGTCTTATAAAGCCTTTAACTCATCATGCATTGCTCCAGCCCAATTATGATCCTGAATAGCCTCTTCAAAAGAACGAGGTTCTTGTGACTGTGATGAAGTAGTAAGGAAACACTGAAACTGCTGTGATAAGTGTTTATACTGTATGGTATTACGCAAACCAAAAACAGTTGAAGCTCTTCTCGGGGAAGTCACAAAATCTACCATCCAAGCTGGAGGTTTATTGGTACGAGATGATCTGCGAAGTATAGCCTCAGAAGGAGATTGCTCAGTAACAACATTGGTAAATGAAGATTCAGCCGTAACAGGTGTTGCGTCGACATAATCAGACGCAATAGGTGGAGAAGTCGCGAAAGGGGAGGATCCCGCAACAAGTGTCACGTTAGGTGATGAGGGTGTGTCAATAGGGAGTCCTGCAGGGCTGGAACTTACTCTATTTTCAACTTATCTTGCAAGTAAATCATGATCACCACTTGCATTAATAGTGCCGAAAGGAATCAACTGCTTTAGCTCTGTTTTCAAAAGCCTGAAAGGGAAGATAGTTTCGTGAAATCTGACATCTCGGCTGACCCGGAAGACAGAATCTCGTAAACTCGTAATAATGTATCCCTTTTGGGTGAGGGAATACTCAGGAAACACACTTGGTTCAGACTTGGGTGAAAATTTATCAGTATTGCACAGATTTGTGGCAAGACAGAAACAACCAAGCACACGAAGATGAGAAAGATTAGGTGACCGACTGTGTAATACTTCAAAGGGTGATTTACTAGATAGAACTGATGAGGGAAGGAAATTAATGAGGTGGCATGCAGCAAGAACACACTATCCCCAATGTCGAATCGGTATTGAGGCTTGAAAATGAATTGCCCGGTCCATGTCCAACAAATGTCGGTGTTTGCGCTCAACTCTTCCGTTTTGTTGGGGTGTATGAGCACAACTAATTTGGTGAATGATTCTGAGGGCTTGACAGAGTTGTCGTGTAAGGTTGTTAACGAATTCACCCCCATTATCGCTCCGGAATATCTTGACAGTGGAATTGAATTGCGTCTTGGCCATTCTAAAGAACCTTTGAATGTATAAAACCACATCATTTTTTAGTCGTAACAAATATATCCATGTGCTTCGGTAACAATCGTCAACAATCGTAAGAAAATATTTGTAACCATCAATCGTAGAAGCGTTATAAGGTCCCCATAGGTCAAGATGAACCAACTCAAATGGTTGTTATGCATGCGATGTACTTAATCGAAATGTATGTCTAGTTTGTTTGGCTAATGAACAAACTGTACAATCTGTGTTTTGAAACAAAGGAAAACAACTGTGTCCAAAGCATAGATGCCACAATAGCTTTTCATCCTGCCTGTGTGCAGTAGTAGCAAGAACAGAAGGTGAAACTGGTTCGGCTAGAGCAAGGAAAGTATGCTGATGTAGTAAGGTGTAAAGACCATGATTCTGATTGCCAATTCCGAGAGTCGTCCCATCGGAAATGGACTAAATAACAACTTTGTCAGCAGAGATAATCACACGACAAGAAGAATCGTTGGTCAAGGGAGAAACAGCTACAAGATTGTATTGGAAATCTGGTACCAAGAGTACCTCACGGAGAATCAATCGTGAGGATATTCGACAAGATCCAATGTGAGTGACTTTACATCGTGTGCCATTGGGTAAAAGAACTATCTGAGACGAAGAATCATTAACAGGAATATCAAACAACAATTCCTTATGCGATGTCATATGATCTGTGGCATCGGAATCGATTATCCAAGATGAAGACATACTAGTCGACTGGGAGAAGTTACCTGCCATATTGGCATGGTTGGTCACGACTGTGGTAGTGGTGCCCGAAGGATGGAGTGTCAATCTGTCATCGAATTCTGCAGCAGGATCCATGTCCAGAAGAATCGGTCAGGCGATGCACAGGAATAACGCGGAGGAGTATCACATCGGAATGAAGATGACAATGCAGATGGATGAAGATGACGCAGGGCAACGAAAGAACAACGTAGAAGCTCAGAGAAATCACCGAGGAATACAGCAAATCGAAAATTATCGATCGGAGAAGGGAGGCTCTGATACCATGTTCTCTGTATATTTCTTGAATTGTATTGAATCATCAATCTTAAAATTGTCCATGACCTAGTCTCTATATATATACTGTACGCAGAAGTAGATAACAACCATCACTAACTGAAACAAATATCTAACCGACTAACTAATATAATATTTTAATCTTTAATATCCTTGTCTGTAAGGACATATGTGTGGCTTGGCCGACAAGGTCACGGTAGTTGAGCGTACCTTCAACTTGTCAATATGTTTTGTTAGTGCCTCACAGCTCCCTCTCGGAATGGAAAGTGACTTTGTTGAAATGTACGGAACATGGAATCATTTAGGGTACAACATAAACGCATATTTAAGTTATCTCCTTGAATGATCGACTTAGCGGAAGCGGAAATAGATCTGCTTGATGTTAGGATCACGGTCTGTCGAACGGGAGGTCATGCCACAGTTTAACGGGCAATGACCTAGGTTTCCACAACTACTTACCACAGTCTAAACTGTAGGGCTGCAGAGCATTATCGTTATTAGGTTTTCCAACCCTGAGCATCTATATAGATAAAGGGAATGGTTTGGGTCAGTATCCAATATTGGGCTTATTAGAATGGGCTCCCACTAATGGGCAACCTAATCCTTCAAACCCAACATCTCTCACCCACACAAAGTGGAGGGCGCTCATTCATTAAACCAGTACCAGGAGAACGAATTCCCCTTATACAGAAAAGACGTATACGAGGTAGCAGTTGTGTGAACGACAAACACAACGAGCAAGGTGTTGCGCATCTGTTAGGAGTTGCAGCGACTCACGGATCTCACACCAGCAGTGGAAATGTGTCATGCACCCTTGGTCATGTAATCTTTCTCCAGTCCTGACCACACAAGAATCTTTCAGACCTATATATGTATTGCGCCCACAACCGCATTTGAAGCCGCAGTTGGTGGCCACCTAGTGGACACAATATCGAGAAGATCCCATAATGACCATCCTCTTCCCACAAAACCATAAACACAATCCAACTCACTTTTCTAGAACCGGGACCAAGGTACTTGTGAGCACACCCATCGAGCACGGACTAAGATAGCAAACAATGAACTGAACCTCAAGTCTCTGTTCAAAGTAATGCGGGTACGTACGTGGCTCTTACGCAAAGAGCTCTGGGTCTCACACGACTCCAAGTTAAGATCACATCTCGGACCATACCCATGGTCATTTTGGGTGCGCCGCAGTATGGAACGCGTGCTACAACATATGTACTCTCCCCATGGAGTATATGTCAAAATGATGTACAGATGTCCATCAAGCACAGAAAGTACCCTAACTAAAAGTCACAAAGACTCTCATCTGACCCCTGAGTGGATTGATAGACCATAATCCGTAGTAGTGCGAAATCAGATAGTTCCAAACACAAAGCCCTTTATGGTCATCCCTACAGACTTCCTGAACCATAAACTATCATCAGCCTCACCTAGCCACAAAGGCATAGAATCTATTACCCGTGTGAGAGAGTGATCTAATCCACTTTGACATATTTCAATAATCAATCACAGTTAGAACACACAAAACACTCAAACTGTGAAAACATGCATACTCAAATATTATTTAAGTTAAAGAACATTGTATGGGAAATAAAATCAATGAAGTACATCAACTAAGTCTACAGAATCCTTTAGACTAAACATGCCTCAGTAAAGACTCCCTCTTCAAGGTTGGAGAGACGGTCCACAACCATCTCATCCGTAGACAAGTACTTCAAACTTATCACCTTGTGTCTAACCACGTCTCTAACATAGTTTTGCTTGATATCTACTTGATATGACTTGTTAGGATACCTGAGTTTCTTTATCACGGAGATTGCGACTTCAATGACTCAGAAATCAATCTGAAAGTCTCTTCATCCATACAACCTACTGAGTAACCCACATAAGAACCACAAATTCGGCATCCATAGCTATCAACACAATGCGCAACTGTTTCTTGCTCATCCACGATATGGCACCATCAGAGAGTAGCGCAGAATGTCTGAGGTGAATTTTCTCTCATCAAAGGCACAACCATAGTTCGCATCGTTATACCAAGTCATCCAGAGATTCTCGGACCTCTGCAAGTGTCTGCGGTAGCACAAGGCATGACGATGCCCTTAAGATATCACATGATCCTATTTACTGTCTGTCATTTCTTTAATCTGGTTCAGCTTGGTACAAACATACCATGTCGACTGCATGACAAATATCAGGTCGAGTACACACTATCGCGCACATCAGGCTTTCGACTACACTTAGCTAGGAAATTTATTTTATCTAGTCTATTTATTTTGTACTTTTCGAACATAAATCCATATTGAGAGGTTGACCAACGTAAGCTAGAGTTTCATTTGGTTTCCAGTTACTCATGTTGAAAATTTTCGACACTTTGTTTATGTAGCTCTACAGTGAAAGGTTCAACTGCCTCCTACGACGATCTCTCGAGATATGAATCCCAAAGATGTGTGTTGTTTCACCCTTATTCTTCATCTCAAACAGAGAAGACAATCAGGCATTTACCTGTTTGAGGAACTGCAAACTATTTACGGATATGAGTATGTCATATAAATATACAGTCATAAACACAAAATTCGGTCAAGACCCTTTTGGTGTACGTGCAATGATTCTCATCCATCAGGAGAAATCCATTTTCCACGACCAACTCATGAACTCTGCGGTACCACTGCCTAGAGGATTATTTCAGACCATAGATCAATTTGTGAAGTTTTCACACTAAGTGCTCATGGTCTTTCTGCACAAAGCATTCATACCGCTCCATATAGATTTCTTATTCTAACTCACCATTGAGGAAGACGGTCTTAACATCTATCTAGTGTAGTTCCAAGTCTAGTTCAAACGAGTTGTGATACTCAACTTTTCATAAGCCTTGAACTTCATCTTAAGAACCCATTTAGCTCTATTGCTATGTGTCCTCTCGAAGGTCAACCAGTGTCCAAACACCGTTCTTCCTTATAGATTCAATCTCGTCCAAAGTGTTCATCACATCCTGCATTACTTTCATCCATTCTTCTTAGAAGGGTCTAATGAGAGTTTCTCTAACGTTTTACAAAACAATAACCATATCGTCAGATATTAAGGTGTTTAGTTCTCCATCACCTTCAAATGCCTATCATCGGGAGGAAAATTAAGTTTTAGCCCACAGCCTAACAACTCATTACTATTAGGGTATGACCATCATCACTCCCACTGAGAATGAGATCCATAATGCTCCCACTGTCAACAAGATCATCAGGAGCTGAATCTGTTCCATTCACTCCAACAGGCGGTGAATCCGGCGGACGAAGAACTGATTCATCATCTGCGACTTCAATTCTCCCACTCGAATTAACATGTGTCTGCTCAACTTGATCTTGAATCTCATATAGAGATCGATCCAAATCAATCTCTCCCTTCTTAGGAAATTCGTTCTCTAAAAACGTTACGTCTCGTGATTCGATCTCGGTAACACTCTCATTGTCCTGCTCGACTATAAACACATACCCTTTGGAGGTGTGAGAGTAACCAAGGTTATATCAGTTTGGCCTAAATTCAGATGATTGGCCTAAATTCAGATGATTGGCCTAAATTCAGATGCATGTATCGTGTTTGAAACTTTTGGCAACAAGGTTATATCAGTTTGAGTTAGGAATGTAGGAAAGATACATGTTTCGAGGAAAGCTTTGACTGCGGTGAAGACATCTGGGCCCACTATGTTCCAGTTCCTCTGATAGAATAACCCCGGAAATCCGTCTGGTCCTAGCGCCTTTGATCCCCCCAAATGAAACACCGCATCTTTTACCTCCTCCATTGTCACCCTTCTTGTCAAATCTAAGTTCATCTCCTCATTGATCTGGTGTGGTAAACATTCCAGTATAGAGTAGTCTGTGTGAACGGACTCCGAAGTGAAAGCCTTCTCGTAGTAGCTCTTTATCTCGTTCATAATATTATACTTTCTTGTGATCCATTCCCCCCTTCCCCTTTGAGACGAGTAAGGCGGTTTCTTCTTCTTCTTGAATTGGCTGTGAGGTTAAAGAAAGTCGTGTTTCAGTCTCCTTGGGTAAGCCACTTTACCCTCTCCCTTTGTTTACAATAGAGTTCCTCTTTCTTCCATAAATCTCGAATACGACCTATGAGTTCGATCTCTTCTTCTTGAACCACACTACTTCTAGGTCCCCTCCCAATTTGTTGTAGTCTTTTTTCCGCCTCCCTCATTTGTGTCATGTTGTTCCCGAAATTACACTTACTCCACCCAATGAGGTTTCTTCTACATTTACCCAATTTTGGCCAAAGTCTCGGTTAGTTCGGCCGGTTTTGTTCCTCCTCCCCCCCACACGGTTAGGATCACCTCTTTGCACTCCGGGTTTTCGAGCCACATTTCTTCAAAACTGAATTTTCTTGATCCTCTATTCGGTTCCCTCCATTTTGTGATTATCATGGGCGAGTGGTCTGACCCTACCGCAACTTCATTAACACACTCGGCATTGGGGAATATTGATGCCCATCCCGCATTAATGAGAACCCTATCCAACCGCTCGTACACCCGATCCAAACCACTCCTATTGTTGCACCACGTGTACCGTTGCCCTTTTGAGCCCATATCCTCCATTCTTACGGCTTCTATCAAATGGTGAAATGCATCTAGTTTCCTTTGCGGTTTCATGTGGCCACCCTCCTTTTCATGATGATGCAAAATCTCATTAAAGTCACCTTGGCAACTCCATGGTGCATTGCGGCCCACCCTCAACTCTTGGATCTCCTCCTAATTTCTATACCTCGTGCCTTCATCTGTATGTGCATGCACCCATGTAGAGAAGAAAGAATTTCCTACTTGATCCACCACCCTTGTATCTATCATGTGTGCATTTGATCTCAGAATTTGGATTTGTATGTCTTTTCTCCACCACAGTGCCATCCCTCCCGCTCTCCCATTCGGTTGGACATAATAGGCCTCCTCCAAACCAATTTGCTCACGAATCTTCTCACAGTAAGCATCACCATTCTTTGTCTCCATTAGAAAAATTATTTTCGGATGATGCTTTCCATTAAGGTCTTTTAGATGTTGAACCATCAAGGAAGACCGCAAACCCTGACAGTTCTAAACGATTGTGCTCATTGATCCCGTGTGGTTGTGTTGGGACAGTCACCAGAACCCGTTCCATTGTCCTTTGTCTCCTCATTCAACATAATTGGTACCTCAAAGAGAACCTCTTCCCCCTTTGTTTTGTGTATCCTTTTCCGTTCTTGTGTAAGTTTTCCTGGATTTTTCTTTCTTCCCCGACCACCACGTGTGGCCCGACTCCCCTTATGTTCAGTTTGGGGGTTTTCCCCCCGTTTTAGTCTCTTTTGCGCTACCTCTTCTTTCTCTCCTTCCCAACTCCGCTTGAGGTGCATTTTGTTCATGAACGGGCTTAGACCCGTCTCCTTTTCCTTTTGCATTCGTTCCCCTCCTGATTTTGGTGACTCAGGTGGAGTCTCCACTATATATGTTCGGATCTCCATTGTGTCCATCGGATCTGTTTTGTGCTCAAAACCTTCCGGAATTTGGATGATGATTGGTGAGACGCATGGGTTGTCGCAGTCGATTTCTCCATGCATAGTTTGTGGTTTCGCCGTGCACGGTTTGATCGGTTCGGTTTGTCTGGTTTGGCTCCATGTTTCTCTTCGGTTCCTTGGTTATTTGGGTGGGCGCATCTGGTTCAGTGTTTGGTGAGGTACGGTCGGTTATCATGTCCATTGGCATGGTTTGGCATGGGGTTTTGTTATGAGGTTTGGTCGGTTTCAGGCTGGTTTGCGGGTGTGTAGGTTGGTTCGGCCGGGGCTTTGCTTGCACGGGTGAAGTGTCACGGTATGTCTCGGTTGTAAGCATCGGTTGTTTGTGGATAGGGGATGGTCTGATACGGTGATCACCAGGGATGGTTTTGTCCTTCACATATGGTACGATGGTAGTGGTGTTACATACACCTTTCCCCTCCTCGCTTGTATCTTCTTCGTTCATTGGCTTGTCATCTCGATCCATTGGATCATCCCCTTGTGTATGTTTCTCCCCCTTGCTCGGGTTTGTTCTCTCCTTTTCATGTTCCTTGAATTCATTCATGATATCAAACCATGATTTCCTGGAACTGCATTGTCCCCCCTTCTCACTACTCCTTGCGCCCCCTCCCATTCGACTTTCCCTCCTCATCTTTGGCCTTTGGAATGACATTCACGAACCATACATTGGTTGGCCTATGGTTGCTTCTGACATAATGATCTCATCCTTGCACCCTGAGTGGTATGACCCAACTTCCCACATCCATAACAGTAATCTGACAACCGTACATATTTGATGGATGCCCATTGTTTATATCCCATGGAGTTTCTCCACCAAAAACCAGGCATCAATGACTTATCCACTCTCACCTCAACTTTTATTCTCATATACGTTTTTTGGAGACTTTCCATCTCCTCCTCCACTTCTATGACTTCTCCCACTTTTCCACCAATGTACATAGCATTCTCTACACTATATTTCTGAAGACCCAGATCATGCACTTGCACCCAGAATTGAACCTTCTTAAAATCAACCAGAGCTAATCCTACAATTGGGCTCCATTTTTTCATGCTCATACAATGACCTTGGACTGACCAAGGCGACATATCAAAAATCTGCTTTCTGTCATCTTCGTTTTCAAACTCAAACGTAACAACCCTATCAGATGCATCAGATATGACTACTGACTCATACCTATCCCATGCTTGTTGTAGTGCCGTATGGATTGCGCCCACCTTGATCGGTTTCTGAGATATGATCATTCCAACATATCTCTCTCTTTTCCCATATAGGGTTTGACGGCAGTTCCAGATCAAGATTTCGCGGGGTTATTCTATCGGTCAGACTTTCACTATGATCACTCATCGTGTAAGAACCGGGTCCAAATGTTGTCACCGTCGTTGCACCTATTCCTGCAAAACACAAATACGCAACAAGGGATTAATATGGTGGCTCTCGGTTTGCAACCTCACACGGGTACACTCATCGTTGCCAAAAGTTCCAAGTGAAATGTCGGATTCTGTCCCAAGCTCAGTCTGAAATAACACTTCTGATTTCTGTCAGGTTGCCCAGCTCAGTCTTGGTGGTTCCGTTGCAAGGCAAGGTTCGCCAGGGTATCGGGTGTAGGTTCAGACTCTGCTCCTCTGCGTAGTGCTTTGTATCTATCTTCTGCAGCAACTTCAAATGCTCCCCGCCGATTCCAGTGGTAAAAAAGGATCTCCACTGCCTCAGTAATGATGTGAAATCAGCAACAGCATCAACTGGACTTGGATGACTTAATGCTCCTCAGCTCAGGTGGGACGACCTCCTTTGCTGTCTTCCCCAAGCTCCGACGAAGTGAGAACTCCAGTTTCTGTCGAATATGATTTCAGTTTAGGGTTTCGGTTTTTTCAGCTTTTGTTCTCCACTCTACGCTTCCTTTGCATGGCGTTGTAGCTGCCTTCTCCCGTGCATTGAATGCAGTCAATTTCAAAAGAATCCAGTCGATTTGATGTTTGACAGCTTCTTCATGGATGGATTGAAATCGAACAAGGAAGAGCGACAGGAACAGGACAAAAAAACAGGGAATGCTCTAACAGAATACAGAGAGAATTTTCTCTCACTACAACTAGGAGAGAGAAGCTCTTATAACGATATGAAAGAACATTAGGAATTCAAAAATTATAACTAAGGATTCAAGAAATTATATCTTATTTTTTTTATCAAAAATTATATAATTGACTTAAATATATTTAATTAAAAAATATAACTTATATAAGCGCAAAGTGTTGACCAAATTACTAGGGATAATAATGTTGTCCCTCGGCATCAGCGAGTTTCTTATAGCCCAAGATTGGTCTTTGTAAGATATCCGGCCGTAATAAGATTTGTTTACCTATCTTGCGTGAATCCTACTAGGAGATTGATATTTGTACAGCTTACCAAGAAGATCAGTAGTGACACACAATCATAGAAGGTAGAGATGATGTTGGAGAGTTAAAGGATACATATGATAGAGCAATAACTCAGCAGTCAACTCCAGAAGTACTGCAACCAACAAGACTACTACACAGCAAACCAGAAGGCTGCATCCGATTGAGCCTGCCTTAAAACAAACACAAGGCCAACAGAGGAAGGCATTGAAATCAAATCTTCCTCAAAAGTTATCTTCTTCTAGGAGTTACCATGGCAGACTCTGCAAGCATAAACTTAATCATAGAAGGTAGAGATGATGTTGGAGAGTTAAAGGATACATATGATAGAGCAATAACTCAGCAGTCAACTCCAGAAGTACTGCAACCAACAAGACTACTACTACACAGCAAACCAGAAGGCTGCATCCGATTGAGCCTGCCTTAAAACAAACACAAGGCCAACAGAGGAAGGCATTGAAATCAAATCTTCCTCAAAAGTTATCTTCTTCTAGGAGTTACCATGGCAGACTCTGCAAGCATAAACTTCACTTCCTCCATCCAATCCTCTCTTACACTGCTTCTCTTGCTTGATGGGTCAGAAATAGGATATTACAGCGCATAAATCCGATCCACTTCAGAATTTGAGAAGTCGGAAGGAAGCCATGAGTTGGACCCGCTTCTCTTTGCAGATTTCACCCTCTTCCTCATTGACCGAGTTCTTTTGGACTTGACAACATAATATGTCATTGTCCCCA
Source organism: Chamaenerion angustifolium (assembly GCA_946814005.1). Classification (NCBI taxonomy): domain Eukaryota; kingdom Viridiplantae; phylum Streptophyta; class Magnoliopsida; order Myrtales; family Onagraceae; genus Chamaenerion; species Chamaenerion angustifolium. The sequence continues at coordinate 28,461,459 of OX328266.1, read as the reverse complement.
GAACCAGTGCCATGATTAGTCCACCTATCACTGTAACCAATATTGCAGCCCATTCGTGCTTCCTTCCCACAACTATATAGGAAGAGGCAATGAATGCAACCGACGTACACACTGAAGCCAACCACATGAGCTTGTTAATCACCTCCACCACTCGCCTCTCTGCTTTTGTCTCACCACGAACTAATGTGATTTGAACCACCACAACAGCCAACGATGTGAACAGCGCAATTGCATTAAAAATGAAAAAGATTTTAAAAGAAGCACTCTTCACAACTACAGCCATTCCATTATTATCATCCCCACCTGGCACTGTGAAAATAGCAGCAAAAGCTACTGTTGCAAATAGAACAGCCACCACAGTCACTGAGTTGGTCGCATTGTTTATCCCTTCTCGATGGAGTTTCCGGAGCTCTTTAGAAATATTATGGACATTTTTATTGGTTCGCTTCGTCTGCTCAAGCTGAGTGTGGACGTCATTCTTGATTTGAGTCACAGTGTTCCTGAGTTCATCTCTTGGTTGGTTCAGCTCATTAGCTCTGACACCACCAGAGCGAGCTAGGCAATCTCTTATTTCTGATGATTCTTCAGACAAGGGAAGACCTTCGGCTATGTCCAGAGCTGTCTTGTGGTCTCTTGTTAGAGCATTGACATTGGTATCTCGCAGCATCAGCAACTCATTGACAATCTGCAGGCCAAGATAAAGTCAGATCAGACAGACGAGGACTAAACTTCAAACAGACGAGGACTAAATCTTGGATGGAAATTTCTTTTACCTATGGAAGTCTTGTGTCAAGAGTCAGGGACTTGGGGGGACCGAAGTCAACCTCCATGTCAACAAAAACAGAAAACATTTTTTTTTCAAGGTTATAATTACGACTAACTCACACCTCACAAGATTAGTTCCATAACATATCAAGAGACTGCAATAGGCCATGTAAGTTATGGAAGTAGGAGTTCTTTGATGCTGATGACCCAACCAAGCTAATTTTATCGCTGATTACAATATAAACTTCATTCGCAGACCATGAGCTAAGAATCTTATTTTTACCTTTCCATTTTCGATCATCAGCAAAGATGCTATTCGATGGATGATTAACTACTCAGTACTCAATGCACTCGACGTCTACATTATATACAATTAACATAATAAATATACCTCTGCTCTCTTTTTCCTTGTCGCTACATGCAAAGCTGTATTGCCAAATTTGTCCGGAAGCATCACTATAGCAGCATCTGCCTCAAGAAGCAACTTCACCACCTCACAGCTTTGGCCCTTGACAGCCATGTGTAATGCTGTCTGCCCCTTCTTGTCTGTTCTCCTCGCTAACTGGGAATCCTTGGTTAGTAACGCTCTAACGATTTCAACATGACCTTGCCGAACGGCTAAATGCAGTGCATTTTTTCCATTGGTCTTAGTATTCTCTATCAAGCTACAGTCCTTAGAGAGGAGCTCATTCACAACTTCCGTATGCCCTCTTGATGCTGCCGTTGTTAAAGGGGTGGCATTTGAGGTGCCAAGCGTTCTGCTTAGTCCAGGATCATGATCTAAAAGTACTTGCACGATGGCTGCAAAGAAAATTGATAATACAGCATTGATATATGGAAGAAAAAATAATGACAGATTAAGGCTATAATATTAATCTTCAGTTTGACAAAATAGGTTATGAGAAACTCTGAATAGGGGATGACCACGAATGAATGGGGGATGACTACGAACATACCATGATATCCTTGACTTGCAGCTATATGCAGTGCATCAAAGCCAGAGCGATTCTTCTTCATAAGACACTCCTTGTTTGAATATTTCAACAACTCCTTCACTACATCCAAATATCCTTTATCTGCTGCAGTGAATATAGCTGTCTCACCTAATTCATTCACCTCATTCACCACTGCTGCCCTCACCTCAGCAACTTCAGCATCAAAATCAGCATCACTCAAGGTCCCAATTATCTGTGAATCAATATCATTAAGAATCCGTCTCACTGCAGCTAAGTCACCGCGTTGCGCCGCCAAGTGAAGCTCTGTGTCGTTATGCCGGCCAGTGACTTGTTTTACATACTTCTTTTTGCCTGCTTGGTCAATTCGCTTACCAGAGTTGGATAGAACTAGAGCTGGTGCTGCTGACGTCGATGATGGAGATGGAGCTGGTGAAGAGATTGCTGCACCATTTTGAGTCGGTTCTATTGCCCTTAGTCCCTTCTCTATGTCTGCTCCTGGAAAATGATTTGAGAGAGACATAAATCTAACAGTACCCTTATATAGCTCTTCTCCAATCATGAATTCCTATTTGATTATTTCGTTTATAGGAATTTCATTTTGACATTAAAGAATATTCAGATGCTAAGGAGCAAAAACTCAGTTTGTCCACACCGTAGTTGTCCAGTTTGATATCACAAAGTCGAGCTGTAAAGTTTAAGTGATGCAGTGGTGCATAATTTTTATTTACAACAAATTTCTATTTAAGAACACATACAGCATAAAAAATTAAATACATACTATAAAATATAAGTATACACATCCAAGTGCCAGAAATGACATCCACTTATATCTTAATGAATGATCATTTCAATCAAAGAGCGGTAGTCGACAAACAGAAAAAGAGGTACAAAATGATCAATCAACTATAACGCAATAAATCAGGAATATGAACAACTACAAGAAGAATCTTCCAATAATCATTATCAGAAAGATTTACAATCTTTGATCCATCAGTTGCAGAAACTTAATTGTGTGATAGGATCGATTCTAATCCCCCTAAAAGACCTGTCTTAAGTGAACTCAATTTTCCAATAAACATCTAAAATCTTTTACGAGAAGTATTGTCAGATCCATGAATCAGAAGATAGATTCATTGTTTTGCAAGTTAAGAAACTAAAATATTTATTACGAGTGTAACTTTCCCAAATCAAGCACAACGGAAGCTGATGGGCAATAAATAATCATATTTCATTAAAATTGACCACAACGAAGCTCTACAAATCAGTTAATAGCAGGTACTGAATCAATATTGATGTCCATGTTGGAGAAAATAGTTTACCTTCTTCCATGGTAGAACGCGTGATCGGGAGTGCGAGAAGTTGGATGGAGAGAAGCGTGAATGATTTAGAAGTGTTGAAAGAAGTCAAATTTGTAGTCTCACAGTGAAAACAGAGAATAAAAATGTGTGCCGTATTCCACCAATAACACAAGACGACAAGACGCTAGAGACGAAAGGAAAGTGCAAAGAAAGAGCGAAAGAAGAATTTTATCCTATTTTCCTCATTATTTTTCTTATTAACCATTTTTTAAGCTACTTGTGTAGGAATTTTTTTCTCCAAATTTAATAATTAATTATTAAAATAATAGGTAGATTTTAAAATTTAGGATTAATTGTCAATTTGCCCTCTAATGTTTAGATCGAATTTAATAATTCCCCTTAATGTTTAAAATTTTAAATTTTAGTCAAAATGTTTGGACGAAATGAAAAATCCCTCAATTCCGTCATAAGACCGTTTATTTCTTACGGTAAACTGAACATGTGTCGTGCACGTCCCTTTACTTAAATTGAAAAGACACAATTGCCATTATGTTCGTTTCCTTGTGATCACTTCGGTTTCCCTCCATATACCCACACCAGCACGCAAGGAGGACATCACATATCACTTCGGTTCCAACAAAATTTATGCAGAGAGTTCCAGACCGAAATCCGACTTCGGTTCCAGCCCTTGCGACGCCTCGACTCTGCTCTTTGACTCCGTCTGTTCGTTCCACTTCGATTGTGGTTCCAGGTAAGTTCCGAAGTGAAATTTAGGGTTTGTTGGTTGTTGCAAATCCCGTATGTTGTCAATGTCGTGCTGAAATTTAGGGTTTATGTTTGGTTGTTGTAAATCCCTTGCTAACAATTGACATTGTTTCAGTTTTTACTTTCGGATTGCACTGATTTGCTGATTGGAAGGATTGCCGCTGAAAAGTATGGATTTTTTGGACTTTGTTGATGATTTAGGTTAGGTTCTTCGCTATTTACACCAAGTTTCGAATTTTGCTGAGGGTGTAGGTTCAGTTGTTCGATATTTTTACTGAAAAGTATAGATAAGAGTGATTGTGTTGTTTTTCCGTTTACAGGTCTATCAAATAGGTTATATGCCCCCAAAGGTTCGCCTAGTTACACACTACATACATTTTACGGTGGTAGGTTGGATACAGCTAATGGGAAGAAGATCTACATTGGTTAAAAATACATTAGACCTAGGTGGCCTATCCCATTTCGGTTGGCTGACTTGATTAACCATTTAACACTGGTTCAACAATATTCGAGTGGTGATGAGATATACTATTTTCCCCCCTTTATGGACATTAATAAAGATTTAGTAAAGATTGCTACAGAGGAGGATGTGCGCGATTTGAAGGGTTACCAGGATGGAATGGAAACCATTGTCCTGTTTATAGAGGACAGTGAGATTGGTGTCCCTATTGGGATGATATTTAATGATTGGGAAGGAGATCCAATCCGGAAGAAAGAAATGGAGGATCCGAACGCAGAAGGTATGAGATTGTATCGTTTCAATAGGGACCATATTGTAGGACATGATAGTTTAGGCATCTATGAAACTAAGATCCCGTATGGAACTTGTATTGTGAACTTAAGGGAGTCGACATGCAGCTGTTGTAAGTGACAGCTTTTCAGAATACCTTGTCTGCATTCGTATGCGGCAATCTTGCACCATCAGTCCGACGTCCTAGATTATGTATCTCTTTACTATCGTAAGGAGTCGTATTTGAAGACATACGAGGATATCATCCATCCCATTCCAGGTAATATTCCATCGTATTTGCTGTATGTTTGCTTTCAGATTGTTGATGTATTTGCTGTAATATTCCTGGTATGTTGCTTATTGGTTATACCTAGTTGCTGACGAGTGGGTGCCAAGTACGATTTGGCCCTTAAACCTACCGGAATTTAGGAATGTACTGAGCCGCCCGAAGAAGAAAAGGACAGCGTCCTCCTGGGAAGCCATGCGGGAAAACTCAGAATAACGGAGGACCTCCAACATTGTGGAAAATGCAAGCAAGTTGGGCATAATGCAAGATCATGCGGAAAGGGGACAATAAAGAAGACTAAAAAAGGGACCCAACATGAAGAGCAAAGTCAAGGAACCGGAGGTCCTCCTTCCACACAAGATAGTGCACTGAGTCAAGGAACCATGTCTAGGAAAGAAAAGAAAAAAAATGTAAATGTAGGAAGTTGGTGTCATTTTAGGGTATTCTATGTGTTAGGCAGAAACAAGACTTAAAACATGTTACATTTTGGTATATGTTAGCTTTTTAGACATGTTCAAACATGCAACTTCTGATTTAGTCAGACGTATTTGAAAGCTTTTGGTTATATGAAAATTAATCTATTCAAATGGTGCTGGATGAAAACTGCTTACTTTAACAAACTTTACATTAAGAGGGATAGTTATTCCACCTGGGAAATTTCAAGAACATTGAATCTTTATTGCAGAACCAAAAACCAGTTTCATACAGCAACATTACAAACTTCATAACGTACTTCTTACATGATTCATTACAAATACACTAAAAAAAACTACATTACATAGTCAAGAACATAACTAACATGAACAATAAAGTGATCAACAAACAAACTCGATAAATTTGTTCTTTTCGACCATAGTCTTCGACCTCAATGGTTGCCTTCTCGTACAAAGCCACTAAATTTGCAAGAGCACTGCCACAACATATGCATTTATCAACCTCTTATTCTTGAACGTCCAACCACTTGAAAAACCCACATCCCAGATTCTCACTATTCTAAACAAAAAAACATATACATAACGAAACATACAATAAGCTTCGAAATTACAACAACTTAACTCAATCGAGTTTCAATCATACCTTGAAGTGAGGACAACCCCAAAATTCACGTCCATAGTTCTTGGGGGTTCGGGACATTCTCAAATGAGGTGACAATCCGCAATTACATCGGTGAAGACTTGAGAATTGATACCTTTGAGGAAGATTGGGTCGACATTCCCTTGCGAATCAGCTCAGTGCCGCATCTTTCACCTCCCCTTGAAGAACCCTAGATTTCGGTCAGTTCTTCATCAACTCACTGTCCAATTTCAAATAATCCAATATGCAGTTACATTCTTCTATAGAGTGTAATAAGGGCAGTTGTGTCTTTTCAATTTAAGTAAAGGCATGTGCACGACACATGTTCGGTCTTATGACAGAAAGGGGGGATTTTTCATTTCGTCCAAACATTAGGACTAAAATTTCATTAGGGGGCAAATTGACAATTAACCCTAAAATTTACTCTAAACGAACTCATTCGCGTATACAGCATTATTGTTGTAAACCATCTGTAATCACATTAGACGATGTAAAACGTTAACCGCAAATTCACTATTGCAAATTGATCGTCAATTTTTTTTTTTAAACACACAATACTCTTACAATAATCAATTGTTTACTTAAATAAAGTACTACTTCAATATTTTTTGTCTCACCCGAGGACGAAACTAGACTTCAGTGGGAGCAAGTATTAGAGTAATGATAAATAGTTGAAGAGAAGAAAAATCAGTGGGGGCAAATGTATAATTTAAAAGGGCTAAATTGAAAATTATTGAATTTTTTAGGGATCAAATTTACACAAAGTCAGAAGTTGAGAAAGTAATTGTCCCACAATAATCAATTGTTTACTTAATAGCTCCCCCACCTCCATGAGAAATGTGAGGGGTCGGACTAGGGAACATCTACTAGTAATAATCAGAGTAGCAGACGTAGGGGATGAATACCCTAGATAATAATAAAAAACACATTTTTTTGTCAAAGAAAACAAATTCACTTATGTTTTTAATTTTAGACGAAATATATAAAAATTATTGAAGTAGTACTTTATTTAAGTAAAAATTTGACTATTTTAAGAGTGTTACGTATTTGTTTTTTAAATACACGATCAATTTGAAATACTAGGTTTGTGGTTAACGTTTTACATCGTCTACTGCGTTTACAGAGTTGAATTCGCGTTTAGGACATCTGATCTTAACGGGCGTCTTAAACCCGAACCCCGTTCGCGTTTAGAGTCATTTTGGAAAATTTTGAAATGTAACGATTATTTTGGTAATTGATTATTAAATTAGGGTTAAATTTGAAAAAGAAATCCTTGTATATGACTCACAATGGTTAGGGCATTGTATGAGTATGAAAAATACCATAACTATATCATATTTTTAAGGGTTAATGGTCAAAGTGCCCCCTAAAGTTTGGTCGAAATTTAAGAATCCCCTTAAAGTTTAAAATTTGAAATTTTAGTCCTAATGTTTGGACGAAATCAAAAATTCCCCCTTTCCGTCCTAAGTCCGTTTATTTGAGACGGTAAACTGGCATGTGCCTAGCACGTGACTTGAGACCAAAATACCCTTACTGTCAGTTTCTCTATCGTTACTTCACTAATTTCAAACCCTAGAAACAAAGTCACGGACATTAGTTCTTCACGTTGTACGTGCCGCCGATCCGTAGCCTGAACCTCTTCGTGGAGACAATGGAGCCTGAACCTGTACGTGTCGCCGATCCGCCTAGCCTGTACTCGCATCTACAACTCACTTGCTCGAGTCGGAAACCGAAGGTAAGCCAATTCGATAAACTCTAGCCTTGGTCCAATCCCCTTCCTTGCCAATTGCTTTGTGCGCTTCTTCAGTTGATAACCAGTTCTGATGGAGATTGTTTGATTGCGGCAGATCCCGAAGCAATTGACAATGGATACTTCAGATTTGAGTTATGTTATACGGATTGTGTATGTCTCACGGTTTCATAGTTGTTTCATCTTAATGTTCATCTAAAATTGTGGTAAATAGATCCAATTCTTCACTGTCTCCACCATGTGTGTGTATGTCAGGGACCTTCACGATCTACATGGTCGTGAGTGCCTTCACTGTGGTTTTTGTTCAGATATGGGTACCAGAGACCAAAGGTAGAACTTTGGAAGAGATTCAGAGGTCATTCCGATGATGATACGAGGTTTTGCTATTGATGTTGTTGGTATTTAATTACAAAAGCCTGCCATCTGATTCTTCCAACATTGATTCTTCTCTGATTTTTATTTAAAAGTAACTATGCTACTTTTTTTATTTAAAAAAGTAAGTATACAGATTTGTTTTTTAGAAAAATGGGTATACGCGCACCCCGGGGTCGCGCCTTTTGGACATAGGCGCACCCCGGGGGTGCGCCTGTGAATAGGCGCACCTCACAGGGCCTTTGAAGTGGCGCTTATGCTATTTTTTTTTAAAAAAGTTTTTTTTTTGGAATATGATGGCTCGATGTTTAATTAAAAATAAAATTATGTATCTATTAAAAAATATTTAAAAAAATTATAGTAAGTAGATATTTTAATTGCGATTCAAATGATGCAAAAAATATTAAATTTGGATTTACGGATTGACTGTACGGCCTGCCGTAAGTTGAGATATGAAAATTGTACTTAAAAAATTATAACTCGGACCATGTAAGTCCAAACTCAACACGTTAACGTCATTTAGGTCGTAAATCAATTATCTACGTAGGATAATTTTTTTGATTAAAAATACAGTGATTTTGTAACCTAACATCGTTTACACCCAAATTTGACCGAAATAAGTAAATGCATTAGGTGAGAAATTTAATTATATACTTACTCAAAAAAAATCAAAAAAATTACGGTGCATAGATAATTTAATTAAAAATTAAATGACGCTAACTATGCGTTAATTTTTGACTTTTAGACTGACTGTATAATACAGTACGTAAAAAAATCTACATACGATATAAAAACTTCCAAATAGTGTTTTTGATTTTTTTTTTGAGTAAGTATATAATTAAATTTCTCACCTAATGCATTTACTTATTTCGGTCAAATTTGGGTGTAAACGATGTTAGGTTACAAAATCACTGTATTTTTAATCAAAAATATTATCCTACGTAGATAATTGATTTACGACCTAAATGACGTTAACCGTGTTGAGTTTGGACTTACATGGTCCGAGTTATAATGTTTTAAGTACAATTTTCATATCTCAACTTACGGCATGCCGTAAAGTCAATCCGTAAATCCAAATTTAATATTTTTTGCATCATTTGAATCGCAATTAAAATATCTACTTACAATAAGTTTTTTAATTTTTTTTAATAGATACATAATTTTATTTTTAATTAAACATCGAGCCATTATATTCCAAAAAAAAGATTTTAAAAAAAAAGTGGCGCCTATTCAAAGGCGCACCCCGGGGTGCGCCTATGTCCAAAAGGCGCGACCCCGGGGTGCGCGTATACCCATTTTTCTAAAATATATCTGTATACTTACTTTTTTAAATAAAAAAATAGTTACTTTTTAAAAAAAATCTTCTTATCTCCCTGCTTTTGTATACAATGTTGGGAGGTAGAGAAGGTAATAATTCAGGAGTTTTGTTGAGATAGTAGTAAGTAGGACATCCTCAGACGACTGTTCTTTTACAAAATTGGATCATCATTATTAGGGATTTGCATTATTATTTGGTTGAAAGAATTTGAGATGAAGTGCTGTCTTCTTCTGTTACTTTAGAATGAAAAGTCTGAATTTGAGGAAACAAAATGCAAATGTGAGAAAGAACACATAAACCAGCATGAAGCAAGAGTTACTTGGTTGGAGGGAGAAAGAATCTGCATATATATGATTCAAAATCATCACCAATTGCAAAATTCCAAAGAAGCACACAATTATTGTTTCTAGAGAGTCCAACAGCAGCAACATCAATACAATTTGAAGTGTTTTGGTTATATAACATCAATCTGTTAAAAAGGTGGTGCTGGATGAAAACTGATTAATTTTACAAACTTTAGGGGGCAATATTAAACAGGTTCAACATATTATATTATCAATAATATTACATGCAGTTACGTTCTTCTACACACAGACATAAGGGTATTTTGGTCTTTAAAAGTTAAGTAAAGTCATGTGCTAGGCACATGCCAGTTTACCGTCTCAAATAAACGAACTTAGGACGGAAAGGGGGAATTTTTGATTTCGTCCAAACATTATGACTAAAATTTCATATTTTAAACATTAAGGGGATTCTTAAATTTCGACCAAACTTTAGGGGACACTTTGACCATTAACCCTATTTTTAAATTGCATACTATAACCATTACGGCTACAATTTTCAATATCATAATCATATTCATAATTGTGGTTATTAACCACAGTTTCAATTGTATACTCATATTTATTACTACATGTGAAATGTAATAGAATATCATAAATGTTATATTAATTAATACATAAAGTTATGTAAGAAACAATAAAAATATTCAACATTAGCATCATTCAAAATTAACACGTCTATCATTTAACATTAACATAATTCAATCACATTTCACCTTGAAATTATAAATTCGTAAAATCTAAAAGTGACAATCATACTTATGTTATTAGTATTTATTACTATATTAATATTAAATCATTATTATATTTATAGAATAACCATGGTTATAACCATGGGTATGACTAATATACCATAACCACAACCATTACGAGCAGAAAATTAATCACCATAACCACATTATAATAGTACTATTAAACATATAAAAAAAATAACAGTTATAACCATAGTTTTTGGGTTTTCATTGTATCATTGTCGACCATATACTTCTGTATAATGTTGATATTGGGATGATGTGATTATAATAAATATTATAAATGTATTAAAATTTAAAAATACATATTATAATTATCTATTGTGAGATAATTTTTAATAAATCATATTTATAACTACAATTTTATTAATATATTTATATTTAAAATGATCATAGCTTATTCAAGTTCCTATAAAATAATTTTTGGACATTTTGATCTGAATAAAATTTAATTAAAACACTACAATTTCAACATAATCAATTAGGCTGGAAAAAAAAATGAATCGCCTGAATCGAACCGCACCACATTTGAAATGTATCCCTTTTCAACTAGTTCAGAAAACAATGATATTTTGGTTAAAATATGGAGTGATTCGGCACAACCATAAAAATCGGTTTGCAAGTGATAAACTATACCATTTTAAGAATCATTTTTTATATCTCTATATATTCTTATTTAGTAATTGTTTATCTGATCTAACCTTAAATCACTGAAGATTTAGTAAGACAAACATGTTATTGTTGAATCATTTAATTTTATCGGTAAATAACAAATTGTTATGTGATATGTTATATACTATTATAAACATCAAACACTCATTCTAATTGGAATCTAGTATTTTTAATAAACCATATTTATAACTACAATTTTATTCATATATTTATATTTAAAATGATCATAGCTTAATCAAGTTTCTATACAATAATTGTTGGACATTTTGATCCGAAATGTTTTTTAATTAAAACACTGCAATTTCAACATAATCAATTAGACTGGAAAAATAATGAATCGCCTGAATCGAACTGCACCACATTTGAAATGCATCCCTTTTGAACTAGTTCAGAAAAGAATGATATGTTGGAGTGATTGGGCACAACCATAAAAATCGGTTTGCAAGTGATAAACTATACCATTTTAAGAATCATTTTTTATATCTATGTATATCCTTATTTAGTAATTGTTTATATGATCTAACCGTAAATCACTGAAGATTTAGTAAGACAAACATGTTATTGTTGAATCATTTAATTTTATCGGTAAATAACAAATTGTTATGTGATATGCTATATATTATATATTATTATAAACATCAAACACTCATTCTAATTGGAATCTAGTTTTATATATAAATTAGGGTTGATAATTCACATTGTATTGTATATAATCATATTATTAAATGTATCGTACTTAACACATGTTCATTATAAACGTGACTTGTATAAGTACAACACAAATATCACATAATATGAATAGTTGATTATTTACACATAGTAAACTTAAAAGGGAATTACAAATATTTTAAACGATACTTAAAAAAATATCGATTAACTAGTTATCTTTGTTCATTTAATGTTTGATTAGCTACAAAATTATAGTTTTTTTGTCAAAATAATAAGGAATGGGCTAGTAGTGGTGACTCTATGCTCATCCTGCTACATAATGTATGTGCTTTCCTAATGTCATCTGTGAGTTCTATAGTCATCTACCACATCTGAGAACAATCAGCGCTTTGCGCTGACCCCGTCAATGTAGCCCCACTGACAACCTAGAGTTGAGAGGTCAACCATTCAGACACAAGTTGAATCTTTCCCGAGAACACTTGGGGGGATTGCAACTCGTGACTCTGGAGTCAAACCACTTGGGAGTGAGCGCTCTCAACCACTAGACCACAACTGTCGATGGTCAAAATTATAGGTTAAGATACAAAAATTCATACATGCCCTTAGAATTTTTTTTACAATATATATATATATACTAGTACAACTCATGATATAAAGAAATGTTAATATATTCTATGATTACACATTTTTACCCAATATGACTATTTAGTTATACATATTTTTTCCATAACTAAATGGTTACGTATCTTTCAGCATGTGACTATTTGGTTATAGCTTGTGCTATTTAGTTACTCATGTTTGACAAATGTGATTAAATGGTCACTAAATGACAATTTTGCCCCTCTTCTTATCTTCATCATGCTTCATATTCTTCATGCACTTTTTCAAGTTCTTCGTGTTTATCTTCAAATGCATCTTATTCTTCTCAAATCGAACTCACAAATTAAGTATGAGTTCGTTTGAAGAAGAAGTAGAAGATTTCACAAAAAAAAATCGATTTCGAAGAAGATTTTGAAGAATAAGATTTCAAATATAAAAAAAAGAAGAAATTGAAGAAAAAGAATATGATTTTGAAGAAAACTATCATGAATGAACAAATGAAGAAGATGAAGAACAAATGAAGAAGATGAAGATAAGTCAGAAGAGTATTTTTGTTTTTTCCTTTCACAAAAAATCATTGTAACTAAATAGTCACACGTCTAAAAATACGTAACCATCATGCACAAAGAATAACCCATTAGTCACATAGGGAAAGATACGTAACTATTGAGTATATTAACCCTAAAACAATTGAGTCATAAAATTCAATTCGGAAGGTTTGGGAAAACAGTTAAGCTGCACTTTAACAAAAGTACTTCTAGAAATATTACGAGTCCACAACATTTGTATTAGAGAAGTTGAGTCAATATATATTTATTGCATTGATAAATGATAGAATTGGTTAAGCTATATGACCAACTACAATATTATATTACAACTAATTGTAAACACCTGATTTTGGCTAGGGATCAAAATACAGTTATGTGAGAAACCGAACCGAAAAAATGAGATTGAAAAAATAATATTATTATTAATAGGAAAATAAACAAATAACGACTAAATTATATACATATGTATGTGTGTGAAATAAAAAAAATCTAATCAACCCACTCTATCTCCTCTCTTCACCCATCACATCTCCATTTCCCATACCTTATCTTTATATTATATTAATAATTAATGTAATAAAATAATATTACAATTTCTCTATAAATAAGAATGACCAACGGATAACAAAGGAGGGCAAAAGCCAAAAGGGAAGGAAGCAAACGAGAGAAAGGGATAGAAAATAACATAGAGAGAGTAAGGGTAAAAGCAAAAATCGGTTGGTCTGAAAATCCGGTGAAAATCGAACCGGATTGAAAATATACTGTTCAGTTTAGTTTTTTTTTTCAAATAGTTTTTTAGACTGTTCGGTCTACAACTCTAAAAGATTGTGGAGTTCGGTCCGACCGTTTATACATTTATAATTTTATATATTATATTAATTAGTATTAATTAATATAATTAATCAATGAATACAAATAAATAATAATTTTGTTATTTAATAATTATTTTAGTTGTTTAATCGGTTTAGTAAAAATCTATGTAAACATTGTTAAATCGAGTTATTTTGTTATTTAATTTAATTTTGAATACTTATTTTGGTTTTGAATGTGTATCTTTTTACCTTTTCAGTTTAAACCGAAAATTTGGTCCAAAAATCTGAAATCCAAACGGGCGGTTTATTTTTCCTTATACGGTCTTTTTGTCAGACTTTTTTTTGAAGAAAAATCGGTCCGAAAATATAGGTACCCGATCAGAATAGTAAAAAATCTGGTCTGACCGGTCCAGTTTCACCCCTAAGAGAGAGAGAGATAGAAAAACAATTAGAGGAAAATGTTTGTTTTTTTTAAATCTACAATTATCGGTTTCAGTTCTTCGTACGATGTCTAATCTCTTAATAATTTAGGTATAACTATCTCATATTTAATATTGTATTTATATTTCCTAATGTGAATGGAGTTTAGCTTATTGATACTATCGTATAAGAATCACACTCAGTTTTAAAATCAGTATAACTTTGGGGTCATTTTACGTATTTGTAAAAGTTATGGGGGTTTCAGTCTGTTAAAAAACACTCAAAACTAATTTCGGTCAGTCATAAACTTTGATGAAGGTTACAACTCGATCCTTGAACTTTCGAATCATTCTAGGACTTTACTGACTATTATAAACCATACCAGAAAAGTTTTGGGTCATTTCTATAAATTCTAAAAGTGATTTTCAATTCAGTTCAATTTTTAACAATTGCATTTTGGTCCCCTAAACCTTTCTGAACATCCCACAACTTCTCAAAGTGTTACAAATAAGTCCAGAATAATTTAGCGTTACTTCAGTAATTTTTAAAACTTTATTTCCAATTCAGTTTGAATCTTTAAATAATTGCATTTTGGTCTCTGAATATTTCTAGACATCCAACAATTTTGGTCTTTAAATAATTTTGGTCCCCTGAACCTTTCTGAACATCCCACAACTTCTCAAAGTGTTACAAATAAGTCCAGAATAATTTAGCGTTACTTCAGTAATTTTTAAAACTTTATTTCCAATCAATTTGAATTTTTAAATAATTGCATTTGGGTCCCTAAGCAGTTTTGGACATTCCACAATTGCTCAAAGTGTTACAAATAAGTCTAGAATAGTTTATGTCACTTCTACAATTTTTAAAAGTTTATTTTCAGTTTGAATTTATAAATAATTGCATTTTGGTCCCTCAACCCTTCTAGACATCCCACGACTTCACAAAGTGTTACAAATAAGTCCAGAATAGTTTAGGGTCACCTTTGCAAAAAACATTATTTTTTAGTTCAGTCTTGAACTTTTAAATAACTACATTTTGGTCCCTAATGTTTTTTAGACATCCCATAATGTGTTTTATATCTTCGAAATCATTCACATACATTCAGCGCGTTTTAAAATGACCAAAGTTAAACCACCCTTTTCCAAGCACTGTTAACTTTATTCTTGTAATGTTTATTTATTGTTAAATTAATTCGTAAACCAAGAAAAAATGTACGTATTTCATTTAATTAAAAGAAGAAAAAAATATAATCTCGTTGGCCTAGTATGATCAAAATGGACAATTCGGATAAATCGGTAAAAATAATTCAAAAAAGCAAACTAAATTACCAAAAGGGTGGATTATGGGCTCACGAGCTCTTAAGACGTAATCAAACTCCTAGAACTCAATTTACTAGACGTAGACCTTTCTAACTTTTAGGATGTTAACACCATGAACCCTAGACAAATTTTAGGATTCTTATTAGCCTTTAAATAATCAGTGACAACTCTTTTATTTTTTTCAATTCGGTTGTTGACCCCTCTCGACTAGACCCGCAACTCGCGAAGACCTGTAATTTTGGTCCCTTGGCTTTTCTAGAAATCCCACAAATTTTCAAAGTTGTACAAATAAGTCCAGAAAATTTTAGGGTCTTTCTGGATTATGGGCTCACGAGCTCTTAAGACGTAATAAAATCCCTAGAACTCAATTCTTTGGACGTAAACCTTTCTAAGTCTTTGGATGTTAACACCATGTACCCTATGCAAATTTTAAGATTCCGATTAGCCTTTAAATAATAGGTGGCGACTCTTTTGTTTTTTCGATTCGGTTGTTGACCCCGCTTGATTGGACCCGTAACTCGCCAAAACCCATAATTTTCGGTTCTTGGTCTTTTCTAGACATCCCACAAGTTTTCAAAGTTGTCCAAATAAGTCCAGAAACGTTTAAGGCCTTTCTGCAATTTTTAAAAGTTATTTTCAGTTCAAGTATGAATTTTTAAATAATTGCATTTCGGTTACTGAACTTTTCAGGACATTCCAAAACTTTTCAAAGTGTTACAATTAAGTCCAAAAAGGTCTAGGGCAATTTCTGCAATTTTAACAGTTAGTTTCAGTCGTGAACTTTAAAATAATTACACTTTAGTCCATATATTTATTTAAATGTCACATACTTTTAAAAGTGTTATAATTTAATCTTACTTACTTTATGTCTTTAAAATCAACCGCACACGTTTATAAAATGACCTAAAAAATAATCCACTCTTTTCCGGGCGTGGTTAGCTTTATTCTCGACTTGTTTATTTATTGTTAAATTAACTCATAATTTTATGTAAAGAAAAAACACTCATACATAGTTTATTTAATTAAAAGGATGCATATAATCTCTTTGGCCAAGTATGATCAAAATGAATAATTTGGTAAAAATAATTCAAAAAAACAAACTAAAGTACTGAAAGAGCGGTTTATGGGCTCGTTAGCTCTTAAGATGTAATCAAACTCCTGAACTCAATTATCTGGATGTAGACCTTTCCAAGCCCTAGGATGATAGTACCATGTACAAAGACAATTTTATGATAATGAGTTCCCTTTCATCAATCAGTGGCTACTCTTTTATATATTCTGTTTCAATTGATGAACCCTGCTCGTTCGGACCCACCACTCGCCAATCCCTACATTTTTCGAACAAGCATAAAATTATTTTTCAAGACCCAGACCCGAGCCCCCTCGATTGAGATTCAATCGAGACCCAGTCGAATCGGGACTCAATTGTAACATTTAAAAAGATTGAAAACGTTAAATTATGGCATTTTTGAAATCTTTTTTATTTTTATTTTCAAATTTATTTATGTTATAATTGGATGAAAACGTTGACGGTTGAGGCAAACTTGAACTTTGGTCAAACATGAGGGAATGAAATGTTATGATTTAAAGTTGAAGGAAAACTCGAAATTTGGTTAAACATTAGGAGCAATGTGTGGGTAGTGTGTCGTAGGAATCAGTTTTCCGCAACGGTTCCCACCGAAGTCTCTAGTGATAATTTATCAGTGCTGGTTACGCGACGATTATGTCAAAGTTGTCGGTGATAAGTTCTCAGTGGTGGTTACACGACGGTTTGTTAAAGTTGACAATGATAGATCATCGGTTACCGGATAGTATGATAATCTTTCCACAAAATAAGGAATGGTGATGGAGGTTGAAGAAGGTGAGCATGAAGTAAATATTTCGTGGGAAGAGAGGTTGAAGAATGAGTTGATTGGAGAGAGAAAATATTTTTTTTTATATTAATTTTGGAATAAAAAAAAACTTGAACCGTTTTTGACAATGAAATAACTGGTCTAGTAACTGGCCCGACTAGTGTGGGCACTAGCCCAAACCGGACTGAGCATAGGCCCATCACTTGGGCCCTGACCCAGTCAACTGTTGGGCTACGACCCAATTTGTAGTTGGGCTGAGTCCCAACCAACTGGGCCATGACCCATTCATCCTCTGGGGTACGACCCAGTTGTAGGCTTTGGCCCAGTTCGTGAGTGAAATATTTTTTCGGAATCTTTAATTTTTGAAAGTGTTCAATCAGGTCCTCAAATTTTAATTAGGAATAAAATATATTTGTTTGTTATTTTAAAATGGTCTCTAAATGTTTTTAAAGCAGTGAGTTGATACTTATATTTATTAGTATCATGCTTAGGATATTATTTTGGAAAATATATTTTTTTATATAATTGCAAGATGATCGAGCTTAAAGTAGAAACTTGACATCGTGCCCATTCCTCTCTAACCCGGGAACCTACGGGCTTTGTCTAAGAAATGGCAGAGCTTGGATCCGTCAAGCAAAACATTTTGTCCACTTGAGAATTTTTGCTCTAAACGTAACTTTTGAGAATACTACATTTTGGTCTGTATAGTCTTCAAAAACTAGAGTTAGGTACGAGATAGTCTTGTTCAAATCACTAAGGGATACCTTGATCTTTGTTGAGTGCTAAGCATGTTGAATATGGATATATATTTATTTCCATGCATGAATATACATCATGATCATGTTAAATAAATGGATATTTTTACACGTTATACATGTTGATGTACTTTAGTATCCATGTATAGAAATGTGTGATAGTCATGCAAGTATAAAATAATATGCATTATTATTGTAGTTTTTACGGGTTGAAACACGTTTTGATCATAAATATATGCTAATATTTTGTTTTTCACACATTATGCATGTTGAGTTATTTAAAAAATGTATAGAAGAGTGTGATAAATATGGATTATGATATGTTAAAATTATAATTTATCCATGTTCAAATTATTCATGTGAACATGCTAGATTATTTCATGTTAATTGTATGTATAGCATGATAAGTGTTAAATATTTGTTTAAACTTCATGTGTTAGAAAATTAGAGAGCGTGATTACTTGGTAGACATTGATAATCTTTGTGATTGTTTATTTAGACTTCATGGATACATCAACATGCAAATATGTTTACTGGTTAATGTTTTTGATAAACCAATTATGATACATATTTTAATTAGGCATTCATGCGTAGATTGAGTCACGATTGCTTCTTGATGTGAGTATACTTAATTATTAGCAAAATTACTTTTTGTTAAACATATATTTTGGACGATAATTGAGAACATAGTGAACTTTTGACTCCGGGATATTATTGCATTAATTGATTTGTTATAATAAGAGAGTTAAGTATGACATGTGTATGTATCTTGAACAATGAATCTTGTATTCCTTGTTAGTATATGTTGATCCTGACTTGATAATCCTTTTTTGCGTAAATGATGACTTCAACATTCCAGAAAGTTGTCTCCGAACTCAGTTGTGTGTGGAAGTTAAAGAGTGATAACAATGAAATATGGCAAGAGAAAGTTAAGTACTTACTTCAAAAGCTAGGAATTCTGGAGATCATATCCAATGACATGGAAGAGCCTACAACCGGGAATGTGGCCCAGCAAAGGCAAGACATGAAAAACTATGAAATATAGAAAGAGTAGAACTGCACTGTGTGCATATTCTTGCTTAGTACAATGCATGATGATGTGTTTGGGGAATTTAAAGAGTATCATAGTGCAAAGACACTTTGGAAAGTCTTGAGAAAGAAATTTGTTTTCTATTCCACAGAAAAGATACAGTTCCTGACTATGAAATAAGTCTGTTATAAGAGACACCCTAAACCCTCCTTGAAGTTACATGTTTGGCACATGGTCGATATGATAGTTGAACTGAAGAGCACTGATCATCTTCTCACTCAAGAAAAGTAAATCCAAGCAGTGATTCGTTCATTACACAATTCCTGGAAGCATTTTAAAATGCAGTTGTCCTGCTCTGATTGGGCTGCCACACTGGAAGAAATCCAAAAGCTCCTAAAATTCTATGAGGAAAAGTATAAGGGAAAATGAACTCTGGTTGAGTTTCATGTGGTAACTTCATCCAAGACCCAACAAAGACCTAAAAGACGGGATCATGGTAAGACATGATCATAGGCAACCAGAAATAACTCACTTAGACATGTACTACTCCATATTTGTTGTGGAAAAAAATATTTATGTTTCGTTTTAGTTATATTTATTTGATTTGTCTACAATAGTTAAGCAACTCTTGTGGATTAATATATAAACAACTTAAAGTGTATAGATACGTTGATTAGTTCATCGTCTCGGCTTAGTAAGATATGTGATAAAAAGGATAACTCATTCATTGACTATATTTTCACCATGCAATAACTTAGTGTTGTTATAAAAATTTCTACAGATAGTTAAGTGACAACATTGTCCAATTGCACGTTGCCCACAGTGATGTGTGGGTCACTCCATTGAAAGCACCCACTATGCTCGGGACGAATGTCTATCAACTTAACTGAGTGCCTAGAATATCAATCACGTACCCCTACATATGAGTTATGATTAGGAAAAGTCTAAATGAGGGTATACGAATGTTCCTCAAAAGAGAGATGTCAAAGTGTAATATTTTCTTACAAGGGTAAAAAGTGGATTGAGATCATTTTTTAGTTCTTGTGCTAAGGTGCACCAAGAAAACTTGATTCGCGTGGGAGAATTTAGCGTATGATGAATTAGTTTCTCGTCTGAATTCAACAAGATAGCTGATTCAAATGGGACAATTTAAGCAAATGTTGAATTAATTTCTCATCACGGCTTCCATTCTTCATCATCAATTGCGAATACAAATGATCTTGGTTTAATACCTTAGTATAAGTGGGAGCAACATTATGTTACTCTAAGTTAGTAATCAACAGAAGTTGTTCGAGTGGGAGTGCGTACAATGTTCTTGATCCCAGTAAGAGTCTTTGTGGCTTCTTATACTCTACCATTTGAAAACAAAATGGAGGATAACATGAAAAATGTAAAGCGTAAATGGATCAAATGGATCCTAGAAGTCATGAATTATTTCGATAATTGTGTCTTGATTGAATATGAATATTAGTTTCCTGTATACCCAAAAAAATGTTGCCCAAGAAGTATTGGAGTATAAAGCGATGTGCTTCTCTATATTGAGTATGAGAATGCAACTTTAGGACTTTAGTGGTGCCTTAGAACTCTATGCTTTCTCTTGAAGCAATATTATAAATGTTAAACATGATTAGTTCATGTAGAATGGTATAGTCACTATGGATTAAGTTTGTTAATGAAATATCCACAAGATCTTGCTATGTACAAGTGCCATGGCACATAGTATATGTTGGTAATTACCGAGTTCATCAATGAAGGATGGGACCTAATTGATGTTTAATGGGTAAACAGTAATATATCTTAGAATTAAGATTTCGAAAGAGGTCGCTTGAGAAATTGAGTTCTTAAGTGATAATTATAGTATTATTCGTTTAAAACTCTACTGTCTAAAATTCATGACGTAATGTGCCAAGTGTCTTAAAGATAAGCTACGTTGGAAGTCGTATGCATGTTGTGATGTGTACTAGAATAACTACTAAATCGTGTACATGACTAGACTTGATTTGATGCTCAAGCATCACATAGTTAATTCTTGTTGAAGCAATGTGTATATGCATATGATAAAATGTTGTCAAGTTATTCCTATAGGGGGTTAATACTATACGTAGGCTTGTTCAAAAAAATTAGTTTGTCTACTGAACCAAATATATCTGATCTGGTTCTGGACTAGTTTGAACCGGTTTGGCTGAACTAGTTCCAAAGCAACCCTAGTATTTTAAGGTTAAAGTAATCCAATTCAAAATGTGGATTCAATTCAATTCTGAACCGGTTCGAATAGACTCATTTTTTGTACTAGTTTATACTAAAATTCAAATCAAACTGTATTAAACCTACATAATTTTTAAACTGGACCAAAACATAACAAAGCAAACCGGTATAACCTAATTGATTAAATGTTATAGAGGAGTATTATGTTTATGTATTCTGCGTAGTTTAACATTCAAGGGGATCTATTTATTGGATTGGTTCTATTGTTGGACCGAACCAGTTCTATTTTTGATAGAATCAGAATCAAGTTCTATTTATAAAAAACAATTTGAATAAGTTCGAACCGATTTTAACCAGACCAATTTTTATGTGTTAAATAGATCAGTTTTTTTAGTAAGCCAAAAACATATTGGTTTGCTTTAATCAATTCTAGTTAATTTCATAACTGGTTCATGAATAAGCCTAACTTTTCGGGATAAGGTTTCTTACTATAGATGGTCATCTAATCAAATATGTGAGAACAGGTGAGCACTTCACAATAGGCGATTGAGACTAAGTGGCTTTCGCACCAACAACTTAATTTAGTTTGGTCTAATAGGTTCCTACAAGCATTATAGATGATACACATTATTGATCTGATGTTTGTCTACTGATAATTGTGTTTTCATATCTTTCGAATAGCATCCACTACTAGAAGTACTGTTTTTACCGACGAAGCTGAGTCACCGGTAAAAAGCTTTTTTTCGTTGGTAATGTTATTCGTCGGTAAAAGTCGCTCATGAAGCGCGACCAGTAAAAAATTTTCTGGCGAGATAGAGATCGCCGGAAAAAAGTTAACACTTTTACCGACGAAATAACACGTCAATAAAGATTTATTTTAAAAGGGTAAAAATACTCATTTACCGTTGAGATATCTCGTCACTAAATATTTTTTTTACCGACGAGATATCTCGTCGATAAATGTTTATTTTTACTGGCGTGGTATCTCGCCACTAAATGTTTTTTTACCGACAAGATATCTCGCCGATAAATATTTATTTTTATCGGCGAGGTATCTCACCGATAAATGTTTTAATTTTACCGGCGAGATATCTCACCGATAAATGATTATTTTTACCGGCAAGATATCTTGTCGATCAATTTTTTTATAATAAAATATTTATTACCAATTCAAAATTTTGAACTCTAATTAAGCAAATTAATAGTAAAGCTACACTAAAAATAAAACCCAGCTAATAAATTATTTTTATTAATTAACAGAACATATACAAATTAAACACGTTATTATTACATGTCCATTCTCAACTTTGAGTAATAAACATTCCTAAATGTAGTTCTCAATTACATGTCCAATGATAACAGAAACACCTCAAAGAACACAAGTAATTAAGAAACGACATCCATTGCAGAGACACCCGAACTTCGTGTCCAATTTCTTGCGTTTGATAACCCGAACTGCAACGAAAAATCAAGAAATACTCTAACGCCATAAATAAACGAATGCCACCACAAATCCATCCACCGCTATCGGCAGAAGAGAGGAGCAGTTAATCAACCAATTGATCTAACAACTGGTGGAATTGATTAGTCCAATTCTCAATCTGAACCTTCCACTGCTCCAAGTCTATCTGCACCTAAGCTATCTAAATGGCAGTAGACAAAAAAAAATAGAAATGGCAGGAGATAACACCTTCAACAAAAAATTCACTTCGAACAAATGACAAACACCTTCACTTTCAGCCGCAAATGACGAATGAGCCCAGAAACTCAAAGATCTGGGTTCGACGAACCCAATAAATTCAAGTTTCTCAGTTCAGAACCCAGATCTTCGAGGAGAGCACAAATTAGATGAAATTAGGATAGAAATTACCTGATAAGGAAGGAGGACACTGCGGTGGTAAGGAGGAGAGAGCACTGATTCGAGAGAGATGCAATCGCAAAATGAGAGAGAGAAGGGCACTATGGTGGTAAGGAGGAGAGAGCACAAATTTATATTACTATTACCAACGAAAATTTTAACTTCGTTAGTAAAAGTTTGCTTTTACTTGCGAAGTAAATTATATTTTCAGTAGCTTAATTTTGATATATATATATATATTAAAAAACATATAATTACTGGTGAAATTAATTATCTCGCCAAGAAAAAAATAATTTACCGGTGAGTGAACTTTGGTCGTCGGTAATTGTAATAATTTGCTGGCGAATGTACAATGTGGTCGCTAAAGAACTTTTATCGACAAGCTTTTCTTTTTCGCTGGTAAAATAGTTTTGTCGATGATTTTTTTTTCTCGTCGGTAAAAACAATACTTCTAGTAGTGATCCTATTGATGATAGACCATTGAAAAGATCAATATTACTATGCATAAGGCATGGTGATCTGCAAGAAAGTGAATGTGAATTGGTAATCGACAAAAGATGGATAAATTGATGAAAACCCTTCTGTATGGATGTGTTCATCCAAAATTTTTGTCTTAATGAAGCAAATGGTAAAGACTGTTGTCTAGACCAATGAGTTTGATCACATCACATTGTTTATTTTGATCATGAAGTATGTCAGCCGCACAGAGGAGAGCATGTATGAAAGACAGACGAGGTGTATGGAGTATGTGTTCTTGCACACATGAACACCCACATTATTTGTGAGTAGGAGATGTAGGAAATTAGAACCCATATGGGGTGGTAAGTGCAAACCTCAAAACGATCAATGACTAAAAAGTGTAAAGTACTTTATAACTTCTTTGGGGCCTATAAATGGACCCCTTTGTCTGCACATAAAATGAGTAGATATATATATACAATCCTGAAAACCGTAGTTGCTCTCTCCAATCTTTGGGTCTTCCTCCATGAAAACTTAACGCGCGCTTCGATCACGTGACGTATCCATCCGACCGACACGCCCCCGTCGTGACTCTGAACCGTCGGTGATCTCGCACGCTTCCACCATCCACTACGGGAGAGATGTATATTAACGGCTGGAAATATATTATTTAACGGCTCATTTGTTGAGCCGTTAATGAAAGACGGCTCAATTAAAAACGAGCCGTCATAATAAGAGTCGTCTTATTTATGACGGCTCAATTAAGAATGAGACATTCTTCTGACGGCTCAATAAGAATGAGTCGTCCTTCTGAAGGCTCAATAAGAATGAGCCGTCAAAAGGACGGCTCAATTAGAAAGTGCTGACAAATTAGATTAATTTATTTGGGACGGCTCATTTAGTTTGAGCCGTCAAAATTAGATTATATTTAATTATAATTTATTTTTGACGGCTCAACTTTTTCCCGCCGTAATTATTCAAATTTTTAAAAAATAAAAAATTGAATAAATTAGTACAACCCTTATCATAAATTTGCAACCTGGATAGTTTTACAAACCAAACATATTAAACCAAACAGAATCAGTTTTACAATCCGTTGTTCAATTCCTAAAGCATTAAAGAAACAATTTTGAACATCAATCTTTCAATCATCTGTTGGATCATCATCATTTGACTGATCACTTCGTTGAGTTGCCTGATCATCCTATAAAAGCATCCCAACAAAATACTGTATATAAGATGCATCACATTTAGACATCAAACAAGCCTGCGTGGTTAATATAATCATATCCTATTAACAACTGAACTAAAATAGCATGCAAACACATTATGTATAATTGTAGTGATATAAGTGATAAATAGAAGGCAAACAACCGCTTAGTAATGTTTTGAAACTACAAATTACCTGAAAAGAGGCAACAATATCAGCTCGTGCTTGTCGGTCTTCATCACTGGCAGAATAAATAGGGACTTCAGAATTTCTGCTCAAAGCCAAATAGAGGATTTTAGTAAGCCAGTAAATTATAATAATTGACTGATCATCAATTAAGGTGTTGATTACTTTTAAAATTGACATTCAAAATGGGTCAAAAGTTCTCTACAACTAACCCAAAGGATTTAACCAATAAGAGGCATTTACTACCCTCTCTTTAATTAAAGACTACCTACAGCTAATTACAAGTTTTCTTGATGAAAATGCTGAATTTGGATACAAATATATATTGACAAATTCACCAGTAGTCCTCCATTAGTTGAAGAACAATGACAGTGAAGAAGTGTTTGGATAGGGGCAAAGTCGTGCATGGTCTTGCTTACGAGGAAGACCAACCATGGAGGCTCATTAGAGGCAGAGCAAAACTCCTAGCAGCAAAATACTAAAGTAAATATGAACTAGATCACAAGATGGCCAAAGCTTCCTCTAAGTATATGCAAGATTAAGATTAACGAATCCTAGTGCTATATCATCATTCCTCAGGAAACAAAGAGACCAAAATGCAGTATTGTAAGTTACTTTTGTTGCATACATACATTTTCTTGGTTTCAATTGCTAGTCTTACTTGGGTCTTCAAACCAGCATAAGAAAAGTTGCAATCTTTATGTTGTTTCATAGGTGTCTGAAATAAAGCAGAGAAAAGTTACAGTAAGCAATGGAAAAAGAACAAATTACTGTAGATAAAGAGAAGAGCCAAAGAATGAAAACAAACTGATAATTTTACTGAATATGCATCACCATCCAGTGCAAGCTCTTCAACTGCTGGTCCACCACACTTTCTCAGATCAAGACCTAACCATTTTGCAGTCTTAGCATAAGCCTCGACAATAGCATCATCTATCGTCGTTCCAAGTTGAAGCTTACACCAACCACCAAAACTTACACCAACCACAAAACTTACATAATCGAAGCTTACAACAACCACGAAACTTACATAAAGAGATAGAGAAGGGTTTATTACCTGGAAATCGAAGCTTGATGTAAAAAATAGGGTTTGCAAAATTGATGATTTTTGATATTTTTTCTGAGAAATCGAAGAAGGGAAGACATGTATAAGACTCGGGAAGGTCGAATCGTTGAAGAAATTGAAAAAAATACACTAACTTACCGATTCGGAAGAACAAAGGAGCTGTTTCGGAAGAACTCTTGCTGTTTTCGGAAGAACTCTTGCTGCGTTTCTGAAGGGACAAGGTTTGTGATAGGCACAGTTCGATTCTTTATTAGGGCTGGTTTGGGACGGCTCAATAGTGTTGAGCCGTCCAAAATAACTTCAAATAAAAAAATATCGTTTTAATTGACGGCTCAACAATACTGAGCCGTCTAAAATAATTTTTATTAAAATAAAAATTCGTTTTAATTGACGGCTAAACAATACTGAGTCGTCTAAAATATTTTTTATTAAATTTTTTTTTTTTAAATGACGGCTCAACAATATTGAGCCGTCGGTGACAGGCGCGGTTCGATTCTTTATTAGGGTTGATTTGGGACGGCTCAACAGTATCCAGCAGTCCAAAATATTTTCAAATAAAAAAAACGTTTTAATTGACGGCTCAACAATACTGAGCCGTCTGTTAGGTTATATGTATAATTACATATAACATAGGTGTCAAAATGTAAAATTAGAATAAGGACCAATCTGCAATTTCCATGTTTTGAACTCTATATATACGTTAGGCGTGTAACAGATTTACCTATCTTGAAGAAGTGAAAATCAGATTTATCTCGTTTACTTCCTCTCTAAGTAAGTTCCTTGTTCTTCAATTTCTTTAGATTAAGAATCTTAATATGGTATCAGAGCTGTTTCGATCTTGCGATTGCTGTATTGCGCCAAGTTCTGTGCGAATTTGCTGCTGCAATTTCAACTTCTCCGCTGCATAATCTGGTTTGATCTGTTGCTGCGTTTTTTTTCTATCTGGTTCTGTTTGCTGTTTGTATCAATGGAGGAAATAGCTCAATCCTTCTTCAATAAGAAGGTATGTCGGTTGGAAGGTGAAGAAAACTTCCAATCCTGGAGACAACAGGTATTATTGGCTGTTAGAGGATATAATCTGGAAGGACATCTGCTTGGAAATCCGACGATTCCTCCGCGCATTCTAACAGAGGATGGTGATGAAGAACCGAATCCTGAGTACAAGAAGTATGTCCAGAAGGACAGCTCATTAGCATCATGGATGCTTGCTTCGGTATCTTCTCAAGTGAGTAGAGGACTCATTGGATGCATGACCGTGGCTGCGATCTGGCAGAAATTACATCGGGACTTCTCGTCCTCGTCGACGACTCGAATTATGCACCTCTATGATCGCCTAAAAGTGAGGAAGCTGCCTCATCATAGCATGAGAGACTATCTGACCTCCATCCAGACGGCATGTGACAGTCTTGCAAGTTGCGGACATCCTATAGAGGAGATGCAGCAAATCTCCATCATCCTGAACGGTGTCAAAGGGCAGTTCGACAATGTGGTGTCCGTGATCCATGCAAGCAGGAATCCGTATGATTTGGCTTCGATCAGCTCGGTTCTTCTGGATGCTGAAGCAAGACAGGTAGATTTGATGTTTGATTCTAATGTCAGTGCGAATGTTGCTGTCAATTACTCACCTAGTGTGAAGAATAATCAGTCTGGAGGAGCTGAACCAGCCATGTCTCTGAATGTTAATGCGTCCTCTAATGGTTCTACATCTGATGGCATTTTGCCCAATCCACCTGCTGCTTCTGCTGTCCATCAAAATCAAAATTACAATTCAGCTGGATCAGGAAGAGGCAGAGGCCGTGGGTGTGGATTTGGCAACAATCGCCCTCAGTGCCAACTGTGTGGGAAGTTTGGACATCTTGTCCATAGATGCTATCACCGTTTTAATGTCAACTTCACAGGGGTGACTGATCCTGGTAATGCTGTATCACCTTCTGTCAATCTCTGTTCTACACAGTGGGATGATCCAGTTGAACAATTTCCTACTGAAAAGTCAGGATCGATGCATATGTCATCTGCACCTCCTCATGTACCTTCTGCTCCTTCTTCTCATGTGCAACATTCTTCTATGTCCTTTATACCTTCCAACTACTATCCTCCTGCTAATAATCTTTCTTCTCCTTATGTGATGCCCAATCAAACTCAGTCTTCTTCATTTTATAACAATACTTATCCTGGACCTAATGCTGCGTATACTAGTATTGCTGTTCCGAATGGTTACCCGGGTCCTTCTGCACCAATGATGTATGCACCTATGTTATCTTTACCTCATGTGGTTCCAAGCACACCGTATGCCTCGTCTTCTATTCAAGGTATAGGTCAAGCTTTGGACACTCAATCGGTCTTCAGCAATGCTCAGGCCAATTCTGCAGTGTCCACTTCTGGTGTGCAGCACGACTCGACTTGGTTCCCAGATTCTGGTGCAACCAATCACTTGACAAATGCCGCTCCTTCATATATCAATGGATGCATGCCTTACAATGGCCAAGGTAAGGTTACAGTAGGTAATGGTTCTTCACTTAGTATAGCTGCTATAGGATCAGCTGCTATTCCTGCCAATTCTGTTGATATAAATTCAAAAAATCTGTTTCTACATAATATGCTTTATACACCTTCGGTTACTAAGAATTTGTTATCTGTCTCTCAGTTCGCCAAGGATAACAAGGTTTACTTCGAGTTTCATGCCAATCACTGTGTTATCCGAGATGCTCAGTCACATCATGTATTGCTTAGAGGATTGGAAAACTCTGGTTTATACAAACTCGACTTCTCAAAACTGTCTCCGTGTCAATTTGCCAAGTCTAGTGTTTCTGTTAACAATAGCTGTAATTTTGTGGAAGTTGAAAACTTTAGGAATGAATTTTGTAAGATGAATGCTGGTTTATCTGGTTCGAATAAAGTTGAGTTTGTTAATAAATTGAATCTTACTGTGATTCCTCCTGTTGTTGTTTCGTATGATCATTCTTCTGATATATGTGCTGATTCTGGTAGTATGATGAATTCGACTGAGGCTAAGTCTGCTGATAAAGAGAGTCTGTTGTCTATTCGTATTGATTCTAAAGATGTGAATTCTGATGTTATCACAGCTGAGTCTATTGATAAACTGGATATTGATTGTTTGGTAGCTACATTAGACAGCAAAGAGTCATCTCAGGTATGGCACATGCGGCTTGGGCACCCATCGAACAAAATTCTTGTTAACTTCTTACGGTTACACAATCATCCAGTGGTTCACTCTCCTATTCAATGTGTTGCTCTTGCTGTGGGTAAGAGCAAGAAGCAACCTTTTCATTCTTCAAATACAGTTTATACTCATCCTTTGGAGCTTGTTCAGGTTGACCTTTGGGGACCTGCTGCGTGTGCATCTAATGGAAATCTGTATTATTTGAGCATTGTAGATGCATTTAGTAGGTTCACTTGGATTTATTTCTTATCTAAGAAAAGTGACGCTGCTCAATACTTTGTGGAATTTCACAGGATGGCAGAGAAACAGCTTGGACATTCACTCAAAGCTGTACAATCTGATGGGGGTGGAGAGTTTCGGTTCCTGTCTGCATATTCAGCTCAGTATGGGATATCTCATAGGATCACGTGTCCGTATTCGTCTGAGCAAAATGGAATTGTAGAGCGCAAGCATAGACACATCGTGGAGCTTGGTCTCACATTGCTGGCACAGGCTTCGGTACCCTTACATTTCTGGTCAGACGCCTTCTTTACTGCTGTATTCCTCATAAACAGGCTTCCTTCTCATAGTTTAGATAAGAAATCTCCTCATGAAAAGCTATTTGGTTCTGTTCCTGACTACTCCTTCTTACGGGTGTTTGGTTGTTTATGTTTCCCACATTTAAGGCCTTATAATCGACACAAACTTGCTCATAGATCAGAACCTTGTGTTTTTTTAGGATATTGTTCAAAGTATCGTGGATACAAGTGTTTGTCTGCTACAGGTAGAGTGTATACGACAAGGAATGTGGTGTTTCATGAAAACACGTTTCCTTTTGCTGATAGCAAAGGCAGTTTCTTCACTTCGGTGTCTCCTACTCAGAATTACACTTCATTGCCGTTCTTCTTACCATGTGATACTCACTTCTCTTCTTCTTCGTATGAACAGGTGTTGGATTCAGGACCATCTCAAGCATCGTTTCCTGACTTAACACCACCTTCAGTTATTCCTAACTTCTCTTCTTCTTCTCCTTCAAATGTGGTGTCTGATTTACCTGTGCCTACTTCTAATCAATCTCTGTCTTCTAATTCTCATTCTCCTGTTGCTATAAATTGTCCTGAAGTTAGCATCAATGATAATACCTTGCATAATGCTCCGGTAATGCAAACTGATAACTCTTCTCTTCCTACTATTACATATCGTTTACAAGATTCATATTTGGTTCCAGTACAGACTTCTGATGTTACTTTTCTGTCTAAGTCTATTCCTATCAACTCTCATTCTATGCAGACTCGCTCGAAAAGCAGAGCTGCTTCTCATAATTCTATTCAAGCTCTACTTGTTTCTTCTGAACCTTCAGATTCATTGATTAATAATGAACCAAAATCTGTGTTTCAGGCTCTTCATTGTCCTCACTGGAAGGAGGCTGTGGAAGCTGAGTATTCTGCATTATTGCAGAATAACACTTGGACAGTGGTTGAGCTTCCTCCTGGTCGCATTCCAATTGGGTGCAAATGGCTCTTTAAAATAAAAAAAAATGCAGATGGATCAATTGCAAGGTATAAAGGCAGGTTAGTAGCTAAAGGTTTCTCTCAGAAACCAGGCTTTGATTTCCAGGAAACATTCAGTCCGGTTGTTAAATCAGCTACGGTGCGTGTTGTTCTGTCTCTTGCATTATCTCACAAATGGTTTTTACGTCAAGTCGACATTAACAATGCGTTTCTCCATGGTGATCTATCTGAGAAAGTCTACATGATTCAACCTCCGGGGTTTGAGCAAGTGACTAACTCAGATTCATTACTGGTTTGCAAACTGAGGAAAGCGCTATATGGCCTTAAGCAGGCACCACGTGCGTGGTTTGAAAAGCTCAAGAATTTTCTTATTTCTAAGCTACAATTTCAAGCATCTGTTGCTGATAGTTGTCTCTTTATTAAACATTCCAATATTGGTTCTGTCTTCTTGTTAGTATATGTCGATGACATTGTAGTTACAGGTCCTTCGTCGACAGCAATAACTGAGGTGATCACGGTTATTAATGAGGAGTTTCAGCTTAAGGATCTTGGGAGTTTGAGCTACTTCCTGGGAATGGAAGTCACTGCTTCGGATGAATTTCTTATACTCAATCAAAAGAAATACATTCAAGAGCTGGTTTGCAAGTTAGATCTCTCGAAAATGACTGATTTTTCTACACCTATGACAGGTAACTGTTTATCAAAAACAGGTATGGTTATGTGTGATGAATTGTTTGATAATGCTACTTTGTATAGGCGTACCATTGGGGCGCTGCAACACATATGTGTAACTAGGCCAGACATTAATTTTTCTGTGAATAAACTCAGTCAATACATGCAAACACCTTCGGTAAGTCATTGGAAATTTGTTTTACATATTGTTAGATATCTGAAAGGGACTCTGGATCACGGTTTGGTTTTCAGAAATAATTGTTTTCCTGTTAAAGAGGTATCCTTAACTTCCTATTGTGATGCAGATTGGGGAGGGGACATTGCTGATAGGAAGTCAATCTCTGGTCATTATCTCCTCCTAAATGGGAATCCGATCATCTGGAGTTCCAAGAAACAGTCTGTTGTTGCTCGATCTAGTGCTGAAGCTGAATTCAGGGCAATTGCCAATGCGGTTTGTGAAATTCTTTGGGTGAAATCTCTTCTTTCTGAAATGGGTTTATATTTGTCTGCTGTACCTACTGTCTGGACTGACAGTTCAAGTGCTGCGGCTATCACTGAAAATCCCATTCAACATACGAAAATGAAACATGTAGAAATTGACATGTTTTTTGTCTGTGAAAAGGTGAATTCTGGACATGTCTTGGTTAACTATGTGCCTTCCAGTGAGCAAATTGCTGACATACTTACTAAACCTTTAACTGAGAAGATGTTTGTTCCGTGTAGGAAAAAGCTGGGAGTATGTTCTATTCAGGAATTGGCTGAGTCAGAGTCAGGTGGAGGTATGGCTCTGCTTGCTTTTGATGAATGATTCTGTGTTATGTTTTCTGGGGTCTATACTATGTTATATGACTTCTGTTGATGCATTTGGTCCCTGGATATTGATTATGATCATAGTATTGCCTGATATTCTGATTGGTATTTGCTGTCATCAAGTTTGTTCAGTTAATTCTGCGTTTCTGCTGTATAGTCGTTACAGTCATGTTCATGCTTGGTAGCTCAGTTTTGGCATATGTCTGGTCATGTTTTGCCTAGAATTGTAGGCATTTGCTTTGCTTGCAGAAGTTCATCATATAGACGGTCACTGTGAGTATATGTGGGTTTGTAATTGATTCGGAATGATGCATAATGAATTGTAGCTGTCAATATGTTCAGCTGAGCAAGCTATCTGGCTGTCAATCTAAAGGAGTAATTGGCATAGGACATGGTTTGATTCCAAAAACAGAGTTCGGCTCAAAGAAAACGTCAAAGATACTTTGAGTTGTCTCTTGAGGAAGAAAGGATGAGGGCAAAAACCCTCCAACCATTGTTGATAAGATAAGGGCTCAAACCCTTCTGCCAATAATAAAAATAAAAATAAAAGAGTGATCAGTCAAAGACTTGATCATATACAGATCGTTTGTATCTGAAATAAAGAAAAAAAAAAAGAGAAAGGATGATAAACAGATGTGTAATGCTCAGCTGAGATATTTGAGTAGTAACATGCTGTTATGGGTCATTTTGGTTCAGTTCTATGATCCATTATACTTTATGTGCTGGTCGTGTATAAGGTGTCTTCCCTAGTATTGCATATGATTTGCAAGGATAGACAGCATGATATTCATATGCTGAAATGGATCTAGGTAAGCATGAGTATGAGTGTGTTGTTCTATGCAGAAGATACTGCAAAGTTCTGCTGAAAATTCGTGATGGAAGCATATACTGATATCAAGAATATCAGATGATAGATGATCAGTAGTCTATCCTTTAGTGATCGATTGATTGATGGATGTTCATACATACGAGTATATGATTCTAAGAAGACAGCACACAGAGTTGTTCGTCATCAACACAGAGTTGCTCCATCGACATAGAAAACACAGGTCT
The DNA here is from genome assembly GCA_946814005.1 of Chamaenerion angustifolium. Classification (NCBI taxonomy): domain Eukaryota; kingdom Viridiplantae; phylum Streptophyta; class Magnoliopsida; order Myrtales; family Onagraceae; genus Chamaenerion; species Chamaenerion angustifolium. The sequence goes on along the minus strand of OX328266.1, from coordinate 28,428,184 downwards.
AGAAAGTGACGACAACATGTGGTCGCCAACATGTGGTCGCCAACATGTGGTCGCCAACATGAAAAGTGTTTCGATCTTGATCTGGAAAGTGAAAAGTGGTCGCCAACATGTGGTCGCCAACTTCAAGACTTGATATCAGCATCAAGGAAAAATGGAAAAGTTTAGAAAGTGGAAATTGGATCTTGATTGGGGAATGTTAGGTTATATGTATAATTACATATAACATAGGTGTCAAAATGTAAAATTAGAATAAGGACCAATCTGCAATTTCCATGTTTTGAACTCTATATATACGTTAGGCGTGTAACAGATTTACCTATCTTGAAGAAGTGAAAATCAGATTTTTATTAATATAAAAATTCGTTTTAATTGATGGCTCAACAATACTGAGCCGTCTAAAATAATTTTTATTAAAATAAAAATTGTTTTTAAATGACGGCTCAACAATATTGAGCCGTCAAAAAGAATTTGGATTAAAAAAATTTGTTTTTAACTGACGTCTCAATACTATTGAGCCCTCATAAATAATTTTCTTAAAAACAAATATTTTTATTGACGGCTCTACAGTATTCGAGCTGTCAAAAAGAATTTTGATTAAAAAAAAGAGTTTTAGCGTCTCTTTCAATATTGAGCCATCAAATAAAGATGATGGCATAAACAATTGAGCCGATAATTCAATTTCTGGACGGCTCAACTTTCATTGAGCCGTTAATAATCCTTATATTAAATTTTCCACGGCTCAATCATACTTGAGCCGTTTCCTTGAGCCCTTATCTACGCACGCCACTACATACAAACAACGTAAGTATAATTCCATATCACGTTGTTTTTTGTACTAACGTGTTATTTATTGTGCATGGGTATCTCGAAATCCATCGGTTGGGCGATATGATGGGAACATTATCGTGTGACCTACGAGGAAGATCACTCAAACCCAATCAGAGTAGCGCATGAGGTGACCAACGCCTATTTGAATGTGTTGGCTATTTCTCCGATGTCTTAATCATAATTACTCTCCGCTTTGCTTGATAATGGTCTCGACTCTTAAGGTCTTGGACCTTTCTTTTAGGCTTGAAAGGATAAGTTTTAGACTTATCTATTTCCCTTGTCTAGTATAAACTTCTTAAGGAAAACGTCTTACGACTTAAAAGTATAGACTTTTAAGCTTAAAGATATATTACCTCTTCGAAGTTTTAAACATTTGGGGGTGTTCACCTAATAGCAAGGAACCTGTTAATTAAGGCTTCATCATCCATAGTGATCGCCTAAAATTCCTTACCCATCTTCTATAACTCACGTTATAAAGGAATTAATATCCTTAGTAGATAACTTCTCCAAAATTTGTCCAACTTATAAGAGGATAGCTTCCTTGATGGATTGATTATCTTCGTCATTAGGACTCCTGCCTAATTTTGGTAACAGGTCTTTTGTTTTCCCTAACCTTGTTGCTAGGTCTTTTGGCCTGACTTTGGCGTCAGGGCTTTCGTTTTGCCTAACCTTGTTTCTAGGTCTTTGGCCTGACTTTGGTGTCAGGCCTTTCGCCCAATTTTGATATCGGGTCTTTTTTGTTGCCTAACTTTGGCGTTAGGTCTTTGGCCTGACTTTGGAGTCAGGGCTTTCGCCCAATTTTGATATCGGGTCTTTTTTATTCAATGCCTGATTCGGTGATCAGGTCTTCGCCTGACTCTTGGCGTCAGGTCTTTTTCTTCGATTTGATTCAAGTGGTCATGCTTTATGAAGGAATGACTTGCTTTTATTGACATAACATTTTGATTACAAGCTATGTATGAAATCTCCTTAGATGTTCAGAATTGAATGGACGGGGTAACCTTTCACCTCCAGTGGTTTCCAAATAGTAAGATCCTGGGGCGGCGATCTCTACTACCTTGTTTGGTCCTTCCCACTTAGTTGAAAGTTTATTCTGACTGTCCAGTCTTGTAAATTCATTCCTTCTCATAACCATTTCCCCCACGAAAAATTGGCGAGCGCTGACTTTTCTGTTGAAGTATCGAGCGGTCGCCAGGTGCATCTTGGCTTATGTTTTTTCTGATTGCCACCTCTTTTCCTCTGCCAAGTCGAGGTCAGTCCTGCGCTCGACTTTGTTTGCCTCAGTGTTAAAATGTAGGATTCTGTGGGTAGGCACCGCTATTTCGGCAGGTGCCACTGCTTCTGATCCGTACACTAAACTGAAGAGTGTTTCTCCAGTGGCGGTCTTAGGTGTTGTTCGGATAGCCCATAATACGTTTTCCAGCTCCTCTGCCCAATTTCTTTTCAATGATCGAACCCTTTTTTTAAGTTCTGCTAAAACAACTTTGTTGGCTGATTCAGCTTGCCCATTCGTTTGAGGATGATGCACTGAGCTGAAACGATGGTCGACATGGTATTCTTCGCAAAGCCATTTGAGCTCTTTTCCTACGAATTGTGGACCATTATCACTGATAAGTATTTTAGGAATGCCAAACCTGGAAAATATGTTGATCTTCTGGAACTTAATGACTTGAAATTCCGTTGTAGATGCCAAAGCTTTCGCCTCTATCCACTTGGTGAAGTAGTCGATTGCCACTATAATGTGAGTGCGATGACCAGTACTAATAGCAAAAGGCTAGGCATCTGCCATTTGAGACAACAGTATTGGCGGTCGATCTGATCGTGGTGCAAATTGCTGGCAAGTCTCGCACCTCTGCGTTAATTCAGCTGCATCTTTTCCCAAGGTGGGCCAGTAGTATCCCAGCCTGAAGATCTTTCTTGTCAATGATCGCGCACCTTCGTGGCATGCTGCCACCCCTTCATGAGCTTCTCGAAGAACTCTTTCTGTTTCTGGATGAGCAATACACCTTAGGTAAGGAGTCGAGTAGCCTCGCCTGTAGAGTTGTCCGTCTATAATCAATTAACTGGCTGAAAGTCGTTTTATCCTCGTAGATTCGCCTTCGTCTTCTGGGAGAATTCCCTATTTTAAGAAATTTTGGAACGGAGTCATCCATGTGACCTGTCCTTGAATGTTGAAGACTTCTGCTCTGTTGTCAAGAACTGAACATAAGGCTTTTTCCAGGAATTGTACGTCTTGAATTGTGGTTCCTCCAAACGCCAGCTTACTTAAAGAGTCTGCCATCTGGTTCTCTTGGCGATGAATAGACTCAATCGCAAAATTTGGAATTTCTGCGACGAGTTTCTTGACGATGCCGAGATACTTCTTCATCTTTTCCCTCTTGCCTCGTAAGTGCCATTGACTTGATTGGCAATAAGTTCTGAGTCGCTTTTTACCTTAAGCGATGATATGCCCATTCCTTTTCCAGTCTGAGTCCAGTAATAATAACCTCATTATCTGCTTCGTTATTGGTCGCCTGAAACGTTAGGGCGATCGCATACTTCAAAGGCTCGACCTCAGGAGGAATGAGAATTAAACTCGCCCCGAGCCTTCTCTTGATTAAGATCAATCTGTATAAAGCTCCCAGATTTGATTGTTGTCTGCTGATGAACTTGGTCTGTTATCTGCTTCTGTTAGACCATTACTTGTGCTTTCTACAATGAAATCAGCTAGTGCTTGACCATTGATGACCGTTTTTGGCACAAATTTGATCTTGAACTCGATGAGCTCGATCGCCCACTTGACCATTCTTCCTGGAGAATCTGGTTTCATCAGGAAGTTTTTGAGAGGTTGATTGGTGAGGACCGTGATGTCGTGTGCGTGAAAATAAGGTATCAGCTTTCGAGCAGCAATAACTAAGGCATAGAGATACTTCTCAATCTGGACATATTTTATTTCTGCAGAATTAAACATCTTGCTAACAAAATACACTGGACTCTGGACATTATTATCTTCCCTTATTAAAATAGCATTGGCTTCCACGTTACTGATGCTCAGGTAAAGGAAGAGCTGCTCGCCTGGGATGGGTTTTGCCAGAGCTGGGAGTGTTTGGATGTGCTGCTTCAAGGATTGGAACGCCTCCTCGCAGTCTGGCGTCCACTCGAACTTGCAGTTGGCCCTCAGGGTTTTGAAGAACGCGAGGGACATGTCGCTCACCCCGGAGAGGATGCGATTGAGAGCAGCTAGGCGACCATTCAGGCATTGGACCTCCTTGTGGCATGTCGACGAATTCATCTCCTCTATAGCCTTGAGCTTTTCCGGGTTCGCCTCAATACCCCGTTCGCTGACCATGAATCCCAGGAATTTACCAGATTTGACCCCAAAGACGCATTTTGCAGGGTTCAAGCGAACGATGTGTCTCCTCATGCACTCGAAAGCTTCGCAAAGGTCTTTTGTGTGAGGATTGCCCTTGATGGTTTTGACGAGCATGTTGTCTACATAAGCCTCCATGTTTCTCCCCATCATGTCTTGGAATAGGGGGTTCACCATCCGCTGATAAGTCACCCTGGCATTGATTAGACCGAAGGGCAAGCGGTATGGGCCTCATCATCTGGGTGCATCCGGATCTGGTTATAGCCTGAATAGGCGTCCATTAAGCTCAGCATCTCGTGACCAGAGGTTGCATCGACCAACTGATCAATCCTGGGAAGAGGATAGGAATCCTTAGGGCAAGCTCTGTTCAGGTCGCGGAAGTCGACGCACATCCTCCACTTGCTGTTTTATTTCTTGACCAAAACTGGGTTGGTGACCCAGCTCTGGAACCTCACTTCTCTGACAAAATCAGCTTCAATCAGCCTGCCAACTTCTTGTCTGATCGCCAGGCGCTTGTCTGTCCCGAACGATTCTTTTCTGAGTGATCGGCTTGATAGAAGGGTCTATCCTGAGCTCATGAGAGATGATGTTTGTATTGATACATGGCATGTCGCTTGGCTTCCAGGAAAAGAGCTCCTTGAATTCCCTGAGGAGGGCAGTCATGGTCTGCTTCTGATCATCATTCAAGGTGGTCCCAATACGCACCTTCTTATCCGAGCCATCGACCTCGACTTCTTCCAACTCTTCCATAGGCGTTGGTCGAGCCAAATCCTCACGAGGGTCAACCTCTGTTTCGATGGCGAGAGCTTCCCTTTGGTTCTTTCTGCGCAGACAGTTCACATAGCATTGCCGCGAGGAAGGGTGGTCGCCAAATACTTCTCTAATCCCGTTGGGTGTGGGGAACTTCATCTTTTGATGGATTGTGGAGGCCACAATCTTGTTGGGGTTGATTGTGGTCCTCCCCATGATGGCGTTGTAAGATGTAGGTGAGTCGACCACCAGGAAGGTGACCGATATCTTGATGCTCTTCCATCCTTCGCCCAAAATCACTAGCATGGTTATTTCCCCCAGTGGATAAGTCGTTCTCCCAGCAAACCCGATCAATGGAAAATCGACCCTCTTCATGTCGCGCTTGGATTTGCCCATCTTCTCAAAGGTGTCTAGAAACAAAATATCTGTCAAGCTCCCTCCGTCGATCAGAATCCTCATCACATCACAGCCGTCGATATCAGTTGTGATAACCAGAGCATCATTGTGGGGAGTGGTGACATGTGTCAAATCATCTTCGGAGTTGAATGTGATCCCTCACCTCCTGCGCCGAATCCTCCAGCAATCATATTTACCCTCCCCTTGCTCTGGGATGGGCCAGTTTGCTCAGCGGGAGCTGGCGAACGATTTCTCCTCGGTGGCGTTCGACTCCTATCACGCCCACCACAAATTCCTTCAGCATTCCCCCTGAATCAGCTTCTCGATGTCCCGCTTCGAAATGCGGCAATCATCAGTCTTGTGGCTCTTGCACATGTGGTATCTGCAATAGCTCTCTGTATCCTTCCCCATGGGCTGACCACCCCTTCGAGGCATCGGTGACCTCGCTAGAGATCTTCTTTCCATCTCGACTAGTACCGCCGAGATATGCTTGTTTAGATGTGTAAAATACTCAGGGACCTCTGGATTTCTAGGCCCTGGGTTCGGTTCTGTTCGGGGCCTGTTGTCTCGTCCTTTTTTTCTCCTTCTTAACCTCTTTCTTACAATTGCGTCGGGGCTTAGAAACCACCCTTAGCGAAGTCGTCAGGAAGTTAGCCAAGGCGTTCGCCCTCTCAAGGTCTATGAAACTTTTTGCCCTGACCGCCAGTTCCTCCATCGTCTCAATTTCCTGCACATTATAACTGTTGCGCAGCTTTCTCGAGGCCTTGTTGGCCACGTCCAGCCCTCGATAGAAGGCTCAGATGATCTCCCCATCTGAGACTCGACGGTCTATCTCTGTGACGTTTTGATGGAAACGTCCATAGAAATCAGCCAGTGACTCTCCAGGCTGCTGCTTGACCGCATCTAGGGCGACCACGCTTTTCATCAGTTGGCGCTCGCCCATATACCTCTCCAGGAACTTGCTTCTCAATTCTGCCCAAGTCCATATAGATCCTGCAGGGAGGTCGAAGAACCAGGACGACGCCGAACCCGATAGGGTCGAGGGAAACAATAAAGCCAAGTGATTTGGATCATTTGACTTACCCAAAAGAGAGGCATCATGCTTGTTGACATGTATAGTGGGGTCTCCTCCACCATTGTATTCAGGTATTGCCCGAGCGATGACATCTTTTGGGATTTTAATGGCGACGAGATCGTCGGAGAAGGGATGAGCAGATCGTTCCTTGAAGGCAGCCGTGACTGTCAATCGCCTTTCCCGAAGCCTCCTGTTGATGAGGTCGTCCACCTGGTCCAAGGGCATGGGACCAGATGGATTGGTGGAATAAGTAGCCGGCGGTGGTTCGGTGGAGGCCGGGGGTAGGGACTGGTGTCCCGATGTCATCTCCTGTTCCTCCTGGGGAGCTGTGGCATCAGGATTCACAGTTTCGGTAGGTAGGGGCCTCGTGGAAGCAGGGCGAGTATTTCCTTGAGGAGCAGAGGCTTGTTGGCGAGCCTGTCCTAGGATGGCCTCCAGCAGTGATATCATCTCTGGAGTTAACTGGATGTTTTCTCCAGCGATGTGGACGATTTGTGGTGCTGGAGTCTCGGTATGGTTGGGAGCAGGAGTCGGTCTGGAATTACCGACATGTTCTCGGGTTGTCCTTAGGGGGACGGCATTGGGTGTTGCCTGGCTGGCAGGTTCTTGGTGGAGTGGTGAAGCGACGACGGAATCAGAGCTGTTAGCGGATTGCTCGTTAGCCTGGTTCCGACGATTGCTTTTGGATCGAGTTTGCATGGATGTATCACTCGTTCCCAAAGACGGCGCCAAATGTTGGATCGTAAACTCCTGATTGCTGATCTGGCAATGAATTAAATGCCAGATGACGGATGAATGATGCTTCTCGCCTTAGTTCCGGTAAACTTGCAGGTAGGGGATCGCAACAGAGGGGGTGTCTCTGGGTCCCTCTCTGATGCTTAAATGAGTATATGTGTGTGTATATCTCAAAACATAATGAATGTATGTAAAGCAAAGGTATTTATAGAGTGAGAGAGACTAAACCATAGAAGGTAACTGTATATCTTCGTGAATATTGTGATGTTGAAGATTTGGATAGTAGATATTGCGGTTACGGCGAGATATTGCAGTTACCATATCTAATCCTTAGTGAATATGTGTCTGAGATATGCAGGATATCGTGGCCATATCTTTATTAACGGTTGGTGGGACCAGAGGAGAGAGGCAATGCTCTCTTCAGGGCGAGCACTCCCATGGCGAGCAGTAGGAGTTCGCGACTTGGTGATGAATGGCGACCAGCTATGGAGACTTTGGCGTCCATATCAACTTGGGCTCGATCTTGGGTCACTCTATTGTGGGCCAGATCGACTTTAGCATAGGCTGGTCCAGTTCGAATAACCTGGGTTTACCCCCTCCATGGTTATTGGGCCTTCGAGGCCTTTTCCTTATTGGGTTGTCACTATCAATACCCAACAACAAGCACTTCTCTCTATGAGAACCGATACTGCACAGTTGACATTGTTGAAATAGATTTCTAAGCATTTGTCAAAGGATTCTTCTCCAGAAAAAGACATCGTCGTAAAAAAACCAACAGTTTCGAAAACTTATTCCTTCATATATATCTTTAGGGTAACAACTTCATTGATCAATCTGTTCACTTGTATCTGCATAGAGTTTGTAATGACCTTCATGACATATCTCAGGCAAGTGGTGGAGGTGTTGAGGTCCGGGAGCTGGAACAGAGAGGCCTCCTCCTTTTCTTAAGGGCATTTGTGTTTTTTCTTCTTAAGAAAAGGCACGTGCAGGGCACGTGTTGGGTTTACTGTTTCAAATAAACAGTCTTATGATGGAAAGGGGGGATTTTTGATTCCGTCCAAATATTAGGATTAAAATTTAAAATTTTAAACATTAAGGGGAATTCTTAAATTCGGGTCAAACATTAGGGGGCAAATTGACAATTAACCCTATATATATATTAATTGTATTTCTCAATTGTCAATCTTGTTTATTTACAAATTACTTTATAATTATAGTATATATTTAAAATTAGCATTTCGAAATCATAATATTAAAATTATAGTACTATAATAACTCACATATGAAATCAGAAATCAGAAATCAGAAAAAGAAAAGTAATAAGATGAAGAGTGATTTGAAAGAAATTACTAAATTAATACTTAATTTAAGAGTAATTATGACAATATTGTACTACTAATAACTAGATATAATACTATTTTATATGTAATTAAGTTAATTCCCCATTAATAATCGTATAAAAATATATTAATTACTAATATTTATTTGGGGGTGTATGATTGGAGTATTAACTATGTATTAGTATTAATTAATACAATGTTTTATTAGAAATAATATAATGTATAAACTAATACCTATGTATTACTTAATACACAATTATAGCGTTAATTGAGTATTAACTAATACATAATCTAACCATGGTATTACTTAATACATAGTAAAAATTTACTTAACTACCCTAAGTCTATTAATCATTCATAAGAATGGTTTATCATGTTAGTTATTTATTTTTATCAAACTTTGTCAATTTTAAAATAAATATTTTAAAATTATTATTTTCTCAGATTATTTAATAATAATTAATAAAAAAAAAAGTAATATATTAAATGAAAAAGTAAAATGATGTAATATAAATTTTCATCATTAATTCTTTCATGGGTAAAATACGACATTGCCCCCTAAAGTTTGGTCCATTTTTATTTTTCCCCTTAAAGTTTAAAATTTAAATTTTAGTCCTAATGTTTGGACCGGATTAAAAATCCCCCTTTTCCGTCCAATTAATGTCTAGTTCAAACGGAAACTTTATCATGTGCAAATCACGTGATATTTTTACATCTTAAAATGACAAAATTGCTCTCTATTACAAACTCTTTCGTTTCTTCTTCTTCTTGCTATTTCATATGTTTCTTCTTCATCTGGTTCACACTTCCGCGAATTAAAAGAAGAGACCAATATTTAAGGAAGCTGGAATTTATCGGAAAAATGAAATAAAGATTATCATCGACTTTTCCTTCTTTGTAAAAGGAACTGATATGGTGTCGGACTAGAAAGAGACACTCAAACTTTGCATTGTGGACGACCATAGTGCCTCGCCTAATCTACCCCCACTGGCAGCTTTTCTCTGCATGTCTAATGAATCATTTAGAAGGGTGGGTGGTCGTGAAGCTGAAAGAGGTGTAGATGGATGTGAGAGTGATGATTTTGACGCTGACGGTGAAGGAGGAATTGAAAAATGTTTCCTCTCCGCTGATTGGGCTCTCTTAGGTGCCAATTGGGAGGACCCGTTGTTCCTAGACGTTCTTGTCGGAATTGGGGAAGGGCAACGTCGAGCGACGGCAAAAGAAGCAGTTGTAGATCTGGAAGAGCGAGAAGGCGATTTGTATCTCGATGTGAACTCTGTCATAATTTAATACTGACACATCGTCGTCGCCGATGTCTCAGTCTTCAATTACACACCTTCGGCTTCTTCCCCAGCTGCGGACCCGGAAATCACTGACTCAAAACCATCGAGCCTTCCCCCTTCCTCTTTCCTTCATTCTGTTTTTGATTTAGTTTCGGTTTCTTTCTACGGATTGAAACAAGTTCGGCAAGATCCAGCTCAAGTCGACCTCAGCAAGATCCATCTCGACCTCGGCAAGATCCAGGCATCGTGCGATACAATTTCTGGGCAAAGAACTTGAAGAACAGAGGACAACACTTGAAGAACTTGAAGAACAACATAAGAAATTCCATGAGGGCATTTTTGTCCATATAATATATTAAAAAATCACGTGATATGTGCATGATGACATTTACGTTAGTGTTAAACGGCTAAGTAACGGAATGGGGGAATTTTTCATTTTGTCTAAACATTAGGACTAAAATTTAAAATTTTAAACATTAAGGGGGAATCTCAAATTCGGTCCAAACTTTAGGGGGGAAATTGACAATTAACCCCTTCTTTCATATATGTTTTATTTAAAAAAATGAATTATTAAGTCAAACACAACAACAGTTGTTGGGTACTATTCGAATTCATGAATAATTTATAAGTACATTTCGACTATAATATATAACATATAGTTAATATTTTTTAAAAATAGTTTAAAATGAGTGAAATATTTACTCAATAATATTTTAATACTTACTCGTCTAATTGATATCTTTTTTAAAAAAATATATTAAAAATAATATTAAACAAACATATATCATTTTCTCTATTCCTTTTTACTGTTTATGTGCATGTGTCATGAAGAAAAAACTTAAAAGTGGTTATTTAACTGTTTCGTCTCTATATTTTGCTAAGTGTGGTTCCGCATGTCACGTTGTTCCTAAAATCGATTAGTAAAATCATGTTCTTTTTATAATTGTTTGTAAAACCAATGCAATGCTCTCTTTTTTTTATCTTCAATCATAAATTGATTACACAAAGTAAATTGCATGGGAACATGAAGGTTTTGAAACTTTATGCATAAGAGTAACATTTTAAGAATGAAATTGTAAAGATCATAAGAGAAGAATTGAAGTGTATTGAAACAGTCATGACTCAAATGAGATACTATTTTTTGTGTGCGTATGTGTGTTCGTGATTTTTCCCCCAATTTTTTTTAATATGAATATATTTTATTTTAAAAAATAAATCAATTCATATGGACAACTTATTTACATTGCGAAATAAATTTAAGGGTGCTTAAGTTTTTGTGTCATTTTACGTATAATTTTATATAGAATCAAACAATGTCTTGAGTTATAAGTGTATGAGTATATCTTAATACATGTCTTATCCAAACATTGTATTAGTTAATACATGTATTACCTGATAAATGTATTAAATAATACGTCTAATCAAACTCTCGCTTATTGTCCTTTTTAATACAAATTAATTATTGATAAATAATTATTTAAATTAACTTAAAGGTTAATAATAAATTTTTAGGGGTTGTTATTTGAAGATACGGAAAAATCTAATAAATTTATTTTGGATATTTCCTTTTCAATTTCAAAGATTCTTTATTAACCCAAATAAAACGTTTAACGTAAAAACTTCAATTTTTTATCAAATTATTTTGATATTAAAATTCACATTTATATTTTTGGGGAATAATAAATAAATATAATTAGTTTATACATAATACAATAAATATAAAAAAACATTAGGTACGAACATCTTTCTAACTGTTTTCAATTCTTCTAATAATAAGCAATATGCAGTCATTATTATTTTGAATTAAAAATTTAATCAATAATAATCTCACGTAGCTAATTATTATAATAAATTCTTTATAATTTCAGCATAGTGATTTGAACAAAGCATTTAAATTAATACATTCATTTTAGAGTACTTATACTAATAGGGTATGATTATTGACTAGATATAGTACTATTTTATCCCTAATTAAGTTAATTCTCAAGTAATAATTGTTACTAATATTTATTTAGGTCATTTATTAATACAAATTAATTATTAATAAATAAATATTTATATTAACTTAAAGGCTAATAATAAATTTTCGGTGGTTGTTATTTGAATTTACACAGTACCTAAGTAAAAATCTCAATTTATATGAATTCAGTTTGATATTATACTCAACATTATATATTAGTTTCATGTTCTAACTGGTTAAATTTTCTTATAGGGCTTGAAATGATGTGACAATAATCATTGCGGAGTCTTTTAATTTAATAAAATACATGGTTCTAAATTATTGTTTTATTATACATAGTTATTTTAGGAAAATTCTATTTGCAGACCACTGACTACTAAATACAGATCACTTTCGTTAAAATACTAAAATGTCTTAATAACTTTTTACATGTTTGCCCTTACTTATTTTTAAAAATAAAATAAAATTGTTAAAGAAAGACCACTTATTTTTTTTTACCTCTTTTACTTTTATATTCAAAATTATTACCCCATTTATTATCTTTCATGTTTGTTTTTTACATATCACCAAAGAGCAAGTGTAACTCCCTTCTCCGATCAAAGTGAGATTCAACTCCGATCACCATAACTCCCTTAACCAATGAGCAACTGTGTTGGTACCAACTGCAAATCAACAAACTAGTCACCATGCAGCCGCCACCAGACGCTACCAGTCGCAAATCAGTCGCACCACCGCAAATCAGTTTGGGGCACTCCCGCCGCCAACAAATTAGCAACCGTGTCGGTATGTTCGCTTAAATTAGTATAGGGTTTAGAAAAAAAAATCATCAAAGCTTTGTTGTAGTTCGTTCATGGAGGAATCGGCAACCACGTGTCGATTGAAGATGCAATAATCGACAAGCTCTTGTTGATTATTCATCCCAAAATCGACAACCTCTTGTCGATTATTCAACACAAAATCGACAAGAACTTGTCAAATTTTCCTCCCAAAATCGGCATAAATATGTTGATTTGTGCTACAAATATTGGCAAGGTAATGTCAATTTGTCCTCCAAAAATCGGTATGGTCGTGCCGATTTGTCCTCCAAAAATCAGCAAAGTCGTTTCGATTCTTCTACCTTAAAAGGCAATTGCTTGTCGTTGTTATGTGTAGAAAACTCCACCTCTTGCCGATTAGTTGTGTACGAAATAGTTATTCGTTGCCGATTTTTGGAAGACAGTACATTTTTTATTTGGTACCTCTTGGTGTGTTTTTTTAATTATAAACGATAAGTTCTTATCTTTAAACAATGTAAAGGTAAAAACAACAAATGGATGACAATACACGAAGAAGACCAACAGAATTTGCACGCAAAGACAAAGAATCGGTATGTTATTCAAGAAAGAAGCATATATCTGTTAAAGAATCAAGTTTCATTATATACGAACGATCTATATGAACCAAAACGCTCACAAGCAAGCAAAATCCTTGGTCTCCTGCGGATTCCATTGACATCAGAGGTTTTAACTACCGGCACATGTCCATGTCATATGCCAACCACTCGGCCCCATTCAATTACATCACTTATTGTATTGTATATCTACAATAAAAATTATAAGAAAAAAATAAGGGTATAATCATATAAATTAAGAAAAACTATCAAGTACTCACATCGAATGTAGTATACTAGCTAGTATAATCCACCAATACTAACTCCTTATTACACTGAGAAGAATCATGCATGTTATTCAATTTAAATAAGTAAACAAAGAAAACTAACAACATTAAAACTAACAAAAGATAGTAACACGTACAAAGTTTGATGGTTCATAGGTGAGATAAATGATTTCCTTTTTTTGTTCAACGGTATCATTATAATTTGTTTGACGAACTTCATTATCATTCATCTCGTCCAAAATAGAATCCAAACCTTCTAGTTTTTTCATGTAATTTGAATAATTCATTACGTATGAATAAAAATAAAGACTCTGCACTGGTGTACAAAAACACGTGTTAGAAAAAGGGAGGATGCTTCGATATTGTGTCAAAAAATCAGTAAGTACGTGCCAATATTTTACTATTAAATTGGTAATTATTACCGATATAGTTTACATAAATCGATAAAATTTTGCCGATATTTTGCGAACAAATCGGCATACTCTTGTCGTTTGTTTGTGGAGAAATCAACATAATCTTGCTGATTGTTTGTGCAAAAGCCGGTAAGAGGTTGACAATTGTTTGATGTATAATCAACAATATATTGTCGATTATTGCTTATTCAATCGACATGTAATTGTTGATTCCTCCATGGACGAACTGCAACAAAACTTCGTCGATTTGTTTCTAAACCCTAGACTAATTTAAGCGAATGTACCGACACGATTGCTGATTTGCTGGTGGCGGGGGTGCCCTAGACTGATTTGTGGCGGGTGGCTGGTTTGCTAATTTGCGGCTGTTTGATGTGAAACTGATTTTAATTAAATTTATAATAAGTGATATTTAATTAACAATTTTATTTTATTTTTAAAATAGGTAAGGACAAATATGTATTAGCGCATTTTAGTCTTTTGATAAAAGTGGTATGTATTTAGTAGTCGAAGGTCTGCAAATATAATTTCCATTTTTTTTATTTACAAACTATAAATTTAGAGTTCGCAACAATGAATATGGTCACGTTATTTCAAACCCTATAAGAAAATCCAAGCAGTTAGAACTAATATAAACATATATTTACAAATACATGGTTCAAAATTGTTGTTTTATCCTCTCTTCATAGCTATATTTTCTAAAACTATAAAATCTTGGTTTCCTTCAACTTTGTAAATTTATATTTAAGTAGCTTTTTTATTTATTTCTTGTCATTTTATTATTATTGTCTACGTTAAAATAATTCGTAATTATAATTTCAATATAATTGTTTTTGTAGTGTTTATATTTAACAACATTATTTTAGTGAAATGATCATAATTAAACTGTATTAAATATTATAACATTAAATATAAATATACGTTATATATGAAGATATTTTTAATTAAAGTATACACATATTTTATTTATGATTTTTCTAAAATTTAATGTTGTGGGTGATTTAATGTTTTAAATCATATTTAAAAATTGTATAATGACCTATAGAATTCCTAGTTTCCTACACTGATAAAATTATAATTAATAATTTTAAATGCAAATAAACAATACTTTTATTTTTTAAATAAATTATAATTTATGATTCTTTTATAGTGTTTATTTATAACTCATTATATTTATTTAAATGTTTCTCAAAATATTATTTTTAAAGCGAGAGTTATTTCAATATATTGTTTGTACAATAAAATTTGATGTAAAATGGGGGATTTGATGCTAAATAAATATGAAAAATGTGATACATTAATGGAACTTGATTAACATACTAAAAACCTCATCAAATATTTGTACTGCACTTTCATTATAAATTGGACAAAAATAACTTAAAAATAAGAAACAATTTTATATTATATGGATATTAAGAATCTTAATTAAACAAAAATTAAATTAATATCTAGATAGTTGGCTTTGTTTTTTTTATTAAGGGTTAATTGTCAATTTTCCCCCTAAAGTTTGGACCGAATTTGAGATTCCATCTTAATGTTTAAAATTTTAAATTTTAGTCCTAATGTTTGAATAAAATGAAATTTTCCCCATTACTGTCATTTTTTCGTTTATTTTGGACGGAAACTTAGTCACGTGCCAATCACGTTAGTTTTATTAATTTTGTTTGGACAAAATTGTACTTCCTGATAATCTTCTTCCTCGTGAACCCGCCATTGCAGCTGCTTCCTGATATGGGCTTTCTTGTGTATCTTCAAATGGCGCCCATGGAGCAGCAACCCGCCATTGCAGCTCTTCTACCGCAACTTGATCTTCTGGTACGATTTCTTCGAACATGTACGAGGTTATTCAGTTGCTGACATCATGGTTGGGGAACAAAGCGAAACACAAAATTTAACATTTTTGTAAAGAATCTCAACAAATATCACCTCTTCTTAAAAACAAATCTATTAATATTATCATGTAAAGTTTTCAAAACGTGCAACCAGTGAGAAATCATAAATTTTAGTATTTCGTTTTTTTTAACTGTCACTTGTTCAATTTAATTTATGTAAATTACTTTTATTATAAAAAAATATGAAGCGACACTGATATTCATGTCTTTTCTAGACAGAGCCGAGGAACATGAGCATTTATCTGGCCAATAGGCCATTGAAGCCCTGATCGAGGCCCTGCAGAGGAAGGAGTTTCTGAACCATCAAACCATGGCGTTGATGCTCGGTTACATCTCTCGGGTCGATTCACTTCGAGCGGCAAACTCTATACCGAAGCTTGGTTACTCAAAGCTGCGGGATTCGATGAACCTTACAACACCTTAATGAGTGTAGAGAATCCAACAGAAGAAACAGCGGTTTGAAACAATTCCAACAGAAGAAACTCGGTGACTCTTAGCACCGACGTCAACTCCTCAAGAGTGGCAAGCAGCGTCATCGACTGAACTCCATTCGGTTACAGTAGAGAGGGAAAGAGTTGTAGAGGAGATAGAGTCTCCATTCAGTTCATCATGAAGAAGATTATTAGGAAAGACAATTTTGTCCAAACAAAATTAATAAAACTCACGTGCTTGGCACGTGACTAAGTTTCCATCCAAAATAAACGGAGAAATGACGGTAAGGGGGAAAATTTTATTTTGTCCAAACATTAGGACTAAAATTTAAAATTTTAAACATTAAGGGGGAATCTCTAATTCGGTCTAAACTTTAGGGGGCAAATTGACAATTAACCATTTTATTAAATATACGTAATAAATAAAAATATTAATTTATCTTATACAATTATATTTAATGTATATACGCGCAAAGCGCAAAGCGCAAACCAGATTACCATTTATAAGAGGTCAAGTCTGAACATAAGACTGTTGACCCGACCGTCCAAATCAAGATCAGTTTTCATACTGGTTCGATAACCGGTCCAATTAACTTATGAAGTGTTTCATTAATATTTGGGATAAAAAGATGTGTTACTATAGATTTGTTTTTTCAAAAAGTAAGTATAAAAAAATTACGGTTTAATATCACATTTCCCATGGTATTTGACTAAATTTTGAGTTTATCCCTTAAAGTTTAAATCGTAAATTTTCTTCCCTCATTTGTTTTGTCAAAGTTTGAGTTTGCCCCTTCCGTTATTATTTTATCAAAAATTATCAGAATAAATTTTGAAAAATGCAAAAATAATAGAAAGATTTCAAAAATGTCACAATTTAACTCTATTTGTTTTTTTCAAATGTTACAATTGAGCCCCAATCAAAGGGGTTCAGGCCAGGGTCTTGACTTAAACTGGTCCTCCATGAATGGGTGACCAGTTTTGGGTCAAGACCAAACCCCGAGCCCTAGTGAATGGGGTATGGTTCACCCCTATTTGATTGAGTCTCGAGTCTGGGTTTTGAACCAGACTTGGTCGCCCACCCATGTGGCGTTGGTCTGGGTCTTGACTCAAACTGACCCTCCATGGATGGGTGACCAGTTCTAGGTCAAGATCCAAACCCCGAGCCCCAAAGAATAGGTTTTGGTTCGACCCCAATTTGATTGAATTTCTGGTCTGGGTTATGAACAAGACTTGGTCGCCCACCCATGGGGGGTTGGTCTGAGTCAAGACCAAGCCCCATTCGAATCAGAACTCAATTGTAAAATTTGAAAAAGTTTGGAAGGATTAAATTATGATGTTTTTTTTAAAGTTTTCTGTTACTTTTACAATTGTTGAAACTTATTCTATTAAATTTAGATGGAAAAGTTGAAAAATGAAGCAAACTCGAACTTTGACCAAACATTAGTTGTTGTTTTTACAATTTAAACTTTAAGGGGTAAACTCAAAATTTGGCAAAACATTAGGGGGCAATGTCGTATTCTACCCAAAATATTATTTTAAAAAATAGGTAAGGTGTAACCTTGGTGTGGGGGTTGTGTCAAAAATGGGTCAACCAGCACCCCAGGGTAGCGAGTTGTGTCAGTTTTGACATAACACGCTATCATTGGTGGCGTATTAGCTTATGTTTTTGTTTTCCTGACGACATTATGACTCATGTTTAATTCAAAAATAAATTATATATCTAATGAAAAAATTGAATGAGTACTTATTTGAATTGCATTTCAAATGATGTAAAAATAATTGAATTTTGACTTACGAATTGACCATACGCTCTGTCCTAAGTTGATATAAGTTTTTCAAAAAGTAATCATTGTGGAAAAATATTTGAAAAAGTAACTATACAAAAAAATATTTACCAAAATGTATATACGTGCTACTGGGGTAGTGTTTTTTTACAACGTGCGCTACTTGGAGTAGCGTTTTCAAAAAACGCTACTAGGGGTAGTGTTTTTATTAAAAGGCTACCCCATATAGCGTTTTTATGAAAAACGTCAATAGAAGTGGTGTTATTTATTTTTTGCTTTTTTACGTTTTTTAACGACTCAATATTTAATTAAAAATAAAATTATGTATAAATTTAATAAAATTTAAAAAAGTTGTAATAAGTAGATATTTTAATTGCGATTCAAATGATGCAAAAATATTAAATTTGGACTTACGGATTGACTATACGCTCTGCCGTAAATTGAGATATGCAAATTTGCCTTAAAAAAATATAACTAATACCCTGTAAGTCCAAACTGACAAGGGTGAATGTCATTTATGTCGTAATTCAATTGTCTACCTAGGGTAATTTTCTTTATTAGAAATACATTGATTTTTTTAACGTAACATCACTTGTCTTATAATTTGAGCGAAAATATTAAATGCATTAGGTGAGAAATTTAATTATGTACTTACTAAAAAAATCAAAAACATTACAATGCGTAGATTAAATTACAATTCGTCGTAATTAAATTTATGCATTGCAATGTTTTTTTTTTTTTGAGTAAGTACATAATTAAATTTCTCACCTAATGCATTTAATTATTTCGGTCAAATTATAAGACAAGCGATGTTAGGTTAAAACTCACTGTATTTCT
The DNA here is from genome assembly GCA_946814005.1 of Chamaenerion angustifolium. NCBI lineage: Eukaryota > Viridiplantae > Streptophyta > Magnoliopsida > Myrtales > Onagraceae > Chamaenerion > Chamaenerion angustifolium. The sequence continues at coordinate 28,409,458 of OX328266.1, read as the reverse complement.
AATCAAAAAAATTACCATAGGTAGATAATTGTATTACAACATAAATGACGTTCACCGAGGTCAGTTTGGACTTACAAGGTCTGAGTTATATTTTTTGAAGACAAATTTTCATATATCAACTTACGACAGAGCGTACAGTCAATCCGTAAGTTCAAATTTAATATTTTTTTTGCATAATTTGAATCACAATTAAAATATATACTTATTACAATTTTTTTTTTAATAGATACATAATTTTATTTTTAATTAAACATTGAGTCATCAAAAAAACGTAAAAAAGCAAAAAAAAAAAAAAAGAAGAAAGAAAGCCACTTCCATTGGTGTTTTTCATAAAAACGCTATATGGGGTAGCGTTTTATTAAAAATGTCACCCCTAGTAGCGTACGTTGTAAAAAACGCTACCCATTATAGCGCTTATATACATTTTGCTAAATACTTTTTTTGTATAGTTACCTTTTGAAATATTTTTTGCACAGTGCTTACTTTTTGAAAAACTTCAAAAATTTGACTTAAAGTTCAACTTAGGCCCTCTTAGTTGAAACTCAACACCGTTAACAACATCTATGACAAACTTTAATTGTCTATTGTTGAGAACCAGAGTGAAGATGAAAGGAGATGGAGGCAATATCTGGAAACCCTAGAATACGGGTAAGAATAGCAGAAGAGAGCAATTGGGGATCACTAGGAGTTGTTTCTTCATTTGGAACTCCTTCACCCTTAAATATAACTAACCCTAATAAATGTCAATTACATCTAGGAAAATAGAAAACGGTTCAGATTAACAAAAAGGAAATGAAACGACAGAAGATAAAACGAATAAAGCAAAGGGCTGTTCTGAAGTCTTCATGGGCTGCTTCTGATGTCAACTGGGCCAGCTGATAGATTGAGAAGATGGCCCAATGTTTGGTGGCCCAACCACGACAGAAGAATCAGACGGTTCAACAAAGGTAAGAACAGCAACCCAATGACAGCAAAGAATAGCAAGAACAATATTGCAGACTGAACTGATATTTCAACACTCCCCCTCAGTCTGCAAGTTCTCCCCCTCAATCTGGTTCTTCCTGCACTTGAAATACATTTATCATACCAAGCTTTTTACATAAGAAATAATGTTGTTGATTCCCCAAAGCTTTGGTAAAAACATCAGCCAACTGGTTATTTGATCCAACATGTCTCAAATCAATGATTTTTTCCAGAAGCTTCTCTCTAATATAATGGCAATCGATTTCAATGTGTTTGGTCCTTTCATGGAACACAGGATTATTTGCAATTTGAATAGCAGCCTTATTGTCACAATACAACAAGGCAGGAGTATTTTGATCAAAACCTAATTCATTCAGCAGATTCCTAAGCCAAATGATCTCAGACAAAGCAGAACCCATACTCCTATACTCTGATTCAGCCGAAGATTTTGAAACAGTGTTTTGTTTTTTAACTTTCCAAGATATAGCAGAATTTCCCAAAAAAATACAAAACCCTGTAACAGACTTTCTCGTTTCAACACATCCGGCCCAATCAGAGTCACAGAATCCAACCAAATTTGAATCCGAATTAGAAGATAGTAAAATACCTTTACCTGGTTCATACTTTATATACCTGATTATTCTCATTGCCGCCTCAAGATGTGATGTTTTTGGATCCTGCATATACTGACTTAAACATTGCACAGCAAATGATATATCTGGTCTAGTGATAGTCAAGTATAGCAACTTCCCTATCAGCCTTCTATATAAGGTTACATCACTTAGGGCATCATCATCTTGGTTTATTTTCAGGTGTTCATCATAAGCTCTGCTTGTCAGCTTTAGATTTAACTCCATAGGGGTCTTACTTATTTTTCCACCCGAAAGACCCACTTCAGAGATTAATTCTAAAGCGTATTTTCTTTGGGACAATATAATACCTTTATCGGATCTCGCCACCTCAATGCCCAGGAAGTACTTCAACTCCCCGAGATCTTTCATTTTAAAGCTGGACTGCAACACATCTTTCAATTCATTGATTAAAAGCTCACTGTTTCCCGAAATAAGTAAATCATCCACATATATGAGGAGAACAACAATTTGCTTATCATTGCTCTTGGTAAACAGTGAATAATCTAGTTTAGACTGAGTATATCCTGCTTTGACTAACACATTGCTCAGTTTCAAATTCCATTGTCTACCTGCCTGTTTTAGCCCATAGAGAGATTTTCGCAACTTACATACAAAACCAGCCTTTTTTTCATCAAAACCATCAGGTATACGCATATACACATCTTCATCTAAATCCCCTTGTAAAAAAGCATTATGAACGTCCATTTGATAAAGGGGCCAATGTTTTATTGCGGCGAGAGCTAAAACAGTTCTAACCGTATTCATTTTGGCAACAGGAGAGAATGTTTCAAAGAAATCTATTCCATGTTTTTGATTGTATCCTTTAGCAACCAGTCTAGCCTTATGCCTACTTAGGCTACCATCAGAATTAAATTTCAACTTATAAACCCACTTTGAACCTATGATAGACTTACCTGTTGGTGTTGGAACCACATCCCATGTATGATTCTCCTCCAGGGCCTTTATTTCATCTTGCATTGCTTTGACCCATAATCTGTCCTTGACAGCTTCACTGTACCTTTCTGGTTCAATCAATTTTGATATAGAGGAGATATAACATTGATAACCATCAGATAATCTATCATATGAAATATAATTTTTGATACAATGAACATTCGAAGCATTTGATGTCTGGTAGTCTTTCATCCAAATAGGAGGCTTAATGGCTCTTCCAGACCTGCTCACTTTGGGTCCTGGAGGGTCATTAGCCGGAGATTCATCCACATCATCAGAGTCACTTAAGGTCTCATCATATGAAGGGATCCCATCTGAGTCTTGCTGGGACTCATCATGTGGGTTTTCTCCAGATTGAACTCTATCATCCTCAGTTTCGACCACAGTCTGGTCGTTAACATCATTGGAATCATCTATACTCGGCTCAAAAAACACCGGCAACTGATCAAGTTTACCACTCCCAAAAGGAAATATGTTTTCATTAAAGATCACATCTCTACTAACAAAGAATCGTTTTTCAGTTAAATCATACAACCTATATCCTTTTTGGGTCACAGAGTATCCCATCATAACTGATGGGATAGCTCTGGAGGCCAACTTGTCAGTTTCCAAGATGTTTTTTGCATATACCAGACATCCGAATGTTCTAAGATGACCCAAATTGGTTTTTTTTTTATGTATAATTTCAAAAGGGGATCTCCCTTTCAATAACCTGGTTGGCATGAGATTAATCAGATAACATGCAGTAAGGATACATTCTCCCCAAAAAATATTTGGAATGGAACCTTGCAATTTCAGGGCCCTAGCAATCTCAAGCAAATGTCTGTGTTTCCTTTCAACTCTTCCATTTTGTTGCGGTGTGTAAGGGCAACTACTCTGATGAGTGATACCCTTATCACACAGCAACCTACTCATGTGCTCATTAAAAAACTCTTTCCCATTGTCAGTTCTTAAACATTTGACCTTTTTACAAAACTGGGTTTCAATCATGGCAAGAAATTTTTTCATAATAATAAAGACATCAGATTTAAATTGCATGAGATGAACCCAGGTTGTTCTAGAAAAATCATCAACTAAGGTCAAGAAGTATCGTTTCTCATCATGTGTGGGACAATGATAAGGTCCCCATACGTCAGCATGCATAAGATCAAGTATAGAATCTGCTCTAGACTCTGAACTAGGGAAAGAGTTTCTAACAATCCTAGCTTTCGGACAGACAGGGCAATCATTAATATTAAAAGTCTTGTCCACATCCAAACAACCAACATGCTTCAAAACCTTTATAGATGCATGACCAAAACGTTTATGCCATAGAGGAATGTCATTCATGATAGAGCTATTTACAGTAGGACTAGTCGATCTCACAGCCAAATTCATGAAGTACAATCCAGATCTAGCCTCACCAGTCCCCAAGACCTTCCCATTTGAGAGGTCCTGCAGGATAGCAAGGTTTGAGTAAAAAGATACATAACAATTCAGGTCACTCGTAAGTCTTGACACAGAAAGCAGGTTGTATTTAAAATCAGGTACATACAAAACATCATGCAACCTTTTCTCCGAGTCAAGTAAAATATTTCCAACACTATGCACATTCGAGGACCCGCCATTTGGTAATTGGACTTTAGTTCCAGGGACCTCCCTAATCCCACATAACCAATCAACTCGGTTGGTCATGTGGTTGGTTGCCCCTGTATCTAAGATCCAATTATCCTTTTCTTGAATAAAAACAGAATTTAAAGAGATACCAGAGGTGTTAGCACGCAAATCCTGAGGGACGGTAGCACTTGCTCCTGATGCAATGCTTCCAGGTCCTCCCAAGGTTTGAAGAAATTTTTCGAACTGCTCCTTTGAAAAAGTGATTCCACCCTGCATACCTGAACTTAGGCACATATCATTAGTCACACAATGCATAGTGTTAAGGTCATTGTCACCAGTCCTTGCGGAGGCAACATTTCCCTTAACATTGTTTCCTTTAGCCTTTATAAACTCCTTGTACTTAAAACAGTTATCCTTGGCATGTCCCTTCTTTTTACAGAAGTCACATCCCTTGGTATAACAACGATCTATGGTGTGCCCACGCTTATGACAAAAGGTATATTCCAAATTGGGATTTCCTTTTGGCTTATCAACACTCAAGGAGACATTAGCTGATTTGGTAGCAAGGGCAGCATTCATATTAGAGGTAATTCCCCTCTGGCTCTCTTCCTGCATCAACAGGTTATAAGCCTGATTGACAGTAGGCAAGGGAGTCCAGAGGAGTAAATTACTTCTAATATTAGAATAATTTTCGTTTAAACCCATCAAGAAGGAAAACAGTTTCAGATTCTCTTTATGTTCAATATGCTTTTTGAAATCTTCATGATCAATATGCGGAAGAGCACATGCAGAATCATATTCAGCCCAAAGCATTCTCAATTTAGAAAAAAAGACAGATATAGAATCAAGCCCTTGTCGGGTCATAACAATTTCCATGTGCAACTGATAGGTCCTAGGACCACTAACTTTATCAAACCTTTCCTTCAAATCTTTCCACACAGAATATGCATCATCAGTATACATGATACCCCCACCTAAATCCTTAGAAACAGAATTTGTAATCCATCCCAACACGACAGCATTACATCTATCCCACAAATGGTGAAAAGCAGGTTCATATTTCTCACGAGTGCATTTACCATTTATGAAGCCAAGTTTATTTCTTCCTAACAAGGTAAAACGAATAGCCCTACTCCACATAGCATAATTCTCGGGACCAGTCAAGACAGCGGAAATCATATTAGTCCCTGGGTTATCACTAGGATGCAAATATAACGGATGATAAAAATCAACAGTAGCCATAGCATCATGATCAACTTCATCAGTCGCATACTTTTTTGCTTCTTGAACAGGTTTTTCATCAGCCATTTCAAACAGAAAAAACAAAGCTACGCAACAGACTGAGAAGCACCACCAACAGAACAATCAAGCCAAAGAAATTTTCACAAAGCCGAGGGTATTCACAAAACCACCGCCACAATCTAAAGGAAACAACAGTTTCAATAATCGGATAATAACCACAACAACACAGCGGATCAAGAAGAGCACCAAGATAATATGCAATCAGATCCCAAGATCTCAGACAAAAACAGATAATAAGGGTGAAGATATCCCAAAACACAGGAACATATATCGCAAAGAGGGATACAGTATACAGAGATTACCACAGGTTGCGATGAGAGAATCGCAACCGTTATTTTTCACAGTGAATCGAAGGCAAGAAGAAGAAACCGTCTCAGGCAACCAAGAACAGAAGGTCGCGACTGAAAGACCAAGGGGTTTCTGGTAGAGAAACCTTCAACCACCAAGAGGAGGATATCGCTAATCAAGACGAGAAGACAACAGAACCTTCACTCGATGGCTCTGATACCATGTTGAGAACCAGAGTGAAGATGAAAGGAGATGGAGGCAATATCTGGAAACCCTAGAATACGGGTAAGAATAGCAGAAGAGAGCAATTGGGGATCACTAGGAGTTGTTTCTTCATTTGGAACTCCTTCACCCTTAAATATAACTAACCCTAATAAATGTCAATTACATCTAGGAAAATAGAAAACGGTTCAGATTAACAAAAAGGAAATGAAACGACAGAAGATAAAACGAATAAAGCAAAGGGCTGTTCTGAAGTCTTCATGGGCTGCTTCTAATGTCAACTGGGCCAGCTGATAGATTGAGAAGATGGCCCAATGTTTGGTGGCCCAACCACGACAGAAGAATCAGACGGTTCAACAAAGGTAAGAACAGCAACCCAATGACAGCAAAGAATAGCAAGAACAATATTGCAGACTGAACTGATATTTCAACATCTATCAACCTTATTTTTTAGTTGATAGCAAAAATTATACCTTAATTGTTTGGATTTTTTATTAGATATATAATAAAAAATTTAACCTAACATCGTTTGTTTTATAATTTGATCGAAATGACAAAATTATTTAGGTGAGAAATTTATTTGTGTAATTACTAACAAAAAAAATTATAGTATGTAGTTATTTGAATTACGACAAAGATGTCGCTAACGGCGTTGAGTTTCAACTTTTGGACTAACAATATGGTAAAATAAACCAAAAGTATACATATATTTTGAATTCATGTTATATACATTATATATAAATATGTTATATACATATCCAATGTATATATGTATAAATTTTGATCTATTGTACCACACGGTCAGTTTTGAAAGTCAAAATTCAACGTCATTAGTGACATTTATGTCATCATTAAATTATCTACATATTATAATTTTTTTGACTAAGTATATAATTAATTTTTCCCCATAAATTATAAAGCAAACTATGTTAGGTTAACAATTTAATTGTATACATAATAAAAAATGTAAACAAAAGTAGGTAGATAATTGAATTTTGCTAACAGTGTAAGTTTTGACTTAGAGGTGTGAGTTGATTTCTCTTAAAGTCAAATTTTGATATCTCAACTTAGTTAGAACATATGGTCATTTTGTACATATGAGGTAGATAATTGTTTATGTCGTCTGGATTACAATAATTATTAGATATATAATTTATTTTTTTAATAAAATATACTATCGTAAAAAAAGACTAATATGCCACACTAAGGATAACAAGTTCTACAAAAAGTAACACAATTCGCTATCTTGGGATGCGAGTTATCGCAATTTTGGCACAACACCCAAACCCGAGTTTTTTTTTCAAACGTAAGCATTTCATTTTTTTTAAAAGAAAATATATAAAAAAATATTTCGAAATCTGGGTATACGCGCTACCGTGAGTAGCACGTTACTTTTTTTTTTACCAAAGGCGTTATCACAGGGACTTAACTTAGGGGTAATTTTTCCGCCTAATTAAGGACATGCTGGCATGATTGCACGATCAATCCCCAGCCCGAACAGACACGCAACACACTTCAGATCACTCCGCACACAAAATCAACACAAAGATGGATGTGGAACACTTGCCTTTATTAATTTGTAAAGGCTAGAAACCAGATTACACACTCACAATTTAGCTTCTCACAATCACTCTCAGTTTCGTCTATGGGCGTGGACGAAACCTGATTACAACAATTGGGTTCAATGCCCTTTTTTAACCCCCATTATATCTTATAAGATTATATACATATCTATATCTATAACAACCTAGATATGATTAAGATATAATTGGATCACCAACTCCTTTGCGGATAGGATTATATCCTTAAGGAGATCACAAGCATACTCGAGAAGATTCAGATCTTCATCTTCGGATTGGACTTCGCAACTCAGCCACTTGTGTAAGTTCTGAAAGGATTTGATGATTGAATGAGGAGAGAAACTTGAGATCAAAGCTTTATGTATTGAAAACATGGTGGAATGATTAGATGATCAATTACAAAGAGATAGTACTCCTTATATAGGAAGTGCTAGAGACAAATAAGCAAAAGACCTAAACATAGGGACTAACACATAATTGAAACTAAGTATATAAACTTGTAAACTATTGAAATGTAATCCTCTAACATTCACCCATGTCATCTTGTTCCTTTAATCTTCAATCTCTTGAGTTATACTCCTCTAACATTCACCCATGTTCTTCTTGTTCCATTTATCTTGAATCAACCTCATTATGGTTCTATGACCTTCAATGTCCGCTGCAAAACTGAACTTGAAGCAGGTAGCTAAGCTGCGGTATAGTTGGTTTCGCAACTACACATGACTGAGACTCACCGATTGCTCGATTTACGAGTAGGCTACCCCATGTCTCGTAGCCGCTCACGACCCTGCATAGTGCAAACTCAGCTCGCTGGAAAACTGAACTTGAAGCAGGTGGCTAAGCTGCGGTATAGTCGGTTTGCAGCTACGTATGTGTGAGACTCACCGATTGCTCGATTTACGTCTAGGATGCCCCCTGTCTCGTAGCCGCTCACGACCCTGCATAGTGCAACTCAGCTCGCTGCAATTGTGTATCCATCATAGGAGCATTTCTTTGAATTAGATGAACTCAAAGCCAAACAGAATCGGGGAGGAGAGTCCATATAGGAGGAGCATAAACCAGAGATCAAAATTGCAGCATATAACGGAGACACAGATCAGCATTGTAGTAGCATATTGCAGGACAATGGGGGAGGAGAGTCCACATAGGAGGAACATAGACCAGAGATCAACATTGCAGCATATAACGGAGACACGGATAAGCATTGTAGCAGCATATTGCAGGACTGTTAGTTAGCTTCGCACTCCATTTCATCACCTTATCAAGCACTACTCGCATGAGTGGAGAATTTCAGCATCAGCAGCATACCAGAACAACCATTTCAGCATCAAGTACATATGAGAGCTGCAACAGAAACTAAATGGAAACATCAGCAAGCCAAAACGAAATCAATCAGCTTCAATGGCCACTCTCAAAGCAGTTCGTTCAACAATAAAATGAAGTAACAGTAGCTGAAACATTATAACGCAGCAACAAATATATCACATAGACCAGTGGAGCGAAGCTCAGCAACAGATACGCAGACTAGAGGAACAAAACAGAGAACAGAGGAGCGTAGCGAGCTTAGCTTCAATCATTTATGTCCTGTTGTCGCTCTAATTCCGGTTGACTAGACGTAATAGACCTCATCAGCAAAACAACATACCATACAGAATTGATTTGATCGGTGATGCAGCATGCTAATTTGAATATTGCAGAAGTGGCGCTGTTAATCTGTATGGTGCTGAATGGTAAGCCTGTGATGGATTGAAGATTGAATGATACAGCATGAGGTGGCGATTTGAATATCTAGATAGCATGAGGTGGAACGCAGCAGCAACAACACAAAGCATGAGGTGGAGCTGTAGTTGTGAATGATCGGTGTACGTATCTATGAGGAGATGCTGAAGAAGATACGTGGATCTCTGTTCTTGATGCAGCTCTGCCGAAGATTGATGCTGAATAACAACAGCAAAACGTCACACTGAATCGTTGAAAGCTGAACTCTGCTGGACTGAAGTGAGCAAGACGATCTCTAGCTCTAATCTGGTGTTGTTGAGGCGCGGGAGCCCTAAAATTGAATTTGACGCTAATTTTCTGAAACGCATGAATCTTCAATGGTGGAGAACTGACGAATTTCTAACGGAATTTGCAACGGAAGTAGGATTCGGTCCCAAATCAGCAGCTCTGATACCATGAAAGGATTTGATGATTGAATGAGGAGAGAAATTTGAGATCAAAGCTTTATGTATTGAAAACATGGTGGAATGATTAGATGATCAATTACAAAGAGATAGTACTCCTTATATAGGAAGTACTAGAGACAAATAAGCAAAAGACCTAAACATAGGGACTAACACATAATTGAAACTAAGTATATAAACTTGTAAACTATTGAAATGTAATCCTCTAACAAGTTCCAATATTCTTCATTTGGCTAAGGCTTTGGTTGAAACCAAGTATTGCTGTTTCTATCACGTTCGTGCTTTCACCGTACCCGCTGCACTTGCTAGGCACGTTCACTGCACGTACGCTGCACGTTCACTGTAGGTTCACTTCAGGACTTCTCATCAAGGGGCTTCGTTCGCGGGACTTTTGCTTACACGTTACTTTAAACGCTTGACCTTTCCGCCAACGCTCGCATTCCGCATGCTTGCTTCGAATGCTTGCCCTCTTGCAAAGGTACGCAATCTTCATGCTTCACTCCGCGCCTCTTCTACACTTCATTCCGCGATTCACTTCTGATTGCATGTCTTCCTTGCCAAGGGACACACAATGCACTACCAAGGGACGCTCGCTGCACCAGCCAAGCTGCCCCAAGCATTCCTCCATTCGTAAGTATCTTGATCCTTCTCGAAACACCAACACTTTGCTACGATCACTTTCTTTTGCCCTCCATTCGCATGTTAGGCATTGGCTGACGTGTCTCTCATAGCAGATCCACGCCACCAAACATAGTCGGCTTTTAGGCGTGTGATAAACTTCCCCCACCACGCGAAGTCGACACCCTCGTCGACACAGAATCAAGGTACTTCCACCGTAGGTATTCATTTTACTAAAGCTTTGCTTCCCTGATCCATGTCGCTTGTCCACTTACGCTGGTCTTCACCCGTTCGCTGCACACTGACGACCGGTACCGCTTTTCTTTAGTCGTCTTGGCATTTCTTCTTGCAGCCTCACGAACATACCATTTTCCTGGCATGAGGTTCACACACAAGTTCAGGTTCCTTAGAATTGGACACTTCACTCGGACGTTACCATTACTCACTCCGCGGTAATCCACATATGCACGCCTTGATTCATCACGTTTCGATGGAAACAACACTTTGACACCGTCTGGCACCTGGTACAATTGAATCTTGGTTGCGTATTGCACATCACTTAGCTCGACCGACTTCTTCGGGGACACTTTCAAAGGTGCCTTCACCAAAATGCTCTTTTTTCGGCATGAGCTTGCACTCACCGACCATCTTCTTTGGTGAAATTTCACTTGGTAACACATCCGCAATCACTTCACTTGCCTTGTCTACTTTCCGAATAGCACACAAGTAGAGAGGACCTTCATCTTTCAGCCCACACTTCACCAGCAAGGCTGAAACACACTTATTCGACCCGTCGTCTTTCAGAGCTTTCAAAAATCCCTACACAAAACAAGGTTTCTTGGGGTTGTTTATCATGATTCCGCTTGCATAGGGCATCATCGCGACCATTGCCTTCATAAAGAAGCTGTTCCCAAGGATAAAGTCGAAGTTGCCCATAGGGCAACTAAGAAATCGATCAAACCTTCCCACTAACCTATCTTGGCTTGCACTTGCGCCTTGCCCTTCACAACACGATTTTATGCATTCACAACCTTCACTTGGGAGAAGTGTTTCTCCACCTTAAACTTCAATTTCTCAGTTGCCTTGTCCGAATAAAAAGAATGTGTAGCTCCAGTATCCACCGTCACATCAACATCCTTTCCGCTAAGACAATCGCTTACATAGGTTACACCAAGCTTGGTTCCCTTGGTTGCCTTCATTGCTCCAAGCACCTGCATTGGAGCTATTCTCGATGGTTCACCTTCCTCTTCATCCTACCACAATCTATTTTTCTTTCCTTGGGCAATCATGAGACTTGTGAGGCCCGTTACACATGAAGCACCCTGGATGGGTCTTTAGATCTTTCTTCCAGTTTCCCCTGGCTTTGATCCGCCCTTATCATGCTTATCGCATTTGGGTTGGTACGTCACTTTTCCCTTCCCTTTGTCAAGAGGCTTGGACTGCACCTGATCCCCACCTTCACTACTTGTATCCCTGTCATCGGCCTGACGAACCACGTGAAGTTCAATTAATCCGTCAGCCGCAATGATAGCACTATTCAAATCTTTCGCTAACTTTCGCTGAAGCTCCACTTGAGCCCAGCTCTCCAATCCCTTCATGAAGTTGAACAAACGATCACCCTCCTTCATGTCCGGAATTGCGGTCATGATACCAGTAAACTGCTTGCTATACTCTCGTATGGGTCCCGTTTGCTTCAGGTTGTGGAGTTGCTCTCGCGCCATCCACACAGTATTGTTGGGCATGTACCGACCTTTCAGCTCGTCCTTCAATTCTGTCCAAGTCGACAGAGGTAGCTTCTTCGCGACTTCACACGATGTTAGGTAACTCCGCAACCAAGCAATCACATCACCTTCGAAGTACATGGTTGCACATCTAACTTGTTTGCACTCAGGAACTTCCACATCAACAAAGTATATTTTCATTCCCCATAGATAATCTTCAAGGGATTGTGAATCTCGCACACCCGTGAAGGGGTTCAGTTCACGAATTCGCATAGGTGGGGAAATACTCAACTTTCCATTCATCAACTTTTTCATCAAGAGCATGTCTTCACGCGTGCATTCGCCAAACGACTCCATGCCTTGAAGTCGTTCCCGCACCAATCCCAGCTCATCTTGCAGGCCGCAAACCCACTCAAACAGGGTTTTCACCGACTTGGTTTCAGCATCAAGTTCTTCACCGAGCATGCTCCTGATATTCGTAACACGTTCTTCATCCAACACCATCTTTCAATCTTCACTAGAGTAGTTTCTCGGGAAGAAACCAACTCTGATACTACTGTCACAGGGGCTTAACTTATGCGTAATTTTTCAGCCTAAGTAAGGACATGCTGGCGTTATTGCACGACCAATCACCAGCCCGAACAGAAACGCAACACACTTCGGATTACTCCGAACACAAGATCAACACAAAGATGGATGAGGGACACTTGCCTTTATTAATTCGTAAATGTTAGAAGCCAGATTACACGCTCACAATATAGATTCTCACAATCACTCTTAGTTTCGTCTATGGCGTGGACGAAATCTGATTACAACACTTAAGTTCAATGCCCTTTTATAACCCCCATTATATCTAATAAGATTATATCCATAGCTATATCTATAACAACCTAGATATGATTAAGATATAATCGGATCACCAACTCCTTTGCGGATAGGATTATATCTTGAAGGAGATCACAAGCATACTCAAGAGGATTCAGATATTCATCTTCGGATTGGACTTCGCAATTCAACCACTTGTGTAAGTTCCAACTTTTTTCATTCTTCTAAGGCTTTGGTTGAAACCAAGTCTTGCCGCTTGTATCACTTTCGTGCTTTCACCGTACCCAATGCACTTGCCAGGCACGTTCACTGCACGTCCATTGAACGTTCACTTCGGGACTTCTCATCAAGGGGCTTCGTTCACGGGAATTTTACTTACACGATGCTTCGAACGCTTGACCTTTCCGCCAATGCTCGCATTCCGCATGCTTGCTTTGAATGCTTGCCCTCTTGCAAAGGTACACAGTCTTCATTCTTCACTCCGGGTCTCTTCTACGCTTCATTCCGCGATTCACTTCTGATTGCGTGCCTTCCTTGCCAAGGGACACACAATGCACTACTAAGGGACACTCGCTACACCAGCCAAGCTGCCCCAAGCATTACTCCATCCGTAAGTATCTTGATCCTTCTCGAAACCCCAACACTTTGCTACAATCACTTTCTTTTGCCCTCCATTCGCATGTTATACTATACATTGGATGACGTGTCTCTCATAGCAAATCCACGCGACCAAGCATAGTCGACTTTTAGGGGTGTAACTGATGCACTCCAGGGTAGCGTGTATTGGCAGAATGATTAAATGCATTAGATGCGAAATTTAATTATATACTTACTTAAAAAAATCAAAAATATTACAGTTCGTAGATAATTTAATTACGACTTAAGTGACGTTAACTATGCGTCGATTTTTGACTTTCTAATATATGTATAGTTTTTTTGTCTATCGTATTATACGGTTAGTCAGAAAGTCAAAAATCGACGCCTAGTTAACGTCACTTATGTCGTAATTAAATTATTTACGCACATGATCTTTTTTTGAGTAAGTATATAATTAAATTTCTCAACTAATGCATTTAATTATTTCGGTCGTATTATAAGACAAACGATGTTAGGTTAAAAAAATAAATATATATCTATTCAATTTTTTTAAAAAAATTATAGTAGGTAGATAATTGAATTATGACATAAATGTCGTTAACCGTATTGTCTTTGGACTTACAGGGTCTTAGCTATATTGTTTTAAGTTAGATTTTCATATATCAACTTACGGCACAGCGTACACTCGTACAGTCAATCCGTAAATCCAAATTTAATACTTTTTGCATCATTTGCATCATAATTAAAATATCTACATACTATATATATATATTTTTTTTTAATATTTACATAATTTTATTTTTAATTAAATATCATATATATATATTTTAATATTTACATAATTTTATTTTTAATTAAATATCGAGTCATCGTTAGGAAAAAACCACAAAGGAGGCCAAATGGGAGTGTATTGCCATTTTGACAATACACGCTACCCTGTGGTGCGTCTTTGGTAAACAACAATATCGCACTCCTCACAATAGTGCGTATACCCATATTTTAAAATATTATTTTTATACTTTTCGAATTTTGTTATTTGAAATGCCTACTTTTGCAAAACTCCCCAAATCCACATGTATATCTATTTTATTTTATTTATACTTACTTTTCAAAAAGACTCGTTACATTATGATTTATGTGAAATAAAAAATTCAAAAAAAGAGAGGAGAATACGAGCAATTTCCCGCCAAAATGCTTCGGTACGTTACGAGTCCTCTATCTATCTTGTTTTTTTTGTTGCCAAATCCTCTCTCTTGTTTCCAAAGAGGCAAAGAGTCATTGTCTACCTTAACTTTCCTTTCTTAGATTTCTATGGAAGAAGCATAAAAAGGAAACTGCTCGAAGATCTCACCGTCTCTTTGCTACAGCCTCCTCCTCCTCTCTCTTCCTCTCTCACACACACACAGCCACACGGTTCTCCAAAGTTTCTTCAGGATGAATCTCTCTCCCGCTCAGACCACTTGCAGTTCGCTTCTCCATGAATTGCAGGTACCGCACTCTATCTACCGTTGTCCACTCACTGTCGGACTGTAAGTAGCCGTTTGCTTGCATTTATGCAGTAATGACTTAGCGTCGTTTGGGTGAATTTTCTCCAATGTCGTCCAGTTTATTGTTCGATTTATTAGTTTTTCTTGATTAGTCATTCTGTTTAATCACTTGCTTTTTCGTGTTCAATCACCTGTACACGGCATTGCTTTCTAGTGATATTTTCAAATAATATATCTGAATTAGTTCGTTGCATTTCCAGTCATGTGAGATTAATCTGATTTTGAAACTGATTGCACTTCTGCTACGCGAGTCTCAAAAAAATATAGCAATTTTTAAATTCTACTATTTATGTTCGACTTGGAAGGCATAATCTATAGATGTTTTATCTCTGATGTTCGTCTGCTAGTCTTATGAAAATCAATAATGTTTTTGCCTAAGACATAGGAGCTTATGTGTCGTTAGACTCAGACAGTTGGATCTATAATTTTGACCTTGTTCAGAGCTGGATATTATTTTGAGACAAATTCATTAAAATCAGTCGGTTCTATTATTCTGACCTTATTCTAAACGAGTTCGTGTTTATTTAGGATTACCTAAATCAATATAATCTGCTTTGGTATCGTGCTTATCTTCCTTCAAATTTAGCAGCTTTTTATATCAGTCATAATGAGAAACGGAAGGAAGTAGCATGAAGGGGAGTTTGGAAGCTATTTCTGCATATGTTTTTCCAAGTCTCAACAAAAGATCAGTAAAATATTACCATATTTCATCAATTATTGCAAATTAAACTATTCCTGTTTGCATTGGATTTTATAATCTTCAAATATCTTTCCACTTGTGTTTGTGTGCTGGTCTTGTTAAGTTTTTTTTTTTTTCACTTGATGCATAGAGTTTATGTGTCATAAAATTCAGACTGCAATATCTCCTGAATATTACCTTTTCCCCTGCTGGAGAACCTTTTGAGACTTATTCTCTGTCCTTGGTTGCTCAGTTTATGCTGACACACGTGTTATATACTTGATTTTAGATTATATGGGATGAGATTGGTGAAGATGACAGTAACAGGGACAAGATGCTTTTGCAACTGGAGCAGGAATGCCTTGACATATATCGTAGAAAGGTTGATAAAACTAGAAAATACAAGGCACTCTTGCATCAATCCCTGGCGGAGTCTGAAGCTGAAATCAACAGCCTTGTTTCTGCCCTAGGGGAACGACTATCTTTCTCTCAGGTTCGTCTATTCAATTTATGTATTTTGTGAATTCTAGAAACCTTGGCATGGAAAAATGGTTTATACTGCTTTTATCAAATGGTCTAAATAAATAATGAAGGGATTGAAAGAAAATTAGTTCTATCATCTAATCTTTGGGTCTTACACTTCAAATTTTATCCCAAATTGAATTTCTCCTTCATTAACTTTCTATTAATCTAATGAAGGTAAAGGGAACCATCAAAGAACAGTTGTCTGCTGCCAAACCAATCCTGGAAGATTTGAGATTCAAGAAGGATGAAAGAATGAGAGAATTTAATGAAATCCAAACAAAATTAGCTCAAATTCGAGCAGAGATTGCAGGGAACAGTGATCTGACTAGCTCCATCAAAATACAAGTGAATGAACATGATTTGACATTAAGAAAGTTGGGAGAGCTAAAAGTTCACCTTCAGGAGCTTCAAAACGAAAAGGTTCTTAGTTTCATCCTCTTCATGACTGTTCTCATTTAACTAAGCACTGTGAATCTGATGCAACAGGAAATTTTGTGTTTCCTTTACAGTCAATCCGTCTACAAAAAGTGAACAATCACATTCGTACAATTCATCAGTTGTCCGTGGTGATGTCATTTGATTTCTTTGAGACCGTTACTGGGATTCATCCAAGTTTGACTGATAATGGAGGTGACCAGTCAAAAAGTATCAGCAATGATACACTTGCTAGAATGATTGGCGTGATAAATGTCTTAAAGCAAGAGAAACAGCAAAGGCTAGGGAAGGTGATGCCAAATACTCCCTTTCCTTAATTCCATGCTTACATCTCATCTATTCCGAGTCCCTTCTCATATTCCATGGACACTTTTCCCATCAAACCATTATGATACTGGAGCTAATCTCTCTGGTTTTCGTTACAATGTTCCAGAAAGTTTGGAGATATGAATGAAAATAAACAAATTACCCTATGAATTTGGATTCAACATTTAGCCTTCAAAGTAGTACTTGAATGGATGGTAGAACTAGTACTGTAATGAATGTGATCTTAGTGATGAACATTAGCAAATATCATACTGGAACAAGAGATTAAAGGTTATGAACTTCTGCTATTATGATATACATTTCTTGATATTCTACTTTGTTATATCTTTATGCAGAAGACAGGAATCAGCCCCCGAATACAGTTTATTTCGCTCATTTGTTTCACTGCATGGGGGTGATTCACGGCCTTTCCCTGTTCCTGTTGAAATAAGCTACATCTATAGGGATACATTACTGGGTTGATAGTCTTTTTTATCTACCATGAATGTGAATCTAGTTTATAGGAAGAACTGCAGGCTGCAGTCACTTATAACAGTTTTTAGGTTTTAGTTTGTAGCGTGATGGAATATAACCTAGCTTGGAGTGTTAAAGCTCCTATAGTCTCTCTTCTCTATCATCCTTTCAAAGCACATAAAGAGTACTCTTCCAAAGTTTCAATATATTTTTGCTGCATACTTTAAGATAATTGGTATTTTGGATATGATCTTGGGTTGGTGGTGACTGGTGGGATTCAGATAGTGTCCATCCTTTAGCATTGAGGATTTACTACTTAGTGCTTAACATATAAAAATATACCAACTGTGGAAATTTACGACCTCTAAGGTTGATTTCTACATCATACAAAACGATTCCTTGTTTCTAGAACTTTTTAGTTTTAAGCTTCCTCCAAATATGTGTAATGGAATAACATTGTAATGTTTGACCTTCATATTTGTTTATGAAGCATGCATGGTGGTATACAAATGCACAAATAGGGTTCATCCCTCTGATTCATTTCTAGCATCACGCCTATTGTTTAGATTATAAGTTTCTAGATAACTCTATCAATAAAGTATATGGACATTTTCCTTGATTGTACTATTATTGTAAAAAAAGTTGTTTAATCTTCAAAAACCATTAATGGATAAACCTCTCCATTTTTTTCTGGTGGGATAGAGGACACCCTGAGCCAACAAATATTATCTCTTTTACTTCTTGAGCTAACCAACATTAAACTGCGCTTTGAACATAATTATGTGATCTTAGTAGCTATGCATGAACTAAATCCAAAATCTGTTCTAGTAACTGCAAGTTTTTTTTTTTTATTCCCATACTGTCCCTTTGTTATAGTTTATACTTATGAAACCTATCGGAGGTAGCTTCATGTGTAAACCCAGTCAAGCTTTTTTCATCCCTTTCTTGATTTGTGCCTTTAACATTTCTGAGTCACTCATCTCTTGCTTGGTGGCAGCTTCAAAACCTTGGAAGCAAATTGATAGATCTCTGGGAACTCATGGATACCCCTCTTGAGCAACAAGAAAAGTTTGGTCACGTCACCAGCAGCATGTCTTGTTCTATTGATGAGGTGTCTATGCCAGGGTACCTTGCTATAGAAGTCATTGAGCAGGTACACTATTTCCTATATGGAGTTGATTTTGTCAGATATATTTTGTAACTGCAGACACTTGCTATGTCCTATTATAACTTCTTCCAGGCTGAGCTTGAAGTGGAAAGGTTGAATGTCCTCAAGGGTAGCAAAATGAAGGAACTTTTACTTAGAAGGCAAAGCGAGATAGAGGAAATTTATAGAGCAGTGCATATGGATGTAAATAGTGATTCGGCAAGGCAAACACTAAACAGTGTCATAGAATCTGGTTCGTTTAAGCATTCTCTCATCTCAGTGGACTGCATTTAATTGTTATATAGCAGCTTGTTTCTTTTGTTTAATGCATATTTCACATTTCGCAGAGAATCAAGTCACGTCATTCTTTGCTAATTTAACCCTCTAATCATCTTTAATTCATTTAACCTCTCTTGTACTGTTGAGAATCACGACAAAGAAAATTAATACGGACATCTTTTCTAGATCCTCAATTTTTTTTTTTTTTTTCTTGGATATATATCATAAAAAGCTTGAGTTATGGTTTTTCCCTGTAAAGCTTTATTACCTCGCATGCAGACTTTGTGACTGCATGGACTTTTCTGATCAGCAAGCAAACCCTTTCACTAACTACTGGCTTTTCTATCAACTATTGAAGGCAACATTGACCTCTCCAATCTACTTTCCAGTATGGATGAACAAATTGCAGAAGCAAAACAACAAGCTCTAAGCAGAAGAGATATTTTAGACAGGGTGGAGAAATGGCAACATGCTGCTTTAGAGGAAAAATGGCTTGATGATTACGAAAAGGTATTTTTATTTTCATCAAACGTATAACTTTAATGGTGTCAAGAAGTATTGTCTTTTAAATGAGGTAAGGTATTTCTGATATCTACTAGGAAGAAAACAGTGTTTTAGTAGTGATGATTTCTATTAGCATTTGGTTGGATGACTTGTACCGTGGAAGCTCCCAGCTACACAATCGTCTCATGAAATGCTTCACACTGTGCACTTCAGGACGAAAATCGTTATTGTGCTGGAAGAGGCGCACACATAAATCTGAAACGTGCAGAGAAGGCGAGGATTTTAGTTGGGAAAATACCATGTGAGTCCCTCCCTCCCTAACCGTAAAGAAGAGATGTAGTTTATTTCAAACTGCTATGTCATTGGTAGAGTCTAATCAATCTTACGTTCAGCGATGATGGAAAATTTGACATCAAAAATCAAGTCCTGGGAAGCAGAGAAGGGAATCCGATTCTTATATAACAAAGTAAGAAATCAACTTCCTTCCGTGGAACCTCTTATTTGTTCCTCTATAGGTGAGGGTGTTAAGATTCTTTATTTTGTTTCTCAACTATATATAGGTTCCTCTGTTGTGCATGTTAGAGGAATATAGGAACCAAAGGAAGGAGCGAGAGGGCGAGAAGCACAAATATCGGGTATGTCTACGCCGCTTATTACCTAGACCAATTGGCTTTCCTCTTGTAGTTTGTTTTTCTGTATTTCGAGAAGATGAAGAGAACAATCTATCTATCTATATTAATTTTACTAAGCATTCTATCATTTTAACGAATAAGTTTTTTACAATTTTACAATTTTCTATAGGTTAAATACCAATGAGCTACCTGAACTTTGGACGTTTTGCAACGAGTTACCCATACTTTGAAAATTCAAAACGAGCTACCTAAACTTTGAAAAATGTGCAAATAGCTACCTCTGTCCAATATCCGACGACTTTTCAATGAATTTCCGTCAACTGTTGACGAAAAATTGGACGGAGGTATCTATTTGCACATTTTTCAAAGTTTAGGTAGCCCGTTTTGAATTTTCAAAGTTCGGTTAGCTCGTTGCAAAACGTCCAAAGTTCAGGTAGCTCCTTGGTATTTAACTCTTTTATCTATCATAGTGTTAAAATGATTTAATTTGATTCTAATCAAAAGATTTACATTCACTTTCAAAAACTGTTTTATTTATAAGTATATCAAAATAATTTTTGTTTTCAACTAATAGTAAATTATACATAAATTTAAAGTGAAATAAATAAATAAGAATGAAACATTTTTTTTTTCAATTTGCAAAATTGTAAAAATGATTAAATAATAGTAACTAAGTTAATTAAAAAATTGAACTAAATAGATAGTAATGTATATATTTTCTCTCCAATATTTATAATATATAACTATTTATTTAATTTCTAAATTTAAAACAGAAAAATGGTAGAAAGAAAAATGAAATCTTGAAAAAATGGTAGAAAGAAAAATGAAATCTTGAAAAAAAGTTAAAAAAATATATAAATTTATATCAAGTAAATAAATAACAAAAATAATAAAATTTGAATACATTTAATAACTAATAAGTATATATTTTAGTTAATAAAAATAATACATAAATTGTTGACAAATGATTTTAGGTAGATCTATGTTTTAATACAAAAAATATCAATCAAATGTAATTTGATAATTTTTTACTATCATATTTGACATCCCTAAATGTCCCTAAATGTGTACACAATTATGGTTGTTGAGAAAAGATTTCAGAAAAGAAAATTATAATACGATAAGTTATATTTTATAAACTAAGTATATCAATACACTTAATAGATTTTCATTTATGTATTTATAATTATAAAATTAAAATGATATTTTTTATAGAATTTTGTAAAATAATTATTTAATTTTTTATTTAGCAATTATTATTATATTTGAAGTAAATTTGTATATATAACAAAATAAAATCTGTAGTATTCTAAAATTGTATCTGTATATATAATTTATTAAGTTATGTTTGTGTATATAGTTATTTATATATTTGTGTATATAGTCTTTATATAGTTTCTTACAAAAATATTTTTATTTTATAAGTTGTGTTAATCCTATTAATATAATTAAATAGTAATTTTATTGATTTTATTTTTGTTAATTAATATAATAATTTAAACTAAATTTATATAACGACAACTCAAATCATTTTTATATTATATGTAACGTGACAATTCTCTAGTTAATATTAATATTCGTATTGAATATGTATTTATAAATGTGAGTTGCAGGAGCAGAGAAGGTTACAGGAGCAAGTAGCAGCGGAGAAAGAAGCCATGTATGGATGGAGGTCTGCTGTGAAGAAACCGCTGGGACTGAGTGCAAATGGAAATAACATGTCTGGAACACCAATATCACGTCGCGGTGGTACCACTCCTGGTGGCAGTGGTAGGCATGTTTTCTCCAGTGGGAAGGACGGAAGAGAGAGTAAGAAGGTGGTTCACTGTACAACTCCAGTTAACTATGTCGCTCTTCAAAAGGATGATTCTTCAAGAGGAGGAAACTAAGAAGTAAAAACAGAGTGAGATAGATTGATGCGCATCTACTTCTACGGGAGTTTGGAAGAAGTATAAAGGGTCATAGATAAATAATAGGGAATGAATGAATAAAAAAGTTAGTATAGTTTGACAGTTTTTAATCAATTGAATATGGTTCTAATCTTTAGAGTCAATCAGTCGGTCGGGAGACTCGGGGTCTTACATGAGTGGAGTGGTATGAATGATGTACAGACTGATGACGCGTACAGCGCCAATCCGGAGTTATGGCTTTAATTACTGAATCAAAATAGCTACTCTTCATTTATATCATCATATTACGAAGTTCGTTGGATTACGATGTTAACACCTTTAATTTGTGTGGCATCCACGGCCGACAATGATTAGGGTACAGTGCATGTATTACAAATATTATAATTATATTATATTTTTAAATTATATATAATAACTATTATCATTACGAGTATAATTTTCAAAATAATAACCATATTTATAATCGTGGTTATTATCATATATGTAATGATGAAACACCGTAAATGTTATCCTAATAAATATATAAACCTTGGGTCAAAAAAATAAATAAATATATAAACCTATGTGGCTATGTCACAAACAAAACTAATATTCAATATTTACACCATTCAAACTTAACACTCATGGAATTATGGATTCGTAAAATTTGAAAGTAAAAATTCTATTTATGTTATTATCATATACTATATATTAATATTAAATAATTATTATATTGATATAATAATCATGTGTATGCCTAAAATATCATAACCATTACGGGTAGAAAATTCATCATCATAACCGCACCGCACCATAATTGTACAGTTAACCATATAAAAAATAACGGTTATAACCACGCTTTCTGGGTTTTCACCACATCATTTCCGACCCTAGCTGCATCTACACTTGTATCGAGTTTTATCCGTTGTTTCCCCTTTGATGATAAAATTAGTCGGGAGTTTGAGAGCAAATAAAACATGTATAAAACCAGACATTCCTTTAAAGGAGGTAATAATGGGGTATTAGTACAATTTGTATTCATTTCATACATTTAATACAATCCATCCATTTGTCTCCTGATCGGAGGAGCTTATATAGACGTTGCTCCTAGCCACATAATGTGTGACCCATTGCATTGCCTTCTTGGTGTTGATATACTTTTCATTACAGTAACGTCACCATATTATATAGGTGTTCCATCCATTATGTTCTTGGCATCACCATGAGTATAATAAGACATGCCCTTGAGTCTCACGCATATCACAAATATGGATGGTCGAGACTTGATCTTTAAGTGTCGACGTTTGATATTCAACATCTTCCCTGAGCCTAATGAGAATATTACTCTCTTTAGGCTCTAAATTTAGTTTTTTATGAAGGCATCGTTGCTAGTGTAATGCTTATTGTTTTATCAATAATCAACATCCATTTCTTTGGTGGAGGTATTGCTCCATAACAGGTCCTAGCCCCTGTTCAACTTCAAATTTCAAAATTGGAATGTAGGCGGGTAACCTGACTTTTAGAAGGAAAAAGTCATTGGGCATTTTGACCGGTAAACAAATAGTGTAAATTGAGAGATTATTTGGATTCACAGTCCAAATCTTAATACTTTTTTTTTTTTATTTATTTATTTAAAATCTTTCCTATATAAACTCCTTTACCTCTTCCAATTTCATTTCTTCCAAAATATTCTCTTTACAATCCTTTACGTTCCTTTCTCTCTCTAGCCTCTACCCTTGCCTCCTTCTAAAATTGATTATTGCCTTTCCCTCCGTGTTGCATTATCTCGACGCCACCTATAATTCATGGCTGCAACGTTTCAGGCAAGGAGGGTCGTTTTTCTTCCCCCGCCTTCTAGGGACCCAAAACCAACCATTTTAACACCTGATTTTTTTATAAGCGCGGTGAATATCTCGGGGATGATAAACACCCATTCTGCGAGATATCCCATTTTCATTAATCTAGTGAGCGATGCTCCTTTTCCTATCCACCTTCCCATCGAGAGGAAGGAGACAATCTTTTTCCCCCCAAGTCGACGCAGGTCTTCGTTTTCCTTATTGTTTAGACCTCATCACCTTATGTAAATACATAGTCGACCCAACTCACCCCTAACACTATACGTATGTGGGTGACCTTATTCCTAGAATCTCTTTCAATGCTTTTACCATTTTAAATTAATCTCTTTCAACCTCGAACTTTTCATAACACACTGTCCCAATTCAAAAATTGGTGTTGGGACCATAAACACCCCTAGGTTAGTGTGTTTAAATTCACTAACTCGAACATGAGGCAACACCATTTATTCTTCAAAGAGAGCATCGCTTAGTGTTTAGGGACGCCAATGAGGGATCCTGCTTCCTCCCTAGAAAAGTTGTGTAATGAGGATGCGTTGAACCTGATCCACCTTGGTCACTCTAGAAGGCATGCTCCCTATTGCTCGAAGCCATGCCAAAGTCCTTACTCATATCTGCTGGAATTGTCGTACCGTTGCCTCATTCTCCTCTTTATTGGGTAACCTGCTTTTCTATATTCTCTATGTTCTTTTTCACGTTTTGTAGGTTTTAAAGTTATTTAACAAGCACGCTGTAACGCAGGAAAGAACTGGCATTGCTTCAGGGAAGGTGTTTCTTTCCAAAAAATGGAAGAGGTCTCCACATTCCAAAAAGGCAAGGATTCCCAAGTGTCTCGACTTGATAAGGGCGTCACCATCATTCCCTTTACTACTGCGGCAGTCGATACTTATAAAAGTGTAGTTCCTTATAATAGATATGTCGATAAACCCCTCTTCATAACCAAATGCACATCATTTAGATCAAATGTTGTAGCTAGGGGTGTCAAAACGGGTCATGGGTCGACCCATGGGTCGTGTCGACCTTGGGTCGTGTCAGGGACCCTCTGACCCAAACACGACCCGTGTAATAGTATGGGTCAGTTTTTGAAACCCAAACCTGACCCGCGGGTTGGTGGGTCAACCCGCGGGTCAGAATGACCCGTCAGTAATGGTAAGGGTTGGGTCAGACTGATTCGTTCGACCTCCATGACCCGTGGGTCAATCTGACCCATTCGACCCACCATTTCAATAAAAACAAAAAATAGACTAAAATATATAAATGGAACGGGTCATGGGTTAACCCGTGGGTCAAGGCTTCTGACCCAAACCTGACCCGTGTTTTCACGGGTCATCCATGGGTCGTGTCAAAATGACCCATGGGTCAAAAACTCTGACCCAAACACGACCCGTGGGCGGGTCAACCATGGGTCACCCACGGGTTGGGTCAAATTTTGACACCCCTAGTTGTAGCCCACAAGATGTGATATGAAGTATGCTAATATGGAACTTCCTTGAACATGTCAAGAGAGGCGACTGGCAAGCTCAGGTAAAACCTACCCAGACTCTTTAGGCGAAGACTATACACTTCCCTCCGGTGATGCACCCTGAGAGTCCTCTCTCAAATGATCGTCTCCTGAGACCCCTTGGCTCGAACCCTTCCAAGGCGGTGAAGGAGTACATGAGGTCTCACTTTCATCTGCGCTGCCACCTTTATGAGAAGGCCCGTGTATCACGGTGATGTCATCCCTATAAGCCATGTCGTTGCTTGATGAAGGCACAACTAATGTAGTCCAACTTCTCAGAAGACTCTAGGCTCCATTTATTGGCAGCATCCCTCCTATATCGAGGCACCAATGTTGGATTCTAATGTTAACTACTTGAATCTGTGTTAGCCCGAGTTTTACCCGTCGTTTCTCCTCCCATGATAATTCATTTAAGAGTCTGAGAGCAAATAAAACATCTATAAAATCATATCTCCCGTTAACGGAGTTACTACTGAGGATATTTATAAAGATACTTAACCTAAGTTCAAGGTTAGTTTCTTACCATGGTTAATCCTATGTAAGTCTAACACAATACACCATGATAACTATCTATCTAACATAAAGGTCTATAGTCGTGTTAATATAATTTGTACTCATTTCATACCTTTAATGCACTTTGTCGTGTTGTCTCCCGGTAGGAGGAACCTATATAGGTGTCACTCGTAGCCACATGATGCGAGACACATTGCGTTGCCCTTCTTAGAGTCGTTATGCTTTTCATTATAGTATTGTCGTCATATCATACGTGTTCCATCCTTTATATTGTTGGCATAACCATGCTTATAATAAGACATGTCCCCAAGTCTTGAGTGGGTCACTAATACAGATAGTTGAGACTTGGTCTTCGGGTGTCAATGCCTGATATCGATAAGAGCTTATCCTTTAACTATGATGGTTACTTCTAGGAGGATTACTTAGTTGAAATAAGTTTCATGTTGGGACTGATCCATAAACAAAAGTTGATATGTTTGAATCTCTTTTGCTAACTAGGAAAGAGGGAGGTTAGGTTGATGTCCCAAAGTTTTTCTTGAATACTAGGAAAGAGGGAGGTTAGGTTGATGTCCCAAAGTTTTTCTTGAATGCTTAAGTATCCTATCAAAAGGTGACATCAAGTTGAAAAACTGAAAAAAAGAGGGAAAAGTTTAAATTTCAAACTTTCTTTTACCATTAGCTTAACTATATATGTAACCCAAAATGTGTTTATATGGTGTAAAAGATCCATAAATATTGCAACAAGGTCACCAAAATCTCTTCATGATCATACTAATATCCTTAACAGTAGGGGCGTGCATAAAAAGTGGTTCGCCCGAACCGGTTCACAAACCATTTTTTTTTGCAAATATATGGAGTGGTTTAGAAGATATACAAAAAACCGATTCACAAATGGTAAACCGTACCACATCTTGTACCAGTTTTAATATAATATTATATTTAATTATTAAAATATCTACTCTAAACCATTAGACCAAAGTTGGTTCGGTGATGATTTACAATCTACATTAGTATAATAGATTATGTATTATAGTTTATGGATTATGGTTTATAGATTATGGTTTAGGGTTTATGGATTATGGTTTAAGATTATGGTTTATGGATTATGGTTTGTGGATTATGGTTTATGTATTATGGTATATGGATTATGTATTATTATATTTTTTAAAATATATATAAAGTGGTTTGACCGAACCGTTTCAGAACATGTACGGTAAATCAACAAAAATCTGGAGTGACAAAAAACTGGAGAGTAAACCGTACCTCTTTAAAATGTGATAAATGCACGGTCATGAACCGGTTCGATCCCAAACTGGTTCATGCCCACCCCTACTTAAGAGTCCCTAATGAAGTTCTTAAGAGCCCACCCCTATTGTCAATGAATAAGTTGGTGTTGCCACTCTTCAGAGTTCCCACTGAGTTAAAGTATTGTTGAATGTAATAAAATCATCTGCTTATTGTAGTTCAAGGACAGTGTCCAGAGTTGCAATTATTATTGACATCAAAAGAGCTTAATTGAATAAAATTTAATTGAATAAAATTTTCTAGGCCAAACAAAGATTCACACACTCACTTTTGTAATCATACAAGGTTACACTAAGCAATTCATCACGTATACCAAGGAATGTTGTCGTGACAAAATATCTATTGTCACTTTCAAGCCTTGAGAGGAATAAGCCAGTCTCACATCCACTCGATGCTTATCATCTATTTAGCATTTTAAAATTAACATGTTCCACTAATTGTACTAGCATTCATTTCTCCTTTATTATTTACATTTTTCATTTTTTTTTTTAATGTTAGAGACGTTTGTGCCTTTGTCTTTATCAATGACATTGGAAGGTTTGTGCCTTATCTTGTTTTTCCTTAAGCACAATTTAGAGTGTCTTGTATGTTGTTGGGCACCAAACGATATGACGTCACGATATGACTCCCTAAGCATATACGATAAATATCTTGATGCTGACTTAATTATAAGGGGAGCTCAAGAAGAGAAGTATCTCCAACGCTCGCCTCACTTCGAGTATCATTGCCTAAAAATATAAGGGTATATCCCCCTGTTACGATGCTCAAAAACTACCCTTAGGGCAATGAGGCCTGTGTGCTTGTCATGTTGATAACACGACCAACATCCATTAAATATACAGTTTATCCCAAAGGATCCATGTTTATATAGGACGTGACATAACTTATCATGTAAAATAACCTTATATTTATTGGGATACTAGGTTTCAACATATATAAATACTCTATACTTCTTTCACCTACGAAAAGTATATTTGATTACACATTGATTACTATCATTACATACCCGTACTCATTTAAGCACCGGAGATGGACTCAGAGGACTACCTCCACTTCTGTCTTTTTGAAGATGTCCGGACCAACCGCGACAACTAGGAGAAATCTAAGGCAATCATAATCGTCAATTCACGAGTCATCAGGCCAATCGAGGTACCGTCTGCCAACATTTGGCATTGTTTATGGGAACACAAATAAAATCCATTCAAACTCATATTATAGTTAACATGGAGGCCCTCTTGTCGACAATCGAACTTACAATGAAAAAGGAAAACCTAAACTTCTCGAGTCCAAGCCCTGCCCAACAAGGGCAAGGATACATCAACATCTTAACAAACGTTTTCTCCATGGAAAGTGAAGGTAGAGAGGCGGACGCGACCCAACCCTTCAGGGAAACGCATACGGTGAAAAGACCTAGACCAGTGGAGGACTATGCCATATCATTCTCTCAACAAGATTTGACCCATGTAGCAACCCCTCACGAGGATACCTTACTGTTGAGATTGATGGATTCTTTAATGCTCTTAAAAGCCTAGGCCAATAGGAAAAAAAATTCAAGAAAATTAATTCCCCTTTATCAAATTTATTAGGAACACGATCCTCCCATTAGGGGAAATCAACCTATCTGTAATACTGGATGAATGATGAAAAATTCGAGCAATAGATGTCCTCTTCATGTTCATAGATTTGGGGGACCTGAAGAAAGTGTGCATGAAGAACGCATACTCGCTCACTAGGATCGACCAACTCGTTGATGCCATATCCGGGTTTTCGATGCTTAGTTTCATGGATGCCTACTTTGGCTACAATTAATCATGATGCACCCAAACGACGAGTCCCATATGACCTTTTATGTTGGTAGCGACATGCTCTACCGCAAGGTCATGCTCTTCTAGCTGGTCAATATAGGGGTAACTTACCAGAGAATGATCAATAAACTCTTTAAAGACATGCTAGGACGAAACATGGAGGCGTACATAAATGACATGCATGTCAAATATATCAAAGGAGAGAAGCACACAACCGACCTTCGAGAGGTCCTCGACTGCATACTCCAGCACAACGTTCTCCTTAATCCCTCCAAATTCTTGTTTGGGGGTTAAGGCTAACTCAGAAAAGTGATGCTCTATCGAGCAAATTAAGTCACTGGCATGTCACAAAGAAGATTAATGCACGTTGCCAACCATTGCAAAGCCTATTCCGAGGGAGCCCATGTTCTTATACCTAAGCATCTACGAGGCGGAGATCTATGCAGTTCTAATAAGGGAGGATACAAAATCCCAACTCCGGTATATTATGTGAGAAAGTTATTCACTCTAACATAAAAGAAATATCACGAAATAGAAAAATGTATATATGCGTTGCTCATTGTCGTTTGAAAGTTACATCCATACTTCCACGCCTACAAAATCACAGTCCCGAAAAATGAGTAGCTCAGACATTTCCTACCAAAATTGGATGCCTCAGGGAGAATGGTAAAATGGATGATAGAACCCAGTGAGTTCAAGATCAAGTTCACCTATAAAGGGACAAGCCCTAGTAGATTTCATAGTGGACAACTCAGGTAATGGACTAACCCAACGCATATCCGAAATACCTTTGAAATGGTAATATACATGGGAATTACATACATACGGATCCTCATCATAATTAGTGTTCAGAGTCGACCTCGTGCTAAATCCCCCAACCGAATAACCATTATAGTATTCAATAGTCCTCACTTTCAGATCGACTAACAATGACGTAGACTATGTAGTCGTGATCACGTTTAAAAGGACTAGGACTAACCTCACTCATAGCAAAATGTGACTCGCAACTTGTGGTTAACAAAATCAAAGGTGAATATGAAAAACTATCTTATCACTACGTAGAAAATTGATCGTTGATAGTGAATTTGCCTTTAACAAAACCTCCATCGAGGCCATTCTTAGAGAAGGAAACCAACTTGCGGATGCCCTGAGCAAATTTGCCTTTAAAGATTGTACTCGCGAGTACAATTCGTGGAAAAATCCCCTTGCTCGATCATCCAGTGCGAAAGAGAGATTCTCGACATCAAAAAACAAGCTAACTTGATGATAGGGATCCATAATTACCTTACATTAGGAGTCCTTCCCGATGGAGAGGTGACCAAAATCCGATGCCTCACCACAAGCTACCTCATTATCGATGAGGAATTGTACAAGAGAAGTTACTCTATACCCTACCTCAAATTCCTAACACAACCAGAGATATAAAAAGTGCTAAAATAAGTCCATGAGGGGGCAGACGCATGCCATCAAGGCACCAGAACATTAGTACATTAATTTCTAAGGCTAGTCTAGTACTGACCAATAATAAATAAAGAGGCTTTA
Source organism: Chamaenerion angustifolium (assembly GCA_946814005.1). NCBI lineage: Eukaryota > Viridiplantae > Streptophyta > Magnoliopsida > Myrtales > Onagraceae > Chamaenerion > Chamaenerion angustifolium. The sequence continues at coordinate 28,379,041 of OX328266.1, read as the reverse complement.
ACACTAGTGCAAAATGTGAGACCCGCTAAAGGTTCTCACCGAAATTCAAGCAAGCACACGCCAAGCTAACCTCAATCATTGATGCCTAGCAGGTTGCCCAGTAGGTGATCGACTTGTTGGGATCTTTTCCAACCAACACAGAGCAAATAACCACAATCATAGTAGAAATGTACTATTTCTCCAATTATATCAAGGAAAAGATACTAGCATCTGCCCGAGAGTTCCAACTCATCAAAAGTTTATGGGTCACCTTCCTCCCATCTCAGAACCTATAAACTTAAGCAAAGGTCTGAAAGTAGAGGTCTACTATCACATCACCCTCCTCCCATCTAAGCACCTAAAAAAAGGATAGGTTGGCTTAGGATCCCCCCCCCCCCCCCCCCCCATTAAACGAGAAAGGCCGACAAATGAACCACTGTCCTAAGGTTGTTATAAAAGCGAGACTAATAGAGCTACTAGCAAGCGACATGCAAATTGAAATCTTGGCCAAGAAGATAAGAACACATTCATTCCACAAAAGTTCACAACAACATCGAGGCACTGAACAACATCACTCGGAATAAGATTACAAGTCAAATGTATGCAAGAACCACGACGGCAAGAAGAATACAAGAAGTCGTAGCAGCGACATTATGGATCTTTCCTGTCATTTACAAAAGTTCTTGTATGGATTGAACCAGACTTCTAGAGAATGAAATTTCAAGCTAACCAAAGAATTAGTAAAAATTTATTACAAACAAAGCTCACATGACTACTCTTTCTTTTAAAGAGGAATGGATCTGAAATTGTTGTCTTACTAATCTATGTTAATGATTTGTTAATAACCCACAATAGTGAGTCATTAATTACTAAACTAAAACTCACTTTGCAAAGCAATTTCATAATTAAAGAAAATATGCAGTTGAACATCATGCTAAAGCTATAATGCTTGGTGATAATTCAAGTAAGACTCCAATGGAATAGAATTTCAAGATGACTAGTACAAGATATGAAGAAAATTTTGACATGAATAAAGATGATGTCTTAATTTCTGATCCTAGTATGTAAAAACTTAATGGGGAAATTGTTGTATTTAATTGTTATAAGATTAATTGTTTTTGTTCAATGTTTAAGTCAATATTTGTAAACTCCAAAAAATTATCATTTGGAAGGTGCTTATAGGATAATCAGATATACTAAAAATCAACATGGTTTGGGTATTTTGCTTCTCTCGGTTGATAATAATGATATAGTTTCCTTTTGTCATTCAAATTGTGGTAGTTTTTTAAGAGAATAGAAGACCTTTTTCTAGATATTCTATTAAATTAGGAGATTCCTTAATATCATGGACGGTGTAGAAGCAAGTCACCGTTTTTCGATCTTCCGCCGGATGAGAATATAGGAGTATAATTTCTACTATTTTTGAAATTATTTGGTTAAGAAGTTTACTGAAGGAATTAAATATTTATTGTGATTATGCAATTACTTTGTTTTGTGATGATAAATGATCTATGCAAATTGCTTCTAAACGCATGTATTATGAAATAACAAAAGATATCGAAATTGAATGCCACATTTTGACAGATAACAGATTAATGCAAGGGTTGTGAAGATTAAGTATGTACAGACGAATAAGCAACTCACAGATGTTTTCACAAAAGGCCCTTAGACGGTAGCAACACTATTATATTGAAGAAATTGGTGTTAAAAGATATTTTTCAAGATGTCAGTTGAAAAACAAACCAAATCTAAAGATATGATGATCTTACTTCTAAGTCTTATTTATGTGTTTTTCTAGGGGGAGTCAAAAAACGAATCATCTCATATTAAAGACTAAAAGACGTGATCAGTTGATCATGGAGTTTCATTGTTACAATCAATTGCTAAAAATCTTCTAAGTTGGGGTGGGGGTTCTAAAACTCAATTATCAATACACACTCGCAATCTGGTCTACTTAGCTATACAATTTATGCTCTCATTTGCTGAATGCGGGATCACCTTCCATCTGATACTTTGAATCTGTCGTGCCATGACTTCGATGTCTACTACCTTCAACGAGTCTATTTCTACTTCAACGATTTGCCATCCTTTGTCGATTGCCAATTTGATTCATTCCAGAACCACTTGAGCTTCTAGGCTCTCAACATTGTCACTCCAGGTCATTCGGCTCAACCCTGCCACAAGCTGGCCTGCCGTGTTCCGTACCACCACACCAATGCCTCCACGTTTTATTTGGATGCATCACGACGCGTCACAATTGAGTCGTATTACTCTCTCATCCAAATTTGTCCACCTCTTAACCTGTCGTTCTCGTGATTCCGTTCTTCTTGGTGGTTCAACTTTTGATAATTCCAGATGTGCTTCCTTAATGGAGAAGATCGTCTCCATCAGATTCGGTCTCTTCCCATCAAAACCTGCTTTACACCAGGTCTTCCATATATGCCAACAAGTCTAAATGCACAGACTTTGTCGTTCTTCTCGTACTCTCTTCGTTGCTTCCCCTTCTATCATTCTATCTTTGATCCACACATTGAGAGGCTCGGTCTGTACCTGAGCTTGCCTCATTCCCAAGATGCTGAAACACACAACTTCTGTCCATCCACATCCAAGGATCATATGTTCTCTTGCCTCCTCCGACTCACAAACAGGACATCCTTCCTCCACGGCCACCACCCTTTTCCTGAGATTCTTGTTAACTGCGACCACATTTGAGAGTAACTCCCACATAAAGTTTTTAACCTTTGGGATAGTGTTTACCTTTCATATCATTCTCCAGACATCATCGTTTGAGCTCATTCCTGGTGCCGTGGCTCCTTCTTGTTTCTTTAACCGATGATAGACCAACTTCACTATGACTAGGCTTGTTCATGAACCGGTTCAACCCCAAACCGGTTCAGAACTGAACTGGTATGGTTTGTAAAAAACCAGTACTTTTTTGTGTTTCTAAAAACACTTGTCTAGTTAAACTGAACTTGTCTGTTTGGTCTGTTTTTTTTAATAACAATTTTGGTTAGGAAATAATCTGGTTCAAACCAAAATTGAATCGACAGAAAATCCTGTCCAACACACTGAACCGACAGAAAATCCTGTCGAACACACTGAAGAGACTGAAAATTACTAAACCAACTGAAAAACACATTGAACCGATTGAAAAAAACACTTAACCGACTGAAAAATACATTGAACCGACTGAAAAACACACTGAACCGACTGAAAATCTTCTTCCACAACCAACTAAAATCCTGTCCAACATCAATATACGAGAGTCCCTTATATCTCTAGGTTTAGTTTATTGAAGACATCTCTAGGTTTGATTTAATTTCAGACCGGTTTAGTTGATTTTGCTTCAAACCGGTTCTAAAATTATATAGGTTTAAACTGGTTTGATTTAAATTTAAGTATAAACGAGTATAAAAAAACGAGTCAATTCGAACTGATTTTTTGGTACTATTTTGAACTAGTCTACTTGAAGCATAAAAACGCTGATCTGGTTTTGATACTAATTCGGTCGAACCAGACCAGAACGAGACCACTTCAGTTGAACCGATTTAAATGAACAAGCCTAACTGTTACCCGTCTATCCTTGGTGTGTGGTCTTATCATTCGGTCCTGGGTCATTTTAGTTCTTAGTGTCATGTTTAGGATGAAATGGGCATCCATGTCATTGAAACTTCCTCGGATTACATCTTCATTCCATTCACGGGTTTGCCCCATTAATTCATGGACCCTCGTATCCGGTGGCTGCCCTTCCCCACTTGGCCATTCCACTCTATATCCTCGTTTTGTGACTACCCATGGGCCTTCAAACATACGCACGTCCGTACCGTCCCCGATCTGCCACATTTCCTCTTTGTATAGGATGTCCTGACTTTGTATTAGGATTGCCCAGTCCCATGACGCTCTACCACCCTTCTTGGTCGAACAAAAGTTAGTGTTGGGAAAGTATATCCCCTTGATGGTTATAACCCATAGTTCTTCCGGTTCGTTGAGGATTTTAGTAGTCATCTTCGGTAGCAATACCTTGTTGAAGGTTTCGAGTTCACGGAACCCTAAATCCCTATCAGTTTCGATCTTGCTAGTACACCCCATCCTATCCAATGGATTTTCTTTCCTTCATTCGTCACCTCACACCAGAAATTCGCTATCATCGAATTACTTTCTAAACACCACGTCTTTGGGGAGCTTGAAAACATTCATCACATAGAAGGATATAGTTGTGATTATCGCCTTGATGAATACCTCCTTATCTGCTTGGTTTAAGGTTTTGGTCATCCATCCTTGAATCTTATCTCGAATTCTGTTCTATATATAACCGAGTGTTAAAGTATTATGTAGTGTAGTCTAGATTAATCAAGATTAGTCTTTATCTTTAAAAAAATAAAAAGGGGATAAACTAATTAATATAGATAAAAGACTAATCTTGATTAATCTAGACTAGACTACATAATACTTTAACACCCATTGCTTCCTTTTTTGATCGACCCCATATAGGTTAGAGCTAGCAATTTGGGTTAACTCTACGGGTCAACCCGACCCCGACCCGCTGAGTCACACGGGCTAGATTTTTGAACCCGACCTGATGGGTCGATTGGTTGATCCGCTTGACCCGTTGGCTGGAATAGTGCTTGGGGAGGTAGCTGTGGAAGCGAAGGGCTCCTGCGGGTTATGGAAGTAGTAAACGTAGTAAGGATCATACATGGTTGTGGAGTCGAGAGAGAAGCTTAGGAAGAATCAGAAGAAGTTGAGATGTGGCGGACGAGTGGAATGTGGTGGTGTTCTCTCTCAGGTATGGTCCGTTTGGAGATGAAGGAAGAGTGACTGAGATTGTGAGAGATGAAGAAGATATGGGTTTTAAGGGTTTTAAGGCAACAACTACAGGTTACAAGCGACAAGGTTCTATCTCAAGATGACCAAACTCGGTGGAACACGACATACGAAATGCTAGTTAGCTGCTGCTTCCGAGCTCAAGTCTTCTATTGCTTGGAAACCTCCGATCCCGATTTCAGTAGCGCACCGACCTTAGACGAATATAAACACGTCGAGATCCTTTGTACATACCTAAAACCTCTCTATGAGGCAGCCACTGCGCTTGCCTCTCCGACCGTCAACGCCTCGGCTATCACGATGTTCCACGAGGTTAGGAAGATGCACTCAGACCTCGCTCGTGCGACCACTACCGTCGTGGAACATCGTGATAGCCGAGGCGTTGATGGTCGGAGAGGCAAGCGCAGTGGCTGCCTCATAGAGAGGTTTTAGGTATGTACAAAGGATCTCGACGTGTTTATATTCTTCTCTGATTTCGTAGCCCCGATGCTTGACAAAATTGCAGTTTGGTCCTCGCCCTGGCCGTCGTGATGGACGCGTGATTCAAGATGAAACTCATGGCGTTCAGTTTCTCGAAGATGCTTGGTGACGATTACCCAACATATGTCAAGGTTGTTGACGGGATCTGTGCAGAAGCTTGGAGGGCCATGATTAGTCGACACTTAAAATGACATGTGCAGAGGTCCTGAAGCTGTTTCTGCACTCTCTGTTTGGACTTGGGCAGGGACAAAGCCAGGAATTTAAGTCAGTGGGGGCAATAATTAGTATAAGGGCAAATAGTTAAAATAAAAAAATTTCAGAGGGGGCAAATGTAAGAATTTAAAGGGCTAAATTGAAAATAAATATATTTTTAGGGCTAAATTAACACATCCAAAAGTTGAGGGGGGGGGGGGGGAATTGCCCCCCTCATCCCTATGTGGCTTCGTCCTTGGACTTGGGGTGTATTGTATAACAAGCTACCCAAGAATCCAAAGCCCTTAGCCCTTTCTTTCTGGAATTCAAACTACTCAAACCCTCTATGATCTCCATCTACCCTTCATAAACAAACAGTTTAAAGAAAAACAAAGATTCGTATTTTAAAGATGCATGTCCGAACAACGCTAATTTTGGTTCCATCTCACGCTCAAAACAAAGGTTGGTTGCTGCTGTCTGAAGAAGTCTCTCGGAGCCAACTTAGTTTTTTTAATACACAAGTCAGACGGGTCGTGTCATCTGACCCAACACGAATCCGACTTGTATTTTGAGATGGGTCAAACTGAAAATGACCCGTCACTCGTTTTTTCTGATCCGAACCCAGGGCAATTCCGTATCATTTTTGGGCCAGATTCAAAATTGACACCTCTAGTATTGATGGAATTCCTAGATATCTCCGTGGATCTGTTACACCCTGTATTTGCAGCTCCTCCTCGATGGCTTTGCAACTATCTTCATCTTGTTATACCCTGTTAGACCCAGGTTTGATTTTTCATTGTTTATGTGTTGTTCAGATGCCTTGCAATAAATGGTAATGATCTCTTTCAATTACCGCGCGGTTCTCCGTCGTCTACGTCAGAAAGAATAATGAGTCATCTGCAAAAAGTAGGTGGTGTAATTTCAGACATCCTCTTTTCAAAGTTAAACCGCGCAATCACTCTGTTCGAATGAGCTCCTCAACTTGTCTTAATAGCACGTCTTCCCGGAGGATTAATAAGTATGGTGAAAGAGGGTAGCCTTGCCTCAATCCGTTTGTGGGTCGAATGGTACCTGATCTTTGTCCATTAATTAGGACTCGGTATGACATCTTCGTGATACACTGTCGCATCCATTCAATCCACTTTTCACCGAATCCCCTCTTCTCAAGACTTCTCAATAAAAATTCTTATTTCACCCGATCATACGTTTTTTGCATGTCCAACTTCAGTGCACACTCGATCGTCCTGCTTCCCTTTCGTGTTTTCAAGTGATGGAACACCTCATGAGCTATTAAGATCTTATTTATATGTTGAGAGTCTATTTATTGTTTCAATATTTGTTGTGTTTTTAAAGGACTAAAGTAGCTAGGGTTAGAAGTAGAAGGAGTATGTCTTGCAATTATTTATTTTCTATTTGTTATATGAGAAATTCTATTTACAGACCATCGACTACTTTATAGAGACCACTTTTGTTGAAATACTAAAATGCCCTAATATTTTTTACATATTTTACCTTACTAATTTTAAGGAAATTAATTATTAAATCGACCCCCATATTTTGTAGTTATTAAATCGACTCCATATTATCAAAATTGTGAAAAATTTATCCTTTTATCAAGTTTTGAACGATAGAGCTTTTACATACTAGCTAAACGTTTTACCACTACACTACTAATTCCATTTTTTTTTTTTTTACATATTTCAAATATAGTTATTGAAACAACTCTTATATTATTGTATTAAATATCTCATGTTTATTTATTGATGCTCTTTAGTAATTAACATTTTGTTGCTTGTGACATAATTTTATGTATTTATTAAGATAGCATTTATAATGTTCCATTACATTGTGCTTGTGACATAATTTTATGTATTTATTAAGCTAACATTTATAATGTTACATTACATTGACCGATGGTAATAAATATGGGTACGGTTATAGGGTTTTCGTTCATCTCTTCTCTTCTCTGAGCTGCGTTCCGTTTCTTCACAAGGTTTACTCAACAACTACACTCTTGGAAAACTACTACAAATATTGGAACTAATCCTCTCCACTCCATACCAGCATCTGTCTCTGAACAGTATAGCATTCAATGACTTCCTACAACACCATATGCATCTCTTCATATTGTATCCAGGGTACCATCATCATAGGATGTGTAAGCTCGGCCATGGCCAGGGTACTTCTTGATGAAGCGCACTTACATGCTAACACCAATCTTGTCAGTTGTCAGTCCACCGGGAGTGTCATTTCCTTCCCATCCCCTACAACACATTTCAAACACTGCAACCTCTGTGACGGCTGATGTTGTGGCCCCACCCTTACCTGAGATTGATTCTGACTTGAAAAGTACAGCTGTCGAGGGACAACCTGACCCCACACAGGGACAACTGCTCCTACAACACCTCACCTGTCGTTCTTCATCCATGACATCATTGGAGGATCACATCTGTCTACAAGGGCGGTCATCGGTGTCATAACAAGCTCTAACCGAAATGTGGTTCCCTTCTCCAAGCTCGGCAACAATATTTTCCCACTTACTGTCGGTGTCCTGCTCCCAAGTTGCCATTGTTTGAGGGACTGGCAAGTACGCGCATGCTAAGGGATATTCCACAGTTGAGACTTCCCCATTCCCCAAGCAGATGAACGAACACACCACAGATGGAGTTGATACAATCCTCCAATTCAATGTCTACTTCTTGGACTTGTACATTATTCACGCACCATACAATGGGATTATACGCTACTACTAGTGTTTGTCATGAATCAACTCTCTTACCACTACATATTATCAACCATCTCTGTATTATAATCATCAATAATCCGGACGCGATACAAACAAGAGCCACTCTAAACCAAAACACTCTCAATAATAATCATAAATATTTAAAAAAAAAAACCACTCCATCAAAACTCTATTTTTCAATGCATCCCACTTATGCTGTCTGTGAATTCACTTCTATACCAAACAACGACTGAATATGGGAATAATTTGTAAACAAAAAAGAATCCAAACAGCTTACCAGCTCAAAAACTCAGCAGCAAGCTCATCAACAAGCAGATTCTCCACTTCTCGAGCAATAAAATCTACATATTCTGCAAAATCTATCAATTCAAAATCATCTTCAACAACTGTGGCCGGTGAAGTCTTTTTTATTTCTTGTTCTTGTCTAAACAGCAAATTCCAAATGAGTTCCTCGGTCACCTCATACCAAAGGGTGGAACTCATCACTGTAGAAACACGCTTCGACGATGAGAAGAAACCTGTATATTGCTGAAAAATCTCAAATAGCCTGAGATTTATGCGATCAAAGAGTATCTTTCTTTCGGACTTCCATGAATTCTCTTCGGGATACTCTTTCTCTAGAGTCTCAAACACTAGAGGGTTTATAGGACATTCTGTTGAATGCCACTTACTAAAAGCTTGAATCAGAGTTAAACCGTGGAAACCAGACTGAGTCAATACATTGCGGAGATACCGGAAACCTTGGTTCTTCCCAACTCTACCAGAATCCTCTTTCTCCTTTTGGATGGTGCTTGAGGGAGACAACTTACTGAAAGGATGAAACTGCATCTCTGGAAATTTGAATACTGATGAAGTTGAGTATTTTGAATTCACATTTATGAGATTGATTCACACCTTACACATTGAAACTCATTGAACTTGTTTACGAGGGAGTAATGTGTTTATTTAACAAGTCTATGAAAATAAAAAGATTCGACTTACCAGAGACATCCTCACCAAGACTGGACGACGGACTATGTTGAAATGGTTCCAGAACAGAATATGGGCTATGCTGGCAGGCCTCTATAATGCTCTTGGAAGATTCTGTATCTGAACAGCAATCTGAAGACACAAAGGCTTCTTCAGGAATTACAATTAATTCATCCTGCAGAATCATACAGAATTAAATTATAGTTACTATCAAACCAAATAAAAAATATCTTAAGTAACAATACTTCATGTTACTGTCAAACCAAATTTTGTCGACAAATAATATGTTCACAACAGTCAATATTTAAATTAAAGAGGACTAAATCCGTCAAGTAAAATGGTTACAAACTACATACAATAATGGGATAAACGTCTTCCACTTCCAAGTACATAAGCTTTCATTTTGTTGACAAATATGTACCTAAATTATTTTTCTTTACTTTTGGTTAGCTAACATGTTCCTGCTGTTGCAACTGTTTGTCATAAAGATGTCATTTCTGTTTCTTTTTGCACTCTAGTAACTCATTTAGGTTACTAAATGTTAGAAAGTGCAACAATAATAATAATAAAAAAAGTTACTAGATTGCAACAATAAACAAAAAATGGAATGATGAATTACATTTAAAAGATGTTGCAGCACCAGGCAAGTGTTATGTCCTCAAAAGCCACAATAAAATGTTCAAAGTACTAATTTATCAAAATATGAAAGTTCAGGTACCTAAAAGAATTTATCCATAAAAGAACTGAACGGTTAAAAAAACAATAAACTGTACCAGTTTTGTTGTATTTTCTATACGATTGGTAGTTGATATTGACAGATATGGAGCTGCAGTTTTAGCCCATGAGAGATCCCAGATTCTCTGTTGCTTCTTCCTCTTAACCTCTTTATGTATCACTGAAGCATTTTGAATTGGCAAATCATTATTGGATGAAAGCTCCATTTTAATCGAAATCTCAAATTCCTGCGTGCAAGAATTACTTTCTACACCTGTAGAGTGGGAACTCTGAGAGTCGATTTTGCTACCAGATAGCGTCCTTCCCTGATGCAAATCCTCTTTTGTAACAGCAGTACTGTCCTTCGTTAAACCGACTTCTCCTGAAGCTTGGGATCTGTAAGAATGACTTGTCCTATCCTTCATCGTCATTCTGCGATATCTGCGAAAGTTTGTGGACCTGCCGTGACGGTCTTTATTCACAAATTCATATGGATTTTTATTTAAAAATGGACAACCTATACCATGATCATGCATGGAAAGCATTTCCCCAAGGGTCCAGCAACCTCTACAAGATTGCCTCAGATTTTTAAAATCTTTAACCATCTTCCAACTTTCCGAGATTTGACTTGTGGCTTCCTTGTGCAAGGAAGATGAGTCCTTGCTACAAAAATTCAATTGGGGGCAACTCTTGAACTTCATTTGTCTGGAAATGTTCTCAACATCTCGTGGTGAAACACGAAGCTTCTGTCCAATAGCTTCACTCTTGAAGTCGTGCTGTGGACTTCTAATTGAAGTATGTCTCGACTTTTTACTGCTACAACGACTAGAAAAATCTCTAGACTTCTGATTCTCTTCTCTTCCACACCATGTTTTGAAAAGAACAATCTCAGAAGCTTTAAACTGAAATGAATTTGCTGGTGCACTGCAGATTTCCACAAAGTTGGAGTTCATATTTTCCCCTTCAGCTAGATTCCTATCAAGCTTATCTTTCTTCTGTTTCTCCATCCCGCTGAAGAGGGCACTATTATCATCGGATCTTCCAGGGCTCTTCAACACGGATGAACAGTGATAAGGGGATTGGCTTCGCTCTCGGACACCTATAAATGCAACTTTCCGAAAGTATTTCTCCGAAAGAACTTTTCCACGTTTCGGGACTTCACCCTGGCTTGACATTTCATCAAGATCCATTAATCTCGTAATAATACTTGGTTTTAGCTCCATATTATCCGAGCCAACAGAACCGTGATACAGAAAATGAGTCCACCTACCAGATGCTCCAGCACGGATAGTAAAGTTCCACTCACGTTTCCAACAAAGCTTATGCAATTAATCTCTAGGCAGCAAGCTGACATCCACAAATTACCGAATCCAATACATCTGTAAAATAAAAATATTAAATTATTTCCAAAATCCAATCCGTTTCCCCTTCAAGATAACGGTCGGAAAAAGTTATGAGTCTGTACAAGATAATACAAAACCTGGTTTATGGCCTAAATACGGAACTATAGAACATAAAACAAGTGATAAAGCGGAAAAACAGAATCCTGGAAAGAATTAGTAAAGCCACCCGAGTCATTTACTGATTGGGGAGTCAGTAACGGTCAAAATCGTATCATCACTGCCAGGATATAGTAAGCGAGCACTAAGATGTCTGAGACCGACCAATTGATAAGAGAAAAAGCAAATAATTGACAGAATTCATTTTCTTTCGGATGAAGCACAGTAATTGAACCATTTGTCCAGAAGCATGGCCTAATACACAATACTCATTAGAACAGCATAGTCCTACTTTAATTTTAAAGACCCGATTTTAATTTTCAGCATAATTTAATATAAAAGTCAGCGTACCATCAGAATTACAACTAAAATCCCAACATAGTATTTGGACAACTTATACGCAGACCAAATACAAGAAAAGGCGATCAATTGAAATGAATGGAAACACACATCAATCCATCAAGAAATAAAAAACACAGAAAAGGGCATAACAAACCTTTTTCCTCTCGCATATCATCACTCCACGACATGAAGAGACTCTGAAACTACAAATCTTCGAGCAGCCAAACATCATTCGTCAGCGACAGCCGACTGCATATGAAAATCAAAATTTAGGAAGCTGGGACGAAATTGATTAAAGCGCGGAAGGATGACGAAGGCGCCGACATGTTTGCAAAACGCAAGTTGGGTCGACAACGAAATGTTTTGAGGGTTAAACTTTATTTAGAGATTGAGAGAAATCACTTGGCAAAAGAAAACTGTACATGACAATAAAGTAATAGAATCATCCCCATTACCGGGGAACAAATATTTTCCGGACTACCCAACAAAAGTAACGTCAACTGAAGGAATATACTCTTTTGGGTCTCGTCCGTCCTTAGAAATGGTACAATTGCTCAACGCTATTACTTATTTTGGGTAAGAATTAGAGAGTGCGACCCGACTGCGCAGTTACCGCCGGATCGAGATCATGTCCCAGTTCTCGCGTTCCGTAATTACAATATTAACATTCCAGAGTTTATTTTAGAGTAAATAACTAATGTACTTGGATATTTGACTGTTATAGTTAAATGCACTAATATGTTTGAAAGAGTTGTTTAGTAGTTATAAAAAAATTGTTAAATGAACCAATCGTTAACTATATATCCATTTTTATTGTTAAATATGTCAAAATTACAATTTTACCATTTTGTTCTTGTTCGTATCATCATCTTCAATACTAAATTCAACTAACAAATGCAAATTTGGGTTTCAATCCTACACAAAACTACATTTTGGTATTGAATTCAAACTCAAATCTACATTTTTGGGTTCGAATTCAACCACAAAATGCAGTTTGGGGTTGAATTTGAACCCCCCAAATGCAAATTTGAGTTCAAATTCAACCAAAATCGACATTATTGGGTTGAATACAAACTCAAACATGCATTTTTAAGTTGAATTTGAAACCAAATGAGTTTTGGAGGTGGATTAAGTGTTGAAGATGAATAAGATGGTAAAATTATCATTTTGACATATTTAACGCAAAAAATGGATGGATAGTTAACTGTTGGTGCATTTAACAACACTTTCAAACATATAAGTGCAAAAAACTACATGTGTGGTGCAAATAACAAAATGAGTAAACATATGGGAAAAGTATGAAATTACACCCGAATGTTTATTTTTTTTAGTAACTGCACCTGTATATTTTTTGTCGCAAATAAGTACACCCATATGTTTCATTTTGTATGTAATTGCACCTTCCGTTAAATTTATATGTTAGGTGTCATGTGCACGACACGTGCATCCGTTAATTCCAAACAGAAAGACGTTTCTACCCCTCTTCACATCCCCTAACCCCTATCTTCTTCTACCCTCACCTTACTCTGTTTATCTTTCACCTATTCTCGGCTTCATCATGATCATGTTCTATGTTGCTGCCCAATACCCTATGTTAATACTGATGAGAAACACCCAAAATGAAACAACGGATAGTTGAATTGAATGGAAAGATAAGAGAAAAGAGAAGGTTTGATCTCATAATAATGTATCTTTCGGCTCAAATATTGTCCGAGGATAAAATGTCTCAAAAGAATCAATAGTAGTGGGTTAAATCTCATTTTGTTCTTCTAATTTTAAAGATCAACTTTCTTGGAACCAAATTTACAATCTTTGTTTGACAACTGCTTTACGCTGGAGCTAGAATGGCAAAACATCGTTCCACATGGCTCGCTAGCCTAAGACATGTATCACCAAGAGTTCCTACTGGAAATTATTTCGTAGTGCACATTGCATATGAACTGAATGTTCTTGGCACCAGGTATCCTGATTGCAGATTCATATTGAAATATTTTTGTGTTTGTTGGATCAATATTTACACCAGACCTGATATAAGCAACACAAAACATGGAAATGACACACAATTTGCTAACATTCTGTCTCAACTAACTCGAGCCACCTCCTTAAATAACAGCAGGGGTCCAAGGCGGATGCATTTTACAATGAATTGCTGATATACCCAGTCTCGAAATTCAAGCATTTGCGATGTGTCTCAGTAGCTTCGACATAAGAATGCTTGTGAGTAAATCAACGCGTTTCACCAGGTTCGGCTTTGAACAATGCAATATCATTTCTTCTCTACCTTCTATTTGTTGAAAGAATTACATATTGCTTTGAACAGTTGCATCGGGACGGAACAACGAGTCTTCCGGGCCTTGATTCTCCAAAAAGGGAAGGACGAAGAGGAGCTGCGGGGACGTAAAGGAGTTGCGGGGATGAATATGAGTGCAAATGGAGGGAGGAGTTGAAGACGTTATGAACATAACAACTAGGGGTATTTTGGGTATATAACTTTACTATTACATCACATGAAAGGCAGGTGATTAATATTTGACGAACAACAAACGACAATGGACCGAAATGTGGAATTACAAACAAAATGAAACATACTGGTGTTAAAACAAACAATATGGGTGCAATTACCAACTGAGACAAACATCCGGGTGGTATTCTATACTTTTCCCTAAACATATGGATGAATTGAGGTTATTTACCCTTTATTTTATTAGTAGTAGACTGCGGCACACTGGTAATTTTGGCGTGACCATTTAAAGATGATTCAATAAGAAAACAAAGAGCACATATATTGTGAGTACTGGTCTATTGGATTTCATAATATATACATTAGAAATACGCATACTAGTACGACAAATAATGTAATATTGTAACCAAAGTTATCAGAACATGATCGAACATCGAACCGATAAGGGGTCCGGTTTGCGATTCATTCGGTCCAACTGCGGTTCGCTAATTAGACTGACGAGTTCATTGGTAGTCATCTTCTCCCAAAAGACATTTTTAAGCAAACAGTCCTCCAAAAAGACATCTTCAATAGAGGTGTAGAAGTCCTCCTTCCCAACCCTCCACAGTTCACTCCCACCCTCCCTCACCCTCCCACCTACTGTCCTCCTCCCATCCCACCCATCGTCTCCTCCTCCTCCCAACTTTCCCTTGTCATATCCTACTCCCAGCCTGCCCCAACCCTTTTCCTCCTTCCAGCCCCCTCCTCCTCCCACACCCGTCTCCTACCAACCCAGACTCTTCCTTCTCCAAACCTACCATCTCATTCCAACCCGCTTTTCTAGCCCGCCCATGTCCCTCTACCGAGTCTGCCTTCATCCCTACTCATAGACGCTATCGTCCCTCTTCCCAGTCGCTCCCGTACCTCATCCTCTTAAATTGTATAAACCCTAATTCCTCCCCTCCCTCTTTATTTTTTTAGTTAGTCTGGAGAACTGCCTGGTTCTCTAAAAACTACTCAGTTCATAAAAAGACGTTTCTTTTCACCTGTTAAATCGAGTTCGCTTTGCTATTCGGTTTTTGAGAGAATCAAATTGTTAGAATGACCGGTTCATAGTCCGACTGGGTTTGACTGCCCGTCCGGTCAATTTCTAATAACACTGACTGTAACTACACTTGTTTATTACATTCACGTGCGGTGGTAGAAGAGTATGAGAACGTCGACAGTTCAGAATCATGATGCAATGTCGGTCTAGAGGCACGTCACGTGAACGGAGTGTCCCTTAATATCCATAGAGGATGACCTTAAGACTAAAGATCACTAAGACTAAGATGATTGATGTGTAGGTATATATAACATATACAATAGGTCCAAGGTATCGATTCATAGATCTAAAGTAGTTATGACATTTCGTAACTAAAAATTTCGGTCCTTGATCTTTTCGTGACTGACACTAACACCTTTTATAGATACATTTTCCCAAATATTCCATTCACACATAATGTGATAGCTCAGTGTGCAAAGACACATACTCTTTACACATTTTCTCTCTTTCATACAGTGTCTCCACCGTCCACTAAAAAATGTGTTTCACATTAAGGTATTTATATTTTTTCTTACCATTGTAAGCTTATACATGTACTTTTTTTTTTATTTTTGCAAAATGGTACATGTAGTTTGTCTTATTATTTTAACGTGGTATTTATTTTTGGTATTATGTTTTCACATTTTGTGTAGAAGTGATAGATTAAAAAACGGAGCAACATTTTGAGAATCTCAGGTACCTAAGAGTTAAAAAAATCTCAGCTGTCTAATTGTGAAAATGTAAATTTTCAGGTACCTAAATGACTTTTACCCTTCTATAATATTGCATCGTGAGAAAACATAGAGTCCTAATGGGCCACTAAAGTCCAAAATATGCATTCTCAAAGTCCATATAGAGAAAAAATATGTGTTCTACTTTGAGATCTAGATCAACATTTACGCAAAAACAAATGTTCATAATCAATCGAGACACATTTATCAAGATGGGTCATGATTTCAAGGATCAAATGGACCCTTATACGCTTCACAATGAACTACAAGGATCAGATGCAAAAGAACCAATTCAAATCCCCATTGGATCGATTACACGAACTCGAGTCAAGAAGATAAAAGAGGCTTTACAAGCATATGTCCACCAATACATTGTTACGGGAAACTAATCCATTGGATATCCAGATCAATTCAAAAGGAAAACAACATTTATTAATGTGGTTTTTAATACTCCAAGTTTCAGATATGTTTAAGTCTGATCACAAAATCAATCCTTAGAGTTTTATTCATATTTAGTCATTGATCTTAGTTTGTTGAAGGGTATTTTCAAAAAATAATATTCTTGATTGATGTGTTGGACGTTTTAGACAATAAGTCATTATTTAGGTCCATTAAGGGTTTAGGGGTCTGAAAATACCTAATATATTTTGATAAGTCAATTAAGGTTTATCTTAATTAATTATATGTGCAATTAATTAGTGTTAATTTGGAGTCTTTTAATAGCCACCTAAGGGGATGACCGAATTTAATATATCATATTTGCAAAAATACTTTGTGAGAGATTTTGTTCTCTTTGTTTTTTAAGATCTATAGAACTTAACAAATTTATCTGTGGTGTTCAACTTCAACATATCAATCAATTTTTCCATCCTTGGTTGTGGCATCTTCATACCATCCATACTTTCCTGATGCAGAAATGGTTCGCATCATCTTGCTAGGGTTTTCATCTCACAGTCAAGGAGAATCATCTCAGCTGGTATAAGCGCTCAACTACTAGGTTTAGGTTTATCCAATCTATATTGTTTATTAACTTTAGCATTTTATAGGTCATTCTATTCAGCTAAAAAAAATAAAGGAACAAAAAAGATAGAAGAAAACGAATGAAAAAAAAGTGTAACGAACCTGCTAAAAGTTACAAAAGCTAGAATTCAATAGGTAGAAGCGTTGATTTGTTGTCCAATTTTCTTCTATTGGTTGGATTTATGATACCATAAACCTAATATTGATTATTAAATTTTGTGTCTTCAACGGGAACCCGATCACTGCGTTTTAAGGCATGCACTTATTGGTTTGAAGATTTTGTCGAAGGTGTGTTGTTTTCATATTTCAGCAACTTTCTCTCAGCGTTTCAAGTTTATTTAGGGATCCTATCTTCATTAATTCGTTTGTTTATAGTGTGTTTGTCATGAAATACTTTGATTGATGTTCGGTTAGTTCGATGAGAACTGAGAAAAGAAAATACGAGTGGAAAAAGGAAAGAGAGGTGAGTTCATAAGAGGGTTAAAAAAATCCAATTGATTTCTATGTGAAACACGAGTGTTGAGTGATCCATTTTGAGTGTCACATGTGAGGGAGAGAGTTGTGAGTTTCATTTTTTTTTTTATTGTAACGTTTGTTTTGCAGGAAATATGTCCAAGGATAAAGAAATAGTTGAGGAGGAATGAAATTTTTTTAAATAATAAAATTCCTTTTTGATGTGTTATTAAGTTATATGAGGCGATTGATGAAATCTCATATGTAGGAGGTTCACGGGCGGATCGATCAATTAGAGAATACTCGTGTCGAGCAGTCCCAAAACACTCCAATCGAGTATAGACGAGGGTGAGTAACACCTCATGCATCTCAATATGAATAAGGGGAAGGTGATTGCGAGGATGATGATATGGAGTTATTCAAACATAATCGAGGTTATGAAGGAATGATTCGAGAAGGTAGGAATCAGGAAGATAGAAAAATGAATAATATTAAGCTAAAGATCCTATCAATCTAAGAGAAAACGACTCAAAAGTATACCTTGAATGGGAGAAGAAGATGAAGCCTGTGTTTGTTTGCCAAAAATTCTTTGAGATGAATAAGGTAAGACTAGATGACATGGAATTCTATGATTATGCTATTACTTGGTGGGATCAACTAATTGTGAACAAAAAGAAGGAGCAGGGACCGTCTGATTGAGACGTAAGAAAAGATGAAGGTTTTGATGCAAAATGATTTGTCCCAAGCTATTACTATTGTGAGTTACACAATAAATTGCAGACTCTAAGAAAGGAAAATCAGAGTGTGGAAGAATACTTTAAGGAGATGGAGATCTTGATGATTCGTGCAAATGTTGAAGAGGATCGTGAGGCAACTATGACCAAATTCTTGGTGGGTTTGAATCGTGACGTTTGCTAATGTTGTAGAACTCCACCATTATGTGTTGTTGGAATAGTTGGTGCACATTGCGATAAAAATCAAGAACCAAAAAAAGAGGAGGGGCATCACACATCCAAGCCAATCTTCAAGTAATTCTACTTGGAGACTGAATCACTAGAGGAAGGATGAGAAACAACCAATGGTCAAGTCCAAAGTTAAGCTAAAACAAGATTCTTCAAACCATGGAAGTCAAGGTACATGTCAAGGTACCATGAATTGGGTCTTAAACCTGAAGATACTGAAGATGAAGAATATGCATCCCACAGAGAGCTCTTAGTGGAAATGTCAAAGATGATGAGAGTGTGCAACATAATAATATCTTTCATACTAGATTACACGAGACAAGGTATGTCGTATGATTGTTGATGGTGGTAGTAGTACTAATGTAGCTAACACTACTACGATAGATAAATTGGGTTTACCAATGACCAACCATCCACGAGCTTACACGTTGTTGTGGCTGAATTACCATAATGAACTAAGAGTGACCAGAGAAGTGATGGTGTCATTTCACATTGTGAAGTATAATTATGAGGTTGTAAGTGATGTTATTCCAAAGGATGTTGCACACATACTTCTAGGGTGTCCATGGGAATATGATTGTCATGCCAATCGTCATGACTTTACTAACAAGCACTCCTTGGAAATGAATCATAAGACAATTACTCATGTACCGTTGATACTAACAGATGTTTATGAAGATCACGTGAGGATACAAAACGATAGAAATAAAAATAAAATGAGTGAGCTAAAAGGAGAGAAAAGGAAAATACTTTAAGAGTGAGAGAGAGAAAAGAAAGATATCAAAAGGTCCAAACAAAGAAATAGAGAAAAAAGGAAAACAATTATGTGACAACGAGTGAAGTCAAGAGTGCAATGTTTACAAAACAGACGATGGTTGTAATTATATACAAGGAGGAATTATTATCGACTAACCAAGTTGGCGATTCCTTATCTAGTTCTATTGGTTCGCTCTTGCAAAATTTTGATGATGTGTTCCCGGATGAATAATATAGTAAACGAATGGATAGTTAAGTCGAGGTGATGAACTAATCAACGTCTCAATGTATCCGCGAATTGTAAATTCTTATTTATTGAATTTATCTATAAGACTTGCTTAGCCATTATAAAAAATTAAATAAATATAATTGATACAGATCATAAATATACATTTCCACAATAACTATAAAGTAGTAGATGGCTAAATCAACTCATTCTAGATGCCTTAAGTGAATGCTTCCGGTCACATCGTTTACTCAATAACACAATTAAACTTTACAAATATATTAATATCATTGTAAGAACAAGTCATGCAAATTAGATGTTCTATAAATCCACCGAAACTGACCATACATATATATATATATATTATATTTACGCACACAAACTCAATGTCATGAATACTAGAAATGAAAAACCTAGGCCTAACCGTTTTTTTTAAATCAACTCTCTGACTAATGAACTAGGCATTGGTGACTCAGTTGTATTAAATACATAACTTTGGGTTACCAAATCTTTGGTTGTATATTTCGATTTTTCTATCCCATAATGATGTTGAAATTCAAAGATCAATGATAATGCTTCGTGCGTGTGGCTCAATCCTGAGCCTTCAGTGTTGTGCAATCTTTTGAGTAGTGGCCCTTTCAGTTACAACTTTAACACTTTTCATTTAGCCATTTGGGAACGACATGGACGTTTCCATTCACCAATTTCATCAGTCGTATATGAATCTCGTGCAACAATTAACAATGGTAAACATGTGGGGGCAAAATCTCTATAGACAATTTTGAACCTCCCCGCTTGTGCTACTCACCGCCATGAGGATCACATCCAACTCCCCACCCTAAGTAGAATTCTCTTTCATACAGATACTTAACGCTCCTACATAGAAATGTAACTACCTTCCTCGCCCTAAGTAGAAAGCTAAATCTGACACTCGATTCACTATCTCAAATGCACCAACACAACAGGGTAGAACAATATACTCGACGAGGGCCCAACCTTATTCCTCCAAGATAGCTGACCAGACTATCTTCAGCTTGCGCTAGGTTGAGAATGATCAATACGAAATCAAAGGAGCAAAGAGGAGCACTAATGACCATCTTGGTTATAAGGATCTCGTAGATGTCGTATTTGGATAATATGTTGACTCTTAAGAACGTCATGACTTGAAATTCAGTGGTGAACGTGAGAGCTTTAACTTCGATCAATTCAGTGAAGTAGTCAGTTACTACTATGATTTTATTCCTTTGCCCTAATTTGATTAAGAAGGGTCACATGAGGTTAATACATTGGGCGAATGTCCCAGTGTTGTGATTGGGGTCACAATGCATACTTTGTTTTATCTGCCTTATCTCTCTCACAAATTTTTCACATTCATTCACTAGTGTTGCAGCTTCTTCATTTAATGTTGGCTAGTATTAACCAAACTCGAGGGCTTTTCACACTATGGATTGGGAACCATCAAGGCATGTAGATTCTTGAGCTTCTCTTAGTACTCTTTCAGTTTACATTTGGGCAATGCATCAGAGGTAGGGTGTTGAACGCCCTTGTTTGTAATACCCATTGTCAATGATGAGGTAGCTCAGTGCACGACATTGGATTTTTGTCACCCCACTTAAAAATCAGGTAGTCTTTATTGTTAGATAGTCGTAGATTAACATCATCCAACTGATCTATTTTTTGATATTTAATGAAACTGATTATTTTTATCACCAGTCCAGTGGTCAGGGGGGGAGTCTTACAGATGATCCACTAGAATGGGTATGTAATCCAAATATCTCCTATGAAATACAAAGCCTCTCCTATGAAGAACCAAAATAGCAAGATAGTCCAACTACCGAGCCAACATCTAATACGCCAGTATCGAGCAGTGAACTAAGGGCCACAACCGTTATTTCACCACCATTTGAGGTATCTGAGGTAAGCCCGATAAGTTCATCCAAAACTCAAAATACCAATATTTTGAGTGAAGAACTAGGTGAACAAGAGGAGGTAATGATTGGAGGATATAAGTTACCTCCAAGAGAGAATCGAGGAAGGCCACTGAAGAGGTACACACCAGAAAGGAAGTCAAGCAGATCAAGGTATCTAGTGGGAAATGCAGTAAGGGGGAGGTTAAGTGAGGAGGCGAAGGCATTCACAATGTCTATTCTTACAGAAGAAGTCCCACGAATAATCAAAGAAGCTCAACAGTCCTAGAATTGACAACGAGTTATGGCTATTGAAATGAAGGCACTAAAAAAAAGACGTGGTAAATGTGCAGATTAGTAGCTGAAAAAAACTAATAGGATGCAGGTGGGTGTATACTATCAAATAAGCAAGATGGGTCCATTGATAGATACAAAGAGAGATTGGTGGCAAAAGGACACACTTAGACATACATAATTGATTATTCCGAGACATTCTCGCCGATAGCCAAGATAGACACAATCAAAGTATTGTTGTCTATAGCCGCAAATAAAGATTGGCCACTTCACCAGTTCGATGTAAAGAATGCATTCCTCCATGGAGATCTCGAAAAATAAGTGTATATGGAAGTCCCTCCAGGATACAAGAATGAGAGTCAGGAAGAAAAAGTGCCCAGATTAAAAAAGGCACTCTATGGTCTGAAACAATCTCCTCGACATGGTTTGGGAGGTTTACTATAGCCATGAAAAAATATGGGTATAAGCAAAGCAACTCAAACCATATCTTGCTCTTAAAAAGGACAGGGGCCCTAATAACCTGTTTGATTATTTACGTCGATGACATGATTATCACAGGGAATGACAAAGAAGAAATGTACATGCTCAAGAGGAACCTGTTTGAAGAATTTGAAATGAAGGATCTCGGAAATTTGAAATACTTACTTGGAATCGAGGTGCTAAGATCAAGAAAAGGGATTTTTATATCCCAAAGGAAGTATATTACGGATTTCCTAACAGAGACAGTGATGTTGGAATGCAAACCCGCTGAAACTCCAATGGTAGCGAATCATGGCTTACAACTATCAGAAGGAGCAAGATTGGCAGATAAAGAGAGATATCAGAGGTTGGTGGTAAAACTTATATATCTGTCACATACTCGACCAGACATAGCTTATGCGGTCGGAGTAGTGAGTCAATTTATGCCTAAAACTCAAGTTGAGCACATGGAAGCCGTCACAAGAATAATGAGGTACTTGAAGGGCACGTCAGGGAATGGAGTTTTGTTAAGAAGAAATAATCATATGGAGATATAAGGTTACACAGATGTTGGTTGGGCAGGCAACCCAGTTGATCGGAAATCAACATCCAGATATTTTACCTTTATTGGTGATAATCTGGAAACTTGGAGAAGTAAAAAACACAAGGTGGTGGCTCTCTCAAGTGCAGAAGCGGAATTTCGTGGGATAGCTAGAGGATTAACAGAAATCCTATGGCTAATAAAATTGATGACAGAAATCGGTTTTCCACCAACCAAATCATGTGAGCTAATATGTGACAATAAGGCTGCAATCAGTGTTTCGGAAAATCCAGTGCAACATGATCGGACCAAGCACATTGATGTGGACAAATACTTCATTAAAGAAAACCTTGAGGTGGAAACATCAAACTGTTTTTCGTTCGCTCTGAGCACCAGTTAGCAGATATACTCACTAAAGCAGTGAACTCAAAGGTATTCAAGTAAGTACTAGGCAAGCTGAGTATCGGAGATCTGACCACTCAACTTGAGGGGGAGTGTTAGAACAAGTCAACAAAGCAAGAGGAAGAATAAGTCAACAAAGACATAAAATCAGGAAATATTGTGAAAAGTAAACAGTAATATTTGACAATCTATATTCTAGTGTAATGATGGCTATAGCTACTAAATAAGTAGGTAAGACTTGTATAAGAATACCTGAATGTCTGAATTGAAGTTATTAAGCTGTAAATTCCAGATATGAATGTCAGAATTACCTGTTTCAACAGCCTTCTGAGTCTTATCTTATTTGGAGAAGAATATGACTACGTTCTCTGCTAGTCTTTGTCCATTTCACTAGTGTTACTGCTATGGAGAGCTTGGGCACGCATTCTCATGCTCTGTTTTGTTCATTGCCTGCCGCGAATCTGATCAATATGACACTGATGGTCCCTGTCAGTTGGGAGGAACTTAATTGTGCCTAATATATTTTTAGAGGTTTAGGTTGTGACGACGTTGTGATCATCATCACAACTGGGATGTCTATCAATATAATGTGCTCATCATCACATATCCTTCCTAAAAGGTGGGCTTCGTACCTGTTGATGTATCAGTCTGGGTCGCCGACTACATTATATTCAAAGATCGCTTTTGTCACCATATCCATAGGGATTTTGATCGCGACCAAGTAGGGGATGAACTGATGGGAAAGTAGAGATTGTCACCCGCTCACGTCGAGGAGAAGAGTTGTCTTTTTTTAGGTAGGTGTTCAAGGTTGCATCATTGTCCCTTGAAAGGGGAATCCTGATGCTTAGTTTGCTTTTAAAAAGATCTCCAAAGCGGTAAGCAGTTTGGGCGTGATCAAATTGAGATATTTGGATTGAAAGAAAAGTCTTCTTAACTTTGCGGAGGCG
Organism: Chamaenerion angustifolium; assembly: GCA_946814005.1. Classification (NCBI taxonomy): domain Eukaryota; kingdom Viridiplantae; phylum Streptophyta; class Magnoliopsida; order Myrtales; family Onagraceae; genus Chamaenerion; species Chamaenerion angustifolium. Next base: position 28,355,074 of record OX328266.1, on the reverse strand, counting down.
GTTGTGAAGTTCTCATACGTGCCTTAAGCAAGGGTTCCATTGGTTGCAGATGGGTTCCCTTCGCGGTTAGTACAGAAGTTGCTTGATGGTAAGGCACCGAGAACAGACCCTTGGACGACAATATGCACAAAGGGACATGGGGTCACTACCAAAACGGACCTCCACAACTACTGATAAAAGTCATTTAGGTACCTCAGAAGTCACGTTTTTACAAATAGGTACCTCAGAAAAAAATTGTTACTTTAGGGTACCTCAAAAGTCATAAATGTATCTACTTTAATTGGGCACCTGAAAGTAACAAAAAAAGCAAATAACAATTTAATAATGATAAATTAAATATATTTAATTGTTACAATAAAATAACTTAGAGATACTTAAAAGTAACATTAAAATAAATAGAGTTACCGTAATGAAGCAAAATATTACATACGTGACAGACACATGACCGAAATATTAAAATAAATACATATAGAATTTCTGAGATAATCGAAAGTAACAAATTTTTTCTCAGGTACCTATTTGTAAAAACGTGACTTCTCATGTACCTAAATGACTTTATCCCTCCACAACTACGACATACTACGACATAAAGTTATCACTAATTGGCCATTTGCCGTCACTAATAACTTGTGTGACCAAAAGCTTGTCCTAATAGGACTAGTTGCTAAATGTTTCTCCGACGACAATATTCCGCCACTAAAATACCACCGTCACTAAACGTTTGTCGCCTCTAAATGGTTGACGACATTCAGTGAGAATAAGTTGTCGACACTATATACCCTATACTAACCATGCCCGAAGTTGACCCTATATGTTGGTTTCAACAACATAATATGTTGTTACTAAATACACGTACTTAGTGACAACAAATCCACCATTAAAAATACATAATAATGTTAGTCAATATCGTTCTCTAAACACACGTATTTAGTGACAGTATGTCTACCATTGAAAACACTTGATAATGCCATTGCTAAACACATGTTTTTTGTGGCGGCAACTATGTTAAATTCAATTTTTTTTTAAAATTATCATGTTCAAGCTATAAGATATGACCTACAAAATAGATTTTAAAAAATATAATATATTATTTATCAAAGTATCTATGTAAATCTTAATACACATCCAAAAAAATTATTACAATCAATTATAAAAGTAAATACTTAAAGTTGTCGAATGAAGAACTTTTTTTTTACGATCCTTAAATGACTTGAACTCGACCAATTAGCGAAAGTACTCTTCTTTTCTGTTATTTGAAGAAGGGCACTTAGTATGTTAGTTCAATATTTTTCTTATCCTACAATTGCAACACAACTATGAATACCACAATAGTTCATCCATGTGACTAATACAAGTTGCCCTAGGCAATGGGCTTTGGCCATTGCCTGAAGATCAGCATGAGAATTCCAATCAGTGCAAAATGTACAAGAGAAAATTGAAGCTAAACCTTCAACAACTGTCAGTATGAAATATCACTTGCCAAGGAGAAGATGTCATTCGACTGCAAAGTTTCAATATTTGCCACAGTTCACTAAACTAAGAAGGTGGAATCATTTCCCCATATGTTGTAAACTGCTAGACCTAGAAGGATTGCGACACTACCATTAAATGACCAGATAAGATATTTTTGAATTAATGAAACATCCTATAAGTAGACAAAATTATAGGATCTTCCAATATGCATATCTGATTAGATTGTTGGTTAAACTCAACTGGATCAAAATCAAGTGAAAGCATATACTCGTCTGTTGTATATGATCATTGTTTCAGTACTAACAAGGTTTATACCAAATCCAAAAGCTGCAGAGTACTATACTCGATATGTACAATAGTTCTCCAGTTGGTCTAGCATATGGTGGTGGAATATATGAGAAACCTATGTCCTTGTTCTTTAAACTTCAACATCAGCAAAATGACCCCCCATATGAGCACCATGTGTTTGCTAACTTTGTTAATTTCACCCATATAGTTTGTCTTCACACTCATATGTTTCCATTTGTTGGTAACTGAACATTTCCGTCACGGTTGTTCGTTTTCCGTCAAGTAGAAATCACGTGTTGTGCACGTGATGTAATATTAATGGTGTATACCTAAAATACCCCATTCTTCTAGATCTGGTTCATTTCCGTCATAGTTCTTCATCTTTCAGATCTGGTTCATCTTCTACTGCAGCTAAGAAGGCTATGAATTTTTCAATTGGTAGTTTCATCAGTGCTTCTTCTTTTTCAAGCACGATAAATCTGTTGATGTCATCACTGAACCTAAAATATTAACTTATGTTTCTGTTCTAAAGAAACCACCCTCAAGGACATCCCCTGTTAGTTCAATCGGTGACTGGTCCTCCAAATGAACTTCTTCCATTCCTATAACAATGCAAAGTTCTAAAAGCACAAGAGCAAGTACTTCCATTGTTTCCCCAAATGCCTCTCATCGTCCTTCAGTAAGTTCTAAGCAATCAAATGATGGGAAAATGTTATATGGATAGAAAATTCTGCTTGCTTCTCCATCAACTCTAAATGGAAGAAGTTCTTCAATGGGGAGAGGAACCGATTCAGTGAAACCATCTAGTGGTTTGCAGTTTCATTCTAAAATGCACCAATCGTCTTCTTCCAAGATCTCTTTAATAGGATTGACACAGATTGAATCAATCACCGATTACATTTTAACCGACAGGATCTCGGGTTTCTTTTTGGAGATACTCCAGCCCAAATTTCGTATATGGGATGCAATGAAGTCCCTTTCTTGTTTCAGAAGCAAGGACAAAAAACCATACCTTTACTCTTTACCTTATTTTCGTGTATTTCTAGTGGTCTCTTTGGCGATTTTGATCGGGATGGTGTAATTCAGTAGTCACACTACTTTTACTGCCATTTCTCATCTGGTACTTCTGCTTAGGGTACATTGTATACATAAATTAGGTTCTCAATTATCATATACTTTATGACATTTATGCCCTGCAATTCCAGGGTTAATGAATACTTATGATGTCTTTTTTTTCTTTTGCAGATTGGAGATGTATATGAGATAGTATATGAGTCGTGTGGAAAGTATTTGCGTTATATCCACCACTACATACTTCTTTCCATCACTCTAATGCAAATCACCATGATTGGAATATTTGGGTTGAAATCGAATCCATCAACTTCTATGTGCACCGTTCCGCTTCTTTTGCTTTTTCTGTTGTTTGACAAGTATTGCATGATGTGTTTTTACCCTTCGTTTTTCTGTTACACTGTCCAGGTAATACCGTAGATTTCACTGTATCATTCTATCTATTTGTATCATTCTAACGGATGCACTATTTGTCATCAGGATCGATTATCAGTTTCAATTTGACAAAATGTAACTGAGAATGATGAACTCGACAGAAAGAGCGAATAACTGAAGGTGAACTGCGAGATGGCTAAGAATGCATACCGACCTCCTTTCTTTCAACCGGTGAAGTTCTTGGGGGCAATTCACTGCAATAAGGATGAATCTTTAGATGCTTCAACAGGATTGACACAGGATGATAATAGAATGACGATCATGTACTCCTCTCATGAGGATCTGTTGGATCATGTAGAGAGTTCAAGATTATTCAAATTAATTAGGTCATCACTCATTATTTAGATGGTAAGATTTGACAAACAATAATCAAAGTGTATCTTATTATCTCAGTTCATGTTTTTACGAGTGTCGGTTGATCTCCTTCGCATATATCCACCACCCATTCTCCTCCATCGAAGGGCTGACTTATAAAGAATGAGAAGAAGATTGCTGCATTTGTTATGAACGATGGTTGCTTGAACTACATCGAAAAGAATGTAAATGTCTATTTATTGTACTTCGGTAAAGATTCATATTCACACCCATCCTCCCTTCTCCAGCTTAAGTTAAGTTAATAGAGCATACTAATTAGTTTTATGTGTGACTGTAGGGTGACACAGGCTCTCTTCGTGCTCTGTTCAATAAAAAAGAGACAATGTTAGGGGTAGAAAAGTCCTTTTACAAGCTTGGATTCGAAATTAATGGTGGCACATGCAATCCACATGACAATTAACGGGTCAAATTGACGGAAGGTGGTGTTACCAACAAAGTAAAACATATAGGTGTGATTATTTGCAGCAAAAAACATGTGGGTGCAATTGCTAAACAAAGCAAACATTCGAGTGGTGTTACATACTTTTCCCATGAATAAAATAAGGGTTAAATACCAAAATAGCTACACGAATTTTGGACGTTGTATAAATAGCTACCCGACCTTTGAATTTTCAAAAACGGCTACCTAAACATTGAACGAAAGTGAAATAACTACCTCAACTTTGACACATGGGGGCAAATCACTACCTCCCTTAAATTTTCCGTTAAAAATGTACGGGAAATGATGTGGCAGCACATGATTGGTCCATAATTTTAAAAACTATATTTTTTTTAAATACGAAAAAAATCAGAAAAATTCTTTTAAAAAACTGGAAAATTAATAGGAAAAATAATATTTTTTAATATAACTTTTGTATTGAAAAATATGAAACAAAATTTAAAAAAACTATTAATTTGTTTTTATTTCATATTTTTAATAATATTTAAAACTCTTATTTTTCTTATTAATTTTCCAGTTTTTTTATAGAAATTTTCTGATTTGTCTAGTATTTTTAAAAAATAATATAGTTTTTAAAATTATGGATCAATCATGTATTGCCATGTCCTTTTTCCTCCATATTTAAAGGAGGTAGCTATTTGCCCCACGTGTTAAAGTTGAGGTAGTCAATTTCCGTCCAAAGTTCGGGTAACTATTTGGTATTCAACCCTTAAAAGAACCTGCACTTAATAATTAGGTTTCCCTTATTATTTTGTAATTAAATGGTAATGTTGATGGTTTAGTAGTGGTATCAAAATGCAGTTATTAAATAACCTATATTAGTGGTATTAAATAACTACCACTAAAACGATTTTGTCACCAACAACTATTATTATGCTCATAAATCAAATATTGTGTACCGATAGTATGCTCTATCACTAAATTAGTTTTAGGTTTTTGCTATCTTCACCCTTTGAAAAATTAGGTTTCTACAATTTTATATTCATATAACTTTACTGATTCTGGTAGCTATGAATTCAATTAAATACAATGATAAAATGTAAACATTGGTTAATTCATTTGGTTTTCAACAGGGTTTTCAATGTTGGAGGTTACGAGTTCGATTCTTGTTGAAGCCATCCTAAACTTTTTTTTATCAAATCTTACTTTTTTTTGTTATTGCAAAATGCAGTTATTTAGTGACAAACCTAAAAAATAGTGGTCAATGTATATGTACATTTTTGTAGTGGTTGTAAGTTCATTGAGGAGGCTTCTCCTCACATAGTTGCCCCTATTGACAGATATGCTAGTTTTCGTGGCTTTTAGTTTAAATCCCATAGATGGAGCCAAATGTATGTACACATACTTGGATTTGCCTGCGAATGGTTGATCTCGATTTCCGAATATTGTTAATTGACTAAAAGCCTGCGAAGCGTTGTTAATTGACCCATACACTTGCAAAGCGGGACAGGAGAAGGTGTTCCTCAGGACCTCTCCAATGCTTAAACTCTTATTGTGTATATTGGGATATAATGAATGTAAATATGTAAGGGGTACATATACTTGCGGAACCTTAACGTCCATATTAAAGTTAAGTTGTTTTAACTTACGTATATATGTTGTATATCTTGTCCTATATGGGGGTATTAGATAGATCTTTATCTCTTAGGAATACAATATATCTTTGTTGATAATATTTTCTTAGGATATATCTTTATAGATTATATATTAATAGGATATATCTTTATAGATAATATCCTATTTTTATTAAGCGAATCATGTGGAAGTTACCATAAGGACGAGATTCATGCATCATAACTGAGGGAGGACTTGAGTGCTCTTGGTGCTAAGGTTTTAGTTAGGCTTGTCTTTTATTTGAGTGTTCTTTGGTGGATACTGTCAGCAGACCAGAGCGTCACCTAGTATGCAACAAAGATTGACTAGTAAAACTTGATATTCTTCTACCACCTCTTGAAGATGGAACCATCGAACCTCTTAAATTGATTTGTGTGGAATGTTCAAGATTAATGAGTCACGGTTAATTCCCGAGATGAGTTTCCCAACCATATCCTTGCTAGGATGGGAGCATAAACAGATGTGTCTATATTGTTGGTCACCGCCGACTACAATTTGATATAAGAGATGGGTATCGTTCCAACACCGTAGTTGAATGTCATCCGGGGCATGACTGATCACATGCTCAAAATGTAAGGTAAATAAAGCTGAACTAAATATTCTCGTCAATGATAGCATTTTATGCTCACCTTCGTTAACAAAGAGTTAGGCAAAATCCTAGGTCCTCCGGACATTCCGCAGCAAACTTTTAGACGGCTTGAATGAGAATTGACAACAACAACAAGAAGAAATGGATTGTTTGGAAGTGAAGCAATCAAATTTTGTTATAACAGAAACAGAGTAGAAACTGATTTCACATAGAATGAACTGGTTAACCTTTACAATGAACATGACACCTATTTATAGTCTAAGTAAGAGCCTAATGAGAAGATTACAAGAGACATTCTGAAATACTCAAGAAGATTGCTAGAAGACTCAAGACACATACATAGAAAACTCGGATAACACACTTCTTAAGCCTAAACAACACATACTATTTCATAACCCCTAACATTCCCTATCCAAGATCTTTCTTTGAAATCACCTGTTTTAATTGTCTTCTGCTCACTATCTTCATGCTTGTTCAGTATTCAATTGAAACCCAAGCTACTTCCATTCTTCATTCTCAACCGATTTGAGATCATACACTAATATTGATTTCACTTCTCCTGTTCTTCATCTTATCCACACAATCCAAAACAATATAGATTCATCACAATTCAACACCAAAGGTTCACAACTCATAAACCAAACTCAAATAAAGATGTTGTATTGCTTGATACTTGGATCTTCATACATCTTTTCAACTTTCCATCAATCCTTACATCTGTTAGTTTCAACCTTGTGAGATGTAAATGTGAAATCAACTTCTCAAGCCCCATGATACATACATATCAAAACTTGATATAGAGTTATCCTTGCACTGGTTCAATTTCCTTCTTTCAATTTCTTTTGATTTTGTTTTCATTGAATTCAACAATGGAGAGCATTTTTCTCTTATTTATTTATTTATTTATATGGTAGGAAGGTTTGAGCCTTCATCTTTTCATTGGGATTGGAAGGTTTGGGTCTTCATCTTTTCTTTCTCAAACCAATGAAGAAATATCTTTCATGTTGTCTTCTTCATTGATTATTTTTGAAATCAAATCCCAAGAGATGCCATTTGAACAATGGATGACTCATAATCAATCCGAGATCAATGAGAACAAAAGAAGAAAAACTTCACTAATACATGATCACAATGAAAACATACAACGAAGGATAAAGTAAAGCAGAGAAAAGAAATAATACCAGAGTAAACAGTCAATACAAATCCCTGTTTGATGAATGTGTTATGAGACAAACCAAAGGAGATAAAATAATGACAGGTATAGATCAAGAGTTTTTGAGAGTGAGAATAGTACAAGAACACAGAATTGAAAATGAAGATTAGAGCAGAACAAACCAACTAAGAATTTAAAACAGAAGACTTAAGCAACTACTCATAACCACAACTGAACAAGACATACTAATAATGATGATAGAAGACAACCAACCAACATCCAAACAAATCAAACACCTTCTATTAAACGCTGAGACAGATCATCAACCTCGCCAAGAGAGTAAACACCAAGCTTTTTCCGAAAAGGAACAAAGAACTTTCCACTTAGAGGCTTCGTAAGAATGTCTGCAAACTGATCATCAGATGACACGAAATTAAAAAGCACATGACCACTACTAACTTTCTCACGCACAAAACTTAAATCAATTTCAACACGTTTCATTTTTGAGTGATGAATATGATTTTCAGTTAGTCCTACAACACTAGTATTGTCACACCATACCACAGGAATGGATGAGAGAGGGACACCAAATTCTTGAAGAAGAGATTTTACCCAAAGTACCTCACATGAAATGACAGGTTGCTTCTTAGAGCTACACACAATTGGATTACCATTGAGCAGGAGAAAATGACCAGAGATTGATTTCCTATCTGTTGGATCACTTCCCCAATCTGCATCTGCATAAGAGACCAAAGAAACTTCATTAGAAAGAACCGAAGGAGCTTGAAACAATCATCCATGATACAAAGTGCCTTTGAGATACTTTAAAACATGTACAAGAGTATGCCAATGACATAAAGGAGGAAACTGAACAAATTGACTTAATTTGTTGACAACAAAAGCAATATCCAACCGAGTTGCACATAGGTGTTGAAGATCACTAATCGTCCTTCTATAAAGATGGTGTACTATCCTTCTCTGACATTACCTTGGACAAGAAATTATCTGTCATAGGAGTAGGCATAGAACAAGTATCTGTCAAACCTGTTCGATGAAGCAGCTCGGAAATGTACTTTTGCTGACTAAGAAGTAAACACTCATCTTTCACCTGAACATTCATTCCCAAGAAATAGTTCAATGTTCCTAAATCGTTCAACCTAAATTCAGTATTGATATGACTAATGACTGCTTTAACATCACCAGAGTTACTTCCCGTGACAACAATATCGTCTACATAGACTAATAGAAAAACAGAACCTGCAGTGGATTGCTTTATGAACAAACAATTATCTGATTTAGAAACAAGAAACATAAGGTGAGATAACAAAAAGTGTTTAAGCTTTTCAAACTAGGCTCTTGGTGCCTGTTTTAAGCCATACAAGGTTTTATGAAGCTTACACACCAAGACATTACCTGCTGAATCACATTGCTCGAATCCAGGAGGTTCAAGCATGAATGCCTCTTCAGTGAGATCTCTGTGAAGGAAGGCATTATTAACATCAATTTGCCTGAGTTGCCACTTATTGGTTAGTGTTAACGATAGAATGATACGAACTGTAGGAGACTTTACAACATGACTAAATCAAACACGGGTTTTTGCGAGAACCCTTTTGCAACCAGACGAGCCTTGTATCTATCCCCAGAGCCATCTGAGTTTCTTTTGGTCTTAAAAATCCACTTACAACCAACTAGAATTCGTCCTTCAGGAAGAGGGACAATAGGCCATGTCTTGTTGGTGGATAAAGCTTGTAGTTCATCATGGATAGTTTGAGTCCAATGTGGTGTTTGAAGAGTTGAATGAACAGAAGTTGGCTCTGGTCCTGCTAATTCAGATGAAGGAGTTGGCTCTGGTTCTGCTGAGTTAGATGAAGGTTCAACACTTGATGCATTTAAAGCTGAAAACTGTACTACAGACTGAGAAGCACTCTTAGATCTAGTGAGCATGGGATGAATATTGCTTGAAACATGAAATGAATCATGAGATGAAATCTGTCTAGATTGAACTGCTGGAGCTTAGTCAGAACTAGTAGTATCTATTGTTGGGAGAAATCTTGCTGACTCTACTAATTCATCGTTTAAAGAAGGAACATACCTAATAACTTCAGTATTAACAGACTGACTAGAATTATCCTCTAGTGTGCAATGAATAGTTACTTCAACAGTTTGATTCGTATCTTGATGAGATGGACTACCAGCAGGAGAAGTATCCAAAGAGCCTCCTGAGTGAGCTAAATTGAAGTATTAGGAACTGACATAGGATGTGAAGGAGACATATTACTGTGATCTGAATGTGTGTTAATGAATCCAAACGGTAAAAAGAATGGCTCACTGGTATAAGTATTTTTCGGAGCAGCAGAGAGCATGAACTTACCATTACGATCAGCAAATGGATACTCATTTTCATGAAAATGAACATGCCTTGACACATATATTCGACCATTACTATCCATACACTTATATATCCATGTTGTTGAGAGAAATATCCAAGAAACACACATGGAGTTGAACGGTAATCCAGTTTGTGTTTATTGAAAGGTCTGGTAAACGGAAAACACAAACATCCAAAGACCCGAAACATAGAATAGTCAGGAATCTTACCAAACAACACCTCATGAGGAGAAATATGATTAAGAACCTGGGTAGGCAACCTATTAATTAAAAACACAGCAGTATAAAAGGAATCACTCCAATATTGCATAGGAAGACTAGCTTGATACATGAGAGTGAGACCCATTTCTACAATGTGTCGATGCTTTCTCTCTATGATTCCATTTTGCTCAGATGTGTAGGGACATGTGATCCAGTGAGCAATACAATGTTTATCAAAGTATGAAGAAAGGGATTTAAATTCTCTTCCCCCATCAGGCTGAATTGATTTCAGAGAGCATGCTAATTGCTTTTTGGCCAGAGTATGAAATTATATAAACAGGTTCGCAACCTCACTTTTTTTACTTAAAAAGTAAATCCAAGTGTAACGAGAGTATACATCAATGATACTCATGTAGAATCTCTTGCCATTATAGGTCACAGGGGTAGGTCCCCATAGATCAACCTCAACAAGTTGAAGAGGTTGAGTGTATTTGGTTGTCGAGTTTGAAAAAGGAAGCATAATACCTTTTCCCACAAAACATGCAGTACATAAACCATAAGCAGAAGAACACTTCATTCCAGAGTTTGTAAAAAATGAAGACAACACCTTAGAAGAAGCATGGCCGAGTCTTTTGTGCCATAAGCTTGAAGTTTCAACAATATTAACAGAATGAACTTTACCAACATCAAGACCAGTATGTTTATTACATCTAGATGAATTGAAATCAAGAAAATCTAACTTGTACAAGCCTCCGGCTTCTTCACCCTGCAAAAGCACTTCACGAGTAGTCGAACACTAAGTGTTTGGTAATTTCAGGCGTATAGAGAATATTGTTAAGAAACAATGATTTTGAAGGAGTATTTATAACAAATGTACCAATGTTTGATATGGTTAAATGAGAACCATTACCGACTTGGACTGTACCTGCTCCCTTATATGGTTCTGCTCCCTTAGCTGTCTGACTATTTGTTATGTGATTTATTGCACCAGAATCAGGATACAAGACCTAATCATTGTGAGCTGATTGTGGAGCAGGAAGAGAGACAAAATTGACTTGAGGAGTGTAGGTTGAATCTTGAGCAGGTGGTGCTGAGGGCATTCCATTGTTCGAGTAGTATGACAGAACATTGCCAGCAGTGCATCCAAGTGGTATTGCATACAGTAACATGAAGGGGTATTGACCATAAGGAGAAGCATTTGGTAAGAAAATAGGATGAGATGGATGAGCTACCACAGAAGTGTGAGGAACAGTCAAAACATTTGTTGAAGTATTCATTGATGGAGAATTCATAGAAGAAGAATCTGTAAATTGATATGTAGAATCATTCCAGTCACTCCAAGAGGCTTGACACATATTAGCAGACATCTGAGCATTCGAATTGTTTGAGGACGTAACTCCATGAAAGTTTACATCAAACCTTTTATAGCACCGATTGAGGAAGTGGCCAATCTTTCCATAGAGTTGACAATGAGGTCTGTCACCTTCACCATGTTCTCTTCCTCCAGCTCCTCTGCCTCGATCAAACATAGGAGGAGCAAACTCATTCTGTATGCTTGTATACTGATTTTGAATATTAACAGAACTGGTATTGTTAGAATCTGATTTGTAAACAGAGTATGTGTTATGTGTAGCCTTCTTGGAAAACTCTTCTGCACTATGAATCATTGCTTGCGACATAAACATTGGATCAAATATCTTATCACGAGCTCTAGTTTCAGCATCAAGAAGCACAAAACTGACATAGACTAAGTCATACGGATTTCTAGTTGCGTGAATCACCGAAACAACATTGTCGAATTGTCTTTTTACTCCATTAAGAACTATAGAGATCTGCTGCATTTCATCTATTGGATGGCCACAACTAGCTAGCCTATCACATGTAGATTGAATATCAGCAAGATAATCCCTAACAGACTGAGTTATTAGCTTCTTAGTTTTCAGCCTACCATATAAACTCATCACTCTAGTTGTTGATGATGAAGAGAACATTTAATGCAGTTTTGACCAAACAGCATTAACAGTCATACATCCTAACAAATATATTTTAACCTGAGGGCAAATTGACACTAGCAAACAAGATATGCTAAGGAACTATCATGCTGTTTATACTTTGCATAGGCAGAATTAGGCAGATTTTCACTATTCTCACTTGTAATATGAGTAGGAACAGTTTGCACACCATAGAGATGTGATTCTAAGTCAAAACCTCTAACATCAAGGAGTACATGTTGTTTCCATGACTGGAAGTTGTCATCTCCAGTCAGCAAGCAGACCTTCTTCTTCGAGAAGGTAAGTGGAAGTGCGTCTCCATTTCGAGACGCCGACAGCATACCTTGATTCTCGATCTTTATATGCAGAAATCACGGGGAAAGTAAGAATCATTCGTTGTAATCCGCAGATTCGTTTAGCTCTGATACCATTTTAGACAGCTTGAATGAGAATTGACAACAACAAGAAGAAGAAATGGATTGCTTAGGAGTGAAGCAATCGAATTCTGTTATAACAGAAACAGAGTAGAAACTGATTTCACATAGAATGAACTGGTTAACCTTTACAATGATCATGACACCTATTTATAGTCTAAGTAAGAGCCTAATGAGAAGATTACAAGAGACATTCTGGAATACTCAAGAAGATTGCTAGAAGACTCAAGACACATACATAGAAAATTCAATCCGATAATTGCACCTAAGTACATAAAATAAAGGAAACTATCTAATTTACCCCTAAAGAATTAATTAGTCCTAAACTAGGGATAATGTACAAATTAGACCCTAAATAATAAGTTACAGCTTGATTCTCAACACTCCCCCTCAAGCTGTTAACCTTGAAAAATACCCAGCATTTCTAACTTCTTTTGAAGGTAACAATGTTGAGCATTTCCAAGAGTTTTGGTGAAAATGTCCGCAAGCTGCTCCCCTGATTTCACATACCCTGTTTTTATAATACCTGCATTTATCTGCTCTAAAATAAAGTGACAGTTAATTTCAATATGTTTTGTGCGTTCATGATACATATGATTGGCTGCAATTTGAATCACAGCCTTATTATTACATAACAAATGTGCATGACCAGAATTAAATATTCCTAACTCTTCTAGCAAACCTTTAAGCCAAATGATTTCAGATACCGTTGATCCCATGCTGCGGTATTCTGATTCGGTTGAGGACCTAGAAACAATTGCCTATTTCTTAACCTTCCATGAAATAAAAGAGTTACCTAATTTAATACAAAAACCTGAAATGGATCTTCTGCTTTCTAAGCAGCTTCCCCAATTTGAATCACAGAAGGCAACTAAGTTAGTATCAGGATCTGAACTTAATAAGATACCAAGCCCATGCTGATTTTTAATGTAGTGAATAACTCTTAGCACAAAATCCAAATGAGATTTCTTTGGACTCTGCATAAACTGACTGAGATGTTGGACAAAAAAACTGATACCAGGCCTTGTAATCGTTAAATATAGTAACTTACCTATCAGTTTTCTGTAAATTGTGGGATCATAAATTAGGTCATCATCTTGATTCAGACCGAAATATTCATCATATCCTTTGCTTGTAAGCTTCATGTTCTGCTTCATTGGAGTTTTACTGGGTTTAGCTTCCAATAACCCAAGTTCAGAAAGAAGTTCAAGTGAATATTTCATTTGGCACAGAAAGATACCTCTTTTAGATCTAGCAATCTCTATACCAAGAAAATATTTTAAATCACCCAAATCTTTCATTCTAAAAATGTTTTGTAAGGCTACTTTTAACTCAGTAATAAGGGACTCATCATTTCCAGTTATAACAGGTCATCAACATAAACAAGTAAAGCAACAATCTGAGAGCCTCGTCTTTTTGTAAAAAGTGAATAATCATAGAGGCTCTGTTTGTAACCATTCGAAATAAGGGCCTCGGTGAGTTTAGCATTCCATTGCCTGGAAGCCTGTTTCAAACCATACAAGGACTTGCACAAACGACAGACGAGATTACTCTCCCCCTGTTTGCGAAAGCCCTGAGGGATCTACATTAAAATTTCTTCATTAAGATCTCCCTGTAAAAAAGCATTAGATACATCCATCTAGTAAAAGGCCCAGTTGGATTTCGAAGCAACAACAAGTAATGTTCGGACAGTAACCATTTTTGCGACAAGAAAGAAAGTATCAATGTAATCTATCCCTTTCTTTTGATTAAATCCCTTTGCTACTAATCAGGCCTTATACCTTTCTATCGAACCATCAGATTTTTGCTTAATCTTATACACCCACTTACAACCTATCGCATGCTTTCCATGAGGAAGAAGAACTAAAGTTCAAGTCCTATTTTCTTCTAGAGCCTTAATTTCATTCATCATGGCTTCTATCCAATTTTTATCTTTTGCCGAATCATCATAATTATCATGTTCGACAATTACATCCAATTTATCGATATAACCCTTATAATTTGGATGGATGGAGTTATAGGTGACCTGATTATTGATTGGATAAGCAACTGTGTTGCCAATCATCACATAGTCCCCCTGCCACAAGGGTGCCCTGGTGTGCTTGGTGGACCTCCTTGGTTCTTCATCAGGAATATGTGATGTATCATGTGTATTCACAGAGGTATCTTGATCATCATCTGGATCATGAACATCATCGGAATTTGAGTCCGCATCAGCAGCCCCAGTCGACTTGAAACAGTCATGTGCATCATTAACTGAATTAATGTGCTCATGCACAAAGAGCTGCTCTGGTACGTCATCGATGTTTTTGAAGGGAAAAACATCCTCAAGGAAGCTGACATCTCTACTCACAAAAAAGTCTTAGTTTTCATATTCAACAATCTATATCCCTTTTGGGTTAAAGAATAACCCATCATCACACAAGGAGCAGATCGTGATGAAAATTTATCTGAGTTAGGTATAATCTTGGCATAGCATAACGATCAAACACACGATGATGATTTAATCTAGTTTTTTTTCCAAATAACTTTTCAAAGGGTGATAATCCTTTAAGAACCGGTGTAGGCATTAGATTAATCAAATAACATGTGGTTAGCACATAATCACCCCAGAATCTAGATGGAATATTTGCTTCAATCTTAAGAGCTCTAGCAACTTCAAGGAGGTGTTTATGTTTTTGCTCTACCACTCCATTTTGTTGTGGAGTGTATGGACAACTACTCTCTTGAATAATTCATTGAATTTTAAACAATAAAGAAGACTGATCATTACAAACTCACGACCATTATCAGTTCTAATTCTCTTAACAAAGGTGTTAAACTGATTTTTGATCAACATCAGAAAATGCCTAATGATAACAATCACATCAGACTTAAGACTAAGCAAATAAATCCATGTTGTTCTAGTATAATCATCCACAATAGTAAGAAAATACTCCTTATCCTGTGGTAGGGTCCCCAAACATCTTAGTGTAAAAGATTAAAAGGAGCATATGTTTGAGAACTACTACTACTAGGAAAAGGAAGTCTATGTTGTTTTGCAAGGGGGTAAATTTTACAATAAACTAAACACTTATTCTGAAAACCAACATTTTTGAGAGAGTCAATTTTGCTAAGATATTGAATAAAAGTATGTCCTAAACGCCTATGCCAAAGTATGGATTATTGATGATCGGAAGAGTGAGCTTGTAAGTCTGTAGCTGAACCAGAAGGCTGAAAAAGATAAAGCACCCAAGTTTCTCTACCAATCCCCAAGACCAGACCACTATAGTGATCCTGCATTATTTAAAACTTAGGAAAAATTGTAACCGAACAAGACAATTCCTTAGTCAACTTAGCAATTGACATCAAATTATGTTTAAAGTCGGGAACATATAGAACATTAGTCAATTTTTTCGAGTTTCCAAAAGCAAGATATCCAGATTTAGGTACCCTTGAAAAAGAACCATTGGGCAATTGAACATTAGAACCATTGCTTTTCAAAGATGTTAACCAATCTGACCTACATGTCATATGATCGGTGGCTCACAAATCCAATAGCCATGTTTCATTTTCAAGAACAAATCTATTTAAAGAATCCATACCTTCCGCGTTTACCCTGCTAGTTGAAGCCTCCAGCTGCTCCTGATACCTGTTCAGCATCTGTGCAATCTGCTCCAGACTCTCCGTGCTGATTATGAAAGGCTCAGTGTGATGCGTCTTAAGAGGGGTACTACAACCAGTATCTACAGACTCAGGGGTAGAACAAAGAGAGGACAGAGCATTGTTGGCTTGAGGTGTCTTTCCTAAATTCTGATTGTTTCTTCTCCAACCCGGGGGATACCCTATCTTCGCAAAATACCTAGTCACATCGTGACCCCTACCTTTACAGTACTCACAGATTAACATTTTCTTGGGTGGCTTATACTGATTGGATAGGTTCACCATGGAATTTTCTACAATCCCTCTCTGGTGCTCTTCCTGAATTAAAACATAATAGCCTTGGTTCAGGTTAGGCAACGACTCTGTCATACGAAGATTGGATATAACAACTGAATAGGACTCATTCGGTCCATTCAATAACTGAAACACCTTTAGGTTAGAGTCATGGTCAAGGTGTTTCTTAAACTGTTCGCACTCATAGGTAGGTAAAGCACATATAGCATCAAACCCGTCCCACATTAGACGGATCCTATAGAAATACTCAGAAATAGTCTCAGTACAGGGAAATCTCACAATGGAGTTGGAAAATCCTAGATCCATTTATCTTATTAAACATGTCCCTAAGGTCCTTCCAAACCTGAAAGGCACTAGTAGGGTATACTATTCCTTTCATCAACTCTCGGGAAACCGAATTCATGATCCATGAAAAAACCAAAGTGTAATATCTATCCCAAATCGGATGAAGGCTAGAAGCATAACTCTCCCTAATGCAAGATCCATCTATAAAACCTAACTTGTTTTTGGACATAAGGGATATGTACATAGCTCGACTCCAGAATGAGTAGGTGTCTGGTCCAGTTAATTTTTATGATATAAGAGATAGACCAGGGGTGTCTGAGGGATGAAGGAACAAATTATGGTTCAGGTCAATAACCGGTGGAGTTGGAGCCACCATGATTTGATAACCGGTGGATCCAATCTTAGCATCACTATTAGAGGATGAAAAGGCCATAAGGACCGAGGCAACAACAAAAAATAATCGAACAGAGAAACAATAAGGTGCTGCAAGAAAAACAATCAGCAACACAAGATCTGAATCAAAAACAGGAAAGAACTCACTGTTCTTGCAAAGAATAAATCCATCATGGAATCAAAATACGACAATTATTCATATGACTTCATGATGAAAACAAGATCTATTTCTTAATCATGCAAATCTAGTTTATTTCATGCACGAATCAGCAGGATATTGACAAAATATACAGATTTAAAGATATATTCAACAATCACAATGACATATACAAAACAAATGCATGAACAGATAAATATGGACCTAATAAGGATGAATCATAAATAATAAATCAAAAAATGATATACGCACTAACAGATTTGAACAAGCCATGAACAAATCATAAAAAAACTTCAATTATTCTGCTAAAAAGATTAAAAAATAACAATCATTATCAATCAATAAACGTGATTTCATGAACATATATGTAAAAAATATGAACAAATGTAAGGATCAAGACCAGATATACCGATGAAGTTACAGAAAGGAACTTTGCAGGATCGATTGGAAGTGCTTCAGAGCACTGGATGCTCTGATACCATGTAAAGACGCACATGGATTTGGATTACAATGGCAAGAAGACGAATGAACTGAAGAACCTTCGAGAGAAAAACTGACAGAAGAGAGAAGTAATGAAAAATGAAAATGCTTCGGATTAGATTTAGGGTTACAGAGGATGACTTTAAATAGTAAAGCACATTACGATAATTGTACCTAAGTACAAAAAGAAAGGAAACTATCTAATTTAGCCCTAAAGAATTAATTAGTCTTAATCTAGGGATAATCTATAAATTAGACCCTAAATATTAAGTTACACCTTGAATCTCAACAGAAGATATTTACACTGGGATGGGTCGATGGGGTGATAGAATTAACATATCTACTTTCAGTTTGGGCAGTGAGATTGGGGAAACCTCATACCATATATGGGCGGGGAAATGCACGCATTCCCTTCCCATGATACTGCAAGCCTAACCTAGGGTATCTAGAGTTTTCTACATCGCACAAGCCCCCAGGGCCACCACAACCTTGAAAAAATATGACTTCAACTCCTTTGGTTTCACATTTGACAAAGAGAATGAGAAAAGCCTAATTGCAGAAGAAAATAGAAATTTGTAAAAGAGAGGACAAGAGCAAGTGGAGAGTGAATCGCCGAGAAGGGTCCGTAGTAGAAAAGGCACCAATGGTTTGAAATACGAGCCAAAGGGACGAACAAAGGGATATTTCTCAGTGTGTGTTGCCATGAGACATCAGAAAGAATTTATTGAAGAGAAGAAAGACTCTAAGTCATCCCAAGGGCAAAAATGATCTCGAGAAATTTTAAAAATCAGGATGAAAGGCCTTTACACTAAAGGGTTTGAGTAAAAATTAACCAAAATACTCGTAAAATGGAGAAGATATGAGGAAAACCTTAAGGTTCAATTACTGAAGAAAGACAACTATCATAAAAGAAGATAGTTATCCAATGATGAAATTATCTGGGAGTATGACATGAGAATTAAATAGCAAATAACAATAATTAAATGATGAAAAATAATATAAATGGATTGGGGGCACGACATCGTCCTTTGAACAAATCGTAACTCCCACTTGGGAAGCTACTAACGGGTACGCGTCCCCACCCAGGGGAACATACCATATACTCAAAGATCTGCATGCGCAACAAATAACGAAGTGGACCAAAAATAAGTTCAAAATAATTTCCCCAGATAGAAAGGGTATGTCATAAAGGCAACATAAATTAATCTGTGAGGCTTGTCATAGAGTCAGTTTGAAAATAATCAATAAAGCTCGTCCTAGGAAGGCAAAAAGCATACATCGTTGGAAAATTTGAAATAACATCCCATGGGACTGAAGCAACCCAAATATTACCAAAAGCCCTTACCTTAAGGCATATAGAATCATCATGAAGGTTCACCATACGAACAAAAAGGCAAAAAGACAAGTCTCGAATATTGGATCTATCATAATGGTACACTAGAGGTATTCTTAAACAACGTGTGAGGATCACCATAAGAGCAAACTGTAAATTGTGGAAGGAAGCTCGCTCAAAAGGCAAAACCATAAGTGGTGTGAAAATTTCAAATACACTTAGGGATTGAAAGCGACCTCAAAATGACTAAAAACAATCGATCAAAAGCCAACCAAGAACCTTCAGGAAGGTTCACCACAAATAGAACCTAGAAGCAAAGAAAAAGTAACACTTTCCAAAAGCTCACTTTGCAAAATCCACAGAAGATATAAATTGAACAGTGCAACTAAAACTCACCAAGCACGAGGAACACCAAATCACGGTCTCCTAAAAAATACAAAGGTGGAAACCTTACCAAAATAAAATTTCCCTTGAGCCTCGGGGAAAAGGTTGGACACCAAGCAATGATCTGAAATCACAACACGATTGCTAAGTGTATAGGATAGATATTCAGACATCGGGCGAGCGTTATACATAAGGTGAGCACAAGAAGGAATTATCTCCAACGCTCCCCAATTCATGCTCCCTCTCCTAATACCATAAGGGTCTTTCCCTCTGTCACGATGCTCAAAAGTCACCTTGAGGGCTAGAAGGCCTGTGTGATTCTCGCAGCGAGAGCACGAGCAACATCCGTTAAAGAGATGCTCTATACTTTAAGATCCATGTCTATTCGTTCCCTCGATATAGGACATGGCATATCTCTTACATTCGTAAGGTACAACGACCATATATTAGATAAGAAACCAGGGTTTGACAGGTATAAATACTCTTTCTAATTTTATCCTACGACGAGTATTTTTCAATATACATTTATTACCACTCGCATAAACTCGTATGTATTTAAGTACCGGAAAGGTACCAAGAGGACCACATCCACATATCCTTTTTTGCTGGTGCTTAAATTAAGTGTGACGGCTAGGGGCAATTCACAACAATCAAAATTGAAAGTTCACGAGTCAACAAACAAATTGAGTTACTGTATACCAGCAGTCCCTATTGTAGTAGTCTTAATAAAGAAACAATTATCTAATTGGGAAATATCAAAATACAAGGCATTTATTATTAACCAAAAAATTTCAAACCAATGTTTAGGGGCTTGTTTCAAGTAGTAAAGAGCTTTGCGCAGCCTACACTCCAACACATTTCCATTAACATCTCTTTATTAAAAACCAAAAGGTCGAACCAGGTTCACTTCCTCTACTAAATCACCATTGAGAAAAGCATTGTTAACATCAGTTTGTCTTCATGGCCACCTATTGGTTAAAGCTAAGGAGAGAACAATGTGAACAATAGGAGACTGAACAATAAGACTGAACATTTTCTGAAAATAAAACCAAAGCTTTGAGAAATTTTATAACAACCAACCTAGCCTTATATCTTGATAAACCATCAGAGTTATCATTGATTTTGAAAATCGATGTACACATAATGGGAATTCGACCATCAGGTATATGTACAGTTGACCATAAAGCTTGCAATTCATTCTGAACAACACTAGTACAGTGAAAATACTGAAGTGTTAACTGAATGTTAGAGGATTCTATATAGAATAGGTGATAAGACAAGACAACATTTGTTGATAAGTCCACAAAGGAATTCAAATTCTTAGATTTGGTCTAGATATGAAGATTACTTTGACTTGAAGTAAAACATTGAGTATTTGAGTTTGAAGTTGAGGAAGTACTAGGAACAAGACAATAGGAGTCATAAGAGGGTGCATTGGTAAAGTCTTAGGAGAAACAAAAGGCCTATGAATAGGGTAAATTACCTCAAAAGTCACTTATGTTACATGTGATTGAACAGTTGAAACTTGTGTTGACTAGTTACTTATGTATCAAAATGTACTGAACGATTACAAAAACAATTATGCAAAAGAATGATTAAAATACCCTTCAACTTATCTTCTTCATGTTCATCTTCAATCTCTTCTTCCTCGGTTCAAAGTTGAAATCTGATTTGGAACTCATATTCGTGCAAATTTGAGTTCGAATCGAATTTAGAAATGCAGACTTGGGTTCGATTCAAACCTAGAAGTGTAGAGTTGGGTTCGAACTAAACCCAAATTTGAAATTTTTGAATCAATTCGAACCCAAATTTGTGTTTCAAAATTAGATTTGCACTTCTGGTTCGATTTGAACCCAAAATTGTGCAAATTTGAGTTCAAAATTAGATTTCGGACATGAACTTGAAGAACAAGATTAAAGAAAATGGTAAAATCATCATTTTAGTGACCATTTAATCACATTTGTCAAACATATGTGACTGAATAAGACAAGTTCAACCCCAAAGTCACATTTCTTAAACTAACATGATCATTTAGCTACACAAAAAAAACATAACTGGTCATTTAGTCTCATATTGCCAACATATTGGTTGTCATGTGTTGCAAACATATGTTTTCACCTATTGCCAACATATTTAGCTACACAAAAGCATGACCATTTGACAATAGAGATACTTACCCCTAGGAATACCAAAGAGGTAGATATGATGGGTGGAGGACAAGAGTGCATATGAATAGTACACTCATGTACCAACCTAGCAAATTAAACCAAAGAGTATTAACCGAAGGGTGCATGCGTGATGGCAATAATTGGTGATGTGATCATGGAAGAAATGCGGCCCACACTTGAAGACAGGGGTGAGATAACCGTGCCGAGTGGACCAATGACACGATCAAGGGCTAGGAAGCTTGGACATACAATCACTACACTACTGGACCGCATAGGACCAACTATCATTCCGTCCGGAGACATGGAGCCTAAGAACCTCTTGGTTGCTCGAATGGACTAAGTCAAGAGGGGCTCATTTGTACTCTTTTTCCCGACCTTTGGTTTTGTCCCACTGGGTTTTACAAAGGGGGGTTTTAATGAGGCAAACGGTCCACAAGACAACCAAGCCCATAGGAGAGCTTTCCTTAGGCCCAAATTAGTTTAGGGTTTTACTTCTTTTAGGATAAGTAGCTAGGGTGGCCGAAATTAGAGGAGGAATCGACCTTTTTACAAACTTGTGTGCTAGCCACATTGTTCTTCTTGTTCATTGAATGAGAAATTGATTGTTGGTGTGTCATATCCGGCAATTGAATCTTGGTGCGTCATATCCAAGGTTCAAGCTTTGGAGTCTTCGAGTGCGTCATATCTTGGAGAATCCATTGTGGAGGTATCAAGGGCTTGTCGCTGCCTTTGTGTGATCCAATCGATCCATCGTTCATCCATCATCTATCCTCGTATATTCTGGTCTCGTCAGAATCGTATCCAGGAGGACTGACCTTACCAAAATTGGTCTAGAAGACGGAATACATATCGGAATTCGACGAGCACACCCATTACAGAAAGAGGACTCAATTATCTGCGACTTTTGTATTCATCACTCGGATCAATTCGGATCAGAGCTTCGCGGAAAAGGGAACCCTTTACAGAGTCGGAATTCTGACAGCAATATTACGAGCCTTGGGAGAATCGTCTCACCACCTACCCTCGAAAGTGCCGACTCCTGGAAAATCGTATCAAGTGGTATCAGAGCACACTTTCGAGACTTAATTTTGCTGATTTGTGTTGTGTGATAATCAGGTCCTTGCGCATTATAATGTCAAACCACGCAAGTAATGGACAGGAGAGCACCAATCAAGCTCAAGGGGCAAGGAACGAACCCCCGGATTTGCGAATTCTTCGCAATGAGATTCGGCGAATGATGCAGCGAGAATTAGGACCTATCATACAAGAGTCCATTAATCGAGCCATGCTGCCCCCTATGGGGAATCTTCCAAGAAGAGCTCAACCTCAAGCAGACGATGAAGGGGTTCAATCGTCCAACTATTATAGTAGGGGCAGCCGCCACTCCAATCGGGACCAAAGGAGACCACGGCGGGAAAGAGGTCGGCTTGAAGATCAACTTGGTGGTTTCAAGTTAAAAATCCCACCTTTCCACGGGAAGAATGATCCGGATGCTTATTTGGAGTGGGAAAAGAAGATCGAACTTATGTTCGATTGTCAAAATCTTTCGGAGCTTAGAAAGGTACAAGTAGCCGCAATTGAATTTTGTGATTATGCTATCAATTGGTGGGATCAAATCGTGACGAGTAGACGACGTAATCGTGATCCACCCGTAGATACTTGGGATGAACTGAAAAATCTTTTGAGGAAGAGGTTTGTTCCTAATCATTACCATAGGGAACTACATCAAAAGCTTAGACGATTGTCTCAAGGAAGTAAGAGTTTGAGGAAAGCCAAAGCCAGGCAGGAGATACACCTAGATCAACTTCGACTTCGACAACACGAAGGAACTAATGTGAGTGAACACACAAGTACCCTTACCCAAAATGAGTGTGAGAGTTTGAGGAAAGCCAAAGCCGAGAGATGTGAGTTTACACCCGTGAGTGAACCCGTGAGGCAGTCCAATTTTGTGGTGAGGTCTAGCGTTGTAAAGAGGGCTTTGTCCTCTAAGCAACCCGTTATACTACTTATGTACAAAGAAACGTTGTTGAGTATCACTAATCCCGTGCCGGATTTGCCGAGCAACATTGTTTCCCTTTTGCAGAATTTTGAAGACGTCTTGTCGGATGAAACTCCCCACGCATTACCGCCCCTTCGGGGTATCGAACACCAAATCGATTTTGTACCGGGAGCTTCACTACCTAACCGACCTGCATACCGAACTAATCCTATGGAGACCAAGGAGCTTCAATGACAAGTGAACGACTTGATGGACAAAGGATACATCCGCGAAAGCATGAGCCCATGCGCGGTACCGGTCCTACTCGTCCCTAAGAAGGATGGGACTTGGAGGATGTGCGTCGATTGCCGAGCCATCAACAATATCACTGTAAAGTATCGCCATCCTATTCCTCGATTAGATGACATGTTAGATGAGCTGCATGGATCCACGATAGTTTCTAAAATAGATCTTAAGAGTGGTTATCATCAAATTAGGATGAAAGAAGGTGATGAATGGAAAACAACTTTTAAAACTAAACATGGCTTATATGAGTGGTTAGTCATGCTATTTGGATTAACTAATGCACCTAGCACTTTCATGAGATTGATGAATCATGTCCTGCGTAACTACCTTGGAATTTTTGTGGTTGTTTACTTCGATGACATTTTAGTCTATAGTCGAAGCTTAGAAGAGCATGTTGGGCACTTAAAATCTGTTTTGATGGTTCTTCGAAAGGAGAAGCTTTATGCTAACCTTAAGAAGTGCACTTTTTGTACGGATCACCTTGTGTTTTTGGGTTTTGTTATAAGTGCAGATGGTATTAAGGTGGACGAAGAGAAGGTTAAGGCCATCCGCGATTGGCCGACGCCAACTACCATAGGCGAAGTGCGGAGCTTGCATGGACTTGCGGGTTTCTATCGGAGATTCGTGAGGGATTTTAGTACCATAGCCGCACCTCTCACCGAAGTGATCAAGAAGAGTGTTGGGTTTAAGTGGGAGGACGCACAAGAAAAAGCATTCCAAGCTTTGAAGGACAAACTCACCAATGCACCCCTTTTATCTTTACCGAACTTTCTTAAAACCTTTGAAATTGAGTGTGATGCTTCGGGTGTAGGTATTGGAGCTGTTTTGACACAAGAGAAGAGGCCCATAGCCTTCTTTAGTGAGAAGCTTGGAGGAGCTTCCCTAAACTACCCGACCTATGACAAGGAGTTGTATGCGCTAGTTCGAGCCTTGCAAACATGGCAACACTATCTATGGCCCAAGGAGTTCGTCATTCACACCGACCATGAATCCTTGAAGCATTTGAAGGGTCAACAAAAGCTCCACAAACGACATGCTAGGTGGATGGAGTTCATCGAAACCTTCCCTTATGTGATCAAGTATAAGCAAGTTAGGGAAGCCCATGGCGGAGGATTGATGGGACATTTGGGATCACTAAGACCTTGAAGGTGATGCAAGAACACTTCTATTGGCCGCAAATGAAAAGGGATGTCGAGCGGATATGTGGAAGATGTGTCACTTGCAAACAAGCCAAAGCAAAGGTACAGTCCCAAGGTTTGTATATGCCCTTACCGATTCCTGAACAACGGTGGGTCGATATATCTATGGATTTTGTGCTTGGATTGCCTAGGACTAGGACTGGAAAGGATTCCATCTTTGTGATTGTGGATAGGTTTTCAAAAATGGCTCATTTCTTTGCATGCCATAAAACTGATGATGCGTCTCATATAGCTGATTTATTCTTCAAAGAAATTGTTCGCTTGCATGGAATGCCTAGGACCATTGTAAGTGATAGAGATGCTAAATTCTTGAGCTACTTTTGGAAAACACTATGGTCTAAGCTAGGGACTAAACTGCTATTTTCAACTACTTGCCACCCTCAAACTGATGGACAAACCGAAGTAGTGAATAGGACCTTGTCTACCTTGCTACGCACCTTGATTAAGAAGAATTTGAAAACTTGGGAAGAATGCTTGCCACATGTTGAATTTGCGTATAACCGAGCTACACATTCCGCTACCAAGTTTTCACCGTTTGAAATCGTTTATGGATTTAACCCTTTGTCTCCTTTGGATCTAACCGCTTTGCCTATGAGTGAAAGGAACAAAGTCTCACTCGGAGGATCAAACTAGCTTGATGACTCTTCACTATACTTATCTGAATATGGGGGCACTTCCATATAATGAAGTCAAAACTTTTAGACTCGCTCGCTCACCTAGCGTCCACTTCTAATTATCAAAAAATGCATATATTGTCTAGGATCCTCAATTCCTTACATAATGTGTGTTGGAGTACTGGAGACAAAATATATAGTTTGAGAGGTCCATGAAGGTGTGGTTATGTGTCATAATGTAGTTCAATATCAAGTCTACGAATATCTTTAGTTTGGGATATTGGTGGGTGATCATGAATAATTAAGTCGGGAAGTTGGTTAAAATATATTAGAATTTACAAAAATGCTTTCGAAATATTGGACAACAACCGACATTACTTTGTATAACGGTCAGGGCTTGGCCGTTCGCACAGTGATAAATTGACATCCTTGGACCTTTTCCTATCAGCACTAGACAAAGAATACACATAATTGGGTACCACCTCCATGTTTATAGAACCAACGCAACTCGTTCAGATCTCGACATATCAGAAAAAACAAACCAAAATCTATCTTCGCAGATAAGATGTAGGTTTCTCCATCTCTTGGGAAATCCAAGCCTAAACACGGGTACCTTGGGGCTTGATCTTCCCACTTATACCAACTCACTTTAACATCTAAGATATAGAACAAAAAACCGAATTCTAGATACAGATATGGAATCGAAAGGTTTAAACTAGAAAAGAGCAGAGACGTGCAACTAGGTGAAAACCAAGGAACAACAAACACCCATTGGTGAAACCCCAACAACACTAGCATAACCATTAATTTGGGTTCCTATGATAGTCTTCTAGCCACTGGTCGAGTTTCCACACATCCAAGGCATTGACTTCTGGGATGGATCCTTAGACTGTCAACAACTTCTTTGTCTCCCGTGACTAAATCAATTAGAGGTCTTATTAGAATTTATGTACATATATCAAATCATTTATTACCTTTTACAATAGTAGGTTAGTCTGTATTTATAGCAAAAATATTTGTTTCTGTTAATCTAGTTAAGCCTAACCATAGTGAGCCTTGCTTCCCTGCGTGAGATCTAACCAGGGTAGTCATCAGATCAGGGGGTCGAAAATATCTACCAAGTGTATTGGAGATACAGGATGAAGTGTCTTGTATACGTTTGGTGTTTTCATAAATGCTCCCTATCACTTTTGTCAGTCCGTCATGGGGTCCTTTAAATGTAACAGGCGACACCTTGTAACGTGCTAGAGCGCTGCTTGGGTGTCCACCTAAGGTGTCACTCTAGGTTCCATCATTTTCCCACGACCCTAAGTGGGCCTATGCGCCGCTTGGGATCCCTTAGTGATAAGGCGATGACTACGCGTGTGGGCGAGATTTTATTTTGAAATTTTTTACTGTTGGAATCCAACGGCTGAGGCTCTGAGACCCTTGACATTCAGGGTCCATATCTTCTTTACCTTTTCTACCCTCCTATATAAACCCTTTAGATTTCCAAATGTACCCTCACTGTAACCTGAGTTCCTTCTCTCTCTAAAGTGATTTGTTCCTTTCTCTCTCTAAAGCTTCGCTTTAAGTCAACACTCCAAGGTCCCAACCACTACGCTTCAACAGGCAACATGGCCAGAAGCAACAACCTAGGTGAGGAAAATGTATTTTTTTCCTATCGCTTTTTCTAGTCCAAAATGCAACACCCTTTCGCCCCATCTTTTACAAGAGGTTATGACCTTGTCGGGCATGAGCACCGGTCATTGCCCCCATTACCCCGTCATGGCTAACCTGGACGGGAGTAACACTACCCATGTCCAAAAATCATGTGCGTAGGAGGAAATCATTTTCCCCTGCCAAATCGACGTAGTGTTGCGCTTTCCTTATAGAACCGCCCTGGTCGAGTTGTGTCGGCATTTTCAAATCACGCTGACACAGCTTTCGCCAAACGCCCTTCGTTCCTGCAGCAGGTTCAAAATATTGTGCTTCCAACGGGGTTGGACCTATTCTCTTCTCATTTTCCGTTGTTTCTTTCGTCTTCGATGTAACCCCTTTGAGGTTTTTTACTTACAAACACGTCTTCCTCCCTTTAAGGGTTGGACTTGGACTGGTAAACACATGTTGGTAGACGGCTACAAAACCTTCAATCCCAACTGGAAGACCCAATGTTTCTTTTTTCAAGGGTGGCGTCCCTTGTTGCTTAGGAGCGGCGCATGATGAAGATGATCCGTTGCATGCGCTGGAGGAGTTGTCGGTGGATGACTTTCAGATGATGAAGCTCATCAACGCTGACTACAACAAGAAAGTCTCGCCGTACTTAACGAAAACGACTACTGACAACATGCTTATGGCGGTGGGGGTATCGAGCCATCCTGTCATTTCCCTATTCGATGGGTGTTTTTCTAACTATGAACATTTCTTTTTATTTATAGGATCTCAGTTGTTCAAGGATGACTTTGTGCAGGAACGCACGGGCGTCGCTCCCCCTAGCGAGGATATCTCTAAGAAAGGAAGAGATGTCACGAATCTAAGAAGGAAGGTATCTCACAGATCCAACATGTGTTTTTTGTTGATCTCGAGGCGAAGAACTTCCCCAACCTTGGTCAGGACATGGTCCCGACTCCTGGGATGGGTGACTATATGATGACCCCCAACACCCATTAGGGGGCATCACTTCCCCGTCGCGGACCAATGGCTCGACTTTCCCTAGCTGAAGGCAAATCAAGGGGACAACACCAGTCAGATCTAAGCAACAAACCACATGGATCATCCCTCCGATCGGACAAATCAAAACTCAAATACAGCTATTGTGGTCGGAATAAGGACCGAACAATAGACCGAAGCACGGAACGAACCATTGACCGAACCATAGATGGAAGAGGCGTCGTGGGTAACTTCACCGTCACTAACGACGGGAGGCCACCATCGACCGCAGCCACACAAGATCGAAGTAATCGAGGATCCAAAGAAGAAGACACCTTCGGAAGAGCGGTCGTAGGCACCACAGTTGTGGAAGAGCCTACCAGCAGCAGCAGCAGCAGCCGTAGTCAAGAAGAATCGAACGTGTGTTGCGGGACACGATGCTACCGACGAGGAGGAGCAGCCGTGGGCAGCTGCAGTCAAGCAGAATCGAACTCGGGATGCGGAATACCTAATGGGCAAGGAAGAGCATCCGCAGCCCGAACCAACCGCAAAATCGACGGAAGTAGCGGAGCAATCTTCCGTCGGACTGTCGTGGAAAACTTCACCGCCACCTTATCTCCTTGGCTGGATCGAGAGAGATACGGGAGGTCGCCTTCGATGGAAGCCACAGACGATCGAAGGAGCTGCTACGGTGGATCGAGGGAGTGCTGCCACAGACCGAAGGAGCGTTCATTGTCGAAGGAGTCTCCATATCGAAATGGAGAGAAGGTTGCGGGAGGAAAATTTGATGGAGGTAAAGGGTTTGGAATTTTATTTCCAAACCCTTCTATTTTTAACCCTAGCAATTTTTCCCCCAAAGAGTCAATATTATTACAAACTAAACTTAATCCAAAATTTAATTACCCAAATTAGACCCATTAAAATGATATATTGGCAAATAGATTTAAGGAAAATTTAGAAAATAACAAAATAATCCTGGAATGTCTAGGGACGGAAATATGGTCAAAAACTCTAATAAACTAAAAGAATCGTGAATATTTGATTTTGGGGACTGATACAATGACATTTGAAAAATCTGATATTAGGTCACCGTCTAAACCAATAAAAACAAATGTTCAAGCAACTAATGGAGAAATAGTCCATGTAGAAGGAGGAGGAACTATTGAAATTTCACCAACATTATCCTTGTCTAATTGTTTGTATGTTCCATCATTAACACAAATTATTATCAGTTAGTCATGGAACAAAGGAACTAAATTGTTCTATGATTATGCATCCTACTTTTTGTGTCCTACAAGACATCAGGACTGGGAAGATTATTGGAGATGGCACTGAGCGTCATGGATTGTATTACGTGGATGAAGTGACTCAACAAGGTACTACAATGCTAGCTCACGGTTCTGCAAACCGAGAGACATGGCTATGGCATCGAAGGTTGGGACATCCATCCACGGGGTATTTAAACATTTTATTTCCTAAGTTAGCTTCGTCAAATAATTTAAACTGTTAGACCTGTGTTTTAGTTAAAAGCCACAGACAAACTTTCAAACCTAATAACACAAGAGTGGACTAACCTTTTTCACTCATTCATTAGGATGTTTGGGGTCTAGCTCCAGTTGTAGGAGGACAAGGTTATCGGTTTTTTCTTATATTTATAGATGACTGCACTCGCATGACATGGATATACTTTCTAAAACAAAAATATGAGGTCTTTGAAAAATTTACTCATTTTTATGTTATGATTCAAACCCAATTTCAAAAAAATATTCAAATTTTGCGCTCTGACAATGGGGGAGAGTTCATTAACACACACATGAAACAATGTTTTCACACTAAATGATTAGTTCATCAAACTACTTGCCCCCACACACCGGAGCAAAATGGAGTAGCTGAAAGGAAAAATCAAATCCTCCTAGAAATGACACAAGCTTTTCTCATTGAATCTCGGGTTTCTAAGTCTTTTTGGCATGAGGCACTTGCCACAATCACTTATCTCCTAAACCGTCTTCCAACAAAAATTCTCAACTTAAAAATTCATATGCAAGCCCTATCAGAATTTACTAAAATCCCCCTGCCCTTACTCTCCACCCAAGGAACTTTGGGTGCTCAGTCTTTGTTCATATTCCCCAAATCAACCATAGTAAATTCGACCCTTGTACTAAAAAATGTGTCTTTGTGGGTTATGGTGTTAACCAAAAGGGCTATCGATGTTATAACCCAAAGAGTCATCACATGTTTACCACCATGAACTGTGATTTTCTTGAGACCGAATACTACTACCAGACCCAACCTAGTGGTCAGGAGGAGAGAGAATATATAAACACACTGAGTTGGCTTCCATCCTCAGAATAAATTATCCTATGAAGATGAGTCATTTCCTGAGACTTCCATAAAATCCATGGCAGAACCAAGTGTCACTGAAAAAATCATAACCAACTTGGTGTCTGAGGTAAGTAGTGCTGAAAATTCTGAAAATCCATATATTTCCTCTAAGCATAATGACCATGAGATAACAGTAGAACATGTTGAACCAATATACGAGGAAACAACGAGATATACACGACCACTAAGAAGTAATAGGGGAGTTTCACCCAAACGGTACTCCCCTAAAAAGGAAGCTCAACGATCGAAGTATTCAATAGGAAACATGGCCTGGGGAGTGTGTCCAAAAAAGCCAGGGTGTTTGCTACAATGTTATACTTAGAACAAATTCTCAACTCAGTTCAACAAGCCTTGGAATCAAAGAATTGAACAGAGGTAATGAAGACAGAGATGGAGGCATTAATTAAAAATAACACATGGGAAAAATGTGTCCTACCAACAGGAAAGAAACCAGTTGGATGTTGTTGGGTGTTTACAATCAAACACAAATATGACGGAACTATCGAGATATATAAGGCCCAGCTGGTAGCAAAGGGTTATACTCAAACATATGGGATTGACTACTCTGAGTCATTCTCTCCAGTAGCCAAAATTGACACAATCAGGGTTCTTTTCTCAATACCTGGTCGGCCTATCAGCTTGATGTAGAGAATGCTTTCGTACATGGAGAATTAGAACATGAAGTATACATGGAAGCACCACCTGGATTCACAGACGAATTTCAATCAAGAGAAGTATGTCGACTAAAGAAGACACTCTATGGACTTAAACAATCACCTCGAGCTTGGATTGGCAAGTTTGCTTTCGCAATGAAGCGATATGGATTCAAACAGAGCAACTCAGATCACACTCTCTTCCTTAAACAAAGAGGTAACTTAATAACATGCTTAATTATATATGTCGATGATATGATTATTACAGGAAAAGATAAGGAAGAAATGTCAATGCTAAAGAAGAACCTATTCACCGAATTCGAGATGAAGGATTTGGGAATGCTCAAGTATTTTTGGGAATAGAGGTACTAAGATCTAAACAAGGTATTTTTATTTTTCAAAGGAAATGTATTTTGGATCTATTAGCAGAAACAGGAATGATCGATTGCAAACCAGCGGATACACCAATTGCAACAAATCATGGATT
This sequence comes from Chamaenerion angustifolium, assembly GCA_946814005.1. Classification (NCBI taxonomy): domain Eukaryota; kingdom Viridiplantae; phylum Streptophyta; class Magnoliopsida; order Myrtales; family Onagraceae; genus Chamaenerion; species Chamaenerion angustifolium. The sequence continues at coordinate 28,323,240 of OX328266.1, read as the reverse complement.
GCGGATAGTGGAAGGAGCACAATCGACAAAAAAAAAGAGATATATCAACGAATGGTAGGAAAATTGATATATCTCTCACACACGTACCGACATTGCGTATGTAGTAGGAGTGGTAAGTCAGTTCATGCATCAACCTCAAGAGCAGCATATGAATGCTCTATGGAGAATTATAAAGTATTTGAAGGGGACAGCAGGCCACGGGGTACTCTTCAAGCCAAATGGACACTTGAAGATACAAGGATACACCGATGTGAATTGGGCAGGAAATCCAACAGACCGAAGATCGACATCAGGATATTTCACCTTCAACGGGGGAAACCTAGTTACATGGAAGAGAAAAAAAGTGGTGGCCCTATTAAGTGCGGAAGCAGAATTTCGAGGAGTGGCCCGAAGATTGACAGAAATCCTATGGTTACAAAAATTGTTAACTAATATTGGATTTCATCCATCACATTCCAGCAAAATTATGTGTCATAATCAAGCCGCATTAAGCACTGCACACAACCTGGTACAACATAATCGAACCAAGCACGTAGAAGTCAACATGCATTTCATCAAAGAAAAACTAGAAGCAGGAATGGTGGATCTACCATATGTACAATCTGAAGACCAGCTAGTAGATATATTAACCAAGGTAGTAAACATAAGAATTTTTAACACTACACTCAACAAGTTAAACATCGGAGATCCCACTGCTTAACTTTTGGGGGAGTGTTAGCAAATATAGTTATTAGCAATAGTATTATAGTTGTTAGTAAAAGTATTATAGTTGTTAGGAATAGTAAAATAGTTGTTAGATTTGAATGTATTAATAGAATATATGTAAATCAATTCAATTGTTGAAATACAATCCAATATTCCTATAAAGCATGAGGTGTTAACATAAAGTTGAAGTTGAAGCTGGAGCTGGTGATTAACGCTGGAGGATCATCGATTAAAGCAACTTAGATTGGAAAGTAAATAGAAGGTGAAGTTGAATCAATCAGTGGACCAAAGCAATTGGTGGACCAATCATAGCAAGTAAATTCAGTTGTGGCAGAATTCTAATGAACGTTTCGACCGAAATTGCAATTGGATTGCCCAACCGACTCTCATAGTTAGAATTTTAGGATTGATGTGGACAGAATATAGAACTAAACCTTTTCGGAATGAAAACATTGTATTGCTTCAAGTTAATCAAAATACAAACACTAGTACTCCTTATATACGAAAAAGCAATCATCTATACTAAACTTGAATGTACTACACTAATCTTGATTATTCGAGACTAGACTACATATTACTCTAATATTCACCCATGTTCTTTGCTCTTCTTGATTTTGATCCTCAAACTTTAAAATTTTCTAAATTGGTCCCCAAATTTCCAATGCTTCTTTCTTGTGCTGGATGCCAAGTCCAATCTCGATCAAATCCCCAATCGAATTGACCCCACACATCTTCATCATCGATCAGATACTCCAAATTCGAATACAAGTTTTTCAAGCTAAAATCCAGATGTAAAAGAAAAAGACCCGCCCATGCCATCACGGTCATCTCGTCGTGGTCATGTCGTAAAAGAAAAAAGGGTCATCTCGGTCATGCCATCACGGTGCTATCCCGTTCATCTCATCGTGGTCATGCCACCGTGGCTAAGCAACTAATCTAAAACTTGAATTTCAACACTTCAATCTTGTATCGAATTCAATGTAAAATATCAAAACATTTATTTGTGCAAGCTCAATGCAATCACACATCTTCACGATAGCAAATCGGCAATTAAGCAACAAGTAATTCAGCATTGTTGTGAAGGAATTTGATCAACAAATCAGTGATTAAATCCAGTCTATATTGAGCAATTAATCGCATTAGAGCACCAACAGAATAACAACTATTTTAGAGCAGCGAAGAATCGCAGTAGAGCACAAGTAGAATAGTAGCATTATGCACCAACAGAATCAATCGCAATGGTGAATCATCGCAACAACACAAATTACCAGAACAAAGTAGTGAACCGGCAAACCATCAACTTAACGATTTTATTTTCAGTTTGGCATATCACCAAACACTAGGCGCAACAATCAACAATCATCAATCGAAAAATTAGCACAGTAGCTTAATTATCAACATTAGTGAAACAACTTCTTGTAGGATCAACATTAGTGAACTTTGCTAAGCATAAACTTCAAATTACCATAAATTAGCTTGATTGCATCTTGCAGGTTCTGAATGAAAAGAGGATAGCAAGTTCACATTGTTGAACGCCATGAGCTCACATGGACAGAATCACATAATCGCAGAGGAACAGAGTTGCAATATGAATTAAAGAATCGATGGAGCTGAATTGAAGAATTGGTGGTGTTGTTGATGCTGAATTGGAGTTGCAATCGGAATAACAGAATGATTGAGGATGATGCAACCTGAACAGAGCTGATTGATCACCGATGAACATGAATCGATGAATGATGATTATGGATGATCGTTGAAGGCCAACTCCTCAGTTTGTTTCGTGACATGAAATGAACGCAGCAGAGAATTGTAATTACTAACTGCCAATCTGCATTCCAGTCGTGAGCTAGCAATCATGCAGCAAAGTAGCAGCCATCTTGAGAAAGCATGAGGTTGAGCTTAGCCGGATTTCTAGTGTTGCAGAAGTTGGATTTATAGTGTTGAATCTGCAGTTTGCTGGAGTGAATCCATATCTGTTACTCATTTGAATGGCTCTAAAATTGATGTAATATACTGAAGGTGCTAAAAACGAGTTGAACGACAAAGTATCACAGAACAGATCAGGACAACATGAACGGAGCAATTCTGACGAGGAAGATGATCAGCAACAGCAAGAATGAACAGATTCGACCCTTGGAAAGGAGGCTCTGATACCATGTTAGGATTCTAGACATTAATGTGGAGAGAATTTAGAACTCAAAGCTGTCAACTCGATTTGAATACAAACACTAGCACTCCTTATATAGGAAGTACTTAGGAACTAACAAGCAATCATCTAGACTAATCTTGAATGTGCTAGGCTAATCTTGATTATTCTAGACTATACTACATATCTCCTTGTATTTTTTTCTTTCACTTGCGATTTCATTATCCCGCTTTTGTCTTGTATATTTTTGTGGGTATTAATGAATTAGAATTTACCTTTTTCCTTTGAACTGTTACTTA